>CM077881.1:25948425-27166925 GCA_039720435.1 Amazona ochrocephala
TCCTAGCTACAGACCTGGTGGAAAGGTGAATTGCAAGACCTCTCTCCTTTTCTTAGGAAATCATGCAGTGCTTTCACCAGGATGTTTTAATACATGCTGGACTCTTGCCTGACCTTTACAATAGCTAAAAACTAGGATTCTGTGTTGGCACCTCAGGCTCTTTTTCCATCCCTTGATACTCAAAAGATCCCTGACTATCTCTTTTTCCTCTCCTTTCCTGCCCTGCTCTGTGCTGGCAAGACCAAGCACCCGCAGTGATTTGCTCAGACAAAATTAGGAGAGATCACATGTAGAATTACCTGCAAATAGAGAGCAAGAAGTTGCAGTCATGCAGCCCAATGGGTAACTGTAAATCCAGTCTGGAAAGTATTATCTGAAAAATACAACCATCAAATTGCATCATAGAATCATAGAATAGTTAGGGTTGGAAAGGACCACATCCTGTGGTTCTTATTTAGACAAGATATTTGGGGGCTTCAGAACAGAGCTTTTTCAGACTTACACCTGGATGCAGCCCAGGAGCTGCTCATGAGCCAAACTGCACAGAGAACTAGAAGATTCCCCTGGGAGTGATTCAGGATTGCTTAATGCATTGCACAGTAAATATAATCTAAGATATTTAGACAGTCTCTCCAGCAGCAGGAATTAGTTGGCTCAGGGGACTCTTGATCTGATGCAAGTACAGACACAGATCCATGATGCCAGGGTATTAAAAATGCAGCACTTTCAATTGCAGACAAGTGAATGCTTCAGTTTTATTAGTACGGTATTAGGAGAGTGTATGATTATAAATAAGACCTGTCCACATATCAAAGTGTTTGATGCTGATATTCTACATCTTCCACCACTATGAACTCTGGTTTGAACGGGGTGTCTGTCTTCAGTAGCACCTTTTTTCTAATCACTGAAATGAAATTCCTAGGGATGATGATGAAAGGTTGGAAAATCCTAATTACCTCCTATTTAGACTAAAATCCCCCAAGAAACTACTGAGAGTAAAGTACCCTTCCAGAGGAGAATTCCCTGAAGAGATGAACCAACCAGAAAGCCTTGATCATCAGCTGGGGCTGGCCAGGAGGCATTCTGACATAGAAACCAGAAGCCACAAAACAGAAAGGCACTTAGATGCTGCTGAGATATGATGAAAAGAAAAACAGCCACAGGAGAGAATGCACAGTCAGGAGGTGAAAGTAGCAGGGATTTCCAAAGAGGCCTTCTGCATAATCCCACAGAAAGATCCAGAAAGGTAAGGAAAGAGATACACCCATTTTCATTTGGTTTTGGCTCAATTCAGGCATTTCTTGTAATAGGCATGGGAGGTGGGGAGAAATTATTGTTGTTACACTTTATGCAATTTGGTACCCCATAGAAAAGATATGAAAATGAAGCATCCATTGGAGTAGGGTTCTGGGAAAACAGAGGAGGCTGGAGTGCAAGCATGAATTTTTCTGAAGGCTGGCTAGCAGAAACCCTCTGTCATAAGTCATCTCTGGCATTAAAGAGTTATTTCTGGCACTGAGATGCTTTTATTTATGTCTCCTCTACTCTCACCTTGTGAGACTGTTGGCCCCAGAGATACCTCTCCTGGGGTTTGCATCCCACAGAAGTTCCTCTCCTGTTTGGAGCAATCTGTTGTCTCACATCAGGCTGGTATTTAACGACTCTGAGACCTTCCCCTTGCCAACATGGATTACAAGCTATGGGAGGGTGTAGACACCCTGAAGGACAACAGGCTGTATGGAATTACTGCAGTATGTAACACTGCCAGGGTTTTTAAAGCATGGCAGCATACTGGACTGGCAGATGTCATCAGCTGAATAGCTAAGCCATAGGCTAGCATAGCGCAAAATCAGCTTTTGACAAAAAGTAGCCTTTTCTAAAAATGCAGAGTTCCCTATTCATCACGACAAACTGAACTAGTTCATTCAAAGCCAAGACAGAATCTGAAAGCTGTTAAAACCAGGAAATTTAGTTTTTCCCTTTTTCATTTTCTAAATAAAAAAGTAGATGTTGAAGAATGACGTGCTAGTCCCACAGATCTGAAGGAGCTGACAACCAGAAAAAAAACTATTAATTCTTTTTCACAGCAATGTAATTTTGATTTTTGAATGGTTAATGTTTTAAGAGATAGTTATACCAAAAGGGGGTAGGAAGGGGGGAATCAGGTGCTTTTAACTTCAAGAAATGAAAATTAAGACTCTGAGGCTTTAAATGAAGCCTTATTTTCTTCCAGATGCAAGCTGACACATACTGAGTAAATAAATAAATAAATCAGCTGCCTAATTGGACAGTTTCCCACACATAAAAATTAAGAATCTGAACATTGAGTTTGTAGAATAACATAAATATGTAAGAAGAGCCTTCTGCTTACTGAGTTTACCACTGTGGTTGTGTGTAGTGACAGAACAGCATGTTTTAATGCTACCAATAAAAGAAAACATTCATTTGCAAATAAGAAAGTAGAAACACAGGAGAAGATTAAAATTGATTTTAGTTAATAGGATTTTCTTCTTTTCAGCTTGAATAATTTTGAATTTCAACCACTGGAGTAAAATCAATTGACACAAAGGTAGACTTTGAATCCTTGGTTCAAAGGCAACCTACATGACAGCAAGCCATTCCCTTGCTGAAAACATCTGTAAGCATTGGTTATCTCAGCCCTGTTCTTTGTGTGTAGATTTTGTACCAGAAGGGGCTACTGTCCATTGAACGCCAAGGAATGGATGTCTTCTTTTCTCAGCTCCTTGCTCTCCAGGATTTGTGCCTTCCCCTTTTCTCCTCATGCTCATCACTCACAGAACCTTAACTTGTGTGTTCAGCCTCTTACTTATAATATTTCTATGGCTACTGAGAAATTCAAAAAAACAAGCAACTTATCTATGATTCTATTATGATAGGGAAGAAAAATAACTTGCTAGTGCTCTCTAGGAAGAACACTGAAATCAAGCAAGTCATATGGGCAGAGAGGCCCACTGGATTTCCCTTGGTGACCTGCAGCTCAGTTGGGATGGCAGGCAGGTTGGAATAGTAAGATCTAGTTCACTAGCACAGATAAATGCTTCTCGTTGGGATTAATTAATGATCACTGTGATGCAGCCTAAGATATGTAGGGCAGCCAAAGACAGTTAATGGGGATCTGTGGCAGTGTCACTCACAGTACTTCACATTTTGCCCCAGAAAGTAATACCAGGCTTTAAAAAATTAAGGTATTCTGCAAACATTAACCCATCTGGAAGGCAACTTTGTCAAATGGTTGCCTCACTGGCCTAAGTCATTATGCAGAAGTCTATTCCTGTCTTGTCACCCTTTGCTGAATGAGCCTGGACACACTGTCAACTTCTCCATGCATCCTCTTCCCTACAGTTAAAAGGAGGGTATACAGCTTGCTTTGAAACACACTGAACTCCAGGGTGAAGATGTTATCTTACATTTGCTTCTGATTCAAAGTATTAAACTTTAGGACATGTTTTGGGAAAAGTAAATAAATTTGTTTAACAAATGAGAAAGCCAAAATAAATTCAATAATTCTCACATTTTATGTGTCTTACAAACAAACAAAACAAAACAAAAACAAACTTTCTTTTCTCACAGTAACAATCTCCCCTAAGGCAAAAATAACGGGGCAAAATTGAGATATAATTACAAACATCTCTTCTATTGAAAAGGACAGAGGAGATGCCTGGAAAGATACTGAATATGCACACACACGCTCCAGGGCGCATCACCGCTGGTTAAAATCACCTGCAATGGACAATGATGCTTTGGCACTTCACTGTGGGATACACAGGAAAATAACGTTGCCTGTCGTCTGTGACAACTGAATAATTAATACTGAGCTTATTGAGGGCGATTTTAAGTGGGGAAAAACAAACAAACAGAACCCCGTAAAGCCACGTTAACACACAATGGCTATGTTAGGGACAAGCAAACTGCACCGCCTCAGCCTTCACAGCCTCTTCCTGACAAAGCCCATGCCTGGAGACAGGATTCCCCGCCCGCGGGTGCCTGGCAGGAAACACCAGCGGTTTTCTCTGCTATTTATGACACTTTCAGAGCATTACGCTGACTCCTCCTGGCTAGAGCTCCGTTACCTGGCTCCTCACGGTGTCTTCCCGCGTCGCTGCGGAAGGTGACCCGAAACGGTGCAGAAAAACACCACAACCACTCCCTGTACAGCAGACGAGACCGCGGGTGGGGGTAGCTGGGTTTGCTTCGAGACTCCAGCAGGATAAGGCGACCCCGAGGCACCAGGGAGACCCGACCCCTCCCAGGCGCTAGGACAACGGTCCCTCCACCGCAGGGACAGACCCGGGTGCCACCCACCCGCGGATTACTGCCCCACCACCGCCCCCTTACCTGCCGCCAGCGATGCCCCGTACCGCGCCATGCGATCCCGTGCCGCAGAACGATCGGCGCCGCCAGCACGCCGAGCACCTCCAGCACCGCTCAGCCAGCACCGTGCTCGACGCACCCGGGGCGGGCGGGGCCGCGCGTCACGTAGGGGGGGTGGTGGCTGTGGGCGTTGTGTGAGGCGCTGTGTGAGAAAGGGGGAAGATGGCGGTGAGGTACGGACTGCTGGCGGCCGGGCTGTTCCGCAGGCGGGTGGCCATCGTCACCGGCGGCAGTACCGGCATTGGCAAGGCCATTGCCGCCGACTTGCTGGCGTTAGGTGGGCACGGGGAGGGTCCGCGGGGAGCCCCGGTGGGAGAGCGGGGCCGGGAGTGAGGTGAAGGCGGGGGATGGAGTTTGAAGGGGAAGGCTCGGGGGACTGTGTTGTGTTTTGGGGGTAGGCAGCGCTCGGGAGAGGCTGAGGAGTTTATGGGTGGGACGTTATGGCAAGAGCCAGTGAACAGTGAGGACGGGATGAGGTTGATGTGGGACTGTATCTTTTGACCTGCTTGCACTTAAAAAAGATGCGTTATTTTAAACTAAAGTGGTCAAAGTGAAGTTATATTAAACTCGGACCCTTTCATATTTTCTCTTAACCGAGTTTTCATCTTGCTCAACTGAAGGATGTGCTTGGTTGTTAAAGTGAATCTTATGGAGTAGTACAGTTTTGAACTGTTGTCTGCATGGTCAGCTTAAGAGAAATGGTGCTTCTCACTCAGTGCTTGTGACAGAAATGTCCTGAAGTTAATCTTAACTTAGGCGCTTTATGGGTTTTCTTACCATATTGATTATAGAGAAATGGTAGAATCTGGAGTGAAAGGCAATCTTCTGAGTCATCCACCTTGTGACACCTTTTCTGTTAGTTTCAGCATAATTGCTAGGGATCATTGGCATCAGACTTGTTCCAGATACCAGGTGTTACCACTTTTTGCTGTCTTTGAATTACCCACGATATTATGCCATACTCCCTGTGGTTTGTGCTTTTGAAATGAGCGCTGTGCAATTTCAGTGGGTAGTAAAGAGCTTTCTTGGTTAAGACACTGTGCTGGGAAGCATCTTTGCCTCTCCTGGCCTTTATCACTAAGCTTTCCACGTACTCAGTGGAGATTTTTAAGAAGGGGAAAATGGATGACCCAGGGAATTACAGACCAGTCAGTCTCACCTCTGTGCCTGGCAAAATCTTGGAGCGGATTCTCCTGGAAGGCATGCTGAGGCACATGAAAACCAACAAGGTGCTTGGGGACAGCCAGCATGGCTTCACTAAGGGGAAATCCTGCCTGACCAATCTGGTGACCTTCTATGAAGGGGCTATGGAACTGATGGACAGGGGCAGAGCGGTTGATGTCATCTACCTGGATTTGTGTAAAGCCTTTGACACTGTCTCCCATGACATCCTGCTCTCTAAGTTGGAGAGACATCAATTTGATAGGTGGACCACTTGGTGGATAAAGAACTGGCTGGATGGGTGCACGCAAAGAGTAGTGCTCAGTGGCTCAGTGTCCAGCTGGAGACCGGTAACGAGTGGTGTCCCCCAGGGATCGGTGTTGGGACCGGTCTTGTTCAACATCTTTGTGGGTGACATGGACAGTGGGATTGAGTGTGCCCTCAGCAAGTTTGCCGATGACACCAAGCTGTGTGGTTCAGTTGATACATTGGAGGGAAGGAATGCCATCCAGAGGGACCTTGACATGCTTGTGAGGTGGGCTGATGCCAACCTGATGAAGTTTAACCATGCTAAGTGCAAAGTCCTCCACCTGGGTCGGAGCAATGCCAGGCACAGGTACAGGTTGGGCGGGGAGGAGATTCAGAGCAGCCCTGCAGAGGAGGTCTTGGGGGTGTGGGTTGATGAAAAAATGAACATGAGCTGGCAGTGTGCGCTTGCAGCCCAGAAGGCCAGCCGTATTCTGGGCTGCATCAAAAGGAGTGTGACCAGCAGGTCGAGGGAGGTGCTCCTGCCCCTTTACTCTGCTCTCGTGAGACCTCACTTGGAGTATTGTGTGCAGTTCTGGTGTCCTCAACATAAAAAGGACATGGAAGTGTTAGAACAAGTGCAGAGGAGGGCCACGAAGATGATCAGGGGACTGGAGCACCTCTCGTATGAGGATAGGCTGAGAAAATTGGGGCTGTTCATCCTGGAGAAGAGAAGGCTGCGTGGAGACCTCATAGCAACCTTCCAGTATCTGAAGGGGGCCTATAGGGATGCTGGGGAGGGACTCTTCATGAGGGACTGTGGTGAGAGGACAAGGGGTAATGGGTTTAAACTTAAACAGGGGAGGTTTAGATTGGATGTGAGGAAGAAATTCTTTACTGTGAGGGTGGTGGGGCCCTGGAATGGGTTGCCCAGGGAAGTTGTGAATGCTTCATCCCTGGCAGCGTTCAAGGTGGGGTTGGACATAGCCTTGGGTGGCATGGTTTAGTGGGAGGTGTCCCTGCCCATGGCGGGGGGGTTGGAACTCGATGATCTTGAGGTCCTTTCCAACCCTTACTATTCTGATTCTATGATTCTATAAGTGAGGACTAGTTCTGCTAGCTTTGTATTAATAGTGAACTAAGCAGGTTTTTTAAGCCGTCCTTACATGCTGACTTAAAGAGGTGATTTTTAGGCATCATTGTGTTGTTGCTTGATGAAGTTATGCAGGTACCTTAAAATTGTACTTAATTTGATCTGCATTATTTTTCTCAAAGTAACAAAAGCATATATCCATAACATCCTAAACAGAAAAAAAGGCTGCAAATCAGATGTGAGAAAATGAAGAAAGAACTATGGCTGAGGTTCATCTGTGTAACCTTCTTTACCTGCAGTCTTGCTGGCTACTCCTGACAAGAAAATGACCAGGGATTATTTCCATGTATACTTTGCACTGTAGCCCGTATCATTTTGGAGGAGTGCTGGATGGACAGAAAATGTCTGTAGAAGCAGTGACAGATAATGCCAGTCGTGATGTAGTTTGTTTTTATAGCCAGTCTTGTATGAAACCTTGTGTACAGGTTTAAGCCTTTTATCTGGAAAACTGTGCTCTTTCTCCCCTGACCCTATCAGGAAATGGCCTGGTCATTCTTTGTGAATTAAAATAAGTGAAGTTTGTGTAGTAGGTACCAAGTGTACCTCAGTGATTTCGAATCTCCCCTTCCACCAGTTAGAGTGTTTAGCAAAACTGTAGTCTTTTACTGGACCTTATTCAGTATCAGTGTGTGTATTAATAAGCATTTAAGTTGGTAAATGTAACTGTGCTACTGTGATTTAGTATTTTGTGTTAATTGTATGTGCCATTTTATGAGCTCTGCGTTAGATGGTTGTGCAAGTGACTGGAGTTTTTAATTTAAAAAATCAGGAGATGTCAGAGACTAATATCTTTGCGTGTGTTGTTTTAAGATGGCCACTGATTGAAGCTGAAGCTCCCATTCTTAGGGATATGTAGTTACAGCACTTCCTTCTGGAAGAATTAAACTCCTTTAGTTGTTTATTTACTTTTATGTGTAGTTTTACAAAACAGCCTGAGCCAAATGAACAGCTTGCTGCTCTTTACACCTACGAGTTATTTTGAGCTGATTCTCGTGTTTGTTTGATCATGAGAGGCCAAATTCCACTCAGCAAAATAGCAACAACAACAACAAAAAACCCAAAGCAAAACCAACCAACCAAAAAAAAAAAAAAAAAACAACAACAAAAAAAAAACCTGCACCAACCCACCTGGCAATATGTTAACTTTTTGGGGTTTTTGGCTGGTTGAGGGGGCTGAATTGGTCTGTGTTGAAGCAGATGGTCAGCAGAGCTGCTGGATGAGTTCTGCTGGGCTTCTGAGACTACGGAAGGAGGGAACTGGGAGAAAGAGGTCCTTGCCTGCATGGCAGTTGAAGCTAGTAATTTGCTTATCCATAATATGAAATTGTATGCCTACTGGATTTGCGTTAGGAATTAATTTGGTGTGCTCTGCTTTCGTCTGTGTAGTAGCAATTGCTGAAGCCTGAAGGCTGTCTTGAGTCCACTGGTGTGACAGAGAAACTAGAGTGGTTGTGGTATAAGTGCTTGCCATTAATTTGGCAGCTGCACTTTTTTTCTCTGTAGAATGAGTCCTCCTGCCTCCAAATGCTGAAATAAAAAACAACAGAAGGCTTGAGCTCCTGCCTATTTTTTCTTCTGCTTTCCAAGCTAGGATTCTGCAGTGTGTGGAGATGCCACAGGGAAGCCTCTGTTCCTGCTGTCTATAGTCTGCAGATAAGAATTAATCTTTTCAGGCTGTCATCCTTCCCTTCAGACTCTGTAGGGTTTAAAAGTATTTGCTCACTGCTAGTCCAAATTACAGCCAGACATGCAGTAAGATTATTTTTGTGGTATTAGGAGCAAACATTTTTTTGTAATCACGACCTGCTGAAACATCTTTAATTCATGTAATTAATAAATGCAGCTGTGAGCAGAGGCAGCAGAAGTGATATCTGAGAGCTACTTTGCTGACTCTGCAATTCACAGCCTATCCTCCCTTCTGCAGGAAGGACAGGAAACCTTGTAGATGTTTTTTTGATTGCTCTTCTCCTGGCACAGCAGGATACTGTTGCTGAGAAGCACCTGACATTGGTAATTTCTCTTGCAAGAATTTCCAGACTATATCTCCTAGACAGTGACTAATAAACTCACATCCTACAAGATATCTCCACAATGTTATTAAAAAAACCCAGCATAACTGTAATTTTAACTATGTTACCTGAAGGATGTTTCATTTTGTCTCTACAGGTTGCAGCGTTGTTATCGCCTCTTGTAAATTTGTCTGATTAAAAGCTGCTGCAGAAGAACTGAATAATACATTTTCTTCTATGAGTCCTGCCAAAGTGACTCCCATACAGTGCAATATCCGCAATGAAGATGAGGTAAAGACTAGTGATGTTGTTCTGGGGATTAACATGTCAAAAGTGTCTTCTGTATATAAATTCTCAGCTCTCCAAAGGACTTCTCTGTCCTCAAAAGCGGCTTAGAATAGGGGAAAAGTGCAGTGAAGCACTATTAAACTGATCTAGATAAATTTGCTTTCCAAGGGAAGACTATTTTTTAACCACCTAAGCAAGAAAGGATTTCTAACTGTGATTATTTTTCTGACCATGCATAAGTATTTCAGATATTTCTGGGAGAAGCAGACTTTGGAACTGGCATCAAGGGGGGCTATAGGGATGCTGGGGAGGGACTCTTTATTAGGGACTGTAGTGAGAGGTAAAGGGGTAATGGGTTCAAACTTAATCAGGGGAAGTTTAGATTAGATATGAGGAAGAAATTCTTTACTGTAAGGGTGATGAGGCAGTGGAATGGGTTGCCCAGGGAAGTTGTGGATGCTCCATTGCTGGCGGTGTTCAAGACTGGGTTAGACAGAACCTTGGGTGGCATGGTTTAGTGTGAGGTGTCCCTGCCCATGGCAGGGGGGTTGGAACTGGATGATCTTAAAGTCCTTTCCAACCCTAACCATTCTATGATTCTATGTTCTACAGCCAAGTCAGAGCCTACTTAGCATGGTTCTTTGTCACATTGCTGTGACAGCAGTGAGGGGCGTTAACGTGTGAGGATGGAGACCGCAGAATAGTTCCTTCAATCAGGAAGTCGTAGTATGGAATCTCAATGCCTGTGACTTGACACAAGTGCCCTGCATCGTCAGTTTTGCTTGTATTGAAGTAAAAAACCCCAAACAACCAACCAAAAACAGAATCAAACCAACCAAAAAAAAAAAAAAAACAAACAAAAAAACAAACAAACAAAAAACCCTACCAAAAAAACCCCAAACAAATGCTATGGATATTACTATTTTTAGCCGCATTTCAAATTTTGGTTACAGTTTGTGGTGTGCCTCATTATGAACTCTATTGCTATCCCACTTGAGGTTTTTTTTTCTTCAAATTGCAAAGAATGGAAGATGAAAAGCAAAAGTACTCAATCCACATTCTTCAGAAGTCAGCATTCACATCCTAGTTTTTTAATCTGTGTAATTAAACATTTAAAAGTCTATCATCAGGTTGGACTTTTCACTTATTGAGGAGAAATAGAAAATATTCCAGCAACCACTGACTGCTACGTTTTTCTTAACCTTTCAAAGTCTCTGTTAAATTCTAGTGTAATTTAAGTTCTAGTATAACTTAATGACCTTCACTAGCTATGTAGGTTTTGGAAATAGCCTAACATACTATAGCCCAATCATAAAGCAAATAAAAAAGAAAATTCTTACCTCAGGAAACAGCTAGTGCTATAAAATATTTGGTGATAGACTTTCTCTCCTAAAGGAGATGAGCCTTGGGGCTGTGCAGTATGTCACTTCACCTACCAGTGATTTTAGGTTAGTATTTACTCACGTCAGCAGTGCGATATAATAGGTTATGATAGATGTCAAAGGGCAACTTACATGATTAAAGCTACAGGAAAGAAAAGAGCTAGAAAAGGCATAAACCTTCTTTCACATCACTGTTCTTGCAGAAAGTACTCTAGCATGCTCAATAACCTTCTGCAGGTAAACCTGATTTCTGCATCGGTTTAAAAATGGGTTAGTGGGAACTGCAGTGTTCTGTGAGATGATAGGGAGCTTGGATGGCAAAATGAAGTAATCTCCACTAAACAAACTACCATTCATTTGTTCCCTGTTTATTAAGTGTGACTAACTACATATTTGACAAAACAGCCTTAGATGGCTTTGGAAACTTTTTTTGAAGGTGCTTTTAAAGCCTATTTTATAGTGCTGTATAAAGTTTTTTGGCATTATTCTATTACTGGTAGCTAAGCTGATACTTGGAGAAACTTCTGCTTTGCTATTACCCTACAGTTTCATCATAGAATTGTCTTGTTTCCCATGTAGTTGACTTCTTTGCCTCAGTCTTTACGGGCAAATGCTCTGACCACACCACCCAAGTCTTGGAAGGCAGACGCGGGGACGGTGAGGGTGGGGACCCTGGGCCCACTGTGGGGGAGGATCTTGTTCGGGACCACCTTAGGAACCTGAATGTATACAAGTCCATGGGACCGGATGAAATCCATCCGCGGATCCTGAAGGAGCTGGCAAATGAAGTTGCTAAGCCACTGTCCATCATATTTGAAAAATCATGGCAGTCAGGTGAAGTTCCCGATGACTGGAAAAAGGGAAATATAACCCCCATTTTTAAGAAGGGAAAAATGGATGACCCAGGGAATTACAGACCAGTCAGTCTCACCTCTGTGCCTGGCAAAATCTTGGAGCGGATTATCCTGAAAGGCATGATAAGGCACATGAAAACCAACAAGGTGCTTGGGGACAGCCAGCATGGCTTCACTAAGGGGAAATCCTGCCTGACCAATCTGGTGACCTTCTATGATGGGGCTATGGAACTGATGGACAGGGGCAGAGCGGTTGATGTCATCTACCTGGACTTGTGTAAAGCCTTTGACACTGTCTCCCATGACATCCTTCTCTCTAAGTTGGAGAGACATCAATTTGATAGGTGGACCACTTGGTGGATAAAGAACTGGCTGGATGGGTGCACGCAAAGAGTAGTGCTCAGTGGCTCAGTGTCCAGCTGGAGACCGGTAACGAGTGGTGTCCCCCAGGGATCGGTGTTGGGACCAGTCTTGTTCAACATCTTTGTGGGTGACATGGACAGTGGGATTGAGTGTGCCCTCAGCAAGTTTGCCGATGACACCAAGCTGTGTGGTTCGGTTGATACATTGGAGGGAAGGAATGCCATCCAGAGGGACCTTGACACGCTTGTGAGGTGGGCTGATGCCAACCTGATGAAGTTTAACCATGCTAAATGCAAAGTCCTCCACCTGGGTCGGAGCAATGCCAGGCACAGCTACAGGTTGGGCGGGGAGGAGATTGAGAGCAGCCCTGCAGAGGAGGACTTGGGGGTGTGGGTTGATGAAAAAATGAACGTGAGCCGGCAGTGTGCGCTTGCAGCCCAGAAAGCCAACCGTATCCTGGGCTGCATCAAAAGGAGTGTGACCCGCAGGTCGAGGGAGGTGATCCTGCCCCTCTACTCTGCTCTCGTGAGACCTCACTTGGAGTATTGTGTGCAGTTCTGGTGTCCTCAACATAAAAAGGACATGGAACTGTTAGAACAAGTGCAGAGGAGGGCCACGAGGATGATGAGAGGACTGGAGCACCTCCCATATGAAGATAGGCTGAGAAAGTTGGGGCTGTTCAGCCTGGAGATGAGAAGGCTGTGTGAAGACCTCATAGCAGCCTTCCAGTATCTGAAGGGGGCCTATAGGGACGCTGGGGAGGGACTCTTCATTAGGGACTGTGGTGAGAGGACAAGGGGTAATGGGTTTAAACTTAAACAGGGGAGGTTTAGATTGGATCTGAGGAAGAAATTCTTTACTGTGAGGGTGGTGGGGCCCTGGAATGGGTTGCCCGGGAGGTTGTGGATGCTTCATCCCTGGCGGCGTTCAAGGTGGGGTTGGACATAGCCTTGGATGGCATGGTTTAGTGGGAGGTGTCCCTGCCCATGGCAGGGGGGTTGGAACTCGATGATCTTGAGGTCCTTTCCAGCCCTTACTATTCTATGATTCTATGATTTACAGATGCACCTGAACTTTTAATACAGTGTTGGAGAAGCCTCTATCAGGCGTCTCCTCCCAGTTCAAGTTCTCTTAAATCATTGTCATTTCGTATCTGTTTCTGTTGAAGAGAGGGTTCAGAGGAATAAGGTAAATTAAACTCAGTCTTGCATTTTTCAGTCATCAACTCTGTCTTATAGTTTGACTCGCTTCAGTTCTCCAACTGCTCTTACTACTTTCTGTTGAAATCCTTTTTAGAAAAAAAATCACTATGAAAACTTCATAAGCCTTTTGTGGAAGTTTTAAATAAGGAATGCAATTTCTGTTGCTTGTTAACATAAGAACTTCAGTATTCGTGCTAAACAAATATTTATCCATTCCAGATGCCCATCTCCAAGACCAGATATTTTTACTGGTTAGAGACATTCTGTGATTTTTGTTCTTTAGCTCTTATTTTTCTGTTTCAACAAGGGGAAAAAACTTCGGAGTTCTGGTCTCCTTAGATGTCAGAACTGATCCATCACAAGCTAAAAAGCCCAGGAAGCTTCCTGAAGAACTACATAATTCATTTACTATCTCCTTCTCTTTGAAATCTCATTGAAACCTTTTTAAGAGTAAGTCTTTCTCTTAAAGGAAGCCACAGTTATCACCTTTAAGAACAAGCCATCTGTTCATACAGTGGCATGCCTGCCTTTTTTTTTTTTTTTGCATCCCTATATCTCTGCCAGTTGTTCTGCATTTCTTTAAAGGTCCCTATGAATTTTGTCATGGCTTTAATTTTATAATCAGGCAAACTGGAGGGGGAAGATTTTTAATAGAGGAGATTTGAGGAAAATGAAAGTGCTTTCAAAATTGCCAGATGATCTTTTTGTTTGCTTGGGCTTTTTCACCTCCTAGTACAAATCTTAGAGTAACTGACCTGCTTTGAAGGTGACACAGCTCATTCCTCCTGTGTATCTTAGTCTGGATCTGTGAAATTCAAGCATTAGAATATTCACCCCTCATCATAGAGTGCAGTTGGTTCGTTAGAGCTCTTTCTGGCCTAGGAAGAGTCAAAGGAGGTGCAGTGAATTAATTGCTGCAGAAGCTTGATGGCAGGTATCATGGCAATAGCTTAGGAATTCACATTTTGAAGTCTCTTAATCTTCATCCTCCGAGGCCTTCTTGCTTTCTAGCAAAGCTTACTTTTCATTTTATGTACGAGAAATAATCTTGCTTGATGGAGGATTTTCAGCCACTGCATAATCTGTCAGGCTTATTTGTCATAAGTTTGCTGCTGCTGCTTTTGGCTAGTTTTCTACCAAGTGTTTTGTAAAGGCTAGCATATCTGTTTTGTTTTTAAATATGGAAGAGTAGAGGGTTCTGGGATGCCAGTAAGAACAACTGAGGTTTTTGTGCTTTGTCTTCATTGAGCTTTATTCTGAAGTAATGTCTGTGCACCTGTTCCTTGTCCTGTGTGTATGTAGTGATCAATATTGCTTCTTAGTGATTATGAAGCTGAAGTGATTGTAATTATTTCAATGCTTTCTGGTACTGCACACATAATTGTTGAATATAACGACAGCAGATCAGTTTGCTCTTGCTGAGATGCAGGCCAGACAGCTCTGTGTGTGCCTTTTCAAACCAAGTTCTTTTTCCAAAATCAAATTATTTAATTAATTCCAGTGCCTCAATGTAATTGTGGCCTGACTGGAGGAGAGAGATCCCCTCCTTTTTCCATTATGAAAAGTGATTTCTATTTATCTTTTGTAGGTGTTGGGAAGGGGAAGCATTTATTTGTGCTGAACTACAGAAAATCTGTTGATGGGGAAAGACAGACATGAGGAAGCTTTTACCCTTGTAAAGCCTTTGTGATACATGCTTTGGACAAACATTTATTTAACTGACACCTAGATAAGTAGAAGACATATCTGGGTAAGTAGAAGATAAAACTTTTTACTTCTAGTAGACTAGTGTTCTTGAAATCAGGAACTCAGAATTCTGTACACAGTGTCCCCTTTCTGTACTTAAGCTCCAGCAGTAACTGTGTCTGGATCAGACCCTGAGGGTAAAACCTGTCACTTAGACATCTGATGAACAGGATTCCTTGAGGCAGACTCAGTGCAGTGCTATTTAGCGCTTACCTTGTGTCAGAGTTCACTGGCAGCTTTTCTTTTCCAATAAACTTTATAGCGTGGCATAGTCTCAGTTGGTTAGTAAATACTGTGTAAAGCCTGTAGTGGAAGTCTGTAGCCTGGTAGAGAGCTATGGGTAAGAGATTCTTGTTGTACTTTAACACAACAGTAACACAACAAAAAAAATAACTTATCACTGTGCAAGAATGGCTACTGGTTCTAGTCCCCCCATAGCAAATCCCTAACACTCTGTAGTGGGTAGTTTGCCTGGTGAGCTTTACTCAAGCTCCAGGTGACCTGTGAATGCAAGCGAACATTTGTCCCTTTTCTGTGTCAGTGAGTACTGTCTGTGCAAGTGTGCTACTGCGTAATACTTTTGAGTTGCAATGGTCCTTACTGAACAGCTCTAGTCTTCTGGTTATGTCTGAAGTGCCTGGTTTTGTTCTTTTCAGTCGTTTTCAGGAGAGCATCCTAAACTGTTAGCTCTACCTTGTACAGTTTTGCTTTGCTTCCAGAGAGTCTTTAGTAGCTTTTTAATTAAGTTCTTTCTGTGTGGATTTTGAATATTTAGGAATAGAAAGGAATCTTTTCAGTTATCACTGTGATTTAAGCGTGTTCTACCAGACCCTCATTCTTACTGTGCTGGTGGCTGCTGTCACCATGTTTTCTGTAACTGGGAGAAGCACTGCAACGATGCTTTCTCTATAACACGGAAGACATTGTGCAGATTGCTACAGTTGGAGCCATCTGAGCTGTCACTAGAAAGCTGCCACCTGCTAGCTTTTGCTGGCTTTCTGAAAGCAGAACTGATACACAGTTCAGTTTTAGGTTTGGGTTGGGGTTATTTTCGTTTGATTTTTTTTTTTTGGTTGGTTTTGTGGTGTTTTAATTTTTTTTAATTGCCTCTGGAATATGGGATGAGAAGTAAGAACAACAGTTTCTTAAGATATGTGTGGCCTATTTTGAATTGATATGTCATAGCGTGTTTTGTCTACTTGTTGAAAACTTGTAATTTTTTTTCCCAGTGGATTTTTCTGCTAATTTATTGGGGTTTGGTTTCTTTTTTTACTATCATTAGCATTTTCCTTTTTCTCTTTCCCACCCTGACCCCCCAGCCTGAATAGCCTTAGTCTGTTCAAACATTCCTTATGCTGAAACCATTTCTCTTCCATAAATGAGCCCATACTTCAGTGACTTATGGACAACAATATTCAAAGCAAGATTTTCAGGCTAACAAGGAGGAGAGTTTGATAGGCTGAGCAAAGCATGATTTTTGTTGCCTGTTGAGGCATAACTTGTTTTTCTGTGGTTGTGAGCAAACCTACAAGTCTTTGTGGCATGATGCTTCTCACAAGTCATGGGTTTGGGACTGCAGTCACAAATGTTTTATATATATATATATATATATATATATATATATATATATATATACACACACATATATTCCCCCCCCCCGATCCCTCAAGCTGCAGTGACTGATCTGAGGAATAAGATGACATTCAAAACTTAAAGATGGTGATTTAGGTATCAAAATTATTTTCTTAGGGCTTTTTTTTTTCTCAGGAAGCATTAGTTTTCAGTCAGGCTTCAGTCACTATAGATTCTTTTCTTCAGGGAGGTGTATCCTTACAGGATCCATACTGTCCTGTTAAACCATCCTGAACTGTAAGGCAGCTATTTATGAGACTGAGTTGGTGACACTTTTGGTGAGATACAGATCATGCATTGCTGCTTCTGTTATTTTTTGGTACTTTCTACTGCTAATTCAATATAGAGGAAGGCTGATTGACATCCTTCCCTTAGCCAAATCTGTTTCAGAAGTAGCATTGCTACCACTTTTTGTGGTTTCTTTGTTTTTGTTTTTGGTCTGTGTTTTCTTTGACCAGAGAAGATAAACTTTTTATGTGTGCTTGAGTAGGAATAACTGATGCATCCTATCTAGTTATGATAGGTAATGTAAACAGGAAAGTCATGTTGTCCCATTTCCCCCATTTCTTGAGATAAAGATTTAATTATTAAGCAGCTGCTACAGGGTTCTTATTACTATCTTGTAATAGGAAATATACATCAACTTTGATATCTGAAAAATCTTTGAATGCTTTGAAATATGTTCTCCTCCAGAAGCTCTCTTGTGCTTAGTGTGAATGTGTGGCAAAACAGCTCTCCTTCCAAAAAAAGACAATGTAAAATATCTTAGTTTACAGCCTGTAGCTCAGATTAGGTCAATGTTAGAGCTAGATTTAGGTTCTCAAAATCTCTTTCTTTCCATGTGAACTTAAGCCACTTTCTTCTGCACTGACAGCTCTTTGAGTGAATAACATGTCTATTGCTATTTGTTGTTAATAACGTCTCAGAGTACCCAAAGGTAAATAGTGTCAGACAGTGCTCTTAATTATAGTATTCATCATACTTATAGACAGACAGTATCTGCTTAGTCAAATATTCACCTTTCTTTTGCTGAAGAACACAGCCTGTTGTATTTTCATAATTTTTTAGAGTTTATGTGTTTTTGGGTAACAAACTGACCTTCTTGATCTCCGTAAGAAGAGTGGCAGTTGTTAACTCGTATATCAGAGCTTTAGTGAATGTACAAAATGTCTAGATAAGAGTGTTAAAACATCACAAGATGACTTATGTACGTGAGCATTTTAGATATAAAACATATGTCAGAAGAAAAATATCATAGTTATTTTATATGGAATGCTTCCAGCATCTGGTGAGAACAACCCACCCTTGTGAAAAATGTCAGGAGGCTCTTAGTAGGTCTTAAGTAGCTGGTTTTTGTGTGTGTGTGCTTTTATAAACCTTCAGCAGCTTAAATCCCCTTCTTTTTTCAGTGCTGGTATTTTATATAGCACCTGCATTATAACAGGAAGATCTCCTAAGTAAACATGGACTTGGCCTAATTCTTCTTGGTTGACTAAACTTGTCATACTGATCTTCCAGCCTCTATGACAGCTGGTACCTCTTGTTTATATGTGAAAAGGGTATGAGAGAGAAAATACTGTCTCAGAATGAAATTTCATATATAGTTTAATCAGAATACTGTGCTAACAAATATTGTTTCAGGTAGAAGCTTTGGTGAAGTCTACACTAAGTCTGTATGGGAACATTAACTTCCTGGTGAATGGTGGAGGGGGCCAATTTGCAAGTCCTTCTGAAGCCATCCGTGGAAAAGGCTGGAATGCTGTGATAGACGCAAATCTGACAGGGACCTTCTACTGCTGCAAAGCAGGTAAGAACTGCACATAAAGCATTTTTTGTTTGTTTGGTTTGGGTTTTTTGCAGCAATACCAGAAGACAAGAAATGTAAAGTTTCCCTACCTTCTTTCTTCACACACTTACCTGACAGCAGATGTTAGTTTTCACAATCTCATCCGAAGCTTCACGTTAAACTGTACATTACATTTGTTCATATATACAAACATACATTTAGTGAACTATGATCTTATGGTTAAGTGCAGATTTGAGGAGTCAGTTGGCTTGGATACTCACTTAAATGATTGTAAGAAAACCGCTTAATTTCTGTGGCCTGAATTCACTGTGTGTAATACAGGAAAAGATTTTTATCAGGGATGTAAATTTAACTTTAAATTTAAGCATGATACACGATTCTCAGATAACATTGGCAATGTGGAAATTGAAGTAACTTATGTGGAAGAATGAATTCTTGACTTCCACCAGAAGGCTTCTTGAAAAAGATCAAGCCCTATCTGGACCACACCTGTTACCCACCCAGTGTTGGGGCTATAGTACAAAGATCAGATTGTTTATCTAAATCCACACAGGAAATGTGTAGTGTAATTGGAGTTAGGAGTCCAAATTTGTCTTCAGTTGGCCAGTTTGTTTGCTTGCATTTCTTCCGATATTTATAGGTTATCTTCTTCCTTCATACAGTGTACAATGCTTGGATGAAGGAACATGGAGGAGTCATTGTCAACATTACTGTTGCCCTGAGAAATGGGTTTTCTGGAATGTCATAATATATATTTTACATTTTCCTACGTTTTCCCCCTAGAAGTGCTAATTGCTCCGAAAGACTTGATTTTTAGAAAGGGCAGCAGAAGAGCATAGAAATACTGCAGTTAGGTCAAGAGAGGACAATCGTATCCCTTGGCTGGATGTGTGGGGATCTCTTCCTAATTCAGTAGAGACTATAGGAGTAAATGGCGTCTCTGTTCTCTGACAACTTGTTTGTAGGAAACTATGAAGCAAGACTTGCTAGCAAAATAGTATGCTAGTGGGACTAGTTGCACTTAAATGCAACCTTTACTTTCTCTCCAAATTTCTGGAGAATTTGCAAGAATTTGGCCTCTGTTGTTTTCTTCTTTTACAGTCGGTTTAGAGGTGTTGGTGGTGTCATGAGTTATGGGACTAGTGGAGTAGGAGGAACATTTCTAGTATGACCCAGGTTTTGGCTTTGTCCTTTGGGTCATGTAATGCCTGCCTTTCCCATTTTCCTTTTTACTCTCACTTTTGTAGCCATCTTTCTTGGAGAAGGTCTCAGGTGCAGAGAATGGGTTCTATTTGCTCTGCTCCTTTCTTGGAGCAGAAGGAGTGTCATGGATACAAACATACTACCACATTTGTAGTTCTTTTATACTGACTCAAATGATCACAGCTGTCTGCATGAAACTGCAGCATCCTCCCCATATCTGTGTGCATACTATGTTCATGCAAATTTCTTCATCCTCAAAATGGAGGTGAGCCAGGCATCTTCCAATTTGACACCAATTTTTTCCACCAAAAAAAATTTTATGTGTTGAAAGAGAAATAATGCTCAGAACATGAATTCAAATTGAATTTCAAAGTTGTCAAAATGCTACATTTTGACAGTTTCTTAATTAAAAAATAATCTAAGTTTCTTCTTTGAAACCACTTATTTTTTACATTTGAAGTTAAATTTCTGTTAAAGAAAATATAAAAATCTAATCTGAGCAAATGTAACATTGCCTCTCTTTGTCCTGATTCAGGGTTTAAAGCTTTCAAAATTTTGTTTATTTTTCAGGAACAGCAGAATATTTTCTCACTAGCTTGTTGGCAGTGCAAAATAAATTTAGATATCCACAAGGTGGTGCTGAAGTTAGTTATTTGAGTTTCTCCATTCTGGTTAAGTTTGGTTGAAATGTCACAGCAAATAGGCTGAAGCTGTATTTGGGAGTTGAGCCAAGAGACAAAAAACCTAATCCCAAATAACACTGGAAAAACGGTTTTCCAAAAAACTGTTGCGTGTGGATGAGGATGGACAAAACTGCTTTCAAATTAAATTCTTGTTGATTTGATACTTGGTTTAGAAATGTACTATTGAAAATGACTTGCCTTTACAAGTCCATCCACCACTCGTGCCAAAAAAATCACCTTATACATTTTTGCATAAGTATAACTTCTGAACATCAAACTAGTTGAGTTTTTTTTCTCATAGTGTGCCTAGAGGTTAGTTGTTTATGGCCTAAACATATGAATAAGTTGGGTTTTGGTATATTTTCCTTAAGTTTTTCTTATTCCTTTCCTGGTATTTGAGAAGCTATTGTATCTATCTTCTCTAAGTCTGTTAGTCTAAAGGAATTAAACTGCATTAGTTTTCTCTTCATCCCACTTTCTGCTGTTCATCATTGCAGTCACTTTGTCTGCATTTGCTCAACCTTGTAAACAATCTACTTTTTGTAGTTTTACACAGTTTGAACTTTGCCTCCAGTTGAAAACAAAAGCAGTTTATAAGCCTGCTTCTGCAATAAAACATAGCTGTCCTCATGTCACGTTGGCGAAGAGATAAGTATTTCCAGAAATGACAGGAAATCATAGCATAGCTTGTTTAAACTGTGATGCTATGGTCAAACTTACAAACTAGAAAATCTCTCTCGCAGCTGGTCCAGCCATAGAAAGCTACTCTGATTACCCTAGTGAGGATGTGGTAGAATTAACATTGGGCCCTGTTATCTGAGGGAACAAATGCTTCTTTTGCTTTTTCTCAGTAGGCATTCAGAAGCTGCAAGAGCTGCAGTGAATAACCCAACCAAGACTTTGGCTTTAGAATGGGCTCACAGGTGACTGAGAATCAACAGCATTGCTCATGTAAGTAATGGCAAATGATCTGATTAAACTTAGCCATCTACATGTTCAAGGCTGAAACTTTCATACTAAAAGGAATTTAAAAATCTATAGCCTGTAACTATTTGTGAATTATTTATATATCTCTTTATAATTTCCCCATCTACATTCTTCAGATCATTTAGAGTGTTTTGTACTGTTCAGATGATGAACCAGAGATGGAGGATAAAAGTGCTTCTGCTTTCTCCTTTGACTTGGCATTCCTGCTTTGATTCGGGTTTTACTGTTTGTTTGTTTGTTTGTTTGTTTGTTTGTTTTGGGGGGGAGTGTTATCTAGCTTAATGAAATGATACCTGTGAGGGTTGTTGACCTGTCTTACAAACCCTTGACGTAAAATTACCAAATGCTTTGCTTTTCACTAATGATTACGTGATTTCTGAACTCACAATTTTTTCTCTATTTGAGGTTCAGGTATGCTGATGTTTACAAAGTTATTTTGAAAATCTTTTGAATATGTCACAATGTCTTTACTTTGTCTTCTACATGTTAAATTAATTTGGTTTAGGCATAAAAAGACTGTATTTAGAGTGGATCTTCTCTCAAAGATATTATGTATAAGAATGTGTGTTCTGATTTTTTTTTCTTCTCAAATATATGCAGACAGGAAACCACTATACAGGTAAGTTAAAATACGCATGTCACATTTCTGAGGAGGTAGGTAGCATGTAGCAGCTGTTTTACACGCTTGTATGGAAAAAGCAGCTATAATTTTCTAGTGCATGGTGCTGCAGATGTGGAGGTTATATAGAAGCCATGGCTTTAACATTTGAGATTGTGTGATCTGTGTAATCTTCACTCTTAACCACATTTTTTTTGCACATTTACTCCCTCGAGAGCAAAAGAGGAAAGGACAGCTTTATCTAGCTCCTTCTACATTCAGCATTTATCTTATCTCACAATATAGTTAAGTGCCAGATTTGTTTAACTGGTCCCTAGGAAAATCTTTTTACTATCTTTGTAGGATGTCTGTATATCCTATTGTGCCTCTTGTCCTAAAACATCTGGCTCACTTTCTTTGGCATAACACAGAATGCTTAATGGCAGATGTGTGTTGATCATTCAGGTAGTGGTTCTTATGTGGCCTCCGTGAGGCCCAAGTCATCAGGAGACTTGTTAAGGCTTGTTTTTCCTGTTTATTTGTTTTTTCTGATTTATCAAGTCTTGGGGAAGTAATTAAGACAGCATTATTATGTGATTATATTTTTCGGGCATGCTAATTACCTCATGAATCATACTAATTATACATTATAGTATATGTCAAAAGAAGTTTTTGACAAGCAAGCACTTCAGTGGTTTGGCTCTTTCAGAAGGATTTGCTAGCTTTGTTACTGTGGTGGTAACAAAAAATCCATGTAATAGTTACAGTAACACTTCATATCCTTCTGTCACCTTTGTGGGGGCAACTAAATCTGTGGTAACCAAGCAGAACAGTAAACATTTTATGGGAGCAGAGTAACACGTAGGGAATAGGTACATAGGAAAATACATTCTAAAAAAATAGTTTCACATGCCAGTTACTTCCCTGGCTCCCAAAACCTAGCATTCACATTTCACAGATATCTGAGAAATCTTAGCACGTACTCCATGGATGAACTCAAGTTTTGTTATCTTTCCCAAAGGTTCTGTCATAACTCATCTATGTAACTCTGTGTCACCACTGCTGTAGACTTCATCTTCCCTCTCCAATCTAAACTGGACTGTATAATTATCAGAGCAAAGGCAGTCACCTTTTTCTTTTTCTATAGCAGCTAAATAGGGAGAGTCTGAACTCTGACTGTGAAATCTGTCTGCTTCCATAATTCACAAGAAAACCAATCTAGCATTCTTACAGATTACAAAAAACAGTTGAGAACTTGTCCTTGGGGCTTTGTAGTTCTCTGCTGTAAGCTAATATGAAATGCTTCTCATTTCAAAACGGTCTTTGAGTTTCTTCCTATGCTTTCCACTGTAGTTATTGAAGTGACAGCAGAGAATTGGAATAATCTGAATTACTTTGCTTGAATAGAGATGTGAGTAGCAGCCAAATTACCTTATTCTATCAATTATACTATTCCATTAAATTAAAAAACTCGCATGCAAATGCTGTTTGGGTACTTTAATGCCACAGAAAATGTCACCTTCACAATTTTACAATAATCACAGTTTAAACAATATGCAAGAGAATTTAATTCTCACTATGCTGTTTTAAAATAGGGACTAGTTTTTTCAGAAACTGCTGTTGCAAATTATGGAGAACAAGGTACAATGATGTGGTTGAAGATCATACCACAGATTCCTGCCAAGAGGTCTGCAGTTCCTGAGGAGGTAATGTACTTCAGAACATTTGTGATATTTCTACTTCTGTGTCTCTATTTTGAAGCCTCTTTGTTATATGGAGAATAAAAAAGATTTAATTTCGCACTGTGATGGATTATTAAAAAAGAAAAAAGCTTGTGGTAATGTGTAGGAGTGCCAAGCAGGACACTTAACCAGTAGTCACTGTTATACTGGAAGTTTAATTTAGATGCTGAAGTGTTTAATAGTAGACATCAATTTCTGAAAAAGTTGCCTTCTAACAAGGAGGACTGAAAGAATGAATTTAATATGAAAAAAAGTGAATCTTAAAAGTGCTTAGCTCTCTTCCACCAAGAATGTGCATCTTTGATAAACTGTTCAACTTTTTCATTTGATTTTTTTGATACTTGGTGTTGATCATTGAGAGCGTACTGGTTTTCAGCTGTTACGTACCTGGTGTTTGAGGCTGGAAATATGGTTTTAAGAGTGTTTAGTTTTCATTTCTGAACAGAAAGCATTGGTATGTCTTGCCTACAAAAGTTTTTACAGAAACAATTCCCAGCAGTTTAAGAAAGATTAAAATTGTCATTCTTGTGTTAGATCTCTCCTGCAGTGTGTTTCGTGCTATCTCCAGCTGCTTCTTACATAACTGGGATAACTCTGGCTGTGGATGGTGGCCAAAGTTTATATAGCTCTCCCCTAGAGATACCTGGTAAGAACTGAGCTACAAAACAGTTCCCATCAAGTTATTGAAGTCAGGCAGTGGGAGGGCACAAAAGCAAAATGCCTCAATTCTCAATTAGTTAAGTATGTTGTTTTATTTGTTTTCTTCAGATCATAACAGATGGCTCTCACCACGAGAAGGAAAAAATTCTGAAATGCTTCGAAAGCTTCTTTCTGGCAAATTCAAGCCAAAGCTGTAAAAGAATGATGTTTCACCTTATTCCTAGTTGCACACTTGCTGGTAATCTTGTTTTATGATTTGGGCTGCTTACTCTCAATAATTTTTTTTTTTTTTTTTTTGCTTGTATGTAACTACATTGAGTACCCTGATCTTTGTTGCTTTATATTTTTAACTTGAAAGGCAGTACATAGTGAATTTCTTCTCTGAAAACACTCACTGCCCTGAAAACATTCAGTCTCCTGGGGAAGGAAGGTATAAAAGACAAATTCTCCATTTGTGCAAACATTAAGAGTCTGAGACAGAAGTGAATAAATAATACTTATTTTGAAGTAAAGGGAGTAGAGAGGGAATGTTTCAGAATCCTTCTGTTGCTGATGAATTTGGGGAGAAGGTTATTTAAATCTGTTATTAGTTGCATTGATAACCCTTGAGGTAGCTGTTAGCTCTACCCTATTTCTTTTCTGCCACACACTGAGTGTTCAACAATGATTTGAAGACTGAGTAGGTGTTTCTCTACTCAGAGTTAAAAATACTCTCTACTCAGAATTAAAAATAAGACAGAATACTGTTGTTAATGTTTCAAACTCCTATGGCATATCATATTGGAAATGTTCTTAATTGTTTGGAGATACAACATAATGGAGTTAAGCTGGTGGCAATTTAAGTTTGATAATAAGCTTTAACATACAGTTATGGAAAATAGTATAGATTCAACAATTTAACATGAAAAATCTTGAAGCAAAACCTGTGGTGTATATTGCAGTGCTTTCTGCAGTATGCTATATTATGAAAGCAGAAACTTGGAATCCTATATTTACCTCTTAAAATGCTTTCTATCCATACTCTATTCTCTTACAGTGTCAATGCAGTTTTGTTCATCATTGGCTCAACATGGTGTGATTTTTGTGATCAATGGAGAGATTCTATTTAAAAAACAGAAATCTTGCAATGTATCACTTGAATAGGCTATATTTGTCATTACTTACTTTTTAAAATTCACTTCAAGTCAGTTGTTCCCATGTCTGGTAACTTTGTTTGCTGCAACAACTGAAATTCGTGGAATCAAGTTGCTACTATAGAAGCGATCTCTAATACTTCACTTTGGACTGAATGTAAGAGTCTCTGCAAAGATAATCATTGCCTATTTGTTGTCTGCAAAATGTTTGACTTCTGTGTCTTTCTTTAAAATATGGGAACTTGCATATGTACAAAGAATCATAGAACAATTAGGGTTGGAAAGGACCTTAAGATCATCTAGTTCCAACCCCCTGCTATGGGCAGGGACACCTCCCACTAAACCATGCCACCCAAGGCTCTGTCCAACCCCGCCTTGAACACCGCCAGCAATGGAGCATTCACAACTTCCCTGGGCAACCCATTCCAGTGCCTCACCACCCTTACAGGAAAGAATTTCTTCCTCATATCCAATCTAAACTTCCCCTGTTTAAGTTTGAACCCATTACCCCTTGTCCTCTCACTACAGTCCCTCATGAAGAGTCCCTCCCCAGCATCCCTATAGGCCCCCTTCAGATACTGGAAGGCTGCTATGAGGTCTCCACACAGCCTTCTCATCTCCAGGCTGAACAGCCCCAACTTTCTCAGCCTATCTTCATATGGGAGGTGCTCCAGTCCTCTCATCATCCTTGTGGCCCTCCTCTGCACTTGTTCTAACAGTTCCATGTCCTTTTTATGTTGAGGACACCAGAACTGCACACAATACTCCAAGTGAGGTCTCACAAGAGCAGAGTAGAGGGGCAGGATCACCTCCTTCGACCTGCTAGTCATGCTCCTTTTGATGCAGCCCAGGATACAGTTGGCCTTCTGGGCTGCGAGCTCACAGTGAAGCCAGCTTATTTCATTTTCTCATTGACCAACACCCCCAAGTCCTTCTTTGCACGACTGCTCTGAATCTCTCCCTGCCCAACCTGTAGCTGTGCCTGGGATTGCTCCCACCCAGCCGTAGGACCTTGCACTTGTCAAGGTTAAACTTCATCAGGTTGGCATCAGCCCACCTCACAAGCGTGTCAAGGTCCCTCTGGATGTCATCCCTTCCCTCCAGCATATCAACCGAACCACACAGCTTGGTGTCATCGGCAGACTTGATGAGGATTGCTTTTTCTTTTTAAAACCTGAATGCCAGTTTGAGGGGAGGGTGTTGGAACCAAAATACTTTCTCCTTTTGATATGGCCTCTTTCCTTAGTAACTGGGTGCTCATTCATATGGTGTAAGCTTGTACAAAGATAAAAATCAGCCTTTTTCAAACCTCTTTTGAAAGGTGTATTTTTATTATTGCAAATACTAGTTCAGGGTACACAGCAAGAAAATCCTGGAAGAAAATGCAACTATTAGATAACTAACTATAGCAGCCTGGCCGATTGCATCTAAGGAAAATTATTGTTTGTTAAGAGATTATTTCTACATTATTCACATTTTTCTGTAAAAGAAGGTTAAACATGAACAGGCTTGAGACTTACGCAATTTATTTTCTCTTCACATTTGACTGTGAGCTTCTGTGATACATGTGGATTGTAGATTTGATGTGAAATGGAAGTGATTTGATAAAACTAAATTGCTTTCACTAGATCCCAGAACTTGATTGAGCATAAGCTTTGAAATAATTATTTTATACTGTTGCAAATTTTGCTGGAGTATGAATATTCATGAAGTAGGGAAGTTTATACATAATGATGGTGAAATGCATCACTCAGTGAAATGGAACATTGGTGAGCATTATCATGTGTGGGAGACATGTTCAGTCTAGAATTAATAAACTCCTTCATAAGTAAGAACTATAACAAACATTTGCACTGAAAACAAGGAACTTTCATGTGACCTTACCTTCTTCAACTTCCAGCAGAGCAATGGATGTATTAGAAAGATATGAAGAGGCTTGTTTCTGTGTGTGCTTTTTTTCCTTGGCAAGAAACAGCATTTATGAAGTCATAATGCACTGCAGCTTAGTGCAATAGGAGAACATACTCAAAATAGTCTAGGGGTAAGTATGGTGTAAGAATATAAAAATACACCCTCAAAAAGAGAAGGGGAAACACCAGTGTTCTCTGCCTTTTTCCCCTGTTGTTCTTTTTTCTCCAGTAATAATACTGATGTCCCCCATGTGCTTGAGGCTTACTATGCACAATATTAAAATGCTCATCACATTATATTGTAAGGATAGTAACTCCTTTGCTGTGATGGTTTTGAAATGATCACAGCCCCTCTTTTTCTTTTTTTTTTTTTTTCTTTTGTTTTTGCATATTTTTCTTCTTGCACCAGGAAGAACATGAAATGTTTAATTCTTAGAATAGAGGTTTTGGTTTGGTCTTTGCCTCTTCGGTCCATTTTTGTGCAGATTAAAATTATTTGTAAAGTTTTGCAGTGCCTTTCAGAAACCCAGCGTTGTGTTGGCTGCAGCATGAATGTTTCAGGCTTCTGCTGCTAGTGCTGCAGATAAAATCAGCTGTAGCAAAGCTCTTCCTAGGCTGTTGTACCAACAGCTCTTGATTAAAGGGCATCGAGAGGTTAAAAAAAAAAAAAAGAAAAATGGGTGTGGTGCCAAAACATCCCTGACCTGATTCAGATTTGGGTATGTGAAGTTCAGAGAACAGAGCTTGATTTTTGGTTTGGGTTGTTGTTTTTTTGGTTTGGTTTGGTTTTTTGTGTTTTTTTTTTTTTTTTTTTTTTTTTTTGTTTTGTTTTTTTTTTTTTTAATTAATTTATTTATTTTACAAGGGAGGTGAATGCAACTGTTGAAAAGGGTTAAGGAACCTTAGGAGTAATCAAGGGTATTTATTGACCAGACACTGAAACTGAACCATTTGCTGTGCTGTGCAGTTGTAATAAACACAGAGAAAACAGAATGATGGTTACATTTACCATTCTGTTAGAAATCTCTTTTAGTTGCTTTACTGTTTACTGCTGGCTAAACCTGTACCTATTCTGCCTAGCCCTTATCAGATACTCGTTTGTTGGTGCTTATCAGCTGCCACTTTGCTTCACTGTCTGGTATTATATCTGAATATGTGTCGTAGAACTTCACATTTATGAAAGCAGCACCTTTCAGTGAAAGGGATTTTTTTATCAACTGTACTAGCCTTGTGTTTTACAGATATTCTTTGTGTTAAGCAGAATATTGATTATTGAGGGTACTTATGTAGTGTAAAATGAAGTTTGATTATTCAGAGGTTTAACTTAGTGTAAAATAAAGTCTGTGTTGTAAAAATCGTCATTCTGTAAAGATTAACAGTCATCATGTTTGCTGAAGGGAATATAGTCTGTGCAGTGTCAAATACAAGACATGCTTGTTACAAGCTTTTATGGTTATACTTAGTCTTCTGAGTAGTTGTATAGAGTATCCTGTGTAATCTTTAAGAAAGCATGCTATTTGCCGGACATTTGTAATTTCATCTACTTCTAATCAACATCTCCTAGTTCACTCTTGCCATCTTGAATAGCTGGCTTGTGTTAAATGGCTGAGTAATGTAGCCATTAAGGGAATAATCTTATTAGTAAAGTCAGCACTGTTCTGGGTAACTGAATATGGCTGAGTCCTAAAGGTAAATAGGTTTGTCTGCTCCAACCCTATCATTGAAGTTTATGAAGCAACCCATCAGTACTGCTGCCTAGTCTCATTTATATTTTTCTAGAGAAGCAACTCCATACCTGAATAACTACTGCATTTTCCCACATTCTAGACAAGTTTCAAGTGTTACAGACAAGTCAGTATCTGGCTGCTCTTTTTTTTTCATTTTGCTCTGGAGCTAAACTGAAATGTCTTGAGCAGTGGGACTGCATCCTGAAATGCAAAATACTAATTACAATGGGAGATTCCAGTCTGAGTAAGAAATGTATTTGCTAGTGGGGAAGATGATGCCTCTTCTAAGTCTTTCAACAGAGGCTTAGGACTGTCTTCCCTGAGCTATTTGCTCTTCCCCTCCTTTGGCATCACCCTCACAGTGATGGTGCATTTTTATTGGGAGGAACTGGAACTGCTGAGATACAGGTATGTGTTTCTTCTGTCATGGAAAGGCAAAAGAGCACAGCAAGCAGGTAAGGCTATTGAAGGCTTGAAGTAATACTATTGTTTGCTCAATGCATGAGAGCTGAATTTAAATTTATAATAAGAATGTTGGCCCTCCTGCCAGTGAGGATCACGTTATAACATCTTGGCATCACAAACATTATGCTGCTGCTGCTTCTGGAATAAGACATTTTGACTTGTCTTATTTGCTCTGTCTCTAGCAGCTTGTTCCTTTGCCAGTTAACCCTCTTCTGGATAAAAAAAAAAAAAAAAGGAAAAAAAAGTATTAAATTAATCACCTAACTGGGTCCTTTTCTGGATGTAGTTCAGAATGTGGAACATGGTGATATGGTGCCAGCTATAGGGAAGACTGGTGGGGAGGCAAAGAAACTTGGGAAGGAAATGGAGGATGATGTCATGGCCATGAAAAGGAGCTGGTTTGTTCCTTTTTAACATGTTCAGAAGCTATGTCTTTAGTGTTAACTAATACAGTCGCTTGTTAGCCTCAAGCAATACATCTAGAAGGCGAGAACCTCTTATTGCAATGAGGTATTGATTCTGGAGTCCATGGAGAGTCTTACTGCCAGATTTCAGTCAATTGCTTGAGTAGACCATCCTAAGATATGTTTATCCACTCCTCCTGACTTCCATCGCCTGTAAAGGGCTTGTGCTGAATGCATAAAGAGCTAATACACTTTACTGCAACTTCTGTCATCTATTTTTATACTCTTTTTCCATATCAGCAATTACACTTGTCCCTATAAGCTTTATTTTGCTCCAGTAGCATGACACATGATCTCAAAACCATGCCCCTGGATTTGGGCTGAGCTCACCATGAGCCACTGTCATTAAGTGCTGGTCCCTGGTGTTGATGGATATTTTTTTTTTATCTCAAAGTCGATATTTAGCTCCTGATACTGAAGATACTCTGTTTTAGGGATTATGGCACAATAGATGTCTGTCAGGATGTACATCATCTCTGCAAAGCACTCTCAGGATAGTGCTCACAGTGCAGAGAGAGTGCTTTGTGCCAGGGTGGCTTTGTGCAGAAGTACAAAGGACCGCATGGGCAGAGGAATGTGAGATGATTCTCCACAACCCTTGCCAGCTGCTTCTATAGCGAAGGAATTCTGACTTCAAACCTACTGTTCACTGACCCTTCCTCCCTCAGTGAAATCTATTTGCAAGACGCTGAAACTGACAAATGGCCATGAACTGGAGCATTAAGGCCAGGGAAACACTGGATGTGTTTTCCAAGCTGTGTAAGCAGCTGTGGCTCATTGATCTTGCTTGATGGTGCAGGAGCATCACATGTCAGCATTTTTCTTGGCTCATTCCCTGTCATTTAGCAGAAAAGGTCACCTTTTTAACTTTTTAGTAAGGCTCTTGGTCATAGCAGGTGTCTCATGAACATGGATGATGATTTTGCCAACTGTCAAAAAAGTGTCTTAGGTTTGAGAGACAACTACGTCTCCTTCATGTTTGCTCTGGAGTTCTTATTTAATCAGTGTGAATCAGAGCCTTGTGCCCTTTTTGGCTACGCTTCATCACATGGTCTTTCTTTAGCACAGTCCTCTTCAATCCATTTTTTTTTTTTTTTTTTTTAATAAGATGACAGTTTTTATCATTTTCTGCGGCCTATTTCAGTGGAATACCTCAAAGCTCTCAGGCTGTGGGTCTTGATGTGCAATTTTTGAGTTTTATACGTGGTTCTCCCTGGAAGCTTACGTACCTGGGTGTGCAGCTTGGGGTCTTGTCCCACTGAAAACTTACCTATGTTACCAGTGTAATTATGTATGCCTATAATAATGATATCTTACAACTTCCATTCAAGTTGATTTTCCCAGGTTTGTTTAGGGTTACCAAAATAAACCTCCAGTCCTTGTTTTGGGTAGATTTTGAGGGCTTTTCCAGGCTTTACAAGCCTCCAATTGTCTTAAATACCTTTGCCCACTTAGCTGGAAAGCAGTGCTTGAGTGCAGCTCTGCTGGGAGGGCTGTGCTGCAGCGTGGTGCAGCAACACAGCTCGCTGCTGCCCTCCCTGCATATCCATTGCTCATCATCAGTGTCACCCAAGGGGATTTGCTAGCGCACAGGTCACTCGTGCATTTGTACACAATGGTTCATGGCTGCAAGCTTATTTTTAGATCTGTATAAAACTGATTACAGTGCTGTAGTAATATTTACAGTCCTGTGCTACTTAGACTTCGAGGATAGCAGTAATGGTTGTCCTGCTATGTACTGGGAGGTACTTCCTCACTGATTAACTTTCGGGTTGCATCCTTTCTAGCATGTATTGGCTTCCTGAAGGAAGAAGGTGGCTCCTGCAGAGAGCAGTCAGGCTCCACTGTGAGAAATGGACATCCTGAAGGGGGCAGACCAGCATTTTGGATTTTCTTAAAGGCGTGTGTGGCCTGCTCAAGGTGGAGTCAGGGCAGCTTGTCCTACCGCAGGGCAGCTGCTCTGGGCACGCCGGGGGTAAGAGGCTTTTTTGAGCTAAGCAGCGAAGGAGCTGTGATTGCACCGCGGAGAACGTTCACACGCTGCCCTTGATCATCGAAGATTACAAACCCGCGGCAAAGTCACAGCTCAGAGCCCAGCAGAACGCGCAGCCGCTGCCCGGAGCGCTGCAGCCCTGCGCCCATCGGGCCGCCGTGTGCCAGGCGGCATAAAGCCACTCCACAAGCACACTCACGCGCTTTCCACGCTCCCTCCTCCTGCGCGTGCGCAGAGGCGGAACACTCTCCTCGCCCCGCCCGTGCGCCCTGACGCTCTCTTCCCGCCCGCTCTCTGGCGGCGCAGCTGACGTCACGAGTTTCGGCGGAGGGGGAGGAGGAGCTTTCGGTTGGCAGCCGGAGCGGTAGCGGCCACCGGCGCTTTGCGCCTGACGGGATTCCCCACCACCAACGCCCGGGCCCGGCCCGGCTCGGCTCGGGTCTGCCGCGGCGGCAGCGCTCCGAGAACCCCTTTTCCATTCACCCCCTCACGGGCCCGCCTGGGCTTGGGGTTCCTTCCGTGCCGGCCTCGGTGCCTCCTGTCACCCTCCCCGCTGTGCCCCCGCGCGGGCAGGCCCCGGGCCCCTTTCCCCCCCTCCTCCGGGGGGTGGGCTCCTCTCCGGAAACCTGGCCGCTCCCTCCCTGCCGCCCGCCCAGCCGGGCCTGCACCCGCCACCACCGGGCAGCGCGGGGCGTCCCTCGCGGGCGCCCGGCCTCCGCTGTGACACAGGTCGGTGCCGGCGGGGCGGGCGGGAGTGGCTCTGGGGAAGGGCGGGCGGGCGGGGGCGGCCCGGATGCAGTGTGCTTTTCGGGGGGGGGGGGCGGATTTGTCAGAGGGCGTTGGAGGGGTCGCTGGTGTGGGGCCGCTTGGGGCAGGTTCGGTGTCCAGGAGGTGTCGGGCCGTGTTGGGGGGGGTACGGGAACCGCACTGCTGTGAGCCGCTGGTGGTGCCGGCCCTCAGCAGATGGAGGTACGCGGCGGGGTAGCTCTTTGAGGTGCTGGGGGGGGGGGGGGGTGAGGGGCTTATTAGTCATTTACGTTAGAACTGCAGAATCGCAAGGATTTTACGAGCTCTAGAAATATTTACATGTCACCGTAAACCTTGCTGTGATTGCATACTGCTGCTGTAGCATCCTGGCTTTAAATTGCTCTACAGTGATAGCAGCGCTATGATTTGGGTATGTAGGTCAGATTCTGCCATATATTTTTGTCAGAGGAAAAGTGAACGTTAGATTATTTTTTCCCTTGTTGTATTTGAGGTGCATTGCAGCACCCATGAGGTTGGTTGGGTTTTGGTCTTTGGATTTGAATTTTTTTTTTTTTTTGGCTTAATTTTTTGCCTCATAAAGCTGGTTTAGGTTTTGGTTGTGGAATTACTGAAGATCAAATCATTAAATAAGCTGAGTGCTTCTAAGACGTATTGTATCATGAAATGTCCTCTAAGAGGGTGGTAAAAGATAATAGAAACCTGCCTTGAAGTAAGGGAGATTTCTGGTCTGCAGAAAATGTTTCTCAGCTATAGCATTTCTTTTCTTTAAACAATGCAGCACGTTGCAGAGTGTGAGAGGCCTTCAGAAATGTATTGCTATGCATATGGCAAAGACGTAGTACTATTTGCAGAATGAATGTCTACATGCTTGTCTTGCACTACATCTTGGATTCTCTGATGGCATAGCACTTATTAGCAGAATATCCTAGAAAGTGCTTTCTGTGGAGCTCCCTTATGGATCATTTTAAGTGGATGGGCAGTAATATAAGTTAGTACTTAGGCCACACTGAGAAACCTTAGAAGAATTTTCTTATTTTGGTTCCCACTCCTCATGGAGCCTGTCACTGTCATTTGAAAATGAGAGAAGTACTGCATGAGGAAATTCTATTGTCTTGTATGCCTTTGCTGGTTTTGGAAATAACTGCTTTCCTCAGGAATATATTAAAAAATGAGAACTTGCTGGAATTCTTGTTTTCTTCACACTTTATTTTTGTCACTATTGTCACTGAAGTGTTGAACCCAAATATTGATTCAGATAATGTGAGGGTGTATACGATTAATTTGAGTGTTTTTTCCAAGGTTCTGTTGCATTTTGATAAAGCAGAATAGCAGGGAAATGTTTATCAAATAGACTTATTTCTGGAGGAAGATCTGTGTACAATTTGTCTTGATGAACTCTGTGTCAGTGATTTACCTGACACTAATGGAAGACTATAGTGAAGAAAACATGTTTCTGAATGGCTTGTCTTGGTTTGCTGAGGTTTCTAAACTGTCAGAAGAAACTTTTCTGAAGATAGCTGTGGCGTCTTGTAATCTTGAGAGCTTTCATAGCATATGTGGGTGGGCAGATACCTGCAACAGGTAGACTTTATTAATGTAGGTTAACAAGAGCGTAACCATGTTGTTTAATATCATGATAGGGAAGCTTTTTTAAAATGTTGATAAAACTCTAGATAACTTATTTCAAAAATGAATAGCCTTTCAAATGTGGTCGTAGTCCCATCAGTGTTTCTTTGCTGTGGTTCTTGGGAAAAGTCATAAATGAACAGACTTGTGGAATTTAGAGCCTGTTGTGGCTAAATGCAGAAGACTTACCTTTTTATTATAAAGGTAAAGCTTTCTTCTGGAGAAAGCAAGGAATTTGGTCATGCTGTAAATTTAATTTACATTTATATTTTTTACTTTACATTTTTTCTTATAATTTCCTCATATTTAGGTGCAAATTACAATTATTGTTTTTTAAGCCTTTATCATTATTAAGTATTCCTGGAGAACTTATCAAAAAAACTTTGTGTATTAGTAATCTTAAGTTTCATTTTATGTTTTTCATCTGTATTATCTTTACTGCAGGCTGACTTTTTACAACAGCAGGCTGTCAGAAGTAATGAGTAACATGTAACGTACTTTTTGACAGACTGTTCAGTGGCTCTCTAACTGAGCATTCTTTGAACTGAAAATGTTTTCTTAGGGAATACAACCTGAGAATGATAGTAGTAATTTCCTTCATTGATTCCCCCTCTCCCACCAAACACACAACCAAAGGTGTTTTGACCTATCCAGAGGTGCACATTTGGTTTGTAGTACTGAATGTATTTTCTAATAATTTTGTTTTAGATAGTTGTTGGTTCACATTATTCTCTGTTTAGACTACTCTTTGGAGAAAAAGCAATGAATTAGGAAAATGTGACTGATCAACGTAATTAAGTATATCTTGTTACTTTTGCAGAGCTTATTTTTCATGCATATGATAAACTAATGTAAATATATATATTGACTACTGACTCAGCGTAGGCTTATCTAATCGGCAAACAACTAGGTTTGCTATCCTGAAAGGTTAATTTCTAAATTTAAGCTTTCAAAATTCTGAAGTAGAACTGACACAGTATTAAAAAACAAAACAAACAAAAAAAAAAAAATCCACAAAAGCCCCAGTGAATTCTATTGAGCACGCTGTTTTTTCTATGGGAGAGAATAAAAATCTTTTTTTAAAACAACAAATACTGCGTTTGCTATTTTAATAGTCTGGTGTGTTGGAGTGCTAAAGAATTATATGTAAACATATAATTGGGCAGTGGGAACATGCTCAGAATGCAGTGCAGTCCTGATTCTCACTTCTGGATCTTAGCATGATGTCTTGATTTAGTAATATAGTAATAACAACAAATGCAGCTTATGGCTCTATTAACCGATTTCTTAGTCTAATATGGTGTTTGCATTTTATTTTCTGAGGTGCCTTTAATATATTCACCTTGTGTACTTTCTGAGGAGCTGTAGAAGGTTTGGTGACAATAAGAAAAGGAAAGATGGAGTTCTCTTAGGATGTTACATTGATTTCCACCTGTGCGAACCACTGCTCTAGGGACACTTGACCCACAAATATATATATGGCATAGTTTGGAGCACAGCTTAATGGGGTCATTTGAAGTTGGACTTACTTGAGCAAGGCCAAAGTGGAGGGTAGTGGAGGGTATTTGCAGTGTGCTTTAAAAACTGGGAATTGGGAATTGGTGATGTAGGGGGGCCTGTAAAGGTGTGACTTTTTCCTGTCCATTTGCAAAGTCTTTTACTTACATTAATTTCTGTATCTCAAATTATTGCATGTTTTTGAAATTATACTAGCAAACTGTAACTTGGTTTTTCCACATGATAGACAAAAATAAGTTTCTTTAGGCAACATGCATTTTTCTTTGCTGTATCTTCGTTTTCAGCCATATTTTTTTGTTCTTTGAGTCTTTCACTATGTTTTCCTCACTTGCTTCTCTTTCTGTATTTCCATTCAATCATTTGTCCACTTCTGTGGATTATCTGCAGTAGTAAAAGGTGCTTCACAAAGTATACTATCAGTCTGACAACAGCAGTGTGAAAAAATTCAAATATTTCAGATATTATGTTGCAAGGACTTCTAAAGCTTGGGTATGGTAACATAGATAAACAGCTGTCATTTGGATAAATGAAGAAATTACGGATTTGTAAGAAGGGAAGGGATTTCATGAAGTCAATCCCTGCTGTGGTTTCAAAACAAATACACTGAAATCAGGTCTGACAGACATTTGTCTGATCTTCTCTTAAAAAAATCAAAAGAGGGGAATACCACACCTCCTCACTGATCTATTTATAGCTAGTACATAACTATCGTTATAGTTAGGAGGCTTTTCTTAATATTTAACTTTAGTCTCTGTCTTCATGCTAGTTAAGCCAGTTAGTTCTTGTCCAAGTATTATTACTCATGCAGGATAATGATTTCTGTACTCTTTGCACCAATGGTTTGCATATGTGAAGACTCCTTCTCCCTTTATTTCAGACTTCTCTTTATTAAACTGTGCAAACAGGCCTTTTCTTCACAGATCGAGTTTTCTCAGGGTTGTTGTTGTAAACTCTGTTAGACTCTGTGTGGTTTGTCTATATCTTTTTCAAAGTTCCCCAGGCAAAGTCTTACAGCAACAGAGCAATTAACTTACTCTGTAAGTTGCAACAGAAGTAACATGACAGCCTTATTAAAATGTCATTCTGGGGTGTGTGTCTGCAGGTATGATTGGGGCTGGTGCTTTTTTTGGTGTGTTTTTTATACACTTTTTTTTTTTTTAGTTTTTGGGTTTTTTTGGCTTTTTGTTTTGCTCCTGCATGTTAACACAGGAGCTTGTATTAGTGCTTGTTAAATCAGGTGTCTCTTTCTTTGTATGTATGAGTTTGAATTACCTTTCTGAAGAATAGAACTTTTACACTATATTAAATTCAGTCTGTATTTCTGGTTAGTTTTCTTGTAGTAAGCATTTCCAGACTCAAACCAGGATCACTATTCAATAAATTATTCTACAGGAAAATGTGCAGTTTCTACTCTTCCACATCTGTTTGCCAGCACATACAGTCCCTGTGGCTTTTGAACATATAGCCTGGTCTACAACAGGAAACTTGATTGAGAACAAGTTCTCCTAGGGTTAGATGCAGTTTTTATTGGCAAAAGTGTGTTGTTACCAGTCTGTTTTATACATGTGCTGTCTTTCAAGTATGTCATTTTGCTAAGATAACTTCTGTCAGTCTAGCAGTACATGAACAAGCCTTTTGCTATTTTGAGATGTCATACAGTCCAATGGCATAGTAGAAGAAATTTTTATTATATGGGCATGCTTTACTGGAAGAAGTGCAGAGTGAGCTATGGAGCAGATGTGTTCAGCCCATCTGTTACGGTGTTATATATATACCCTGGCTTACACCATTTTATCTGACTTATATAAATGATTTTAACCATTATTTTCAAGGCTAGATCACAGATGGGACAAATTGTGCAATCCTTTCAGCAATGCTGCCTTCACAAAAAACAAAACAGACATCAGTAATGATTCTTAAACAAGGTCTTTAATTTCTTGCAAAAATAAGTAGTCAGTGTTGATTACCTCTTACCTGTCCCAAAATTATTTCAAAATAATTTGGACAAGCGAGTTCTGTAAATGCTAACAGTTTGAATGTCACGTTACCAAAATGATAACAGTGGAAACTATGGTCTCACCTTTGAACCAAGATTTGAAAGCTAGGATATGTCTAGATCAGGCTGTTTGAATTTTAAAAGAGAACTAAAATCCTGACACAAGCAGTAATTGAACTGCTAAAGAAAATCTAAAGAAAATAAGATATTCTACATGAAGAAGCTCATGTTCTCTACAACATGAGAATTGTAACACTAAATATATTTTTATGCTAACTGCTCATTACTGGTGAAGCTCAACCTGTATTTAATTGCTGTTTTGTCACACTGTGTATTTTTAGAAATGTCACAATTATTGTAACTCCAGCATGAGGCTTTTAGGCTTTTTTTTTTTTTTTTTTTTTTTTTTTTTGATAAAAAACAATTGGAATAACAAACCCCAAATCTTCAAGTGCTGTTTTGTATTTTCTGTGATGGCTTGTTGATATCTGAATGGGTATAAAGCAGGAATTAGAAAAGCATTTCTTGCACTGGTGATACCAGTTAAGTGCAGTAACTTCAGGCAGGGATAAGGTGGATAGTGTAATGAATAACTGCTTAAGCTGCTGCAGGCAGTTCCATTAGAGAATATCTATTATGGCTCTGTGACTGTGATACTGGCACTATCATAAATACCAAATGACACCTTCAAATGAATATTTAATGCTATTGGTGAAAGGGCTGACAAGTTTTACCTAAAATCTTAAACCGTAATGAAATCAAACAGAAGATAATCAAGTGTTTTCCTCCAACAGGTGGGCATGAATGAATGCTTATGGAAGAGTGGGAACAGGGCAAGCTTATGTAATACTTAGCTTGAATATTCTTTCAATCCCTAAATATTTTCAGAAATGTGTTTGTTCTAAATCTGATGTGGGTTTTGTGTGGCTAGTAACCTTTGGACTTTTCTCCTCCAGTTGGCCAGTTTTTTTTTTCATGCTGCTAAATGTCTGGTATCCAAATATCCTTTGGTATGCTATTTGTTGTGTTATTTATTTATTTATACTTTTTGAACTTAGCTTGCACTGGTATCCTTTGGTGCCACATTTGGGAAAGAATGAACAATCCATCTCTTTGTTCCTCATATGAGTTTGTAGCTCTTTGTCGCTTTCTCCTTCCACCTGAGTATTTCTGAAACCAGAGCGTCCGAATTTGCCGGTTTGTTTTCCCCTGTAGAACCCATTCTGTGCCTTCAATTTTACTTTTTGTTCTTCTCTGGAACTACTGTTTCCTCTTTTGGAGCTGAAGACCCTGGCACTGCTAGTGATATTCAAGATGGGCAGAGTGTCATCTGTTTTGAACTGGTTTGTGTTTTCCCTCACCCCCCTATAATAATTAATAATTCCTTATTATCTTTCATTTGTGAGTGTTGGCCATATTCAGTGCGAAGCCCATTGGTTTGTTGTATGCAAAGTTAGAACTGCTTTTCCCCACCCTCACCTGTGCCCCCCAGCTTGTATAACTTTCATTCATGTGTGCTATCTTCTGTTTTATTTGCTCAGTCCCTGAGTTTGATGAAGACCGCCTCCTCTACTGCTGTCAGCTCTTTCCTTGCTTTCCCAAATACTGTAATATTGATAGGCACAGTAGTGTTGGAAAACTTCACCTTGCTCCTGTCTCTTGAATAGTTTAGAATATCTTGAACAACACAGACTCATGTGGAGCTTCACTGGTACCCTCCTTTCTTAAGAGAACAACCATGTCTGTGATTTTCTGTATTTTAACCAATTTAGTGATGCAAGGGTCTTTTTTCTTCTGCTGTGACTGCAAGAAAGCCTTTGAGGAGACTTCCAGCACTGGAAGTCCAAGTGCACCATGATAGTGACTGTATGGCTTTAAACTGACAGGAATTAGATTCAGATTAGATATTAGGAAAGAATTCTTCACTATGAGGGTGGTGAGACACTGGCACAGGTTGCCCAGAGAAGCTCTGCTGCCCCATCCCTGGCAGTGTTCAAGGCCAGGCTGGACAGGGCTTGTAACAACCTGGTTTAGCACGAGGTGTCCCTGCCCGTGCCAGGGAGGTTGGAACTAGATGATCATTAAGGTCCCTTCCAACCCAAACTATTTTATGATTCTGTGATTTTAAAAAGATCAGAATCTGTGCAGTGGCCAAGAGGGATGGTCCCAGCATGAGTTCTTGCTCCTTTTTTGTGTTGGTATTGGTTCTTTAGAACAGTGAGATCAGTTACATAGGCTGATGGTTAATGAAAACTTAAAATAAATCTTTTCAGCTGGATTAGCAGTTTGCCCTGCACCTCCTGCTTGTCACTGCATGGTTCATCTGGAAAGCAGCAGTTCCTGTAGACAAGCCGGACTACTGCTTTGACAGAAAAGCAACCTTGGCAGTGGAACTGTAGTGTTAAAGGTGATTATTAGATGTGGGCATGGACATAATAATCCTTCCACTGGAACTTTTGAGTCTGTAGTTAGTTTACCTTATTATCTGTATTTATGAGGGTTCTTAAATTTTTATCACTTGAGAGGAAAGTATAATTATGTAGCATTGTAGATGTCGCTGTGATGATTTAGTACCCGCTGCTAAGGGGTATGCAGGGGGAGATGTAAGAAGGAAACCTTATGAGGATACATTGTGTTCATATCTTTGCATTTGATTCTGGAGTTTTTTGACAAAGCCAGGCTTTCTTTGTTACATTCTGGTTTAAATGTTATTATGAGGGATTGAGTTAAATTATTTTTTAATTTTTTTTTTTTTTTTTAAATATTTATTCCTCTGGTCTACAGGAAGATGAAGGTTGTTAGCAAAGCACAAAGTGAAAGTTTGTGTACTTGATAGCCTAGCAGTATCTTACTGTGTCAGTCTGTGTGGGTCATGCTGTTTAAAAAACAGTGCATACTGAATATGGATATGAAAATGGACAAGTTTGTCCATTTAGACCTGCTCAGTGAGACGTGCTGGCTACAAAAATGATGCACAATCTTCTTATGCATGTGGTAAAAAAAAAAAATCCTTGGATTTTGCATAGTACATGTTACCTATGCATGCACATGTGATTTTCTCAGTTTCCATTAATGTATACTAAGGTTATACTTGTCTGTCTTCTCAATGGTATTATTCAGCCCTCTGTATAGTTCCTATAGTGAGATGTTTGAGTATACCCATACCTGTGGCTCCCTGGTTAAATTTATTGCTCTTTGTTGTTGTCATTGGTGAATGTTTTACTCTTGAATTGGAGACAGATTTAGCATTTGGTTTTTGTTTGTTTTTTTTTCTACACTGTGTCAGAGTTCTGTATGACTCATGTGTTATCTTACTTAAATATTCCATGTAATGTATTATGAGAGGCTTTTGCATTTTGTATTTTTATTAAGGATGGAAATAATGGAATAAATGTCTGACAATGTACAGAGTTAATTTGAGTTATGATGGGGAGAGAGCACACAGGGTATTGAACCAGGAAGATCTGAGTGTGAGCCAGGAAAGGTATCTTAAGCAGAAGCTGCAGGAAGTGGTGTGTTAATGGAGTGCAAAAGCTTGATGGCAAGATAGAGGAGGAAGATGAGAAAAATCTTAGTTATATTGCTATGTTCTGGTTTTCCTCATTGAATTGCTGCCTTATGTAGTGTGTAGGAAGAACCGTGCTTTGAAGAATGAATAAGATAGTATGTAATGAAGGCTGTTCACTGAGAAGGGCTGCTCCTTGAGCTGTTGCAAGATTTAGAAGATGTATAGCAGATGAAACCTGAGATGCCTTCACAGTCAAGACACAAAAATGACCCTAGAGAATTAGATTTTGTCCTTTCTGGTGTCAGAGGAAGATGCCAGGCAGACCATGTTAATCAGAAAGGTTCACATGGCTTGTTCTGTTCAGGTTTTTTGATACTTGATTTGAAATGATAGTAGTGTGATTTGCAGCCATGATTAAAACTTGCATGCCATAGTGACTGTGGAATCAGTGAGTTTTGCTCAATGGAAGGTGCTATCAATTGTGATAGTTATATTGAAGAAAAGCGAAGTTTCTTATCACCTGAAGATAGATATTAAAACTAGCAGTAGAAATGGAAAATGAGTTTATTTCTCTGGCCGATTTCCCAAAATAGTCTCTCAGTCCACCACCAACACAGAACTGGAAGATGAACTGAAAAGGACAGAGGTACTTACTGGAGTTTAAGGATGTGCTTTCTTCTGTATGTTCTCAAAAGCAAAATCTGACTTATGATTTATACGTAATTCCTCTTGTACATTAAATGCTCCACTTGTTTGCAATATTTAGTTTCTGCTGGAAGCCTGCTTTTTTTTCTTATGTACTTTGTTTTTGTTGAAAGAACACTGGTCATAGATGATAAGTGGTTTGGGATAGGTTTACTTTGTTAGTGAACAGTTACTCTTAAAATTAATTTGTCTCTGGTTGTAGCACAGTGTTCCATTCTTAGAGTTGTGAAGATTGCAGAAATTGCCAGTATCAGTAATGCTGGTAAGATTAAGTTTGCTTACTGTGTACAGTTTGTCCTTTGGTTTAACTTGTGATCTTGAATTCTGTAACAAGGGAGAGAGATATACTCTCTTCTTTTAAAGTGTATGCTGTGAACTGTGACACACACTCACAAAAAAGAGTTTTCCATCTGTGGGATCCCGAATAGGGGACATGTAGTTACATTTGTTGTGGGGAATAGTTTACATTGTAACACCTTTAGCACTTCTCAAATGTTTTGACTTACTTAAAATATTTGAGTACTAAGTTTGGAGTAAAACTAACACTGATGCCACTCATGACAGCTTCAGCAGAGGCCTCCAAATGACAACAGCAGCTGCTGAGAGAGAGCACCACTGAGATTTTTAGAAGAAACAGAAGCACGTAAATCTGATTATGACACTCACTGTAATGCATGCTTCATGGGAATGTATGGATTGAAATTTCATACACCTATCTTCTTTGGGAAACCTTTTATTTGGCTACTCAGATCACATGCGATAGTTAATTAGCAAAAAAAGTTACAAGCATTACAGAAGTGTTTTACTCTATGGGCATGATAATGTTAATATACTCAGTAAGTCATCAATGTTTTTCTGATGTGAGTAGCATTAATCAGTATAGCATATAGCTTAGTTAATGGTAAGGAATTTGTTATTCTTAGGTGTTGTGATGCTCTGAGGCTTCCTGTCACGATGGTGGTAATAAATTTCTGAGATGCCGGAGTGATTTGGAGGCAGTGATGTGGTTATTTGTAGCCCAGTGAACTGTGTCTATTACTTTTTAACTTGCTTTGTGAGAAAATCTGCTTTTGGATAAGAGTAGAGGAGTATGAACAGTTGATTTCTAGCCACTATGTTCTGTTGCAAGATTGGCAACCCTAAAATATTTGCAAGGTGTCACTATGGCATTTGTCCACAAGTTTCAGCTGTTGTGACCCTTTCTCACTTTAAAATGCATGTGTTTGTTTCATAATGGTTTAAGTTTGGTCTGTTGTTTTGTTTTGTTTTTTCTTGGAATTGTGAACAGGTCTGAGAAAGCATTATGACTTTCAAGTCAGGTTTGCTTGATGTATCAGCAAAGTCATTCTTCAGTTAGGTCAAGAAATGAGCTGTCGAAGTGCTTTGGCTGCTGCTGAGCAATAACAGATACAGGAAATAACGAAGTTCTGTAAGACTTGAATTAGGTGAAGAAAGAGATCTTGCTGAGGAAAGTAGATGCTTTTCTGTTTGAGGCCGATTACAGTCTTATCTTTTTCGTGTACTTGAAGTGGAGTGGGCTCATGAAGGGTTAGCCAATAGAGGCTCTTGATACCATTCGGAAAGAAGAGGTTCATTCAAAGCAGGAAACTTATATTTAAGTGCATTGAAACTCTCTAAATATGCTTATCACTCCCTATCAGCTGTAAAGGAAGTATAGAGAGATTAGCTTTCCTAGACTACAGTTACTCTTTGTGAATATTGCTGTAAGTGTTAAGATACTTATCTCAAAAGCATAATTTTGCTATATACTCATCTTGAAGTAAATTATCTGCTACTTTGCATTTTTATGAGAACAATCCTTTAAAAACATCCTTGTATTCTCAAACCTTCCAGCAGGCTTTAACTTTTTCAAGTTGAGATCATTGTTCATCAAGCTGATAAATGTTCTATGAATGTGTCAAATTACTGTTTATGGAACAGCAGGAACTGAAGATTTAATCTGAGTAGGATGAAGATTTGCTTTTGTCACTGGGCATGTTGGATATTTCAGTTCATTCTGAAGTCTGTTTCTCAATGTACTTTGTGAGACGAGCTGCCTTTCTGGTGCTAGAACTGACAGTACTGCTTTTCAAGATTTTGTCCTTCCTGTAATGGGGAGGGCACTATCCATAATAAAAAGTTGTATTTTATGCAAGTCTGGGTTTCTTTTTTTTTGTCCTTTTTTTATTAAACTCTGGCAGGAGTACAGCTGGTAACCATTCTTTTTAAAAAATAAACAAATTCCAAATTATATCTGTAGCTGTACAGATGAGGTAAGTCTGCATGGTCTTGTGTGCTAACTTAGGCGTAAATTCACTTTTTTTTCTTGCCAGGAGGATTTTGAAAGTCTTCAGTTTAAGAAATTTCAAGTCTGCACATTGTAGAGATACCTGATACATCTGTAACAACAGTAAAGGTATTGGTGCTTCAGCCATCCCACAGTTGTCTGCAGTCTTTCTGATATTTTGCACTGAACAGTGTTTGTGTAGGTTGTGTACAGAAGCAAGATGGCTTCTGCATACACTGCATTTTTATACAGGTGAGGATTGCATTATCCGTCTAATTTTTTATTGCACTTATGTTAGATGGTATGTTAGATATGTTGTGATTTAATAATTCTTTCGAACTGTCTTTTGGTAGGACTGTCATATCTTGCAGCTGACACTTTTTTTCTAATTTCCTTAATGATTGTCTTTATGTCAAAGTGCATTGAATGCAAAACCATTATTAAATAAACATAATAAACCACAATATTTAGGTTTATATAAAATTCATCTTCTAATTATGGGTGTTGCCCTGCCAGTTGCAGGGAGGATAAAAGTTCAAAAAGCAGTTCTGTCAGTTTTAGCACTGTAAATACAGCTCGTCTCCTTTTTTAAAAAATTAAACACAATAACAATGAAATTGTGGAAAATCACAATAAATTATTGTATGTATTAAAAAAATTAACCGTGTATATATATATATATATAAAAATGTTTAAATACATTTTGTTGGACTTTTAAATATGAATTAGGTTATTTGCTTAAGATGTAATTTGTGTATTTTATTGTGTCTACTTGATTGTTGCTGGTTGTAGGGGATTGTGTTAGGAATTGTGTCCATTAATGTTTTCTGCTAAATAGGAATATGGATCTCACAATGTTTTATTTTAGTCCATCAACTGAGTTCTTATTAGTTGAGACTTTAAAGCAAATAATAAAAATTTCATGTGATGTTTAGCCAGATATGTTGGAAGAACCTAAGTAGGGTAATCGCTGTAGTTAGTTCTGTTAACTGATCTGTAATCATTTCAAGAAGCCATACTTTGCTTGGCAGTAATAATAATCCTTGAAATCAAGGCATTTACTGTGTTTTTGCTTTTAATTCTGAGGTAGAAGACAAGCTAATTATTACATTCTTTTACTCTCAACTGATGTGAAGATAAATAGTGGCAGCTCTTAGACCCTTTCTGTTAGCCTTCTCAGCTATTTACACAATACTTAAAATCCACTGGAATCTTCTTGTTTTCCAGGTGTTTCCAAATAGTTGCTAGAATGGTCCAGGAAACTGAACCACTAATCTTGTGAAGAGTTGTTGTTAGACTCTTACAAGTCCCTGGATCTTTAATTTAAAATATTTGGTTTATAGAATATTATAGCTAGTGCATCGTGTCTGTTGCTGTTGTGGGTGGTGAAATTTCTATTCCAGTCCCACTGTACTGTGGTTTGGATATATCCTGTTGATTTTTTTTGTATTTTAATTTTTTTTTTTCCCCCAAAACCAGAACGAAAACTGGATGCTGGCTATTTGTTCCTGTTTTTTATCACCACTAGCTATTTCATCATCTAAATTCAGTAAAACACGTGTATCCGAGTGGTTCCCTACCCCCTTAATACATTTGTATTAAATTAAAAAAGAAAGTTTGTTAACTTTGGGTGGATTGGGTGCTATTAATTTATGAAGCACTTTATGCTGATGTAGGTAGTTGGCTCATGGTACTATGTGCTTAAGGTTGTTTGATCTCTGTACAATAGGTTAAAATATCTCAATCTTCTGCAAACTGGTTTAATTACAAGAGAGAGAAATTCAGGGCAAAGTTTAGAAGTATACTAAGCTACATACAGTCAGACAATCAAAACAAGACTTAATATGTTTTGAAAAATAAACCCAAGTACTTTTGCAGGGAATAAACCAGAAATGCCCTTTCTGAAAAGGAGTATTTGATGTGTTTATGATACTTACTCTGTCAAACAGTCATCCTAGTGGTAGAAGAGTTTAGTTCAGCTGTTCAGGATAGAATTGTTGAATGATGGTAACTATGGAAGAGCAAGCTGTAAAGGGGAAAAATAAAGGGGAATACAGTTTCTCATGCTGTGTTGGTTGGGTCCAGGACAGGCAGTCACACCTGAATTGCTGCCTTGGTTGTGAGGAATGCTGGTCTGGATTGTGTCTCTTCCTTGCTCTGTGGCATCAGCTGGGAGAGCTTGATGGGCTCTACTGTTTTGTCACTCATTCCTAGTATCGCAGGATTAGGTGAACCTTCTTTGTGTATCCTGTCCCGTGCAATTAATCTCACTATCAGAATTAATTAAGAGGAGAAAAAAGTGCTTCAGAATATAAGGGGCACATGACGGAGGAAGACCTGAGGAGGAGAATATTACTGCTCTGTGGCTCATAACCTTTGTGGCATGCTGCTGATATGCAAGATAACTCCCTGCCAGCTTTTAGACCTTTAGATTCCTTGAGGTGTGCAGAGAAGGCTGGAATCCTAAGAGCTTTTTTTCTAAGCAACTTTTATCCGTTAATTCCCTTCTGATATCTTTTCATTTTAAAAGATCCCATGGTACTGTGACAGGGATGTTTCTGTTATCTTATTCATCAGTTAATTTTTAATGTTCCAAATTTGACATATGGACTCCTTTGTTTTGTTTTGTCTTTCAAATGTTACCTTCATATATCAATGTGTCATTGGCTTTTGATTTGCATTGATTTAATCTTTCTTTCCCTTTTCTGCTTTCCCTGTGAGCACCTTTTCTTATGTATTTTTACAATATGTTAAAGATCTGAATTTTTCAAAAACTGAATTCACATCTGATGGGTTATTGTTAGACTCCAGTTATTACAGACCTTTCTGTTATCTGCTTAAATATTTTTGTTACTGCTTTTTGCTTCTCTTTTTTTCTCTCCTTAATGATTTTGTGTTGTTGCCACTGCTTACATAGTCTTTGAAAAGGGTGGCTTTTCATCCAGTGTTCATTTGTGCGTAAGTCCAGATAAGATCCTGTCTCTTACTCTTGTTTCTATGGAGTTACCTGCTTTAGGTATCCGCTAATGTCTTGTAACAAGAATGAATTTTCTTCTATGCTTGCCATGCTATGTAAGTTGCTGTCATTTATGTCAACAATTGCTTTGAGCTATGAAAAGGTCTGCTATAGAAATTCAGATTTAGGTATTATTATTTGCAAGTAAATATAGTGTCTTGTTCACAGGCACTATTTTTATTTGATTTTTCTTTTTTTTTTTTTTAATCTGAAAATCAGAGTGAGCAGTGCTGCACATTATTTTGGTTAAAGGTTAAGTAGATGTATTTGACTAGGTGATCACTTGAGGTTTTGTTATCCTTGCTTACTGTGATTTATAAGAGTTTGGTTGTTTACAAGTAACACTTCAGAGGTAAAACCATTTTTCCTGGGTCATTCTTCTTGCTATGAAATAAATTTTTAGTCTTACTTTATATTCTGATTAGCCATTCTGCAGTCTGAAAAATTATCTATGAACACTGAGTCTTAATATTTACCTGGCTCTTTGTATCATCTACTTTTTTATAGATAGACATGTCTGAATAGCAATGCTAACAAGTTTTATTTTGGTTCTTGTCATTTTGGTTTAACTTGCTTATGCCTAATATAGCATTATCTCCAATTTAATCTTCACCTGTGGTTGGAATAATTATAGTGCATCTTCTTTTGAGTTCACATTGTGTCGTTTTGCTCTGTTGCTAGAATGGGGAACTATGTATACTTGGACTGATCTACTTTAGTGAAGATTTGTAGGGAATTGATATCCTTGAGATTCCTGCTCTGCTACTGGAACAGATTTGGACTCCAAGGGTATAAGGCACCTTTCTGTACTGATAAAGTGTTACTGTACGAGTCTGAGTTCCTTACAAAATCAGGCTAAGTTAGATTGCTTGCTTCACTGTATTTGTTTTCTCAGTTTTTAACATAGCGTGGGCTTATGTTCTGAAGTTCTTTTAGATACTGCCTTTACTGTTCTCATATGATTAGTTTATGGCTCTTATTGTAGCCATAGCTAAATTTACTCTTAAAAATTGCACTTACATTATGAAATTGGATGCCATAGAGACCATTTAATTTCTGCACACTGCATTGCTCCATATTCACAGAACTTAAGCACTCTTTCTAGCTCACTTAATAAATACTCATCTCACAGAGTTATCTGCTTGCTACCTTCCTCTACTGTATGAGGGTAAAGCTTTCTTATTTTATTTTTTTGTTTGTTTCTAGCCTACAAATTTTCTGACTGTGACCAAGTCAGTCATGAAAGATGATGGAACATTTATGCTGGTGTTTTGCGCTTTCATCTCTCAGTTACTGAGAGGCAGCTTAACTCTGTTGTGTTTATTACAGGAAAAGTTGTATGCATATGTTCAATTAGCACAGAGTGTCTGAACAACTGGGATTATCATCTGCATGATTTATTTACCTTCAGGCTTTGTTTCATTTGCCATGAGAAAGCTAAAAACAATTTCCGAGAATCACCTGGATGTTTTCTTCCCTCAGCAGCTTTCACACATTCTGAAAGACTTCCAGGCTCTGTGGAAGCTGGCTGATGGGAAGTGAATCATGAATATAAATCAACATCTCTCCACCCTTATATCCAAAATGCTGTTGCTAGGATATTCTTCTTTGTTTGCTACTCTTATCGCATCATCACCTTTTTGAAATTCACTCTCTGTCATCCTTTCTTTAATTACATTCAAATTCAAGCTGCTTGTGTCTCTGCAAGACCTTGACATAATCTTACTCTCTACCTTTGCATCTGCTCTCATTTTTTGCTGCCTTTTCTTCTCCTGGGTCTTTCTCTAAGTTCGTTTTCTCTCTTTCGCTTTCTTTTTGTCCTGGATTGTTATCAACTTCGATGTGTTTTTTGCTAATGCTCCTTTGTAACCATAGATTAGGGTATGCTTTTTTCACTTTCCACTGAATGAATATTTTTTTGTTTAAAGAAAAAAAAATATTTTTGTCAGCTTCTTTTTTTAGCCCTGTCCCCATCACCACCCTGTTGTTACAGTCCGTTGTGAAAATGAGCAGTTGAAACCAGAATCATTTCAATGTTACTAGCTTGTTTTTGGAGTCACACTAAATGCTAACAAAAAGTTTGTTAAGTTTAGTTGGCGATTAATTATACTTTGTTTGGATAGAAAGCATTTTGATCAAAAGGGTTGATAAAGTGAGAAGTCCCTAGGGTGCACAGAGAAATGCAATTGCAGTTTTTCTAGTTTTTTGCTCTTATTTTTTGTTTTTCTTTTTTTCTTCTTTTTTATTATAAGAAGGAAGTGGAAGAGATAAGAAATAGATGTGCACTCATTAGTTTATGTTCTTCTAATGAGAGATGCCACAGATTGATAATGAAGAATTTATTCTTTCAGCTGGAGGAACTTGCAGAAGATGTCTCCCAAGATGTTCGAGTGACATGGTTTAGTGTGAGATGTTCTTGCCCATGGCAGGGTGGTTGGAACTAGATGATCTTAAGGTCCTTTCCAACCTTAACTATTCTGTGATTCTGTGTTTCTTCTTCAGCTTGCCTGCCCTTTATGACCCCTGTAGCTCAAATATCTTGAGCTTCCACGTATGGTTATTTCAGCTAGGTTAAGGAAGAACATCTAGGGTATTTTTATTTGTAGATATAACTTTTTTTAACTTTCTTAAAGTGTGGCGGAAGTTTTAAAATGTCTTACAGAACTCATGTATTTCTCTGAAATGCTTACAAGGAAGTGTTACAGAGTAATTAATCCAAAGTCATGAAACACGTTTTTATGTTTAATATATTAACACAGCTCATTAAATCATACATTTTATAAAATTGCACTATCTCACATTTTAAGACAGTTGGATCAAATACAGAATTAAATACATGTTTTATTGGGACTTTAGTGAATAATTCTTTGGAAGATCCTCCAAGAGTACTGCTGATACAAAAATATGGCATAGAAAATAACTGAATATGTGTTCTCTTTTACCTTTTTGACTCTTGGGGATGCAAAACATGCAAAGAATCAGACGTGGGGAAAAACATTAGTGGTATTTAAGACTTTAAAGGTAATCCCAGTTTGCAAAGTAAGTCAGATTTTCTGGAATCTTGTGTACCACAGCAGCTTTCTTTGTGGTTTTTTTTTTTTTTTTTTTTTTTTTTTTTTTTGTGTGTGTGTTTTTTTTTTTTTTTTTTTTTTTTTTTGTTGTTTTTTTTTAATTGACATTTCTGTCTCCTACTGTGGTGGCACCAAGATGCTGGAGACCATGTTAGCAGCAAGAGTTGAGGTTCTGTCTTGAGACTGTGGGCACCTCAGGCCAGATGTACTAAACTCACTCTTGCAGGCTTTCATGCTTTACAAAGCATTAGAGTCCCACAATACTTGGAAGCTGTTTCAGGTACTATTTTGAGGTGCTTGATGGACTTGGGAGTATGTAACTCGGAATATGCTTGAATGATATTTTCAGCTTTTAGTTCTAATGTGCTCTCTTGCATGCACTCTCAGCTGAACTGATTTCTGATTGCAGAGTGGGACCTCTGGGTCTTCTTTGAAAGCCGGATCTTTTCTTGGGTATTATGGAGCTTGAAATACTCAATAGTAGATGAGTCCTCTGATATGTAGCTAAAAAGCAGTATATAGGAAAGACTTTTTTTATGCCTCTGCAGTCCAAATTTCTTTCTGAAAAATATACCAGAACTACTTGAGGCTTTGTAGTTCCACTGATGAAATGAATATTGCTTGAAAAGGCTGTTTTTATGAAATCCCTGTGTAAGAAAGATGGTGCCAGAATCTCTTAGATGCCCAAATGAAGATCCTCAGAAATCCTTTGGAAAATTGTAATGAATTTGTTGTTTGCTAGAAAACTAGCAATTAGAATATTAAAGCAAGTAAGCCTGACTGAATGGTGCTGAAAAAGCTGCCTGCCTCCCCTCTGTTCTCAGCATGTGCTCCCAAAGGTGGTCGTGTGTTGGCGTCATGGGTCATTTGACACTGGCAAGGAACTAAACCATGAGAAAACACAAAAAAGGGTCATTCTGTTGGTTTAGCTTCTTGAATGAACTTGCAGGGAAGTCATCTGTGTTATCAGAGCAGGGTAGATTTTTCAGCTCTGAGCCAGGAGGACGAATGGTCCACTGTAGCCGAGAAGCGGCAGAGGGAATAGACTCTTCCTGCTTGGTCACAGTGATTGCTTAAGAAATCGGAGAGTTACCTTCTATGATCTTGCATTAGAAATTCTGGATTCTTCCTGTGGTAGCCAGTATTGCAGCAAACCTCATTGTCTATTTAGAGATATGTCTTTAGTTTTTTGCTCTTTAGCACCATAATAGCATCTTATTGAAAGATTATTTTAATTGGTCCTTAATTATTGTTTTTTTTTTTTTAATTGGCTCTCATTAATGATATTGTGATAGACAGGGTTTGTTCATCAATATGTTCCCTGTGTTTCTGATTTTTCTGGATAACTTCTATATTGTATATCAAAAGTTAATGCCTGCTATCCTCCAGAGGTATTTGCTTTCAGGGGTGTTGGGATGTCTGTGTGATGCTCTTGAATTATCTTAAAAAAACCTTATCAATTGAAGTTTTCTAGTTTATATAATCAGTAGGTATTGAGTCTTGATTTGTGCTGTGAGTTTCATATATAGAAATAAATATGTACGAAATATATGTAGTTCTAAACACAGAACTTTGTATACCAGATACAGGAACCTGTAGAAAAAGAATTGGTTCTTAATAATCTGGACTAGTGATGAGTAACCCATGTAGCAGTGTTATGGCTAACCAAACTATTAATCATCATTTGGAGGTATAGGTAGAGGCTAAATTCAGCTTAAGTCTAGAAGAATGTTTAGTTTGGGCTTTGTGTCTTCTGAAAGCCTGTATATGTTGCTGATAGCCCAGTGAGGCTTTGGGGACAATGTCTGTTTTCTCTGTATGTCTTATCTATATATGCCAATCTTATTTGTTCTTTATATGTGTTAAACAAATTCAGCTAGCAAAACTTAATTAACAATATGCATATTTGATATCTGGGATATTAGAAAACCTGACTGTAAGCAATGAAGAGTTGACTGTTTTACATGGCTTTGACGACTTCAATAACTGTGATTTTGGTTTTGCATTTTAGGAAATAAAATAATGCTAATGAAGCAACAGTTTCCCTGAAGTTCAAGTTTTCAGACTCACTGCCATTATGGGTATGTCTTGTGTGTAATGTGTAGGAAAAATTTAATTTGGACACCTTTAATTTCTGTTGAAGACCAGAACCATTAATGCCATTCCTAGGAAATATGTGCTTTTGCTGTGTAACCCAATACAATGTGTATGGGAAAAGCAGTTATTTCATAATACTTCTGTGTTTTTTCTATTGGAATATAGCACTTTTCCCTCACTATATGGTAACTTTAAAAATTCAAGTAAAAGAAATTAAGATTCATGGTATTAGGGTGCTGGGCAGTATCTACTGTGTTCTTAAAAGATAATGGTTACTTGGAGCAAACCCCCCACATTCTATATTAAGAATTTTATTGTGTTGCTTTGTGTCATTGCAATGTAAAGGCAGGACTGTGTAGATGGTCTGTACTTCTCTAAATATGTAGCATATTCATATTACTTCAAATTTGGTATTGATTTTTCAAGTTGTACATGCTTTTTAATGAGTTGACAGTGTTGTTATTGTAATCTAACAAACCAACCAACCAAAACACAGTTACTGGTATTGCTTTTGTTTACCTGTTATTACACTAATTTGTCTTAACCTCATGCTTAAAAATCAAGTAACTGAATCTAGGAATACATCACTCTTAGATTTCTGATATTGTCCAACATTTTGTGTGAGAGCAAAGACTACTGAGTCGCACTGGATATCCGGCAAACTTTAGATGCTTTGCTACAGTGCTTTGATTTTCTTCGTATGAAATATGCTACCAAGCGACCACTGGAAATTCAATCTCCTCCAGCCAACTGCTGGAATAACAACACTAGAATAGACTATAACACCATAAAGTAGTTTAACTTTTAATTGTGGCAATATTTGAAGTATGTTTCAGTGTAAAAAAGGAATAACTAAGTTGCAAGAAAGCCTTCAGTTCTGCTATTAAATATTGCTAATTAGACTTGCTTTAATAGATTTGCATATCTTAGTAGTTATGAATAATGACAGCATGAGTGATGATTGAAGTTAATAATTTTCAGATCAGCTTTCTGATCTGTTAGGAATCTATTAAACTAGATGCCAAAACTGCACAATTTCCTGATATGACAAAAATATTTGATTATATTTGAATAGTGTGTGAAGGAATTGTCATCATTGGTGAATACCTGGAATACTTGCTTGCTGAGTTTTATTCAAGACCATGTTTGAGGAATCCTGTTTTTTGTAAATCACAGTGCTAAGGAATTCTTCAACAAACACATCCTTTGGGAAGTAGTGTAAAGGCTTACAATCAACACCTTTGTAGATAAATTTTGTTATCCAGAGTTCTAGATGCATGTTGAGTATAGTAGCTTTGCTGTGTCAAGGAATTAATATAAAGTATTAGTGGCAGATTTCTCTTAATGATGGATATACAGGATTTTGAGCTTCTAAGTGCTTTCCTAAAGGAGCATCCCAGATCCGGGGCAAACCATGTCTAGCATGGCCTCAGTCCATCACAGCTGCAGCAGATCTTAATGGTGGGCAGATGGATGAACACAGGCATACCTGTGTGTCTTTGCTTTACTGTAGTTTTAATTGCTTTTCAAAAGTGAGGGCATTTTTTGTTTGAATTTTATAGTAAATCAGGTCTTCTGTAGATTAACTCAGCATGCTTTTAAAACACCATCTTTGTGATACCTGTGTGACCAAACACGCTGTGGAGATGAAGTCCTAGGAAGCCGCGGAGGACATATAGCTGCAGCCCTGCCAAAAGCAGCTTACATGATAGAGGATTGAAACTTTCTGGGGCTGTTGTATGGTAGGATTTGTAGTAGTAACTTCTGCAAAGTCTGGGAAAGTTGTTGAATGGATTGTTGCACGTTTGGTTGTGTTTTGTTTTTTCCCAGATGTTCTAAGTATAATGCTGCTAAGGGTCTCCAGAAATTTATGCATTATATATTGAATAAATGTGATGTTTGGACACAGCTACTCCACATGTTGGAATGGTGTCTCTGTATTGTTTAGAAATTGCCTTGTGTTCGGTATGGCCCTAAGTATGAGAGCAGCACTGGGTAAAACAGGTTTTTCTCTCTTAGAGGTTAGCTATTCCTGAAAGGAGCAGGGAGTTGGACTCTGATCCTTATGGGTCCCTTCCAACTTCAGATATTCTATGATTATATGATTTATGATTTTGTGTGATCTTGATGTCTAAGCTGTGTAGCAGTGGGTTCAGTGCTTCTGTTTTTCCTAGTGAATTACTCCTGTAAGCCCACCAAAAAAGGCCTACATTTGCAGTCCTAGAGAAGTTTTGGGTGTTTTATTTGATTGGTTGGTTTGGTTTTGTTTTTTTCTGGGGTTAGGTCCCCCCCCTCTTTTTTCCTTGGTGTTTTATGTTGGTTTTTTTGTGTTGTGTTTTTTTTTGTGTGTGTGTGTGTGTCTGTGTAGTTTTGGTTTTGCCTTTTTTTTTTTTTTTTTTATTTAATTACTTTGTGGACTGTCAGCACATGCACAGAGGAGGAGCTCTTTTGGGAGTTTGTATATGCTTCCTGCATGCCTGCCCATGGCTGGGGGGTTGGAACTAGATGATCTTAAGGTCCTTTCCAGCCCCAGCTATTCTATGATTCTACGACAGTACCTGTTCAGTAAAGAGGAAGATGATTCAAAAGTACTTGCTTTTATTTTATGAATTGGGGATGTCAGGTTATGATTTGTAGTTACATCTGATCCGTGGACATTGAAACAAAGATAAACCTTTTTTTTTTTTTTTTTTTTTTCTTTTTTCTTTCTTGCCTGCCCTTCTCTTATTAATGCTGCCTGAAGTTTTGCAGTTAGCAACCTCTGTTCTGACTTCAGTTTTTCAAACCTGCCATGCAAGGCTGTTTACTAATCGAGCTGTTTATTTCCTTAAGCATTGTTACTGATAAATAAAATTGAAATGTTTGCAACATTGCAGTATATTCTTTTTAATTTGGCAATTCTGTGTCAAAGCGTAATATAGACTTCTAGATTTTAGTGTAATGTTTGCCTGATTGTGAAATGAGACCGTAACGCACTTCAGATTTAACAGTCATTTACACTTCTCTTATCTGGTCTCTTTCTCTGAGCAGATGAGCAGCAAGCTTTGAATTCAATCATGCAGGATTTGGCTGTGCTTCATAAGGCCAGTCGTCCTGTATTGCCCCAGCAAGAAACAGGAAAACCAAAGTCATCTTCACCTAAAAAACAGGTAATCTTCAATACCTTTACTAACCTATTGAACATGGAATGTCCTGCTGTGACTTCTATAATTATTTTTCTTGCCAGACCAGTGAGCATACCAGAATGAGCTATTAGTCTCTCACATGTACTGCCATTTTCTTTGTTCTGGTTTTTAAATTAGCAGCAAAATGAAATGGTGGCATTTCAGACCCGAGCATAGTGTTTGCCTAAATTAATCCGATCCTGATAAACTGAAGATTGTAGGAGTATTTTGACATTATTGACATTAGATTGCTTATTTGTCGTCGTTGTTTTTTGATAGGTATTGGACTATTTAAAATATCATCCCTGGCGGTGTTCAAGGCCGGGTTGGACAGAGCCTTGGTAACATGGTTTAGTGGGAGGTGTCCCTGCCCATGGCAGGGGGGTTGGCACTAGACGATCTTGGGATCCTTTCCAACCCTAACTATTCTGTGATTCTGTGATTCTCTCAAGGTGTTCTAGTATCTCTTATATGGAATGCTTTATTAGAATGAATTTTATATGTATATTAGTGTCATGGTTTAAGTCCAGTCAGCCATGTAGCTCGCTCGCTCACTCCCCTCCCGCTTACTCCCCCTGCTTCCAGAAGGATGGGGAGGAGAATCGAAAGAATGTAACTCCCACAGGTTGAGGTAAGAACACTCCAGTAACTAAGGTATAACACAAATCACTGCTGCTACCACCAGTAATAATAATGACAAGGGAAACAACAAGGGAAGAAAATACAACCGCTCGCCACCTGCTGACCGATACCCAGCCCGACCCAGCAGTGATCTAACCCTTCCGGATGACTGCCCCCAGTTTATATAGTGGGCATGACATGCTGTGGTATGGAATACCTCTTTGGTCAGTTTGGGTCAGGTGTCCTGTCTCTGTTTCCTCCCGGCTTCCCCTCCTTCCTGGCAGAGCATGAGACTCAGAAAGTCCTTGGTCAGCCTAAACATCACTTGAGCAGTAACTGAAAACATCGGTGTTATCAGTGCTGTTCCCAGGCTGAAAGTCATAACCACAGCACTGCACCAGCTACTAAGAAGGAGAAAAATGACTGCTACTGCTGAACCTAGGACAATTAGGTTGCCCAGTTGTCAGATATATCTTAAAACAAGAATGTCAGTATAGCAGCAGAATCATACGTTCATTTACTGTATCTTTGGCCTTGATTTTTTTTTTTGTTTGCTTATATACTGAAAATGTGAGTTCTTTTCAGCTGTATTTGTTTTTCTGCAGATACTGCACACAGATAGAAAAGTGGCAAATACTTAGCTGATACGTTTGAGCTACTATATAGAGAAATTAGGAGAGGATGTAGATTTTTGACCCAAATTCTAATAGCCCTATTGAGTTAACTGTATGTTTATTTGGTCATTTAATTGACAGTCCAATATTTCTTGAAACTTCACTTTTTGCAGTCTTGTTTTAACCTGTTGAAGGTCAAAGGATCTGAATATATTTGGCTCTTAAACTGTCAAAAACCAATGGCTAACTTTTTTTCCTTCTGTGCTTTAAAAGCTGTAAGAGTTCAGTATATAACACGATGGTGTTTTGCTCATGTCATAGAAGTCACTTCTGAGCTATGACTTTAGACAGTGTAGTGATGTGCATATTGATCCCACGTGATTTGAGCATAATACATGTTTAGAAAGTTAGAAGAAAAACAGTTGATCCATTTCTGAGTTTAAGTGTGGTAGTGGTGAGAGGGAGATACGTGTTTGTTATTTAAATTTTTGAATTTGGAATGTAATCACTTGTGAATCGAGTAATTCTTTTGGAGCATGAAACATTGTTATTTGGATATAATCTCTGTGTTTGAATGCATTTTTGTTGTTTTGTTTTGTTTTTTTTTATTCCTGTAATAGTGAATAAAATTTGATTTTTAAAATGATGATTTTTTTAAAACAATTTTATTTCTATGTAACTTCAGACATTTACAGATATCTTTGTTACTGGGAGGTTGATTGCATGAATGCTGCCTTAATTACGTGTGGGTTTCTATGGTAATGCTTATGAAACAAAATATGTTTCTTAAGCCTGGAAGGCTCAGCTCTGAAGCGTACATAAAAACCTGTTATGGTAGAACCTACCTGCCTGTTCTTGATAGAGAACTCTTTGGTAATCAGTTCCATGCTGAATTTGAAATAATGAATTTGTTATATTACTAAAATATATTGATAGAAAATAGTGGGTTTACTTTCAGAAGAATTTGTTGTACTTCAGCATTTTTTTTTCTTACGCACTTTAAGCCTCTATCAGAAAACCTCAGCAGAAGTAGCTTGTTAAAATGCCTGCTAAATTGGAAAGGACAGAAAATTAATATGGACTGCTTAGGGATTTTACTTGTGATGTAGGATTATTGAATGTGATTTCATGACCTTCATTAAAGGATGTAGTAACTAACTGACAGTGGTTTCTTTGTCTCTTCTTACAGAATGATGTCAGAGTCAAATTTGAGCACCGAGGTGAAAAAAGGTAAGTTGGTTCCACAGGAAACAATCTTGCCTTTTAATTATTTATAGAATTTTGTTGGGTTGTTATTATAAAGTTTTAAATAAACTGTGCAAAGCGTTTCAGGTATCTTAGTGTACTTGGTTTGCGCTTAAGTCTAATTTGGGTATGAACACAATTTAAGGAGAATTAATCTGTTTAAAATGTGGGCTCTAAGCATACATAAATGCAGAAATATCTTACTGTAGCTGTCACATGTAATATCCTTCATTTGTTTACCCTTCAGATAGATGTTTGTTGCCTAGAACAATCACTTAGATCGTTAGCATAGATTTCAAATAAGACTAGTCCAGCAAATAAATATTTTTGCTACATCATGTGCGTAATAAATGCACAATAATGTATTGTTTCTGTAGCACCCAGAATAAGAAGCCTACATCTTAAAGCCCAGTATTTCATTGTGCTTTGGAAAAACCAGTCTGAGAACTGTAATAGAAAAATTTATAGACCTTAGATTGTTTTCATTGATAATTTTGAATAACCAGCTTTTATTTTCATTTTGTGTATGAGAGGTGAATGATGTACATGCTTAAAGTGTACAAACATCTCTATATGTCTTTGCTGGCTGCTCAAAAGCTTTTGCAGAAGTTGATCTACAATTCTGTGCAGAGCTCGTTTGTGGACAGCTCATTCTGTCTGTCTCTTTCTGAAAGCATAAAATCTTCTACTTACCTACAGAGAAGTGGTTATAGAATATGATCTTTGAAAATATATACTGAGCAGGAAATAATATCCTGGTCATGCTATTTTTCAATGGAAATGGTAAATTCCTTAAGATGGCTTCAGAATGCTATGCTATTTCTGGGCAGCCCCTAGTTCAGTGTGCTACAGATCACATGCTGATTATAGTATGTGCTCTGTCTTTGCATAGGGTAGTAAAATAGCATTAAGTTCCCTGGGTATTAGCATTCTTCAGCTTCTTTCTATCACTTTCGTAAGCATAACATGTAACAGTGCATCGGTAATGGTTGAGTGCTATAAGTAATTTGGAGAAAATAAGTCTTTTCAAAAGCTTTGAAAACTGAGGACTCTTATCTAGTAATTCATGTGTAATAGGCAGCAGCATGAGTATAAACCAGAGAAGTGTTACTCGCTGCCAGTCTGCACAGACAGTACATTCTTGCAATTTGTTAATTCACTTTCACAGTGGACTAAATTAATCAATTCAGTATGAATGCAGGCATAAAGTAAGTGTATAGAAAGATACCATTCCCAAGCTTTTATGCTGATGGCCTAACTCTGGTTGGTTTGGACTGTCCCAAGTAATTTGAGCCTGATTGCCTGGGGGCTCATTGCTCAGCATGCTTTGTAATACTCTGTTGCCTGAACATATAGATCTAAAGATAAAATAATGAAATTATGCAAGAAAAATAAGTTATGCAATGGCTTTCTCGCTAGTTTTGAAAAGGGAAATGGAAGAGAGAAGTGATTCTAGAATTTATTTCACCAGTGAACATGGCACTCTGTACCAAGGAGTGGGAGGTGTGATGGGCAGAGCTCCAGGCATGCTAAATAAACTGCAGTGAGAACTGGTGTTGGTTTGGGGTTTAAGGTTTTTGTGGGGGTTTTTGGTGTTTTGGTTTTAGGTTTGTTTTTGCAGTTTTGGGTTTTGGTGGGGTTTTTTTGTTTGCTTGGTTTTTTTTCTTGGGGTTTTGTTTTTTGTTTTGGTGTGGGTTTTTTTTTGGTTTGTTTTTTTTTTTTTTGTGTGTGCTTTTTTCAAAATAATAATTTTGAAAAAAATAATAATTTTTTTAATTGCAAGTGGCCTGGCTTCTAGCTTTACTTCAAGGAGAAATACTGTTCCCTCACCAGTGTACTACCTGAAACGCTGATAAAAGCTTTTCTGCTTCACAGAATTGGAGTGCTGTTTCTTTTTTGAATGTACCTCAGTAGGTTAGTCACTTCTAAAAGTGTTTTTCTTTAATGGTGATGTGTCTCAAATAATACAATAGTTTTCTGTAGTAAAAGGCCAGTTACAGGCATTTTAGGTTATTTTATGAGACATTGAGTTAAAAGAAAGTCTGAGTTGTTGACCTACAGCTCCCCCATTCATACAGGAACACACCTGAAGCACAGATGGTGATGGACTCAGCAGTTCAAGCATGTAATTCATTATGGTAAAAATGGTGACATTTAGTTACCTTTCTCACATAAGATAGTCTTTTGAATTTCCCAAAAATGGGGACTGTAGGAGTAAGTATTTTCTGGTACTTAGGCTTGCCAACCTATGGTACTCATTGTCTTAGTTTTCTGAAGTAAAAAGCTTTAGCGGTTTCTAGGAATTTGCCTCTGGAATGGAGGCATGCAAAGCATTAGGTTAAGAAAGACACCATTTTCAAGTAAGTAAAATAGTCATAATGAGATCTAATTTTATATGTGATTATCCCTTATAACTTTCTCACTGCTTTGCTCTCCTTGTTAAAATAACTCAAAAATGGAGGTCAGTGAATAAAGCATAGCCTCTTATGGTCTTCCTAGTAATAAATTCAATTTTGAGATCATTCTTGAGTAATGAGGTGTCAGATTTTCATAAGTAACAGACAAAAATTCTTTACAAGTTGAATTGTTTTTCAGGATCCTGCAATTACCACGGCCTGTTAAACTTGAAGATCTTGCAGCTAAAGCTAAAGTTGCTTTTGGACAGACTATGGATTTACATTACAGCAATAATGAGGTAATATTCTGTGTCTTGTGAATTCTCAGCAACCTGTACATTGATTATTTTAAGGCTGAAATTTGCTCTCAAAAGAAGTGAGAACCACTCCCATGACAAAAACCCAGATTCCTAATGTGTGTGTTCTCAAATATGTAAGGCTTGTCTAAATTAGGATGAACAGGAGATGCATGAAATGTTTTATGAGGAGAGTCATATCTTAGTGAATTATGTCTCAAACTTGATTGAGAATGGATAAATTGTCTTCCTGCTCTGCCACAGTCCTGTTTCATCACTTTGGAAAAGTCTTTACTGCTTTGAGCTTTGTCATGTTTGTAAATTTGAAATAACATTTATCCTTTCTTGTACAGTTTTTTTTTTTCTTTGAGGTTTAATCTTGTTCAGTAATTGCTAGAATGCTGCATTTAGTAACGTTTAGATTGGAGAACTAGGCTTAATTGTTGCTCCTCTTAAAGTAGCTGGTTCACAGATATTTCTTGGCAGCAGTTCCAGTGCCATCAAGCCGCTTATGCCTGATCAATATTACTTCCAGCTTTCCTTTAGAAGTAGAGATGGAATCAGTAATGGGAAATACATTTGCAGATGCAGGATCCATTCTTAGGAGTTACTTCTGGTTTTTGCCCTGAGTCAGCAAAATACGTGGAGGAACAGCCCCAACTTTCTCATCTTCCGTATGAAGATAGGCTGAGAAAGTTGGGGCTGTTCTGCCTGGAGAAGAGAAGGCTGCGTGGAGACCTCATAGCAGCCTTCCAATATCTGAAGGGGGCCTATAGGAATGCTGGGGAGGGACTCTTCATGAGGGACTGTAGTGATAGGACAAGGGGTAACGGGTTCAAACTTAAACAGGGGAAGTTTAGATAGGCAAGAATTTCTTCCTCATATCCAGTAAGGGTGGTGAGGCACTGGAATGGGTTGCCCATGGAAGTTGTGAATGCTTCAGTGCTGGCGGTATTCAAGGCTGGGCTGGACAGAGGCTTGGGTGGCATAGTTTAGTGGGAGATGTCCCTGCCTGTGGCCGGGGGGTTGGAACTAGATGATCTTGAGGTCCTTTCCAACCCTAACTATTCTGTGATTCTGTGATTATGTGTGCTTGGTTATGCACAACGTAATTGCTACATCTAATCTGCGTTTTTGCAGAAGAAAATGCCTGTGAATTGCTGTTTGTTGGTTACTTGGTACCTTACCAGGCATTTCTGTGAGACTGATCCTCAAAATGAAGAATTCCAGCAGAAGGCTTTTGGAGATTCAGGAGGTTAGAAGAAAAGGCCATTCATGACACTTTAGCCTCAGCTCTTTCCTCTGACAGGTTTTGAGGCATTTGAGCCGGTTTTCTGCTTGTCAACTTCTACACTAGTTGGCAAATAATCCTATAATCTTTCAGAAATATGATGCTAATTACCTGACATTAGCATTTAAGATGCAACTTAAAATGAAGAGTGTATGCATGTTATGAAGACGATCCCCCATTCCCATTTCTTTTTTTGTATAAAAATACTGTATTTCAATTGCTGTCGTGTTTGAGCAACATTGAGACTATTACAAGTAGAATACATTTTTTTAAAACTACATTGCCTTGTTCTTTTGTTCTAGCAAGCAGAAATTATAACCTACACTCCTGAAACAAAAGCCAAATTTTAATTGTTACAGAACTCAAGTGTGCTTTAATAGCATAACATCTTCTGCTCTAAAGATACATGTATGCCAAATTAATTCTAATTAATTAGATCCAAGTAAGATTCTTATGAGGATTACAATTGTTCCATGTAATTCATATCATGCCTGATAGAATTCCTTAAAAACTCTGTTTTTTCAATTTGAAATTCTTAGTGATGCAACTTCAAACCTGTATAGTTGGAATACTGTGAGATACAAAAATGTACTTTATGCTCTGCAAAACAGATCTTTATTTATTTTAGATACTTGCTTTAATTTAGGCAATGGCAAGTACATTGACACTGTTGCACATGTTTCTGTGAAAGTTGTAGGATATTAAGCTGTGCATATGTAAAATGGTGTTCTTTCATTGTGAATGTTTGTTCCACCATGCTGTACTATTGAAGGCATCAGAAGGAAGAGTTAAGGTTAAACTTCAGATATTTTGGTGCTAACTTGGGGCATCATTTAATACATTTTCCTTTCAAGTTCTTTTGAATGAAAGGAAAGATAGCATCAGTTTATTAGTTTCTCTGCACTTGACTTCCTGATTTCTTTTTTCTTGTATCCTTGTTTAAGATCTTGTCTTGTTTAAGACTTTTTTTTGTTTGTTTGTTTTTCCCATTTTTGTAGCTTGTGATTCCATTAACCACACAAGATGACCTGGACAAAGCTATTGAACTGCTTGACCGTAGCGTTCATATGAAGAGTCTCAAGATACTACTTGTAATACATGGAAATACACAGGTACGAGTTGATGTGCTAACTGTCTTTTCCCTCAGTTTTCATATTTAAGTATAATTTGTATTTTTTTCTTCAAGATGGCATTTTTCTAATTGAAAATATTACTGATTGCTTCTTCAGTGCACTTCAAGTATCTGTTAGTGTTTTGTATTGACTCGGTTTTAACTTTTTCCTGGATCCTATTCCTCTCCCTTTGTTTGCCTTTCCTACATAGTTAGAAAAGTGTTCCTTAATAGGATGATGATGTGATACAAGTTTGAGAGGCACATAGAATTTAAGTAATTGTAGTTATTTGAAACTGTTCCTTAAATCCTATGTTGTTGACACTCCTTTGTGGCAAGTTAAATGTTTGTTGTAGCAAACATTAGTAGTGGACTGTGGGCTAAATACTGACTTATTTTAGTAATATCTAACACATCATGGCCATGATATTGATAGGATTTGTGTACTAGTACATTGTGAAAATGATTTTTAAATATTAAGAATGAGCTACTGAAGATTAATTTTTATATTAATTGGCAAGCTGGTTTTTGACTGCTTGAAAAAAGGAATGTGCTGCACAAAGCCTGTAAAGTTGGTGAAGTATTTTCCTTGCTGGGAGTATGGAGTAATAGCTGCAGGTTATAATATGTATGCATTTTCAGTCACACAGTGTAAATAATGTTGAACCCTTGCCCTCACTGGAAGATTTAGACAATACAGTGTTTGTGACAGACAGAAAAAGGCGATTGTCTGTAATAGGTAAGCTACATATTTCAATATCTTTAATTGTAAAACCTTTCCTTTTGTAATAGTCTCTTTATTAAGATATTGCTATCAACACAAACTATTTGAATTTCTCTTACTGTCAGTGACTCTAATACAGAGTTGTACTTGGGGAAGTGGAGTTTGAATTTTTAGTCAAAGGTGTTTTAAATATATATATATATATTTATCCCAAGGAAATGAATCTATGTAGAATTATTTAAGACAACTGCTGGGTATCCTGAAACATCGATGTTAGTACTACCTTTTGTTTTCAGGAACAGGAGTGAGTTACTGAAAAAAAAAAATCTGTTAGTTTATATGGCAGTGAATTTCCTTGCTGTATGTAGGACTTGTATGTTTTTCATCTTAATGTGTGAATATTTTTTAAGATACTTTTGGCATTGATATAACCTTTTTGTTTATCCATGTTTAAAATCTGGTGTGATATTAACTTCCAAATTTTATTAAAAACTGGAGAGTTTAATGAATAATTTTCAGACAATTTATTATGAATAGAAGTATTCATATTCTTGCAGACCTAATATCCTACAAGGAAAAACTGAAATTCTCAAGAGCTGGAAAGAATGAATTGACATGGGTGAAAGGGTTTGGATCTTTACTTTGCTTCAAAAGAAGAAATGCACACAGCTAGATGAGGAAGGAAATGATATTTCTGTTCCTATAGAGCCAGTATTCTTTTTAAAGCCATTGAGGCAACCCTGCTCCATACTTTTCATGATTCCTGGATTGCAGATTTTAAATGCTATATGTAATCATTGCATAGGCATTTGGGAAATTTCTAAAGCAAGTAGTGAGCCAAGCAGGCTCGGTGTCTATGAAGCATTTGAATAAAGCCCCTGGATTCTGGGTTATTGAAGAGACTCTAACTAGCCCTTTTCTTTCAAAAGGTTCTAACACTCGTGACAGGAGTTCACCTCCCCCAGGATACATTCCAGATGAGCTGCATCAGGTGGCCCGAAATGGGTCCTTCACCAGTATCAACAGTGAGGGTGAATTCATTCCAGAAAGCATGGATCAGGTGCGTGTGTGATTTATTAAAATTAAAGTTTTTGTTAGGTTGATCTATTAAATACTGCTATTCAAGCAAGGTATGGAATTGTTAGAAAAAACAGCTAAGAAATGGCAACCCTAGAACATAATCTGTGAGAAAAGGTTAAAATAATTATGGTTTAGTCTTGTAAAACCTGTTTTTAACTCTGTCTCTTCAATTATTTAAATATATTCCTACGAGGAGAAAGATAATATTCTTCATTTCCATGATAGTTGAGTGAGATAATCATATAAATCACAGCACGAGATGTCTACATTAGAAAACACAACCACCTTTATTTTAATGAGAAGTATATGTAAGCAAGACAAGTTTTACAACTTTCCCAGGTGATTGAAAGAGTTTTTAAAGAAGAGTTTGGATCTGTTAGAAGTATTTGGACTTGGTTGATACTCTGTTGGTGTAGAGGCAAAGGGATGGAGATGGGTCTGGTACTGATAACCTTCAAAATAATTTCCACAGTCATGTTTTTGTGTGAGGATCATTGCGTGCTATTTTGTTCTTATTCACCTGCATTATTGGTGTGGAATTCATCAGCACACTTAGCATGAATAAAAATCCTGCTCTCTGAGTATCAAAATTGCCCTTAAAAACAGCAGGAAAAGATGGAGGAATGTAATGGCTCACAGAACTGGCAATAGAAAAAGAGTTATTTAAGGAGGAAGAAAAAATAATGCTGCATACCCAAATCACATCAAGTTCTTGTTGACATTGGCACTGTATTCACAAATGGCAACAGGCAATAGTTTTTATGAGCTGACTAAATGAGACACAGATGATAGAATGAAAATAGAGGGAGAGAGATTGTGCAATTTGTTGCACAATTTTAATGACTGAGTTGGGAATAGAGACTGAATCTCCTAATTTCTATACCAGGGTGGTATTCATTATCCTATCCATGTGGTCAGATCCAGCCCAGATCGTTCAGTGGAATGATTGCTTTTGGCCTGGACAAAGTAATTTTTTGTCACTGGTCAGACAGACAGATGATCTCTGAGGCCCAGGGTGTCCTTTTGCTCCAGAGTATTAAAGGTTACAGCCTGGCATCTATGCATGGCTGTGTAAGCTGTCATCAGGATTTAAATACAGGAATTTTACTTTCATAGGAAGCCAGGATAGTTCAACTTAAGCAGCATCAAGGGCCAGATGGGGTGTTAGGAACTCACAACCTCTATTTGCTTCCTTTCCCCTTAGTTGCCAAATCACACTGGCAAGTGTTGACCATGCTGTCTGCATCTATCACAGCCTGCCTTACAAAGACAAGAAGGGAATTTGTGAGTGGAGGGCTTTGCTCTGCTTTCCTGTTCATCTGCATGAGCACAGCTATTCACACTCTGACAGCAGACCTCTACAGAAGAGATAGAATCATAGAATCATAGAATAGTAAGGGTTGGAAAGGACCTCAAGATCATCGAGTTCCAACCCCCCTGCCATGGGCAGGGACACCTCCCACTAAACCATGCCATCCAAGGCTATGTCCAACCCCACCTTGAACGCCGCCAGGGATGAAGCATTCACAACCTCCCTGGGCAACCCATTCCAGTGCCTCACCACCCTTACAGTAAAGAATTTCTTCCTCATATCCAATCTAAACCTCCCCTGTTTAAGTTTAAACCCATTACCCCTTGTCCTCTCACCACAGTCCCTAATGAAGAGTCCCTCCCCAGCATCCCTATAGGCCCCCTTCAGATATTGGAAGGCTGCTATGAGGTCTCCACACAGCCTTCTCTTCTCCAGGCTGAACAGCCCCAATTTTCTCAGCCTATCTTCATACGAGAGGTGCTCCAGTCCCCTGATCATCCTCGTGGCCCTCCTCTGCACTTGTTCTAACAGTTCCATGTCCTTTTTATGTTGAGGACACCAGAACTGCACACAATACTCCAAGTGAGGTCTCACGAGAGCAGAGTAAAGGGGCAGGAGCACCTCCCTCGACCTGCTGGTCACTCAGTGGCTCAGTGTCCAGCTGGAGACCAGTAACGAGTGGTGTCCCCCAGGGATCGGTGTTGGGACCAGTCTTGTTCAACATCTTTGTGGGTGATATGGACAGTGGGATTGAATGCACCCTCAGCAAGTTTGCCGATGACACCAAGCTGTGTGGTTCGGTTGATAAGTTGGAGGGAAGGAATGCCATCCAGAGGGACCTTGACACGCTTGTGAGGTGGGCTGATGCCAACCTCATGAAGTTTAACCATGCTAAATGCAAAGTCCTCCACCTGGGTCGGAGCAATGCCAGGCACAGCTACAGGTTGGACGGGGAGGAGATTCAGAGCAGCCCTGCGGAGAAGGACTTGGGGGTGTGGGTTGATGAAAAAATGAACATGGGCTGGCAGTGTGCGCTTGCAGCCCAGAAGGCCAACCATATCCTGGGCTGCATCAAAAGGAGCGTGATGATGGGTTGAAGTGGGTCATGGTCTGCTAGTTGGAACAGATTGCATTGTTAATAAGTCTTTGATTGGTGCTTGGCAAAGTATGTCCCCAGGACCTTTAAGATGCAGCAGAGACCATAAAAATTGGAGGGTAACTATTCAATTTACAGCAAAAGACTGATGTCCAATTCATAGAAATAATAAATCTTATATAATGGACCAAAGGAAACTTTATTTTAGGAAGCAACTCATTTTAAGACAACAGCTTTGAAAAGCAGTCTGGTAATATTGTCACATTCAATAATTCAAATTTAGATTCTATTTTCACTTCTGAAAAATGAATCTGTAAAACATTTCAGATTGCTTTACTGCAAAAGAGAAGGGAGTGACGTTTGCCTGTCATTAAACTTAGCACAGCTAGTGCAAGATAAACAAAACAGATGTCAGCCATAGAAATGGCTGGTAAACAAGAGTATGCTCTTGATAATCAATTTGTTTTTCTCTGGATTAGAGTTTAAGAAGCAAAAGTTTAGTTTTCATTATGTAATGGATCTGGCCTAGGTAGGTTGGTCTTCTTCAGACTGATACCTAGCAGATTTCACACAGCTCATGAACATTGATTACTAGGTCATCAGAAGTGTTTGGGAGGGAAATAAGCTGTCTTTGGTGTTTTTGTAAACTCCAGTTTCACATGAAAGTTTAGTTTATTTGGAAAAGGGAGAGTGTTCATATATTTTATGAATTATTCCTCTTTCTCCTTCAATTTTCAATTCTATTTAAAAGCAACTCACTTGGAGTCGTAACTAGAGATAAATGTTTAACAGCATTTTAGAGTATTTGATTTCAGCTGGTTTCTGTGACTCCGAGTTGGCAAAGTTTAAGCCATTACAGAGGCTATATAAATTGTAAGCTCTCAATCTGTCATGTTTGAGTTTCTTTTTTTTTCTTTGACATTTTTTTTAACAATCTCAGCTTTTTATCCTTTAGAAGACTTCTTTTTGTTACTCTGTTTAGCTACCCTCATGCAGATGTTGCATAATATTAGAAGACAGTGGTGTGTTCAGGAAGAATGTAGCAGTACACCTTATGCACAAAGCATGATAGGAGAAGAAATACCTTAACTAAATTCTAGGTAGAAGTGAGAAAATTGAAAGAGTCCTTTCAGGATTGCAGAATGCGATGCGGGTTCAACTATTGCAGCTAACTTTAGTGATTAATTTTTCTGGTTTGTTAAGTGTTTCAAAGCAGAAACCTTCATTTAAAACCAACAAACAAACAAAAAAACCAAACCCAGCCCAAATGCTAACAACTTGAACTTGCTGGTCTTTCTCTGTTTGTTATTTATTAGATGCTGGATCCACTGTCTTTGAGCAGTCCTGAAAACTCTGGCTCAGGAAGTTGTCCCTCACTTGACAGCCCTTTAGATGGGTAAAAATTACTTGCATTCATTATTTATCTTTATTAGATTGCATAATGTATCTGTTGTAACATGTAATAACTCCCCAGTGACAGCTTTTACTGAACTTCTTCCAGAAACTCCTCTGCAAGTTATAGAACATTGATAAAAGCTTATCGAAACTTAATTGCTTACTAATACATGGAAAATAGAATTATTTGGGTTTTTAATAAATTGTATTTCAAACACAGAAATTTAGATTTCAAATCCTACAAAAATATACTGAAGGTTTTTACTAAGTTTCGCCCATTTTACATATATGTGAATTATATTCCATGGCAGTGAGCCACCCTATCAGACTTTCATTTCTTAGGTACTGCCCACAGTTTCTCAGCCACCAGGTAAGCCAAACAAAACATACTCCTGTTTGGCTTATGGTTAGTCAGGCAAATAATAATTGGGTCTTATGTTGTGCAGATTTGCTTCGCTTTATTTGGAGCTGCTATACAAATAATATTGCTAATTAAATATTTAATTGATAGAAAGATAAAAAATTGGAAATTATTACCTATGGCAATTAGAGCTATAGCATTGCTTAGTAACATTTCATTTGAGGATATGTGATCTGAGGACACAAATCTGTTTGATCTAATAAATTTTTGAGTTAAATAACGAGTCTCTATTTCATAAGTAAGAGAACAATACATGCGAAAAGTATTCTGTGATTTGAGTGTGATAGGTTATATACGCAGGGTGTTTGATGCAGCTACACAGCATAGAAATTCTACCAAATTGCCAAATTTTTAGGGTTTTGTGGGGTAAGGTGAGTGCAAGAAGGGGAAAGAAAGCCATCTTAATTCAAACTCCTTTTTCTTCCAAAACTTCTTTTTGTTGTTTATTATTTACTTTATTTGTCACCTCTGCTTAGTTTGTTTCCCTTTTTTTTAATTCAAATATTTCCTACAAAGATGTAGGTTTTGTGTCTCCATTTAGCTTCTGTTGCCCATTAAAGAAATTCTTGCCAGAAAAAGGAGGACATTGTTTTGGTATATTCATGGAAATATACTGTAATTGGTTGCCCTGACTGGCAATCCCATCCATTCCTTTTGGTGGCTGGGAGTTACATACCAGCTGTAGGTAAGAAATTATATGATCGTAAAAGAACAAAAAAATTCTTCATCATTCTATAACTCAATAAAATTACTCTCTTAATCCTATGACTTCCATGGAGAGAAAAGGAACTATTTTGGGATGTTAAAAGGTTCTACATTTCTTTGGTACAATTTCCTCAAGAGTTTTTGTAGGCTATGTAAGACATTTTGCCAGTCTATAAAACTTTGTGTTTAGCCATAAAGGTGATAAACATAACAGTGCTCCTTTGCGGCTTTACTTGTGATAATTCATGGTTTTGCTAGTACCATTGCTCATTAACGGTCTGTTGCTTTCTTACTACATTAAGCTCATCAAGCAAGCTTTTCCATTGTTACTGATCTTGAATTGTTGTTGATACCTATTAGATTTGATTCTCAAAATTGGGTTCCACATTTGTAAACCAGTGCAGCAACTTGTATAGCAGTAATTTTTCATCAGTCATAAAGAATTTTGAAACAGTAAGGTAAAATTAAGTGCCAGATTAACATTTTTTAGATGCTGTGTGTTTTTATGCTTCCAGAGACAACTATCCCAAATCTCGGATGCCAAGAGCACAGAGCTATCCAGATAATCATCAGGAATTCTCAGGTAGGCAAAAATCACTGAATATACTATCCAGAATTATTATTCTTGCAAATAAGGGCTTAGAAGAGAAGTTCACACTGAGAAGTATTATATTACACAAACTTAATATGGTAGGAGAAAACAAAGTCACAAAATCCAATCCCAACACACACACTAAAATATATGATGAAATATTATATCTTCCAAGTGTTTTTTTTTTCTAGATTATGTGTAATACCGCTGTTAGTGTGCAAAGTATTAACTGTGCTTCTCTGAAAAGAAAAAAATGATGCAGTGGGGCACACAGCAGTTGTTAAACTGGACTGTTATATCCATGTCTAAGTTTGCACAAAACCTTGGTTAACTTACTTAATTTCGAAGTGTTGTAGTTTAACCCCAGTAGGGAGCTAAGCACCACACAGCTGCGTGCTCGCTCCCCCGCAGTGGGATGGGGAAGAGAATTGGAAGGGTAAAAATGAGAAAACTTGTGGGTTTAGATAAAGGCAACTTAATAGGGAAAGCAAAAGCTGTGCATGCAAGCAAAACAAAACAAAGAATTCATTCACCATTTCCCATTGGCAGGCAGATGTTTAGCCGTTTCCAGGAAAGCAGGACTTCATTATACCTAATGGTTGCTTGGGAAGGCAAACACCATGACTCTGAACATCCCCCCTTCCTGCTTCTTTCTCCCATCTTTTATTGCTGAGCACAACATCATGTGGTATGGAATATCCATTGGCTCAGTTGGAGTCAGCTGTCCCAGTTGTCTGTTCCCAACTTCTTGTGCACCCCCAGCCTGCTTGCTGGTGTGGTGGTGTGAGAAGCAAACAAATAAAAAAAGCCTTGATGCTGTGTAAACATGGGTCAGCAATAACTAAAAATATCTTTGTTATCAGTGCTGGTTTGGCCAGAAATCCAAAACATAGCACCATATAATAAAAAGAAAACTATCCAGCCAAAACCAGTACATGGGGTCTTAATTTTCTCGTGTGTGAAATGAGGATCACTTTAAAGTGTTCGTGACTTCTGTAATTGAAAGCACTGCAAAGTGAAAGGATGGAGAACTCTGTGCTGTGCCTATAAATTAATCATCACTACTAATACTATTTTCATATGATACTCTGGCTCCAGTCCAAGTTGTTGTGCACGGTTCAGGATATGAAGTGCAGTGGGTAACCCCAAAAGTACTGTGAAGTGTCTCTCATGGACATGCTTTGTTACAGAATTCTGCTGTTGAACAGTAATTAGCTTCCAGTGAATCTGGGGTGTGTTGTGGGTTTTGGTCCATTCTGTACTCTGTTGTGTTCATCTTTTGTTTATGAAGCTTTATCCAGATAACTTTGTGATGGTGTTGCTTTTCTTTTAAGGATTCTAGCATGCTTAACAGATTGCACCACTTTTAAATTAAAATAAAAGCAAAACTATGTAAAAGAGGTGTTTAGATGCCAGAGATAAATCCCAATGAAGTTAATAATGTCAAATTAGTTTGCCTTTGTTAATCTAGTTTATTTGTTTTTATTAGTTACTTTTCTACTGAGATAATCTGGTATATTAACAATGGGATAGATAGTGCTCATTAATTCAACATCTATTCTCATGGTTTGATATGAAACAAAAGCAGAATAGTATATAGAGTCAGAAAAAATGTCCGTCTGGCCTAGTCCTTCCTCCTGCCACAACCAGTACCAGGTTTCGGTAGAGAAGCGTGTCGTCTTCCTTCCTCAGAATATATTCCTGGTCATGTATAGCTTAAGGGTTCTGTAAATGCAAAATACTCTTCTGTGATTTGATGGATTTTTTTATTATTTTTTTTCCCTTGCACAAATTTTTGAAGTCTCTATTTCAACTTGTATAAACTTCTTCAGCCTCAATAGTATGTTGTGACAAGAAGTTGTGCAACTTACTGCGTTTTATGAAGACGTATGCCCCTTGTGATTTTTTTATAATAGAGTTTGTCTCCTTTTCTAGTCTATAGAAGCCAACATTTCTTATGGAGCAGCAATTTTGTATCTTTGTTCATCTCTGTACTTCTAAATCTTCTCCAGTTTTACTAAATCCTTTGAAATGGAGTAGACCAAAACTTCGTTCAGTATATCTTAATGATTTATAGCATTTAATTTGCTGCTTAGCCACTACAGGGAATTCAGCAGCTGCTTTATTGTAACTCTATCACAATAAAAAAAAAAAAAAAAAAAAAAACAAAACCAAAATCCCCTTTACTCTAGCCTACATTGAATTTCATCTGCCATTTTAACATCAAGTCACATAGACTCTTAAGGGCTTTCTGTAGTTCTTCTGTTGGCTCAAAATGATTTTGTCACCTCAGTATTCATTGTTCTGTTCAGAGAATTTATGCATAATTAAATAGCATGAATTGCAGCCCAGATTCTTGTGGAACAGTTCCAATAGAACTGTTGACAATTCACTCCCATCTTTAGGGCTTATCTTCAAACCAATTATTTTTGCATGAGGGACTTGACCCTTCATCTTATGAATATTTTTTCAATATTTTTTTTTAAAGAGGACCTTTCGAGTGCTTTTTCATAATTCAAGCTTTGTTGACTCTCTCACCAATTAGACATGTTTACGCATATTCAAATTTTATTCATTGTAATGGCTTCTACCAATTTTCCTCTAGAAGCTGTTTTTAAAACCAGAGCAATTAGGCATGCTGCAGTCCTCTAAATTCTTTCAAGCAAGAGGTTAGAAACCACTTGATCTATTGAATTCTTGATCCTTTAGAACTTTTGGCTGAATGTCATTATAGTTCTTGTGATTTTTTTTTTTTTTTTAGATTTGTGGCTTTTGTTCTGCAATATTTTTTTCTCTCATTCTTAACTTGAAACATATCCTCTCATTTGTTCCACCATGGTTTAGTTTATAATATCAAGCTGATTAATTTAACATATTTTTGTCTCATTTGAAATTCTGAAATATATCTTTTTATTTTCTAGTAGAGTATGATATTCCAATATTTGAGAAATTTGGAAAGGGGGGGACTTATCCCCGAAGATACCATATTTCATATAATCAACAAGACTACAATGATGGTAAGTGTGAATATTGTAGGAGTTCTACTTTATTAATCTGTTTTCTCTTTTAATCTCTTAAGAAGAGAGGATGAGAAAGTTGGGGCTGTGCAGCCTGGAGAAGAGAAGGCTGCGTGGAGACCTCATAGCAGCCTTCCAATATCTGAAGGGGGCCTATAGGGATGCTGGGGAGGGACTCTTCATGAGGGACTGTAGTGAGAGGACAAGGGGTAATGGGTTCAAACTTAAACAGGGGAAGTTTAGATTGGATATAAGGAAGAAATTCTTTACTATAAGGGTGGTGAGGCACTGGAATGGGTTGCCCATGGAAGTTGTGAATGCTCCATCCCTGGCCGTGTTCAAGGTGGGGTTGGACAGAGCCTTGGGTGGCATGGTTTAGTGGGAGGTGTCCCTGCCACTGGCGGGGGGTTGGAACTAGATGATCTTAAGGTCCTTTCCAACCCTAACTGTTCTATGATTCTATGATTCTAAGACTGTAAAATCTTAATGAATGAAGAAATTGGAGAAATTAAAGATTAATTAATTCCCCAAATTTACTCGCTCAAATTCTAATGGCTGATAGAGCTCCTGAGCAGACTTAACCTCTGGCAAAGTTACAGATTACAGAATTCATGACTCATGCACAGCTATCAAAATGTGCATGGCCAAAGATGGAGAACAAGTCATCCAGTATAAGCTTTTGACCTTTGTGGCACACACCCCTGCCCCTTCTCTATTCTTGTAGTGACCAAAAGCTGGTAGACTGCTGTAGCTGAGGCTTTTCTCATGGCCAGTTTATGTATAACTCAGTAGGTAACAGTCATGTTATTACATTCCACAATGATACTTAACTTTTTTTTATAGTCACCATACTGACAGCTGTTCAGTCTCTGCTCCATTATAGCTCCTATATCCTTTTATTTTGTTTGTTTTCCTTTTCTACATGACTTTTAACCAACCAATTACTTTATACTTCGTGCTTTCTTGTATTTGATTTCTCTTTTATCTATGTTGTACTGCCTTACTGAATTTCATCTTGTGGATTTCTGAATCATCTTCAACTTACTAACATCATCACAAATTTTGATTTTTATCTTTAAGTAGACTTCCAGCCACACCTCACTTGATGTCCTCTGAAATATTTCAGTGTATTGTGTTCCATCATATATGCATCGTCAGTTAAAATAGCCTATGGAAGTGGACTGAGGGTAAACTGCTGTGGGTGTCCACTTAAATTATTTTCCCCTCTGAGAAATAACTGATAACTGCTCTGAATGTCTTGGATATACTCTGCATAGTAAACTGGTCTATGCAAAACCTCACTAGTTAGCTTATGAGAATGTCCCAATGAAATGGGGAAATTGGATTAGCTACATACGACAAATTGTGGCCGGTTTATCACCTTATCTTCTCAGTGGTTTATAAAACTGCTTAATTTGTTTGCATATCTTTCTTGGAATTTAGATCAGCCAGACTAGTATAGAAGTCTGTGTCTATTTTTTCAAAGATGTTTTATCTGCCTTCTTCAATTCCCCTGGAAACATCTTCTCCAATGTGATATCTAATGAATCAGAGACTACTTCAGCTATTTCTGAGTTCTGTCGAATGAAACTTAATCACGCTATGCTAACCTAAAACTGTTAGTGTTATCCAAATATATTAACGTGAATAGTGTTAGTTATCTGGTTGTAATTATCATTTTAGAAGATCAGTGCCCCCCCTTTCCTTTTTTCTGTTTTGTTTTGTTCTAATGCTGTAGTTATCTGAATTATGCATTGTTTGTGATTTCTATACATATATATATATATACATATACGGTTTTCCTTTTGATTCCATGTGTAGGTCTTTCTCTGCATTCAGTTCTTTCTAGGTTACAGGATGAAGATGCCAGCCTGGGCACCACTGGAATGTAAACAAATCTCTCACTCTCCTATTTATCAGGAGAGTTTTATGTCTTAATATAGCAATAGAAGTAGAGGCAGGCATGTTCCTTTTTTCCTCTCACAGCCCTCTTGGTTTGTGAAGCATATCAATCATGTTTCAGAGCAGTTCCAGAATTTGGTCCTAATTTCAGTCACTTAAATGTAAACCAGTTCTTATTTCAGTCTAATTCTTAGATACCTCTGTGGTGCATGTTTGTTTTTGTCTAGGTGGACAGTTAAACCAGTAAATTTCATGATCATAACATCATAGAATCATAGAATAGTTAGAGTTGGAAAGGACCGTGACATCATCTAATTCCAATCCCCCTGTCATGGGCAGGGACACCACACACTGAAACATGTCACCCAAGACTCTGTCCAGCCTGGCCTTGAACACCACCAGGGATGGAGCATTTATCGCTTCCTTGGGCAGCCTGTTCCAGTGCCTCACCACCCTCACAGTAAAGAACTTCCTCCTCATATCTAACTTAAACTTTCCCTGTTTAATATAATACACTGCAGAAGATCTGAACTAGATTATGTGGAATTCATAAAATATTGCGTACACACATTGCATAGCAGTGTTTTTTGTAGTGTAATATTAGTGTTCTTTGTATATCATTGAAGGTCGTAAAACTTTTCCAAGAGCCAGAAGGACTCAGGGGAACAGCTTCCGATCACCAGTTAGTTTCAGTCCCACTGATCACTCACTGAGCACTAGTAGCGGAAGCAGTGTCTTTACACCAGAATATGAAGATAATCGAATGAGGAGGAGAGGAAGTGACATAGACAATCCTACCTTGTCAGTCATGGACATCAGCCCGCCCAGTCGCTGTAAGTTAAAGCATTTTGTGAACTCCACTGTAAAGCTCTCTTACCTTTCAAGTATATAATGTCAAAACTAAGTGTGTCATCAAAATATGTGTAATTGAATAATGTTTTTGTCTCTCTAATAGGGAAAAAGTCAAGACTGTATGCTCAGCAGTTTTTTCGTTGCTTACTGTGCCAACCTTCATGCAGATTTTCACATGGAAATTGCATCTGTAATAACAAAACATTGTAAAACACTTCTGATGATTTGTTAGACTCCTGAGGACCCGAGAAGGGTTATCTAGATTGTAGTTACTGTTAATTTTTGCAGATGTTGTTCAAGTCTTCTGATAAACCGTAGGCCTTAGGTGGTACTGTTTTATAACTGTGGTGGCATTTCAGGAGCAAATTTACTTTGTGATGACTTCAGTAGCTAGTGCATTTTAATCATGCCTCGATTCTTTTTAAATTGTTACTAAGTTATTTAACATGCTTTTCTGTTTTAAGTATGTCTATCTCTGCCACAAAGTATTTTGTAAATAAATTTAAGTAGCTTGTCTTTTCCATCTTACAGGAAGTTTTATTGATCTTTAACTTAATTGGGAAGTTTTAGGACACGTAGTTTCTGTTGTTGAAAATGTAGTCTTTTAAAAAACTATTTTCTGTGTATTCCAGTTTTTCTCGATCAGCTGAATAACAGGCTCATTTGAAAACAAAAACATACTTATATTTTCAGCACCACGAGCTCCAACTAACTGGAGACTTGGTAAGCTGCTGGGTCAAGGTGCATTTGGCAGAGTCTATCTGTGTTATGATGCTGATACCGGAAGAGAACTGGCTGTTAAACAAGTTCAATTTGATCCTGATAGTCCAGAAACCAGCAAGGTAAGCGATACCAAAGAGAGTTTGCGAAGAGCTTCTGCTGAAGTGGTGTGTTCTAAACTAGACTGATGTTACTTTTCTTGAACAGCCTGATGTTTTGAAACATGATGTGTTTTCATGTCCTTGTTAGTAATCCTTTTTTGTAAGTACTTTAAAGAATTAGTTTGGTTAGCTGCATCCCATTATTTTGTTTTAGTTTTCAGACATATCCTTACACAATAAACATACATATCTTAATTTGGTGTACTTTCAGCCTTTAGAACTGAACAATTATTATCAAGTGTGCTCTGAAATAAGCAATTATTTATACGTACAGGAATTAGAAGAAGTTCCACTTAGAAGCAGAAAAATCTTTACTAATTTAAGTGTTCCCAAAAATAAATTCTCAAGGATATTTTGCTTGGCTTTGAAGACCTTGAAATTTTTATCTTTTGGGGGAAATTGTTTGATTGCTTTTTTGCTTGGTTTTTTGTTTGTTTTTTTTTTGTGAACCTTGGGCATCAGGGCAAGTTACTATTACTTGCTGTATTTCTTCTTGAAGAGTGAAAGTTTCGTTGACAGTTTATTCTCGCTAAAAAATGAAACTTGGCCTTCTTTAAATACTGGACTCTCTAGGAAAGAAGCTATTTTAAAGTAGCACCGATCTTCTGTGTCTTTTTTCCCAAACTGTACTTGCTGCTTTCAACAGGATGGAAAAAGAATTACTAACTTCCTGCATTAGGACTGCATTCTGCACTGCGGGGAGCAAGGCCAGGGAAACAATGGGTGTAAGCATGATTGCAGAATTGAGTAGCTACCAGTTATAGCTGCTGCTACTAGTGATGTAGGATCAATGAAAAAAAGACAAGAATCATTTGTGCTGTAGATTTCTAGTCGTTGTTGTTGCTGCTTCTTTAAAATGTAGCAGAAAAACTGATTATGCTTTGAAACGTTTAATATAAAATGCTTGTGTCTGTCCTGTAGCAACAGTTTGGTGACCTTGCTTGTCATAGCATTTTGTAATATGTGCCTTTTGGTTATCAAAAAATGTTTTTCTTCTAACCTCAGAAGAGCAAGGCTATCAGTAATAGTCTGTGACAGATAAAAAGTAAATTTTGGTGAAAGACTTGTAGGTGAACTTTGGAATCCAGTTGAGATTGAATTCGTGGGTTAGTATTTTTCTAGCATCTTAATACACAGGCCGTTTCAATTATCTTGCTGTTTGCAAAAGTTTAAATATTTTGGATAACTCTAGGGAAAGCACCGTACGCATTAATGTTGTTCTTTGTTGTTTGTCATTATCACAGTGCTAAGTGGTCTTCAAAGGCATTTTTAAAGCATAGTCTGTCATCCTGGAAAAGTCAAGAATTAATGCTAATTATTGCATTAGAAAGGTATAAAGATTTTTATTTTTTTTGGTACCCACCTGGAGGATTGTCACATTTTGCATAATGATCACTTCATGCACATAGTGGTACCTGCTATGCTCTGAAACAAATGTAGCTTCAAAACCAGAGAAACAGTGGTGTAACACCAAAATCATCCTAAAGTTGATTTGTAGAAAAGCCATGGCTTTTATTTCCTTCAATCTAACAGTTATATTTTCTTACTATAAGATGTATAAACTTTACATAAGGTACAAGACTTTTTTTCTTAGTTTGCATAAACCTTCAGTCATGCTTTAAAAAAAAAAAACCCCACAAGTACAAAACATTACTATTCCTATGTCAAACACGGTAAATCTTGTCTGTTTTTTCCTTTTAGGAAGTAAATGCACTTGAATGTGAAATTCAGTTGCTGAAAAATCTGCTGCATGAAAGAATTGTTCAATATTATGGCTTCTTGAGAGATCCACCAGAAAGAACACTCTCTATATTCATGGAATATATGCCTGGGGTAAGCAAGAGAGACTGTTCACTTCAGCCATCATTACTACTCAGTGTGATGAGCACCCAAGTAGACAGCTTTTGCAATAGTGTACATAGATATTAAAGAAATGTCCAAGTTAAGAACAGTACCCAAAGATGGGTGCTGACAAGAGCTTTCAGCAGCTGACATTCTCCATTGCTTGTTTGGGGTTTCAGAGTCAGAGTGGTTTGTACAAAACTTCTTTGAGTTTGATTTTGGCATAAAACATGCCTGGCAACATCTTTGAAAAACAGTGTTATCATTAATGAACTCACGAATCTTCCTGAATGTTAATGTTCCTTCTTGCTGTGCATCAGCTTGTGCTATTGCAAAGTCACCATGTGAAGTGCTCAGTTATTTAAAAAGCAAAACAAAAACCAACCCAAAAGTAGCTAAGATGGGTGTGGGAATAAGTGCATACAGAAAATAATTGTGGTGCTTCCTTTCTGTGTGGCATCCAGGTACAGCTGAATGATTCTTCTACTGTTTGTTAAGAAACGTAGCCAGGTCAGAAAACTGTAGTTTTTCATTTTCTCACCAGGTGGGGTCAGCAGAGCTAAATAAAATGTGCTTGTATAAAACCACAGGCTCTATTTCTGCAAAGTTACAGCATTTACTTTACTGTGAGACCCCGCGGTGGGGGGAATTGGTGGTGATACTGAGTTGGAGGTTTTTTTGTTTGTTTCTTTTTTTTGGTGTTTTTTGGGTGAGTTCTGCACTTTCAGGAGAGTGCCATAGTATCAGCCCACTTGTGATTCTGGAAATGTTAGTGGTTTATACTTCTTGTTTGCCATAGGGTTCCATCAAAGACCAACTGAAATCATATGGAGCACTCACAGAGAATGTGACTCGTAAATATACGCGGCAGATTTTGGAAGGAGTTCACTATTTACACAGTAATATGATTGTCCATCGGGATATTAAAGGTAATGATAGTTCTGTGCACAGTTCAGTGCTCTGTGCTGCAGATTCTGTACCAGTTTTGTGTGAAGCACTAAAATGCGTAAGCTTGAAATGCCAAAATACTGACTTAAAATCAATATGGTTGCTTTCCATCATTTATTCTTGTCACTGTTGTATCCTGAAGAGGAGAATATAAGTATCTTTGTGATGTTCTAGCAGACTCTTGGCAATGCTTTGGTGGCGTCTGTCTGCAAAACAATCATAATAGATTTCTTTCTAGTTTTATTTTAATATTAATAGTTTTGAACATACCAAAGGATGTCATTGCAAATAGAATGTGCAGAGGAAAGCATCATGATTTGAGAGCTTATTTTTACAGAGTTTTGTTTCATCAATTATGTTGAAGTTACCCAACACTTCTCTGGTACAAGAAATTACTAGCAGAGGTGACTTGCCTGGTCAAATGACTTGGACTTCTTCTATTTACTGACAGGAAACCTGAGGAAACAGACATTTTTACTTTCTGCAGATAGAGCGGTACAAGATGGCTTGTGTAAGCAAATTTATGAATATGTAGGGAGATGGTGATGTGCCAAATAGGTGCATTGAGCACAGGGTTGTGGTATTCCCTAAAACTTTTACAATTTTCCTGTTGCTTTGTGTCAGTAGTGTTGTGTTCCAAAAAAGGTTGAGCTATCATGGTCAGTTTGTACATGCTTATGTACATAAGTGTTCTGAAAAAACCTATGAGACAGCCTGAGGTTTTGCTTTAATATAGAATGAAGATGTTTTCAGTTGCGAGATTTCTTTCCCGTTTCTTTTTATTTCCCTTGTATAACGCATTCCTTATTTTCTCAGGAAGGCTTTACAAAGTAAGTGGTACTTCCCAGAAAAGGCCTAGGATGCAAACCTGTGTGTACAATTATTTTCTGAACCTCGGAATAGAGTAACAGGAATGAGCAGAGAATGTAAATTCTCTGGTTTGAAATACTAGGCTGATCTTGCATTGTATCACTGCATCTAAACTTTTGCTACCATTTCCTACACTGAAATGCTAATGTGCCTTTCATGAGTGTAACACTATGTTCCCTTCCTTCCAGGAGCAAATATTCTGCGAGATTCAGCAGGCAATGTGAAGCTCGGTGACTTTGGTGCCAGCAAACGACTGCAGACTATCTGTCTCTCTGGCACAGGAATGAAGTCTGTCACAGGAACTCCATACTGGATGAGTCCAGAAGTTATTAGTGGAGAAGGGTACGGCAGAAAAGCAGACATCTGGTATGTTAAAAAGGAAATAATTCTCTTCTGAATGATGTAATTGCAGAATGGGCACTTTTTCGAGTGTGTAGGTGTTTGTTATCTTAAGTTCGAGTGTTTTGTGCTGGGGTTTGAGCTGAAGAAGGTGGCAAGTATGAGCACTTAGAGTCATAGGATATTTGGAGAGTGTAACACTGAAATTTGGGAATTTTTCATTTGGCAATTTCTTGGCACATCAATTTAAACAACATAAAATAATCCTTTGAACCAGTCCTGCATGAAGTTAGGATTACCAGACTGCGGGTCCTGGAGAGGTACTGGGTGAAAGCAGCATGGGAAGCTTTGAAGCACCAGTTAAGTCAGCGTCCTGTAATGAAATTTCATCACTGAAATACCCTTGATACAAGGCAGAAAATGAAATGCAGGTCCATTAAAAAATGAGCACATAAGAATGAATTTACCAGATTTAAAAGAGAAGTATAAAAAAATAATTTGGTTTAAGTTGTTATTAAATACTTTAGAATTAAGAGGGAAAGGTAATTTTAAAAAATGAGTGCTTGTGACACACTGTGTAATATGACATAGTCTAACATAGAATCATAGAATCATGGAATCATAGAATCATAGAATAGTTAGGGTTGGAAAGGACCTTAAGATCATCTAGTTCCAAGCCCCCTGCCATGGGCAGGGGCACCGCATGCCAAACCATGCCACCCAAGTCTCTGTCCAACCTGGCTTTGAACACCGCCAGGGATGGAGCATTCACAACTTCCTTGGGCAACCCATTCCAGTGCCTCACCACCCTTACAGTAACGAACTTCTTCATTATATCCAATCTGAGTTTGAACCCATTAGCCCTTGTCCTATCACTACAGTCCCTAATGAAAAGTCCCTCTCCAGTGCCCTTATAGGTCCAGCCCAGGGGACAGATGGTTTTAGTGATTAGATTCCTTGCACTGCAGGTGATCTGTGAACACACAGAATAATGGGTAGGCAACAGCAGAGATACAGTAGTAATACTTTGTTTAAAAAAGAGCCATATTTTATCCAACCAATGGCAATACTTTAAATATCAGGGAAATTAATTTAGCCTACTTCAGATCACTTATTCAAGTATAGCAGAATAATTACTATTAGAACAGCCTTATAGATTTCAGACAGTTGACTTGTTCAACATCGAAGTATTTGTACCAAGCTTAATAGATGTTTTTGTGATGGAAAAAATTCTTGTTAAAACTAAGAAAAAATACTGAGGTTTGACTTCAGACAGTAAGTAAATCCTGTTGTGTAAATAAATGTACCTCTGTCTAACCGTAAACTTCTTGCAAACATAGAAGTAAAACATAAAACTTCATGAAAAATGGGAAATTATTCCAGCTATCCATTTTACAGTATCATTTGCTTGTTATTGGAAGAGGCTGATCGTACAGGACTTAGGGAACAAAAGTTTTCTGGCCACATGTGTATCTTTCTGCCTTCCTAAATCCTTTAAACATAAGCTTTGTATACAAAGATTGTTTAGGATCTTAACATTGTGTTCGGCAATTTAAGTCTATTTTTAGTATCCTTAACTAGCAGAGGAAGGTACCGCTGAAGTATGGTTTTCAACTTTTGAAGTGCCATATTATGTTTGCACACTACTCATGCATTTTTAAGGAGCTAGCAATATATACAGCATACTGAAAGCATTCCTGTTGCTTTGCATTTCCATTAGGCCTTAAAGAGAACGAAAGCTTTCAAGTGCATCCAAATCCTGCAGGTGTCTGAAGAGCTGGGGCACACAGTTTGTGCAGTGCTGGTGGCCTGCATCAGCCTGCTGAGCACTGAATAGTGCAGTGCCATAATACAGTTGGTATTGCCCAGATAAATATCTGATTACCTCTTCCTTGAGGTAGCAGCTTTTTGCCCAGTGAAGTAATGAAGTGAAGAGGTTGGGTAGTGATGTGTGTAACTTTAAGATAGAGCATATAGCTATACATGCAGGTTTTTTAGAGCTGTTTTCCACTGGAGCTGCTCTGTAGAGTTAAGTGGACACTACTTACCTGGGGTATTTTAGTCGCATTCTGCTATTTCTTTGTTTTCCTAAAAGGGCATGGCTCTGTTGTAACCTGCTGTTTCACTTCTGTCTCTGTTTCAGGAGCGTAGGTTGTACAGTGGTAGAGATGCTCACGGAGAAGCCACCGTGGGCAGAGTTCGAAGCAATGGCTGCCATCTTTAAAATTGCCACTCAGCCCACCAACCCCCAGCTACCACCTCATGTCTCCGACCATGCTCGGGATTTCCTGAAACGGATTTTTATCGAGGCCAAGCTGCGACCGTTTGCAGATGAACTGCTAAGACACACGTTTGCACACTATCACTGACAGCCTGCCTCAACTCAGCTTGCATCTACTGCATTTGTTTTCTATTTGACTGCACTTTTATTTTTATTTTTTACAAAAAATAGGAGAAAAAAAGACAAGAGAGAATTTTCTCTTGAATCTTTGTTTCACTTAGATTGTAAACAATCTAAATTTTGTATCTAAGATGAGAATCTTCTCTCCCCAGCTCCCGCCAGGACTAGAACTTTTTGTTTCTATGATGTACTGATGTGGTTCATGTAGATAAAGCACTTTAGTACATATTTGTTCCTTATTTAAAGAGGGAAAAAAAAATAGACAAATGCTTGGACAGTCAGGGACTGTGTGACATTTTCTGACACCGCTGACTGACTCAGGGTGCAGGGAAAAACAGACATGCAGCTAAAGGATAGAAGGTTACTTCTCTGTGATTCTTCTTTACATTGTAGGTACTTGTGGCAGAGAGTTCTAAGTTCTTATCATATTTTAGCAGTTTAATCAGTTTCTGGATTTTGCAGTTGGAACATGCAGTTCTGAGAGTTAATGATAAAGCTAGAACTTGGAACTCTTTGTACACCAGAGTGTCTAATCAGTACTTCTATGTGACCAAAAGAAAATAACAAAAAAGAACTCAACACTGATATACTCGTTTGAGGTTCAGTGTAGAACTGTTGGATTATCTTAATATGAAAATAACTACAGGCAAACAGATTATAGAACCAGACTCCTCAGAACTACTATACTGCAAGGGGGAAATTTCCGTAATAGACAAGGGTCAGCTGTTGGATGTAAATAATTAGGAGAATGCCTCCTGCTGTATCTGCCAAAGAGAACCTCTGTTGCATAAGCTTGGAGGGTGACGGTTATCTTAGGTAAGGAAAAACAGTGATATTGAGAATCAGTTCTCCTCCACAATCCCATGAATAGCTGGAGGGGGAGCGACTAATCCTTGTGCAGTATATGAGTTACTTGAGTCAGAATGAGCTATAAGAAATGTTTTCAAAGCTGTTGAGAGGCGCTAGGATGGAATGTATGTCAACATCAAGTGCCTGAATAATACAAAATTCTTCCCATTATGCGCCAGAAAACCTGTTTTAGTAACACAGTTCAGTCATCTAGGATGTGATGAAAATTCCTGAAATAATTAAACATCTTTAACACCAGGAATGAATCACTGAGAAAGACAACACTCCATTTACATTTTTAATAAGGTAGTGATGTTGAATCCACATCAGTAAGGAGGCACAGCACAAAAGACTGTATGAAGAATAGGCCAAAAGCGCAAAGAGGGACAGCAACTAAATAACATGTGATTACTTCAACCTGATAATCCAGATGATTGGTGTTTGTCAGATTTCCAGCTGTCATAAAATGTACATTAATCACTTTTTCCATTGCCGAAAGCGTATAATAAAAGAACAAAAGTAAAACTCTGAAATACTGCTTCTCAGTTGAGAAGTCCAGGTACTGATCAGGTGTAGAATGACTGACTTTTCATAACAGAGAAGTCAAACTCCCATAGCTTTGTAGAAGAACACAACACAAATAATTTAAAGGGTATTTGGAAATAAACTGTTGGACTACAGAACTGAAATACTGTATACTGGTTTGGATGATTCATTACTTGCTTTTGTTGTTTAGTGAAGGCAGAGCAGGCTGGTACTGTGAACCATATCCATGCTGACAAGGCTCTAACTGTTTTGCATCTTTAGAGGACTATCAGAATTATGAAGTGCATGGAGATAGAAGCAGCAGCTTACCCATTCCCATGGTAGCTCACTCATGAGATTTCCAAATTTATGCTGTTAACTTCCAAATTTTGTATTGGAGCATAAGCAGGAATATGGCTTTATCCTAATCACTTTTACCTGTAATGGAGCAAGAATGACTTCTTTGGTTTATATGAGTATTTTGCCCAGCACTTAGAATTTTCTCAGTCAAGGAACACAACTGTGCGAGGTTTTCTGAGCATGGGAAGAGCTAGCCAAACCAGAGAAGGTTTTAGAAGGCTGAAAGGAAAAAGGAAAGTCTGTTTGTACTGGCTTTTCTTAATCACTTCTCTGTCACTAGATCAAAGCTATGGAAGCAGCTTTTGAGAAGAATTGATATGTACTTTGCTGTAAAGGACCTTTGCTTTATAAGCAAAATTTAGTGACAGCAGCGATGTAGAGCATAATAGTTTCTGTAGGTAATTTAAATATCATATAATCAAAATGACTGGTTTCAAACAGATAAAGAAGGTACCAAAACCAAGATGAAAAATGTATATAAAAATCAGTATTGGACAGTGATACCTGAAAAGGTAAGGAAATTTTCTATTACCAAAAAGGACATTAAAGGGAAAATGTAACCAGGTTTATCTGTAGCATTCATAACATTTAAATATACTAATTCTAAAATGAAACTGCACTCTCTGAAGCTTGAAAATTTTCAGAATCTAGTTTTCTTATAACGTGTCCTTTCTGTGAGGCAGTGCTGGCTCGTGTATTGCAATATCACTTCCTTGTTGGGACTTTTTAATTACTGAATAATCAAGTTTGCTGCTTTTGTGCCTTTTTGAAAAAATGGCATTCAGTCATGACAACGGTGTTTTGGAGCCAGGAGAAAGAGAACTGTCAGAATGCATTTTCCTTCATTTCTTTGCCGCATCAGAAAGCTGCCAATGTAGAATGCTTCTTAAATGAAGATGACATTTGGCAGTTAAAGTGATTCTAGTAAAATTTTATTAATTTAACCAAGATTAGGCTTGAGCTGTTGTTTTTTTCAGCCTAGGGAGATTTTGTCTGCTGACTTAAGCAACTTACAGTATATTAGCTAGATATTAACATAAATATTTTGAGCTAGAAATAATTATGAAGCTAAATCAGACTTCTAGCAAAAGGCGCTAGCACAGTATTCATCCCTTATTGGGGTAATGCAGTAAAACAAGCTTCAGTACCTGATGTAGTACCTCTGTATACAATGTCTGTAGAACACTTACGCTGGCTACTGATAATGAACAAACGCTAGTTCTAGAGCCTGAGAGAACTTGAGAGGCTGCGTGGAACTGCATGTTTAAACTTCCAGTTTAAATCCCTGCTCACAGCTTCTTGTTTGTTACTAACAAAGATACCAGCATTTTAGAACCTTAAATTATTCTTAATGTTGTATCCAATGACTAGAAAATGCCAGTGAAAACAATACCATTGCAGGGTGTTTTGGTTTCCTGTAAGTGTCACAATGAAGCAGTTCTTTCAGTCAAGCAGGATGGAGGTTCCCAGTGAGTATGTGTACCTTCAACACTTACTTATTGGCTACTGAATTTTATTATTCTGTCTGTTGCATGTAGTAAGTAACAACAGTTGAACTGCTTCTCTAGTACGGTTTTAATGGTGTAACTAACAGACCTGTTAAAGTGCAACTGAAAGTTTCAGTTGTGTTAGAGCAAGTTGTGTATTTTTAATCTGCATGATAGAAATATCCATGTGGGAACATAAAAAGGTATTTAACTGCTAAGTTAAATTGGCCTAGTCTTTTTTCCGTGTCAGTTTTAAAGTTTGGAGTGACAATTTGATTTGTAGCTAAACAGTCCTTTCAGTATAACACCACAAAAATGTCTTTTTGTTGGTTTCTTTTTTTAGCTAGTGCCTTTTTATCTGTATGCCTTAATTTTGTTCATATTTGAAATATGTCATACAATTCCGTGTCACCAAAGAGTCTTAGAATATGGACACTGTTTCCCAAAGTACCCAAAGCAGAATTTGCCTGACTACATTGAAAAGTGTGCTTTAGTTAGAACCTGCAGCACACGCTTACATTCAGAACTTTAAAAAGTGATTTTTGAGCACTTCCTGAGGGCTTCCTGTGCTAACACAGGTTTTGTATTTGTGGTTTGGAGATTGTACACTGATGCACATACCAGAAAAGGGACTTTTCTGCACTCACAGAAATACTGTTAGAGCCAAGATTTAGCTTCCTAGCTCTGGGTACTAGACTCTGGGTTTACTTTAGAGATTGCAGCAGCATTCTTAACAGACTTGGAGTTATAGCTGGTACTTTTGTAAACGTGGTACTGAATTAAAAGCTGTTTACTTTCAACACACAAGATATAATGTGTCTAGCAAATCAGATTTCTCAGTGAGGCTACCACCGTGCCCATGACATTCTTTCCTGTGCCTTTTGGGTAAATCTAACCTGCCGTTGTCTTGACTGAAAACCTTGTAGCACGTGTAGGTACAGTGCAGTACAGCAAGCCATTCTTTGGGACAACACAGAGCAATGCCTGACCGCAGCTTCAGAGACCTGAGCAAATTGGTCAGATCTACAGTTATATATAACTGATTTCTTACTTTTTTAATCTTGAAAGTCTTTGTCACGCATATAGAGGAGCATAATGTGTGTGCTTGAATGTAAGTCCCTATGGTGTTTCTGGAAAAGCTGAAGTATTACTGCCAGTATCATTTCTTCTTGCTGGTAACTTGCTGTCTTGTGTCAATAACAAGTCTGCAGTGTAAAATCACATACAATTACCAAAGCTTTTCTATCCCCATATACATATAGCCAGAAGTGATGTTTCATGAATTAGTACTGTTACTTAGAGATACATGTATATCCATCAGAAGGCTACTGCTAACTGATTAAAGCAGGTACTAGTAAAAAGTGATAGGCACTGCCCATATTTAAGAGATTTGGGTGTTTGTAGTCGCTGTTTTGATGTGCAAAATTCATGCCAGCATTAAAATGAAGAGTTTTCTTTTTAAAACTCTTAATCTTACTGTTGTCATTTTAAAATTAGTGCATAAGCTTGGTGACTAGACCTGGTGACTTTTGCAGCCGGGTTTGAGCTTTGGGACATTCAAGGAACACCATGAAGATAAGTAGATTTGTGACCCAAACTGCTACATGTACCATAGTGGGAACATTTCAGAGCTACTGGGGAGCAGTCTGTTTGACCTTACGGCAACATGTCACCCACAGCTACCTGGGTGTCAATGCTGCCTTCAGGAGGAGCCACAGATGCACACCAGTGGGGGCAGGCAGAAATGCCACCAACCCAGGGTTTCTGAATCAAAATCCTCAATCAGAACCAAAGGAGCTCCTTTCTCTCTTTTTTTCCCCCCCACTTGGTTTGCATGGGTTTTCTCTCTAGTTGGCATAACTTCGGTACGGCATAGGCGGTGGCCACTAACAGCTCCTGAATAAGGTGCGAGTTCACGCACAGCTTTATACCAGGGCCCTGTCACTTGAACCCACGGTGCTGCAGCTTTCTGCTTGCTGGAGTAACCCTTGGGTTTTCCCTGGCAATACACATATGTGTGTGCTTGAGGGGTCAATGGGATGGAGGAAGTGAGCTTCCTCACGTTTCAGAGCACCAATGCTAGCAGGCACGCTTCGTCTAGGTCTTAGGTTTTATAAACTTATTTTAAAGGGAGAGGAACTGGATAAAAACCCATTAAAATTTTCTCTTACGGTTCAGCCCTTACATTTAGGCCACTGATAAAGATTGGAGGTCAGGGTCTTCTGGAAAGAGAGAAGGAAAAGGATACTCTTAACTCCAGAGTGCTTAGTCATAGGAAATATTTCAGAGGTTTTTCATGTCTTTCTCCCCAAAGCTAGATGATCCTTTTTCCCAGAGGTTATATAGCGTGTATTTAAAAACATGGATTGCATTTTCTTTTCTGAACAGGCATTAGATTGTTGGTTCCATAGTGTTTGTTTCTCATTAATATCAGTAAAAAAGGTGGTGTCCTCCTAAAATTGGAACAGTTTATTAAAGCCTGGTGTCTGTCATTTCAGACCTCGCAGGAGTCGCGTAATGGAGTATCACTGTAAATACGTGGAGGAGACTTAGATGAATTGGAAAGTAGGCTTTTAGTTTTCATGAAGCTATGAATAACGATTTGTAAATTTTCTCTTGATCTAATGTACATTTTTATGTAGCCATTAAATTCTCTATTTAATCTGTCAGTTTCTCACTGTAAATGTTTTTACTCTCAGTTGAATGCTGGGCACAGTTTGTAATGTATGTACACAAAGGTGTTTTTTTCTATCAACGTTGACTTTTTTGCACATTTTTGGAAATATTTAATTTGTACACTGATTTAATACTCTGACCAATTGTTGATGGGTGTATGGGAATCACGTGTGCGTGCAATGTACTACTGTCTGGATGTATGGGGTTTTTTATTACTTTTGAGATGTTGCTACCAGTAACTGCACTGCTGTTGCTGCTTTACATGGAATATCTTGTGTATAAAAAACAAAAAACGATAAAAAATGCAATTAAAAAATTAGCCTATGGTTATCTTGGTTGAGGAACTCAGGAGTTGAGTATTGCTTGCTAGTTCCGTTTGTCCAGCAACCTGCCAAACTGAGAAACAGACAAACAGACCCCCTTGTAATTCTGTGTATGCATTGAATGTGTGTGTATATATGTATCTCCCAGTAATCTTATTCCACAATTTCATTTCTACATTTTTATGAACTTGTTTTTTAAGGGTACTATGTTTAGTTAGAATAATTAAAATATATAAAAGCTTTGAGAGATGATTTACTAGATAAATATATTTTCAGCTGGCTGATGTTCAAAATATTTTTTTAATTTTTGTTTTTAACCATTCGAAATGTATTTGTATTTCCAGAATCAGACACGAATTGTACTTAGAAATCTATTAAAACACTCTGTAGGGACAGCAGTGTCATTTCTGTTTTCAGAGTTGCGTGCTGTACAGCGATGCGGGATGTCAGCAGGGGCGTTTTACTTTATGTGCGGCAGCCGCTGTTGTTCGGTATTAATGACTTTATCCACCTTCCCCGCTCTCGGCCCGCTCTCTCCCCGCAGGACCGGAGCCGCCGTTTACCCGCCCGCCCGAGAGTTCCCCGCGGCGTTAGCTGGCCGGGGAACTGAAAGTTGACGGCGCTGGGTTCAGCTCCGGCGTGGCGGAAGTGACGCAAGGAGGGTGCGGCGGGCGCAGCGCGGAGCGGCGGCCATGGGCAGGAAGGAGCGGGGTGAGCGGCGCAGGCCGGGGTTGGGGTGCGGTCGGGGCCGTGCCCGGTGCCGCGGGCCGTGTCACAGCTCCGGTTTCGCTTGCAGAGAAGAAGAAGTGCAAGAAGCGCCATTGCGATGAGGACGAAGACAATGAAGACGATGCTCCCGGCAAGGAGTCGCAGGAGGCGGTGCCGTCCGCGGCGGGGAAGCAGGTGGAGGACAGCGGTACCAAGCTGGACGAGTACGGGGCCAAGGACTACAAGCATCTGATGCCCCTGAAGGCCGACCACGCCTCGCGTCCGCTCTGGGTGGTACGTGTGGTCCCTTTCTCTCACCCCGTCCCGCCTCGCCGCGGAGGTGGCGGCTGTGCTCGCTGCGGGCGCGTGGCCGGCCTGCGGCAGGTGGGTTTTTCACCTCTCCCGCTGCCCCAGGCCGTCCTGCAGAGCCATCCCCGCTCTCGGGTGCGGTGGAGACGCAAGAAGAAGGGATGGGTTGGTTGCGTGCGCAGGTGTAGAGGGCAAGCGTCAGGGTTTGGCCTGGGCAGCGCCCTCGAAGCGGGATTTGCTCTGGTTCAGGTGTGAAGCTGCCCCGGGTTAGCCCGGGAGCTGCTGCCATCCCGCGCGGGGCTCCGTGGGCTGCGGCTGCGCCATGTACCAACAGGGCGATGAGTGCCTTAAGTGAGTTGCTTTTGGGTGTGAGGTAAAACGGCTTATGGAAGTGTCTCATTGGCTGATGGCACGGGTGGGGTCTGTTGTTGCAGTGACACAGCAACAGGGATTTCTGTGTGGGAATGAAGCAGACTTAAGACAGGCTGGGCTCATCATCTGTAAACGGTACCATTTGTTTCTTCTGCCCCAAAAGGGACATTGATAAACTTATTCAAGGCTCTGTCAGTAGTGCAGACATATAGAGAAGAGGTGATTGCGCTGCCAGTGTCTGCAGGGCGCTGTTACTGACTGCTGGGACATGCAAGTGCTGTCTTTTCGTGCATTCCATGTAAAATGAGTGAGGAGTTTTGTGTTGGTTTAGGGGAGAAGGGCTGAAAGTTTGCCTCTGCTCAAGCAGTTTGCTTAGTGTTAAAGACAAGATGAAATACCCCCATGTGTTAGTCTGGAAAAGCTTACTCGATCTGGGTGTGGTTTATATTTAGTGCTGTGGAAGGGACATGGACAAATCAATGTCTGAATTCTTTCAGAAGACAGAATCTGTATGTTCTCCCTCTTCCTTTTCTTATGACTTTTGTGTTAGGGCAAACACGTTTTTTTGAAACCCTGTGGCTTGTTACTACCTAAATAGTGGACTGTCTCTGTATTACAGTGGCCGCTGTGTAGGAGATTCCTGACCCTGTTCAGCTAACACAGTTGTGCCTTCAGTGTTTCTCTTTATTTCTGCAGGCTCCTGATGGCCATATTTTCCTTGAAGCCTTCTCTCCACTTTACAAATACGCACAGGATTTTTTGGTTGCCATTGCCGAGCCTGTGTGCAGACCAGCCCACATTCATGAGTACAAGCTGACTGCTTACTCACTGTATGCTGCTGTTAGTGTTGGGCTGCAGACAAGCGACATAATAGAGTACTTACAAAAACTGAGCAAGACGGGTGTCCCGGATGGAATAATTCAGTTTATCAAGGTAAGACTGTTTTATTGGCACTGGAAATATGACTGCTGCTACTAGCGACATCCTTTCCTGCTGCTTCTGCTTAACGGATTTTATTTTGTTTTTAATTATTCTGTTTCAAGATGTCATGGTTTAGCCCCAGCCAGCAGCCACTTGCTCACTCCCCGCCCTGGATGGGACGGGGAGGAAACTCTGAAGAAGATTCTGAAGATGGGTTGAGATAAGAGCAGCTTAATAATTGAAATGAAGTACAATATAATAATAATAGAAACAATAGCAGTGATAAGGAAATAGAATAAGAGAGAAGGAGAAATGAAAATTCAGAAAACACAAGTGATGCACAATACAGTTGCTCACCACTTGCTGACTGATACCCAAACCAACTCAGGCAGCAGTCAGTTCCATCTGGCCAAGTCCCCCCCCAGTTTACATCCTGGGCATGACATGCTGGGTGGTATGGAATACCCCTTTGGCCAGTTTGGATCAGGTGTCCTGTCTTTGCTCCCTCCCAGCTTCTTGTGCCCCTCCTCACTGGCAAAGCATGAGGCTGAAAAGTCCTTGATCAGAGTGAGCTTCACTTAGCAACAACTAAAGCATTGGTGTGTTATCAGCATTGTTCTCAGACTAAAGCCAAAACACAGCACTGCACCAGCTACTAGGAAGAAAATTAACTCTATCCCTGCCAAAACCAGGATGTGAGAACAGAGGCTTTATCGTATTGTTTGCCTTTGATAGTGTATTGCTGCACCCATGTGATTTTTGCAGTATATCCCGTGTGGGGTTTATGCCTTTTTTAAAAACAAAAAATATCCCCAAGCATATCCAGACTTTCAGCCAGTAGGAATTGTACGTGAGGAGAGTTTTCTCAGATTTGCTCTGGAAGAAGACTGTGAATGTGGGAAGCAGTCTGGAATAGCCAGACAGAATAAAATAAAACAGAGCCTACCTTATCCTGTAAGTATGCTCTTGCAAATCTTGGAAGCTGGTGGAACTGGCTATAAAAACTGAGTATCTGTGACTGATGTGCATGAGATGATGTGTGCATCTTCTGAAAATTCCTTTTTAGGTTTATTCCATAAGCAGTACGACCTTGCAAGTAAATGTTCTGTGATACTGTGCTTCCCCACAAAGACCTAAACTCCATTGTAGCACTTGGTCTCAAGCACAGAATTGCTCTTCTGCCTATTCTTGATGACTGCTTTTGTTTGTTTCTAGCTGTGTACTGTCAGTTATGGGAAGGTGAAGCTGGTACTGAAGCATAACAGGTGAGTGGCTGCTTCTGCAACTACTGTGGCAGAGGAAGGCTTCAGTGCACAGCTGTGCACGTATGAGTGGACTCAGTAGCTGTTGTGTCTTACGGCTCCCCACTAAGTGGAGCATCTGTCAATACAAGATCACTTTTTCAGTTGTTGGAAGTATTTAATACGTTAGTCAATGAGTTCAGTTTGGCTGTCCTGTGGTACTCCTACTTTTCATTACATTTTTAAAAGTACGTTGCAAATTTGATATTCGAGCTTGTTTCATTACTGCTTGCACTTGCAATGTATTCTTAAGGTTTTTGGATAATTGCCTCATTCCTTCCTTCCAAATTTCCATGAGCCAGGTCAGACAAGTTTTTCTGTAGCTGTCCGTGAGTCTTGTATATTTTAATTTGTAATCCATTATTTGGCAGGCTGAGAGATTGATTGGCAAGAGATGTATGCTTGTTGCTGGGTTGAATCTGGCTTGTCTTAAACCTAGAAGATAAGGTTGGAAGGGACCTTGGGAGGTCAGCTTGTGTAGAGCTAACCAGTTTTATCAAGCAGTGATTCTGCAGTAGGCAGAGGGAAAGGGAGGAGATGGCAAAACCCCAAAGCCTACAGCTGTCCCTTGCCTGTGTTTTCTCTTTCTCCTTTTATTTCTTTTGCCAAGTTCTCCGTTTTCTGACAGCCATACGTAACCTCTGGGGCTATAACCTAATGCTCTGCTTGTGCTGCTGCTTTTTTGAAGCTGCTGCTTTGGGTAGAACTAGCACAAATATCACTAGCAGGATTTTGTTCTCTTCCTGGGTGTTTCTGAGGAGAAGATACTTCACATGTCACTTAAGGCTTAACTTGGCTCATATTTTAACTGGAATCTCCAGCCAGCATCGTTACTTGATGATGAATCTTCATGGAGAAACACAATTTCAGGAGGCACTAATTTAAATTTTGGATGATTTGTGTTTTGGAGGTTTTGAGGTTTTGCCTTTTGGACTTTTTTGGATCCTGTGGGCAGGACTTCAAAACACCACATCCAGTGTTTTCACAGCCTCGCCTCAGTTCAGTCCCAAAAAAATGGACTTGCGTCATGTGTCACAAATAATCTCTCTCTAGGGAGTTCTGCTGGAGTTTTCCCACTTGTATTACGGAACATCTGAGCAAGCTGGATAACTGCAGAGTACATGATGCTTTTGGTGAGGCATATTTGATTGCCATAATTCCTTTGTTTTTAAGTTACCAGGCCAAGACCAGATACTTGAGAGTGCATGTGGGATAGTTACATATTTAAGCATCTGTGCCACTCCTCCTGTAAGCTGATTAGTTCACAAAAATGCTTTTCTTTGTTCTTTCATTTTAGGTACTTTGTGGAAAGTACCTTCCCTGATGTCATTCAGCAGCTTCTCCAAGACCCAGTAATTAAAGAGTGTCGCCTAAGAATGAAGACTGATGCTGAGGATGACGAAACAGAGTTCCTTACAGAGACATTCACCAGTAAATCAGCGGTATGTTTGGGCATGTTTTACAATTACTGAATGAACAGTAGATAATCTGTTGAGTAGTTTGGAGTGGTTATTGTTTGTTTGTTTTATCGCCAGTTTGTTTTGGTTCTGTCAGCAATGATCTGTGCCTCCTTAATGAGCCCACATTTTGGGGGTGTGTGTCTAATGAAACCCTTGGTGAAAATCTTGTCCATTTCAGATTGCCAAATCCAAAGAAGGTGGCTTCGGTCCATCAACTTCACAGGAAACAGATGCTCAGAATAAGCCAGATGTCCCAGCTGACTTATTTGAGTTTTACGAACAGATGGACAAAGATGAGGAGGAGGAGGAGGAAACACAGACAGTGTCTGTTGAAGTCAAGCAGGTACGAGTATTTTAGTCTTTGCATTTGTTGCACTGGGGAATGCGCTTGGGGCTTACCAATAAATAAGCACAAGAACTTAATGTACTGCGGCCGCTGGTTTGATAGGGTAGATCACTGGAAGTCACATTCCTTTTACCTTCCTAAATCTTAGAATCTTCTCTTTCTGTACACAGGGTAGAGGGGAATCTTTCCTTCCCAGCCCACAAGCCTTAGGGCTCACAGGCCTTATAAAAGCTCCAGAGTCTATTCATAGAATAGTTTGGGTTGGAAAGGGCCTTCAAAGGTCATCTAGTCCCAACCCCTAAGTAAAGGAGGTTCCCATCATGCACAGCTTAGTGTTGCTTTATGCAAGACAAGCAAGGATTCAATGGAGAGCAAACCTGCTGTTGGTTTCAGAGCATTCTTTTTTTTGCCCTCACTTCCCTCCATGTTTCTGTTCTGTGACTCATGTTTGCAGAAGGAACTCTGGGGTTCTGATTTCATAGCTTAAGAAGAGAGCTGGAGGTTGAAGCAGAGCCCTGGCTTGTCCTGCAGAGCTTTTGCGGAATTTCTCAAGTTGGTTTTGGATGCCTTAGTGGGGGAAACAGAAATTTTAAACCCAGATAACTTCGTAGCTACTTTGTTTATTCTAAAACACCCAAACCAAGCCAACAACCTCTTGGTGATTGAATCACCCTGTCACTGTGTGGAATAACTGCGTTACCGGGGCATGGAGATTTTCCAGATAACAGATGTGCAGCTTTTGTAGGCCCTGTGTAACACAGAACCTTTTGTGTCTGTTCCTGAGCAATGCTGCAATACTTGAGTGTAGTTTAGTCACTGGGGATAAACAACACATTAGAGACTAATGCGTCATATTCTTAGTTTGTCTAAACTGCCCTCTGTTGATATATGGAGTGTTATTTAAACGCGTGTGGGGTAGGGGTGATCACAGTGTTTTCTGAATGAACTTTAACTCTTGCAGACTTCATGAGCATGAAACATAAATGTAACTTCATGTGGTACTAGATCATCTGGCTGTGTTTTAAAACAAGTTACTTCAGATGCAGAGAACTTACCTGAAGCTTTGTTTCCTCCTCAGGAGATGATTGAAGAACTTCAGAAGCGTTGTATCCATTTGGATTACCCCTTGCTGGCAGAGTATGATTTCAGAAATGATTCTGTGAATCCCGATATTAATATAGATCTGAAACCTACAGCTGTCCTCAGGCCCTATCAAGAAAAAAGCCTAAGGAAGATGTTTGGAAACGGGCGAGCGAGATCTGGTGTTATTGTTTTGCCTTGTGGTAAGTTTGAGTTGGGATTTAGAGGGTTTGTTCTTTATTTACCTCTAGTAAAGGAACTTCCAGATATAACAGCTGCTGGGATTTCAGACAGTCGTAGTTGGTCTTTAGTGAGTGGATTCCGGGGCTGTGGTCAGGGAGAGCTTGGCTAACAGATGCCAGGTGTCTGCACAACAGTGCTGTCAGGATCCCTGTAGTGACTGAAGAACTGATACGTGGTGTGGTAGCTTCAGGCTACCATTTGTGCTTTCACTGTTCCCTCTACATCAGCTCTGCCTATCCTCCAGTGAAATGTAAAGCTGTTGGTACTGGAATCCTTTCTTCCTTGGTTGGGAATAGGGATACTGGGGCGGGGACTGGGACTGCAAATATGGCATAAGAGGGGTGCAAGGAAGAAAGCGTGTGCACAGTTTGTGGGCAGGGGAAGCTTAAGAAGTGAGGAACACGCAGATTGGGACAACCTATGGGAAGCAATGGGAAAGGAAGAGAAAAAAACCTGCATGCCAGTGCCCTTGGTATTGTGGGTGGAGAAAGCACATGGGAGAGATAGCTAGGGCCTGAGAGTGTGTATAAGGGGAGCTGGAAGAAGTGAAGGAAGAATGGAAAGATGTAAGGACTTGCTGTGTGCGGGAATGCACATAGCTAGGGGGGCAGTGGGATAGATCACCCCTAAGGGGAGCTTTCTGTAGCCACCTGGAATTTAACATGCTTTTGAAATTAATAAAGCTTTAAAATGATAGTGTGTAATAGGCAAAGCCATTGTTTACAGTGATTCTCTTGAGAAAATACAGTTAAATGTCCAGTAGACAATCCACTAGAAGTGAATACTCCATTTCTTTGAAACTGTTGTAGTAAAGAAACAATGAAGAATTTGTCTTTACATGATTTTATACTTGTCCTGGGTTCAGCAGTAGCAGTCATTTTTCTCCTTCTTAGTAGCTGGTGCAGTGCTGTGTTTTTGACTTTCAGCCTGGGAACAGTGCTGATAACACTGATGTTTTTAGTTGCTGCTCAGTAATGTTTAGTCCGACCAAGGACATTCTGAGTCTCATGCTCTGTCAGGGAGGAGGGGAAGCCGGGAGGAAGCAGAGACAGGACACCTGACCCAAACTACCCAAAGAGGTATTCCATACCACAGCACGTCATGCCCAGTATGTAAACTGGGGGCAGTTACCCAGAAGGGTTAGATCACTGCTCAGGTTGGGCTGGGTATCGGTCCGTGAGTGATGAGCAGTTGTATTTTCTTCCCTTGTTACTTCCCTTGTCATTATTATTATTGACGGTAGCAGCAGTGGTTTGTGTTATACCTTAGTTACTGGACTGCTCTTATCTTGACCCGTGGGAGTTACATTCTTTCAGTTCTCCTCCCCATCCCGCCGGGAGCCAGGAGGAGGAAGGGTGGGGAGTGAGCTAACGACTGCGTGGCTGACTTGCTGACCGGGCTTAAACTGTGACAGTTCTTTTTGCTGCCCAACGTGGGGCACGAAGGGTTGAGACAGATTTGACCAGAGTGTGGCTAATTGTATTTGTGATAAGCATTCATTGTGTCAGATTAATAGTCACTCGTCACAATGCTGATTTGTTGGCTCTCAAAGTTGTTGCTCTTGATCTCCCAGTTTCAGCGTGTTGTGCCTTACTTACAGCTGGTATTTGTGTGTGTTTATTGGCTGGGGGCCTTGGGCTAAGGTTCTTGTCTCGTTGTACTTTATGGTAATGACTTGTAATACAATAGAATCGTTGATCATGAAACTGATCTGGCTTGCGTTCCCAGTGTGGTCACCACCTCTATACTTTGGGAGGTATATAATAGAAGTGCTGAGCAATTACGCATCTTTTTTCCCCTCCTCGGGTGGTCAACCCGTGAAGGAGAGATTCCCTTATGCTCCCAGCCCCCCCACCAGACTGTTTACAGCATTATTTGAGAGTTCTGAAGGTTTTGAATGGCCTTTAGGTACCCTTGAGACCTGCCTGCTGATTGTGATGGGGATCACCATGTTGGCACACATACAGAGTGTGTTTTACCCACAACCATTTTGTCTGGTCTCAAGAGTTAAGCAGAGTCTGGTTTGGGCCTTGTCTAGCGTTAGACAACAATGTAGGAGGACCAAGAGATTTTCCCCAAGGCTGGACAGCCATGAGTGGCAGGGTGTGTGGGATAGTATGGGCAAGCATCTAGGGCAGTTGGCCCCTCTAGTGCTTTGGAACTTCACCACTGAACAAGCGCAAAATCCAGAAAAATTAGTAAAACACTTAAATGAGGTGTGTTGTCATCCTGGTCATACCAGGGACGGACACGTCATGGCAACGTGCTGGGGCTTGGTCTGTGCTTACAGAGCCCTGTTCAACACCATCCAGCGCCTTCAGAAGGAAAAAGATGTCCCTGGATCTGATGGCAAAGCAACAGGTAACACAGCTTCTCCAGCTCCAAGCACAGCAGCTACACCAGCCCCAGCGACAAGTACAGCAGCTACCCAAATCACAGTGATAGTCACTGCAGCTAAACCAGAGGACCAGTTTGTACCAATATGGGTTGCCCCTGTACGCAAGGTGAAAAGCAAAACAAAGACAAGAAAGATGGAGGAACAAGATGAAGAAGCAATACCAATGCATTTACTATCCAGGACAGCACCTGATCAGGAGTCACTGTCACATGACGAAGAAGGGGTGACTTCCGGACCTTGGACCTCAACCAAGTTACAGCATATGCGAAAAGACTTCACCCGTCAGCCAGGGGAGCACATCATCACCTGGTTGCTGCGATGCTGGGACAATGGGGCCGACGGTCACGAACTAGAAGGTAGGGAAGCCAAGCAGCTGGGATCACTTGCTAGGGAAGGGGGAATTGACAAAGCAATTGCAAGAGAGAAATGGTCCCTCAGCCTTTGGAAACGGCTCTTGGCAGCTATGAAAGATAGGCTTCCATACAAGGACGATGTTATGAGTCGTTCGGCCAAGTGGACTACTCTAGAAAAGGGCATCTAGTCTCTGAGGGGGTCAGCCATTGTAGAGATGATCTACCACATTGACCCAAATGTGGGGGATGTACCCATAGTTCCAGATGAAGTCAAATGTACACGACCCATGTGGCGGAAATTTACACAGAAGGCACCATCATCATATGCCCATTCATTGGCAACAGTAACCTGGAACGACATAGTACCACTAACAGTGGATGAAATGATTTGTCAACTCCGAGAGTTTGAAGACAGTCTCACCCCTTCCATCATTTCAGCTGTGGAAAACTGTCCCAGGACCTCAGACAATTGAGAGATGATCTGTCTGATCTGTCCAGCTCCTCGCATGTACCAGCACACGTCTCTTTATTAACAAAATGCATCCTATTTATTATTAACAAAAGGCGTCCTACTGCTCAAGAGAGAAGATATAGGAGGTATGTGGCATGGGCCACCCAATGGTTTTACTTGCGGGATCACCGGGAAGACACGACGAAGTGGGATGGAAAACCTACCTCAGCTCTGGAGGAATGGGTCCGTGAATTGAAGAGGAGAACAAAGGTCAAGGATGACCATCCCATGAAGGCTGCTGCTTCAGTCTCTGGTGAGCAGGTTCCCAGATGGAGTGGAAGAGCCGATTTTACTCCAGCTCCTGTGATAAAGACTAATCCCTGTCAACAAGACATAAGTGACCAGCATTGTGATGACTATTAGAGGAGCCCTGCCTCCAGCCAGGTGGAGGTAGGGGACAATCAGATTTGCTGGACTGTGTGGATCAGATGGCCTGGCATATCAGTTCCACAAAAATATAAGGCTCAAGCAGATACCGGTACAGAGTGTACCCTGATGCCATCAAGCTGTTGAGGGGCGGAACCCATTTATATTTCTGGAGTGACAGGAGGATCCCAAGAGTTGACTGTACTGGAGGCTGAAATCAGCCTGACTGGGAGGAAATGGCAAAATCAGCCCGTTGTGACTGGTCCAGAGGCTCCATGCATCCTTGGCATAGACTACCTCAGGAGAGGGTACTTCCAAGACCCAAAAGGGTACCGATGGGCTTTTGGTGTTGCTGCTTTGGAGACAGAGGAAATTGAGCAGCTGTCCACCTTGCCTGGTCTCTCAGAGGATCCTTCTGTTGTGGGGTTGCTGAAGGTCGAAGAACAACAAGTGCCAATCGCGACCACAACAGTGCACCGGCAGCAATATCGCACCAAGACTCCCTGATTCCCATCCATAAGCTGATCCATAGGCTCGAGAGCCAAGGAGTGATCAGTAGAACCTGCTTACCCTTTAATAGCCCCATATGGCCAATGCGAAAGTGTAATGGAGAGTGGAGGCTAACAGTAGGCTATCATGGCCTAAATGAGGTCACACCACCCTTGAGTGCTGCCGTACCGGACATGCTAGAACTTCAGTATGAACTGGAGTCAAAGGCAGCCAAGTGGCGTGCCACAGTTGATATTGCCAATGCATTTTTCTCAATTCCGTTTGCAGCAGAGTGCAGGCCACAGTTCGCTTTTACTTGGAGGGGCGTCCAGTACACTTGGAACCGACTGCCCCAGGGGTGGAAACACAGCCCTACCATCTGCCATGGGCTGATCCAGACTGCACTGGAACAGGGGCAAGCTCCAGAACACGTGCAATACATTGATGACATTATCGTGTGGGGTGATACAATGGAAGAAGTCTTTGAGAAAGGGAGGAAAATAATCCAAATCCTGCTGAAAGCCAGTTTTGCCATAAAACGGAGTAAGGTCAAGGGACCTGCACAGGAGATTCAGTTTTTGGGAATAAAATGGCAAGATGGACGTCTCCAGATCCCCACAGATGTGATCAACAAGATAACAGCAATGTCTCCACCAACTAACAAGAAAGAAACACAAGCTTTCTTGGGTGCTGTGGGGCTCTGGAGAATGCACATCCCAAATTACAGTTTGATTGTAAGCGCTCTCTATCATGTGACCTGGAAGAAGAATGATTTTAAATGGGGCCCTGAGCAGCAACAAGCCTTTGAGCAAATTAAACGAGAGATAGTTCATGCTGTAGCCCTCGGACCAGTCCGGACCGGGCCAGATGTAAAAAATGTACTGTACACCGCAGCCGGGGAGAATGGTCCTACCTGGAGCCTCTGGCAGAAAGCTCCAGGGGAGACTCAAGGTCGACCCGTCGGCTTTTGGAGTCGGGGATTCAGAGGATCTGAGGCCAGCTATACCCCAACTGAAAATAGATACTGGCAGCCTATGAAGGGGTTCGAGCTGCTTCAGAAGTGATTGGCACTGAAGCACAGCTCCTCCTGGCACCCCAGTTGCCCATGCTGGGATGGATGTTCAAAGGCAGGATCTCCTCTACACATCATGCAACTGATGCTACATGGAGTAAGTAGGCTGCATTAATCACACAACGAGCTTGAATAGGACATCCCAGTCATCCAGGAATTCTAGAAGTCATCATGGACTGGCCAGAGGTCAAAGATTTTGGAATGTCACCAGAGGAGGAGGTGATGCGTGCTGAAGAGGCCCCACCATATAATGAACTGTCAGAAAGTGAAAAGCAATATGCCTTGTTTACTGATGGGTCCTGTCGCATTGCGGGGAAGCATCCAAGATGGAAGGCAGCTGTATGGAATCCTCGACAACAAGTTGCAGAAACTGCTGAAGGAGAGGGTGAATCAAGTCAGTTTGCAGAGTTGAAAGCCATCCAGCTGGCCTTGGACATTGCTGAACGAGAAAAGTGTCCAGTACCTTATACTGACTCATGGATGGTGGCGAATGCCCTGTGGGGGTGGTTGCAGCAATGGAAGCAGAGCAACTGGCAATGCAGAGGTAAACCCATCTGGGCTACTGCACTGTGGCAAGATATTGCTGCCCGAGTGCAAAACCTGGTGGTCAAGGTACCCCACGTAGATGCTCATGTACCCAAGAGTCGGGCCACTGAGGAACACCAGAACAACCAACAAGTGGATAAAGCTGCTCAGATTGAACTGGCTCAGATGGACTTAGATTGGCAACATAAGGGTGAATCATTTTTGGCCCGGCGGGCCCATGATACTTCAGGCCATCAGGACAGAGATGCAACATACAGATGGGCTCGTGATCGAGGGGTGGACTTGAGAATGGATACTGTTGCCCAGGTCATTCATGACTGTGAAACGTGCTGCAATTAAGCAAGCTAAACAGTTAAAGCCTCTTTGGTATGGAGGATGATGGCTGAAGTACAAATATGGGCAGGCCTGGCAGATTGATTGTATCACACTCCCACCAACCTGCCAAGGCAAGCGCCATGTGCTTACCATGGTAGAAGCAACCACCAAATGGCTGGAAACATACGCTGTGCCCCATGCCACTGCCCGGAATACTATCCTGGGCCTTGAGAAACAAATTGTGTGGCAACACGGCACCCCAGAGAGAACTGAGTCAGGCAATGGGACTCATTTCCGGAACAGCCTGGTAGACACTTGGGCCAAAGAGCATGGCATTGAGTGGGTATATCACATCCCCTACCATGCACCAGCCACTGGGAAAATCGAACAGTACAATGGACTTATATTTGACTTTCGGCCTGGGAACAGTGCTGATAACACTGATGTTTTTAGTTGCTGCTCAGTAATGTTTGGTCTGACCAAGGACTTTCTGAGTCTCATGCTCTGTCAGGGAGGAGGGGAAGCTGGGAGGAAGCAGAGACAGGACACCTGACCTAAACTGACCAAAGAGGTATTCCATACCACAGCACGTCATGCCCAGTATATAAACTGGGGGCAGTTACCCAGAAGGGTTAGATCACTGCTGGGTTGGGCTGGGTATCAGTCGGTGGGTGGTGAGTGGTTGTGTTCTCTTCCCTTGTTACTTCCCTTATCATTATTATTACTGGTGGTAGCAGCAGTGGTTTGTGTTATACCTTAGTTACTGGAGTGTTCTTATGTCAACCTTTGGGAGTTACATTCTTTTGATTCTCCTCCCCATCCCTCCAGGAGCGGGTGGGGAGGACGGGGGGAGGAGTGAGCTAATGACTACATGGCTGATTTGCCAAGTGGGCTTAAACCACAAGAATACCCTCTCGCAGTTTTCCTTTGCTCTTTCTTTTTTCTACCCCTCTCATGCTGCAGTGATATCTGAGGGATGACTAATGAGTGTCGCTCTCCTTCCTTGCAGGTGCTGGCAAGTCTCTAGTTGGAGTGACAGCTGCATGTACTGTTCGCAAGCGGTGCCTGGTCCTTTGTAATTCTGCAGTGTCTGTAGAGCAGTGGAAAGCCCAGTTCAAGATGTGGTCCACCATCGATGACAGTCAGATATGTCGGTTCACTTCTGATGCCAAGGACAAGCCCATTGGCTGTTCAGTTGCTATCAGCACATATTCCATGTTGGGACATACGACGAAAAGATCCTGGGAAGCAGAAAGAGTAATGGAGTGGCTTAAAAGTCAGGAATGGGGCCTTATGATACTTGATGAAGTACATACTATCCCTGGTAAGGAAACGGTGTGCGAATCTGCTCTTTTAGAAGTGGTGTTTTTTTGCTGTCTTACTCATGATTAATATAGTGAGTGAACCCATGGCTCAGGGTTGTGAGACAAGTAAACTACCTTGTTCTACTTTCTTTTTTGTCTTTCTTTTTCACTTTATAGTGCACGGTGTAGCTGACCATGAGTTTTCTGAAACCTTTCAAATAAGACACTGTATTTTCTATAACAGCAATGTAAAATATCGGTGCCTTCCCCTTCTGTGTAGGTTGATAAAATGCTCTTACAATACCCAAATTACATTTGTATAATTTTGCTGTAGACAGATTTGTACAAGAGAGGAATTCTTCTGCCTTCCTTTCTTTTGAGATGTAGTGGCACTGTAGGATAGGTTTTAATATCTATTTCTACTCAATAAAATATGAGTAACCGTAGCAATTACTGTCCAGAAGTAGCTGCTGTATTCGATACTACTTTGTAATTGAGATCTGTACTATTGGAAAGCAATAATGTTGTATTACAGTGTCTGTGGAATAATCCTGGTTAAAAATACCATCCAGGATTCTGTTAGCTGCTCTAGCTTGTTCTCCTGATTCCATTTGAATATATGATTTGGTATCTATACAGAAATGGTGGATTTCAGAAGCAGACCTTGATGATTACCTGCCCTTTTATCACAGCATGTTGCTGCCACCATTCTTTTGCTTTTGTTCTTACTTGTTTTTGTAAAAATTAAGGTACAGAATCTCCTCTGTGATTTCTTTCAGTGCTGAATTCTGCAGTAATTCTGCCATATATACTGCAAGTCCTGAATGTGGCAGTCATCCAGGAGTCCTTGTGTCATAGTTCTTCCTGTGAAATCCGTATGACCTAAGACAAGCAGTGTAACCCCTGGATATATTAATTTTCTCTTGTCAAATGGGAAATAATAAAGATGCCAGGAAGTTTACTGGGATTTTCAGAGTGCCCTGAAGGTGTAAACTAAAGCTGCAGTCAGTGTGCCGTTTTGTTGTAACACAGATTTGTTAGAAGTGTATGTGCAACAGGGTTACGTTTCCCAGCCCTGTTCTTGATTTAGGTTCAGGAGTTGACAAAAATATTCTTTTAAATTGCGGTATTTATTTGTCTTCCAAATCCATTCAGGAAAGTATACAGAAAATTTGTTTTGCATTTTTTAGCAAAGATGTTCAGACGTGTGCTCACTATTGTGCAAGCTCATTGTAAACTGGGGCTGACAGCTACTCTGGTCAGAGAAGATGATAAAATTGTTGACCTGAACTTCCTAATCGGACCAAAGCTCTATGAAGCCAACTGGATGGAGCTGCAGAACAATGGCTACATTGCTAAAGTCCAGTGTGCTGAGGTGAAGCTCTGCTTTTTGGTACTACTAGTGTTTATTTAATATGCTTATTTTTTAAGAAGATGTATAAAATTGCAAGTATTTAACTGGGATAAACAGGCCTCCTTATGACTTCTCATCTACTTTGTCACTCAGGCAAAGCTGTTGCTAGTCAATATGAACATGCGGCAAATCCAATAGGCATGTGTTCTTCAGAGTGACTTCAGCGTGACTTCAGCACACTCTGTTTGCCAGGATTATGGTGCTTGATCAGCCATTTCCAAGTCAGTGTTTGGAAATGTGGACAGTGCTTGCAGTGTTGTAGACCTAGTTTGATGCAGTTGACATTTGTGTTGTCTGGCCTGACTTGATATTTTAAGCACAGTTCTCTGTGGTAGTGTAACACCATGTTACAATGAGCCTGACATCGGGTATCATGCTGGAAGCTGCCTTTCAGAGACATCAGCCAGTAGACAGTCAGTAGCTGTTTGAGGAAAATTCTTGTAAATCTTAAAACAAAGTTTAAAAACCATAAGAAAATACCTGCTTATTTCAAGTGTGAATGCATGAGGGTGAAAATTGAAAACATAGGACCGGATCTTGCTATTTCTTTCCAGTATAATGGTCTGACCTCTGTTCTTTCATGTGTATGGATGAGAGAAAACTCTGGTATCAGAGAAGTGGAAACCTTTCACACAGGCACATCAGAACATTAAAGAAACCTTTCTGGGTCAAACTAAAGGTGTAACTTAATACAGCATTTTTGACAAATGTCAAGGAAGATACTTAGGGAACGGTATAAAACTAGGGCAGACGTATCTGTTACTTCTGATACTTCTCTGAGCCCCCAATCACTGGTGAGCTGCATGTGGTTATTGTGTAGTCACTTGTGAGTTTCATTAAGTTTTCCAGACTCCCATTGAATGGAAGTAAAATTTTAGCAGCTACAACATGCTATGGTAGACTTTTGTAACTTAAATGTCTTTTGGGTTTTTTTTTGCTGGCTTTTTCAGTTGTGTGTGTTTGGGTTTTGTTTGTTTGGTGGTGGCTGTTGTTGGTTGTGGGTTTTTTGTGTTGGTTTTTTCTTAGTGGTGTTTGGGGTTTTTTTTAAACCTGTGTTGCTAGTTTCGTGCAATTCTTCCCAGGTCTGGTACTGGAATAAAAGATGCAGGTGCAGGTCAGCTGTTCTCCTTTTGTACAAACTGGAGTTGTAGAAGGAAAAAAACCCACAACTATTTTTAAGTAATAGAATGCCAGTAAAGAGCGTCTGGAAAGTAAGTAGGTTGAAGGGGGAGCGATTGGTTTGCAAATTCAAATTAGATTGTTTAGGCACTTTGGTTGTTTCTGCCTTAGAGGCATGATTCTTCTCAGTCCCTGAACTACCCTTTAGACATTGAAAAGTGAAGCATGGGCTATCTTTGTTCTGAATGATGTGAAAATTCTGCAAGTTTATATTCTTTAGGTCAGTGTTTTTAAGTAACGTTTGATGGGGTTACCAAAAGCAGAGAACCAGCTGTTAAAATCAATGTCACTCCTTTGTGAAAAGTATATATATGAAAAAAGGTTGGTAAGTTTGTTCTGCAGTGAAGACTAAATGTATCTCTTAGCTTTCAGATATGGATTAAAATCTTTATGGTAAAAAACTGACTGCTGTGACAGGCAGATTACACAGACAGTTCAATCCCTTAATTATTGCTCTGTAAAAAGCATTCAGTAAAATTAAGTATGAAACATAAAGGAAATATCTTCCAGTCTTGTTCCAATCCTGCTGCCTATTTCTGTCATTGATCCCACTGCCAAAGCATTTTGTAAGGCCAGAATATTAATGAGGCTAAATATTTTGGCTGTGCCAGAGGCTACCCCAACCTGTAACTTTCATTTTGGTACACAAATTACTGTGTTAAGATGTGGCTTGTGCTATCCAGAAAGTTGTAATGCATAATCATCCCCCCAATATCTTTTCAATTCCCACTGCAGTAAAATAAATAACAGAGGGTTACTCTACGTGTGTGTGTGTTTTCTCTGATTCTAGGTTTGGTGCCCAATGTCACCTGAATTTTACAGAGAATACATAGCTATCAAAACAAAGAAACGGAAACTGCTGTACACCATGAACCCAAATAAATTCAGAGCCTGTGAGTTCCTGATTAAGTTTCATGAGCGACGGAATGATAAAATCATCGTATTTTCTGACAATGTCTTTGCACTGAAGGAGTATGCAGTCAGACTTGGGAAGTAAGTTTTCACAACCAACAATGACACTGTTGTTTTCTAGGGTGTTCCTCCTCAGGTTCTCAAAAGGTCTTTACCTTGTCTAAAAAACCTAGAGACAGACAAATTTTTGGGGGTCTGTGCTGTACCGGTGCACTGCCTAGAACTACTCTAATTGTTTAATAAATGAAAGGATATTGCTCCCATGAGCTCCTCAGCCAACTTAAATGACTTTAATGCAAGTGCAGTCATGGAAGGTTTTACAGATAGAGTTTATTGGTGGGTCAGCATCAGTCTATTCGTCAGGTTTGGAGAGAGATGATAGGAGAGAGTATTTGCTAGAATCAGGTATAGAGCGATTACTGGGGAAAATAAGCACAGAAGCTGGCCTCATCCTTTCTTTGACAAGCTGTGGGGTGTTTCGACTGCGTATGATTTCATGTCTAGGAATTTTAGCAGTACCAAAAATAAGTGTTGTGCTTAGCAAAATTCATTATCAGTTTTGACTGTAGTTTACCAGCCATATTGTGCTGGCTTGCTGTGACATCAGATAGCAAACAGAGCTTGCTATATGGTGCTGGATGAATTCCAGCACCCGTGGTTTCTTTCATCATTTTTTTTAATCTGTCTGGACAGAGATTAGCTGTAATGATGCCTCTGGAATGTCTCTAGCAGTGTTCAGTGCACCACACAAAAAGCCTTTAGCAAAGGCGATGCTGGGAAGGAGTGCTTGCTAAGTTGCACAATAGTTAAGTGGAGCAGATGCTGTAAAAGCATGGCAGGAAAAATGGTTAAAGAAATACTTTTCACTTTCTTGAGTGAATTCTTTATTCCTCACATCGTTTATGGAGCTCCAGGTTAAACTGCTGTGGGTGTTAGAAATAAAGGAGGCTTGCGGTGCTGGATAACGGCGAGGGAGTCTTTTAACCAGAGGATATTCCATCATAATTTGAGCATGCTGAAACACAGAGAACTGTTAGTTTGGGTAGTAATTACATATGTAAGGAGGAGAGAGCAGCCCAGCAGGTACGGTGGTGGTGGCTGAGGCTTTCGTCTCTACTTGTGCTGGCCCAGCAGGAGCACTTCCCACTGAACTTCCCATGACCTGATTGAAGTACATAGGGTAGGTGGCTCCCAGGTGGAGGGAGAGACTATGGCCATCATCTGGCTGTCTCTGTTGGCTCTTCCCTTAACTGCCCTTTTCCTTGGTACTGTCAGGGAAAGATCATGCATGCACATGACAGGAATTATTTTTACTACAATTTTGGGGGCCACAGAATTCAAATGTGCTTAGCCATCTTTTACTCTGTCATGCACCTGTCCAGTATAGTATAGCTCATATGCTGACTGTTTTAGTCTGGTGTTATTAATATGTTTTAATCACTGTTTCTGAAGGACTATGCCTCTATGGTTTTGACAGGTATGTCAGTTGCAGAGGGATTTATCTTTGCAAATTCCTCAAATGTCTTGCAGTGAGGAAAAAGAGTCATTTAAAAAAAAAAAAAAAAAACAAAAACAAAAACCAAATTAAAGTCAGCCTGGCATTGGATGTTCTTGAATGAATCGTTGTCAGGTACGATCTAAGTGCGTTAAAATGGAGGATTGATAGTCAGGAGTTCTGGGTTATTCTGTTCGTAAGTAAATAATGTGTTTGAACCCCTTCTGGTGGCTTTAAGAAACAGAAGGCTCACAAATGCTTTACTTTCAGTTTAAATCTTCCATTTAAGTTTTGGGGGTTTAAAATCATCACAATTTAAATATTAAATGAAAATTTAAATAAGGCTTAAGATATTCATGAATGCTGAAAACTGAATAATAATGGTATTGTTTCAGAGTTCACTTGTTTGCCACTTTCATTTTTTAGCTGTGTTTTCCTAAAGATCTGGTTAAATACACTTAATAGAAGAATTAATGACTAGGATTGCATGGTAAAATGAAAGCTAGAATAAAGTTTGTAGTAAAGACAGCAAGAGGAGCCAGTGCACCCGAATTAGTTGATAAGAATAGAAAACCTTAGTACTGTGCAGTGCATGTTTATGTTCAGCTGCCACCCATGTATGTGCGATAGTGAAAGTTAAATGCAACATTTGAGGTTGGTTCCTTGTGTTAGAAATAATGTGTGGAAGTGTGAACAAAACAAATTGTAGGACTTGATTCCTGTTATTTGGAGATGCTTGTTATCAGTGAGCATTTTGGAAACATAGTGCCACAGCTGAAGCAGCAGCGGCTGTGGACACCTGCACTTCTCATTTTTATGTGGGTTTTGCCACTTTTAGCCTTTTTTTTTTTTTTTTTTTTTAACAAAACCAACTCTGCTTCAGCTGGAAGAAAACAGCTGGACTCTAGACTTGGGAAATGCGCAGTAGCCCATGTTCTTCATTAAGTCTGTGGGCGACTGAGTTTGTGTGAGCCTTCTGGATTGAGATATATTCCACAAGATTCATTGTCAAATGGTAGAAACCTTAGGTGAAATGCCACTGTGAGCTGCTCATGGCCTTGGAATGTTTGGGACCTTGTTTTCATTTCAGTAGGTCCAGAAGGTATTAGGAGGGGCAAGAGGTCAGCTTCAAAAGCAGAAATAATTTTCCCAGGACGACGTCCAGCAGCCAGCTTGTGACACTTGGCATATAATTGATCGAGAAGCCTGGATTTTCAAGTATTTGAATAGGAAGCAAAGGTTGCAGCTGTCAATGTGCTAACTCAGTAGATTTGAGGGAAAAAATGTCTTATTTTAACAGCTGCCTTCAGTCTTTCATGTAGGCTTAACGAGTATCTTCAGTTTGTTGATATAGAGCTTCATTGGTGCATGTAATTGCAAAACATTCGTAACTGTCAGAATTTATTTCTGGCAGCCTGCATTGCTGCAGAGGGTTCCACAAACAACTGGATTGCTGCCATAAGGAGCCAAATGAACTAAAAGTAATCTGTAACTGCAAAGTGCCAAGATCTGTTTTGTTTTTGTGTCAGTTCAAATGTATCCTGTGCTCCCTGCCATGGTATCGTAGTACCTCATAAACAAAACTTGAGTTGATTTAATTTGTGTATGTTCTGTTCTTTTCAGACCCTATATATATGGTCCCACTACACAGGGAGAAAGAATGCAAATCCTACAAAACTTTAAGCACAATCCAAAAATCAACACTATTTTCATTTCCAAGGTAAGTGAGGACACTTGAGTGTGTCCTTGTACCTATTCTCAGAGTGAACTTCATTTGAGAATTATATGTGCATGTTGTGCATTTGACGTCTTTGTATCACAGCTCACAGAGGTGTACTTTGCATTAAGGCTTTTTGATGATATGTAGCAGTAAGATACTGCTCAGAGGCAGCTTCTCTGTTACAGGTAGGTGACACCTCCTTTGATCTGCCGGAAGCCAATGTTCTGATTCAGATTTCATCCCATGGTGGGTCTCGAAGACAGGAGGCTCAAAGACTGGGGCGAGTGCTGAGAGCCAAAAAAGGTAAATGAGTGGTTGGTAAGGCATCCAAAGGACAAAAAAAGCTGAAGAAAAATTAACTTCTTGTTCTTTGGTGGTTCTTTCCCTTCTTCGTTCCTTGACAATTTCGTCAGCATGAAATTCTGTTAAAAAATCATGCTATTACTCTAAAAAGCAAGTCTCTAGAAGGCACGCTTTTCACTGCAGATTACTTTCTTTTAAAAATGGGATTTGGTTTCCAACTGGTTGTGTTTTTGCAATACATATCCAAGAAGCTTTTAATTTAGAAAAATGAGTCTTAATACACTTTCTGCTTAAGATCTGCAGACACTTTTTTTATGTGCAGTTGGTGCTAGTTACAGCTGAGGCTTTGTTTGAAAATGCATGCAAAAGCTATGTTAGTTATTTAACAAAGTCTTAGTGAAACCTTGGACTTTAAAAGAGATCCCAATGCTGTTTGGGGAATAAATCTTAAAGGACTCTAAGTTTAAAAAAACAAATTAGTACACAGCCTGGTATATCCCAGTCTTCAAACAGCCCTTGGAATTCTTAGCAAATGATCTTTGTCTTGCCTTTTTTAATGCAAAACCACTGCAGACTCCAGTTTACACTGGTAAAGCTTTTCCTTTGTCTTTCTCTATCAGGCTTTTTTGACATGTACTGCAGTCCTTGCTCTTGACTTTTTACTTCCTCTTTACCCAGTAGACTTTAAAAAATCATATCTTTCACCTTGTCTAGCATAATAAAGAAGCAGGTTCTTCTCAGACCACAAGTGTAAGTGTGTGGGTCTACATTTCATTTTCTAACTTTTTACCCCTTCTCAAGTTATTAAGAACAAGGGTAGGAGTTATCACGCTGTGCACTTGGTCAGTTTATGTAAGGCCTGGGTGGAGCTAAACTTTGCAAATTGTTTTTGTGGAGAGAGAACTCACTCAAACACTTGTTTTCACTATTCAGTCCTTTGTTGTTCTTTGCTGCAGTGTTCCAAATAGAAGTACTTACTTGGTGTCTTTTTCTCCTAGGCATGGTTGCAGAGGAATACAATGCCTTTTTTTATTCTCTTGTATCCCAAGACACTCAGGAAATGGCATATTCAACAAAACGACAACGGTTCCTTGTAGATCAAGGTTATAGCTTCAAGGTAACTTGTCCCTTCTATTTATTATATTTGTGGCCTAGGAATGTAACTTGCATATTCTTTCGTGTTAGTACTAGGTCAAATACTTGAGAATTCCAGTTGTGGAATGTATTAATGAAGGTTTTGCTCGCAAGCAAGAATCATTCCAGTGTTGTTTTATCCATGTATATTACTCTGGGGGTAGATACAAGTAGCTTAGTACAGCTTCTGGAAAGGTAAGTATTCATACTTCAAACCAACCCACTGGGGAGTGAAGCGGACTGTTAACTTGCATGGTTGGTTTATGTTTATGCTGTGCAGTTGTCCATTTGTGCAGGCCTCCTCTTACACCTTATCATGCTGGTTGTGCATAAAGCATTGTTGATAGGTGTTCATGTCGTAATTGCCAGCAGTAATTCAGAAAACTTCCAAAACATCACAAATCACAAATAATATCCAAAGAACTCCAATCTCAGACCTGTTTTTCAGTATTGGGAGAAAATCTTTTTCTTTGTGGCTAAAGAGAACATACAGTGGACAGGATTCATCTGTCCTACATTCATACATCTGCCTCTGTTTAGGTGTCTGACGAGTCTAGCAACACATTCCAAAAGAAGTAGTTTTTGGGGATCTCGGTGCACCAGATTAGCATGTGGACAATTTTCACAATGCTGTCCAGAGCCTGCAGTGCTACAGAAAATCAGGCAGGATGCAGACTTGGTGATACAGTGGCTCTGTGTTAGCGGAAACTATTCTGGCTGATAGAGGTCTTCAGACTGTGCTTATTTCCACCAGCAGCTGGACCTTCCTCTTGTAATTTTTCTCTGCATGGAATGAAGTATATCACCAAAATCACTGGGTTGAATGTTCATTGATTAAGAGATGTCAGAATCAACTGCAGGAAAATACTCTTACTGGAGAGTAGCGGTCTTCCTCCTACAATTAAAACATACTCCTCGAAACAGAACATTTTCAATGTCGACAAAGTAACAGAGCCATGACTTGAAAGACAGAAGTTTCCCTTAAAATCCCTTTGGTAAAGGACTGAATGCTGTCTTATTTCTCTAGACATCCTTGAAAATTGGTCACTCCTTGTACTTGGTTTGTTATGTATCTCTGTGTTATCTTTTTCTGAACATAAAATGTCATTCTACCAAGGCTCCCCTATTTTATAGATTTCATGGTGTATCTCATTTAGTTTTCTTTTAATCCATGGGCTGCTCTGTATGCTCATCTATTGGGTTGTTAAAGGCAACAGAGTGTTGTGATAATTCTTGCTTTTAGGTAAATTATTCTTTTACAAAACTGGAATTTACATCTCCAACTAAAAGCCTTCCCAATAAGGAATACTGCTGAGAAGAAGAAGAGCTAAGGCTCCCTGTCTGCCTTGAGGGAACAAGCTCGAGCTTATGGCATTGACAGAATTGTGCAAGGATTGTACATGGTGCAGTGGCAAGCAGGCTCTGCTGGGTTGCACTTGAGCTTTGCTATGCAAGAGCTTTACCTCATGAGACAGTGCAGTACAGGATGTCCCTGTGAGTAAAACCTCTCTGAACTGCAGCTATGCTGAAGCAAATAGTTGCTCTCTAATCAGTGGCCCTTTAAAGAGAGCTTTGAGGGTCCTTACACCAAAACAGGCATGTCACAGTCTTCAAAACATTGTTTTGCTTTGTAGTGAATGTATTGTGACAAAATTGTAGATCAGTACTAAGCTGCAGCTAATTACAGCAAATACATCTATGTGCCTATAGCCAAGAAGATTAGAAAAATCCCTTTACTTATATTTGAATGCCTTGTATTTTGGAACTAATAAAGAGGTTAAAATAAAGGAATTCTATTTTGCAAGGAAGACCTAGGCCTAGGAGCTCTGGTGTAATATGGGGGAAAAGGAATGCAAGAGGCAGCTGAGTGTCTGAAGCAACATTTTAGCTGACCAGTACTGGTATGTTTTTATTTGCAGTGTAGGAGCAAAACATTAGATTATCTATTTTCTTCTGTTTGACAAACTTTAAACCTTAGTCATAGCTGGCATCAAAGAATAATAGGGCTGGAAGAAACCAAGAAACCATCTATACCAACATAGGATCAACTGTGTTTATGTCATTCCCGGCAGATGTTTGCCTTCTTATTCTTCCAAATATGGAGATTCTGCCTTATCTTTAGGTGATTATTTCAGTGCTGATGTTCACTCCTTCAGAATTGTTGTTCCTAAATTACTAAAAAATCATTACTGCTTTAAAAGTGGTTTTGCCTTTTTCTAGGACTTGCTTTCTTCCTGCCATCTCCTAATAGCTCCATTCTATTCCTTTCATCCGAAAGAGGACTGGAATACTACTGCTTTGCTAAATCACATCTTTTGTCTTTGCTTCTTAAATAGGAGCCTTGTCATTACAACTTCCTGCTTGGAGTTTACTGCTAGTGGGTTTTTTTTCTGTTAACTAACCATAGTTTAGTTATTTACTGTATTGTGGTTTTATTTAGAGGCTTAATGTAGGATAGATTAAATTTTAAAGCAGTGGCATAACTCATTATACTAAGAATTGGGGGTGACTTTAAGCTTGGCATCTGTTGAACAGCTTATAAAAAATGGTGATGCAGTGGGAATTCTTTCCATTCCATGAATCACATTGGTACTGTTTTGAAACCAGAACTGGAAACAGGCTGTTGCAATTTAAAATTGCTTTTTGTGACTCCTTTTTCTTTATTTTTTTAGGTGATCATAGCACATGCCCTTCTGAAAAAACAAGAAGGGGACCATATGTTCCTTTAGCCCTATAATAGGACAGGCTGCTTCCCCGAATGGATCTTAACTCTAGGACATTTCTCAGACATCCATTTTCAAATTAGAAATTGCCATTGACAACAGCCCACAACACTGATTATTTGTTCTAGGGTTTCATGTCTCTGTTTTTCAAAAACAGTACTTTGTGACTAATGTGGTTTTATTTTACCCTAAGATATTTTTATATTTTTTTTATCAGTCTGTGATCACATCCAGCCCAGATTACTGAGGTAATTAGTTTCTAATTGTATTGACTCAGGAAATAAGCTGGAAAAGGAAGATGAGGAGGGGAAATACTACATAACCAAGGGAAATGGCTGAATTAGAATGTCTTTCTCAAAACCTGTACAAGTGGGAAAACTGAGATTCTGATGTATAAATGTGTTTACCATAATGTGTTTAACTGCTGGAAAAATTCTTGTGAAATTTTAGTACCTCTAATTAGGAAAGCAAGCTGCCTATTGTAAAGCTTTATAACAGAAGCTTGAGAGCTTTTCAGTTCTTCAGAGGAGGTTTTTCGGCTAGTGGAGTATATGGCACTAAATTGCCAGTAGGTGGCATGTGCCCTTCGTGGAAGGTTTTCAGATGAGTTACAGAAGAATTTCTGAGAACAAATGTAACAGCTAAGTTATCTTTCATAAGTACATGAACAGTGAAAGAGTCCCTTTGCACTGCTGCTGCTTTGCTGCAAGCTGCTGCACTGTCTCTCAGCAACTGTTCATACATCTCAATTTGTTAGTTTGTGAGTGGGGTTTTTTTATATTCCTCAATGTTTATTGCTACAGTTCTCAGTGTCTGGAAATCTAGTGCATTATTTTTCTTAAATATAAAGCACTAGTTCTTAAACTAGACAAATGTAGAGACCACATCATGAAGCTGACCTTGCAGTAAGTTCACTGTGCATCTGAGCTATATGCGCTTTGGTCAGGTTCTTGATCAAGGTGGTATGGACAGTGTTTGGCTGACATCCTCTGTCCAGAGCTTTTATTTTTCCTTTCTTTTTTTCTTCTGAAGGTACGTATTCTGCATTTCCAGCTAGACTATAAGAAGGAGGGTGGAGGGTGGTGTATGTGTATGTACACCACTTCAGAAGATTTTATATGTGTCTGTGCTATTCATGCTGTTAAGCTGTTCTAACCATTAATAGAAGTTGAGGGCATTTCCAAGAGGATATGGAATCAGAAATTCTTTTCTTGGTTTTGAATAGCTAACAGTGAGAAGGAAGATTTGTCACCTTTGTCCTATGGTCTGTTTCTTAGGTAGTAACAAAGTTTGCAGGCATGGAAGAAGAACAACTTTCATTTTCAACCAAAGAAGAAGAGGAGCAGCTTCTGCAGAAAGTCCTGCAGGCATCTGACCTGGATGCTGAGGAGGAAGTAGTTGCTGGAGAATATGGTTCAAAGTCAGCTCAGGTAATGAAGAATGCTTTGAAAAGGATGACCACAGGTGTGGCAGAACTGGATGATTCCATTTTCATTCTAAATGTAATGCCATCATTGATGCTCTCGTGTGTGGCAACGAATTTTTTTGGGGTTAATGTTTGTGTAAAAGGCATTGTGATGAAGTACATTAGGAATTCCCACTCTAAGGTATGCTTAAAGTGAGTGGCAGGCAGTGACTTTCTTTATAGAAATTCTTAAGAAAGAAAATTTGGAAGGCTTTTTGGCATTACAGTCACTAGATGAACAGCGCTGCCCAGCAGCCAGTGGGCATTGGTAGGTTAGAGTGCAACTATCTAATCACGCATTGACATGTGGTTTATAACTCTTGCAGGTGTCACGTCGTACAGGCACAATGAGCTCTATGTCAGGAGCAGACGATACAGTTTACATGGAATACCACTCTTCACGGAATAAGGCGTCTGGAAATAAACATATCCACCCACTATTCAAGCGCTTCCGGAAATGATGTCCTTCAAGCGTGCATTCAAACTGTGGATAAACACACTGGCTGCCAGAACTAAGAATATGGGCTAAAGATTTCTTTTATATGCATCCATATAGGCACAACTAAATCTTACCACAGGAAAGATACTGTCCAGTGACTGGATCCTAGTTATACTTGTTTGGTTTTCAGGGTAATTAATAGAATTTATTTTTATCAGCTGAAGATTCTTTTTCAGAATTCTGAAAAATTAAGTTTGTAATGATGTTTGAATTGTTATTTATCTAACTGTTGTGTCTGTTCAACAAAATACTGGCTTTTTAAATGCTTAAGTAAAAATCATTCATTTAGCTGAACAAATCCTGATAGGAGCACTTTACATAATATTTTTAAAACTAGGAGCTAATTTATACTTAACCTGTCTTAAAATTCTAACAAATTGTTTGGAAATATTTTGATGTTTGAAAACCAGGAGAAAGAGGGACTGTGTCTCCAATGTAAACTCAAGGACAACATTAGTAAATACAATTAAATTCTGTGCTCCACTTATTTTTCTTTCAACTGTTGAGAAGGTGCTGAGGTAAAAGCTGTTTCCCTTGTCTTTATATTATATTTATTAACCAGGCAATAAAACGATTGTAACTGCTAAACAGCGCAGTGTGACAGCAGAAGTTATTGAATCAAAAAGTGTTTTGACATGTCATAAGGTGAGTTGGAAGCAGAGGCTGAAGGAAAGATTCCCAGATTTAGGTTTTTTTCTTTTTGAGCGCTGTATATTTGTAGAATATTTGAGGAGAGGTTGTGGTTTGTGGCGGAACAGTTTTTAAATATCACCTGATTAATATTGTAATGGTTATGCTACTTGTATTGTATTACGAGGTGAGGGGTTCTGCTGAGAGTTTGTAGAACTTTAGGAACAACTTATGAAATAACATTGATCCTGATCTGTTGGTTCAAAACAGGTTAGTATAATTCTTTTCTGGAATGAATATGTGTGCTAGAGCTACCCTGTTTATATAGAATCATAGAATAGTTAGGGTTGGAAAGGACCTTAAGATCATCTAGTTCCAACCCCCCTGCCATGAGCAGGGACACCTCACACTAAACCATGCCACTCAAGGCTCTGTCCAGCCTGGCCTTGAACACCGCCAGCGATGGAGCATTCACAGCTTCCCTGGGCAACCCATTCCAGTGCCTCACCACCCTTACAGTAAAGAATTTCTTCCCTATATCCAATCTAAACTTCCCCTGTTTGAACCCGTTACCCCCTGTCCTATCACTACAGTATGACAAACGTGCTTCAAAAAAAAAAACTCTGTTTCTTATTAGCATAAGCTCACAAATAGAGAATATAGAAATAATGGAAGCACAATTCTGAACACATGGTGCTTGGTTTCAGTCTCTGTCTCAGAACCATGTAATATTGAAAATAGAACTGATTTGGTTCAGTTTAAACTTGGTTTAGACTCTGAGCCCTACCCCATAGTTCATGGTTCTTCCTATTGTTCTGAAGTTTTTGCCTCACAAACTGGGACCAGCAATGACAGTGCTTCAGTGGTTTATATGGAAGAGGTCAATATGCAGTATTCTGGTGCCAGTTTCCTCTCCCCAGTTTTACGGCGTTATTTACTTTTAATAGTAGTTTGGACCAGCTCTTGTGGCAACAGTAGAAAAATTGTGCTTTAATGTAACAGGGGGTGTCTGTGACAGTGGTGTAGCTGAGCAAGCCAGCCAGTGTCCCTCTGCGTAATTCTAATAACATGACTTATGAATTGCTTTGGAACTTTTTCCCACTCTTAATCAACTTGGAAAAAAACAAAAAAGCAAACAAAACCAAACTGCTAAATGTGGAAATGGCTTAATACAGATTTTTGTAACTGCGACGCAAGTAGAAGCTGGATTTAGGACACTGCTCTAGTTCTGGCATAGTAAATCTTGGCTATGCTGTCTTCTTCCTTACTTATCCTACTTGTTTTATCTTACTCTTCTAAGTAATGGGTCTGTGTAGGATGCAGTACTTCCAGCATCAAGTAAAGGGTAATAGTTCTACAAGGGAAGAATGACTCCATGCTTCAGTAATAGTGTGTTGGTATTCAAATTTTAGATGTAATTACTTTGGTATGATTACTGCAGTAATTACCGCCTGCTGTTATTCCAGACTGTAGCTGCAAGTGTCAGACTGGTATGTATTTACTTACTACAGAACAGTTCCAGCTCTACACAGTACCATCTGTACTGGAATATGGTCAGTCCTGCTTTCCAGAGAGGGGTCACTTGCTGAGAAACGCTGCTGGTTCCTGGAGCATTTGTTGTACAAGCTCTTCACTACTGCTGCTGTCCAGTGCTCCTCACGCAACAGTCGCAATAGACTGCTTCAGAATTCGTCTGTAATCGCAGCCCTTTAGGAAACTAAATTGTACTGAGCAGTCTCAAAACTCAGCACTGTATTTTGTCAGGGATGCCTTCTGCAAGTAATAGAGGAGCCGACAAGGAGAGGTGCCACGCTTGACCTTCTCCTCACCAACAGGGAAGGACTGGTTGGAAATGTGACGCTCCAGGGCAGCCTTGATTGCAGCGATCATGAGATGGTCGAGTTTGAGATCCTCAGGACAGTGAGAAGAGCGTGCAGCAAGCTCACTGCCCTGGACTTCAAGAGAGCAGACTTTGGCCTCTTCAGGAACATGCTCAGTAAGATTCCATGGGATATAGCCCTAAAGGGCAGGGGGCCCAAGACTGTTGGTTGATATTCAAGGATCACCTGCTGCAAGCTCAGGAGCGATGCATCCCAACTAGAAGGAAGTTTAGCAGGAGGGCCAGGAGACCTCCTTGGATGGATTATGAGCTGCTGAGCAAAATTCGAAGGAAAAAAAAGGCTTATAAAAGGTGGAAGCAAGGTCAGGCGGCCTGGGAAGAATACAGGGATGTTGTTTGGGAAGCTAGGGACTAGGTTAGGAAAGCTAAGGCCCAGTTAGAATTGAACTTGGCCAGGGATGTTAAGGATAACAGGAAGGGATTCTATAGGTACATTGCAAATAGAAGACAGACTAGGGACAACGTGGGCCCTACTTCCCATGAACCTAGTATCCCATGAACCTGAACATATACAAGTCCATGGGACCTGATGAAATTCACCCACGGTTCCTGAAGGAGCTGGCAAATGAAGTTGCTAAGCCACTGTCCATCATATTTGAAAAATCATGGCAGTCAGGTGAAGTTCCCGATGACTGGAAAAAGGGAAATATAACCCCCATTTTTAAGAAGGGGAAAATGGATGACCCAGGGAATTACAGACCAGTCAGTCTCACCTCTGTGCCTGGCAAAATCTTGGAGTGGATTCTCCTGGAAGGCATGCTGAGGCACATGAAAACCACCAAGGTGCTTGGTGACAGCCATCATGGCTTCACTAAGGGGAAATCCTGCCTCACCAATTTGGTTGACTTCTATGATGGAGCTAAGGAACTGATAGACAGGGGTAGAGCAGTTGATGTCATCTACCTGGACTTGTGCAAAGTGTTCAACACTGTCCCACATGACATCCTCATCTCTAAATTGGAGAGACATCAATTTGATAGGTGGACCACTCGGTGGATAAAGAACTGGCTGGATGGCCGCACGCAAAGAGTAGTGCTCAATGGCTCAATGTCCAGCTGGAGACCAGTAATGAGTGGTGTCCCTCAGGGATCAGTGTTGGGACCGGTCTTGTTCAAAATCTTTGTCAGTGACATGGATAGTGGGATTGAGTACACCCTCAGCAGGTTTGCTGATGACACCAAGCTGTGTGGTTTGGTTGATATGCTGGAGGGAAGGAGTGTCATCCAGAGGGGCCTTGACACACTTGTGAGGTGGGCTGATGCCAGCCTGATGAAGTTTAACCATGCCAAGTGCTATGTCATACACATGGGTAGGAGCAATCCCAGGCACAGCTACAGGTTGAGCAGGGAGAGATTCAGAGCAGCACTGCAGAGAAGGACTTGGGGGTGTTGGTCGATGAGAAAATGAACATGAGCCGGCTTCAGTGTGCGCTTGCAGCCCAGAAAACCAACCGTATCCTGGGCTACATCAAAAGGAGCGTGACCAGCAGGTCGAGGGAGGTGATCCTGCCCCTCTACACTGTTCTTGTGAGACCTCACTTGGAGTATTGTGTGCAGTTCTGGTGTCCTTAACATAAAAAGGACATGGAACTGTTGGAACAAGTCCAGAGGAGGGCCACGAGGATGATCAGGGGACTGGAGCACCTCCTGTATGAAGATAGGCTGAGAAAGTTGGGGCTGTTCAGCCTGGAGAAGAGAAGGCTGCATGGAGACCTCATAGCAGCCTTCCAATACCTGAAGGGGCCCCATAGGGATGCTGGGGAGGGACTCTTCATTAGGGACTGTAGTGATAGGACAAGGGGTAATGGGTTCAAACTTAAACAGGGGAAGTTTAGATTGGATATGAGGAAGAAATTCTTTCCTGTAAGGGTGGTGAGGCACTGGAATGGGTTGCCCAGGCAAGTTGCGAATGCTCCATTGCTGGCGGTGTTCAGGGCTGGGTTGGACAGAGCCTTGGGTGGCATGGTTTAGTGTGAGGTGTCCCTGCCCGTGGCAGGGGGTTGGAACTAGATGATCTTAAGGTCCTTTCCAACCCTAACTATTCTATGATTCTATGATTTGAAGCAGTACTGTAGGCTGCAGTTGTGATGCTTCACCATGACCAGACAGTACCTAGTGGGCTCTTGCTGCTCCATAGCCTGAAGCCAAAGAATTTGGGACCCAGCTCTACTGGAGTGCAGTCAGGCCCTCACACACCAAATGCTCTTGTTGGCCAAGGGCTTCTCTTGCACAAGTGGATTGCAAGCTCCCTTGTTAAATAGACTGTGGAAACAACATGGCTAAGTGCTCCATGCTTGCCTTGAAAATGTGCACATGAAGATGATCTTGCTTTCTACGTCTGTGCTGCTGTATACATACCTTTCCGAGATGCTGCCTACATCCCTGCAGAGTATGATGGCACAACACTGCAGCAAGCAAGGCACAGTACAGTTTGTGGATCCAGATGACTTTTAAATGAACAGTGATAGTTAGATAATTACCCAGAAAGGATTTGTTTGCTCTAGGGCTCTTGCTAAACTGGGTGCAAAATAACAGACTGGTGTGGCCAAAATGTGTTTTACTTGAGCAATGGCAGAGGCTGATGAACTCAGGGTAAGTACACTATTTGTTGGAAGTCTGTGGACAGAGGAGGTGTGATCTTCCTGGATGTAATTCAGGTTTCCTTAATGAAATAAAAGCTTTTACTTTGCTTCTTGACCTCCTCTTTAGTTAGGCTGAATTCCATACTAAGGAAATTTAATCTTCTTGAGGAATTGTCATTTTTCATTAGTTCATTGTTTGTGTTTCTGATAGGCTTCAATACTGAAACTTGTGTTCATGTGGTCTTCATCCCTGTGGGAAACCAGCAAGTGTCTGTTGCTGTTATTAATTGAGATGCCTTCCTGGACTAAAAGGGCATTGTGACATTGGGGTGGCAATTTCAGCAGCACTACAGCTCAGCAAAGCACTAAACTACAAGCAATTTCTATTTCTGTGGTTGCTTATGCCCTCCTGATAGTCATAATTTTTAGTAGCACTTTTTCCTACTGCTTTTAAAAACTTGTGCCTTCAAGGCAATGTGGTACACAATATGAATACGGTACGCCCGTATGAAGATAGGCTGAGAAAATTGGGGCTGTTCAGCCTGGAGAAGAGAAGGCTGCGTGGAAACCTCATAGCAGCCTTCCAATACCTGAAGGGGGCCTATAGGGATGCTGGGGAGGGACTCTTCGTGAGGGACTGTAGTGAGAGGACAAGGGGTAATGGGTTTAAACTTAAACAGGGGAAATTTAGATTGGATATGAGGAAGAAATTCTTTCCTGTAAGGGTGGTGAGGCACTGGAATGGGTTGCCCAGGGAAGCTGTGAGTGCTTCATCCCTGGTGGCGTTCAAGGTGGGGTTGGACAGAGCCTTGGGTGGCATGGTTTAGTGGGAGGTGTCCCTGCCCATGGCAGCGGGGTTGGAACTTGATGATCTTGAGGTCTTTTCCAACCCTAACTATTCTATGATTCTATGATTCTATGAAGCATGGGATAATGATCTAAAACAGCTACAAAAATTCTGCAAGTAGAGCTGAATTCTTCATCTGTTGCAGTGGATTCGTGGAGGTTGTTAAGCACCAAACTCATGCACAGGGCTATCAACACCTGAGACTGGTTAGCTTGCTGTGACTTAAATATCTTCTGTTTGTACAATATTAGATTAGGATTTTAATTGTTGTCATATGATAGATGAAACCAAAGATTGAGAGAAGCCATTTTCATTTTTGTTTTTAAACTAAAGCTGCTTCAGTAGTAAATTACCTGTAAGCAATGTTCTCACCTTATAGCCTGCTGAGTTCAAATTTGTCCCCTTTTCAGGAAAGAACATGGGAATTTAGAAAGACTTTAAAATTCCAAAGAAATACCTTCACAACTTGCAAATATCTTTTGGAAGGTGGGTTTGAGGACAGTCAGAAAAGGCAAAATTCATGACTAACCATATGGCTTTTCCAATGAAAAGATGTTTCAAACTATAGCAAAAACTTCTACATGTATTTCTGACAGCTCAACCCTGTTTTCTAGTTTCATTTCCTTGTAAATGCCCTGAAGAGCCAACCTGTACAGTCTTAGCTGAAGACTTGGGCAAAGTTAAATGCCTATGAACAAATATCTTCTACTTCCATAAAATATACTTCCAGGTGCATTAGCTAAATAGTTATGTAAAGCATACAGTACAATATTTATTATACTGTATACACATGAGAATGTTCAAATAATTACAAGCCAGATATAACCAAGACTGTTAAAAACTGAGAATAATTCTAAGAAACCAGAATTCCTAGTAGGATGATAATGTACCTATTGACTCTGAATGCAGATGTTATGAAGACAAAGAAAGCTTCAGCTGCACTTTGCCAGAGTTCATGCAAAGAGGAGGGCAAGTTTAAATTGGATCTAGAAATAACTAAGTGAAGGTAACAAAGTACAAATTATATGACCGCACTATGACCGCACTAGGGGGTCTAGACCAAGAGAACAGTATGTCTGTGGATTCAGAGACAAATAATCATCCAAAAATAATGTATAATCTAAATTATTGATATTGTAGTTTATACTGTGGTCCTGTTACATACCAAAAGTTAACTAAAATTGAACGACTTCTGCGGCGGAGAAGCATGTGCTTCAACTTGTTTAAAATAACGAAAGTCCTAACTGACTAGTTACATAAAACAATTTTTCAAACTCAGCAGACTGACAGGCTGGGACAAACGTCATTGTTTAAATTTAAAGAACTGTGAATGTGTTTTCAAGCCAGTGTTAAGACCTTTAATAAATATATGTGCTAGAAGATTGTAGAAGTAGGTGAAAATATTTATCTTCCAAGCCACAGAGATGTGTTCTGGTTGGCTAGTGCTGATGGCATAGCTTCTCCTTTCTTTACAGCTGGATGGTTTTATGTGGATTGAAAGGAGGTTTTATATCATGGCTGCTACTACACTTAACCATTATTACTGGGAATTCTGTGGCAATACTACTGGACTTACGATCACAGACTTCTTTAACATAATAGATTTGAGAGGAAAATGGGATCAGGCAGTGCTGATCCTTACAACAGTTTGTTACACCCTAAACCTTTCACTATGTAAGCCCCTCTGCTGCTCTTTCAAATGTTTGTTGGGATTTTTTGGCTCTTCCTTCCTTTTTTTCAAGTCTAATCTAGGAAAATGTTATTTCAGCTTCATCTATCATTTACTATAAATTTTGGGGTTTACTCATAATGTTGACAATTTAATATGCTGCAATTTACAAGTTTGACCTCCAACTCGGATTCTGCAGTACAGATGTGAAGTGTGTCTGGCATAGTTGTGATAAAGCAGCAACCTTAGTAAAACATACATACATTAATAACTCTTATTTGAAAGTGAAACAGAACCACACAATTATGATCTGCCATAGCAAAGAGAAGCAAATGGTTTAATTACACATTCCATGTTGTGGTAGCCCCCATGTATTCATTCACATTCATAAATATTCCCCTCCTGTATTTGACTATTTAACCACCATACAATTTGGCTATTGTCATATGGAATATTCTTTTTCTATAGTTCACATAGAAAAATAAATTTGTATCTGCACTGATGAGTTACTATAATACTATTGATTATTATATAGTAGTGTCTTAACGGTGTACCTGAGCCTGCATCTGTTACTGGCTCTGCATATCTACCACATCTAGCAAACCTAGAAATATCTTTTATAAATATTTTGAACATTAAAACAGGGTTATTAACCTGTCTTGTGACCCTTATGTTATGTTACTCACTTATGACAAGCTACAGTATGGTGGCCTTTTAGAGCTGCTGGTCCTTGGATTTACTACTGGTCCACCACTTGTAAAAATAATATTTCTGTGGCTGTCAATCCACTCATACCTACTTTTGTACAAGGAAGGCACTCTTTACAGATTTGCAGAATGGCATCCTTATTCCCCTTTAAATCCTTCTTCTGTTATATCTAAGAATTTTGGCCATTTTCATCATTAATGCATTGCTACTTTGTGCCTTCCTCATTAATTCCTTCCTGTTGCAATTGGCTGTTGCCTCTAACCTTCTCTAGAAATTCTTCAGGATAGGATGGTTTTGGTTTTGTTTGTAAAACACTTGATAGCACTTTGTAATAATAATACAAGATAGTAAGCAGCAGTGGAGGTGTCTCATAGCTGCTCCCTGGTTAGCACCCTTTTCTGAAAGAGCACATACATTCTTTAAAAGCAGACAGTAAGTATAAAATTTTATTCAGAGTTAATTATGTACTTGGAGGTTTTCCTGTAATGTTTTTCTTTCTTTTTTTTTTTCTTTTTTTCTCTTTTTTTAAAAATAATAAATATTTGCCTGTAACTGATGCAAGAAACTGTCCTAGACTTTTCATTGTTGAGCGCTATCTTAAACAACAAAGTCCATTCCAGACAGCATAAAATTCCTCAGGAGACTTAGCACAATGGCTAGCTAGACTGGTTTTCCTGAAATTGGCTTTATTGTGGTGTTATAAGCTGCACTTATAAACTTGAGAGCTGGTAATCACAGAATGTTTGAGTAATGTTAAAGAGTTGCTGAGGATTGCAATAAGGAGATCTGAAAGTCTGTAGCTGAAATTGCATATTCTCTGAGTGTTTACCTGTTTATTTTAAACGGGATCTGTGTTTCAGATAATTTTAGTGCAAACAAAAATACAATAGCAATTAAACTGCCCAGACAACTGAGTGAAAGTGTGGTTATTCAGCACAGTTCCTATGCTGGGACTACTGCCACCTCCATAAACTCCTCAAAGGGAAAACAGGTACTGTTCTGGTGAAGTACTTACAAGGCAGAACTTCTGAGATTTTTTCAAGTAGCTTGGCTAGAAACACTCTCTCCTACAATGATCTGCATGGAAAAGAGGTAACAGTGGGAAAAGAGTGAATGTCCCAGTATAGAACTAACTACAAAAATGTACAAACAGAGAAAGCTACTACTGCCAGTCACAAAACTGTCCTTTACAGTATAATGTAATTAAGCTTATCTCACTGCATATTAATAGAAGCAGATGCTTTGCACTATCTTAACGGTGTATGACTTCAACAAAAAAAAATTACCTACCATACTGATAGCTGTGAGCAGCATTTTTTAGAAAGGGTGCGTGTATTCCCTCCATCAATCCAGAATTTACAGTAAGAATATAATTTTTAAAGCTGGGAACTACTCATAAATTTAAAAAAAATAATAATTTCAAAATATTAGTACTGAGATTAAGATTTTTTTTTTTTAATTCTGATATAACCTTTAATACATATAGCTTAGGGATTATACTGGTGTTCATTACAAAGTGAATTCCTATTCTTTCCATTCTATTTGTTGACTTACAATCCAGCAACATCTATTGTTCAATACCTTTGTTGTTATTGTTCATTATTTTCTGTCTGACATGCATCTTTTGTTAACAATAGATGCACACATCTGTAGTCTGTTGTCATACTCCTGGTAGTCATCTTTCCCAGATGAAATAATTCCTCAACTTCCTCCTTATGTAATTTTAAAAAGCTTGTAATTTTTTCTGTTGCTGTTCTCTGGATCCTTTCAAGTACGGTGAAGCCCATTTTAAAGAAATTATTTTAGCTTAAACCAATATGAACTTTGTAGATTTTAAGACAGTTTACCATCTGCCTTTTGTTCCTTTCATATTTACTGCTGTATCTGCAAGAACTGATGCATATGTCTAACTTCAGGGATAGATTTTTTTTTCTGTGGTTATCAGTTGTAAAATTAAGCATGTATGCAAATCTTGATTGGATTGTGGTCTCAAAATATAAATGTAGAAAAATAAACAGAGGGAGAACAAAGGCAGATAACTTTGAAGCTCACAAAACTTACTTTTCCAGCTGCTTATTCACAACTGAGTTCTGGAAATGGGGATCTTCCTTGAGACTTTTTTCTGTCCTGAAGATTTTTACTTGAGCTTCTGATTCAGATAAAACCAAAGTGGCTCTTCCACATAATTTCTGAAACTAGTCAACATTTTATAGATTATCACTAACACCTTCGGAATCATGCATAAATACATATGAAGACTACACAAACACTTTTGAAACTGTGCAAACCAACCTGGTATACAGGTTGGAGCTCAAGTTCTCTGTGTGTGATTATAGAATCATAAAATAGTTAGGGTTGGAAAGGACCTTAAGATCATCTAGTTCCAACCCCCCTGCCAGCTGCAGGGGCACCTCACACTAAACCATGCCACCCAAGGCTGTCCAACCTGGCCTTGAACACTGCCAGGGATGGAGCATTCACAGCTTCCCTGGGCACCCCATTCCAGTGCCTCACCACCCGTAGAGTAAAAAATTTCCTCCTTACATCCAATCTAAACTTCCCCTGTTTAAGTTTGAACCCATTACCCCTTGTCCTATCACTACAGTCCCTAATGAAGAGTCCCTCCCCAGCATCCCTATAGGCCCCCTTCAGATACTGGAAGGTTGCTAGGAGGTCTCCATGCAGCCTTCTTTTCTCCATGCTGAACAGCCCCAACTTTCTCATCCTATCTTCATACGGGAGGTGCTCCAGTCCCCTGATCATCCTTGTGGCCCTCCTCTGGATTTGTTCCAACAGTTTGTCTTTTCTATGTTGAGGACACCGGAACCACACACAATGCTCCAAGTGAGGTCTTGCAAGAGCAGAGCAGAGGGGCAGGATCACCTCCTTCGACCTGCTGGTCACACTCCTTTTGATGCAGCCCAGGATACGGTTGGCTTTCTGGGCTGCGAGTATACCAGCACCCCCAAGTCCTTCTCCGCAGGGCTGCTCTGAATCTCTTCCCTGCCCAATCTGTAGCTGTGCCTGGGATTGCTCCAACCCAGGTGGAGGACCTTGCACTTGGCACAGTTAAACTTCATCAGGTTGGCATCAGCCCACCTCACAAGTGTGTCAAGGTCCCTCTGGATGGCATCCCTTCCCTCCATCCTATCAATCAAACCACACAGCTTGGTGTCATTGGCAAACTTGCTGAGAGTGCACTCAATCCCACCGTCCATGTCACCAACAAAGATGTTGAACAATACGTCTATACAGCTGGATTGAGGCAAAACTGGGGTGGAACACTACGTAGTTACAGGGCACTGGTTATTTTCTACGAAAGTTGATGCAAGCTGCTTATGGAGTATATCCTGTCCAGAAGTTAAATCATTCTGCAATGCATATAACATCTCTGGATCTCGTAATTTAAGGAAACTGTTCGTAAAGTTACTGTCTAAAGCCACTGCTACTTGTGTGTCAATGGTGAAATGTTTTCTATGTATGTTACAGGATGATGAATAGTACTAAGAGAACTCCTCACAGGAAATACAGGATTTTCCAACATACGGAAATGAATTAATGCCACTGAAAAAATTGCCCTAAACTCACCTTTTTACTGAAGGAGAAAGATAGGATAAATCCTTATGTGGGCTTTTTGCCAAACCAATGGGGGAAAGAGGGGAAACCTCAACTTTGGCTGTGTGTTTAATGGGTAAATTTATCTGATTTGAATTATACGAAATAATAGGTTAGTTCTACTCAAGTCTCATCCCAGACCCACCCCCCTTTTCCAGCCCTAGGGGAGGGAGCGTTAAATAATGGTCTTTGTAAACTGATGCCCATGCAGTAAGAGTCTGGAGAAGTGCTGCTTGTACAAGTTAACACGGGCAGCGAAGAAGGAGCAACCAAATAAAAAGCAGCTGCAGGAGCAAAGTGGACCCTTCTGAAATTAGAAGACATGTCTTTCTTCACGAGAATTCTGGCCATGAAATGCAAGCAGACGCTTGAATCCGAGGGAACTTACTTCTACCATGCGCTTTTTGCCAGCAGGTTTCACCAGCTGCCCAGACTTTCCAGCAGCCAGTCCCTGGAGGTGCAGAACAACTCCCCAGCGGCGGCAGAGAACAAAGGCGATGCGACGGTGGGGGGCTCGGGGAGCGCAGGGGAACTGCTGGAGCCCGCCCCGCGCCGGCTTGGCAGGGTGAAGAGCCTGCACGAAATGCCCGGACCCAACACTCTCTACAATCTCTACGAATTCTTCTGGAAGGATGGCTTCGGCCGCATCCATGAAATCCAGGTACAGCTTACTCGGCTATTTAATGTTTTATTCACGCAGGGATTACTTAAACTTTTCCTCGTCTCCCCTCATAAAACATAGTTTAGACAGCGGGTTAGCAGCACCGCGGCTGTTTATCGCCGCGTTCCCGCTGTTAGCTGGGAGCCGCGATCCAGAGGATCCCCCCATTCAGTCTCCCTCTCCCGTAGCACTGGTAGGGTTTTTAGCGGTTTTGTTTCGGTGAGGAGCCTGTGAGTTCGTTCTGTGAGTCTTGCCGGCACCCCGTTCCCGGGACCCACGTCCCTCTTGCGCGAGGCGCCTGAGCTCTCCCTTTTGATCTTTATGGCTATTTTGAACTCTTAGGAAGTGTCTTATGACTAAAAAGGGGAAAAAAAAATCAATGCATGTTTTTGAACTGTGTCGTTTCACAGTCCTGCTGAGGGCTTATTTTTTGGGGCAGAGCTGGGAAATATGGGCTTTCCTTGGACAGCAGCACCCGCCCCGAAGGTGAGGCAGCGTCGGGCCGTTTCCACCCTCGACCGCCTCAGGCGTGCTGAGGCGTCGCCGCCCGGGCCGTGTGCGGGGGACTCCCGCCGCGTTCCTTCCTTCAGCTCAGCCCCTCTGCTCTGGGCAAGAGACCATTTTGTTTCTCAAGCCCCCGCTTCTGCCCCGGCCTCCCCTTACATAAATACACTTCGCGTATATAGGTCCCCGGAGGGGGCGGTATTTGCGCCTGGCCGCGCCGCCGTCACCGCTGCCCGGCCCGCGGCTGCCGCTCCGCTCCCCTCAGCGGGAGGCGGGCGGGCGGTTGGTTTGAAACCTCCCCGTGTGTGCGTGTGCCGGGGGGGGGGGGGGGGCGGACGCACGGCGGTGGCGGCCCGCGCTGCCCGCGCGCCCCCTCCCCCGGCAGCCCCATTGGCTCGCCGTGATGGGGAGGGGAGAGCGGGAAGAGGGGCCCGATGGCGGGGTGAGGGGTGGGCGGCGGGCGGCTCCTGTCACCTGAAGCAGGGGCGGCTCTGGAGTAGGCCCGGGGGGTGTGTGGAGACCGTGAAGTGAATGTGAGCGAGGGTGGGGGTTGAGAACTGTCCTCAGTGGTTTGGGCACTGCCACCTCTGTGGTGGTGTACTGGCCACGGCGTGTAGTGTGTACCCCTTCTCAGCTGCAGCCGGCGAAGGGAGGAGCACGGTTATCCGTGCCTGGGGCAGCAGGAGCTGGTGAACCAATATCCTTTCTCTGTACGGCGTTTGCTGGATGCTGGGGTGGGTTACTGTCTTACTGCAAGGCTGACTGTATCAAAAGATGATTTTTTGGTTGCTTGGCCGAACACGTGGGTTTCATTCCTAAACAGTCACAGTGCATCTCCTGTGGCTCTTTTCCCCATGTAATCCAAGCAATTCTGAACTGAGCACGTGTGTTTGAGGGAGTAAACCAGTGGTTCTCGTCCTTTTGCAGTTGTGGATCCATGAGCTTTCCACTGGCAGTACAGATCTCTTGGAAATGCCTCAAATGTGGCATTTGTTATATTGCTTTTCTTAGTGACCTTTCTCAGTTTTTTGGGAAGAGATTCACAGACAACCCCAAGAGGTTCACTGCCCGAAAATCGCTGAAATAAAAAAAGAGAGTGGGAAGTAAAAACAGAAAAGGGAAGCCAAAGGGAACAGGACAGGACTTTAAATGGTTTGAGGATCAAAACTCAAAAGTTAGGGTTCACAAAGGACCTAAAAACACCAGAAAGAGGCGGGGGGGGGGGGGGGGGGAAGTTGCTTGGTTCTGCCTGTCCGTTGCATTTTCTATTGAGATCTATAAAAACAAGTGTTAGGCTCTTCAGTGCATGCTGTGTTTGATGATAGCTAAACAAGATTACCAGTGATGAATTGCTCTACTTAATTGCTTGCTAACCCAGGGACATGCAGATGAAACTTCATGATAGCTAAAGCTTTCTGTTAGTTTACGTTTCTTTTTTTCTCTACCTCAGTGGTGGTATACAAAATTTCAGAGGCACTCAGCAGTCATAACTTGAAAACAAACAAACCAACCAAACTCCCCTACTATTGCATTAAATTTCTTTTACTGTCAGAACAGTGAAAATGATTCAAAATAGTAAAAGAAATGTAAGACAAACTACATACTAGTATATGCTTTTCACTACCACTAGCTGATATGAGTATTTTCTTCTTTCATGAATATTATTCATAGAAAGGAAGTCAGGAGGAGGGATAAGGAGGAGTTTTAATATGATACTGATTTTTATTCTGTTTCGAGTCTCAAAAATCACTTTACAAGTTATGTGTGCCCTGTTTGCGTACATGCTGGTTGCAAATAGGCATTATCCGGATTAATAACAGTCTGTTAAACTTAACAATACAGTGAACATCAGGAATGAATTAATCTGAACCCCTTTGGTAACCAGCACAGCTACTTAAATGATGTCCTTTGGTGCACACAAATATTTGTACGCTATATGCAGAAGGGGTGGGGAAGCTGAGCCCTTTTTCACAAAGGAGGTTCTGTTCTCAGTAACATGATTCCAGTTACTCCTGGCCAGAGCAGTAATGCCTACAGCAATTATGACAAAGGGAAAGTATTTTTAATTTGATGGGGTTATATCCCTTTTGTATCATCAGTGGTATGCAAGTATAAAGAAAGGTCAGGGGGGAAGGTTTGGATGCAGGCAGTTTGGATTTATGATGTGCGAAAATCATAGAATCACAGAAGGGTTAGGGTGGGAAAGGACCTTAAGATCATCTAGTTTCAACCTCCCTGCCATGGGTAGGGACACCTCATGCTAAATCATGTCACCCAAGGCTCTGTCCAGCCTGGCCTTGAACACCTCCAGGGGTGGAGCATTCACAATGTCCTTGGGCAACCCATTCCAGTGCCTCACCACCCTTACAGTAAAGAACTTCTTCCTTATATACAGTCTAAACTTCCCCTGTTTAAGTTTGAACCTGTCCTATCACTACAGTCCCTAAAGAAAATGCCGGGTGTGAGAGTGGTATGTGAGACATTCAAGTGTAATATTTTTAAGTTTTGGAACAAGGGGAAGAAAACCTATGTTGTGATAGAAAATATGGAAGAGAAATTCCTGGCATTTTTTTAAACATGAAATTGAAGCACTGAATATCATTCTGTTTTAAAAGCAAGAGATGCCCAAATATCTTGTCCTTGCCTTTTTCTGTTTTAAAATTAGTATTACATTTATTTGATTGTGTGGCTTGACCCTTGATTTGTTTCCTGTCAAAGTTCATCCTCACATGTAAACCTCACTGTTAGTGGAAAAACCAAGCTGCTCTCTAAATAGCAAAATTTGTTGAACCTGGTTTTTTGTGACTAGTGACCTCTATCCCCCTCACTCCACTGCCTCTTCCTTGCAGCACTCATCTCCCAGCTCATTCTTTCCTCTGAAGACTCATGCTCTCATTTCTCCTCAGGTTCAGTTTCAGTATCTCTGAAGATACTTTGGGTTTCGGATGTGCTTGTTCATACATTGGCATGCTTGTCTGCATGTGGTGTTTGGTTAGCAGCCAGTCAAGCAGAAGTGATAACAGTTGAGTTCCTATTGTAGCATTTCCCTTATCAGGGTGACTAATACATGTGTCTCATTTGAATCCAGGTGCTGATTTTTGAAAATGGTGAGAATATAGTTGTAGAAGACCTTTAACTCTCTATTAAACTTGCCTGAAAGTGGCCATTGTGCTCCAAAAGTAGTAAAGAGGAGACTAGCAGAGACCACAATTGCACTACTCTTGTTTTATTTGGAAAATGGGCAGAAAGAGTTAACATTTTATATAAGCACTTAGTACCATATGCTGAGGAGTGCTTAATGTATCTTCAACTTATTGTTGGCAATTAAAAATTTCATCTCTGTAACCAAGACTGATTAAAAAATATTTCCTGTAAGGTAATCATGGATCAGCACTAAACTTTCACTAGTGTAGTTGTATCTTTGATACAACTGATTTATACAACATTTATTTACATTTATTTATGTATTTACAATCTGATACAACATTTGACTTATAATCAGTGTAACTCTCAAGGTAATATGTCAAAGTTAAGCTTTAGTTGGTTTACGTTGTTTTGCTACTTTAAGCTGAACTAAAGGTGTTAAAATTTAAAGCTTTCTTAAATTCAAATTCCTGAGAATAGCTCTTTAGCAACTCCTTTTCGGTTTTGGGGGGTTTTGCCTCTTAAAATATTTATATACCTCTACTCCAAGTGAACTCCTGGGAGTTGAGTGTTTCATTTCATTACCATATCAGAATGAAATTTATTTGAAATAGTAAGATTTAATGGTACAGTGATAGCACAAATCTAACTGGAAATTTATTTGTTTTTTTTAATACATAATGTTTTCTAATCCTTAGTTGCCTGTTGCTTGCCTCCAGCTTGAATCATGCAACTTGTGGATCAGCCACTAAATAAACCTCACTGCTGGAATAAGACCTTAACTTTTTCTTCCTTTTGCAGAATTAATGTATGTCTTTCTAAGAAAATTGCTGATGACACTGTCCCAAGATTCAGTTCTTCACTAGGCTACTGTGCTATCATAGTCCTCACTTAGGTGTGAGAAACTTATAAGTAGTTATTTGTAAAGAACAAATTGGTAGACTAAGTATTTACAAAGGACATTAAAAGTAAATTATTATATTTTTGTATTCTACTGTTCATTTCACCCTATTTGCCTCCACATTTTTCGTTTTCTCAGACATTCTAACCTGTTTTATCTGAAGGGATGTGTTTTTAGGTGCCCCAAGGCCTTTCATCTTCTTGGTATTTGGTTTCACTCACACTTGGTGCCTTACAGCTTTGAGTCTTTTCAGTCAGAGGTGTGACCTCTCTGTTTTTCTTGTGAATATTCCACAGTAATGCTTAGATGCTTTCTGCTGACATCTCAAACCATTCCTTGACTGGAAGCCTGGTGATCAAGTTCTAGATGTCATAGATTGATTCACTGTATGACAGGTTGTCAGTTTCCTTTTGTGATATTTTTCCTTAGTAATACTTTACTTCTGTTTCTCTGTTGGTGATATTGTAGCAAAAACACACTCAGGAGTATGGAAAGATCTTCAAGTCTCACTTTGGTCCCCAGTTTGTTGTATCCATTGCAGATCGAGATATGGTTGCTCAAGTCCTCCGAGCAGAAGGTAGAGCACCACAAAGAGCTAACATGGAATCCTGGCGGGAGTACAGAGACTTGCGAGGGAGAGCCACTGGACTTATTTCTGCGTAAGTGTTGCTATTCCTTCCTTTTCTTTGTTTTCTTGTTAAAGTTTAGTGATTTTCTGAAGGACTGTACAGGTCATCTGGGAATTCAGGCTTTTCTGTGTGGGGAAATTTGTGTGTCTAGAGGAGGGAAGAGGGTAAGAATTGATAGTGAATTGTCTGTTCTGCTGTAAATTTTCAAAGGGATCGTAATGATGGGTAGTTTGAATGTGGAGTAAGCTACCTTGCACAAAAGCATTCTTGAGGAATGTATATCAACTAGAGCTGTCTGAGCTGACTCACTTTTTAGCAGTATTGCAGAGCAGGGCTTATTACCTTTGGAACAGCACTGTGCAAATGCGTTTTTTTTGCTTCTAGACTGTTGCGTCCAGTTGTCAGTGTGCTCTGTGGACTTGTTGGCTCACGTTGACTTTAGCTTTATTGTTCATTGAAGTGCCCTCTCAGTAGATCAATGCAGAGGAGTCATTGCGTGGTAAATTCACACTATAGTGCATCCCCATGCAGATATTTTTGAACATGGCTGATTTTAGAACTTTTCTGTCTGTAAAGCTTACATAAACTGGCAGTGCATGTGGGTGTGGTTAGTTGCCGCTGCCAACTACTCACCATCCCCACTGTCTTAGGATGTTTGTTTAGAGGGAAACTAATTTCCGGAGTCATGGACAGTCTGTTTCTTTACTGGTAGGAAAAAGCATTATGTGTTGCACTGCAGACTCAAATCTCCAGTGCAGTTCAGAGTCAAACTAATAGTTTCTTTATATCTTGTTAAATGAGATCTTAAGAGAGTCAGAAAATGTCTGCTAAAGAGATTATTTTGCTGGTCAGTAAGTACCTTGCAGCAGCATTGCTCCAGGTGAAGAAAAAAAGAAAAAGGAGGAGGGGAATACATGGCAATTTAAAATAAATGCATAAAAAGCAGTTGCCTATCTTCATAAGGAATAGAAAGGTATCTCTGGAGCCACTATTCCCAAATACTCTGCTTATACAAATCATGCAGATGCTGCAATTCAGATTTTTAGTTTTCAGCACAAAGATTTCGATACATGGCTCAGCTAAAGGAGAATCTAGCTGTAAATTGTTTCCTTATAGCTGGGTCTGCTATCCTGTTACTTTGTAGGTTTAGAATTAGGGTACCTGAAAGTAATACATCAGAAATGGAATTTATGGTACTACATCAGATCCTTGATTTGTCAAATCTCAATGTGTTACTTGTCTTTGGTAATTAAATGCCAATTCTAGGTAAAAACAATTTTTTTTTGTTTGTTTGAAACATTTTAAATAAACATTTTGAATAAACATTTGAATAATTCAAATGTTTATTTAAAGTAATTTTAATAAGCAAATTTTGGTAATTTCTTGTGTTAGCTACTACTAAACTACTGATACAGAGGCATTTGTCAAATTCAAAATACCGAGGGTACAACTTCTGTCGCTGAAACCAGAGATTGACTTACACCTGTACATACATGTTGCAACACTGAAATTTCATGAGGATATACAATAAATACATGATAAAACTATAGCAGCATAATACCAAGTACGCATGATCATGATTTTCTCCACTTTCTTTCATTTGACATGAAACATCACAAATGGTTTCATTGAGAAGCTCTCATCCAGCTGATGATTGTTAAGGAAAATTGTGTATAGACATTATTCATAATCTCTTCTAGGGAGGGGGAACAATGGCTAAAAATGAGAAGTGTGCTGAGGCAGAAATTTCTGAAACCCAGAGATGTGGCTGTTTACTCTGAGGGAGTCAATGATGTAATCACAGACTTAATTAAAAGAATCCACACCCTCAGAAGTCAAGAGGACGATGGGCAAACAGTGGCCAATGTTAACAACCTTTTCTTCAAGTATTCAATGGAAGGTAAGCCCAGGCTGTATAACATCTGTAAAGAAAGTGGATGTAAAGCAGTGTGCTTATGGTTAGGCATTTTTGGCAAATGACTAGTGCGCCTTTGTGATTAATCTGAAAAGGAAAGCTTGATATTCTGCTTTCAGATGTCTTCCTACTTTAGCACAGCAGTTATCAGTAGGATTCCTTTGTAGACTCCAAAGAGATGACACATTGTAGTAAAGGTTTATTCCTGTGGAAATGGTGGCATATAGGTTAAACGTGCAGTCAAGGTCCTGAGCAGTTTCAGTACTCTGTATTTCTGTATTAATTTCTCAAGAATAAGGGTGCTAAGTTGCTAATTGTGTGACTTCGAAGACATGTTAATTTAGCAACATACTAGCCAAATTACAGGTGGAGAATCACTGTGTGATAGATCTAAATTCTTTTTATAGCTTAATGTGGGAAAAGATACTGCTTTCGAATGCTTACACGTTCCAAGTGTAGGGTTGTTACGCTTGCTTTAAAATCATCTGCCACTAGCTACCATTATTGAGGGAATGCTAAATGGAACTCCAGCCTCAGCTGTTATGTCATTTCCTGTGTTCTTACAGAAATCTTAATGGTGATTCTATTTCATGCTTTCCTTTAACTGACTGCATAGAACCTGATCTCATTACACATAGCGCCTTTTAGAAACATAGGTACTCTGCTGACAGGCAGCTGAATGATTTGGGCTTTGTAAGAACTTCCAAATTGCTCATCTATGAAGGTGCTATATCAAATTGGTGTCTGCCTTTTGGTAAACTAACCTGAGTCTGTTCTACATTAATAATCTCTAAAAATGGCATTAAACTAAGATTTACCAACTTTATGGAATTTTAAACTCTTGAGCTTACAGATGCACTTTAACTGATGGGTTGGTTTAAATTCTTTGCATTCTTTTAGGTTTTCATTTATAACTTGTGCCTGGCACGCACTTATTTCCTATATGAATTGTGGTTTTGATTAACTGACACTGTCAAATGTTCAGGGAGCCAATGCGTAAGATTTTTTTGAAAGGACTGTGTGAAGAGCAGAAGAGTATGTAAGAGCTAGCAGTTGCTGAAAGAGGCACAAGAGAAATGAAAGGCACAGAAAAATAATCTTCTCAGGGAGGAAAATTAGAGAAAGAAGGGTGGGTTAAAAATAGCCAGATTTTAAAATTTTTTTTGTCTCTAAAGAAGAAATGCAAAGCAAAGAACAGGGAAAAAGGAAACTTTCTTAAAATATCTACATGTATATATGCTCAAGAATTTATGAAGAGTTTGATGGAGGGGAAGAACAAAATAAACCATCATTATCTATTGTACCTGTTTTTAAAAGAAAAAATGGGAAAAAAGGAGACTAGAGTGTTAATAGACCATTTATTCTAATTATCTAGTTAACAATTATTCTAATATTTCCTGAAAAGATGTGGACAAACTGCTAATGAATTTTAAAGTGCAACATTTATTTAAAACATTTGATTTGATGTAAATAGCTTTGAGAAATTATCTAAATGCCTTTTTAAATTTCCTGATTTCCCTACTGAATTTGATAAAAATCATTAAATAAGACTATTTTGGTAAAAGGAATGGGTTTTATACCATACCATGTGACATTTTAATTAATAAACTGAGTAATGTCATCTAGATTTTGCAAGTTGGGAGGAAAAGTTGCTAGAAACCCATTTCAGGAAGTAATTAATAAATGGTGCTGTCAAACTGAAAGAACATTTTGGCTTACTCCAGTAGGGCAGTTCCTGGCTGAGTTCTGTCTAGTATTTAACAATTTGGGTATGTTTATAAAACTGAGCTGAGAGATTGCAGGGACTCTCATGGACAGGTAAGAATTAATAAACGGAAGAGATGGTCCAGAGTCAGGAAAAATAATAATAATTTACTGAAAATATATACGAGTACTGTTTGTTGGTGGGGGAAAGTGGTATTTCTAGTAGGGATCACTGCAATATTGCAGAAAAAAAAATCTGAGGAAATTATAGCAAGTCAGGAAGAAGAGATGGGTTAATACTGTCACTTGCAACAGTGTCACATGCTCGCTGGTTTTCAGGGTTACATGGAATATATTGTGTGCAGTAAAATCACTGTCTAGAGTGGAAGCGCTTTATCAGTTTGTGCATACTCATTATTCATTTACTACCAGCTTATGACAAAGAAAGGCATAGCTACTGCTAGAAACTTGAGGTGTCACCACAGTTTTCAGAAATACCTTTGGAGTTGGGTGTCCTTGTGTGTTTAGAGGCTGACGCATCAGGCTCAGGATTTGTGGTGCAATGCAAAACACAGCAAACATGCTGGAGGCCTGCTCTACTTCTGGTGTAATTCCTGGCTGTCTTCTCAGATTGAGCATTACAGACGCAACAGCCACTGTCTCACTACAATGTTTAGCTGGGACTTTTTTACTGTATTTTAAATTTCTATTTTATTTGCTCCCAACTGCAGTACTAATAACTAAATATTTTTGGAAGGTAGTTCCATTATGTTAGCATTTTAATTCCTTAAATTATTAATATGTATGTATGCATGTGTATAGCAAATTCTTTGATTTCATGTGTGCAGGTGTGGCAACTATTCTGTATGAATGCCGGTTGGGCTGCCTGGAAAACAACGTCCCGCAGCAGACTGTTGAATATATTGAGGCTCTGGAGTTGATGTTTAGTATGTTTAAGACCACTATGTATGCAGGTGCTATTCCCAAATGGCTTCGTCCACTTATTCCAAAACCCTGGAGGGAATTCTGCAGATCCTGGGATGGACTCTTCAAATTTAGTAAGATTTAGTAGCAGAAAAGTTCGGCTGTATTTCTTCAGGTTCTGTGTGTTTGGACAGGACTTGCTGCGTTTCTTCTCTAAAATTCTAGAAAGATGTGGCAGAAGTAAATTTCACATTAATCACAGACTGGCCAAAGGAACCATTTAAAAAACATACCCTATTGAAAAGAAAATTACCAGTACACTTTAAATATTCCCTATTTTATACTGCTGTCTCTTTGCTTGTCTTCATCTGTTCCAGCACTCAGTCCTTACTCCAGGTTTGAGTTCTTTGCCAAGACTTTATCTTAAGCCACTCAAATTTTAATGAGTGTAGTTTTGTTGACTTCAGCATATTTTCAGTCAGGCACTCTGACAAATAATCACCACTAAAATTGACGAGAAAGTTAAAAAATTAGACTTTAGCAGTTAATTATACTCTTTGTGAGGATTATATATCTAACATACAAGCATATAAGTTGACATAGAAGTATACTGTTGTACTACAGTATGTTTTTTTTTTGTAAATAAAGCATTCCAGGCTACTTTATGAATCAACTTTCATGTAAGTAAGAAGAAAAACTTGTCTTTGCAATATTTTTTTCTTTTTAAATATTTTGGACCCTCTTTCCCTGTCTAATGTTAGAAAGCTGCATGCTTTTTTTATTTTATTAGCACTATTTGTCTAGTTAGGTCTGTGTACACCTTTTTTAGGTCAGATTCTTTAATTTCTTAACCTTTAATACACCTAGTATGCTTATTTTTTAATATGTATTGATCTGTGCCTGTAGTAGGCATTAGGGAACCCACTTAATGCTGATTTAACTGTTCTTTCTGTGAACTGTGTACATTTTTACACTGCCATTTTTGCATTATTTCCCACAATAATGTACTCTTGTTCCCTCTTATGGGTTAAAAATAACAGGAGACTTAAGCTTTGTCCTAGCAGCGGCTGAAAAACTGTTCTTGAGGAATTTGTTCCATTTGAAACTTACAATGCTGTTTCTTTGTTGAATCCCTTTGTGAGAAAGGAATAAAATGGTGAAAATCACTATGTGATATGTGTGTATTTGTGTAGGCTTCACAAAGGAACGTGTTAATTCTAGGTCCTTTTTTGTAAGTTCATTCTGTGAGGCATTAAGTTTCTGAGGGTTTTTCCTCTTTTCAAAGCCCTTGTTTCACTGAAGGTGCTGTTTGTAATCATTGAAATATAAATGGTACTGTAGGTGAGTTTGTTCAAAGTGTCATTCACTGATGTTTTTCAGTTTTTGTTATTACTTGATGCTCCTCATCTTTGTCTTCAGTGTAATTCAGTTCTGTGGCTTCGACCTTCTGGTTGCGGCTAACATCTTGTAGCAGTTTCTGTGTGCTGAGTTACATCATGCTCTGCAGTGTTCACCACTTCTAGCAGGGTTATCAGAAAACAAGCCAGGTGGGCAGAAAGACTTGACCTTGAGCTTCCTTCATTTGCGGTCAGAAGCTATAGTCTCCTGTGTCCTTTCTTTGCACTCAGCATTCTCATGCTGTGAGCTACCTAGGTTCCTGTCAGCTCAGTCTTTCCTTACCATAAGTACCCACTGACCTCCACCACTACTCTCTTATCTTTTCCCTGAGAAAATAGATTAATTTATTTTATTTTTATATGTGTATAGCATGAGGGAGAAATGTCATTACTGTCTGAAATCAGCAGAAAAATAAAAATGGAAGCTTAACTATTTTTTTTTAATATCAAAGGTCAGATCCATGTTGACAACAAATTGAAGGCTATTCAGTCTCAGCTGGATCGAGGAGAAGAAGTGAATGGTGGGCTACTTACACACCTCCTAGTGAGTAAGGAACTTACTTTGGAAGAGGTCTATGCCAATATGACTGAAATGCTTCTGGCAGGAGTGGACACAGTAAGCTTGTTACCATTTTTCTTGTGCACGGTTGTTTTCAAATCAGTACCATTTGCAGCTACCTTCAGGGAGGTTATGTTGTTTATAAGGACATAAATTCTGACACATTTAAGTCATGACATCTTTAAAGTGGTAGAAAATACATCACTTTGTAATCTCTCTGCTGGAATGAAATTGGTGTTCTGTTCTAGCTAGGAACCCATCACTTTAAGTGGGTTCTGCAGTTTATTAAACAGATAAAATAGCAATTGTCTTTACACTGGACTTGAGTTTCATACATTTTCTTGTACTAGTTTGAATACTGGGTTGGTATTTGTGCTTCTTAGGTAGACCACAATAAAAAAGGCTGCTTAGAATTTGGTAAAGGATTTTCTTGCGTGGCTGATTAAATCAACTGAGGCACATATTATGGATTGGCTCCTGGGTTCTGTTGAAGTTTGTTAGGAGGTGGGTGTTATACAAGCAATAATGTGGATAAGACATAAGTTTACCCATGCTTGTGTTGGTAACACACAGTCAGTCTGAGGCAAAGAGCTGCGGTAACAGGGTATTGGTGAGGCTAGCATATGCAATATGTTAACATCTAGTGAAGCATTCTATGTGGCCATCTCTCCTCATTCTTCTGATTTGTCATCTACAGTATTTGAAGAAACATTAAAGTCATGTATGTATCTTCCCTTTCTCTCATTTCTGTTATCAGTGTAGCTTGCTATTGACTGCAGCGTGACAATCAGAAGAATGCGAAAGGATAAAAATGAGTTATTGTGTTGTATACACAATGTATACAGAGTGATTCAGAATATCAGTGAACACTTATTGTAAATTATTGTAACTGAACAAATTTTTAAAGTATATGAATTTGATAAAGTGCTATGTAGGACTGTTTTATAGTCTTACATTAGAAAAGATTAAAATTAGTTAAAAAGTAAAGTAGCCTTAAAGTAAAAAACTTCTCTGGATAATTGAAATCAGATTTTTTTGGTTTAAGAAAGTTTGTAAAAAAAGTAGTGCTTCTGAATTCCAAAATAAGGAGCATATGTAAAACTTATTTATGTGCTGAGGATTGTTTCATTGGCTTAATATCCCTAGGGGCTTATGAGTTTGGAAAGCTTTTTGATGTTTGGTTCTCAAGTAAATCACGGCTATTCATCCCATTCATTTTCTAATATTTCAGACCATTAATTTTCCATTCTTTGTGTGTGACAGAGTTTTAATTAAACTAAGAGGAAAAGGTTCAAGTTCATGCCAACAGCTTTCCCTTTCCATTTGACTCTGCTTTCTCAGCCAGCAGCATTTTGTTTTTTTGTGAGAGAATGGTACTTCTGATTTCCTCATTTTCAAGTGCAAGACTGAAATTGAGGACGTCTTTTCCCCTACCACTGTCACTTCAGTTCTCATTTTATTGTAGAAACTGAAAGAGGTTTAGAGGATTATAAAAGCTTTCAACAAAATTGTAAGGCAGGTTTTAGCTATAAAGCCTTTTGGCTGTCCCTGGAACAGTACTAATTTTTAAGAGGTTATGAAGGAGCTGGGATCCTGGGAAGAACCAGTGTTTATATCAGAGTTCTGTATACAGATGGCACAATTGCCAGCTCCTCTGAGAGGAATAGAACAGGGTTGCATTTTAACAAGGGACACTCAATATTGCAAGAAGAAAAAAAGAAAGATTCTGAGAATGATACTTCTAGCATTTGTTTGAAGACAAGACATGATGAATTTGGATTCTAAATTTTTCTTAGATATAAACCCAAAATAGGACATTTCAGGAAGTTGAGGTTTTTACCCATACATTGTTTATAACCTGATGCTTTGTTGTACTAATGAGTGAGAAGCTGGAAATAAAGCTGCTTCACTTTCTACATAGGAAACTTTTTGCCTCTATTCATTATACAAGTTGAAAAAAATGCACTTGAAAATAATTCAAGAAAATTAGGGTGGAAGTTGCAATTTTTCTGTCTTAAATGCTGCAAAAGCCTGGAGCAGATCCTCCTGGAAACTGTGATAAGGCACATGGAAAATGAGGAGGTGACAGCCAGCATGGCTTCTCTAAAGGCAAATAGCATCTGACAAATTTGGTGGCCTTTAGTGAAGGGGTTACAGGATTGGTGGATAAGGGAAGAGCAACCGACATCATCTGTCTGGACTTGTGCAGAGCATTTAAAACTGTCCTGCACAACACAGTACCTCTCTTCTAGAGCCTTGCTAATTATTAGCATCATTAATTAGGAGGGGAGTGTATTTTAACATTTTTGGGGCCGCTTTGAATATATAAGCTCTTCTTCAAGCTTCCTTAAGAAAGCTGTCAATAGGATGCTGAATTTGGGTCAAATGAGAATTTTCATGAGGTAGAAAGTGCTAGTTGTGATGTAGCCCTGCTTACCAAAGGGTAAGGTATAATCTTAGTGGTAATATCAAATCTGTTGTGTGGAGGCTAATAGGAGACCACCATATGCTTAAAAGGGGTTGGTAATATTCTGAGAAGTATTCTCTTGCTTCCTGTGAAACAATTCTGTTGGGAAGAAAGGTGAAATACATATTGAAAGCTAACAGTTAACTTAATCCATTGCTGTTTATAGAGTGTTCATGTAGTTTTGATTGCATTTGTTTTTTCTGTTGCTTTTTATATATCACTAGAAAAATATCAGCATGGATTGTTTTGATATGTGGGCGATTTTTGGATGGAAAAAAGATGAAGGAGGGCTGGTAATGTCTGACAACATCTCATTGAGTCCACATATGAGTCATTGCCAATTTGTTTTATAACCTTAAATTTATGGAACACATCGTTGAAGACTGGTTGTTTTTCTTGGCTTGAAGTTATTCTTAGTCTTATTGAACTTGATGATGGTGGTTACGTGCTTTCTTTCTTAGACTTCTTTTACTTTGTCCTGGGCAACATACATGTTGGCGAAGCACCCCAAGGTTCAACAATGTGTTTATGAAGAAATAGTCAATAAACTGGGGAAAGACCAAGTTCCTGTTGCTCATGATGTCCCAAAATTGCCTTTGATTAGAGCTGTGCTGAAAGAAACCTTGAGGTAAGCAGGTAGCCGACAACTACAATCATTAATTAAAAAAATTAATTCCATGTAACTGTAGTGGATTTTGAGTCCATACTAGCATTTGTATTTGGTTGCTGTTACCGCTGTTTGCTGCTTCTGCTTTTATTTATTGTATAAGTATTGTGTCCAAGGATGCCTAAGCAATGAAATATGATCAATTGTATAATGTTTAATGGTTTTTAGTATGATAGAAGTAGTATGACATATGTAAGACATGTATGTTAAGGTAGGTAATTGAAAGCTAGATTTTTGCCTTTTAAAGTATTAGTCTCTGTGATGGACTGTAACAACCTCCCGCCCCACACTGGTACTTTGCAGTGCCACTACAGTGATTTTAAGCTTCTTGATTTAAATTAAAGGCATGTGACTTACTTTTTTAATGTTTATACCAAACGTTCCTAGTGAGGTGAGGGCAGTTAGAGGATTTTAGGGAAGGCATCAACAAGGTTTTTTCAGCTCCCAGTAGTGCTAAAACATCTCCAGCTTGACAAGTTGATTGCATTTTTTGTACATGTGTAAAGAATAAATATACAGGCCAAACAGCTCAACTTCCAGTTACTAGTAATAAATTTTCTCAGGTATTAATCACATTCTCAGAGATAATTCAGGGCTTTTGAATCTACAAGGTGTTTTGAAAAACCTTTTTGCTGTGAATGCATATTGCATTCATAATGCATATTTGCAAGTGCAAGTTGGAATCTAAATTTTTGAAGTTGTATTTAGATATTACTTCTCATAAATATTTGTCTCTAGGTTATATCCAGTATTGCCAGGAAATGGAAGAGTGACCCAAAAAGACTTGATTGTCGGAGGATACTTGATACCTAAAGGGGTAGGTTCTATTGCAGTCCTCTCCAGAGAACAAGGTTTATTTTTTGTGTATGAAATGCGATCTTTTGCAATTGTGTGCAGTTTTGATGTCTTCAACACAAAAAGGACATGGAACTGTTGGAACAAGTCCAAAGGAGGGCCACAAGGATGATCAGGGGACTGGAGCACCTCCCGTATGAAGATAGGATGAGAAAGTTGGGGCTGTTCATCCTGGAGAAGAGAAGGCTGCATGGAGACCTCATAGCAGCCTTCCAGTATCTGAAGGGGGCCTATAAGGATGCTGGGGAGGGATTCTTCATTAAGGACTGTAGTGATAGGACAGGGGTAATGGGTTAAAACTTAAACAGGGGAAGTTTAGATGGATAGAAGGAGGAAGTTCTTAACTGTAAGTGTGGTGAGGCACTGGAATGGGTTGCCCAAGGAAGTTGTGAATGCTCCATCCCTGGCGGTGTTCAAGGCGGAGTTAGCCTTGGATGGCATGGTTTGGTGTGAGGTGTCCCTGCCCGTGGCAGGGGGGCTGGAACTAGATGATCTTAAGGTCCTTTCCAACCCTAACTATTCTATGATTCTATGATTCTATGTATCCACTTAATTGATTTCAAAAGATTCACCAAGTTAGAGCATTAAGAGGAAAATACTTCAATAATAACCGTTTATATGACAAAACTGGATTTTATAATTGACTTGTTGGTGCTGGGTTTTTTAGGTTTGTCCTCATGACTTGTTTTTAATATTCCTGAGGGTGTAGTCTATTAACTTCTCTGTGCAATGTTACAATTTCATTTAAAAAGCATTAATTTCATTATTCTTGCAGTTTTCTGATTCTTTGCCTGTTAATTCACTTTGTAGAAAGAGTTTAATTTCCTTTTAAAATTATGAATCTTTTGTTTATTCTATTGTCACAGTTTAAATCCAGCAAAGATTGCACAGAGATCATGGTAGAACTGTATGGCTCTATTTTAAATGGCAGCATTCCTGTTAGAGCAATGTAGCTTTAAATCAATTAGGGTTCTTAATTCTAATACAGTTATTTAAATGTTATTCCTCACACATACTTCTATTCTGCTTCTCCCACCCCCCCCCCCCAATTAATTTGGAAACATCTTCACATCAGTTATTGCTGTTCTTTTTCTTGAGGTGGTGTGGTGTTTTTTCCTTATCATCATTTTTTTTTTCTTTTCTGTTGTCTTGTATCTTTTCCCTTTCTCTCATACTGAGACAATTCCCAGTACTTGTGACTTTTGTTCCCATCTTCTTCCCTACTGCATCTTCTCTAATGTATCCAGCAACATTTTAAACAATTTGAAGATTATTTCATTCAACCAGGTGAGAATGTGATCTGATATTCCAGGTATCCTTTTTTTTCCTCTAGAATTACTGAAAGATACTTAATATTTATCACCTCATATTGTAGGAATGGTATTAATTACAAATACTTTTGTATTTTGTTATATATATTAGAGTTAGCTAAGTATAAATATGATTTATTTCCTCAGACGCAGCTGGCACTCTGTCATTATGCTACTTCATACAGTGAAGAAAATTTCTCAATGGCAAATGAGTTCCGACCTGAGCGCTGGCTGAGGAAAGATAACTTCGACAGAGTAGAAAATTTTGGTTCCATCCCCTTTGGTTACGGCATTCGAAGTTGTATAGGAAAAAGAATTGCAGAGTTGGAAATTCATCTTGCACTGATTCAGGTTAGAACTATGTGACAGCATTACAAGAAGAAAAATATATTGGTATGATTCTTTTCTATGTATACCATTTCTGGATATCTTACAGTGCTCAAAAACTTTGTTTTTGAGTGTTGTTTAATGAACTTATCCTGCAAAGGATGCTTGAAATGTGGCATGCTTGTTAAACTACATTGCAGAATTAAAAATCCTTATAGCATAAATAAAGGTAAGATTTTTAAGGAAATATATAGATCCAGTATAGAAGGTTTTTGTAGGCAAATTTGAAGTCTTTCTTAATGTATGCTACAATTGTCATCTGCCCAGTTTCAGTATTTTAGTTATGAAGAATTCAGTGCTTACAAATACATAAAGTAGTTTTTATATCCCTGTCATGACCACAGTGTGATGACAAATAGCAGAATTTTTCTATGTTCTGTGGTCTTCTGTCCTTTCTTGTTCTTTCTTCTAACCTTATTATCGCTTCGGGTATACATCATTTATAGTTCTATAAGTAGTTAGTATATACATATATATATAGTTTTCCATTGCTTCATATCATAAAGAAAGCTTCCCAACAGCTGCTACATTTTTTGTCGTTTAGAAGACACCATTTAACGCAAACACCAAGCTCATATTGTGCAAAAATTTGGAAACTATTTATCGTTACTTATCTATAGAAATATTTAGACCATTATATGTATTCAAAGCAAAGCTTGATTGAATTTACCTTAGAATTTCCTTAAGTAAGCTCCTAGGGCAATCTCTGAACAATTAAATGTCTGTCTTTTGGAATTCACAGTGAGATAGCTCTCAGGGGGCTGGATAGAACAAACATACTTGCTTCTTTTTCAAAAGGAGTATCGAGGAAGTAATAGTGAGCCTGCTTTTGTTTCCTGGAAAGAAACTGGAGCAAAATAGCACAGAACCTATTTACAAGCATCGAGGTACTTCAGGAAGTATTTTTCATGTCTCATACATTGTTCTCATAATTAATAAAATTTGTTCCAGATGGAAGTACCTATAAAATGCATGCACAACTGATTAGAAAAAAGAAATAGCTGGAGGCAGCAGCTGTTGAAATGGGAAAGCACTTTATTAAAATTCTATAAGACTCTGTCCTGCATTTGATTTAGGTTGGTATTTTCATTAGCAGTGGAAATGATGGATTAGAGAATGCTTTTAGTGTTTGCATAGAATACCAAGCTGACATGAATGGAGTTAAAATCAAAGGATGTGAATACGGAATTATGAAAAAATGGAGAAATGTTTAAGAATCAACACAAAATTGGTCACTAAGGAAAGTTGCAAGTTACTCCTTGCAGAAGAAATCAGTTGCGTAACTACAAGTTGCTGACCATCTGGGTAATTAGTACTATAGAAGCAAACTTGAGGGGAAATAGTAAAAAATCTGTCAGGGATAATTATGCTAATTCTGACAAAGCAGTGTAATTCTTGGGTATATTAACAGTATTAGCAAGCATGTTGTATATCAGAAAGAGGAGTTAAATTACTCAGTCTTAACACTGACAAATCCTCAGCTATATAGTGATACACAACTGAACCTGTATACTGCATTTTAAGGACAACATAGTCAAATGGGAGGAAGACTGAGAGAATAACAAAGATGAGGGGCTTGAAAAAGAGAAGAATGAGATGAAAATTTGATCAAAGATGTAACACTAAAATATAGTTATATATAGAAAAATAACATATTGCTCGTCATGCTTACTAGAAGGAGAAGAGAAGATTGCTTAGTGTATAGGACAAAGTGATTGAGAGTTAGGAAAAGTTGAGGATATTATGGTATCTCGTTCTTGAAGATTTAAAAACAGATAGCAGGTATTCTATGCTCAGCCTCAGAACGAGTGAGATAGATCTCTAGAAGTTTCTTTTAGCCCATTATTTCTCTGATTTGCAATTGATTCTCTCAGTGTATTAAGTGTATGGAAATAGAATTTTAATGTATAGAGAACCTGGATGATTGAATTTATAGTGATTCTGCTCAGGAGAGGCTGTAATATTTGACTTCTTGAACTACCGTTATTTTACTTGGTGCACTGGACAGTTGCCGTCTCATGAGGTTTGAAGAGATCTTAGTTTCTTTGATAGCTCAGGCTGCTTAGTTGTGTGGAAATTCTTCAGAAAGGACTGGCTCAGTCCTCCCTCAGTCAGAGGAGGAAGATTCTTAACCATAATCTTCACCTTCTAACAACTCTTTTGTCTGTGTGGGAATCGTAGCACTTAGACTCCACAGAATTGGCAACAGAAATTTTGTTTATGACAGTCTGTTATGTTCTCTTCTCCAAAGTCTAATTTTCGTCTGTAATTCTGCAGCTTTTGTAATACTTGTCCTGTTTATTTTCACAGTTGCTTCAGAATTTTGAGATCAAAATTTCTCCCAAAACTGAACCAGTTCATGCCAAAACTCATGGACTTTTGACTCCTGGAAACTCCATCAATGTGAGATTTTCTGACAGAAAGTGAGACTCCAGTGTTTTGGAAATACTCGTATGATTTTTATGGGAACAGACTTGCATCTTATGGATGTTTAATCATGCTTGTTCTATGGTTTGTAGGTATTTGGCAAAATGGTCAAGTATTACGTTCTGCCTTAGTGCTAGCAGCACATAAGAGAAATTACCTCTTCTGTAATAATTACACATTTGAAAACATATAGTGAAAAAATTCCTTCTTGCACTGGGTATCTGCCCTTACCTGGAAAGATTCCTAGTAATAGCAACATATGCATTGAAAAAAAACCCAACCAAAATTCAGTCGTATCATTCAGTGCTTTTGTTAGACTGCTTTGTCATTAAAGTCAGCTACTCAGTGAGTCTATTTGCAAGCATGCATTTTAGTATATAATAAGTGAAAATTAGTTGAGTTTATGAATTTGTGTTTCCTTGTTTCTTGTCCTCCCATTTTTTTTAAAGGTTTCCACCTAATATTGAAATTCTGAGATCATTTCTCTCATCTGTAAAAACATTTACCCTGTGTGTATTAAAAAGTTAATACAGTAATATGAAAAGTAAAGATAGAAAAAATACAATTCATGTCAATTTCTGGTTAAACTCAAAGTACAGAACAGTTGAAAATTTATCCAAACATAATCCCCATGAATGTTTCTATATAATTAAGAAAAAAATCTTAAAAATAAAAGCTTAAGTGTCACATTGTAGAGCTGTGAATCCATACATTGTTCTCAGCACCAAAGCATAAGCTAAGTAGAACAGCACAAGCCACTTTCACTGTTCTAGTTAATATTATTCCAAAACTAAATGTAAATAATAAAAATAAAGTAGTTGCTACATTTTAATAATTTAATTAAAATGCTACTATTAACTATCTTCACAGTTCTTCAACAGTAAGAACTGGAAACTTCCCGTTGTGTCATGCTGAAGCCATAGGCAGGTGCACAGTTGCCTTCAGTAGGATGGAAATGTGACTACTGAAGTATTTGGAGATTTTTTCTTCTTACCATCTACTGTCTTAATTTCTTCTTTATGAAGAGTAAATACCTGAAAGGTTTTGTTGTTTCGTTTTTGGGGTTTTTTTAATTATTTTATTTTTCCTATGACAGCTAACAGAAAAGTCTCTCTTGCATGACACTTCAGTCTTTAGATAACTTTAGTGTCACCGCACTAACCTAACTTCATCATTTTTGAGGGAAGACTTATACCTTGGGACAATGTTATGCCTTGAACATCATTCAAATCCACATATCCTAATATCAAATTAACTGTAATTATGTATAATTAACTGTTTACGCATCAGGCTCTGACCGCTGTTTGTGAGGTAGTTTATGTACTGATACCCATAAACTTCTCAACCATATGAAGAGTTAAAAAAAGTTATGCAACTCAGTTTTTAACATGGAAACACTTTTCTTTGCTCATCTAGCTGGAAGAAGTCAAAGACGTTACAAATTAAATAACACGTGGTATTTTTAATGATGTACATGAAATTCAACTTAGATAACTACAACAGTCGCATCATTGCAGTATTTCAGTTACTTTTTGTTGTGCCTTTTCAAGGTCTTGACAAAAGGAACACAAAAAAAATCTCCTTTGTATGGATCTCATATATAAAATAATACCACTAAACAAAACTGATCTGTGAGAAGGTTAAATGCTTACATGATGACTTTAAAATGTTAATCCCATATTGAGCAAATACATGTCCTGTAAGAAAAACAGGTGGTCTGTGGACAGTTTTCTCCTTTGACAAGCTTCCGTTTTGATGCTGTTTTCCAGGTCTTCGCTTTATTCCTTTTGTTTTTTCTCTCCCGCTGTTATTTCCAATTGTCTCCATCTTAAATAGAATGAAGAGAGTTGTATTTGCCAGAGCCAGCTGACATCCCAAAGAAGATGTATTGCAAAGGTCTGTTTAAAAGTCTGCAAGTTGACTATTTGACTCCATAACTCTGCCTGTTTTTTGCTGACTTGGGGACCAAGGAGCCCAAGCCTTGAATCCAAATTTGGATTCTGTTTGATAACCTCCTCTGCATTGTCAGCATCATTACAAACACCAGCCATTGCTATTTTGTGGTACATTTGCTACTTGGTATCAGTCCCCAATTAATCACTGTAGAAGAGGGAAGAGGTATTCTAAAATGCTCTTTAAAGCATTTGAATCTTTTAATGAAAACAGAAAGCTTGTGATTTTTTTTTTTATAGAGTATCTATCTACCCATGTAAGTTGTCTTTTATACATAATAAAATATTTATACAGAATTTACAAGTCCTGGTTCTTATTTCAGTTGCTATTTATAATTGCATTTTTCTGTAGCATTTTAAAGTTTTTAACTTGTTGGATGGAAATGGAAGATTTGCTGCTACATGGGAAATTACTAATTCAGCTAGAAAAGACCGGTATTCATACGAGAATTTAATGTGTGTAGTGACCTGGCTGATGGAGAGGTAATACTATATTAGAAGTATTGTCAGTCTGGAGGAAAGTTAGTAGCAGAATTACCCAAGAAATACCCTAGGGCTGACTCTAATGTTTTGATTAGTGATAATTACTTAATACGTAGAAGACTATTAATGATATAAAGAGTGAAGGCATAAAGTACAACCCAAAACAAACCAAAACCAACAGAACCCAGAATATAATAGAGATGGGATGGCATTTAATAGCAAAAGACATGTATGTAGGGGATAAAAATAGTTTATTTGAGGAGCTCACCAGCTGAAAATGAAATGTGGAGAGGAAGACCTAAATTAATCACAGGTGACTGGAAACCGCAAGTGTTGGAATAATGAAAAATAGAGCCTAGAATGTACGAGATAAAGTATCTTTGAGAGAGATGGGGGAGAAACAGCTGAGACTGCATCTTAAGTGCTATATGCAGTGTTATGTGTTCAAGAAAGGTGGAGTTTGGTTTGAACAGGTAAGGCAGCTACTAAGATTATCAAGTTAATAAAGTTGCTGTGAGTGGAGAAAGCACTAACATTTGTTTTTGCCTCCCTGTGCTTTAAGCAGACCACAGGCTTGTAGACCAGCACCTGTCACATCTGGAAGCTATGTAACCATGGGCTTAGGAGAACTTGTTTCTTTGGACGCAGAATTGTGCTGACTTGATTACACTCCTTCCAGTCAGAGACAAGGTTTTGGAAACATGGATGTCTGCATGAGACCAAATGTATCCTCAAAAATATTCATGTACTTAGTCTAGAAAAATGAATATTGAGGGAGGAGAGAAATATTGTTTTCTGATACCTTCAGGTTGAGGTGTTTACTCCTTAAGATAAAGGGCAGTGCTTGTCCAAAATGAGTATCACCAGCTAACAATGAATAAACTGGTGCAGTACACTTCGAGCCTTCAGAAGAATGAGAATTTAAGGTGATGGTTTAATTAGAATAGCTGTATTCTGTTTGTTCTCTGTTTTTCTTTACTCTGTTGTAGGTAGATAGGTGTGGAAGGAATCTATGAGGTCAGTGGTGAAGTAGTCACAACTTCAGCAAAATTATATACCAGTGGTGACTGAAACTTACGAACTCATTATATCCCAGCACCGATGTGACCGTGAAGATGGAGAGTAGTATGCCTGGCACAAATAGGCACTGGGGGAGTGTTCAGAGCTAGCAACAGAAGAGTTGTGCTGTCAAGCAGAAGACTGAGGAAGAGGAATAGCAGAGTGGAGGCTTTCGGGCTATACCAAATAATCTCTGGAAGAATACATGAGATCAAAGTTAAAGAACTGGAGAGGTAAGCTGTGGACTGCATGTAGGGAAGGGGAGGAGGAGAGAAATGAAATGAAGCAAGAGCAGTTTGGGCACCTGATATGTGTGCTATTTGCACCACATACCAAAAAAAACACCCCACTGTTACTGGCTTTGATCATTGAGGTTTTTCAGTCATAGAATCATAGAATAGTTAGGGTTGGAAAGGACCTTAAGATCATCTAGTTCCAACCCCCTGCCATGGGCAGGGACACCTCACACTAAACCATGTCACCCAAGTCTCTGTCCAACCTGGCCTTGGGCACCACCAGGAATGGAGCATTCACAACTTCCTTGGGCAACCCATTCCAGTGCCTCACCACACTTACAGTTAAGAACTTCCTCCTTCTATCCATCTAAACTTCCCCTGTTTAAGTTTTAACCCATTACCCCTGTCCTATCACTACAGTCCTTAATGAAGAATCCCTCCCCAGCATCCTTATAGGCCCCCTTCAGATACTGGAAGGCTGCTATGAGGTCTCCATGCAGCCTTCTCCAGGCTGAACAGCCCCAACTTTCTCATCCTATCTTCATATGGGAGGTACTCCAGTCCCCTGATCATCCTCGTGGCCCTCCTCTGGACTTGTTCCAACAGTTCCATGTCCTTTTTATGTTAAGGACACCAGAACTGCACACAATACTCCAAGTGAGGTCTCACAAGAACAGTGTAGAGGGGCAGGATCACCTCCCTCGACCTGCTGGTCACGCTCCTTTTGATGTAGCCCAGGATACGGTTGGTTTTCTGGGCTGCAAGCGCACACTGAAGCCGGCTCATGTTCATTTTCTCATCGACCAACACCCCCAAGTCCTTCTCTGCAGTGCTGCTCTGAATCTCTTCCCTGCTCAACTGTAGCTGTGCCTGGGATTGCTCCTACCCATGTGTATGACATAGCACTTGGCATGGTTAAACTTCATCAAGTTGGCATCAGCCCACCTCACAAGCATGTCAAGGTCCCTCTGGATGGCATTCCTTCCCTCCATCCTATCAATCAAACCACACAGCTTGGTGTCATTGGCAAACTTGCTGAGGGCGCACTTAAGCCCACTGTCCATGTCACCGACAAAGATGTTTAACAAGACTTGTCCAACACAGATCCCTGGGGGACACCACTTGTTACTGGTCTCCAGCTGGACATTGAGCCATTGATCACAACTCTTTGCGTGCAGCCATCCAGCCAGTTCTTCATCCACCGAGTGGTCCACCTATCAAATTGATGTCTCTCCAATTTAGAGACAAGGATGTTGTGTGGGACAGTGTTGAATGCTTTGCGCAAATCCAGGTAGATGGCGTCAGCTACTCTACCCCTGTCTATCAGTTCCGTAGCCCCATCATAGAAGGCCACCAGATTGGTCAGGCAGGATTTCCCCTTAGTGAAGCCATGCAGGCTGTCACCAAGCACCTTGTTGGTTTTCATGTGCCTTAGCATGCCTTCCAGGAGAATCTGCTCCAAGATTTTGCCAGGCACAGAGGTGAGACTGACTGGTCTGTAGTTCCCGGCTCATCCATTTTCCCCTTCTTGAAAATGGGGTTATATTTCCCTTTTTCCAGTTGTTGGGAACTTCACCTGACTGCCATGATTTTTCAAATATGATGGACAGTGGCTTAGCAACTTCATTCTTCAGCTCCTTCAGGACCCACAGGTGGATTTCATCAGGTCCCGTGGACTTGTATATGTTCAGGTTCCTAAGATGGTCTCGAACCAGTTCGTCTCCTACAGTGGGCCCAGGGTCTTCATTCTCACAGTCCCCGCGTCTGCCTTCCAGGACTTGGGTGGTGTGGTCAGAGCACTTGCCGGTGAAGACCAAGGCAAAGAAGTCATTAAGAACCTCAGCCTTCTCCAAATCCAGGGTAGCCAGTTCTCCCGATATGTTCCAGAGAGGGCCCACATTGTCTCTAGCCTGCCTTTTATTTGCAATGTACCTATAGAATCCCTTCCTGTTATCCTTAACATCCCTAGCCAAGTTTAATTCTAAGTGGGCCTTAGCTTTCCTAACCTGATCCCTAGCTTCCTGAACAACATCCCTGTATTCTTCTCAGGCCACCTGTCCTTGCTTCCACCTTTTATAAGCCTCTTTTTTCCTTCGAAGTTTCCTCAGCAGCTCCTTATCCATCCAAGGAGGTCTCCTGGTCCCTCCTGCAGCACTTCCTTCTGGCTGGGGCGCAACACTCCTGAGTTTGTAGCAGGTAATCCTTGAATATCAACCAACAGTCTTGGGCCCCCTGCCCTCTAGGGCTGTATCCCATGGAACCTTACTGAGCATGTTCCTGAAGAGGCCAAAGTCTGCTCTCTTGAAGTCCAGGGCAGTGAGCTTGCTGCACGCTCTTCTCACTGTCCTGTGGATCTCGAATTCAACCATCTCATGATCACTGCAATCAAGGCTGCCCTGGAGCGTCACATTTCCAACCAGTCCTTCCCTGTTGGTGAGGAGAAGGTCAAGCATGGCACCTCTCCTTGTTGGCTCCTCTATTACTTGCAGAAGGAAGTTGTCTTCCACACAACTGAGGAACCTCCTAGATTGCTTGTGCCGGGCCGTACCATCCCTCCAACTGATATGAGGGTGGTTGAAGTCCCTCATGAGGACGAGGGCCTGTGAGTGTGAGGCTGTTCTTACCTGTCTATAGAGTGCTTCATCCACAGAGTCCTCTTGGTCAGGTGGTCTGGAACAGATCCCCACTATAATGTCCCCCAGAGCTGTTCTCCCTTGAACTCTGACCCACAAACTCTGTTAACTGATTGCCTGTCCCCAGACAGAGTTCCATACTATCCAGCCTATCAATCGCTAACATAAACATCAACTCCAGTCTATGTTATGCTGTCACGTAATGTTCATAAGTTTAAGAATTGCTATCTTATAATTACTAAATATTTACTTATGTGGTAATCCCATGTATTCCCATGTATGTGCCTACAGAAAGACTCTGATTGGTTTTAAAAAATCACATTATTCCAGGACAATGTCAGTTTGCGCTGGCAGGCTCCCATGGAGTCTGGTGCATTGGAGGGTTTTTCATCTCCTGAAGTGCCAGTAGAGGATTTACAGGGTCACGTGAAAAGAAGATGCCAAGATGATTGAAAATGCTACCAGGTTATAGTCACTGTGCTATACATCTACTTAGGGAAGAAGTAAATACATATGGTAATACAGCACTACAGAAGGCAAATCTAACTGGTCTTACATCCTGGACCCTCCTGATTTTTGCAAGGTGATTGTTCATCAGTGCCATGGAATTGTATGTATTGAAGCAAGATAAACTATGGTTCACTGGAATATCTGTTGGAAAATACTAAGGAAGAGGTCCAAATTTGCTGGGTATGTCCGATATATATAGGTTTTCATCTAAATTTTGCCCCAGCAGTAGTAAATAGCGAAGTTAGATGGAAAGGTGTGAGTAGCAACTATTCTAATACGTGATCGTTTTTTAAATATGTGTGTACCTATGCACAACTCCCACCCACATATTCTACCCTCTGTGATTAATACACATACCTTTTTCCCTTTCAATGGGTAAACACAGAACATAAGTAAATGCATACCCAGAGCTTGAAAATATTATTTATTCATGTTCATTCCAAATTAAAAAACACCCAAAACGTGTAGATGTCATGTGGGTATTTTAAAAGCAATTTCATCTGAGGGTTTTCCCTATGATTTCCAAAGTAATTTTCTTCAACCCCTGAAAATGCTGTACTGTGGTTTGGCACCACTAGGTGGTGCTACCATTATAGTATTCCTTAATAAAAGTCCGTGATTATGTACCTATGGAAAAAAATACATACATAGCTAAAAGCAATCTACTTACTATAGCTTCTTGAAGATAGAGGAGCTTTGTTATACTTGTTTGACAAGGAATCTTAGCCCTCGTATGTGTAAACATGCTCAACTTGTGTTCATGTTTTGCGTATGCTTGCTTAAAATGAGAATTTGTACCTAACTAATAGTACAGTATGTCCAAAGTTTCCTGTAGGCCTCGTTAGAGAAAGCCCAGCCTTTGCAGTCTTGTATGCCTTCTACTGAGAATTATATTTTACACTGTTAATCATTGAGCTTTGATACCCTACCTGTTATCATGCAAAATTCAAAATAAAGAGAGTTCCTACTCCAAAGAGATTAAGCCCTAGGTGAGATAAGAGTAAAGAAGACAGGAGATAATTGAGGGAGATATTTTGAGTGTTTCAGGCACTATTGTAAATTGCAGAAATCAGCAGGTCTTTTGACACCATTTAAAGGGGATTGTACCAATCTTTGCAATGTTTGAAACATACTGTTTGCTGCCAAGTGTTTATCTAGTTTGAAAACATTTAAATTGAATTGTAAACTGGCTGAAGCAGCCCACTTTACTCAGATGAAAGGAAGGCCAGAGTCAGGGATTTTGGAAAGAAGTATCTAAGGGACAAACAACTGCAAGAGAATATTTACCACTGCAGTTAAGTTTCAGGATAAGATCTACTTTTACCATTTTATTGTTTCGAATCAGTTCAAATGTCGAATTGGTGTCTAAACCAGAAGCTAAAAGGTGTGAGCATATTGTTCAGATTTCATTGTTTCTATATTCCTGAGAGGAAAAAAATTAAATATTTGGGCGCATGAATGGAACATTTTTCTTAAAGGCAAAAAGTTGTGTGCTTTCCCCTATGCAGGACATGTGCTATGAATTTGCCCAGCTTAGCTCAAGTTAACCATATTTGGGTTTTGTTTTTTCAGAAACCAAGTTGCTCAGGCAGCTTCAAGAAACCAGTAAGCAATAGTAACTGTTTGGGATACATTTGAAGTAGGCTAAATTTCTTTGTCTGCAATATGCAAGTAAGGATTTGCATTTAGGTTGCCACTTGTCAGCTGAACTGCAGCAGGTTTAGAAGGGCTCTTAGCTCCTGACAAGTACAAAATAATGCAAGGAACCTGCAACAGAGAATATTTAAGTAAAGTTACACTGTCACAAGCTGGGAGTACGCACACAGGCAATACCAAACCGACCTGATGAACATTATCTGAAGAATTTTTCTGAATATTAACTTTCATGGGAGGTTTGTAGAGTTGAAAATGTATGCTGGGACAGAAAGTGGAAAAGGTATAATAATATGAGATAGAGCGATGCCCATATGAAAGTATTTCATATACGACATCATACATAAAAAAAAATCAACTCATCCAGAATCAAGTAATTCTTTGCAAGTCGTCTGAAAAATAGTATCATATGGTATCTTTCCCAATAGGAAATGTTGTTCTTAAAATTTGAATTCCTGACAACATATGAACACCATTTTTCTCGAGGTGTTTATGGGAAATGTCAAAGAACTGTAGTCAGAGAACATGATTAACATGTTAAAGGAACTGTTGATGCATGTATAATGCATCAGTGTTGACACATCCACTATTACTACCATCTAGTCTTAACCAAAAAAAAGTTTATTTAGGATGAAAGAAATTGTAACATGGAAAATCTAGGATGTGCAGTTAAGTAAAACACCTAGAATGTACATTAAAGATGCTAATTTATACTAGAAGAGAAATCTTTCACCTGGGTCTAAGGGAAGCTGATAACAACTTTCCTCAAATAAGGTATTAAGTAATAGCATAAGATTTCAGCCATATTTACATTAGCAGCCAGGTTCCTTTTTGCAACTGATTGTCTGCTGTTTGTTTTTCTAACTGAATTAGTGCTTACTTTGATTTCCAATTGCAGGTGTAGACAAAGAGAAGATGAAAAAACATTTAGAAAAATCTCTTTTACTCTCAATAGCTCAGCTTCTGAAGGTCTTTGTCTCCTTTATGCAGACAGGGGTAACCACTGGAACTTGCTTGAAGATTCCCAAATACTGCAGAGATAGTCTCATCCCAAATGGAAAAAGGAAGCATTAAGTTTTGATGATTAGAGAATCAAAAAGGTATGTAGGGAATTAGTTACATATATCTGTAAGGGTTTGGTTAAAAATTATTGTGTAAGATAACACTGAAAAGGCAATCAGTATTTCACTATGACATAGATGCTTCTTTTGTGTTATTGTCACAAACTCATAGATAATAAATGCATAGTCATCATGACAACTATCAAACACCAGTTATTTTCAGATGAAGTTGCATGAAAAAATATACCATTCTTTTCACACGTAATTAAGGCACTATATTCGTCCAAGAAATAATCATTTACTGGTTGCTGGTCAGCTTAATTTTGCAGTATAAATAGCTGTCAGTGCCAGAAAGTGGGGGCAATTGTTTGTTTCACTTCTAGCCTACACAGTATTTTAGAGGGGGTTTATTAAAAATCCCAACTTTGCAGATTTTTAGGACATTAGTCTCAGCTGGAAAACTTTCTGATTAGTGATACAGTTGATTGCTCACCTTCTCACCAGGTAAGACTGCAGAAAATGGCTACATTTATCCATTCATTGGCTCTGTGAGATTACGTCTGTGCAGGAAAGATCTAATCCAGCCATATTACTCTACCAAAGCAAATGCCTCTAATGCTTGTGTGTTTGCAAGTCTGTAGTTTTCAGGCCCACAGTGAAGAGTTTCAGTGTGTTGAATTCCATTTTCTGGATCTTCTGTTGTTGGGTCATCATGATTGATAAGGCATTATTGGCAAATACATACTAGAGATTAATGTTTTAGTCTGTCGTGACAGTGGGCCACATGTGAATGCATGAATAGTATTTGTAATGACTGCAATTATATTGATGTATGATTACATATTATGTATATTTATAATTGTTTTTGTTGTTGGCATTTTACTATCTAGTAGTATGGGAGAGGGAGAGAGCAAATGAAATTTACACAATTATTTGGCTAGAAAAAAATTACAAATAGAACACTCCCCTCATTCTACTGACACAGAAAATAATGGTCTATTAATGAGTTTCTGCCACAAGAAGTGATATCAATTGTTAATTCAGGTAAAATAAAATTAATTCAATTACAGAAAAATGTATAGTGGATGGGGAATAATCTTAGGTTTCCCAAATGACGGGTTAGGTCAGGTCTCTAAGGCTGTTTTTATTGCACTGGCTGCTTCTAAGTGGAGAAAATCTTTCCTAGGCTTTTGCTTCACTTTTACGGCTAGTACTTCAACTGCATGGTGTTAGAAAAAAGAGGAGAAAAAAGTCTGTTATCTTTTTAGATGTCTTTAAGGTAATGCAACAAGTGGAAGCATCCTCCAATCCTTTATTGGTTAGCAATATGTACTTGGTTTCTAAAGTTTAGAGGTCTGTTGCTGGACAGTTTGACCGGAAAATTGATGTTTAGCCTCAAGACCAGGGAAAAATGAGAATCCATTATTTATTTCTCAGGGATTTGCAATAGAGTATTTTTTAAAGGGAAGGCAAATCAGAAGAAGGTAAGAACTGCTACCTAGAAGGTGCTTTCCTTCGTTGGTTCCTGTGATTCTTGTTGGTGTTTTGAGTGACTAGTGGTTTTGTAACCAAGAAGCGAAGAGAAACAGGTATCAAAGACAGTGATGGTTCAGTATATTCTTCGTGGCCAGCTGGAGATTCCTACAGGATGGATAGGAACCTGTACTGCAAGAAAATGGGGAACTAGTACTTGTGTCCAAGCAACTCTCTCTACCCTTCTGTATCAATGAGCAGGAGCATGTAAAATATATTTTAAAAAAAGAGCATAGCTGATCTCAGCTTTATCAAAACATGTCTGGGGCACAGTTCCATCCCATATGGTAGAAAACAAAAAACTGTATGTGTTTATATTTTCTGATATTTGCATAAGAAAATGAAGACTTGTTTACTCTGAGTTTTGTGGATAGGATAATTAATTAAATATCTCCAGGAAACATTTCATTAATGACAAAGTCAAACCTTCTTGATCTCCCCTCCTTGAAAAAAAGTTTCCCATCTGTAATGCGAATATCTAATTTCAGTAGGAAACAGTTGTATGTTTTCTAGGATTATCACACCTCTATGAGACTATGAATAGATGTAGTATTGGTTGAGTTTGCAACTGACCTGTGCCTATTTGTTGCTCTGTCTGGGGAATGCAGGATTGCTTGCCTTGCTAAATGTTTACCATGTGAGGGAGGGATATTGTTTGGGTTTTTGCCTTTTTTTTTTTTTTAAATCTAGGATATCAGAAGATCAGTGAACGTCCATCCATCCAAAGGATAATGCTGTGCAAGTTTATTATTACCTAGGCAGTTTGTCTTTTGTTGCTGTGATGGAGCTCACTAGTGTTATGTAGATTGAAAATACTGTTCTCTTACAATAGTTCCCTTTGGGGTTTCTGTTTGCTACCGGTTTCTGGAAGCTAAATATGAATAGCAATAGTATGCTGTGACTTATTTTCTCATATCTATTTGGGGGTATGAAGTCTACTGTTATTCACAGTAGTATGACAACAGTATTAGAGCTATAAGCAAGCTAATGACCTCTGTAAAGCAGGAGTAGATGAGGAGCAGTCTATTCCAAATCCCCAGAGCTAGAATATTGAACTACTACAGCCTTTGGATTTGAAAAGATCAGATCATAAATGACGGTGTTTCTTCTTTTTTTTGTAATAAAACATTCAGCATTTCTAAAATCATAACATTTGTCTAAATGGTACCTGGGGAAAAAAATGTATAAATGCAAAATCCATGGATACAGAGTAAGAAATTAAATGAGTTTGATTTTGCCCTTCTTTTTTTTTTAATGATAAACTTATTTTTGATATTTATTTGAAATAAAATATCTGCAATAAGCAATTTATCTTTCATGCCTCTCTTTGCATATAAAATTGAATTACTGGGTGGAAAAATGTCCTTTTGAGAAAGTGAAGGATAACATTAGCAGTCCGAGCTGGAAATTATAGCTTGTTTTCACAGTTTCAGGTTCCTGTTTCAAGCAAGAATTTGACATATATTCATACAGGTTCCTTAGTTTCCTCAAAGGTATGAGATGGTGACAGGGAATGGAAATATCAAAACCTTTCCTTCATGGAATACCCCTCTATATGGGTATTTCTGGATATTTTCAGTTTTTATTTAGGCTGCAATGGGTATGTGAGCATTTCAACCCATGAAACTTTATTCCTTTATAGGGAATGATCTTTGAGAAGCTTAGCAAACTTCCAACTAGTCAAACTGTCCCATTTGCTAAAGTGTTGGAGGCTCAGGCTTTCAGCACACACACATCCAGGCTTAGTTCCCACATTCCGCCCAGCTTTGTGCACAAAAGGCTTGCTCTGGTTTCTCGGAGTTAGCTGGTTAAATGAGGTTAGTCTGGCACCATGCACTCACTCATTTTGGACCAGGTAACTTCGATTCTATGAAACATCTGCCTGGATGTGGATATACGAGATTATCTCCTCATGTTATGCTTCTGTTTCTTGTCTTTCTCATAACTGTACTGTATTTTGATCAAGTTTTTTCTAATAGCAAACTAGGTGATGCTGATTGTGACCACACTGGCTTGTCACTCTTAGGCAGGACAGAGATCCTCACTCCTCTTAAACTGCCAGGGCTGTATCTGCAGTATGCAATAGCTGTATGAAGTCTGCATGAAGGGATACAAATGGGGAGAACAAAACATTTAAGGATTATATACAGTAAAGACCCCATGTCTCACGTGGAAAGAGCTTTCTGCTCCTATTCAACACATTAGGAGCAGTGGGGGGAAGAGTAGGAGGTTCTCTGGTTGTTTTCCAAGGAGCACATTTTTGCAATATAGAAACTAAATTTATCTATAACTCCTTATGCAAGAGAGAAGTCTCACATCTCCTGTCTTCCCTTAGCTTATGATTCAATGTCATTATCATCAGAGTATGCAGGGAAAGAAATGACCGAGAACGCCTTAAAATAAATGAAAATGATAAAGCAATGGCTTAACTCCCCCTGCCCTTCTTTGGTTTTGAAGTTTTGGGGTTCAGATTTTAACGTTTTTTTCCTGCCTGGAAACCTATTAATGTAATTCCAAAATGTGGAGTTTTGAGAGAACGTCCTGTATTGCAAAATTCCTAGTAAAGATGTTGAGATGCTGCAGCATTTCCAGACTTGTTCTGCTTTCAGAGCAAAGTAGTAGAAATAGCATGCATTTCTGTCACTTGTATAGTAATATGTTAAGAAAAAAAATTCACAGCTTAAGATATTTTGTTGGTTTATCTGGTAGAGTTGTCTTGATGTTTATCTTTATTCTTTCTAGCATGCTGATGACCATAATATCTGCATACACAAGGCTGTGACATTAAACTGTAGAAGATGCTTACTTTAAGACTCTGTAAATGCTTTCTGCTAAATTTGGCAGGGACATTTCAAGATGTCAGAGCATTGAATGACATGTAAAATTGTCACATAATCTGTGAAGAGAAATATACTAATTCTAACTTTCAATTCTAAGTCTTTGTAGTATTCTATTGTCAACCATGGGTCAAATATTTGTCTATGAATCAAAGAAAACTGGTAATTTACCAAAGTCAGAAACAGCTAAGTATCTGCAGCAATTGAGTACAGTATGTAGAATTTAGGTAAGAATCCAGATTGGAATAGCAGAGTTCACATTAAAAACATTTTGATGGGATCATCTTCTCTTTTCTTTCAGAATGGCTTATGCTTTATGCCTGGTTTTCTAAGCATGTACTATGTCTGTGCATGGACTCGCATTATTTTTAAGGTGGAATATTTGAGTGATGCAGCTGGCATTTAGATAATATGATTCCAATGAATGAAGGCTTACATACAGTAAACATCTACTTTAGTTCTCTTGAGCTTGTTCTTTTTTTTTTCAACTAGAAATTAACTGTTTGGTGTGCACCAAATAGCGATACCAAAAATAAAGCACATGTATAGTTTGAAGAGTTCCTTAAAGTCTCTATAATATCCAGAAGCTTGGTTTTCCTGTATAATATTTATTTACTACAAATACAAACATGCAGATTGATTTACTGTTACTAAAAACTAATGACTCCGAGAGTGGTTTTTGTAAAGATGTACAGTTAACTTCTAAATTACTTACTGTGAATCTTTAACTCTTTTGAGGTTTTTACTGTTTTTTGCTGAATCTTTATGAAAGTTCTTAGCAGAGTTGATAAAGCTAGCTGGTGGAAATGACTGAGTTGTTACAGGTAAGAATCATTTTCTTGCATTTGTCTGTATTATATTTTCTGCAGTTCAGTCCTGGTCCAGGACAGGACTATTATAAATATCAGCAATTACTAATCAGAATAGATTGTAGTAATGATGTATTTAATACATGCAGAAAACTGTACTTTCCCAAACTGGAAAGTTACCCTCCCCATTTTGTGAAAAATCAAAACCAAAACATCAAAAGCAAAGAGTTGGATCATTCTGAAAGCAGAACAAATCTGAAGTGGTGGCAAGCTTACAGTAAATGAAGGTGAGAGAGCTCTTGCAAATAATTTGTAGTGAATGAGTTACTCAATTTAGTTACCAAGGTAATTAAATGAGGCTATTGATAAAGGGAATTGAGGAGGAAGACATTGCTATTGGGGCAACTGTTACCATTACATAAGCCTACCTCATATGGTTATCACTAATGTAAAACCTTGTGGAGGTATGTTTTATAGAAGATGTTTCCTGGGTTTCAGTAATATTTTGTGCTGTTAATGTTGTATTCTCATCATGTGCTATCCTTTGTGTGGCTCCACCAGGTTGGCCATGTGTTCAACCATAGCTATAGACAGGGATAAACTGGTCCATCTATTAGAGTACATAATTAATTACAGTTTTTAAAATATTTTAATAAAGAGTAGGCTTCTGGAATCCTCAGAATAATTTCACAATAATTTCCGAAGCAAGCACATGACCCACTTCCCTGCTCCCTTTTTGACTGATAATGAAAAACTAAAAAAAGCTGTTTCGTATTTACCAAATCCCTTTTTTTCTCATGATGGAGCACTTAGAAATTTTGGTAAGTTTCTTGAAAGTATACTGTGCAAAGCTTATGGACAATTCCCATTCTTTACTCCATTTATTAGTGAATGGTAACTAAACTGTCACAAATTCAGGGCCTAGGATGAATTTGTGGTGGCTAAATCCACATAAGCAGAAAACAGAAAATAGCTACATGCATCTGAACCAAGCATCCAAAATGTTACAGGGATGGAAAAGAAATTTGATCTGAATTTTGAAATTCAGTGAAAAATCTGCCGAAGTTTTGAAATCCCAGTAAGATATATCATGAACATGACACAGTTCTCAGGAATTCCAGCAAGCCTGCCGTCAAGGGACAGTCCTCAGTGAGGTAGATGACAAAGTTTTAATGTAGTTTTATTTCTTGCCTTTTCCCCCTTTCTGAGTGAGTGAGTCTTTATGAACTAGACCAGCAAAGCTTTCAGATTTGGAGCCTTCCCTGTGCTATTGTATTGGTATTTTTTTGTGTTTGGGACACAAGAAGAGTCACTTGGGTATCACTGTCTGTCTCTCGTAACGAAGTAGTGAAGAGATTCAATAGAAGTTGTAGATTTGATAGATATAGGAGAGAACACTTTCTGGACACTTTTCTAAAATAAAAGATGTTTCATCTTGCTTTTGTTTTAAGGAACAGAACATATAATCAGAAAGTTTTTATCGTTTTTATGGCAGAAACTTCCAAATCTTCCCAGCACCTTTCTGTGGGAGAGCAAAGGGAGTTTGCATAAGAATACAGTCAGTCAGACAGGAATGCTAAGGCAAACTAGATAACGGTGAAACTGATGTCTGAATTACCCTTGATAATGTTATCACATTAAAAGGAAGCATATCAGTCACCTTTGCAAGCTCTTCCTGAATGTTTTCCCAGAAGAATGCATGATTTGCAATGGAAAGAAAAAGTAAGCAAGCTATTTAAGGCAAGCGAGGTTGGACTCAGAACTATTAGATAATAGATTTTGTGTAATTTATTGTTTTCAGTATGTTGGATTTACTGTCTTAAATTAATCTTTCAACTGACATCACTGTAACGACGGAGTGGTACTGGCAATAAGTGAGGCCAACTGACTTGCGGTATTAGGGCTAGAGTCAAGAGTCAGAACAAGACTATGGATCCAAACAAAAGGCTCTGGGGTTGTTTAAAGTGTGAACCTCAGCTTTTAATACAAACAAGAAATCCTGATTGAAACAGACCCAATACAAATTGACAAATTATTTACAAGAACTACCTCACCTTTATTTACTGTTGGCTCACTTTCACATCAGATTTGTTCCATTTTCAAAATGATCCAATTCTTTTTGCTTTTTGTGTGCTTTATATTAGTAGTCAGGGAGAAGGGCTTTAGAGTTCTTTGGATAATTTATAGCAAATAATATTGTTTTGTATGAATAGAAAAAAATAAATAATTCAATAATAATATACTTACCATAAATATCTCTAATTAACTAAGCTCTAGTAAATGTTTTAAACCCACAATAATTATATGAACTTAAGATCAGAACTCCTTGCTGAAAAAAAAACCAAACAAAACTCAGTTTTACTGAGTTTTAGTTTTCTCTGTAACTGGAACAGAGAATACAAACCACAAGTTCCATGAATGGTAGAGACCACTACTATTGTAATTTTAAAATTATTTTATTTAAATGAATTGGATTATGCATGAAAAATTTTGCCACTGGTAGCTGGGAAGCAGATACATTTTGATTATCACAACTTGTAGCTGTAAACACACAAGCTACAATTAAAATGTTCAAGTCAAAAAATGAAGATTGACTAAATTGCTGAAATCACTCTTTAAAAAATAAATTTTTAGACCAATTTAAATTAGGAATCATGAGGAAAGTATCCTGCTCCCAGATGGACAAGCTTGGCAAAGCAGGAATAATAATAGAACAAAATACAAAATAGATGCAACAACAATTTGTGTAATGAAAAGAATGAATTGTACCTAAACTACAAAATAATAGACTCCAACCCAGCAAGCACTTAAACGTATGCTTAATTGTAAACAGGTGAGCAGTTCATCTCTAACTAGACAAATAAGAAGTCAAAAGCACTTATGTGGTTGAGGCCTAAGATAGATATTATTGGTTAGAGTATTAATCAATTAAGAAAGCAATAATAAATCAATGGTAGGTAAGTACATTTTAAATACGTGTGTTTGTGCTATCGCTTTTGTCAAATTTGATTCTTTCCTATGAAATGTGTAAATGAATCGAACTGTCACCAGGGAGATGGACTACAGGTAAGTTTCGTAATCCATCTGGCTGCCTTAACTTTAGCTATTTAAGCTCTTCATCTGATCTCCCTCTGTAGCTAAGGGGGAAGGGAGATGTTTCTGTTTAACCTCTTATCATCCTTCCAAGGTACTGATTTATCTCTTTACAATAAAAGGAGCCTAAGTGACTCAGCTTAAATGAAACTAGATAAATACAGCTGGTTACTGCCAGGTGCAATGAAACATCCTAGGGTCTATTGTTAGAATGACAGCTATGCGCACACTGTGCTTAATGAATCTCATTGCAGGAGATCGATATAAGCATCAAGTTATATTTCTTTTAACTTCAGTTGCGCAGAATCTGTTCCCAACAGCTCTTACAAGGTTAGACAGTTCTGCCTTGCAATGACACAAAGTACAAAGGAATATAAGCATTAGGTTTCTAGCCTGCATGTTTGTTACTATGTGCGATCCTGTTGGCATACCAATTTACTTACATATACTTACATTTATAAGATTGTAAAAAAATGTAAGCTTGAGATCAGAATAGTGGTAGGTGCATGTGAGACTGAAACCTCTCCTGTCCACAAAGCAGCAGCTTTCACCATTTGTCACCTGGCTAAAATGGCTTATATGTTCATCCAAATGCACAGTGACTCACATATGTGGTGTTCACTAGGTCATGCTAGGGGAATACCTTTTGCAACGCACCTGGAGCCCTGCACTTGCTTTGCAGCTTTAGTGCTGATCCAGTCTGGCACAGAAATAACTGGGAAATTACTCATGTTCACTGTTAACCCCAGCTTTTAAAGTGTACACTGCTTGTCATCATTTTTCATTATAGTGAATGTGTGTGTCTGGCACTTCTGTTTCACAATTGTCTGGTATTTGCCATGGTCTCTCTTTTCAGCCCCTGTGCTGCTGCCGTTCACTCTTCCCTTGAAAGGACATAATCATACAAAAATCCCTTCAAAACCAGTTTCACTGAAGAAGAGACCTAAGCAGGAGAAACAAATATATGAGGTAAGATGGAGAGGAATGTGTTCTGACCCTGAAATATCTGTTCTTTTAAAGGAGTAAGGAACAAAGACAATGGGATATTAATTATGTTTCCAGATCATACAGAGCAGTGAGATGCTGCAAAATTATAGCTGTTACTGGACAAGAAAAGTAATATGAAAATACCTAATAAGGCTGAAACTACAGGCAAAATGGGACATATGGGACAAATACACAGTTGTGTACCTACAGAAAACACACAGAAATATGAATACTAAATGTAAAGCCAGAAAGGAATTGAATAAAATAGCAGTTTGCAATGCAGTGTGGCATCACAAGGATGCACACGCTTGAGTCTGAATGTCTTACATTACTGCATTTTTCTCATATACAACTGAAGCACATGCCTAAATGTTTTCTTAAATAAGAGTAGTATGTCTGCTAACTTAATTGAAGTATAGCATGGGTTTAAAGTGATTTCTGAATGAGGGCTTTTGTCATTTAAAAAGGAAAAAAAAAAAGCCATTGTCATAACAGGCAAGAAATGCAGAGCACTACCTCACAAAGCTTCACAAAGAGGTGTTGACAGGTTCTCTGCCCACAGTTTCTAAGGGGTCTGGCAAGGCATTTGATTTTTATTCCAAGTTCTGAATGAACAGAAATAGTAGTGAAGCAGAAATGGGGAACAACATATGAAATATATGATGAAAAATCTGGCCTAGCTCTCCCAAGTAATGCTCTTCAACCTTTTTCTGTTGCTGAGATAGCAGTAGTGCTACACTACTGACTGTGTGTGTGAAACTCTGAAAATAACATCTTCGTCTGGCAAAATAAAGGTGGTATGAAATCATCTGGGAATACAGGTAGGTTTTAGTACCATCTTTCAATTAAAATAGGTGTAAGACATGCAAGTCTCCATCTCAAAAGCAAACGCAAGTTCCTTAAATACCTACATTGTCTGCAGAGCACTGGTCTGGTAGTTACCCTACAGCATGTACGCAGAGAGTAAGATGAGTGTGCAGAAGCAGGCTAGGAAGGTTAGCACTACACTGTGCCCCAGTGTGTGAAACTGATGGAAGCTTTGGGGCTGAGTATTAGAATGTGAATAATAGTGCTGAGGTGGCTTCCTGTATGCCAGGAAACAGAGCTTTGTCCTATCTTGTAGAGGAATAGAGTTTCACAAAAGGTATTTCTACAGTAGGCCGAGCAAAGCATGGCTGAAGCCCTGATGGGATGAAAGTGGTGGCATAACTGTAGGGTACACAGTCAGGAAGTCCAGGCTCACAGAAGGGAGATGGGACAAGCAAGGGGCAGGTAGCATATTTGGACCAGGAACAACAACACTGAAAAGGAGTTGAATCACAGCTGAAGGATAATTGAGGTAGCAGGAATTTAGGGGAAGTTAGATGTATCAAGCATTCTGTGCAATCACAATTGGTTTTCTTCTGGTAAATGTCCTTAGTTAATAATGTCTTCGACAGTGGAGACACACAAAGAAAGCACCTCACTCTGCTTGTCACCATTACTCCCTAACTGAAATAGCCATTATGTGAAGCTATTCTGAATCCAAATTCTTGTGCAAATCCAAAAACATAGCAAGCTGCTAGCACAGCACATACAAGGTTCTGTGCAAACAGTAGCTGATCAGCCATCCTAATGTTTCTACGAGACAAGCTGGTCAATTGATTATTCCAGTTTTCAAAGATACAGGGCTGAGGTGAATCACAGAGCTGTAGAATCAACTAGGTTGGAGAGGACCTTTAACAACCTCAAGTCCAACCGTTACCCCAGGACTGCCAAGACCACCACTAAACCATGTCACTGAGGGCCTCATCTACATTGTTTTTGAACCCTTCCAGGGATGGTGATTCCACCACTTCCCTGGGCAGCCTGTTCCAATATCTGATCACCCTCTCTGTGAAGAAATATTTCCTAATATCCAACCTAAACCTCTCCTGGTGCAGCTTGAGGCCATTACCTCTTGTCCTGTCACTTGTTACTTGGGAGAATAGATCAAACTCCACTTCACTACAGCCTCCTTTCAGGTAGTTGTAGAGAGTGATCAGGTGCCCCCTGAGCCTTCTCATCTCAGACCAAACAACTCCAGTTCCCTCAGCCATTCCTCATAAGACGTGTACTCCAGACCTTTCACCAACTTTGTTGCCCTTTTCTGGACCCACTCCAGCACCTCAATGTCTTGTAATGAGGGACCCAGAAATGAACACAGTATTTTAGGTGCGGCCTCACCAGTGCTGAGTACAGGGGGACGATCACCGTGCTGGTGCTGCTGGGTACGCTATTTCTGATACAGACATTTACCTGGATCATATAATAGGCTGGTTCAGAAATTTCCATTGAAGGATGGTATTGCCTGAAAATTCAGCCTGCTTTTTAGAAGTGGGGGTTTGATTTACTTATAGATACCATCCCCTCAGGAACCTAAATTTCCCAGTTTGTGTTTGTAAAGATCCTGCTGTGGCAGGCCTCTCGGCATCCTTCCCTCCATCCCACCTCCTTCCTTGTGATGCTTCCCAGCTTTTCTCACCCTGCCTGCTGCCTCTGAGACAGACTGCGGCGGGAGACCCAGAAGAAACAGCAGGCAGGGTGGGGGAAATCTTTCAAAGACATGCTCGCATTTCTTCTTCCCCCTGCCAGCTGCAGCCCCTCACCTCTGGTCCCCAGCTGTGCTGCTGCTGCCCTCTCCCGGTGCGACGGGCGGCCCCTTTAAGGCGGCGCGGGGCGCACTGTCCCTTTAAAAGGCGGCGGGCGGGAGGCGGCGGCGGCGGTGGTGGCGTTGGCTGGGGCTATCGTTCTGCCCGCCGGGTTTCCCCCCGCTTCCTGCCGGCTCTGTCGTTCGTTAGTCTGCCTGTTAAAAAGAGGAGGCAAGATGGCCGAGCTGGGCAGCAAAGGGGTCACCGCGGGGAAAATCGCCATCAATGTTCAGAAAAAGCTGACCCGGGCGCAGGAGAAGGTAAAGGGAGAAGGGAGGTACCGCCGGCTCCCGGGGATGCGGGGAGCGATGCGGGTATCTGGGGTGACACCTCAACACCCCCCCACCCCCACCCCCCCCCGGGAGCTGGCAGCTGCTCTCCCTGCGGATTTAGGGCACCTTTGCGCCTTGAGAATGCAGGATACTGCTGTTCGAGCTGTAGGGGTTTGCCATCCGTTTGCAGAAACATGGCATCGGGTGCAGCTGGGAGAAGGGAGGGAGGACGGAGAGCCTCACGCTTGTTTTGGGCATGTAGATGCTTATTGTTTCAGCAGGAGGAGACCTTCTTTCCACCGTATGTAGGTTGTGCCTTATGCGGCAATATCAAGCTGTATTTTGCGATAGTGCTAAAAGACGGTGAGGAAGAGGAGATGGGCACTTGCGTCCTTACCTTTTAGCAACATAGCTTAATAACCGCTATTTGTTTTACTGACCTTGATCTCCAGATTTTGGAATGGTGGTAAAGTAAAAGCCATACGGTCTTTAAAGACTCTGCTTAGGTCTGCTAAGGGAGGGGTGTTTTTTGAATCCCGGGAGCCCTTTTGCTGCTCTCCACCCACCTCTGTGCCAGCAAAAGGTGCCAGGAATATGCAATGGATACTTTTCATGTTCATCTCTGGCATGCTGCATCTGATGCCAGATGCCAGCTCTGTGTAGGGATTATCAGACATTTTATGCAGGGACATTGATCAGCTGCTTTTATCTCTGGCACGCTCATCTTGGCTTTCAGTGGTTTGCTGTGAGATGACATTGACTGAATAAGGACTGGTGCATCTTTGAGGGAGGGAGGGTAAACAGATCTGCCCCACTGCTGCTCTTGTTCCCTGGGAGTTATCTTTAGCAGCTAGATTTAATCTTGGAGGTTTGGGATTGGATGCAGTGCTGGCATGAGCCTTGTGCCCTTCGCTGGCACCTGCAGAATGGTGCTGTGTCAGAATGGCAACCTAAACTTGCCAGGCCTAATACTGCACATGCTGCTTCCACTAGTTTAAGCTCATTTACTGAAACTAGGAGTGTGATTTGAACTTGCCTGACTGCTTGGTAAAAACTCCAGGTGAACAGCAGATCTGGTATGCAGCAGCAAGGTCCTGGCTCTGCTGTAAACACTAGAATGAGCATGGCCACGTCTGTGATTTTTCCCATTACTGCTGTTCCAAAACGGGGCAGGATGGGAAATTTGTCTCCTGGTAACTGGTCCACCCGGAACTCATCATAGGTGTTAAATTAATTTGATATTAGCCACCAGATGGCAACCATATTTTTAGGTAATATTAGGGTCAATGGTAAAGGCTGAGCTCCTTGGCCTGCTGACGAAGTTATTGTATTTATTGGTGCAACTTGGAGCCAAGTGTGGCCTGCCAGGCCCTTCCCTGCCTGCTTATCTCAGTGCATGCAGGTTCTTTTCATAGGGAGAATTTTCCACAAATTCTTCTCATCTGGAGATCCTGTTCACTTCCTTGCTTATTCCCTGGTGGTGACTGAATGTGGAAGCCATGCTATGTATTACAGGTGATTTGCACGATCTGAAATGGCTGTGTGTCTCTTTACACTGAAAAAGCACACCTCATTTCCCTCAGAGGGGAAAACGAAAAGAAACCCAAAGCACTTGCTTATTAAGTTAATGCAAATTCTAGGCCCTTCTCCTTCTGTTATACTAATGCAAACAAAACATTCTCAAAAAAGAAAAATATGGCATTGCTTGCTTCATCATCTGACTTGCTCATTTATATGCCTACAGCTTCATCTGTAGCAATTACTCTTTAGCGGAGTGTTAGGTATTTTACCCTCGTCTCTCTGGGACAGTTTCACGAAGTCAAAGGTAAGAATGTTAACTTTCAGCTTGTGAGAAAAGATACAGCTAAATACGAAGTAACAAGGAAGGCAACAGGGGTTACGGCGCTATACTGTTATTATCCTTGTGGTATTTACGCTGTGATACTGTGTTTAGCAGGAAGGTTAAACCACGCGTTTGAATGTAAGGATCCGGTGTTTAAATAATTAAAATTAAAAAAAAAGGTAAGCACAAGTGTACAGAGGTAGGTCTGGGTACACAACAGCACTTAAAAGCATATTAGGGATGCTGACTGGGGTTGAACTTTCCTTTTGAGGCTTAAACAATCTGACAGTGTTCGTTTTGCGTTCCTGCTTTCAATTTGAATCTAGGATAAAAATTCTTCCTTTCAGAGTGATATCTTCCTCCCAACTTAAACCCTGAGGCTTTGACTTCAGCAGTTTCCTTCATAGTGAATTTAAGCCTGTGTTAAGCAAAGACTGATGTCTTTTTGTTCAGTACAGATTTCACACTGAAACACTGTATGCATCCTTTTTTTTTTTCCCCTTCTGAGATGGCTATTATGTAAAGTATGTAAGATATTCCTTCAGAAATACTGTTTGTTTTGAGCCTTTCAGCAAAACTATTGGCTATTTTTGGAAGACATTTTCTCAATTCCACAGGAAATATGGGGCAGAAGGGTTGACTGCTGTTTGCAAATGGGCTGGCATCCTTTAATCTCTATTCAAAGATAGCTTCAAGTAGAATATGGTTCCTTGTCCTCCAAATGTATGCAGTATATTTACATTAGTAGTTGCATTTTTGACTGCTGAACCATTCGCCTGAAAACAGGATATGAGTGCAGAGGATGCAGAAGAAATGCTCTACAGTGAAAAAGGGCAAGGTAAATGGAGTGAACAGTTCTGGTCATTGAGTGTGTGCTATGGCAGGGTAGTGTAAATCCAAGAAGACACACAGTGAGATGTACCCGCATCACAGCTAGAAACTAATATTTGAACATGTTTGGACCAATATTGAATAACAGACCAACAGGGACAATAGAGTAAATCAAAACCAGAGCACAGTCCCTTCAAGAAAAGTGGAAAGTGCTGTCCTAGGTATGAATCTCTCATTATGGTCATTCCACATGATCTGGATGAGATATCTCACCTTTTTTCCATCCCTGTGTTCCCCTTCTCTCTTTTTTGGTTTTGTATTAACTCTCAGTTTGCCATAGTTCAGTTTCCCAGCAGCTTCCTTACTCATGCATTTGACTCTTCCTCTGTCCATTCAGTCCACTTACAAATTTACAGTGAAAGACATTCAAACTTAAACAGGGGAAGTTTAGATTGGCTATAAGGGAGAAATTCTTTACTGTAAGGGTGGTGAGGCACTGGAATGGGTTGCACTGGGAAGCTGTGAATGCTCCATCCCTGGTGATGTTCAGGGCCACGTTGGACAGAGCCTTGGGTGGCATGGCTTAGTGTGAAGTGTCCCTGCCCATGGCAGGGGGTTGGAACTAGATGATCTTAAGGTCCTTTCCAACCCTGACTATTCTATGATTTGGTAATAATTTGCCCATTGTCCAGTGAAATGTATCAAGTAAGTGGATGCCTTTGTACAGAGGAGCCCACCTAGCAGAAAGGACCAGCGCAACAGTTTTGAACTCATCTGTTATCCTTTGCAACTCACAATTGGGAGATTAAGCTGGGAGTCATGCTTTGATTATCTGGTATTTAGCTGAAGGGTTTTCAGGCTGAGATGTTGACCCTGAACCTTTCATAATTTTAAGCTTCCCAAAATGGAGTAAACTTGTAATGGCTTCAATATTGTGGTGTCTTGGAGAGCACCTAGTGTTTGCAAGGTCTTTTCAATTTTGCCACTAGGGATCTGAAGTTTTTTTTTTTCCTTTATGTCTATAATCCGTCATCTTGGTTAAAGTTTGTTTCTTCTACGTGATCAATTTTTATCTTATACTTTTGAAATTTTCAGGGATCTCCCCGGTTTCCACAGTTCCCATTTTTATTTATTTGTTTTTCTTTTTTTCTTGAAGAATGTCCTGTTTCTGGATGTGTCAGTCTGCATGTGCACAAACATTTCTGCTTTGAACCTGGTGCAAGGGTGACTCCCCTGCGAGGTTCCAGGAGGGGGTTGAGCTTGGGGAGCAAATGGATTGGGGTTTCGCTTCTTGGCTGTCAGTGGGCATCCTTGTTAAAGGATCGAGATCTTTGCTTTCCTCCAGCATGTTAGGCTGAGATTGAGGGTGAAAAGATGGTATTGACTGTGTAGGCACTGACTGACAATTTAAAGAGCATACAGACTAATAAGTGCATCTGAGGAGGTGAATTGAAAAGTTGACATTGAAAAGAGAGGTTTTCCCTTTGGAGATCTTTTTGTGTGTGCGTGTGTGGAGAGGAGTTGAAGGGGATAAACTCGTTCTTAATGTGCCAAAGTTCTGAGTAAGAGTGGGCTTACATATATTAATACACAGTATGGGGAGTTTTACTTTGAACTAGGCCTGGTTGGAGGGGTCTTTGAGCAACCTGAACTAGTAGCAGGTGTCCCTGTCCATAGCAGGGGTTTGGAACAAGATGATCTTTAAGGTCCCTTCCAACCCAAACCATTCTGTGATTTTTCCTTTTCTAGACTTTAAATGTGGGAAGTTCCTATCCAATAGGAGTGGTGGTCTTCTGTTCTTTTTTTCATCACAAAGCTAGGCAAAATGAGAAGTCAATGTTCTGTGACAGGTATAGGCTGTCATATTTTTTCATGTTTTTTACTCTGATGTACCAACAACCCAAGGCATCCCCTTTTCTCCCTCTCTATCCTCAACCAAAGGGTGCCAGGACCTGGAAAACTTTAGCTTGGACATCCAGATTCCCTTACGTTAGGGAGTATCATTTAGGTTGTAGATTCTGCCACTGACTTACCATGTTGTCATGAGATCACCTCTGCTTTATTTCTTGGCTTAACTTGGTTTATCCTACCAATATTTACCCACATCTATGTTTGCAAAGTTTCCTTGATTAAACCTTCTATCAGAGCAAAGTTCTGCTCCCTTCTGGCTGCACATTCCAAGGAGGCTGGGCTGTAGCCTTGGTCTCAAAGGACTAGCATGACCATAGTTGTTGGTAGCCAGGCTTTCTGACGCTTATTTCCTGTCCCCTACAGGGCAAAAACCCCATAACCCCAAGATTCATATGCAAGTAAACCAAAGGCTTTGCTAAAGAATTTGCAGCCCAGCAAGGAGAAATAACCAGACACTGCCCCTGAAAAGGAAGGTGGAGGACTGCTTTTGGCAGGCCACTGCAGTCTGATCTCCTAATGCTTTTTCCAATTAATTTGTCTCATGTAACAATCGTAGTAGCATAGGCTGTCTGCTGTCCAGAAAGGATCTTTTCCTTTCCCAGAACCTTTGTTTCTTTCCCCTTGTAGTCCCTTGCTGGACACAAGGACGTTGTGATTTGGGTGGAGTAGGCTTTGCAGAAGGCATGGCTTGCATTTTGTGTTTGCCCTTATAAGACCTTTTTTTATTTTCCCTTGTAAGACAGACTCCAATAGGTGGAGCATGGCAGGTAGGAGCACCTAGAATGAAATCTCAGCCCTGTTGAAGCAGATGGGAGTTATAACAATGAGCAGAACCCAGGAGCCCTAACCCAAATTTAAATACAAATGTCTTCAGGATTCAGCTGTCAGAGGCTGCCTGATCTGTAGAACTTCTGCAGATGGGGAGGTAGGCTTTACATAAAAAAATGCTAGGTGGAGAAAGCTCTCTTATTGAGAACTATCACATCAACCTACCTGGGAGAAGTTCCTTTTTGATTTTCCTACTGTCTTTTTAAAGTTTCTCTGGATTTTGCTTGGCTTTGCATAGGGTAGGATAAATTGGTGGCAATCTGCCTTGTGCCAGTGAAGTACAAATAGCCTGAAGAGCTACAGAAGTTCGTTGTTCTCTTGCTGATCTGTCATGAAACTTTCTTTTTTTTTTGTTTTTTTTTTTTTTTTTTTTTTTTTTTGTTTTTTTTTTTTTTTTTGTTTTGTTTGCTTGTTTTTACTGGAGGACTCCCTAGGTGACAAGAAAAGAGCTTTTTACTTATATCTGTTAGCTTGCTTTCTTAGGAATGCGTGGCTTAGGTGACAGGTAGAGTCTCAAAGGTACTTTGTGTCCAAAGGTTGCTGGAAAACAGGCAATGGATAGAAGAGAGAGATCTGAATTAATGGCCCTGATGTACAGATGATACGGGTATGAGCTCAGTCTGTATTACTGGGTAACAGATAATCTGCATGGGGTAGGGAGGAGGTGAAATAGGAAACTGGGTTCCACATGTTTCCTTGCCCATGGATAGTTTGATTGGCAGGGTGCTTACAGTGCCCTACTGAAGGAGCCCCTATGTCTGGGTGTTGACAACAGATTTCTTCTGAGAAGCAAGATCTCTTGGATGGATGAGTATTCTGGTTGGAAAAGGCCCAGCCCTATTCCTGGTCACTTTATTTTCCCTGTAAGATCTAGTCTTACAGCCAGCCCTTTTCAGTGCAGTTCTTGTGAAGAGAAGCTTCATAAAGTAGAATCTGGAAGATCTCAGTTAAGATGTCTGCTGAGGCTCTAGGCAGGATAGAATTAGTGTTACAGAAGTCAGCATTCCTCAACAGATATCAGAGTTGTCTGTCTTCTCCGCCCATCATGAATGCTGATTGTTAAGCAAGATTTTGTGTTTCCAGACACAGATGTTTCTTTGCAACATTGCAAATGCTTTTGGCACATAATTAGCAAATGACATGGCTAGTCAAGCCTTTGAGGAAAGCTGTGTGCAGCCTGAGGTGTTCAACATCTAGCTGGACTGGCATCTTTGGCAATAATGCAAGTTTTCCTTTGTTCCTGACTCTTTGATCAGACAGATAAGACCCTGTTGCTTGGGACCAAATGTGTCATAAAGCTTAGGTTCTAGAAACTTCTGGAGTGATAACAGGCAGCTTAGGTTGACAGCTGTTAGAGCAGCTGGGTGTTTTGCATTGCTGTGGCAGTGACCAGACACCTGAGCTGCCCACTGTGCGAGTTCTGTAGCTTTGCAAGGCTCATCTTATGGTCCTGGCTGTCTACCTGTACATGCAGAGATCAGACTATCTTCCCTGAAGTGCTATACTGGCATCTTGACGTTGTCATGAAGATAGACTCAATTTGCCCAAGCAGTACAGACCTGTAGCCCCATTTTGTTCAGCTGGCCTCACTCAGGTTCCTAATGGGCTGGCTAATTCAGGGTGTGTGGACCAGCTGCTTCTTTTATGGGATAAGATTATGTCAGTGTTGATCAGAAGGCTGTGCATTCTCCAATCCACAGCAGTGAAATGGGAACAAATATTAAAATGCAAATAAGGCCACCTTAAAAGAGCTGCTGGCAGGTGAAATAGTGCATCAAGGTCCGTTTAGACATCAGCTTGTATTTTAGTGTTCTCTTGAAGGACTGTATATTTGCTTTTCTCCAACAACTGCAATACTGAATTCGTGAGTGCCAGCAAACAGTTGGACAGTTGCTTAATTAATTTCCTCCTGCTGCCTTTTCCTAAATTTCTCATTGGTTATGTAAAGAGCTTGCATTCAGCAAGGGTTTGGATGCTAGTTACATTTTGAGGAAGACTTGGAAGCCAGAGCTTGGCATTACACAACCTGAGGAGGTCTCTCGGAATCACTATGAAGAAGCTTTATGAATTGAGGTACTGTGTTTTCTCAGACCTCTGCAAGTACACACCTATAATGAATTTATCCCCCCCCCCCCCCCCCATTGTTTAGGCTGTGCTGGAATAAACTTTGCTCAGACCTGTGGCTGGCAGGTTGGAGTTTTTGAAAATCACCATTTCTAGAGGGGTGCAGTTAGAGTCATAGGAGCCAGACAGTGTCTCCTTTCATCTTGGCTCTTTCTTTAGAAGAAAATATAGGTTGCCAGGCAGGATGGCAAGTGCAAACTTTACCAAAAAAGAGGAAAGCAGTGGTTGAAACAACTGTTCCCTCTATGAAAACCAAGGGCCACACTTAGTCTTTTGATGATACACAGATATCAAAGCCTGAAGTACTGCCCTGTCTGCAAGGATTTGACATGCAAATTCAGAAAGCTGGTAACCTGTTCTGAAATGATTTATTTTTTTGTAGTTCTTCATTGATCGTGTTTGGTTTGTCTATTTTAAGTAGCTTTAGAACTTTTTGTTAAACCGGCCAAAGTGTTTTCTCAGCTCCTTTCCAAGTTACCTTTCAGGAGGGAGATTAATGGTTGAAGGTTCAGAAGGGAGATTAAAGATTATAGCTGCAGTAGAAACATTTTTCACTGGGTTATTGCTAACACTGTTTTGAAACTGCATTAGACAGAACTACAGTGCTTGTTTGCCAGCAGGGACAGAAAGGGAACTTCAGTGGTAAAGGAACTATTTGTTTAAAAACACAGCTTAAAGTGTTTACAATTTTATTTTTTTTTCCTTTATGCTACTTGCATAAAGGCTTGATTGCACTTTTTATCCGGCCAGAAACAATAATGCCTGACTTGACCAATTCAGAGCTGAGTTTGAAGGTATTTGCAGAATGAATTAGCAATTCTGTCCCATTGGAGTTATTTGGAATAGTGGCAGTGACAGATATGAACATATACCAAATCAGGTATAATGACTGACATTTGAAGAAAATGAAGATCTCTGAATCCTTTTTCTTAGCAGAAATGCTGGTCCTGTAGCTACCCTTCTAGGTAATGTTACCCATTCCTGTAAGTTATAGGAAGTCTTTTAATCTTACCAGCTCTGGGAGTCTGAGTGTGCAAGGACCAACCTTATTTCCGTTCCTGCTTCCTCAGCCATTTGTGAGGGGGAGGCCAAATAAGATATTTAAAAAATGCAGAGAATTTTTCCTGCAATTTTAATGTTCAGCTCATTCATTTTGAATTTTCAAGCAGTCAAGTGGTGTCTTGGGGAAATACTTTCTTCTCTCTCTGTGGGTATAACATGACCCCTCTGGTCTAAATCTTGATTCTGACACAAGAGATGAAGAAAGGGATTGACTTATTGTGGCAGGGGACTGCACATTTCAAAGGTTAGTTTGAAAATATACTTGGGAAAAAATCTGGTGGGAAGGATAGCAGGCTCTACAGGAGAAACAATGCTCAGGAAGAGTTTAATTGTGTTCAGATAGAGAAATATACTTGGGTTCTGCATTGAAACACTCCTTCAGGTATAGGTTCATCAGCTGAGGAGCGAAATGGCAGTTCTTCTGTGTATTTGACTGACTTCTACAGTAGGAGAATACTAGGATTTTTTCTCTTTCCTGTCTGTTCAGACTGAACAGCCATTACGAAAGGCCAAGCCTAGCTGTCTGTTAATAAACTTCAGCCATTGAAAGAATGTACCCATTCTGATAACGTTTCCCTTGACATGCATACAGGCAGTATTATTTGTTAGTATCTGCAGTCTGATTTTATTATATATTACTAAGAAAGGTCATTCCGTATCCTGAAGCAATTCCAATGTAAATATTGGGCAGTATCAGTAAACTAAAATACTTCTGGGGTTTGGTAAGGATGGTTTTCTACACAAGGGTGCAGGGCTGGTTTTGAACAGCAAAGTTTTTATGAAAATAAGCTGAAGAAATTAGAAAACCAGATTGGCTTCCTTTGGAGAGGAAGAACAGTTATATGTGCAGTGCTGGGAGAGTTTGGAGGCTGGCTGTGGTGGTGGTGAGGTTAGGGAAAGTCAGAGGGGTGATGTGAGCCATTGACTGTAGAGTTCTATAGTGATAAGCTACATCTAATTTCTCGTGGCCTGGGACTTCTCTGTGGATGGATATCAGAGTCAGTTGCTAGACTAGAACTTTTTGCCAAGCTGGAGGCTTTTGCTCTCCTTATTCCCTGATCCTTGGTGAACATAAATAATTCCAGGAGGAAGTGCGTGTTATCAGGGCTGGATGCCCTTACCGTGCAGTTGTGGGGATAGTAGTTGAAAAGAGCTGTGTTGTCATGCTGGATGAAGTGAATGACTTGGAGCTGGGTGTTTTGGGTTTTTGTTTTTTTTTTTTTTTTTTTTTCTAAGCTATCAGTCCCAAGTCTCCAGTTGAGGCCTTAATTTTTGAGAAGGCTCTTTGGGAAGCACACTGTGATGTTTTTCCTCTCCAAAGACAATGTGGCCCAGATTCCCATCAAGTGCTCTGGCAAAGAAGTCGGTGGGCTCATTCGCAGCAGGAGAGCTTGGCCTGTGGAGCCCAGTTCTCAAATTTCCCGTTACTCATCCTTCAACTCGTCTGAAATAGAAGCAGTGGAAATGAAGAATTGCTGTTCAAAAGCTGTTTGGGAAGATGGGAAGAACCAACAGGAACTGATCATCTGTGTTGCTTCAAATGTTTCCGCTTCAATAAGACAAGTGGCACTGTGTAACCCAACCTGGCCACAAAGGGCACCGTTCCCAAATCTTTCCCTCATGTTTGATCCCTTGTAGTTATCAGCCTCTGGCTCAGGGATTCCCAACAGCTCATCCAAATGTCCCTGTTTTTTTCCTTTGCATTATGGGTTCCAGATCTGTCCTGCGTTTGAGAAACTCCCATCCTTGTTCAGTAAGGTGGTTGTGAACCTCTATAGGAGCTTTCCTAGCTTCTTAAGGGCTCTGCATCCAGCCTGACCATTCTGGAGTCTCTCTTTCACATTGTTCTGCCTTACAAGAACTCCTCTGCCCCTCTCCCTCCTAGCACACACCTGCTCCTCTATCTCTTTCTCCAGCTCAGGCATGGCCCCAGATGCCATTTACATTTTGTCCTGATTGAGTTGCTTCATTTTGCATTAGGGGTTGCATAAAAATAAACATACTTCTTGCAAATGCATCAGCATTTAAAATGAGTGTTGCAGAGGAGGAGGTGGCAGAGGACTTGAGAAGGGGGATTTGTGCAAATAGCACTATTTGTGCTATCTGTTCCTCTTACTAATGTTACTGATGGCTATAGATAGGGTTTAATTAATCTATGTTAAATGCCTACCCAAGTAATAGACATTGATGTTGCTGAAATCCTGTTACCTGGAATGTTACATTGATGCCAGCTGAATGAAGTGATGCCATTTGGCCTTATTAACTACAGAGCTACGATGCAGCTTACTATCCAGCTCCACAGTTGTGCCCACTTTCTCTGGTCTCTGTTTCAGTATCTGGAAAGTTACCTACTTTCTTGGAACTTCTTTGACATTTTCTGCTGCTTTGTTTTTGGGATATTGATAGATATGTATTCTCTTCAGCCTCTGATTTGCTGAAAAGCAGGAACTCTGGAGAGCTCAGTGTTTTTAGCTGCCTGCTTTCATTAAGAGCAAATCAAAGGGGTAAAAAAATAAAAATGCCCAAGAAGTGATGAATTAGGCATACAAGTGCATATGGCCGGGATGGCTTGGTTGCACAAGCTCACCTAACAAGTGTACATTCCGTGGTCTGTCTCTTGGACAGTTATGTGGTAGAGTGGTAGACATGCAGCTCGTGCACCCCAGAATTGACAAACCAAGGTGGAGATGACCCTAATACGACCCATGTGTCTTCTGGTGAAAAGCTGTGAGTTTTCAGCACGTCTAGTGTCTGGCCACCTGCTTAAGATGTCAAGGTTGAATCATTGAAAGGCTGAAAACTCTGTCTTAAGCTCTTAAGATTCTTAATCTCCCACAGTTCTTGAGGTAGGTGCCTGCTGCTGGCTTTGGGTTTATTCTGGTGGAAGAAGTCGCCACTTCCGAATGGTTATCCTGCTGCCCTGTTTCCTGCTCTGTGCACCTGCTGCTTGAACACTTTGTGCAAGTCTCCATCTGCTTGCCTGTAGATAAAATCTTGTCTTTGTCACACCAGCAGTTTGAACTGACCCAGCTACTCCCACTGGAGCAGCAATTTCACTTCACACTTAAACCACATCTACCACTGAGATGTGTCATCTCCAGCTGCCTATTTTCTCTTCCTTTCTTTGACCTGATGCAAGTATGGCTGAGTCAGCAGGACCATGGGGCAGTTGTGTGATGCCTGATCTGGGCGTTTGGAGTCTTCTCTGGAGGCATTCAAAGCCCACCTGGACCCATTCCTGTGTAACCTGCTCTAGGTGGCCCTGCAGTGGCAGGGGATTTGGACTAGATGATCTCCAGAGGTTCCTTCCAACCCTAAGGATTCTGTGATTGGCCTCTCCTAGCTCAGTTTGACTGGACAGTAACTAGTACCTGACTGCTTTATTTTGCATTCAATTTCCCTTCTATTCTCACTCTCTGAAACCCCTGACTGAAGGATATGAAATAGGAAAATAGGAAAAAATTGAAGTATGAATAACATTTGCTGTGTGTTTTTTTTTTTTTTTTTATTCTCAGAAGCTTGGGTGGTGAAATGTGCAGGATGTTTCTGTGTTCTTCTTTAAGATAAATAAGGGGCTGAAGAGTAAAGGGTAGGAGAAGGAGATATCTGTGCTTTCTTTTTGACTGCTAAAATCTTTGAAACAAAGGAAAAGATAAATAAAACCCAGTATATTTTCCTAGTAATCTTTCATAAAGCAAGGCAAGCTCATGCATTTGTAGAAGAGGGAAAAAGCCACAGTGAGTTAGACCTGGAGGGAAGTTGATTTTTTGGGTCAGTGAGTGGATGTGACACAGATATATTTAAGGAAGAAGTAAAGCAAGAAATAGCTATTGGTTCAGTTTCTTGTACCCTGTTAGTTATAGCTGAGAACCAACACTTGGATTTATGCTAAGGTACAAGCTTAGTATATGGGCTGTACCTGTTGTACAAGGCAGGCATAATGTGAAATTACCTAAAGAAATAAGAGAGACAGATAGAAGTAACATAACAAGACTAAATCAGCTAATGTAGCTGTTTTTGCAGGTGCTTGGATGTTTGAGGGATAGGTAGGCATTGATGCATGCAAGGGCGTGAGCATAGCAAGAATGTGACTGCAGAGACCAAGCTATGACATCACGTCAGCGAGAAGGGAAATTGCTTTTCCATGCTATCTGTCACAGCACTACTGCTATATTGTGACTTAATTTAGACTTGCATGATGCTAGGAGCTAAACCGTGGGTGAAGGGGGAGGGAAAAACAACCAAAAATGTTGAAAACAGTTAAGAGGGCAAAAATCTTAATATAAAAAAGTCCTGGAATGTCAGGATTTGGACCAGTGACGTATACACTCCAGGGGCTCTCTAGCTAGTTCACCAGCTTAAGACTTGTTCCTCTTCTAAGAGCCTCCTGTGGGAGAAGAAGTGGTTGGTTTGAGCCCCTGGTTATATTTGTAAGAGAACCTTTGCGCTTGACTGATTTGCCGCGTGCAAAGGTAGTGAGAGATAATGCTTCGACAACATCTGGAGAACTGAGGATTTATTTGTGTGTTTTTGTAAACATACTGCAGAAGTACCTTGAGGAAAACAGCTCTTGCATCATGGAGATGTACTGTGCATTTTCCTAAACTTCCAGTATGGCTGTTTACTTGTGAAAAAGTCCAGCAGTACTTCTAAAGGCTAATATTAGAAATACAGAAGGTGCATTGATTTTTCTCTTGTAACAGTGACTACATATTTTTAAGCTGGATCTTTGCTTCTGCTCAGATTTCAGTTTAGATCAAGCAACTAATACTCACCTACTCACAGCTGGCTTTTTGTTGCTGTGGTTTTGGGCCAGTCTCACACTTGTACTGGCCTTTTTTGTTGTTATGAGGGCAATTTCAGAGCTGTTCATGCTGCATCTTGGTCACTTCTGAAAGTCACTTAAGGGACTTTTTTCTGCATTGATGCAACCACATCCTTAATGTTAGTGTCCTGATGTAACACATCAGGCCCTCCCATCATCCGCATTTCATTTAATATTTTTGTTTGCTTTTTAAAAACATAAATGGCAGCAAAAGTCAGTTACTACTGTCACATGAAAAAACTTTTATTTGCTCTTGACTGCTAGACTGCTGGTGGAATTCACAGTAGATCTTGGAGCTTGAGCTGGCAGGCATGGCAAGGCAAAGGGCTGGCAATCTGCCTCCCTCCCAGCCCGTTCACGCACATGGTAAACTGACTGTGATTTACTGCACTTAAAGGGAAATGAGGAGTGAGACTACAGCTGCACAGATTAATGAAATCTCACTGATTCATTTTCTGGGACAGACTAGAAAGCAAATTGATACTGCAGTTTCTTGCCACCTTAATGTCATGGTATTCAATAGGTGCTAACAGCAGCTTTCATTTTCTGCTGGTTCACATGTTGCATCAGTGTGCTTTCTCCTGCAATGAGTGCCAAAACCTCTTTTCTAGTTCCTGCTTAAAAGTGTGCGCTACAAGGGAGTGGTTAATGTTCAGAAAAGCTGTCTATTGTGATGGTAGAATCTGAGTGGCTTCTCCTTCAGTATCCCAATGCATTGACTTTGACAACTGCAGTATGGTATGGATGCCAATGACCTGAGCAACTTACCAGTGAAGAAGGAGAAAATATTGCTGCTAGCACTTCTCAAGATGATCTTCTTCTATGCAGCGATAGATGATTCATCCAAGGTCACTCTTAAATTATGTGAGAAGATGCCCAGTGTGGTGGGGAGAGGGAGCGCTTTAATTCAGTACTGCTGTTGCTATCCAGCCAGGTATTGCTATGTATGCCAGGAAGCTCTTTCAGTAAAAATGCCCTTTCTGCAGTGCTCATGTCCTGTTCTGGGGCGCTGACTCTGTAAATGGACTATTTGTAGGCTCTGGAGCATAATATTCCCAATTACATTACCTGCAGGGTCACTGTGTCCTCTATTGCAGCTTGCAGCCAGAATGGCTTTGCCCTGTCATAGGTATATGCTTAAGAGCATTACTCTGATTATCCAGGAGGGCAGACTAATGGGAGTTGATGGATAGCTGGAGGAAGCCAGAGGTGCTCAGGAGGCGAATTGTAGTTGACAGACTTGTTATGCAGAACAGTGCTGTCAGCTTGTGAAAAAGTAAGCCAAAGAAACAGAGTAATTGTCCTGCCTTGAAGAGCTTGAGGAGGCAAATAGCAAGGCTCTTGCATGGGAAGTTTGGTTACTAAAATTGTCACTAGTGAGTTGTGGTGGTGTTTGAAGTACTCAGTAAAGTCTTACAGAATTAAATGTAGAAAAAATAAAAGGTCCTTCTGTCCCTCTGGATCTTGGCAGCTAAACTGGAATTGCTCTAAAACCTCTGTGCTTTCTAGGTCTATCTCTTTCCCATGGGGTAAGAGGAGCAGAGTTCTATCCAGTGGGACACTGTGATCACAGATGGGAGGCAGTTACATGTTGCATGGCATTTGATCTGCTCACCAGGTGTCAGTGGACAGCTTGGTGAAAAGCTGTGTATCTCTCTGTGGTGAACAGAGGAGTGTGTGTGTTGGAAGGGAATGAAGGAATGACCTGGCCATTAGAAACCTTTTGATGTTCAGTGGCTGAGAACAGCAGTTTGTTGAGGAAGGGAATGGAAGTGTTCTCCTGGTTGCAGGAGAAGGTCTGATCATGTAGAAGGAACAAATAGGGTTTAGGGAGCTGAACAGGAGCAAGTGCTGGAGTGGGCCTTCAGAGGAGGAAATGAAACTTTCTGCAGGGGAAGTGATGCTAGTGGCCAGTTCTTCACTGAAGTGCTGCTTAAGGAGAATAAGAAAGAAAGGAGTTGCCAAAGAAATCCTTAGGGAGTGATGGTCTGCCTTGTCTTTCTGGATCATGTAGTTTTCGTGGACCGAGTTCTGCCCTTGAGCAGCCTCTTATCACTACTGTGGACCTTGGCAGGGCTGCATGCGCAGTGCTAACCGTATCTGTTCTCAAAGCCTGGGAGACGCAGATGTGGGTGCCCCCCTGCTCCAGCAAAGTAACAGTAACACAAGTTGGTTTCCTGGGTGAGTTAAGGTTTCATCATCGTGAATGGGCCTGTGAATGAAAACAAGCATGGAACAGTGGAGTGGAAAGCTTGGAAATAAAGCTCTTCTTGAGAGTGGGCAGTACCTGCCTGCCAGCCTCTGGTGACAGGCAGTGGGAGGCAGAGGGACAGCTGGTTGTTCTGTTGAGGGAGGCACTCTGCAGCACATTCTTCAAGCCTGGGATGGCATGGGTCTGAAGCCAGTCATGCTGTAGATCTGAAAGGGCATTAAAAGCATCAATGGATATTTTTAGTCAGAATAAATAGGAGCAAGGGTTGAAGGAGCCAGGAAAAAAATAGCTATTCTTGTTTTTCAGACTCATGATGCTGAGGAACCTGGTGTCCTCTTCAAGGGATGGCTAATTCCTTGTTTCACAGAGTGCAGAACAGAAAGCAAAGCCCTTTTCTATTTATTTATTTATTTTTTTTCCTCTTCTGAGCCCTCCCTCACCCCATCAGGTGAAACAAATACTTATTTATTGTGGCTGAATTTATCATGCTCGCAGCCTGCTGCCTTCGATTTCCTTCTCTGTTCGCCCCCTGAGCTCTTAGTGAGTCTGTGGCAATAAGACATGACTCTTTTCATGTAAACCCTCAGCTCCCTCACACGTAGTGAGATCTAAGACTTGACTAATGTCTCTTTTATTAAAAAAAAAAAAAAAGAGAGAAAAAATTAAAGCTGGGGTGTGTGGGGAAGCCCTGTTCAGGCTGAGCGTATTGTTCAGTTGCTCTGGTTGTTATTGTAGGTTTGCTTATCAGAGCTGGACTGAGAGTATTTATCTAAGCCCTTCCTGTTCCCACCCTGTCCCCCCAGATAAGATCTCTTCTGTGGTGAAGCAACCAAGGAGGATATGGGAAGGGGAAACCTGAGGTTTGAAAGTTGTGTAGGCTCACATGGCATGTTTAAGCACTCACCCATAAAGAGTCTCTGCATGATAAAGATTAGAAATTGGAAAAGTGTGTATGTGGCAAGAGAACAAATTCTTCCTTCTTCCCCCCCCCATTAAATTCCTTAATTTTCTGACAATATTTTTGATCATAAAATATTATCCCCAGTGGTAAAGGTAACTCCTCTACTAAACCCATGTGCATATACTAACCTGGATAGATTTTTAATATAGTATCTTGAAGCGGTCACCAGAATAAGCAGGGATGTTAAAAAAATGGCTGGAAACTTGAAGAAGATGTATGAAAACAGAATTTGTTTTCATGGTGACAGACAGAGAAATGAAAATTCATATATAATGCTTTCTGGCGCTTTTGCTGTCTGGCTCAAATGCTTTCTTACTAAAATCTGTTGATCTGCTTTCTGTTTGTTGCTGTCAGTCTCTGTAGGTTTTCTTCTAGCTGTCAGTCATAGCTTGGATTGATTTTTTGCCATTTGTGTCAAGAAAAAGGGTGCAAGTCGGGATATCTTCTGCTGAAGTGAGTTGTGGCTGCTTTGGGGAGTCTTGCAAGGAGAGAGAAGAGGAGGAGGAGGAGATAATGTGGGGTCATTCAGTTCTTCTGTCCTTGTACTTTGTCCATGAGGCATGCTGGACCAATGCAGCTAATTTCTTTGGGCTTCAGGACTACTTTTAGCTAGTAACACATGGATGACAAAACAAGAGAGAAGCTTGATGGAACTGTTGTTTATTTACCTGTGTTAGTGTATCTTGGAACTAATATCTATGCATCCTGGATGCTTCAGTCCTGTCTCAAGCAGTAAATCTGTTTGTCTGAGAATTGCCACATGGGTATGTTCTTTTTGAACCCTTTAGACTGGCTTTTACTGTGCAGTTGGTGTCCTTGCTTTTTAGAAGGAAAAGACCCTGTGTAGCTGTGACTCAGCCTATGCAAAACTGACTCAGGGTTGCAAAAGAAAACAGTTTTTCATCCTGCCTTTACTATCACCCAGTTGAAACCTGGAAGGCTGAAAGAAAGCCAGGAACACAATCAACATCTTTGTCTCCTCCAGCAATAACTGGGCTTGCCTGTGTGTCAGAAACCTTATCTTGCACGTGTGTACTGATAGCACAACAGCTTCTGCAGTGGTAAAGAACAATATTCAGGAGCTGTGAAATCATGCACTTGATTTTATCATGCCTCCTTAGGGGCTATGTGAGAATACTAGCCCCACTGCAATAGAAATGAAAGGTAATGATATAGAAAGGCATAATGATTTGTACAAAACCAAACAGGGCTTCTGTGAGAAGGGCAAGTTTTTAGTGCAGTTTTCCCTGGTTTTGAAGGGAACTGCAACAGTTTTTCTATCTCTTCTGTAATAAAGGTTAATGTTTTGTATTAGCATGTAATTTAAGGCTGCTTCATACCAGTACTGCAGACTCCTTGTATAACTATAGGCAAGTTACATGTTCTCTAAAGATCTCATTCTGACATCTGCAAATGAGAAAGAGGAAGTGATTCTGTGTTGGGGTGAAAAAATCTTTGAATACACGTGTACGTGCAACAAGCCATAACGCATGCCCTGGTCTCCTCCTGACAGTGCTGTTATAGTAAGGATAAGACTGTCCTGTTCTCTGTAGCAGAAATTTATTAGGCTTGTGTTGTCTGTGGTGGTGAAGATTGGCAGAGACAGACTGCCTGCTTTCAGCAAGTGTCTTTGGGTTATTTGTGTCCCTGCTCTGGCGTCTGTGATGAGAGAGTGTTTTGTTTTGTACTTGCAGGGCACTAAAGCAATACCAGTGCTTTTGTGTGTGTTGCACTTGTTTCTTTTGATACAGAAGAAGATTCTGTGTTTCCTTCAGAAGACGTTCTAGCATTTCACGCACACTGGCCAGTGCGTGTGGAAAATAACTGTAGCTGGATATCTGTGCTTTACAAGATATTGGTGATCAGCTCCGATTCTGCATACATTTCTCTCTTTTCATTTGCTTATCCCAGCACCTAACTTCTTGACAGCATCAACTGCACATGATTGAAGTTCCTTCTTCAATCACATTTTCTTTCAATTCCACATGGTAATCTCCAGCCATCCCTGTAGGTGGCAGGAAGCCAAGAACCAAGTGCTTAATGGCCCGGATACCCTCATCAGACAGATACCGAGAAGGGCTTTCCCCAGTGAGATCCAGGGGAAGCCCTAGAAGCCTTGTCATGTCACTGTGCTCTCAGCTCAGTTTTATTGTAGGAAGTGTCCCTGCTTTGACTGTATTTTCCTGCTCCTGGAAAAACTTGAGCTGTCACATGAAACAGCTCGCTCTTCAGATTTCCTGTCCTCTAATTCTAGACAATCCAAAACACAGGCAACTCTTCCTCTTCCAAGCTTAAGGGTTCTTTATCAGAATCCGTGTTGTTTCACAGCAAGCTCTTCAGTTGTTCTAGGTCCTTCTTGCTGTAACTTTTCTTTCTCTTCCCATCATCTTTAACCTTTGCCCATGGCAGTTTTGCAACCAGACCAGAATTCAAATGAAGTTGCCTCTTTGATCGTTGCCTGCATTTAATAATAGGGTAGTGGTTGTTACTGAGGAAATAACATATCAAGGTGCACTGGCTCTTCTCTCATCTATTTGGGTGTCTGTATGTACAAATATATTAGTGTCTGGCTCTGGAGTGGTTGTGTGAAATTAGGGACCCTGGATACTCAGGAGTACATTTCGTGCTCAGTAAAACCTGTTACTCTTGGTACTATACCTAAATGAAAGGCATGTGGTATATATGTCAGTGAGTTCATGATACCTATGAAATATCAGAATCAAGAGTTCTGCTTTCCCAGAAATTTTCCTGGGAGGATTTGATGCGTTCTTCTACATGATCCAATCAGGTTTGGCTGCTCCAGGGGTGGATGTTATTTATGTGGAGTGGCTAGATGTAATCTGGGCACCCAGAAGTGTTTTTGAGTTTTGACATTACAGATTTATCTCTGTAATTTTGGGTCATACTGTGTGTTGCTTTGAACAGGAGAGTCACACTTTTTTTTAACAATTGAATCTCAGTGAAACTTTGAAGCATTATAGAAACTATGCAGAACATGAGGTTTGGAAATGACTCTTGGTGAGTGAAGCCAAAGCTTTTAGTAAACAGACTAGTTCCTAAAATGCTTTGAATTTGAATGAGTTTGTGTGAAAATGTGGCTGACTTATCTGCACCTCCCTTGTATAATGAAGAGTTTAAAAAAAAAAAGAAAAATTGAAATGCCAAGACCGGAATCTACCAGCTTATCTTGAAATAGAAAAAGGCTTGGCTGTGATTCTCCCTCTTTAGAAATGGGAGCAAATTTTTAGTTCTGTTGAAATACGAGTTTGGCAAGTCTAAAACTTGGTGTTTTCCAGGGACTTCACAGATAGAGGCAGAACACATTCTGTTCAAACCTGCCCAGCCACTGAATCTAGTCCTTCAGCCAAAGATCCACCCTCACAGTAGGTCCTGTGACTTAGTGAAAACAATGGTCCAATACTTTGTAAGAGGGCATAAGGAGGCACTTCTGCTGAGAAAATCAGTTCCACCCCTTGTGAGCCAGGCTGGGACATTAGAAGCCATTGCTTACTTTTAATCTGATCTGTATTGATATTTTAATTGAGGTTCATTTCTCGATCCTTATCAGCATATGGCCACTCAAGTTCTTAGGTTAGCACAAGGGCAGACAGTGATGTACAGGCGGGAGAGAGAGTGGGAAATGAGAGTTCTTCAGTCACCTTGATGGGAAAGCTTTTAGGTATTCATGAAACTGGGACCTCTCCAAAGACTGCTCTGTGCTTTGAGGAATTCACCAGTCCAGGGCAAATTTTCTTTTCATCCCCGAGCAGGATAGTTCTGTTCTGGAAATGAAGGTGGAGGAAATGCTCTATCCATCTGTGCTGGAGAATGTACTCTGAAGGAAGGTCATCTTGTTTTGCAAGAGATGAATTAGAACAGAACTTTTACCCTGGAAACTCTGACCATCGGATCTCTCACTTGGAAGTGATTAGGTGGCAGTACTTTATATGCTTTGCATATGTAAGCTGTCTACAGAAGATTGCTTTTACATCTCCCAGATAGTGCCTGATGGTTTTTAGGATGGTACCCTTCTCGAGGACCCATGTCCCTTTGACATGCCCCCCCCACCGTGGAAGCCAGAGGTGCACGGAAAGTAGGAGCAGCCCAGCCTATTCTTTCCTGCCCCATCCTGTTTCCTAGCGCTGCTGGAATGGATCCCTGTTGTTTCTGTTGCAGCCGTAATGAAAGCCACCTGGGGACAAAGGCTCCTTTTGTTGGGAGCTGCAGCCAGGCGCATGGACGTGCTGCTCAGCACTTGCCTCCTGCTGGGGTATCACACAGTGATTTTGCTGCCTCCTGAGATGTGTCCCCCTCAGCTTAGTGCTACTGCACTGACCAGGGAGAGTTTCCCATTGTCATATTCTGGGAGAAGGAGGAGAAAGAAGGCGTAAATAAAGTGATAGCTGAGGTTTGCACAAGAGGAAGCTAAATGTTGGATGAACATGACCCTTTATAACCAGATGCAGATAATAAGCAGTAAATCAGTAGGAACAACTAGACCTTGTTCCCTGTTCTCTTCTATCTTCACTCTTAAAAATACTTGATGCATCTAAATCTCAGTTGTGTGGTTCGTGTTTTTGTTTGTTTACTTTTTCTTTCTATTGTTGAGGCAGTACTAGCATTTAATACTTTTGAAGGTTTGCAAGCTGCATATCACTGATACTTAAGTGCAATAGTTACTGGGTAGAGGATTTGGAAGAGCAGACCAGGATGGGGACATCCACCTGTTACAAGAAGTTCTCCCTTCTCAGCTTTCTGTTCACATGGGAGCACTCCAGTTCCTGTCTTTGCTTGGCTATGGTCGCAGAGCTGTTTAAGGAGGGGGAAACAAAACCTGTGGAAAGATAGGATCCGGCAGGAAGCTATTATTACGTTTCCATGACTGGTGGGGAAGGCAGAACACGTTTCCTGCCAATGAGATTTCAAAAGCTCATGCTTAATCTTTGAAATGCTGTCTTCCATGCCCAGCAGCTATCTGCAGCATCATCCAGCCTGGTGGGGAATTAGACGGCTGCTGCAGCAACTGTTGATGGCAGCCTTAATGCCTACACCCCTTTCTCACAGGTGATAGAAGTATTTAGGTGATGGTACTTGCCTCATGGGAATGAAGGCACAGAGCAATGTGCATGTGCCATGTTCATTTTCCTGAGCTATTAGTGTGGATAGCAGCAGCCATGGAACACTTGCTGGTTGCTGTCATGACTCATTTTTATTAAAATCATGCCAGGCCAAAATTAGCATGTAGTTGCTGCACAGGAGGCTGATGGGGCTGTACTGGGAAGACATCTGTGTGGTTTAGCATGTCATGCTGACACCCTCTGTACCATGCAGGGAGGTTTGTCTTCACCTGCTTTGCAACAGTGACCAATTAGAGCAGGGCTTCAAATCTTTTCTTGAACCGTGGGGACTTGATTTTCTTTTCCAGGGTTTTGGTATTCTCTGTAAATGCCAAATATTGTTTTCCTCAGTTGTTCTTTGAGAGCCTTGAAGTCTGCAGAACACATGCTGAAAATCACACAGTGCTCTCTCATGTTTATGACCAGATCTGTAAACTCAACTGAGTATCTTCTGGTCTTGCTCTCTGTTTAACAACCTGTGCTGCTTACATTTTGAGATTCTAAGCAAATAGTAATGCGTAGGCAGGTACCTATAGTCCTTCCATGTGTCCTTCAGTTGTCCTCAGTCTGCTTCTCTGAGCAAAGAGTTTTCAACTTCCCCCTTTTGAAATGGAATTTAATTTAAAAGCTGAAGTCTGTATGGTGCTGATTCTGTGTGTCTCCGCTTAAGCTCTCTTCCACCTCTACTTCCAGCCTGGATCTTGAGATCAGCTCTCTGTGTGCAAAACTAATTCACACAGGCTGGCTGATAAGTATGAACTTTTCCTTCCCTTCACCCTCTTAATCTCTCACCTCCCTTTGTTCCAGGTGGCCTGTCACTCTGTGGCTCAGTGGAAGTAGTACTTACCTCCCTTTCGGTAATGTTACAGACAGCTCTTGGAATGTTACCAGGCTGGGAGCAGCAGCACTTGAGGGTTCTGTAGTGCATAGGGTATCTGGTTACTCATAGTGCAGGAGGATCTCAGGCAGCCTTTCTTTCCATTCCTGCTTCCACTGACAATGTTTTTTTTTCTCCAAGATATTTCTCCCCTCCTTTCCCCTAAATACTTCTCTCCCAGTTCAGCTAAAAAGGAAGGAGAGAGCAATGGAAGTGTTGGCTTTGCTGTCTTCTCACTGGCAGGAGGTTTTGGGATATGGAGCTGGGCATGGCTTGAACTCTTGGTAGCGATAGCTCTGCAGAATAGCCTGGTCCATGGACAAAGGTACGGCTGAGGTGCTATCCTGGTGGGTGTTGAGCTGGCCAGGGATCAGAGTGAAGGCAGACATAGAGCAGGCATGAGGATGATGCATGGGAGAACAGCTCTGCTCTTGGCCTCTTTCTCAAACTTTGCCATTTGGTATGGCCTCCTTGGTCAAGGCATAAAGCTCACAGTGATGTTGTGTGTGACTCAAGTGAACTTGCTTTTCTATGCTTTCCAAATTTCCATGTCCAGGGAAATTCTGGAGGGTCTCAAGTTAGCAATGGAGCAAATTCACTGCGAGGGATTGAGCAAGTAGAAGAGGTCTTTGCTGTGTTTCATGTGTGGGACAAGGGATGACAAACTGATTTGCACATAATAATCTGGAATAAAAATGCTTAAAATGCTGACTTTATAGTAAAGATTCAAACCCTATACTCCTTGTTCCAGAGGCAGAAGCTTTTCAAAAAGCTGTCTGGGAGACTAATTATTACCCAAAGTCATACATGGCTGTCTGGAGACAGTTAATGTGTAAATGAGGTAAGTTCTAAAATAGATAACTTGCCCTATTAGCTGTAACAAAGCATTCAAATGCATCCTGTTGGATAAAAGCACAAAAGCTTGTCTGTTCCTTTTTTTCCATTTGGCTTTCGTATTAAACTTTGTGATAATGGCTGTGCAGTAGAGTGAGTTGAATGGGGTGCTGGCATTTAAGTGCTTCTCTGGTGAATCTACCTCAAGGTCACAGCTTGGTGCTTTTGTCACTGTGGTGGTGAACTGGCTTTTCTTTTGTGCTACAGAAGATGAGCTGGTCTCAGAGCACAGCCTGGCTGCTTAGTGGGCATTGTTGTAACGTATCAAATATGAGGTAAAAAGTATACTGTGCTAAGGTTGCTCTTGTTCCAAGGCATGCAGTCAGGTCTTTGTGTTTTCTCTACACTGCCATCATGTCTTGCAGCAGCACTGCACAACAAGCATTGAACAGAAAAGAAGTCTGGGCACCTTCCTCTTCTGGCTAACTCACTGCAAGGCTCTGTGGGTGGCTGGGACATGAGTGTCCATATTGATGCAGAAAGAGTCTGGGATTAGGGATGTATTAGCAGGTTCCTTGGTCTGACTTCTTAAGTAGATTGCATAGATACATTACATACTATGTCATCCAGTGTAGTGCAAGGTGTTTATTGCATTTAAATTTTAAACCTAAGAGGTTGTGAATGCTGTTGGATATGGGGAGAACTTCTCTGATTCAAGCACTCTTTCTGTGCTTGAGAGTTTTGAGTGATGGTATGAGGTTCAACAAGGCAAAGAGCCAGATCCTGCATTTGGGGCACAACAAACCCATGCAACACAATGGGCTTGGGGGAGAGTAGCTGGACAGCTGCTCAGTGGAAAAGAACCTGGGGGTGCTGTTTGATGGTCACTCAACATGAGTCAGCTTGTGCCGAGGTGGCTAAGGCAGTCAACAGCATCCTGGTCTGCATCAGAAATATCATGCCTGGCAGCACCAGAGAGGTGATCATCCTCCTGTACTCAGCACTGGTGAGGCTGCACCTAGAATCCTGTGTTCAGTTCTGAGCCCCTCACTACAAGAAAGACATTGAGGTGCTTCAGCCTGTCCAGAGAAGGACAACAAAGCTGGAAAAGGGTCTGGAGCACAAGACTGATGAGGAGCAGCTGGGGGAACTGGGATTGTTTAGTCTGGAGAAAAGGAGGCTCAAGGGAGGCCTTATTGCTCACTACAGCTACCTGAAAGGAGGTTGTAGGGAGCTGGGGTCAGTCTCTTCTCCCAGGTAGCAAATGAGAGGACAAGAGGTAATGGCCTCAATCTGTGCCAGGGGAGGTTTAGATTGGATATTAGGAAATATTTCTTCACAGAGAGGGTGATCAGGTATTGGAACAGGCGGCCCAGGGAAGTGATGGAATCAAGAAGGGTTCAAAAACTGTGTAGATGAGGCCCTCAGTGATACATTTTAATGGTGCACTTGGCAATCCTGGTGTAATGCTTGGACTTTATGATTTTAAAGGTCTTTTCCAACCTAGTTGAATTTATCATTCTGCTCCTTTGGACTATGTCCTTGGCAGCAAGCATGCTCATGCACCAGCTTTCAGGTAGTGTGACGAGTCAGTTCATCTGCAGTGATACAGCTTCGTAGCAGCTGGTAGGCCAGATCAGGTATAGTGTTATTGGTGTCAAAGACAGATTTAGTTACTGAAGATAAAGATATCTTGCTGGTGGTGCTCTCAAAGCCTGTGTTGACTAACAGAGGGGACTTAACACAGCTATGCAGATGGTGATAAAACCAAGGGTGGGCAATAGCAAATGGGCCTTACCTCTGCTAACCAAAAGTGATGTGGTTAGAGTCTTGCTGTGATCCAGAGACTTAGCTTGAATTTTACTTGGACTTGGTTTTGTCTGACTCCTGATAACCCTTTGCAAACGAGCTCTTGGGCAAGAGGAAATAAATGCAACTAGATGCAGTTCTGGCCTCCCTTTTCCTATGAGTACTGCTAGCTTTAAAATAAACATGTTTTAATCACAGAAGTTCAGCAAGGCCTGTGGGCTCTGGCAATCTGATTTTATTGTTAGCCTGTATAACAGGATTAGCACCAAATGACTCACCGAATAAGTCAGGTGGTCTTTAATCTTCTGTAACTGGGTTGGTATGAAGGCATTTTCATTGTCATGACAGAATGTGACTGAAAACTTTGACGAAATCAGGTCTTCAGTGACAAGTGTTTTCTGTAGAAACTCTCAACTTTAATCAAAACTAAACATTGAAAGGGTGGTTTTTTTTTTTTTTTTTTTTTTTTTTGTTTGTTTGTTTTTAACAAAATGCTGAAAATTCCCACAGAGAGCCTACAAAAAAGATTTTGTTGTTGAAATTTTTGGTGCAAGAGGAAGCAAATCTTTCATCTTAGTTCTGTGGTGAGCCCAGAGGTGGTCCTGAACTTCCTTCGCAGCTGAAGCTACTAGTTATACCGGACTTTCTTCAGGAGGGCAAGTTCCTTTCTGACTCCTGGACTACTTTCAGTTGTGTACTTGCAAGTTGCTAAGGATTGTTCCTACATGAGGACTTAGTGTTTACAGTACTAATAAGGAGCTGAATCTCCATAATAAATGAAATCTATGCTACATAAAGAGTGTGTGTTGCAACACAGACACTCCCCTCTCTCTTGGCTGCTTCTGTGATTGTGGCTGGCCTTCATGTTACAAGTAGATAAGGACGGCCGAGTTTGCTCTCCTTGTAGGAGTGGGCGAAGGTTCAGACTAGAATACCTTTATTTCATCTTCATTTCAAGCTTCCTGTAAACAACACAACTGGCACAGAAAAAGGAATAAAATCAGAGCCACCCTGCAAAGATCAGTTTTTTATACGTTATCTTAAAAATATTCTGGAATTTTCCTTACATTGAAGTGAAGCTAATCCCACTTTTTAAAAGAAACATTAACCTGTGTAAATACCATGTGGTTTAGCTTATCAAGTAGCTTAATGGGATTGGAAAGGCGGTTGTATTTTGAAACTGGAGATCTCGGCTTGTTAGTGAAAATGTGACTAGAGTTAATAATTTCTGGCAAGGTAACTTATCCTCTTTGTAATTTTACATCTCTCCCCTCTTGTTTATTATCTGGTCATGATAAGTTTATGGTTCTGTGTTGTAACAGCTCAAGAGGTTTAAAAAGGACTTTGGTTTGCACAACTTCTGCAGGAGGGAACAGAGAAAGCCAGACTCTGATGCCTGAATTTCCAAGAGGCCCCTTGAACCACGTCTGAAAATGTGCTAAGGGTAAAATCAGCTGTGCAGGAAGGGCGAGAGCTGTGTGTTTGACTCTTTTTGCATGAGATGGGACTGCTCATAAGTGCAGCACTACTTCTCTGTACAAGATGTATAATAAAGGTGTGTGAGGATAGTAAACAGAAGTTCACAGAGCAAGAGGGAGGCCAGGAAAGAGTAGCTGGGTGGCCTCACTACTTGAGCACGTGGATGGCCTAGAAATCTTTATAATTCTGGCTGATATTTGTATCAGTCTTATGATGACAGGGAAGGATTGAAGGAATAACTATGATGTCTGTAGGCATGCAGACAGACAGAATTTCATATACTGGATAAACAGAAAGATGACTAGTAATGTGGTGGGCAAGGGAATCCACTTGTTTCCCAAAGAATCTTCTGTTCTTAAAGAGCCCTTTTGAGAGATGAAAGACTGCAGGTGAAAGGCTGCCTTCCTCTCACTGCATACTTGGCTATGACTGGGGGAAGAGGATGGTGAAAAGTAAACGCTGGCTTCTTGTGGCACACCCCTGGGCGATGATGTAGGTGAGCTGAGCACAGGCTCATCACGGTTCACTTGCATATGCTATTCTGCAGACCAGGGGCATCAATTAATAGATAAAATGTTTTTGTTTTCCGTGAGTGATGTGAGTTCACTTATGATTTCAAACCCTTCCTAGTGAGGTTATAACATGAAGTGTTGGTATGTGGAGCAGGGCCCTGGGAGAGCTGCAGGTTGCTGACAGTTCCCCTGGTTATTAATGGCCACAGCAAGGGCTTGCAGATTCTGAGAATAGACTTTGTGTTTTAGAGGAGACAGCTGACAATGGTGTTTGATACAGCAATATGTCTCTGCCTGACTTTTGACTGACAGTAACAGTCAGTCACCCTCCTCCCAGCCATGGCTTAAACTTGGTGACATTTACAGCAGAGCTAACTTCTCTAGTCTAAGTTTAGATGGCAATTTTGTGTTTGTCTGTATGTGTGTACTTAATAAGAGAAAAAAGCAGGCAAGGGCTTCTGAAAATAAAAAAAGAATGGGAATTTCAAACCATAGCTGAATGTGAAAGAGGAAGGATTAAGCCTGCACGGATTTTCGTGGACTGGTTGCTGTGGATCCTTGTTCAAGACACCTGAGTGTTGAAGGATTATTACCTACTTTGGCATTTTTGGTTTGTTCTCCTGAAATACATGGTAAATATTAATAACTATGGGGCTGTCTGTTTGAAGGGGTGTATTTGTTTTCTTGGGGGCAAGCTGTTGGTGGAATTGAACGGCAGCCTTGGCCCCACCTGTGCACAGCTAATGACACGTGTTATGGGTGTATGTCCATAAGCCATCTGGAAATAGCATGTGATCTCAGTTGACTGCTAAGATTTCTTGCCATGTATCTATGTTTCTCTTTCAAAAGCTTCTCCTATTAATGGACTCCCTTGCAAGAGAAGGAACCTCCTTCCTCCCACAGTGGATGAGCCAAAGAGAATAGAGCTGGCAATGTGCTTCTTGAAGGATGAGCACTCTCAGGGAAGCCTGCCCCATTTGATCCTCAATGAGAGTGAGAGAGCAGACCAAGGTCCAGTGATGACTTAGCCAGAGGTGTCCTGAGCTTGTACATAACTTTATGCTGTTAAATGGTTGTTGAGTGGGAACAGCTTTTGGTTACTATATCTTAGAAGCCTATTTCGGGTTAATGACCTAAAGGGGAATGGTTTTGTCTCCCATTGCAGACCTTTGGTGAACCTTCCTTCTTTCAGGAACATGACTTTATACTAACACTGTCTTCTCCAAGGTCTGATGTGTCAGTAGGTCATATAACCCAAATAGAAAACCCTCTGGCATTATGATGAGAAATAGACTATGAAAGCTGGTGGAACTCAACCCTTTGTGAACATCATGAACAGCTTACTGGCCGCATGTTTTTGGAGGGTTCACTTGTGACTTAGGACAGTACTAAGAGTTACTTGCCATCAGACCTTTCTGCCAAAGTACTGTCCAGAGATACTTCCTGTGTAAATCAGATGAACCCATGTCAGAACACTAGTGGTTAGAAACATAGTTTCAGCCATTCAATAATTGACTCCTTTTTTACCTAAAATGAAGGTGCAAATGTACTGTCAGAACAGAGGGACTTGATCTCATCAATCTGTTCAGAACTGCTCTGTCAAGTCAGCAGTCTTCATGTCTGCATCTGCCTGTTCACCTCACTTCTGAGTGAACAATTGGCTACCTGTGGTGGGTGGGAAAAGATTTGTTGGAAAGGGTTTTCTTTTATGATTCCTTTTCCTCTCTGCTTCCATTTCCCTCTTTCCCTACTCTTTAAAGTTTGCAAAACTACAATTACATAAGCAGTGCTAGCAGTATTTTACACTGTCACTTGGTATTTGTTTAGTGAGCTGCATCTTTTGTCTGCAGGAGACTTGGGGATTTTCAGTTCTGTGTGGCTTGCAACCCTTCTGCCCTTTGCTAAGTTGGACACGTGGTCCAGATTCATTCTTGTTAGTGTGATACTGCATTAGTACTGCAGCAATTCTAGCAGGTAAAACCCCAGGGTTGGGTTCCCACTGTGATCAAGCAAATCCAGAACAAGAAAGGCCTCTTGGCTTGAGGTTGCATACGATGAGTGATGACGCAAAGTGGACTCAGCTCGCAGCTGTGCTGATGCTGTAACCGGCGATGTGGTTGCTGCGATCTGGGGTTTTCTAGCGTATTTTGTACAGATGTGAGTGGGTGGAGTTGGTCCATCAGCCCTCCTGTGAATGAAAGGTGCAGAACTCAGCTAGTCAGATGAATCTTATTTCACTAGCTATGTATGGGATAGCACCAAAATCCTTATGTATTCCAGTGACATCTATAAAGATATTGATGGTAGATTGGCAGCGCCTTTCTTGGGGTAAAATGGAATGGGAAACTTTTATTCCCCTTCCCCCTTCCCCTCCCATCAGATTAAATAGATGTTTGGGCTATTTCACAGTAGGTTTGTACCTCTCTAATGCTCTCTTTGAAATCTTTCACAGCAGTTTTAAAGGATCACCCCTACAATCACCCCTGTATTGTTTCATGGAACTGTTTTTAATGCTCTTGAATTTATGGTGCATAGCAGGAATGAAAGCAGCCTAAAGATCTTTTAACAGACCCCCCTCCAATTAATCTGTAGTGACAAAATCTTCCCAGTGTGCCTTTTTCTTCTCCTTTGGGAGTGATAGTTCACGTCCACTTGTTCATAATATGTTCAGCATCTGTCAACACCCTTCCAGCCTGGAGCTGAGCAGAGAGCCATCTTGTCCAAAGCTGGTAATTGAGCTCTAAGACTGCTGTCAAAAATAAAAGCTGCTGAGCTTGAATCAGATCTGGTTATCTGAGGACTCAAAACTGCATGAAGGACAGAAGTGACCGAGTTGCTAATTAGCAGCACTTGATGCTTTGCTTGGCTGGAAGATCTTGATGTGAAAGTTTGAGAGGAGAGGATAAGCATAAAAACCTATTTTCTTTGAATTGCTGCAACCTGTATCCTGTTAAAGGCTTTAGCAAGCAATCCTACTGCTTTAGCAGATGATGGAGACCTCTCTCTTCTGTTGTTGCTGCGTTTTTATAATAAAGAAAAGCACCCTGAGGTGCCTTTTCCATTCTCTGGGTTCATATGCCAAACTCTAATACAAATGGTCAGCAATTCATTACTGGTGCAAGCATGCACAGCATCCTTTCTGCCCTGTGGTAATGTCTGCTGAGCTGGGGTCTCTTGGCTGGCCTTTACATCTTCTGCCACATAAGAAAAGAAAAAGATACTTGAGAAGTCTGTATGTAACTGGTAACATGGGGATAGCATCCCCTTTCACATGGCCAGTCAATCTATGCCTCATATAGGCAGGATGGTGAAGTGTGGAAGAGCCCTGTTCTCCTCAAGTGGTGATATCAAGCAGTGTGTCATTAGTAGTGTACCTGACACAGGTATGTCTGGTGTCCTTGTACATGTCACCTTTGATTTGTGCTTTTGGGAGGAGAGAGTGGAGAATTCTGGATCTGGTGGAAGCACTTCCTGCCAGGCCAACCAGGAGGTCCTGGCTTAATCTTCCCATAGTATCTTCCCATAGTGTCTTCCCTCTGAAGATCTCCAGGTTTACTGTCCATCTTGCTGGTAGCTAATAGAGCAAACCTGCCTCATGTATATGTATTCACAATAGTTGTTGGAAGGAGAAGGTTTATGCTTGGCAACCTGTTCTTAAACTCTGAAGAAAATTTGGGGACTGACTATACAGCTTAAAAAACCTGCTGACTTGTTCAAAAATGTCTTTTCACTGTTGACCACTGAGAGGGTGTTACTGTAGGGTCTCTCATTAAAGAAGGCTTCCACATTGCCAGTTTCAACAGTACTTGAAATCATATTTTGGACTTTTCCTAGGACTAATTATAAAAAAATAAAAAATACTGGACAACTGGCAGGGAGCAATTCTATTTGTGGCTCTTTTCTTTCATTTTTCCTTATTTCTTTGTGTAATTCTGAGCACAGGCTGTTCAGAAAGCAAACAAGGAGGCAAACCTCTTGTGTTCTCTTAGCAGTTATCTCCGTGCAGAGACCAGATCACCAGCTTGCTACAGAACTATCTGAAAGAGAGGGAGAAAGTCTCCCCGTCTCAGATGAGCTTCAATTCCTGAGACCCAGTGCACACACTTGTAACAGTTAATTCCATGCAGTTGAGATTCAAGTCACTTAGTTTAGCTTTTGAGGTTAAGTGGAACAATTGCTTGTGGTGTTGGTTTTAAATATATCCCATAGATATTCGTAAGATCCAATTTTGGGGTTTTGGTTTTGGGTTGTTTTTCAGTTAGCTTATTTTATTTTTTCCTCTTTGAAACCAGGCTCAGATCTAATCAATAGTGCTATGAACAAGTTTTTTCACTGAAAGTGCTGTTTGAAGTAAAAACAAGGGAACACATATAGAGCTTGCCTGTTTCTTCAGAGATCTTGTTGTTTATAGGCTTTCTGCCAAAGCTTATGCCACAAAAAAAATATGACTGAGCTCCTGGGCTTTGTGTACACTTGAATGTCATCTTTATCCCTTTCCTTAATGAGTGTGCATGAGGCTGAAATTAGCACAGATTAGCTGCATAGTACTTCCTGTGCCTTTTGATTTCAGAACTCTGATTTGCAGAACAAGTCCCACTGCTGTTTTGTGGAAAGCCAAGAATCAACCCATCAGACTTGCTGAGGTTTAGCCCAGTTATGTGGGAAGTAGCAGTGAGCCTTTGAAATAAAGGACTATGAATATTTTTTAAAGCATCTCTGTATTGCCTGGCTATCTGTACTGCACTCATTAAACTATCTGGATGCCACAATGCTGTGAATCCTATACAAGAGGTATAGAATGAACTTGTCTATTAGTTCCTGATTATATGCTGGGAATTTAGAGAAAGTACTGAAGAGGATTAGATCAGTAAATGACCTTTCTGCACTAAAGCAAAAAAGCTACTCCTGAAATACCAAACATTACACCATTTCTTTAACCCATATTGACTGGAATAAAGGCAAATTTCAGAAATTGTTGCATTGTGCATGTTTTCACAGATTAAATGCTTCTAATGTATAATGCAGAACTGTTCATAAAGTAGCAGCAGGAAGCTGCAGGGGTGTTGCGGGGAGTAGTTGGCCGCTGGAGGCAGGATGGGTAGGTGACAGGTTTAACCTTGGTTTCCTGCCTACTTGTCTAATGCTTGCTAAATAGCATTGGGTATGAGGTACTTGTATGGTCAAAAATGGGAGGGGAAATAGGACTCACTTGTAGTAGCCTGAGAGATACTCCTGCTGTAAGGATGAAGTTGTTGGAGAAAGTTGAGATGGACCCTATTAGCTTGTTGCTCATGGAGCACTCCAGGTAGTGTGATAGATTGAAGAAGCAATGAAGTATTCAAGCCTACACCTAGGAGAGAAGGAGATAATGAAAATCAGTCAGCAAACAGCTATTTCAGACCCACCCTCATTCCTGACAAACCCCCTAGTTTGTTTCACTAAAATGCAAGTTGCAGACCTGTCTTGTTTTCATTTTTAAATGCGCAAGCCTTGGACAGTTGCTTCCTAGTGCTTAGACCTGTAGGTGGGTGGGCTCCCATGCTTCCTGTAAGTAGTCCAAAGTTACATGTAAGGAGAGGAGGAAATAAAAGATGAAGACACTTGGAGATGAGAGATTGCAGTGTTCTCAGTGGGTTTTTAATTTACTGTTTTCAAGATATGATTGCTTTTTTCTGTATGATGACTTTTTGCCTGGTTCTGCCTTCTTTTGGAGGATTTGTCTTTGAAACCTGGCAGGATAAGTTCAGAAGGCTGGCTGGATAAAATAGAAACACTTTGGATGTTGTTGGTATTATTTTGTATAACATGCTGGAATATTATGGCTTTGCTTTCCATAACAGTTTGCATAACCTTTCATGGGTTCATCTGTGTTAATAAATGCTGACAAGACCTCAGTGCAGCTGGTACAGCCTGTGTATAGACTGAACTCATTTGATAGTACGTGTATGAGTGAGTTACTACAGATTTCTGTATTGTATTTTCTCCAGTATTGTCTTTTAAGGTATGGAACTTCTAGCCTCTCGTGTTGTGCTGTTTCACCTCTTTCCTTACTTTTGTCTTTTAGTTTACTTGTTGACAACATACTATAGTTAAAGACAGTGTGAGCAGATCTTGGTAATGAAGGTTTCTTAGAGTGAGTGATATTAAGGCAGGAAAGTGTCAAACCCCAATTTAGGAAAGTGATCCACCTAAGGGTGGAAATTGAAAGCAAAGTGCTTAGTACCACCCCCCAGAAAGAAGTGGGTACTGTCACTAGGGTAGGGCTGGTCTGGGGGGAACCTGCTGCAGATTCTGCTCCAGAAACAAAAAGGCTCTTTGTGCTGGTCCTCAGATGTTGGTCTTGCTGAGATATGGAGTGGGGTCAGCAGGTGTTACTGCAGATACTGAGTGCAGTAGAAATAGTGGAAGAGGTAACCAGGGTAATGAAAATCATCCTGGCCTTTTTTCTAGTGCAGAAGGTCAACTGGGATTCTGGCCCCATGCCCAAGAGGGCTTTTTATCCTAGGCAAAGGGCTTACCCATGAGCATAGTGATTCTGCAAAACAAGATAGCAGTTCTTCAACAACAGCATGGGAGCCAGCTTCTTGAGCTCCACGTGCAGGAGCAGCCTGAGATCTGATAGTCTTATGGAGATAGTGTGGGAGAAAGGTGATCCTCTGGACCCTGGGCACTCCTTGTAATTCTGCTGCCCCTGTTGTGTTACAACACTGTTCCTTATCTTTAGGCTGTGGGATGGACACAGGAGACCAACCAATGTGGAAAGCTAAAGTACCTAGAGCCTTTTCTTTCCCTTTGCTGGCTGACCAAGTCTGAGAGTTAGGCCCAATTCTTCTCATTGTGTTTCTGTATCATCTTAGGGCACTTGATAATAATGTACTATGTATAATGAGGAAATGTTTGATAACCAGTAATATGAGTGATGTGACTCCCTTGCTTGATAGCCTGTAACTTGAGAAAAGTGCCCCAAAGGGACCCAAGCACAAGAGGAAGCATCTTGAGAGCAAAAGATTTCATAAGTCATTTCAACTAGTCTTCATAGTGAATACCATGAAGCAACATGAAGTACCTCTGAAGAACAAACAGTGCAAATGCAAAAGTGGTATCCTCCCTTGGTTAACGTATTTCTACATGTTTTTGGTTTTGAGATGTTTCAATGCAGCAGCTAGCTGAGTCTTTGCATTTATGGTGGATACTATCTGCCTTGCCCTATGGGGAGAAACTGGGCACAGTTACTTTGATTTGTTTGAAGTTTTGGGTGAAGCACTTGGTGTGGTTAGGAATAAGCTTGTTCCCCATAGGTCCATCACTGCAGGCTTGTACTCCGTAGTTGCTTCAGGGAAGACCTCTAAGTTTGGAATGAGGATGCCAACTGCTGTATAGAAAAATGCTTTATAGAAAAAGGGGAGTCTTCAGCAATGCATTGAATGAAAAATGCTGAAATAAAGCAGGCATTCTTAGATGAGCATGGTGCAACATGCAGCTGCAAAAGTGGGACAGGTCCTCTGTGTACCCCTTTCTTTGGGATATTACTCATTACTTATGACTTGGCCTTAAAGACAAGATGACCATCATTCCAAGCCTCCAGATTTGAAAGAAGACCTCCACCTGGCTGTGCTTATTTCTACATTTTGTCTTGCACCAGGCATGATATGAAACAGATACATTCTTACACCTGGGTTGGAGCAATCCCAGGCACAGCTACAGGTTGGGCAGGGCAGAGATTCAGAGCAGCCCTGTGGAGAAGGACTTGGGGGTGTTGGTCAATGAAAAAAATAAACATGAGCTGGCAGTGTGCGCTTGCAGCCCAGAAAGCCAACCATATCCTGGGCTGCATCAAAAGGAGCGTGACCAGCCGGTCGAGGGAGGTGATCCTGCCCCTCTACTTGGAGTATTGTGTGCAGTTCTGGTGTCCTCAACATAAAAAGGACATGGAACTGTTGGAACAAGTCCAGAGGAGGGCCATGAGGACGATCAGGGGGCTGGAGCACCTGCTGTATAAAGATAGGCTGAGAAAGTTGGGGCTGTTCAGCCTGGAGAAGAGAAGGATGCGTGGAGACCTCATATCAACCTTCCAATATCTGAAAGGGGCCTATAGGGATGCTGGGGAGGGACTCTTCATTAGGGACTATAGTGAGAGGACAAGGGGTAATGGGTTCAAACTTAAACAGGGGAAGTTTAGATTGGATATGAGGAAGAAATTCTTTACTGTAAGGGTGGTAAGGCCCTGGAATGGGTTGCCCAGGGAAGTTGTGAATGCTTCATCCCTGGTGGCGTTCAAGGCGGGATTGAACATAGCCTTGGATGGCATGGTTTAGTGTGAGGTGCCCCTGCCCATGGCAGGGGGGTTGGAACTCAATGATCTTGAGGTCCTTTCCAACCCTAACTATTCTATGATTGTATGATTAAGATGCTGACTTCAGCCTGGTGAAATGTTTGTTACCATGAACTCTTTGAGCCCCCTTATGAGGAAGCAGGTTTCTCCAGGAAATAATTCAGAATGAGAAAGTGGGGCTTCTTACCCCCCCCCCCCACACTTGACTACAGTGAGGGAGAAGGACGAACCTTGTAAGGCAACCCAATGTGACCACACTGAGCTGCACTAAACTTGGGAGGTGTGTGTTGAAGGTGCAGGTCACAGTGAGACTGCTGTTTGGTAGCTGTCAGAGGCAGATATTTGAGTTGAGCCTTCAAGGCAATGCAGCATGATGCTCTTACAGAAATTATGCAATGTAGTGCTCTTTAGGGAAGGCAGCAGTTGTGTGTGCATCTTTGACAACAGGCTATACATGCCATTATTATCTAGTCATGCTTAGATGCGTGTTGCACTTCCCACTGTGATATTGAGGAAGAAGTGTGGTCCTTTTGCAGAGGATCTTTGTTTGGAGAAAAAGTGACTGACATTCTGTTGCTGTCATCTTCAGGATCTGGAAAGACTAGGTTTGGAAGGGCCTTGCAAGGTCCATCACCTATGTGGAGTGGGATCAGTAAGGCTTAAATCACACTTGAGATGCTTGTCTTGAAGTCTTTCATTAGCAAAGAATCTCCATGCAGTCTATTCTAATGATTTAAATTCTTCACTTCGGCATATTTTTGGGGAATGTTCTGAGACTTCCAACATCACAATGTGACCAGAAAATTATATTTTCATTTTTTCTTTTGTTTGTTTTTCCCCTAGTTAGGTTGGGTTTTAGAATATGGCTAAGCTTACAAATTCTTACATATTTTAATTCGAGGGTTATCTGTAAAAATCAATCTCAGTGTGTCTTGAGCTGAGCACTCAAACTGGCTATCTCATCTCTCTGTACTTCTCTTTCCCATTTGCCAGCTGGAGATGCCAGGGATAAATCTGGTCACTCTGTGACATGCTGAACAAACTCCCCTCTTTACAGCTGTGTGGATGGGACATTGGATATGGCTTTTCCAGGTCATTCAGGAAGTCCCTAACAAGGTGCTGCATTGAACCCTGATTTCCCAACTCAGCCCAGTGACAGAGGCTGCATCCTGTCTTTGCAGGACCTATTGAACCCGGTTAGCAAGTAAGAAGCAAACAAGAATGCCTCTGTCTGTGCCAAGAGTGGCATTGCCCTTTCCCATCTTCCAGTGATCTGAGGGTCTTGCTGATTGCTCAGCCATGGGAATAACTTTCTCAATTTAAAACGGAGCGTTCATACGTTTGGAGTTTCTTCCTCTCCACCCCATCCTTCTTTGTCCAGTTGTTTTGAAGAAAGACTTAATTGTGCCAGGCTTGCACAAGGAAAGCCAGGCTGTACCCGAAACCAGCCTAGAGGCAGTCACAGAGGGCAGGGGGACGTGCCCCGCTCCCAGGAAGGGTGGAAAGGGAGCAGAACTCCCACTACTGCTCTTGCTTTTCTTCCTGATTCTGAGTGCAAGACCCAAAATATTTTATGAGCACAAATCTACTTCACTGAGCAAATCACATTTAATTTGGTTAGAGAAGTAACAGGGCTTAAAAAACTTATGAAACTCCCTTTGTACCTTATTAAGTTACGTAGCTTTGGAATTTCTGTCTGACTTGGACATTATTTTCTTCTCCCCCTCTTCCAAGTGCAATGTCTTTCATGGAAGAGCAGGCAGCCGCCTGAGGTTAAAGGTTTATTTGTTCTGTTGCTAATAGACTCATTGGCACATGTCAATTTGTTGCGATTGAAAATCAGTCACAGCATTTACTGGTTCTGTGCCCAGTTGGTAGTTGGAGATTATGCACTGGAGTTGACAGATATGGCAAAAGTCAGAGGTGTCATTTATGAGGGACAAAGATGTCAGGAGATGAAGTGATTTAGCAGCATTGGGCCCATATTGGTAAGATGTAACTGCAGCCCCTTGTCTGATACAGTGGAGAGTGTGGACCTGTAGGACTGCAGGCTCTGTGGCTGTGGGCTTAATGCCTGCTTCTTCACTGGGGTTGGACCGCCCTAAATTCAGGTATTTCAGATGCAGACTTAGTTCTGTTTGGGATCCTCAAACTACATTCATTTTTGCCTTCCTACTCATCACTTGCATTCTCTAAACTGGCCTTTGGTGTGGGTGACCCATATGCCATGAAAAGCAGAGTTTCATTAGGTTACTGATTCACATAATGGGTCTACACGGGGTGTGCTGAAGGAGAATATTTGGGTTTTCAGGGCTTCTGTTGCAGCACTGACATTTTGGAAGAGCACAAGGGAAAGTGCTGCATAAGAACTGTGGATGCGTTAAGCAGCTGGTGTATATTTATCTGTTAGAAAGTATAAATGTGAATCTGTTACAGTTGCTTTTTAAAGCAAAGCAGAACTGTATTCTACTTAGTCTGATAATGCTTCTTAGTGCTAGCTGCTGCTGCATAGCTAATGTCATTCATGGTGACTGCTGCTCTCCACCAGAGGGTCTGGTGGTCACAAGGCTGGTATCCAGATCTCGGTTTCCTTCATGCCTAGTGTTTAAAGCAGAGCACCAGAGACCCTATGTTAAGCAGTGCAGGGGTTTGCCCTTCAGGAATGCTTTCTCCTGTACCCCTGGAAAAAAGAGCCAGATAAGACCCTTCCAGATGCAGGCAGACTGCAGCCAGATAAGACTCTCCCTTTTGAGTCCTATGGAGCTATGGAATGTAAGTAATGCTTAGTCATCCTGTGAATGTTATGGTCTTGCCTGTGAGAAAAAACTGCAGCTTGGATTTCCCTAAGCACACTTTCCATACTACTAGGAAAAGCTGCTGGTTTTAAAGGCTATTGCATGTCTTTACTTCTCTGACCATTGCTAGCAGAATGCCAGATCTCTGATACAGAAGATTTCCATTTTTCTTTGTCCCTTCTGTTATCTCAATTCCCAAGTACAGTAGTTAAAAGCCTAGTGCAAATAGTTCTGCCTGCCGCAGCAGATTACAGATACATCAGTGATATGAGAGAATATGAGAATTTACTTGTTAATAGCATCTTGCCTCCTAGGATCTTTAAAATGCTTTTAAAACTTCAGTCAAACCTGAATCTCTTTATTCCTTCTTGCTTTTATTCAAATGCAGGGAAAACTGAGGCTCCATGTGTGAAATTTGGCTCTGTTTGGAGATGCTGCTGTAGCTGGTCAGTTGCCTGTGGCTCTAGTTTATGAGAAATAGGGAGCACCTGCAGATCCAGCTGACTGTTGGAAGTGATCTGGTTCCTGAGCAACACTGGAAAATGGTGTCCAGTGACTGAGGCCAAAAACATTGGTTGGGGTGATAACCCCATCCTGTCATAATGAATCTGTAGAAAATCAAGACTGGAACCCACAGCAATCCATCCCACAGGGTGTTTTGTGGGATTCATGCAAAGTATTCTCTCCTTCATCCTAGCTTGCACCATCTTGAAATGATCCCTATCCTTATGCAGGACCAGGACTTCTCAGGTCAAGGGCAGACCAAGGAGCCTAGCCATGGTTACTTCTTAATCTTTTAAATGCCAGATCCATGTCTGCTGCCTGGTGTGATTTGCATCCAGACAGCAGCTGACAGGTCACACCATCTCTGATCTGCCCTGAGATTTGGGAGCTGCGGCTGGTTCCTGACTCCTACCCTGGTAAATCTGCTCCATTAATAGCTATCAAAGAGCCTGAAGTTTCCATCCGAACTTGATCTGGCTTTGCAGTGAGTTGGAGGATTAAAGGCTGTCACAGGGGGAGGGAGGGAGCAGCCTTGGCTCACCCGGAATAGCCTGACCTATGACGGCATGTACCAGCCTGGAGAGGTGAGTTGTCCTGTGAACTCACGGGTTATTAGCAGTGAGCACTGTGAGACATGTTCACAGTCAGCAGCACACCCAGGGCCATCTGCTCCAACCCTGGCTGGTTTAGGGGGTCCAGAGGGATTTGTTAGTACAGTTTGCCTGATGAGTCTTTGATGGGAGAGCTAAGGGCAGGCTTGAGGACCGGTCTTGTGGAGCCATTGTTTTATGCTGCTCAAATGACTTAGGGTTTGACCTCTGGGCTGTTTGAATGGGGCAGATCTGATATTTGAAGGAGAGTGGTGTGAGATGATCCCTGCCCTGATGCTGCCTAGGGCTGTTGTCCCTCTGCTGTGTTGTAGCACCTCAGCATAGTGGAACAAGATCTTCCCAGCTGGCTGGGTGACCCCAGACTCAGTGTGCGTACCCCTCCAAGGAGCAGTGGAACTGCAGATATCTTCTTGGATGGGTGGAAAGAAGGCATGTGGCTGCCACAATGAATAGTTTGTGGGTGCTGCTCAGTGTTTTATGCCAGGAAGCACTGAGGCTGTTCTAAACCTTTGACCCCAGTGACATACTCCAGATTATTTGCAGTTAAACGGGTCTCCTTCCCTCCCCTCCAGGCCTGAAAGCATAACTCTCTTGACTAGACAGACAGATGCATTGCCCCATAAAAGGCTCCTTTATATCCCTAATAATTCTACTGATCTGCACCCTGGGAACTTATTTCTGCTTTGGAATTTGCAGCTTGCATACTTTATTGTTATCAGTGATGGCTCTTTGGATGTCTAGGAAGTCACCCAGCAGGTGGGAAACCCATGCTGCATAGATCTGGTAGCTTACGGGAGTACAGCAGAACACAGGGCCTTTTAGCAGTGTCTTTTCTGGAAGGGGTTCATCATCAGATGAGAAAGATGAGGCCATACTGAATGCTTCTCTCCTGCTGGCATGCCATGTGCAGCCTCAACAGCACTGTTGCTGTGGCATGCATTCCCCTTCACTGGAGCAGAGGAGGAAAGGAGGCATCAGTGGCTGATGTAGAGGTCTCTGCCTGCTCAGTGTTGCTTCTTCTGCTCTCCAACGAGCTCTTACGTGCCAAGGGTTTGAGAGGAAGAAGGGAATAGTCATGCTGTCTATGCCTTGCTGTGTAGACAACCAAGTTAGATGCCTGTAGCTGCAGTGTTTGTTGCTGTCACTTGAGCTGTTGAAATTTGTGCTTCTAACTATGGAGGTTTTTGGTACAGCCCTGGGTGGCAGAGTGCAGTCTGCATCTGCATGTGTCCTTTTCCCTCCTTTTACTAACATTTTGAATACCTTAATGATTCCTGGAGGTGAAGAGAGGCTGTTGAACAGAAGAATAAAAAACGGTGATTTCTTCCTCTACGCTAAATCCCAGCCTAAATAAGGGGACTTATGAGTTGGGTGCAAATGACCGTGCTGATTTATAGTGCCTAGCACTAGAGTCAGTTATTGTGGTCATGGATGAGCTGGGAATGTCTGTGCTTAATAGTGGAGAAGGGAATTGAGATTAGCCAGTCATAACACAAACATCCTCCACGTTGGCAGTGTAAAAAGGTGAGAGTGGACCAGTAGATGCATTGGCAGTTGGACTAAATGGTCAGCTTAGTTCTGATATATATAATAGTTCCAGTTATTTATTTTTTTTCATTGGTGTGGTCAGGTTTTATTTTTGCATAACAAAGACTTTGTAATCGAGCTTAATCAGCTATGGCTTACATCCTTGTCTCTCTGCTTGGGAGTTGCTTGGGACATGATGAATAACTGCAGCCCCCCTCCACAGCTGCAGTTTGTCCAGCCTTCTGGTGATGGACATATTTAATTTTCCTTCCCAGAAAATGAAATGCCTCTTTGTTCAAAGCCTGAGAGCAATCCACTTAACTGGATGAAGAGATCATTAAGAGAGGAGGGCGATAAAGGAAGTAGTCTGATAAGGATTTTTTTGCAGTCTGTTAAGAGCTGTGCTGTGCAGGGAGGTGATGAGAGGAACAGGACTGGCTGCTGACGCTCTCAAACATGACACTTAGACTCTGTCACATAGATTCATGGTGTACGGTCCTTTGTTGCCCTCAACAGCCAGTTCCTGCCAAGCATGTGCACAGTGAGAAAAAAAGTGAGAAGAAGGTTGGGCTTGCACTGCTCCAGCCACCTTTTTCATCCAAGGAGGTCTGTGCATAGCTTTCTGGTTTTGAGGACAGTCCAGTTGTTCTGGGAGCAAAAAACCCCACCCTGTCTGGACCAGAAACTAGTGTTAAATCAGGAAAAGTGTAACCACACAACAAAAGGCGTAGTGATGTGGTTTGTTTCTTGCTGGTCCAGCAGATGAACAACTGGGTTGCTATTGCCTTGTCTGCAAAAAGCATCAGACCAGTGAAGGACAAACGTCAGTCATGCTCTTTGGTACAGCGAAGAAGAGGTCTGAGTTCATCCTGACTTGTCTATAAGTCCTTTTCTCAACTATGACTGTGTGGAGAAGTATTTCAGAAATTCTGAATGTGGAATAAGGGATACTTTCAAACTTCTTTCAGCCTGGGGAGCAAAAGCTTGCAAAGGTGTTTGTTTGTGTGTTTTTTTTTTTTTTTTTTTTTTTTTTTTTTAATCTCTGCTTTGCTGGATCTGTGTTTGAAGTCTCCTTTCTCCTCTCTTCTGCAGGTCCTTCAGAAGCTTGGGAAAGCAGATGAAACAAAAGATGAGCAGTTTGAACAGTGCGTGCAGAACTTCAATAAACAGCTGGTAAGATAATTAGCTATAAGTAATTACACCCTGGGCTTCAGTATTAGCTTCCAGCCATCTGCTGCAATATGCAATTAAAGCCCATTAAATTAAACAGTGCCTTAGGCCTGTTGAAGTGACCCACAGCTTGTAGTTGTTCACTTAATGAGAAGCTATGCTGTGTCTTCTAGTGTCCCTGCCATGGAGTCAGTGAGACTGTATGCTGGAAAATGATACTTGCTCTAGACCCAAGTTTAGGAAAAGAAATGGCTCAACCAGAACACTTCCTTTAGTTAGCAGATGCTTTGTAATGTAATTTTTCCTGCTGGGCTGGAAGTGAGATATAAGAGCAACACTGTGTCTGTGAAAGATGGATAGGATGGGAAAGAGATTAGAAATAAAAATTAAAATGGAACAGTGCAGTTTCGGTTTCCTACATGCAGTGGAGGGCAAAAGAGGCAAAGCAAGCGAATGGTGAAAAGGGACATCCTTCCATGGCTAAGATCTAAATCTGAGTTCCCCACCATCCTTGCACAATCACTGTCAGCCCTGAGTCATTATTCTTTGGCATGTCTGCTTTGACCCTGTATTTAGCATGCAAAAATACTTTAACAGTGTAGCAATTTCCCCCCACCCTCCTACTGAAACAGCTGTAGGTTTGTATCTTGGACTGGGTGTGTTTTGTTGGTTTTTAGTTATTTGTTTATTTTTAATCTGGAGCTTTCAGCCACCCAGAGGAGGGGGGAGCATCAATCACCTCAAGGGATTTGCACCTTCCTGCTTGGTGTTAGGGGAAGTGTTGCTTCTGTTTTATGGCAGGAAATGTGTGCCACACCAAAGCCCTGGTGGTGCTGAAGAAAACTTTTAGCTCCTTTATTCCTCTTCGCATATTTAGGACCTCTTTCTGAGCTGTTAGCAGCAGCTGCGTCATGTTCTGTTAAGACTCAGCAGATGTGGTTATGTGTCACAAAACCAGCTGAGAAGGGATTTGTCACAGCTGAATGTAATGAAAATCTTTCAGTCTGACTTATGTCTAACCAGAGCTGACTGCAGATTCCTGGAAACTAGTGCTCATTCTCTTGGCAGAAATAATAGCTTTTCCTCCAGAAGTTCATGTAACACCTCTATAGCACGTCCACCAGTGATACTGTCTTGTACACAGAGGAATACAGTTTGGCTTGTTTCTGATGACATGACATTACCAGGTGTGATTTTTCCATATAATTTTTAACAATAGGGAAATGACCTTTTTAAAGGAGAAACACTGAAAAGCTCAAATCCAAACTTCTTGATCTGGCTATCTGGGATGGCTTTTCAATTTCCAAAGCCATGAGTTCTAATGGTGCACCAAGAAGCCTGTAAAAGAAATGCTGCCTCTTTACCCCTTGCAGCTTAATTTCTTCTCCCATCTTACAGGGGCAGGCCATGAACTAAATTCTCCATATAATTTATCAAAGGAGCTGGAGGCTGCTCTGCATTTGCTGCTTGGGGTTTGTTGGTTTTGCTCTGGCCCTCAGTTTCCCTGTTCCTAAAATTAATGTGAACAATACCTGTTCTACAGGGCAAATCATAAATGTGATTTGGCTGGATTGTTAGGATATCCAGGGCTGAGGATTTGTTATGATGCCAAGCAGACTAGGGGGGGAAAAGAGTCAGCTATACGCCCATATATACACACTTGGTTTTGGTTTTGTGTGTGTGTAGTATAGCTATGTGTGAAATTTCTATGGCCTTTCCTTGTAAAGTGTGCTCCTGTGGGAAATGTAAACCTGGAGGAAAGCTGATCTCTTGCTGCAGCCTCCGGACAGAGCAGTTCTCCTGTGGAACTGGTTGTGGCGTGACCAGGCAGTGGCCTTGTTCAGTGCCTAATTAGAGGCTTCTCTGGCTAATGGCTATGTTGGGACCACTTCGATACATGTTCCCATCTCTGAGCTGTCAATGAATGAAGGGTAGGTCTAAAAATCACTTACTTGTTTTCAAACAAGACACCCTGTGGCTCTCCTCCGTGGTGGTTGAGTTGACATATGGGAAAGCTTCCCACCTCTATCCATTCAGGCTCATATAAGAGCACCACACTGATGGCTCTGAATGGTAGGAGCTTTTTAGCTCAGACAGATGAATTTCTTGTGTGGCAAATGAGCTGGACATAACCATGCTTCTGTAGAGCTATAGGGCTCACCCATGTCTCTTGAAGGCTTGACAAGCAGAACAACTGGGCCCCATATTACTCCCTTGTGACAGATTCTCTTTCACAATTAACCTCCCAGAAAGTTCATGTGAAGGCTTCCCCCCTCCTTCCCTTTCCCAGTGTCACTTGTGTTCAGGCATCTGCACAGAAACTTTTCCTGGAAATTGTCCTTGTAGACCTGGGAGCAAGAGGCCTGCTGCACAGCTGCAATACAGCCCCTTGCATGCGGTGTGCTAGGCTTTGGCTTCTCTTCCACTGCATTTGAAATACTCACTGGAGAGACAGGGAGTGGGAGGGTGGTGGCAGCCCTTACACCTGGTGCTGTGTTGTGTTTCAGCCTGGCAGAGCAGCTGAGTTCTGATACTGTTCATGAGCTGTCACGCTTATGTGTGGACGTTCTGGGCTGGTTTACAGTGTTTCACATGAGATGCATGAGAGGCAAGCTGCTGCTGGCATGGGCTGGACTAATCTCTGCTTCTACCCCTCACAGTGTTCAGCACAGCCTCAGCCTGCAGGGCAGGTAGTGTGAACTTAATCTTTGCTCTTGCACTGTAGGTTTGGCCATGGACAGTCAGTAGCTCAGAAAGAGACTTTCTTTCTAGACAAGAACCCTTAGCCCCAGCAGTTTCCATTGCAACCCTATATAGCAAAATAAGTTTAACAGTTTGCCTGGTACCCCAGGATGGGAACTTCTCACCAGTTGTTCACACTTTGTGCCTTAATAACTGACATTTTGCTGGCTGGAGGCTTATCTGTTTCTGCCCCTCTCAGGTGTAAAACATCCCTTCTGATAATAAAATCCTTCTACAAAGGACTACAAAACCAGGGAGGTTGTGTAAAGAAGGGATTGCAGTCTAATATTAGGATGGAAGAATTTCTTTTGAAGAAGGGGAGGAAAATGGGTTTTAGGAAATCTGTCTACTACCAAGAAATAGCTCTACAGAAGAACTGCGTACTTAGCTAGGGCTCCATGAAAGGTATTTTTAAAAACAACCCCCAACAAAACAAGAAAGGACAAAAAGATACCAAGCAACTTTTGTATTTTTCTTTCGTAGAGCTAGAAGTAACAGCTGGTTCATTAAGTTTTTAGAGAGAGCTCTTCCAGCCTCCCAAGTATGGCACTTCTATTTTTAAATATGCATCTACATGTACATACTGACCTTCATATTATACCTGGTTGTGTTATAGGCTCACAGGGTTGAATTACTCTGTGATTGCAAGCCTAGCAATATGTGATCAAAGAAGATGACACTTGTGTGTTTAAGTAACTTATTGTGGTCATTTCTACATCAAGACACAGTATGATTGTTCCTGTGTGAAAGTTTTAAGTCAGTTTGTTAGAGCAGAAATGAGAAATTAATCTGGGATTCAGAATCAGCACTGATCTTCCTTTTTTGTCCAATTTTTACTTTCTTTTTCTGGAGTTTTGTTACTTTGATACAAACACACACACACACGATTTCTTCTTTGTGTTCTTGCAGTTTGAAAGTTTCTGTGTTATTTGACCTTCACACTCAGCCATACCTCTGTAACTTCCTTCTGCACACTCTTAAACTCTTCAATAACTAGGAAGTGGATTAATTATGCAGATTCCAATTTAACTTTCTTTTCTACTTTTTATCTTTCAGTTTAGGAAGCATCACTTAAATGTGTACTCAAGGGTGTTGAAAGCTGTTCTGCTATACAGTATTTGAATCTAACTGCACTGTGAAAAGTGGTTATGCAGAATTGTGGCTGTACTTGACAGTTTGCTAGAGTCTGCTTGAAGAAAGCAGGTGCTGCATGCACAGAGAGAAAGCAGTTGCCATTTTCTATTGTGTTCTGACATTTCTTGCCAGTTCCGGTCTGTGATTTCTACCATGGATCAATTCTAGGCACACAGCACTGCTTTTCTCTAAGATTTTCTTACTTTCTGCATTGGGCACAAGCAAACACATATTACAGCTTGATTTAACTGCTGCTTGTAAGCTCAGCCTCCCTGATGGTCCCCTGTGTGTGTGCTCTTTGATTACTCTAGCGTCTCTTCCCTGGTGGTTTCTGACTGCACTGCTAGGAAAGTCTCATCTGGCCAGGTTTCCACATTCACCTTAAGCCAGCAAAAAGCTCTACATTTGTTTGCTCTGTGTTTTAAGAACTCCTAGGTCTTTTGCAGCAGATGTGGTCATTATTCCTTTCCTCTTGTACTCTTTTTGGATCAGTTCCCAGTGTGCCTCCAGACTAGAAGTTTGGTTTTCTTTTACAAAAATGGCCAGCTCTTTCCCATCCCATGTTTCCTTTGTTGAGGGCAATAGGAAAAGAACAAATGTGAACTCATCCAGAACTTTTGAGGCAAGGAAAACAAATTGGTCTATAGCACTGAAATCAGATGGATTTCTCCACAAAGCTATGGTAGCACTGCCACTTCAACAGCTGGTCAGATTTAGCCTCTGCTTAGAGAGCACAGCTGCACTGACAGCACAAGGGATAACAACATGAGCTCAGTTAAGGCAAGAGGTGCCTGAGTGTTGGGGAGAGCTGATAGGAAACATCTGCTTTTGAAGCTAGTAACTCTGAGGCAGCTGTCAGAGATGTCCTGAGAGCTCTCTGTCTCTGGAGTTGTATTCAGCTGTCAAAATTCATTATGCTGCCCCCTTCCCCCTTCCCAATGGGACACAAACTGGGAAAGAGAAGGAGGAATGTCAGCAGGCTGTGAGGAAGGTGTGAGGTGTAGTTGTCGTTTTCCTGCATTCTTGTTTTTACAGCCAAGTTGGGGTATAGTGAGGATACAGTGAGATCCCACAGGGTTAGAGAAATCTTTTTATAAGAGGTCTTTGTCTCTCGAACTTTTTTTTCTGTACTTCTTGCGTACTCCAGAAGTTGTTTGCAGAGGCGTCCTCAATGTTTGCTCCTTCCATTGCTTTGGTATGCTCCATGGTAGTGTGGGTCAACTTCTGAAGCCTTGCTTTTCTGTTCCTTTCATTTCTGTTTGTATGATGTCACTGTTTGGATTTGGGAGTATTTCTCTACCTCCTTTGCACCATTGTCAGTGACATATGGCAAGGTAGAGGGGAGGTGAACCAGAAAATGCTTATTCTAGTGCAGGAGAGGAATCATGGGGAGGGCATGTACATGTGCATATCCGAACCAAATTTGCTGTGTAAATCTTCAAGACCCTCACTAATCTGGGTTCTTGCACTGTATTCAATTGTCATCTGAAGGCTCAAACTGGCAAAACTCAGCCCAGCTTCTGGTTTTAATCCTTTGTTTGCTAGTGAGTGAGATCTGCTGCTGGCAGGCCACCTCCACAGAGAAGCTAAATAAAAAGATTATTAACTCTGCATTTGCAAGCCTTGCTGCACAGGACAGTTTAGACAGGATGTTTGGGCAGGTCGCAGGTCGCTTGTACCCACTTTGCCCTGGGGTTTTGGATTGCAGTCTGGCAGGAGATAGTGGTGAGCTAAACTGCTCCTAAACCAGAACAAAATAATTGTATCCATCTTCTATATTCTACATACTCCCTTCAGTTACATTTGTTGCATAGACCCACTGCCCCTTTGCTTATAAACCGAGTGTTTCCCTTAGGACAGTCTCTAGTTGCTTGTATGAAACCAAAATGCTAAAGGTGGCTCTGCTGGGAAGAGCAAATCACGGCTTTATTGCTGGACAAACGGGCCTGCAGATCACTCACTATAGGGTTACCAAGTCAGAGGGCTGTGTGGGTCTCCCTGTTAGCGTTTATGTTTCATGTGGTCTTAGGGCTCATATATAGCCCGTCTGGTATTAATTTATTAATGCTTGACTCCTTTTTACACTGTACACTGTCCTTATATGACAGAATAACTGATGATCTTCTGCTTATATTCACAGTCTGAAGGCACGAGGCTGCAAAAGGACCTCCGAACTTACTTGGCTTCTGTGAAAGGTAAGGTCTGTGTAGCAGAGGATTGTTTCTCCTCTAGTGCTTCTCTATGCAGTGAGGTTTCTGCAGCTATCCCCTTCCTGGTGTTTCCTTGGGTGTAAGTTGTAGGAAAGGTCAGCCTTGTTAGGGCGGGTAATCTTTTAGAATCCTTTAGGGCCTCCTGGGATGAAATGGGTGGAATGGGGTTGTGCTTTGATGCTGAACATGTGGTGCTGTCTTACGAGATAGACTGTCATATCTCTTCTGCTAGGGGAGGATGAGCACAAAGGATTTGATGTGACTGCATCCTTCCTTCCTTTCCCTGTCTGGTTACCTTCTGTCTCTGTGTTATCAAGGGTCAGGCACTGTAAGGAAGAGCTTAGCATTTGTTATAGTGCTCTTGTGTCCCAGTTCCTGAGGATGATGGTTAAACACACTATGGAACATGCTATTTCCTTCTTTCTGAAGCAGTTCCCTCTTCTTCCCTAGCTATGCATGAGGCCTCCAAGAAGCTGACAGAGTGTCTGCAGGAAGTTTATGAACCAGATTGGCCTGGGAGAGATGACACGAATAAAATAGCAGAGGTAAGACTGTGTCCAGGGTGCAGAATTAGCAGGCTTGGTCTGTCAGTGGGGATGAGTTTTGGAAGATGTGTCTGTGTGCCACATTTTTTCAGGCATATGACTTTGAAAAGAATTGGAAAGATAAACCCAGCACTGGGAAGAAGGGAAAGCTGAAGGGATGTGGCCGATAGTTTTGTCTGTGTAGGACACTGTTCCCAGATGCTTGAATGCTACGCAGAGCTGTATGCTTACGCCCATTAGCAATTTGTTCCCCCCAGAGTGGCAGAACAAGGATACAGGATGCAAAAAGAGAGACAGTAGGGTCAACTGGATGTGTTACTTAATGCTGTGTGCAAGAGGAAGAAAAAGCTAAATCTATGGCCAAAGCATGGTCAGAACATCTATTCTATAGCTGCAACAATCTCCCTCTCACAGCACTACTACCAGCTGCCATATTTTAGTTGCCACCTTGTTTGGCTGAGCCCCATATCACCCCAGCTTGCTTTTCTCATCCCCTGGTGAGGTGATACCTGTCCAACTTGCCCAGGTATTTTCTGTGGCATTTAGGGGACAGGCTGTCATGTGACAGCTTGGATCCCTTTGGCATGTGTGTATGGTGGGTCCATCTGGAGGCAGGCACCCCCTGCTCTCTTGATCAGCTGTTCTGCTGAGTAGCAGCTGTGGCAGTTCAGCTCTGTGGATCCATCTGCCATGAGGCTGCAGGACTGGGCTCATCTGCAGCTGTCTATGGCACTGGAGCAGTGGGGAAGGAATAGAAAGGAGAGCAGGAGAAAGATTCTGTCCTTCCCCTGCTTTCCCCTGCAGAAAATATCACCTGAAATAACATCTGCATCTTACCCAGGAAATACTGACTTCAAAGCAGATAAATCAAACAAAACCTGAATGTTTCCAGGTCAATTCTTGCATTTACATGGAAACTTTCCATTAGGAAGTGCTGTTACAATAAATAATGGAGTTGTAATTCAGCTGATTTGGCTTCACATTCTCTGTCGGCCTTGTTTCTTCCGGAGCTGCTGCGTTGCCTCCTGGGAGACTGTCCCTTCAGAGAATTTGAGTCAGAGAGGTCAAAGGGAACATGAGTCCTGAGAATGAGCTGTAGATGCTCTGAGGGACTGCAACCCTCTCACCCCCTCCATCCCCCACACACCCTGGCTGTTTTTCTCTCTTTCAGGTAGACAGGCAGGAGAAAAGTGTTATTATGACAAAAAAAAAAAAAAACAAAAAACAAAAAAACAAAAAAACAAAAAACACACACACAAAAAAAAAAAACAACCAAAAAACAAACAAAAAAAAACCAAAACAAAACCAAAACAAACCAAAACCAAAAAGAAAAACCAAACCAAACCAAAACCACTCACACCAAAAAAACAAACCAACCAACCAACCAAACCCAGCAAACAGCCCAACCTACCAAAAAATCCCAATCAAAAACCAACAACAATACGCATTATAAGATGGGGATTTTTCCTAAATGGTTTAGCCACAAACCTTTGTTCAAATGAAAAAACAGAAGAGGGGGGGAAATTTTCAGCTAATACAAGGTGTTGATGGGAAGTTACTGTACCTGAGATAAAATGAAGGATAAAGCTGCACAGTTTAGTGTAAAAGCCTTGGATGTGACTTCCATTGGGCTGTGGAGGAAGCGGTGTGAGGGTTGAAGACTGCTAGATTAGCTCTCTGTTGTTGTTCATTATCCTCCAGAAAGCCCTGTTGTATGGAAAAGCAGAAAATGGTGCCTTTCATTGTATGAGCTTCAGCTAGCACTCGGGGGTGAAAAGACAGGCTTTCAAAAGGAAGGTTCATGGAGGATGCTGTGTCCTTAGGAGAGGTCGCCTGAATTAGCATCATTGGGCCGCCTTCTCTGTTTCTACATTTCTGGCATGACCTCTGTTTTCAGCTAACTTCTCTGGTCCTTAGTTTTTTCAGATGGCTATTTCTCAGGAGCTCTGGGGGACTGAAATTATTGACTGTAGCACTCAGGAATTAAAATAGAAATGTTGTTTTCTTAGTAACTATCTTATTACTTTTGTTTTTCAGAACAATGATCTCCTCTGGACAGATTTCCATCAGAAGCTGGTGGATCAGGCGCTCCTGACCATGGATACGTACCTTGGCCAATTTCCAGATATTAAAGTAAGTTTATCTAGAGAGTCTCAGCAGGTGAAACCTCATTAGAATTTCTTGCGTCCCCATCTTCTTTAGGTGGATGTTTGTGCTGTGCTGCTGCAAGCTCTGCTTTTAGAACAGCCAAAATCTCCATGGCACTGGGTCGTGTGAATGAACATGCTATGTTCTCATTTTGGGCATAAAATGAGTGTGAAGAATCCAGAGGAAGGATGCTGAAAAGAAAACGAAAGTGCAGAACAGGAGGATTTGTAAAATTCCCTATTGTATCAGAGTGCAGGAGGGCAGTGTCAGCAAAAACTCAAAATCTCAATCTCTCTTTTTGATCCTTTGGGGTTTTTTTTTTTTTTTTTTTTATTTTTCTTGTAAGCACAAAGCATGGAGTAACCAATTAGTGGCAAGTGTGCTTTTTAAGCAGAGGCTGCTGTGGAACGCAGATTTCTGTGTGTTCCCTGAAGTCTTGCTGTGCATATAACTAGCTTTTTACAGGGAGGGGGGAATGCTGGATAGGTGTCTTTTTGACCTGGGTTTGAGTGATGTCCTATGAGCTTCCCTTCACCCACAGTTATCTTCTCTCCATTCATTTTGAGAAGGTCATGCAGGAAATGTCTTCACCATATGGAAACACTAGTAATGATATCACCATATGGGAAGTATCAGCTTGGCTACGTCCCAGTGAAAACAACCTTTCCCCCACCACGTCTCTTAAAACATTTGTCAATATTTGTTGCTTCAGGAGGACTGTGCTGTATCAAAGTAGGGCAGGTCACAGGCTTGTAAAATGAGCCCTGAACAGCAGTGTTCTTGCCTCCTGGGGCTCCTTGTTCGTACTTCATTTTTTTCAGGCTCTTCTGCCCCTGGAAGTTTGAAGTGGGAAAGGGCAAAGAGGCTTGCTGTTGCTTTCCACTCACTCAAGGCTGTAGAGCTGATCACTCCCTGTAGTGTGATGCCATGTTCCTCAATTAGCAGTGCAGAGGCTCATGCACTTTTTAGGCTTGCTGTAAACTTGGACTTCTGCACTACTTCAGTCCATGTCATATTTTTCCAGCCTTGTCAGCTGCTCACTGGGTCACCTCAGAGTGTCACTTTTTTCCATGCTGAATATCTTTAGGATTTCTGCTTGGGTCCCACTGAGGTTTTATGGTAGGATTTTAAAAGGAGTGCAAGGCTGGGACAACCCAAATTCCACCAGAACTTGAGGTGTTAGGTACTGAGCTCCTAGGGATCCTTTCTGACTTCTGAATGAGCCACTAAGTTATTATTACTAATGTTCTTAGTCTTCAGATGATGCTCTAGAAAATGGGAAGTTAAAGCAATTTTATGCACAATTTAAGTAATGTTTTAAATAGAACATTACTCGCTTCTGTTTCACTTCCTAAAATAAGTGAGAACTTGACTTTCTGTCGATACTTACAATAAGGTATGGGTATATTTCACAAGAGTTGCCTATTTGTTTAAAATGAACTTTCAGTGGTATGACTTAAAAAAGGTCAGTATGTTTTTATTGGTAATTCAGCGGGATCCATCACTCTCCTTACCCCAGAGCAATCAGAAGTGCTGAAATCAAGAAGTGGCTTCGATTTTCTTCAGTTGGTAGAAACTTTTTAAGTGCTGTTGTTCAAGGTTGCCACAGTCATATAAAAGTGTAGTTTGGCTTCATGTAAGGAATGAACCTTCATGAGGTTGGAAACCCCATTCTTATGTGATTTACAGAATATTTGAAAAGTTTTTCTTTGTTTGCTTGCTTGTTTTTCTCCCTAGGAGCAAATTTCCTGCTTTTCCTGTAATTCTGTGACACTGAAAGAGGATTTATGGAGGAAAGATGATTTTAATTTAGTTCTGTGAATGCCTGTTTTTTGTTAATGGCTGAGTAATTCAAATCTGTGATGAGTTAGATCATGTGTGTATTTTTTGTTAAATTCAAACACATTCTGAATTTTTCTTCACTTGAGTGCCTGGAAAAATTCCTTTGCATTTTTTTGCAATTGCAATGGGAACCACAGCAGGAATGTGAAAACATAGCATTCCTTTAGTAGGGAGTTTTTGGAAGTTGAAGAAAATAATTTTTGAATGTTGTGTGAGGAGGGGTCAACAAAGAGTATCTTTATTGAAAAATGAGAATGCAACAAGTATTTTATCCTCTCTTTGCAAGTCAGTATCTATAACTTCTTAGAGCAGGACTCTTGCATCATCTGTAATATTTTTGAGGAAGTTTTTGGTTGAGGTTGCAGAGTACCCAGTAAGAATACAGGTCTCTGTAGTAAGCCCAGAGAAGATAAACCATAACCCAAGTTCTGAATAGCTGTGGATTGGCTATTTTCTGTCTTGCAATGAAACTGGTACCCTGTTTCTACTTGGTTTAAATGTAAGGGAGGGAGGAGAAGTGCTTTCTGGTGGGTGGGTGGTTGGGTGGTTTGTTTGTTTAAAGGAAGCTCCAGTTAAGATGAATATGTTGCAAAGCAGTAAACTCTGTTGTTCAGCTTTTACCATCAGATGGTGGTAGGTGGCTGCAGCTATCCTTGAGTCATACATGGAAAATACCCTGCAGCCCTCCTGGACTGGGCTGTCCCATTCCTGCCATCACAGGCAGTGTGATCAGTTACTCCAGGAGGACTTGCATGCAGCATTTCCACATACTCTAGTAGGAATATGAGGGTGAGGGATAGAAGATTAGGAGCTGCAAAAAAGGGCAGGAGTGACCTTATTTGACAGATGGCTGACATTCAATCAAACTCCCTGGTGGGGTGGCAGGAAAACCTGAAACTGGCTGTTTGCCATGTCAGAGATGGGCAAAACTCCAGCTGTCTCCACCAGCCTGATCTAAGGGAAAAATTCCATCTCTTAAATCCCACATCTGACCATATGTTTTATCTAATGTGCATGTAAGATGCATTAACTACCATCTTGGAGGCTGTCCCCCTCTGACATCCTGTCTCAGTGCCAGGCTGGCAGCATGATGTCAGAGAGGTGTCTTCTAGGGATCTTGATTGCGGAGTGGCTCAGCTTCTTTGCGATTCTTCTCTCAGAGTGAGCCGAATGCTTTGAGGTCAGTTTGGGTGTGCGTGTGGCTGAGATCCTGCGGATCTGCTGTGACTCATGCAGAGCTGCACCAGAGCTTGCTGTAAGTGCAGAGGAGCATGTGTGGGAGACCTGCGAACTGGTCCCAGCTGGGCTGTCAGAGATCAGCCCTGAGTGTGGTTTTGCAGCTTATCTGCAAGAGTCTAGGGAGAGAAACCGCATCTCCCTGCCAAGTGCAGTGGAGAGAGAGAGGATTTTGGTTTTACAAGTAAATCCCAATGCTGATTCTTCATCTTGCACTTTCAATTTCCCTGGGTACTGTGGTTAATTAAAACTCTTCCTGGCTCCTTGCCATACTGTGTCACTCCAGTTCTCCAGCCTGTCTCTAGACTGCTGGTTGCTGATGCTGGACAAGGCTCTTCAAGCTGGGGTGTGCTAGGGTCAGGCTGGGAATACCTGTGCTCCAACTCAGTTAGTCAGGAGTGTTTGTAGGAAGTGTGGGAGGCAGGGGACTAAGGGGAATGGGTAGATCTTAAAACAGGGCAGCCCAGTGGGCCTCAGCCTCGCCAAGGTGAAACTGCTGGGGAAGAGAGCCAGAGGCACCTCAGATTAAGGTTAATGGAGGATCTGGCCACAGGCCTAACTGTCTATTCTGAATTCTCACCCATGTACTTGTCAGAACTTCATTCCTGAGCATGAGCCTGGTACACAGTCGGCTTCCACCTTGTGTTTGTTAAGGTTTCATTGTGTCTTGCATATTAGTGACGCAGTGCTACAGATTTCCCCTTGCACTTCTGTTGCTTAACGGCTAGTTACAATGGACCACTGCCCATGGCTGTGGTAACTTATGTCTGGACCTCCTGTTGCAGGATCCAAAATGCTGTCCTGGGTGTATCCTAAGCACATGGATGAGTGCCTTTGCTGTGCTGGCAGAAGAAATGCCTTCTTTTTGTTGAACTTAATCTTTTGAGCACCCATGTAAACCAGGGCTGTGGGTTGGTTAATTAGAGTCTGTCTGCAGTCCTCAGGAGGCCCTGAAAATGATGAAGCAAATGCCCACAGGATGCAGGCACATGGGAGGTTAGGAAGCAGTGGAGCTACAGTCTTGAAAACATTAGTGTCACCCAGAAGTGGGGCCTGCTGTTGGTTGGATCCTATTGCTTTCTGTGGCTGGGTCTGCTCTCCTCCTGAGGAGCTCCCTCTAGGATGGTGGCTGCCACAGCAGCTCCTAGGGCCACCTCTCTGTGCAGCCTGTGTGGAGTATCCAGCAAGTATCCTTGCATGGGAAAGAGCATGGGGTGCTCTGGAAGTTGAGTGAAGGCGAAGGGTGTTTTAATAAGAAGCTTTGTGGTTTTGGCTCCTGGGGAAGATTGTCACAATTCTTTTCTCTATCCCTTTTAGTCTCGTATAGCGAAGAGAGGGCGGAAGCTTGTGGATTATGACAGTGCCAGACACCACTTTGAAGCCCTGCAAACTGCAAAGAAGAAGGATGAAACCAAAATTGCAAAGGTAAAGCAAGCAGAAGGACGTACAGCCATCCTTTCACCTTGGGAAGTCTGAATTTGCCTACTGATCAGGTTTTAAGTGCACCTGTACCTCTTGGCTGTTTTCATAGAATCGTTTAAGTTGGAAAGCACTTCTGAGATCACTGAAGTGTCATGAATTGGGGACATTTTTCTAGGTATTTCCTTCTTATCTGTCGAGTTCTACTAGAAGTCAGGATGGTCTTTGTTGTATTGGTTCAGACCCACCATCATCAGTTTGCATCTCTTGGTGGCCCAGGCCTAGGCATGCATTTACTCAGATGTTGCAGGACCAGTAATCTCTGTTGAAAAGCGTGCCTCTGAGGGAACCAAAACCTTGCAATGCCCCTGAGAAATTTTCCAGTTTGTCTGGTTTTTGGAGATCTGTCTCCTCATCTAAGAGCAGTGGTGAGAGTGTTTGAGTGTTGCTTGAGGTTGGTTGTGTTTGTGAAGTCCTCTGATACATTAGGACAGTGTGAGTTACAAGTTCATTGGTGGAAATGCACCCTATGCACACTTGATGGCTGTGCCCTTTTATCTATTGGTCACAATTACTGTATACTAAATACAGCTAAAAGCAGAAAACCAAGAGTTTTCTCTTGTCAGGGTGTGATTCCTTTCATGTCTGGATAGCTTGTTACAGGGTTAACCACAGAGCGTGCCCAACATGCAAGTGAAATATTTTATTTTTAATTAAAATAAATTCATTAAAAATAAAATCCTTATATTTATTTTTAATGTTGCTGAATAAAGGTGATAGTGTTAACTTTGTTCTAGAGGAGATACATGGCTCAAATACCTGACCAGAAAATCAGATGTGGATTACTCATATATCCTGCATGGATTTGAGCCCACTGTGCTCTGTTCCACAGGACACGTCTTGACACAACAGAACAGTCTAGGGCTGAACATCTTTAATTCTGTTGGATGATGGCCATGGCATATCAATACTGTTCAGGCTAGAACCAGTGCAAGAAAGGAAGAGCCTGGATCTGTGTCTTCTAAACAGGCTGAGAAAAAATGCCAGCTTTTTGCTTAGAGTTATTTCTGGTAGGAGGAAATATGTGCTATGTAAGAGACACTAGTGCTTCTCCTGCATAAAAAGTAAAGGCGGCTCTCTCCCCTGAGCAAAAGATACACAACTAATGGCCACAGTACTTTTATTTTTAAGCTGGAAGTTATCAGTCATCCATTCACTCAGTGCATGCTCTGTGACAAATCTTGGCAAACAAAGTGGAAAGAGATGGATGGCTCAGGTGTCATTGTATCGTTTATGTGGCAAAGCAAGTCTTGGTTCTGTATGCAAGGCATGAGGCCCAGCTGGTTGTGCCTTCTGTTCAAAGCACTTCACTGTGTTTGAGGATAAGAGCATAATTCTCCCAGGGTGTGGTATTGTTATTGGCCTGTGCCTGTGGGATCTTTGCTGCAGTGGAAATGTTTTTTGTAGGAATTAAGCTACTCAGGTTGGTACCTAGAGAGCTGCAATGCAGGAGGCTGGCCATCTTTGTAATTGCTGCATTCGCTCATGTTGCCCCAGATGCTCACACAAGATGTTATTAACAAGGGATTGTTTGTTGCTCTTTTGTTGAAGTATGCAGAACTGCAGTTTGAAATGTTGAGATTTAAGAGTTGGTCTTTTGCTCCTGATTCAGCCTCAGTACTTGATCGAACTCTTCTCATTAGCCAGAATGTGCACTGGGTCAGATCATAGAATCATAGAATAGTTAGGGTTGGAAAGGACCTTAAGATCATCGAGTTCCAAGCCCCCTGCCATGGGCAGGGACACCTCCCACTAAACCATGCCACCCAAGGCTCTGTCCAACCCAGCCTTGAACACTGCCAGCAATGGAGAGTTCACAACTTCCCTGGGCAACCCATTCCAGTGCCTCACCACCCTTACAGTAAAGAATTTCTTCCTCATAGATCTTTCCACCTCTGTGCTTTAAGCCATTAGCTCGTGCACGGAATACTATGTGACACATTGCACTGTCCTCATCCTGTAAAGATGGGAGCAGTGAGTGTCTGAAAATTACGTATGTATGCTCTTCCCAGGTTTCACAGCCCAGCCTGAGATCTCACACTTGTGGGGAAGCTTATCTCTCTGTTCTGTGGCTGTGGTTTTGCTTTTATGACCTTTGAAGTAGAGTTGTTCCAGTATAAGGGACTTTGGTATATGATGACAGGTTTGTGGGAAAAAGAAATCATGTTTATGACACAGCATACAAGCAGGAACTGACCTGATTAACGTTTCATAGTATAGTAACAGAAGCAGTAATGCCAATACCTTTTGGAGCTATATGGTCTCTTTTTTTTTTTTTTCTTCTCTAATATATGGATGTTCTTTTCCCACCCAGGACTCCTGCCACTTATTGCTAAACTCGCAACCTGCCATTAAAATAAAGCACGGTGGACTTTCAGCTGTTGCATGCAAATAATTGTAATGGTTAATTAATCATGACCTCTCCTCAAGGAGCTCACACTTCACAGCCATGACTTGGAGTAGGGTTGTCTGTGTGCTAAGACACTAACAACTGTATCTGTTGCTCTTTGCAGCTGTCTGGCTGGTGTTCCATATCCCAGCCCACACTGGAGCATTAATTACTGCTAAACTTGGCATGCTTCAAAGGATTCATAACCAATTGGTCCTAGGATGTTTGTTTTTGCTCTTGTCTTGGTGATACTGGTTTGGCCCAGCCTCTAAATACACTCTGTTGTGATTTTAATTTTTTTTTAGCCTAAAAAGATACATGTTTGTCTTTCTCTTGTTCTCTGTTTATTTTTTCTCTTTTCACTCAAACATGCTCCCTTCCCCAGCCTGTTTCGCTGCTTGAGAAAGCTGCGCCTCAGTGGTGTCAAGGGAAGCTACAAGCTCACCTCGTTGCGCAAACTAATCTGCTCCGAAATCAGGTGACTGCTGATCTACCTGGCTGTAACCCTGCATGCGCTATTTTGGGCTCTAGACTATACCATGCAACTGATCTCTGGGCAACGTTCACTCTAGTTCTCTCTGTGTCCTTGATACTCCTGAGCCACAGTGGTCACTTGGAAGTTGCTGGCCAAATGAGTAAATTTGTGCCTGCTCTATTGATTTCTAGTCAGGTGTGTTAATCCTGGACTGTTGTTTTCTCCTGCTAAAATAAAATGTGGATGAAGAAAGGCTATGGCATAATGCTAAGGCAGAGGGTGATATAGCGTATTTCCTCCAAAGACTGGCTTCTGCATTTGTGCTGTAGAGTAAAGCCAGAAAAAAGAACCCAACGATCCATTGCTTCAAAGCAATTTCTATGCCTGCTGTGTATTTTTCTGACTGTACTGCAACTTCATCCTGTGGTAAAATCAAAGTTTCCAAAATGGGCACAATCCTGGCTTTCGTAGTCTAAAAGAGCCATTTCCACACATACAGAATAATTTCAATCTGCATAGAAGCGGCAGAACTTGGTTGAATGTTTAGATTCTAGCATCTTCAGGGACATGAGGGCAGCTCAGAGAGACTACAAGGACTAAGAATTTCAGTCCTGCCAGAACAGGAGAAGCTTCTTGATGAAATCTCCCTTGGTATTTACCTTGGAGCTCTTAAGCGATAAGAAGGAGCTGACATGAGACAGTCAGAAAGAAATGCTTTCAATGGGCAAGGGAGAGTAAAGCATTACCCAGGCTGGGAGAGTGCCAGTTACCTGCTCACAAGTTCCTGGTGTGCTCATCTGTTCTTATTCAAATGCTCCTGACTTTTCACATTCCTTGTCAGTGACTGAATTGTGGTTTAGAAACACTAAATCGCTCTCACCTTATAAAGCACCTGGACTTTTCACAGTCAGTTTATGATCAGGGGAAAGATTAGATTATCACATCAATAAAGTCTGGGGAAAGAACAGCTGTTAGCAGTCCTGCTTAAGATGCATAGCAAAAGGAGGAAGTATGTATTCATTCTTGATTGAAGTGAGAAGGACATTTGGCAGGCTGCTGTGGGGTTTTCCTGTGCCTCAGTTGGGGTGCTGGGAACAACCTGCATGGCTGTGGCTCTTGACTGCTGTGTTTGCCTGGTGATATTTCTGGAGGACTAGAAAGCAGGCATGGGAAGTTTCTCAAGCCACAAATAAATAAATCAACTCATGGGGGCATTTCTCCTCTTCTCAGACTTGTTGGGGTGACTGGGAGTAAAAACAGTGCTCACAGATTGCCTAGAGAAACAGTATTCATGAGTGCTCCCTCATTCATTATGCTCTGATCTTTAACAGGCTACAGAGAGTCATTTGATAATTTCACTGTACTGGCTGACTTCACCCTAGAGCAAGGGGGTATAAAATCTTTCGACTCACTGTGTTGCAGGGGTGTTAACCTCCTGCTACATGGCTTTAATATCTTCAGTCACCCCAGATATTTTCAAAGCAAGTGTAAATCCTCCTGTAAGCTTTTCCTCCTTCATTCTTGAGCTAAATAGTACTGTTACCATCCTTAATTATTTGTTTTTAATTGTATGGGTCTTTTTTTTTTTTTTTAATTATTTTTATTTTGATTGGTAACAAAAAAACTCCAAATCTCACTAAAGAGGATTCCTTAGTTTGATTCCTGAACCTGTAGGTTTTCCAGCTTTTCTTCACAAATGTAAGCAGGCAGGAAAAAAAGACTTCAGGTTTTATATTTGCATGACTTCAAGACTGCAGGGGTTACTGACAACCCTTAATCTCATTAAGCCGGAGAGCTGATGACACTGCATTTATCCTGGAGCTTCAGAATGTTAAGCCTAAAAGAACCAGTCCTTCCTCTTACCAGCAGCCATGTTGCTGTCTCTTCTTGCCTGAAAATTTTACAACCTCCAAGCAAAAATGGGGTCAGTGAGGCCTATTATTTCTACTATAAAGCCAAGTTCCTCCCTTCACTGTGCAAACCACTGGCATTTTACTCCTTTAGCAGATTCTAACAAAAACAATACAGTGGGAGTTTTCTGTAAAGTCTCCTGGGGCAGTTTGCTATTGCATGCTCTGGATTACGAATTTTAGTGACTGTGCTTTTTGAAACAAAGGGGAAAATGGCTCAGAACATCAAATTCTTGCCTTTTTGCTAAGCTCCCCTGAAATGCTGAATGCAGGCTAAAATCCCACATCTTTGGTGCTGCAGTGATAATAGAACAATATCTCTGTAGGAAAAAGTCGGCAAGTTGAGTCCTGGGCTGTGACAACCTTCTGAAAGGCACATTTGGCAGGGATTGGTGGGGACTTGGGGCTGGGGTGAGCCACCCACCTCTTCTCCTTACCCCTGCCCCATGGATACTAAACTATTTGCTGAACTGTGTGTATTTACTACAGTTCACAGCATAGTATGAGAAGAGAAATGGTCACTCGATTGCCTGAAAGTACCAGGCTGGAGCTTGCCAGACACTCATGAGTGCTGGGATGCACAATGGTAGGAAACACAATGTGGAATAATTGCCCCCTGCCCTATCACAACTGAACTTATTGTGCTTGGCACTCTGAGCGTTGGCTAGATGGAAGGTCAGGAAAGCATTTATGTTGTCCAGCTCCTGCTCAAACTTTCCCCCTTTCAGGCAGGGAGAGGAGAGGAGGAATTTTCTGAGATCACATTTCATGGACCTGGGAATTATGTCCTTTTGCTTCAGTTCTCCCTCAGGATGATGCCTGAAACAGGAAGAGCACATATATGGTAGCAATGGGCTCTGTCCTGAAACTTTCAGCTTTTCCGCTTTCCCCACCTTACTGCATGGGCTGGCTTTTCCTCTAGCAGGGCTCATGACCAAGTTGATGTCTGTCATCCAGCTCCAGCTGGAAGCAGTCAGCTTTATCCAGTGTCCAGATCCCTACTTCCAAGCAAAATAAATTCCACTGATGAGAAGATCCCTGGGATGACAAAGGAGTGAAGAATTAATTCAGTGCTGTACCTAGGAATGGGAGCACTAGGTGAAACCTGATTCCCACTACTACTCTAGAGTGAACGTTGCCTGTTGTGGATTTCGCTGTTGCCTCGGGATGTCACAATATTCACATGTTCCTTTCTAGGCTCTTTGGCCTTCTGAACAGGTAAACAAGAGAGTGAAAGACGGTTATTAATATTCACTGTACCTGAAAAGCTAACAGTAGTTAATGGTGCCTCATTTCCCTGCTACGTTGGAAATTAGAATAAGATAAAGCCAAAGGATAGACTGTCATGTTTTTTCTCCCTTTAAATGGTTACATTAGAAACATTCATTCATAGAGGAATTTTAAGACAGAATCGAGTCTTCTTGATCATTGTCTCTGATCCAGCATAAATGGTATCTCAGTCTAAAAGGGGGTTTTGTGCAAACTCTCTGGAAATGCTGGGTTTTTCAGTGAATGTAGCAGCAAAATACAGGGTTTTTCTGGGCACAAGCATCATGGCCCTTTCTCCCCCTTCTTGTTCCTCCCAAGGTCAGCTTAACTTGGATACTTCCCAGTTGTGTCTCTTTCTGGGGGAAACATTCTCTTCTGATCTTGACTACAAAGTCTTAGCCTTGCCTTTGTCAGCAGCGAGCAATCCTCTGAAAAGTAGAGCAAGCTGGAGAGTAGGAGCTTCTGCAGCTTGCTCGTAAACCAGGAGATAAATGGGGAGTATAAGGATCATATGCAACATGGAGGAACAGGACTCTGAACTGCAAAATGGTTTGAAGTCCTTCCACCTATCAATCCTATCTTTGCATATGCCTGTCACTAAGGAGCTGTAAGCTGGATTTCTTTAATCAAGGTGGCACAAAGAAGGTAAGACTTTATTTCATAGAAGGGGTGGAATCAGACTGCAGGCTTGTAGAGAGATGTGGTTCCCCAGTGGCTTGTGGGCTCTTTGCAGTGCCCTGTGGCACTCCTGCTGTTGTCACACATGCAAGTAGGCCCTTGTGCTGACTTTCCTGTAAAGATGTGTCATCATGTTGTTCATGCCGGGATTTTCCATCCTGCATAGGGTTATGGAAGAACCCTGTGTTGTTGCAAATTACAGAATGTAAACATTTTAATTAGCAAGCTTTGAGTTGTAATTCAGGGCACTGAAAAGAGGAAGAGGTCACCTAGGACGAATATGGGAAGCGGAATGTGCTTGTTGCTGGTTTCTGCTGCCAGCAACAGAAACCAGGATCATCCTCGTTTGTCACTAAAACCAAACAGAATTCTGGCATCATTGTTGGGGTCTCTCACTGTTTAGATGAAATGAACAGATCCAATTTAAACTGTCAAATGGGGGAAAGAGGTCCTGTATAAGACATATTTCCTTTGGTGGTGCTGGTGACCAACAGCTAGCCTGGGATGGCTCTTGTGCAAGACCACTGAAACCAAGACCTGCTGCTCAAGCACACCAGCCTGGCCTCCTGCTGGCACAACTCATGCTTTGCATACCCGTCCTTGCTTCTCCGGTCAGCTTTGTGAGAGAGCTGTATCAACCAAGGATGCAAACCTCCTCCCTCCCTCAGAAGAGATGAGGCTTTGGCATGACCTTACCTGAACAAAGAGCATCCCTTTGAGGGAGGATCCTTCTTCAACATCATTTGGGATGGATTTCAACACTTTTCAGAGACCTGGCAAGGGGCAGGGGCCACTATTATCTTCATCTGTAACCAGTCTGGAGGCTGAAATGCCTGACCAGCTCCATTCAGTTTTTGAAGACAGGGAAATTTATAGAGCTTAAAACACATTAGTGGATGTTTGAATTATTTTGAGTGTCCAAACAGGGAAATCTATTGAGAAAAAGACTGAGAGTTAACACATGCAAGCTGAAGGGGAATCAAATCATCTGTGATGTAACCCTGGTTCCTGGGATGGGGATTACCCCATGCCAGAATTTTGCCTGGTCTCCGGAAGAAGTCAAGAGAGTCACAGTTGTCCCAGCCCTGCAGGCTACTTCTCTGCCTTGGAGCTAACAATCTCCCTTCTCGTTATCAAGGCTGAAGAAGAGTTAGTAAAGGCTCAGAAGGTGTTTGAAGAGATGAATGTTGATCTGCAGGAGGAGCTGCCTTCACTATGGAATAGGTGAGTGCTGAAGGTTTTCCTAAGGGCTGGTAGGAAGGAAGCGAAGGTTCAAGCTCTTGTATTACTGTCCTCCTTAGCTTGGGCTGGGTATCTGCTCTTGTATTCTTGATAATCTTGGAGAGTCTGTCCTAGGATTCCCAGCAGCCAGATTCACCCTGGGCTTTCTGTGCCTCATGATCCTCATGAAAATCTCAACTTTACCACCAAGTGAATCTGTGTTTCTATGCTTTGCCTGATTCATACCTTTGCTCCACCAACTCTGTCCAACTTTCCTGGGCAATGGCTCAGTTTTGGCTGTGGACAGCAGGCAGAGCAGGCTGGGTCACTAAGCTTTTTGGAGTGAAGCTGGCTGGTTGGAAGGTACATCTGCAGCTGAGTTGGGTATGTATATCAGCTGACTGATTTAGGGAAGATGAGATATCAGAGGGATTTATACTGTAACTGGGTTTGGAGAGAGCCAAGAGGTGATGCTTTGGTCACTGTGTCTCACCATGCAAGCTCATGAGCACACAGTGAAGCATCAGGGTTAACGCAAGAGGGAGGATGAGGGGGCAGGTTGTTCTACATTGGATGCCACTTTTGGGTTGGGGCAGTTGGGTGAGCAAAGGTGAGGGAAAGATCCTGGTGTGGCTACCTTCTGTTGCTGCTAAATGTGCTCTTGGGTACGCGACACATGACCCAGTGAGGAGCTAGTGGTTATCAATGTCCTGTTGTGCTCTATTTAACAAAACATAGCCTGGGCAGAGGAAAATGGTCTGAGACAATAGGAAGACTTGAGACTATGGATTTGTCATACCAGTGATTATGGTGATGAAAAGGCAACAGGCCAACATTCAGCTTGGAGGATGAAGTGGAGGGCAGCAGAAGCTGATGGGAAGGGCACATTAGAAAGCAGGCAAAATTCTTCTAGGACTGTCTGGGTTTCTTATTTTTAAATGGAGTAATAACGCCTGGGTTGGCAGTGCTGGTCTGTGGGGAATGGAGAGGGAGGGTGGCAACAGGATGGGAAAGCAAAGTGCAGATGTCTGCCTTCACTCCTCTTTCCTCACAGCCTGGGTCAGGTCTCTTCTCTTGAAGCAGTGTACCGGCCTGGCTGAGGAGCTGGGAGGGATACACTAACCTGGGAGGGATACAGGTACCTGTTCCATGTGCAGAACAGTGATACCTCTGGCCTCAGAGAGCATCTCCCTCATGCTGTTGCTTCTCCAGCTGTGTGCTGGTACAGCACTGTTGGCAGCTGTCAGGATGGCTAGAAGAAGCAGGGTGGCAGGCAGCTGCTGAGATTTTAAGGTGCCAGAGATTGTTCATAGACTCCTGCTATGCAGCTGATCCTTCTGCTTTCGTGTTGCTCTCTGTGCATATCCTGTGCTTTCTTACTCTTCTGCCTCTGAAGCAAACAGTTAATGTTTTTTTCTTCCTCTGGTGCTGTGAGGGACTTTGGAGTGAATTGGTATCTGTTCTCCTGCCGATTCCCCCACCTCTACCTACACTCCATCTGAGTCACAGTCTCTGTCCTTTTCCTTTACCTCACTTTACCACTGTCTCTCTCTTCCCACTCCCCCCTTGCTTCTACCCCCCCCCCCCCCCCAGCCAGCACAACTTAAAATACTGTCCCAGCTGGCCTCTTCCTCACCCTGGACGTGTTTGCCCTGTGTCTGGCCTTTGCTCTATCACCCCCTTCATGCTTCTCTGCTGCCCTTCTATTCCAGCATGTACCAGACCTGACAGAGTTGAGTTTGAATGGGAGTGGTGGGTGAGAGGCAACAGAAGAGGCAGAATTGAAAGTTATGGGGAGAGCATTGTGTCCATTAAGTTCTTCTGTCTCATTTTTCATTTGGCAGCCGTGTTGGTTTCTATGTCAACACATTCCAGAGTATAGCAGGCCTAGAAGAGAACTTCCATAAAGAAATGAGCAAGGTAAGGCAACTAACAGATTCTCCTACAAATACACCCTCTCTTCACTGTTATTTAAAACCCCCAAACAACCCCCCAAAACAAACAACCAAACAAAACAACAGCAAAAAAAAATCCACAATTAAAAAAAATCCACAATAAAAAAAAAAAAATACCCCAAACATACCTGGACAAAAAAGGCTGGGGAAAGCAGAGTATTTTGCCCCATGTCAGAGGAGAATATTAATACTTACTTTTTTCTGAGACACTTGGAAGGAAGGCTGTCTGAGATACTAATGTAAAGGGATGGAGCACAGGGAAGAGATCACAGGGCCATGCAGCAGTGGGGCTTTTGTGTCACTTTACAGGCCTCATTTGCAGATCCACAGAGGGAAGAGAAGCCACACTCTGGCCTATCCCTTGCTCCCTTATTTTAGTTCATCTACGTTATGAATTTATAACATATAACCTGGGCATTCTCAGGCTGGTATTTATTTGCTACCTCCTCTGCTGCCCAGCAGCAAATTGCTGTGAATCCTCATCTAGCTGTGGGGATGAAAACAGCAGGGAATCTGCCAGTCTGCAAATCAGCTGAAGACTGAGTGCAGGTTGAGACCTGCCTCACTCTGGTCCCTCAAGAAGCCACTTCCCAGCAGTACCTTTGTGCTTTGGCTTCTTTCCTTCCCTGTGACCCAAAAGAAGACATTTGAGTGCTTAGCATGACCCTTACATGGACTACCAATTTGCCATGAGTTGGGAATCACAGCACTAAGCAGTGCTCTACCTGGTGGCGGCAGGCTGGATCCTGGTGCTGTGTGCCAGCACCCAGCTGAGACCTCAGAAACAGTGTGGGAAGGCCTCCCCATTGCCACTTTCATTTACAAAGATGTCCTTGCTCCTTCACTTGAAAGCTAGAGAAGTCTTGAATTCCTTAGGTCTGTACACTGCTCCTAAGAGTTGCACAGCCTCTGTAAATGTTGCACTGATCTTAATGAGTGACTGAGAGCCCAGTTGGAAAACTCTTATATTCCCTCCCCTCCCCAGTGTCATCCTGACAACAAGACAGCTGCTAAGCAACAAGTAACGTAATCAGCCCTCAATTTCCAGCAGTCAGGGGCCCTCTGCCTTGGTGTAATGCATTAATTTTGAGCCCTGCTGACATTTCATGGAGACCTTTCCAGTAAATAGCCTCCTCTTCCCCACTTAGGGATGAACTAATTCAGAAAAGGGAGGATTGTTATAATTGTCAGTTTGTTGCTGTTGACTTATATTCAGAAAAACATGGGAAAGATGCTTGTTAGACAGGAATTCTCTTCTTGTATCATGTCTTGGATTTTTCTTTCCAGATGAGTTTTGTATGAGAGCAGGGCTTTTGCTTTGTTCCATAAGAGCCATCTGTTTCTTATTACTGCTATAGCACCCAATTAACTGCTGGTATTGCCGGCATGATGTATCCAACATTGATTGCATTGGATCCCTCCTACCAGTGATAAATCTGGTGTGTCATCTTGTTTATGAATTGGCTGTTTCAGAATAGGAGTGTCTGGAGGGAATATTGCAGCCATTGGTGGCAGAGAGAGTTTAACTCCTATTATTGCATTTCTGCAAAGATACCCAGGTCCTGCCCAAACCTAAATGGTTCAGGCAGCCTGTGAAGTCAAGGCTTGTTGTTGACTGGAAATCCAGCTGTCTTTGGCTCCGAAGTTGAAATTACCATATCCCAAGCTTTGATGTGCAGGTCTGAGGAGCAGCTTTGGCCACAACTCCAGAGTGAAGCTTCAGTTCTACCACGCAGACCCATAGATAAACACTCTGCCTGGTTCTGCAATGGTATCTGGCAGCGCACTGGTGGGAGAATATGATGGAGAAGCAAAGAGAGTGACGTGTAAAGGAGATAAAGCATTTGCATGAGTTGCCAGCAGCTCCTCAATAGTTTGAGTGCTCTAGTGTTTTGAACTACATTAGGAGCAGTGGAAACAGACGTAGGGCTGTCCTCTCTTGGGATAGCTGAGTATGTGCATATGTACAAGCAGAAGCCTGTGTTTGGTCAGTCTGTGCAGGCCAACCTGAACTTTCTTCTGGCACTTGGGCTCTTTTCTCATTGTTTTTTGGTTGTGTGTGTGTTTTTTTTTTTTTTTTTTTTTTTTTTTTTTTCTGTATTTTGCAGTTGAACCAAAACCTCCATGATGTCCTGTTGGGTCTAGACAAGCAGTACTCGGGCAATGCCTTCCCTGTTAAAGCACAGCCCAGGTCAGTAACTGTGGGATTAGTATCTTTCCTTCAGCAGGGGTGGAGAGACAGGGAATTCTCTACCAGGGGTATTGAAACCTTCTATGTTGTCAGCTGTGGAATGATTTGACTACCTGCATATAGCCAGCCAGTGCCCTCTTAAGACTCCCTAGAGCATGTCCAAGATTGCACTTGGGGCTGAGTGACATTGCAATACCTCTTGCTTTTCTAGAATATCATCTGGAGGCCTAAACTTTTGCTAGGTGCTCACATTTAGACAAATGACACTCAGGTCTGCTTTTTTAAAGTTGAATTCCATGCACTGATATGTAATACTGAGCTGTCTTTCCTTCTGGGTCCAGTTGCCCAGCACCTGTCCCTCAAAAGCTTCCACAATGTATCTGCAGCTTGCAAGCTTGAGCACCAAGAGCCCATTTGTTTCCCTAGCCTCCTCTTTGGACCTCCAAACTTGGAACTACCTTAATGCCAAGCCCCTTGTGTACCCAGCTGAGGTGCATTTCCTCTGTGTGTGTTGTGGAATTAGTTGCAGCCTCATTAACATGAGGTTTCCTGATCTCAGAGCACTTCCAATCTGCAGGTATGCAAGGAGTGAGTGTGCTCCAGGCCTCAAGTTTTCTTTCCTCAGCTGGGTTCATTCCTGTACGGTTAAGTGCAAGTCTGCACATTCTCTAGCACTGAGAGGGGAGGGAGAGGTCGGGCTCTGGATGAGGCTGTCTGGCTTCTATCCAGGATGCATGAGTGATGAAACAGTGTTGGGCTCTGGCTTCCAGCTGCTGCTAATCCCACATGCTGGGTGAGCAGAAGCACAGCCCAAGTCCTCAACTGGTGTATTGACAGAGGGAGGAGATGAAGTAAGGGCAGGCTGTGGTATGAGTGCATTGATTTGGAAGGGCTAGATCAGTTGTTGATACCTCTGGTCCCTTGTCTCTCCTCCCAGTTGAACCTCCTATTGCATTCATGCGTAAATGGCTTACGTGTCTTATTCCAGCAGTGTATGTGGTGTTTGCCAACTCTAAAGGATGTTTGAGTTGAATTTGGCTCCTGAATTTTGGATTGCTAATGCCAAATTTCCAAGATGGTAGTAGAAATGCTTCTTGTGAAAATAATACCTTCCCAAGTTAGCTTGTGGTCTCTGATCATCACAACCCAACAAGACTGAAGCCTTGTGAGGAGGCAGTGATGCTCATCCTCTTGCTGCCATTTATGTTGTCTCTGATAGCGGCATCCTCCAGCATCTTTTGGAAGAGGATGAGGTAACAGGACAGATGAAGGCTGTAGCCATTGTTTTGTCCAGCTCTTTCCTCTCTTCCTCCAGAATGTGATTGTAGGGTATATTGACAGCCGGTCCCAGGCATTTTCATTGTTGTTGTAGCATGAAGTTTCTGGCCTGAAAATGTTGCCAATGAATAAATTACCTGTCATAATGATTCCTGCCCCCACAAACTGCTAGTTCATCTGAGGCTGTAATAGATGTCTGAGCTGCAGTTCTGTGCTCTTTGGCTGTCTATGAGACCACAGGGCCCTAAAAACAGAAAATGAGTGCGCACACAGAGATCCCTGTGTGGGCAGCAATCTGAGTCCTGCTGTTTCATCACTTACACCCTGCATCTTGGCTGAAGATGCCAGACCTACCCCAGAGCAACTCTCTTCCTCATGAGCACAGTGAAGCAGGTTCTTATAGGAGGATGTAGGTTTGCCAGCATAGTAAATAGTTTTGCAGTGACCAGGAAATTCTAAGAGGCATTTCTGTTTCTCCTGCACATCTGGCCTCTCCTTGTAGCACAGGGCTGGAGCAAGAGTGTGCGGGAGGAAATAGCCTTCACTGATCCGATTGCTTATTGTGGTCTGCAGTAAGAGCAGATGCTTCCCTAACCGTTTTCTACTGGGAGGGGGATTGGAGATTGATACAATAGCAGGAAATGAATGAGGAGGTGTAAGAAGAGAGGCAATTATCCATGCACATCATTATGGCATTCATGCGAAGCCCTACAGAAACATTACTGTGGCTGATGAATCTTATGCTGGCTGTGTAGCACAGTAGCAAAGAGCAGCTGATGAATTAGCGGAAACCTCAGACATATGTTTGGGATTTGTTTCTGAAGGAGTTTAAACATTTGGGCTCAGATGCCTGGAAGACCTAGGAGATCTCTAGTATTATCCTACTATGATTGGACAGACTGAAAAAAAAAACATAGGAAAGCTACTAATTAGGTTCCACATATAAGACTGTGCACAGATTGTGTAAGTAAAGGAGAATTTGGGGAGCTTGTTTCTTGTGTAATGTTTCCAGGAGAGAGTGTGGAGCTGAAAAAAAGACATGTACAATTCTCTACTGGTCTATACATTCATTTTTTCTTCTTCTCCATGCACACCCTGGCCCCGTATTCCGAAGAGCAAGGAAAGCACTAGTATGCTCACATATATGTAGATCTTTGAAAGGCGCAAAAAGCCCTCTCCTACGCTCTCCAAACCAGGCCATAACTTTCTATGAACCAAAGGAAGTGTGTACATGTTTCTGTGTGTGTCCCTCTGTGTGTGTGTGTGTGTGTGTGTGTGTGTGTGTGTGAGAGAGAGAGAGAGAGAGAGAGGGAGGAGATCTTGTCATCTTGATTGCAGTGAGATCTGTGGCACCAAGTGAATGTGTGCTTGAAAGCTTAACTTTTCCTCCCTGGTTTGACTGTGCCACCCTGTAACGGAAATGATTTGCGTGCCATCCTCAACAGAAAGAAAACTAAACTGTTCGCCAGGCTGAGGAAAAAGATGAGCAGGTACTGGTATGGAGAGCAGCATTTCGATAAGTGTTTAATTTAGTTCCTAAAACTGGAAAGGCTGTTGCTGGACCCTTAACAGCCTGGCACATGTTAACCCTGTGATGGGAGAGTGGTCCTTTGCATGATATGATATGTTCATGGCCTGCTGGGTCTTGTGAGATCAGCCTGTATCTGGATAATCCCATTAACTGCTTGTGTGCCTGATTTGAATCCCTGCTTCTTTTGCTTCTAAGAAGGCAGTGTGAAAGCTCAGACATTCTGTTCAGTTGTTCTTGTGTGACTAAAAGCGTGGTGCTGGGTTTTCCATGGGAAATATGGGCAATTTTGGTGATTAACAACTTCTAGTTTTACCTAGTGGGGCTTGCCCTTTTGAGCAGATCTGAAATACTGCAATCTCATTCCATGTCTGGCCAGGTAGGACAACAAAGCAGGTCTTTCAGAAGTCCAGTCCTATCTACCCATTGCAGTTGGAAGGATGATGAGGGGAGAGAAGGACGCTTCTGGCTTTGTTCCTTACTTGCTCTGTTCTTGAGGATACTTGCTGTTTTGCTTCATCCATTGAAAATTTTGCGCAGGGCTGAAGGAAAAGGAAGCCCGTTGTCTTGTATAAAGACTAATGTCAGAGTCTTTCCTTTCAAGGCAGTGATGGCATTGAATAACTGGATTGCTATGATGCCTAGAGTTACTATAGGCCAAGAACATGCTCTGGAGCAAAGTGGGAATTGTCACATTATGGCACAGAAATGCCCTTTAATTATTTCTGTTAGTCATTGTGTTGGTATTTTCTCCATGGGGTCTCTATAAGAAGAAAGAAGATTATGATTCTCAAGATGATGCTGTGCCACCAATAAAAGCAAGTGCTGGTGGATTGGAATCTTTGGTTTTCTGGTTCTGGCTTCCCACTGACTAAGGCAAGTCATACAGCCCTTCTCTTTGACTCTGCTATGCACCCTTTTTCAAGTAGGGGGTTGGAGGGTGGAGAATTGCAATTTCGCAGGGAAAGCTGATGGGCAAATCTTGATTTAATATCCCCAAATGAGTAAAGGAATATCTTCTGTTACTTTTCTGAGGTTTTCTGCTGTAGGAAAACGATGATTTACATGACTACTTCTGTAGGTGTCTGTCTCTGGTCTTCAGTTGGACCAGTGTTATAGCTGCACCAGGCAGGAGGTCGAGTATTTCCAGGCACTGAGAATGGACAGATTGTACAACAGAGGGAGAGCTAGTAAATCTCATCTTGATGAGTTCTAGACACAATATCCTCCTGTTCTGCCCTCATAAAGTTCAGATGGCCCAGCACCTAAGGTGCCTGACGGGGGCTGTGCTAGAGGTTTCTGCTTTCAGAGGAGCTGCTGGGGTCATAGAGGAATGTGCAACCCCTGGTGCAGGGAAAGAGGGGCTGGGATTCAGTCCCCCTTCCATCTGTACCAAGAACGTACATTTGTGGCACTCTTTGGGCATGTAGGTGCCTTTTCCTCCTTTATCCCACTCCTTTTCTAAATAATTCTCCAGCCTCCTTTGTTGCTAAAAAAAATTACTTTTGGCTAAAAAGCCCTATTTAAGCCTTTATAACATGAGAACTTGGCAGGAGGTGACTGGTCTGTTTTTACCATGTTGGAAAGAAGGTTTCATACTCTAACATAGGATTGTTGTTACAAGCGCATGGGAACCCCATTTGCAGATGTTGCTCTGCTCTTCCAGGACAGATGAGGCAGCCTGATGAGAAGTCTGGGAGCTCAATAGCTCTATAGGGGCTGGAGGATTTTGGCTTCCCCTTCAGCTGCATTAACTGAATTACACCCTGTTCCCAGCTCTCTCCATGTGGAGAAGAAAGTTAATACCCTCTTCCCTTCCCTGCCTGATATTCCTAGATTTGGCATCACTTCCCAACTGCTTATGGGAAGGAAAAAGAGAAAGTAATCATCTTTCTGTTCTGATTTGCTTTTAATGTAGTACTCATGTTTGGTCAGTGGGGACAGTCCCTACTCTCTTGCTTTTTCCTATGATTACTGTAGCAAGCAGTCAATTTGGAACCTGGACTTTGTGTGGGTAGTGTGTGCTCCCTGGGGACCTGTGAAGGACAGAGAACCCTGGCAACAAGCTCTCTTGATGCTGGTTGCCCTCACTAAATGTGTGCAAAGCAACAAGTGCAGGAATGAAGGTGCCACTTGGGGGGGGTTGGAAAGGCTCAGCCAAAATTAGCACTGGCATTTTCCTAGGAGGATCAGCCAACACATCAAACAAGCTGTAAATAGTAGTGACTTAATGACAGATTTAGTGGGGGGCCCTCTCAGCCCTTGTAGGGTGATGGGAAGAAATTGAGCTCTCATGTGGGGAGCCTTTTATCAGCATATCTCCAAATTAAGTCACTGCCAGGCACCAGATGTAAGGCACTAAGAAGCTGCTTCATGGTCTTTAGAGAAGAAGCCTGAACTTATTTCTCAATGGGAGAAACGGCCTCTTCAGGTCCCTTGAAGAAAAAGCCTACCCTTGTGTTGGTAGGCCAGCTGATAGCCCATAGTCCCAATGTTCCCAGTGTAATCTGGGCATTTGAGGAGTCTTGGCAGTCTGGCAATAGTTCACTGTGTCCTTCATCTTTCCCAAAGTGCTTTCAGCTCTAGGGAAGGTAACATGTACTTTTCTTTCCCCAACTCTAGCATCAGAGGACATTTCCTGTCATTTCCTGCTGTTCCCTGGTGACTCCCATTTAAAGCAGGACTTCCTTACCTTCACCTTCCAACCATTACTTATTTTGACCTGCAGCACAACCTTGTCAATTTTGCAGGATCCTTCACACAACCCACTTTTTTGAAGTTATTTCTGGGGACTTCTGAGGAAGGACACTGTAAGCGTATCCAGTAGAACTGAAAAGCTGCAGGGGTTGACATGCGTGTTCTTTAGTCCCTTTTCCTCTGCTTTTCCCTCTTTTTCCCTTGGCGTGTGTGCCTCTGAGAGCTGCTGGCAGACAACATGTTTGGGTTTGTTGCATCATGTTGGTGTGCTGCTGGCATCAGTGTTGCCAGGAACATCCGATCTGCATGTGGACCTGAGAATAGGCGTTTTTGTGGAGTAATGTGTGTGTGGGGTGTGGATATGGGGAGAAAGTGGGAGGTGGGAAATAGATGAGGATGAAGTGAATGAAGAGGAATGGGATGAGGAGCTTGAAAGCCAGAATGCTGAGCTCCCCCTGCTTCAGATGCTTGCTTCTAGGGTAGGTTTGTTGAAGTGCTTTACTGTCCTCTTGTTCCCCTAGTCATGTTTAGCAATGAGGCTATGATGCATGTTAGCCAATGACCACTACACCTCGGGCATTCAAGTGTGAGTGGAAGTACGTCTTGAGCTCTGGGCTTGCTTGGGACAGAGCAAAGTAATAATCAACTTGATGTTGCTGCAGAGTCAGCCTTAGATTGCTCTATTCATGGCTCTATGCCAGCATTTAATGTCTGAAGTTGTAGGAAAGGATCTGTTCCTTTCAGCCTTCTCTCAACTTCACAAGAACTGCAATCTTAAAAGTGGAGGCAAACAATGTCACCCACTGTAGATGAGGTTGCACAGCCCTTTTACAATCTTCTGTTATATTCTGTTTTCAGCTGTGTATAGTTTTGCCAGACTGTAACCACTTCTGCTAAATATCCCCTACCAGTGTCTGTGCTTCTGCATGACTTGATATAAATTGAGTAGTTGCTTTTTTTGGGGAGCTGAATTTCAGCCACAATGATGAATTTCAGCCACAGCTGCTCCTGAGAATTAGACTGGAAAACGGCTTTACCTTTGTCCCTGTTGAAATTCTCTAGTGACCAGCTTTTTATAAATCTCTCATGATTCTATACGTTGAAGACTTGACACTTGGCCAGGGCAAGCTGTTGGAGAAAGGTGGGTGCCTCTTCCCATTCCTTTGAAAACTCTCCCCAAATTTGGCCAAATTATGAACCAACAAATGCTGTTGGCATATGATCCTTGCATCTTAATTCCCTGAAAAATCCTTCTTGACTGTGTGTCAGAAACACACAGTCAAGTCCTGGAATAAGGACCAACTGGAAAGGCAAGGGCAGAAGGGGTTCATAACTGAAAACAAGGCTGGGGAGACTTTCCATAATAGAGAAATCTTTATTAGTAACTGTTTCTTTGCTGTCTGGAGTGATCTGTGAAACTTCTGGCTACTCTGCCCCTCTTCCAGCTTGGTTAGTTTGTACCATGTAGAGGATTATATTCTATGATTACAGCCTTAGTTCAGGTGTTGCAAATCTATTAATCATAACCCACACAGGTATCACCTGCAGGTACAACACCATGCAGAAAAAAAATCTTATCTGTAGAATTTAAAACTTCATGAGCTGCACAGAATTCCTTCCACCATCTGCTTCCCCAGTATTAAAAAACTGTAACTTAATGTCAGGCACTTACGTTAGAATCTAGCAGAATTAAGCATGCCTGGTTATTTTTTATTTTGTTTGGTTTTCTGTGTCTGAGGCAGTAGGAATTTAGGGAGTAGCCTGCTGCTACTAGTAATGCTGCTACAGTGTGTTGGACTGCAAGTGACTCAGCAGAGATGCTTGTAGAGGCTTCAAATGTCTCCATCACATGTCTGGGCAGTGAAGCAAAGAGATAATGGAGGCCAGTGATCTGTGCACAGCTACTCCTAGGCTTGGCTCAGACTTCTCTTTCTCTCTCTCTCTCCCTCTTCCTCTCTCTCCCTTTCTCCCTTCAATTCCTTCAGTGACAGCACCCCAGCGAAAGCAAATAAAAGCCCCTCGCCTCCACCAGATGGATCTCCCATCACCAGCCCTGAGACCAAGACTGTCAACCATGATCTGGAACCATCCACTTTGGAAGCGCCTGGGGCAAGCATCCCCAAGTCACCATCTCAGGTAGTGTCTCCATGACATTGTCTGTGTCTCTGCAGTATGACCGCTGATGGCACAAGCTCCGTGAGTCAAAGACATCCATCAGTTGCCTTTTTGGACCTCTCCCTGCTACTGAGCACAGAGAATATGAATGACTGTTGTTCTCCTTCACTGGTTCCTGAGAGGTTCCTGAGAATACAAGTTGCTTATTGGTCATCTCTAATTCATATAGGGAAGAACTAATCTGTCTTTGAATACTTTTACAGGGGAAAGGCTAGTAACACATTTTTCTGTCTGGGTAGAATGGCCAAGAAGATCCAAGGAGGATAGAGTTGTAGCGAGGCAACGAAGTTTGTTCTTTACATTTTAATTGACCTGTGGAATTTAATGGTTTAGTTTCTTCTCAAGAACTTCCGTTACTGAGGAATGTTCAAAGGAGAAAAATTAATATTGATAAGGAGAACATCTGTACTTTTCATGATATTTCATTTTAATCACAAGATAAACTATTGTGCTAAAAATAAAGGAATTATATTATACTACAAACAGATTAGGTGGGTACCAGGAAGAAAGCTGTCCATTATATGGAGTGATACCTTCCATATGGCCTTTGTTAGTCCTCTCCTTACATGAGAGATACCCAGTGGTGTGTTTAAAATAGCAGATGTAGTTCCTGCTACTTAGCATATAAAAACATTTGCTTCCTCTTCCCACTCCTCTATATCCCTCCATTGCTAACTGGGGAATAAACTCAGCAGGGAAAAGTAGTAACTATGCCAAATTTACGTCTGGTGCCAATCCTTGCATTTCAGTTAAGTGGGACACAAGGGAATAGTCTTCCAGGAAGAATTAAAGCTGGGAAGGGTTGGGAGGCCAGACTGGCGAGAGAAAACCCATTGCTTCTGAAAAGAGATGGGTACAACCCAAAACTTCCTTGCTGTTGTCATGTGTAGCAGTTGATTCCAAATCCAGGCCTGCGGTTACAGGCTGTCTCCTGTTTTTGGATAGCCTCTCACGACATTTTTCTCTCCACTGCATTTTTGATTTTCAGGATTATCTAGGGACAAAAAGGGGATGTTTCTACATTGGCAGAAAGGTCTTTTCCAGCCCTGTGAGATGTGTGGATGTCTGGCATTCAGGGTCTCTGCACTGCTCAGCATTGCATAGCCTAGAGCAGCTTTGCCACCACCCTGGCTAGGACCTTGGAGCGCGGAGTATGCGTATGAGGGAGAGAGGCTTTTGCATCCAGAATTGCCTTCCTGTGTTTTGGTTCTTTTTTTTTTTTTTTTTTTTTTTTTTTTTCCCCTCACAGAGATTGGCATAACTTGACTGGAATTTGGACCAAGAAATCCTACAGTTTTATTGAGCTGTTCACTGCAGGCTTCACTTGCCCTGCCTGTGGACTTGTCTTGCCCAGTTTGGCTTCTTCCCTTTGCTATAAATAGTACACATAAGCCTTGTTTTTGCCAGCCTACAAGTACTTTCTCATTCACTTGCTGCCTTCATACCCACAGGAATGGGGCTGGAGTCACCCCATGTCGAGCAAGCAGAATATTCCAGTCCAGCCCTGGCTGGAACCTTAGACGGGCTAGAGGCAAGTCTGAAACGATCTTTGCAGCTTATGCTGCCACCGCCTGGCAGCTCTTTCCCAACCTGTATTGTATTCATTCTTCAGAGCTGCACTATAGTGAAGAGCAAGAACTCCACTCCATATTCGTACTAGGTGCTAAGAGATGGAGCTGGCTCTAGAGGGAGGGAAGACAAGGGCAAGGGTTTCATACCCAGTCCTAAGCTTGGTACCTGTATGGATAAAGTCTAGAAACCAAGTGTGTGCCAGCTTGCCAGCCGGTTGGAAAACATGAGGGTCTACTCTCTCAACAGTCCTGGCTGAAATCTTCAGACTAATACTCAAATCTTCACAGGTGTTATTACTTTTGGCCAATGGGTAAGCGATTTGTTCCAGGGTCCTCCTAGAGAAGCTGGGGGCCTTATCCTCTGGGGGAGGATGGAGCATAAAGAAACAGGCATGTACAGTTCTCTGGCCTCTACAGTCTGAAATACTAATGCAAAGGCTGTGGAGAGAAAGACAACAAAACAAGAGAAATCAAATTAATACTAAATTTTGAATTGTCCACTATGCCAAAACCATATATCTCTTACTCTTGCTCTTCTTTAGTTCTCAAAACCAGCTTATTTCTGTCTTTTGGAAGAAGAGACTGCTATCAGGTCTCTACACTGAGTAATTTGATGATGACACAGACTTCAGGGGTCTACAAAATTTGAAAGGTCAGAATTCTGCTCTCAGTTACCCCACTGAAACGCTGCAATGACACTTTGAAACCAGTGCAACTAAGTTGAATTTAGAAAGGTGAAGCTTTTGGGGATCCAAGTCAGCAGAAAAAATTAGAGGATTTATTTTCTTCTAGGTGGCTAAGTAGTTTGTGCTTGATGAATTTCAAGGTACAATCAGACATCAATATGCAGTCCTGTTGTCTTTGAAATGTGGTTTTAGACTGCTGTTGGAGGTAATGCTGGACGCTGTGGATGTGGTGGTCTTCAAGATGCTAGTGCATTGGAAGGAAGGAGACTGACTATTTTTGAGAAATAAATAGCAGAATTGTCAGGACCTTTTTGTACAGTTTGTAATAGGAGCTTCCCATTTCTGCAGATGGTGGCTCTGTTCTGAGAATAGCTTTTTCCTGAGATTTCTGGTCCCTTCTTGCAACTGTCAAGCAGGGGATTTTCAGGAAGGGGTTGTTCTTGGGGAATATGGACACGTCACCTTCTGCAAACAGTGAGAAGCTGGAAGTGAGAATGCTACTTTTGTTATTTCCCCATGCCATCTATTTGGTGGGAAATGTGTGTTTGCATACTCACACTCTGTAAAGTAGGTGAACCCAGTAGAAAACTAGGCATATCCTCAGCAATCTGAATAAATGTGATGTAGAGCTCAGTTATATTCTGGAAGAGTGTGAACACAGGACAAGGAGTTGGGGATTCTTGTGTTTCAGGTCTGGGCTTCACTGATAATACTGAGTGCTTACTGTCATAGTCTTGCTGCCTTGGGATCCTAGATATGATGAGAAGATCAAGTAACTGTAAAATATCACTGTAAATGAAAAGCACTGTCATTGCTGAGCATTGCTGTGGTGCTTGGAACTTGTATGTCTGATTTGCTCCAATGCAGCAGCAGCCTCTCAAAGTTTGATCTGCTCTAGAAATGATCACTGAAGGCTTGCACACAAGAAAATGTGAAAAGGGTAGGGATGAGTTTGTGTAGGGAGGGTCTACTGTGGCCTCCCATATGGTTGTGGGTTCAGAATGCAGTGTCAGGCTGAGTCTGAGTGGGTATTAGGACATGTTAGAGTTGCAGGGTCAGACTTTGTTATGCTTTCTCTGGGATCTCCATTTGGGAAACCTGATCTCATTAGTGTCAATGCTCATTGGTGAAACTGAGAGCAGAGTTGGGCCTCCAGCAGTTATGGCTTCTCAGGAGTCTGAATTGTTATTCCCTAAACCTGAGAAGTGGTAAGAAGCTATCTAGAGCTCCTTCAGACCTTATGGTACTCTGATAACAAGTGCACCAGAGGACCAGTACTGGGCAGATCAGAGTCTGTCCTCATGGTCACCTCCAGATAATAGGACAAATTGAGTCTAATCTCTCATTCCCTTAGGTACGGTAAGTATGGTAAAGGGAGGCAGTGCTAGCCTGGTCTATTGAATTGTATTCTCAGTAATTGATCTGCTCCCTTCCCAGTGGTTCTTTTGAAGGTTGCACATGCTTTAATTATGTATGCATGTACTGTCAATGCATATTAATTGTGTTACGTTTCTCCTCTGCAGAGGGAAACTTCAGCCCACGGCTGAAGTGTAACTAATGATGCCAAACCTTCTCTGGGGGCTTGTGGTTGTTTGCTTTTTGTTTTGTTTTGTTCCAATTAAGCCCTTTACCCTCCCTCCCTGTCTCTTCAGATGGAGTTGATTGGACCCCGCTCTGTGCCTGTGGTTGTGATTTCCCCCACCTTCAGTTTTTGTGGCTAACCTGGTTCCTGTCTCTGGTTTTTTTGGGTGTCGCCGTCTGTGCTGTGGCTGTGTGCTCACTTGCATGCAGTTGAGGAAAGGGCCTCCGGTGCCTCCGCCTCCAAAAGTCACTCCCTCCAAGGAGATCAAGCAGGAGAACATCATCAGTCTGTTTGATGACAATTTTGTCCCCGAGATAAGTGTGACAACCCCTTCGCAGGTTAGCTGCTATGCCCTGCCTTATATTTCTCTGCCTCTGATCTTTTCCTTTCAATCTTTCTTCTCTTTGGAGGTGTCAAGCCAAGAAACCTGGTCAGGTGAAGGAGGAAGGCATGATCAACACTGGACCTCAAAGGGAAAGGGAGGCTAACTTAGAGGGGAGAGTGACTGGAAGGCAGCTTTGACTAAAATGTTGCCCTTTGAGAGCTTTTGTTCATTGAAGAAATGGGAGAAATGAAACTGGTGAAGATGCCAGAAAGTAATCACTGCATTTGTTCAGTAGCAATGACATGGATTATGGCTCTCCTCATATCCTACATTATGCTTTGTCCAGGTCCACTGATCCTGGGTGTGGATGAAGCATGTGTTTTCTGCTGTTTTACATTCCCAAGTGCTGACCCTGGCATCTGCTAGTTCTGAGAGAAGGCAGTTTTGTGTTCTCTATGCCTTCACACATGGGCTTTGAGGTTTAAAACCTTCACCTGCACAAGGATGGCCAACGTGAATTGCATGAAATTCATTGCAGAGGATAGGTGCCTCCAGTTTAGATGAGCAGGACTGTGCCTGCTGTGAATTTAGAACTGCAGATACAGTCTGTCACTCTTCACCATCTGGTGGTTCCTGTCAGAGTATTTTTCTTTTGTCTTGCGGCACCTTTTGAAGCCCACAAAAAGGAAAAACATTTTCAAATGATATATTTTCCTCTTTATTTTCTTTCTGGTTTTCATCACTGCAAGAGAGGATGCCCAGGTAGGGAATTCTATGTTGGACCTAGGAAAATGGCAGTCCTGACATATATAGGAGCCTGACCAGATTTCTGGCTGTATTGTGAGATACCTGCATCTACTTCTTTTTTTTTTGAATATATATAAACACACACATATGTGTTTTTTGCCTAAATGCTTGTTAAAACACAAGTAATGTTTCTATAGATGCTCATCTGTGACTTGTTCTCTAATTCTTCCTTGCATCATGCTGCTCTATTGCCTCTGGCTTGCCACCTTCCACCCAGCTGCTGAGGAGCAGAGGTTGAGTGGGGAGGGAAGGAAGTCTGTGTCAGATTTTGCATTGCAATAAATAAAGCTTGCAGAGCAGAAAGATGATTTGACAGCAGTATTGGAAGTTGGGGACCACAGGCAGTTGAGCAACTCTTTATCTTTTCTGTGTTTCCTTATATCCTGTGTAATAACGGACAGCTCTGTGCCCCATGGTTTGTATCGTGTTTCCATGCGAATGCCAGCCTTTTCTCAGATGTGCTGTTCTGTACCTGATCAGTGCTCTGACCCAGGATGGGATCTGCTATGACTTTCAATCAGATGGGGGTCTGAGGGAAGACTCTGGTTGCCAGAACAATATTCGCTGAAGCACCCAACAGGCACTAGTGTTCAGTGTGTGGCCCAGGGCCATTCCTATTGGATGTTTTAGCTCCAATGAGTTCTGGAGATCTGGGTAAAGTGTGCTAGTCCTTGCATGTGAGTCCTGATTGGCAGGTAGAAATGTTCCATAATTGGAGCCTTTGATGTCTCACTACCAAACAAAACTGAAGGTTGATGTTGAAGCCTCTCTGACAGATGGCCTGGATGTGCTGGAGGAGTGTACTAGAATGCCAGTTGGTTTTGCATATGGTCAGGGTTTATTATCGTAAGATGAGAGAGATTGGTTCACCTTCCTCATCCTTATGGATCTCAAAAAGAGGTGTTCATAAGGGAGGGGAAAATACAGAAGAGAATTGGAGTAAGAAGAAACCAGAGGAGGTGAAAATGATGGTGGTGTGGTTTGTATTCAGAGAAATTTCTCTTAAATGGTGTCTCTTGCTGCTTTCTAGGAGTTAATTTCCATTGTAGGACTGTGATATAACTGTGGAGACCAACCTGCCACACTCTGTGTGATGTTGGAAAGGTAGCTGAAGCAGTACGGCTGGTGAGCTGGGAGGTCAGTGGAAACAGGGCCAAATCTTCCTGGGCTTCCTGGACAGAGTAGCTTCATTTGACACTGAGTAGAAGGGAGCGTCTTATAGTGGTTAGGTTAAGCCTAAAACCCAAAAGTGATAGTTTGGTGTTGAATACTAGTGACTCATGTCTTTTCTAGTGACTGTTTTATAAATGGTAATCAGTGAATGTGCTATCTTTAGCTAAGTGTTAATCACAGTTATTCTGCTGACTTTGAAGAGATGAGCAAAGCTTCTTTAATTATGCTTTGCTGGAAGACTCGTGTGCATGTTTCTGGGATGTCCAGAAATGGGAACCACTGAAAACGCTTTTGGATTGGGGAGTGATTCAAATCCCTTAGCTTGAATGAGTTACCGTATTCTGTGTCTCTGTCTTGGAAGGCAGGAGGAAATTAGGAGCTTTGGGAGTTAGCTCTGAGGTCTCAGACTGGCTTTCCAGCAGTTTGAGTAGTTTTTCTGCTTGGATACATGTTCCTGAGATAAGTTATATGGATGGCAGCTGTTCTGTATGTGGCTGAAGGAGACTGTCTTGGGTCTTCAGTACAAAGGCAGCTGGATGAGCTATAGGGAATAGATATAAAATAGAAGAGAAGCCCTTCTTGAGTCATCAGTGGCAATGATCCTTTTGATGACAGCAGGTCAGGTGCTTATACCATATCAGCTCATTTGGCCAGGTAGAAGGTGAAGGAGTCCTGTGGAAAAGACTGAGGTTTGGTTTACAGTAGCACCCATGTGAACTGCCTGTGATTATAGGCACCAAGCAGTCAGGAGTCGCATCAGGTGTTTGCAGTACCACCATATCTTCTGCGCTTGCAGCCTTAGCTCCTGGATATCACATACCCTCCCTCTACTCTGTGTGTGTGTGTGTGTCTAATGCTCATACTGCTTTTCTTCCTCACTGCTGCCAAGTTTGATGCCCCTGGGCCTTTCCAGGAGGGAGCCAGCCTCTTGGATCTGGATTTTGATCCCATTAAACCAGATGCCACTGTGGGGAAGACCCCCACACCTGCCTCCCAGGTTGGTTCATATCACCATTCCTTCTCTCTTCATAACTGACTTATTGCCAAGTGTGGCATGACCTGCACCTCTCTGAATGATAATGCGGACCTAAACTGTGGGTGGCTGTGCTGGGTGCCCAGACCTGTGAATTGCAGATGGGTGCCTTGGTCTTCTCTGCTGGATTTGTAAGTCCAGAGAGAATCAAGTAGCTATTATCCTGCCCAAAGTCTGGCACTAGGTGTTTGTGGAATGCTTGTCCTTTGCTCTAATGATCTACTGATTGACAACGTGTTCAAACCAATGTATGTCCCTCCCTGAATTAGCATCCTCTGTATGCTATATGGATTTAAACTGTTACTCTGTTGGTGGGAATTCAGCCTCTGTTCTGTGCTCCTACTATGAATTGCTCTTGAAGGGATTTTTAATAAACATACACTCTGATAATCTGCAGTTACTTAAGGTGAATAAAGCTGTAGATGGATATTCAAATGATGTGAAGCCTTTCTTTTTCTGGATATGACATAGCAGCTTCTTCCCTGAGCATAGTGCTGTGCAGTGCAGTATCAAAAAGGAAAATGCCTAATTCTGGTCTTGCCTCTACCTCATTCTAGCCACTCTCAGAGGCAGGTGGACTGTGCTTCGTTTTATGTCTAAACAGCTGGAGGCTTTGAAGTGCATTCTGAATTTGGCTCTTTTTCTCACTGAGACTTTCCATTTCATATGTATTGAATGGTAATTTTTTGCCTGTGGTTGCCATTAAAATTTGTAATAAACGTAACTGGGATGTTTACAGTATTTCTCTAGCATCATCATGTCAGATTGGCCTGTATGACACAGATTTTTGTAGCAATAAGGACCTATCTTATTAGAGAGATCAAATATTAAGCATTTGACTGTTCTAAATTAAAATAGAGCATCTACAAGTTAGTATCTTAGTTTGATATACACCAATATGGCAACCTGCCACTTTCTGGAACTTTAAGTGGGCAGATTTTTGTGCCTGCTTGTCTGACAGAACAAGCTGCATGCCAGGATAAGCTTTTTTTTTTTCTCTCTTTTTAATTTTTGTTTGTTTGTTTGTATGTTTGTTTGTTTGTTTTGATAATTGGGTAAACCGGTACAGGAAATGAGTATAAACTTATAATAGAATTATTTCTTACCCTTCCAGGAAGAAACACATATTAGGCACTGAGTAGGTTTTTCGAAACTGTTCAGCAATAGCATATTTGAAGTTTTAATGTATGTGTTTTTAGCTTCAGAAGTCATTAAAAGAATGAGTCTTAAGTCAGTACTTTCTAGTGCTAACTACAGCAGAAAATGAAAACCTAGCAAAAGCCACCTCATCTTGAAAACAGATCTATTTCCTATATGGTGGGTACTGTGGCAAAAGAGGTTAAGATATTTCACTACTGTCCGAAGACACTAGTTGAAAGTGTTTTGAAATCACACTGATGCTATTGGGTGTGGATATATGGGAGCATATTTAACCCTGATAGACCACAAACTCATGAAGTGCTTGGGTTTGTTTCTTTTCTAGCTATGTGGTCTGCCACTGATAACTGAACGTGGCTTGACTGTCTCACTTCATACCAGAGGGAGAAAACCACCATTACTCAAATGCCTTGGTACTTACATTTGAATATGCAGTGCAAAGGGGTGTATAAGTTCAGGAACTAAAAGAATATTTTTAAAACATGCAGGGATAAGTGCTGTTGAATGTGTATGTCTGCTTCCGTCTGATCAGCATCTGTAATGTTTGTATTCCCTGAAATAATCACATATAAACATATTTTATTTTTGTTGCTCTTTGACATGCTTAGTCTTTACCTTGGGATTTATGGGAGGTAAGAACTTCATATGGCTTTCACTTCATCATTTACTGTGCATGTGCCATGTGCCAGATGTCATACCTGTCTCCTTTCCCTTGCTGCTTTTCCTTTACGCACACCCCAAACTGAAGTTGCTCTATGTGCTGCTGAAACTACTTTTGCACTTTCTGTGAAGCCTCAAGGGCAGCCAAGTATTTGCAAGTCAGGTCTGACACTCTGAAACTTAAGTCTTCACCAGCGCACAAATCCATTGCTTTTCCCTGCTAACTCACTCATCTTTCCTTTAGCATGATGCTATGATGTCCTCAAACTTAATCCCACTGTGGCATCATCTTCACCCTCCACTCCCCAGTGTTACCTGTTGGTCTTATGTGCAATGCATAAATGCCTCACCTGCCCCCTCATCGTTACTGCCTGTACCATTCATTGGGTATACACACACATTTGGAATTATCTGTGGTGTTTGCTATTTATTGACCATCATTGCCGTAAAGGCTTACAAGAATCAGTTCAGCCTATGTCTACACTGAAAGTTAAGTGCAGGCCCAAGACTTACCTGGCATCTGCCACAATCTCAGCATTGGAGCTTGCTAACAAGAGAGACCCTACCTATGCTCTGCATCTGGACCACAGCCAAACCCTCCATTATACCCTCTAGATATATTGGGCCTGGGAAGGTCTCAGATTGCTGTAGATTAACCCATTGGGAGATATTTCAAGCACAACTGAGCCCCTCTGGACAAACAGCCAGACGTGTGGACAGACAACTCTCAGGTATTCAGAGCTGCTACTTGAGCTGGCAACACCATGGTATAGATGTAAGCACTTGTCCTTGGTTTATGCTGGGGAATCTTGCCAATCAGCAAGTCGTGCCAACCTTTTCATTCTTAAGGGACAGATCACCACCTACAGCCTGTACTTGGGAGGACATAAGTTAACCCTAGTTGAGAGCCTGGCCTGAAGATTCTCTGTGGCCGGTGTGCTCTCCTTCATACGAGTTTGGGTTGTGTCGAGAAAGAGGTTTCCTTTGTCTGTTTTATCAGCCATCAGTGTTTAACATCTGTCATTCCCCTGTATGTGCATTGTCAGTCTGTCTTAGTAAGAATGAAAAGAAATCTATGTTTTTGCAAGGAAGCATCTTATGCCTTTCAAGTGTATGGGCAGGGGTGAGGCATGACTGTAGCTGGTTAAGCTGTGCTTACAGTCTGGAGGATAAAATGTGTTCTGGGTTATTATTTTTTTTTTCCACCCTGGAAATTGATTTCACCCAAAGAACAATTTAATCAACTGCGGAATGTTACCAGACAACATATTCTGACTGTTCCAGTTCTCACCTTGTCATACTATACCTGGCTAAAGAGCAGAGCTCTTTATAGCTGAGGAATCCTCTTGCTCTTCAAGTCTATTGAAGTGTTTTTTCTCTAATGTTGTTTTTAGCTGTTGATGAGAGGAGGCCTGTTGAATGGTTACATAGTCCCATATGCTGTGAGGTTAATAACTGCATAGAATCTTGGATGCAGCGAAACTTGCTTAGTTCTGCAGACTAGGAAAAAGTTGCATTTGGTGTGTACAAAGCTGATGTTGGAATAAGAAAAGCTTTCAAATCTGGCAACAGCAGTGAGAAATTCTTCCTCTTCTGCCTGTAGCATCTTTCCAAGACTCTGAATGCTTGTGTAGGCCTTGAGATGCCCACAGGTACACAAAATAGAAAAATAAGTAGCTGACATGAAAACACCCTTTATTGCAATCCAGGGGATTAATTTAGGTTCATTTCTTCTGGTTATTAAATATTATTCTTGCAAATTAGCTGATTTTAAAAAGGAAGCTCACATTAATCTCCTTTTTACTTGTCCACATAAAAGCCACATTGGGCCAGATACAGTTTGGCTGCATCTGTCCCAATCCCAGTTCTTCTTGAATCCAAACAAAAAGCAACTTAGGAATGAATGTAATTAAACAGGAGAAGCTTTTATAGCATTTCATATGCATACGTTTACTTTAGAAGTACCAAAGCTGCTGTGGGAATCCTCTGCAGGATGGGAACAGCTCTGCTGTTTATAATGTTCTCTGACAATATAGGCCTGTGGACATGGTGATGGGGAGACATAAGGAAGGATGTGATAGGAGAGGAAGGCATGTGTTAAATGGCACCAGTGGAGCAGCAAAAGGTAAAATAATGGCTTTTTGTTAAATCAAGAATTTATTTTGTCTATATAACTGCTGTTATTAAAAAAAGACTTGGAGCACTGAGCCAGTGCATGGCTAATAGACAGATGGATGTAGAGTTAAGGGTTACTATGGTTGTTCCTTTTCACTGGGCTTTCGTAGGGTCAGAACTATGAGAATTGCAGTATTAAGAAATCTGGACGATGCCTAGTTTTGCATGTGGTTGTATTCAAGGGTATGTGTGTTGTGGTTTATCTCTGGCCAGTTGTGTGGTTTATCTCCAGGCAGTAAGCACCACATAGCTGTCCTCTCACTCCTTTACCCTGCCCTGGTGGGATGGGGAAGGGAACTAGAAGGATAAAAGTAAGAAAATTCCTGGGTTGGGATGAGAACAGTTTAATAATTAAAATAATAATGAGAATAATAATTTTAAAATTGTAATGAAAACCAAATAACATAAAGAGGAATATAACCCAAGAGAAACAAGTAATGCAAATGAAAAACTATTGCTTACCACCAACTGACTGATGTCCAGCCTTTTCCTGAGTAGGACTGCCAGCCAGCTTTCCCCAAAGTTTATGTTATGTGGAATATAATGGTATGGAATACCCCTTGGGTCAGTTGGGGTCAGCTGTCCTGGCTGTGTTGCCTCCAGTTTCTTGTGCACCCCATGCCTGCTCGCTAGTGGGATGGTGTGAGTGGCAGAAGAGGCCTTGACCCTGTACAAACACTGCTTAACAACACCAGTGTGTCATCAACATTACTCTCATCCTAAATCCAAAACACAGCACTATACCAGATACTAGGAAGAAAATTAACTCTTATCCCAGCTGAAACCAGATCAACATGTGTTTACCAAATGTATGAAGCATGAAGGCATGCTAAAGCTGGTTTATTCACACATATTAAAAATGGTAAATGTCTCTATACTGGCCTATTGCAAAGAGGCACGTGTGCTATCAGGTACAGAGAACAAATGGATACAGACTGGCCATGATGGGCTGCATATTAGATTGCTGATATTCTTGTCGGGAGTCTTCCCAGGCTCTTCTTGGTTAGTCTCCCAAGGGGCTGATCTGCAGCACTAATGCTACCAGATCCAAGTTATTTTCTGTGTTGCTGCAGTTTCTGGAAGGGGCAAATGAATATCTTTAGTTTTGTGTTAAAACTGAGTTAGCCTGACTTCAGTAAAGGAGAATAAAGACTTGAACCACTGGAAGTGTATCAGAGGTGTTTGGCTGGATTTTTGTACACAGAATCTTCTGTCCCGGGGCTTCGTAGAACAGTCTGTGCCAGCCTGTGATTTGTAGGTGATGATGAATAGTTCTTCCTGGTGGCGGCAGCTTTTTTGCAATAGGGAAATGCACCTCTCTCCACCAACACAAATGCATGCACACACCACGTGGAATATTCACAGCAAATTCTTACTAATAGAATATTCACAACAGAATCTAAATTCATGACTCTTTGAGTCTATCCAAAATAAAATTGGGTGAAAACACAGTTTTCAGTTCAGTTTGATTCATTGCTAACGTCCATGCTGGGTCCAGACTAATTTCCGTTTCCAGAAATTTCCATGTTCTTTTGTTTCTAAGAGTATGCAAAGGTTTGAATATTCCTTGGTTGTTGATCCTTGAAGTGGGCTATTGAGAAAGCCTCGTCCCTTGGCATGCAAGTGAACTTGTATTCACATACAAACGGGCAATGTATAAATAATAATAGATACTGTTAGTGTGTAAGGTAGGTCTGCAATTTAGATCGTGAGAAGAAAGATGTGCGCAGGATTTTTCGTGTTTCATTGATTTCTTCTGGAGCACTGCCTGCTGCATGGCTGAAGTGGGGGAATGCAGGCTTTGTTTACTGTGATTTCACTGGGTGGCAGAGAAAGGGAGGCAGATGCCAAGCAAGACCCCGAGGTTCCTCACCTATTTGTCAGCAGATGGCAGCAGTCAACAGCATAGAGCGCTTGGACAGACTGAGCTACACTTTTCCGTACACACTCGCAGTTGTAATAAGCGTAACTTTCCACCTGGATGACTTTTGTATTGCAGCCTGCAGAAGCAGCCCATGCCGGAGCTGAAGCAGCTGGATCAGAAGCAGCAGCTGGAGCTGAACCATCTAAAACTGAAGCTGATTCAGGATCGGTAAGCACCTCAAGGGACAGCAATTCCTTTTCTCCATCGCATCCCTTTGTTGTACAGCAGATGTATGAGGCTGGACTGGGAAGAGACATGTGGCTGCTTGGAAAAATACGTCCCTCCCACTCCAGTAGTTACAATGCTCTTATTCAGAACTCAGACTTAGCCATTGCATTTTATCTGTGAAATGCTCTGCTGGAAGATCAACAAAAAGAACTGACCCTTCACCCATGTTGTGAAGCCAGCCCACAGCCCATGCTGTCCTAAGCATGCATTGTCTGCTGGATTCCTCCTTGCTTGCCATTAACTTTACATACCCTGTTCTCTGGGCTTTGCCCATGTTTCCTGAATATCTAGAGCTCCTTTTGTTTTTCGTGGCACTTCTACTTTTTAGAGGACTGGAGTAGGTCCCATCTCATGGCCACTTGGTTCTTACTGGCTGTCACATTTGAGTTCTCTGTTCCATGAGGACTTTACAAGAACTGTGTTGTGACTGCAGCAAATGAGGATTGCTGGGCATTATAGTCCCAGAAAAAACTTAAATCCGCTCTGCCCTTCTGCAGCCTTAGGCAAAGGAAGAGGATGCTCACCTCTCCTGTTTTCTCACCTCTCCTGTTTTCTCACTGCTGCCTCTGCCATCCTTTGGAGTGTTTTGTCACTGGCTGAGGTGCTGGGAAGATCCCCTGAAGCCATGGGTGGGTTTGGGGTGTGGATCTGCCAGGGTGGATTTGGTGCTGCAGATTTGGACGGATTCTCTTTCCTCAATGGCTTTTTTTCCCCTTGGCTGTTGCTGCCTGCCAGAGCTCTCTGCCTGCTGTTGTTGTGGAAACTTTCCCTGCTACTGTCAATGGCACTGTGGAAGGAGGCGCTTCATCTGAAAGAGCTGACATGCCCCCAGGTTTTCTATTCAAGGTGAGTGCATGGTGATGGGCCACAGAGTTCCTAGTGATTTCTTTTTTTCCTGTAATGAATCAAGCACTTTCGCTCAGCATGGCCATGAACTATGCTACATTAAAGGCAGAAAGGAAGTTGAAGGAGAGATACACCTTCCTCTCCAGCAACCCAGCTTTATGCAGTTCCAGATGCTTCAAAGGGCCATAGTAAGAGCACTGGTGTCTAAACATCTGGCTGTGCTGTATGACAAAATCCCTCCTTCTTTCTGCCATAGTTATTTCTGTCTCTGATGGTGAAGCTCCAGACTGATACTGTTCCCTGTGTTTCCTCTCTCTGCTTGCTCTGACACATGAGAGGCTATAATAATACTCTTGCAACGCAGCTGGTAAAAAGAAAAGAGGGAGCCGTTCAAGTGAATGCAGGCTTTCTTCCCTGTGAAGTTTTTAGGCCCATACTGTGGGAATTCAACCCTCCTAAGGAAGGATGGGGAAGTGCTGATGCATAGCACGTTGAATGAGACACACCAGGGTGCCCTTGTGGCAAAGGTGAGCTGCATGCCAGGCTATATGAACGAGCATGCAGCCATTAGGTTAAGGAAGTGGTTATTCCCATAGCTGTGGCATTTGTGATCCAGGCTTGACCTGCCTTGAGCAACATATTGGATCAGATAGCCTCCACAGGTGCCTTCCAACCTAAATTATCCCATGAAGTGGAAAGCTTCTCACCAGTTACAGAGCTTGTGAGAGAAGGCTGGCCCTCACCCAAGCTTTTCTCTTCTCTCCTTGTAGGTCCAGGCCATGCATGATTACACAGCCACCGACAGCGATGAGCTGCAGTTGAAGGCTGGGGATGTGGTGCTTGTGATTCCTTTTGAGAACCCTGAGGAGCAGGTGAGTGGGGAAGACAGGTTGTGAGCATGGGCCGAGAGGAGCCAAGAGGATTTCCAGAGCTGCTGCTTCTTCCACTAACAGTTGTCTGGATGGATGCAGAGCCGTCAGTTTGTGGCTGGGAGCTGGCATGAGGGCCGGTTGTCCTTGGGCTTGAGATTGGCTTCCTGCTACAGAAGGGGGGACTCTGCTTGTTATTGGAAAGTGGAGATATTATCCTGCATAAAGCATGTAAAATAGCCATAGCTTCCGGTCTATGTCAGGCATTAGAGCCAATAGAATGGCTTTCTTGATCAGAGAGCCCAACAGAGCTCATGTTTTGCCTCCTCACTGCTCCTAAACTTGACGCATTCCCTGTGACTGTGGTATTGGCAGGAGTGACCCACAGCTTATGATGATATTTTCGTCCCTTTTGAGAAATGCTGGGGCTCTGAGAAAGCAGCTTTTTATGGATGGCGCCTTATAACTTCGGCATAGCAATGGCTGTTTCAGAAAGAGAGTGTTTGGTCAGCAGATGGCAGCAGAATCAAGCGCTGGAGCAGGTTGTTTAGCTCCAGAGGGCAGTCTCATTGTCCATCTGCGGCCTGAATTTATATGGTGATGTTTTTCTTTAAGCTGTTTCTAGATGCTTTGAGTAAATCCTTATCACTTGCTGTGTTTGAGGCCTTCCAGCTGATAAAATCTGCAGCAGTTTTACCACTTTGGCTGAGGGAGGTGGTGATTTTATAAAATTCATGCTCATGTCTCTTAGTTTTTTGTTCAGAAAAGGAAGTGAATTCTGCAAATTGATTCTGTAGTCACCAGCTCTTTGGGTTTGGCCAAGCCCTTACAACATCTAGATTCTGCAAGGTGTAGAGGGAAAGGTGTAGTGTACTGGTCACAGGAGATCCTCTTTGTGGTTCAGCTATTGGCTTTGAATTATGAAGGCAAATCTTGCTGCTGCTTGTGAAATGGGAGCTATAATGTGCCAGCAGTTCCCACAGAGCTAGGTGCTCTGAAGGGAAGGGTTTTATGGGGGAAAGGCAGTGATTTCTTCTGGAGACAAAACTCTTCACTGAGTAGGTCTGCCTGGCACAATCATTTGTGAGCATTCCTTTCTCAGAAAGCTTTCTGGATTGGAAATGAGTAGCAACTCCCCTAGTTTCTGTGGTAGGAGATGGCATTTGTGGAGCAGAGTTTTTCAATGCCCTATGTTTGCACTCTAGCTGGATGTGGGTGCAACAGCCATGGACTCGAGACTCTCCAGGCTGCAGAGGGTGAGCTCTGAGTGTTACTAACATGATGCTGTAGCTGCACGGAAGCCCTCTAACCCTCCTACAGTGTATCCTGTCCTACAGCTCATTTCCCTAACCTCAACCATACCCAGCCAGAAAATGGCGGCTGTTAACATGTGCATGAACTGTGCACGTGAGTGGAGGAAGCTTAGGATAATAGATTGTGAGCCATGTCCCAGTCTTGTAGCTCAGGTGTCAGTTTGTAGGTACATCAGCCAGGCCTGGATTAATCTCTCTTGACGGAAGAAAGGGTTGAGGGCAGCACTGCTTCTAAGTTGGCACTTCATGTGACATGTTTCAAAATTGAAAGGATCAGTTTGGGTCCTTGTGTCTAATTCCTAGAGCTGAAGAGACCCTTCTAGCAGGATGCAGTAGGAATGATGCATGCTGTATGGCACAGATACTTTGTGCAAATGGATGAGCTTTTGTGCTCGCTGTGCTGTGAGCTGGAAGCTGCCTTCCAGACACTTGGGCCCAGTGTGTTCCGCTTAGTTGTTTGTCTTCCTGATTTATGGCATGTCAGTCCTTCTGCAGCCCCTGCTGCAGATGCGCTCCCATCTCAAGCCATTCCCATGGCACCCCCTGAATGCTCAAATCTAAGGTAGCCTCAAGGGCTAACTGAGCCTGCAGACATCCAGTATAGCCTGCAAGGAGCAGGGAACTTACATACTGTGGCTGGTCTGAGCTGCTGCCACATGAAATGTGCAGCAAACAGAACAAGAGGGCAAAATCTCTAAAATGGCAGCGGAAAGCAATATGTGCCCCATGGATCACCCCTGGTGAGGGCTGCATTGTTCCTGCACTTGCAGGTATGTTTTTAAAAACATGTTTTAAGAGAGGTGTTGCTTGGCCATGTGTAAATGCCCAGGTAGCTCTTATCAGTTACAGGAGAGCAGAAGTGTCAGAAAAACTGTGTTAGCCACACGCATACATGCCCCATTTCCCCCCAGCTTGGACCATCTGGTTGCCTGAGCACTTCTGTCCTGGCAAGTTATATAGTTGAATGTGATAGCATACCTTTAAATAAGCCTGGTGCATGCTTTGCCCAGGGGAGTGGATGCACAGCAGCTGGCTGAGTTTGAAGGCAGTGATCCACTATGCAGCTGTCTTGCCTCATGCTGCAGTCTTAACCCATAGGCTACCCCACTGCAAATGACTCACAAGTCATTTGCAAATATACCAACAGGTATGTTTGCATGCTGAAGGGAAGCTTTCATGGTGGCAGCTCAAGGCACACAGAGAACAGAGTGGTTATACACATGACCTGCAAGCGGCGCAGCCTTCTCACCTTGAGTATCTTGTCTCCCTCACATGCTTTCAATGGAATAGAAATCTCAATGCTAGACACCCTGCAAGCAGAGGGTGAGAAGGCTGGTTCTCCCCGGGCAGGTTCTACCACGCAGGACTCCATGTGCCTCACTGAAAATTGTTCAGGCCTATTTATAGATGCTTGGTTTGTTTTGGATGACCCTTGTGAGAGACTTTGGGACTTACATCCTGTGTAGCAAAAGTTTGGGAGTTTTGCCAACCTTACCTTGCATCAAGCCCAACAGACTGCTGCGTTTTGGGAAGATGGGTTTCGCTCCTCATTCTCACAGGCTAGAATTTCAGCATAGCAAACAAGACTCATTCTGCTCGTACCGCCTCTCAGAGACGCTAACCATCCAGGAGCCCTGACTAGAGCAGGGAATAAGCACCTTCAGGGAATGATTCATCCTTTCCAAAAACCTGTGCTGAAGGTGAATGGGGTGGGTTGCACTGTGGAGGTGCCCACCTCTTTTATGAGTATGGAGAATGCCACACTCATGTGTAGATTGTGAAAGGTAAGATAGGTGATTCCCATCCTGTGGCTGTAGTGTCTTTCTTTGACAGAATCTCTCCTCCTTCCGTGGGTGTAAATTATGACTTTGCTCATTGTTTACAATTTCACCATCTCTAGGCAGTCTCGATCAGATAGGAGTTTTGGTACCAACTGTGGTGGGATGTAGCTTTTTCCCCTGTTTAAAAGGAATGAAAACATTTTCTGCTTTTGCCCCATTCTCTTCCTGGATTGTCTCCAAGCCAAATATGAGCACGGTTTTCATAATGCCTTGACACCTCCTTGGCCTGCCCTCTGTAAGAAAAATCCTTGGTCACATCTATCCCTCAGCATCTAATCTCTGTCTTCCCCTCCAGGATGAAGGATGGCTGATGGGTGTGAAGGAGTCTGACTGGATCCAGCGCAAGGAACTTGACCAGTGCCGAGGAGTTTTCCCAGAAAATTTCACAGAGCGGGTGCAGTGAAAGCCCAACCCCACCAGACACATTTCTTCTGGAAGAAAGCAAGTTTTCTGGTAGATAATTGAAAAAAGAACAGTGAAATGAAAAGAAGAGAGAATTTTAAAGGAACAGAAGCCTGGGAAAAAGTCAACTTAAAGGGGGTGTTCTTCTCAAAGGGCAAGGTTTCAGAAGTAAATTGAAATTCAAAGTGTTACCAAAATATATACATATTAATAACAAGGCAGGTCAAATACCCTCTTTCGCCTTTGGTTTTTAACAGCATTTGGATTCAGAGGACTGATGCAGAAGCAACTCAGTGGTTCTCTGCATACTATATTGACTGAATTGGTGAGACGTCAGTCTGATCCCTGGAAAAGGCAGTATTTGTCTGATGGCTTGAGAGTAGAAGCTGCATTTGCTCTTGGGTTGGTTCATCTGTTTTGTCTCGAAGGTGGCTTGCATGGCAACCATAAGAATTCAGTCTTTCCTACGTGTTCAACCTACAGTAGGCCAAACTTTGTTATGCTGTTAAAAAAAAATTTAATGTATAGTGTTCACCAATACAATGTATGTGTGTGCGTGCGTGTGCGTATTTTATTTTCTTCCTTTAAAAACAATATTACACAAACTGTGATTTTGTACATGTAAAGACAGAAGAAACTACATGGAAAGGGCATGGAGAAGATGAAATGTGTGAAGCTCTGCTCAGTCCAGAGGTCTTTCAAGTGCAGACACCTGAATTATCACAGTAGTATTGGCCTGTGAAATGCTAAGAGGAATGGGCAAAGTCAAGAGAAGAAACAAGACAAAACAAGCAGATGCCATTTAGATGGCTCTGAAATGTAGGAAAAGGCATTCTGTGCCCCACAGACCCTGCAGGCGGTTTCAGAAAAGCTTAGATTCATGTAGATGAAAGATAGCTCTAAAATCTGTCTGATTAGTAAAATTGCTTTTAAAGAAAGAGATAAGGGAAGACTTTTTTTTATATATTTTTTTTTTTTTTTTCCTGAAAGAATGTCTGGGAAAAAACACTGAGGAAAAACCAATTTGCTTTCTGTGTTAAAAATTGGCATTGTTATTTGTGGAATTGTATTTCTTATTTTCCTTTGAAGAATTCTGTAAGCGAAATATTGTTAGATCAGCTTTCTCCAGTGCTGTGCTGGTGATCAAATTAACCTCTATGAAAACTGGACTCTTGAAGTACTCATTTAAAATGGCTGCATGACTTTATAATATTTTAATGCATTAAAAAAGAAGGCAAGAATATGAAAGTGTCGGTGTCAAGAAGACTCTCTGCAGTCTAATACTGATGCTGAGACCTTTCCTATACTTTTCCTTTGCTTCTATTTGTTTTTGAGGTTTTTTAAGTTTAAGCAAACAGATGACAAGGCTGTGTCAGAGTGCATATTACACTTGTTAAAATAAGCTGGTCTGACCCTCCAAGACTCTAAAGTCCCACGAAGGTGTTTTAAAGTTTACTTGAACACTGATGCAGATGGCAAACAGGTCAGGCTGTTGCCATTTCTTATGTGCCCCACTCCCCCTGATCTTTTTGCCTTGAATGGATTTTTAACATTGAGGTTACTTGCTGCTGTAAAGGGACAGAATCACTTTGAAATAATCTGCCTGTTAGGAAATGGCTTTTGTCAAAGATGCACAGAATGCTAACACACACTACTGAAAATCCCACTTTTCCAACCTGTTTTGAGTATTTGTAAGAGAACAGAGAAACATTGCGGAGCAGAAGTGGAGGGCTTTGTTTTGGTGTGTGGTGTTATTTTATCTTTTTAATAATTTTAGTTCAGAGGGACAGATTAGATTTTGATTAGAAAATATATTCTTATAAATGCAAGAATTGCTGGAACTCCTCCTGCTTTCAGCCTGGGGAGATGATCTGTGTGTGTTAGTTATTTACAGCAAAGTAACAGGCATCAAGATCTGTCCTACACACCCAATTCCCCCCACTTTTTTTTTTTTTTTTTTAATTAAGAAAAGCCCCAAACATGCAGGAATTTATGTTTTTACATCACTGTTACAAAACCCAATAGTATTTAGGAGTAGCTGCTCACAGTACAGAAGGACTGGACTCCACAAGTTATAGTAGCAGGATGAGTTGTTGCTTTAGAATACTGCCTTGTTTTATTGTTCTTCTTTTTCACTGGGGTTGTCTTTGTTATTACTCGGTTTTTTTTTTTTTTTCTGTTTTTTTTTTTTTTTTTTTTTTTTCCCAGAATGTCTGTTTTTATGCATTTTACTCCCATTAAAAAATATTCATAGAAAAAATATATGTTTAAATAAACATAGAAATATATCTATAAAAAAGTGGGTTGATCCAATTAACATAATGCTGTCAGTTTAAAATGTTTATTTTCATGTCAAACCCGTGGATTATTTTTTTTTAAAAAGCAAAGACAAGATTCTAAGTACTAGAGCTTTGATTTTTTTGGTTTTGTTTGTGTCTTGCAAGTAGTTGTTGTAGACCATTTAGAAAGCTGTGCTGATACCTAATTTATTGTGGGCTTTTTTCCCTGGTTTTGTTGTCTTCTGCCGTGTTTGAGCCAGATGGCTGTCCCAACAAGGATTCTTGTAAGGCCTTTTCATTTTATTGAGCTTGCAAAGCAACTATCCAGTACTGTATTGTCCCTGCAGATGTGGTAACACTGCAAAAAAAGGGATGCTGTTTTCAGGTCATGTGAGTAATGCTCAGATATTGCTAGTGGGGAGGATGCTGCGTGTCTCTCCATTTGCTTCCCCCCAGCCCAAAAGTCCCAACCCCCAGAACCCTTTGCAGAGCAGGTAGGGTGGGTTCCTTGGATCTTGCATTGCTTGCAAATAAGTGGTGTCAGCACTTCCCAGTGGGACTCTGAAAATGCAGGATGGGACCCACAGTTTATAAATTGCCTTATTTGAGAGCAGGGTGGTATAGCAGGAAGCTTGTAGATGACAATGTTTTCTGGAACCAGGAGAACTCCTGTCTGTCTCCTGAGTCATGTTCAGCCCACTGCAAATAGCCACAACTCTTTCTATTGTCAGTATTTCTGTGTGCTAAATAGCTTGATTGTAGTTGGTATTACCTGGTGAAATGAACTTCCCATTTTCTTTGTTTTAGGACTTATTCAAATACAAAGGGGGACAGTAAACTCCCAAGTAGGCTGTGCCCACAGGCGTTTTCCAGTTTGCAGGCTGAACTGAAAAAACTGGGGAAAAAAGTTGTAAGGGTGACCTGAGACAATTTTTTTTTTCCTCAGTGAAATAAAAAAGGGAAAAACAAAACATTAAAAAGGTTTTTTCAACCAAACTGAATCATTCATTTGTAGGGCTGCTTTTTCACTTTTAAAAAACCTTATGACTTAGGCTATAACAAGTTGCTTTGAAGCACTGATGTGAAACCTTCTCTTCTGAAAATGCTGAAAGAAAATGTTTTCATGTTAATACTGCTTTTGTCTTTTGCCTTTTTTAATTTAATCTGATGTCTGGTTTCAGTTAACCCTAAATGGCATTTTTTGGTAAATATATTATCCATTGAAGAGAACCCAAAGAAACCTGTTGCCCAGTTTGTCTCTACTGCCAGGTACACTGGACACATTTCAGGGTTTACCAGTATTTGGCCCAGTAAAGCTGCTGCTTCCCATCTAATAATCTTCCATTTAACTGTTTTACTGGGTGAACAATAAAAGCATCTCTTACCCTGTGCCATTGACTGGTTTTGTAGCCTGGTTTAGAAAGATACTCTTGCTTTATCAGTCTCTGTTTGGTCACAGATTTATGACTATAAGTTTATGTTGCTACTCCAATTTGAGCCTAATCCTATTGCGCAGTGGCAATTGTCTTTCAGCCAACTGATAAGAAAGAAAAAAGGCATTGTTTTTTTTACCCTTTCTCTATCTTAGCCATGTCAGTAATATATCTTTATTAGCATTAGAGAAAGGTCACGGGATAAGGATGAATACGTTCTGTTCCAGGCTAGACTCCTACATACTCTGTGCTATTTTCCATGAGCATTCCTCGGCTGTCTGCTTTTACCTTGTGTTTTTTTGGCTGTGGTGATGCAGTAAAAGGGATTGTGTAGGCTTCATTCCAGCGGCTCAGAGCTAGTCCTTGAAGCTTTATTCAGGGTTGCAGAAACCTTTCCTGTCCCACTATCCAAAGACCATGGCCAAGGCAAACACCCCCAAGTCAAAGGGGTCTCTCTTTAATGACCTGGTATGAAGGCTCCATATTCTGCCTGGAATTGGAATGACAGGTCAGTTAAGTTCTGCAACAGCCTTTTGAAGGGGAAAGGGGCAAGGCTATGGAGATACTGGGGGAGGATGGAGGGATGATACATTATCCTTTTTATTTTGAGTTGATGGCCTGACTGCCTCACCTGTTGGTTCCAGGGAGCTCCAGAACCTTTTTCTTTAATGCTGAGAGAGAAATGTGAGCAGTCAAGGTGTGCATGGTCGATACAATAACAAGTGTCTCTCCTGCAAATGATACCAAACTTAGTTTCATCTGTCCTGCTCTGTGCCAGATTGAATGCTCTCTGCTACTATTGTAGATGTTTGGATGCTGTGCAGTCCGTACCCCAAAACAGTGAATGTCCTTTGCTGGAGGATACAGAGGTGCCTCTCTCAGCCCTTCCAAAGAAGAGCTACTTATCTTCCACAAAGACTGTGTATTTCTAACATAGTACCCTCTGATTTCAGTAGCCTCAGTGGCTTTCAGCATCTGGACCCACTCTCCAGCTCCTCCTCCTTCCCAGCCTTTCCTATGCTCTTTTGGGATGAAGGAGGCATAGGGCACTTTCAAGCAGCCTAAAGTGCAAAGCTAGAAGATGCACAAACATGTCCATTGGTAAATCCTGTGCAGTGCAGCTTGATAATGCTAATACAGGGAAAAGAAGCAACAGCTCTTCTTCTCTAGGCTGCCAAAGAGAAGCTATTTGTTGTCACACAGGTACCATCATACCTAGCACTGCTGCAGACACCTCTGCTTGTATGCTGTTTTAAACATTTCTGAGTAGCAAACTCCTGACTGAAAGGTGTCCTGTGTGGTGCTCAGAGCTGGATTGTGCCACCAGCGCTTGTGGAGCTTGGGGCTGTAGCTGGCACATGGGAATTAGTTATTTCAGAAATTTTGTTTGTGATACTGAATGGAAAAGCTACAGCTGCAAAGACTGGTCTGTATGAACTTGTACCTTGGTGTATCTTGTGTCTGTAATTCCTTCACCTGTTTTTACAGTGTACTCTGCTAATCCTGACCCTAGTTGCATTTCATGTAGAGGGTCCCTACTTAAAACTTGCCACATGCAGTCCTGGGCTTATTGCTTCTCTTTAACTGGATCAAATGGCAGTGACTTTGGCAATGTATTGACAATCTCTTTTCCTTCTGTTAAATCTGTCTCTTGAGTTTAACCACAATGACCTGAAAATACTTGGGTTTTGAGTGTTTTTTTAAGTATTTTAATTTTGTTTTGTTTAAATGAAGCTGAACAGTTCCACTGTATTCATAGCTGTGACACCCAGTTCCAGTGACAAGTAGTAGATGGATTTGTCCCATTTTGTTTCTTGGTGATGTTCAGAAATATAATTTGTGTCATCTTAAGTCCTGCTTCAGTTGTTTTCTCTCTCTCTCATTTTTCCTGCCTTTATGTTATCTGGAACAATTCGGGACTTGTTTCTCCTTGAAGAGGTGAGTAGCTTCAAAAAGGCTTGGTTTGTCCAGGCACCATTAAGACTGTGGGAGTTCTTACAAAAACATGGGGTGGAAAGGGTGATGCTGGTCCTTCCCTAAACAAATGCAACAGCAGAATAAACTAGGAGCTGTGTTTGTTCTAGTCTGTTGTGAGGACTTAACACCAAACGAATGCAATGTATGGAAGCATGTGAGACCTTTGCTTTTTAATAGCTATTAACCCCAAAGTGATGTGATCTTCATCCTCTAATGCAAATTTGTTGATGGGAGTATGATACTGAATGGGCATCCCACCCCAGCTGGCCAAACATCTCCCAGCTCCCTTTGGCCTGTTGGCATGCCTTGGTGAGCAATTAGTTTCCAGGCTGGCTTTGGAGTCTGATCTTTATGAGACATTTTCTTCACCTATCCAAAGGCGAAGAAAGTGCCCTTTTCTGCCCTTCAACCAGAGTGATGTGAGACCCATGAGGGATAGGATTAGAAGGATTCACAGTTCATAGCTGGGTATTTTGGGTCCACTCCCTTGGATGCCTCATTCCAGACAGGCTCAGCGCAGCTGCACATGGGACACGGTGTGTAAATAGTCAAGCACCAGCCAAAGGTTGGAATGTGATCAGATGCAAATAGGTGCCAATTAGTGCTTTGATGAATAGATTGCCAGAGTCCTCCATTTTAGCATGTGGGTGTGCAAGCCTTGGAGCCAGCATGAGGTGGTGGCCGGACTGTGCTTGCACGTTTCCTTTGTTCCAGGTGACCCAGAGGGTTTGGTATCTTTTAGCCTCTCGCCTCTGTGGCACTGGAATGGACCTGAATCAAATCTCATGGATAAGGGAGGGAAACAGGCAGGGTGTGCCCCTGAAACTGCCGTAGCTGACTTGGGCTCTGCCTTAGCTTGACAATAACGGTTCTTGCAAGGCTGAGCCAGACCAGCTCTGCTGGGCTGGGAGCTGCAGGGCAGCAGCAAACCCTGAGCAGTGGAGGTTCTGTGCACATCTTCTGTTTGCTCACCCTTGTGCGGTTTCATTCCTGTTACCCAGAAATAGAAAATAGGAGGGGATGAGGTGGCTGAGGGAGAGCAGTGTGCATAATTCACTGTCAGCTGCCTGTGTTCAGCTGCATAATTTATTCCTAGTGATGTTCTCTTGCTCCAAACAAGAAGCACTTGGCTACACTGGCCATGTGCAGGCTGTGGCCATGTGAGTGCTGGCAGTGTGTTTGCAGCAGGCTCAGGGGCCCTTGGGTCTGGCCTTGGGAGCCCTCATCACCCTGCAGGGAGAGCTGGGCCTTGCTCCGGGAGCACAGCTGGAGAAGGAAGGCTCTGCAAATGGAAGAAGCGCATGCGGCACTAGGTGAGACTGGAGTGCATGGGAATGAGCAAGGGTGTTATATGCTGCAGGAGCCTGGCACTGGCTGGTGTCAGTTGCTCCATGGCATCACCACATGAAGGGAGAAGTTGGTCTGAGGGCTGCCCATCAGTGGAAGTCCACACTGCCTGGGAAGACCCTGTGGTAGGGAGTTTGAACCCTAGTGTGGAGCTGGGAGTCGCTCTGCAACCCTGAGAAGGAGCAGATGAGAGTTTTGGGCAGCTCTCAGCAGTTTCTCCTATTAGCTGGCTGGGTAGCTGGTGCCCTTTGCAGAGCTGGATTGCTGCTTCAGCAGGTGGAGGAGCCTCTTCTGCCAGTCTGCTGCATGGCCCAATTCACAGAGCCATTAATAACAGTGTGGGAGCAGGAGTTTGGGAAGTGCCCGTGATTAATTAGCTCATCATGGACAGTTAATGGCCAGCCTGCTCTCCTTGGCCCTGCGGTGTAACTAATGGAGTAGGCATCACTTCTCACTGGGCAAAGCGCAGTCCCCTGCTGGGAGCGATGGACAGTGTCTGCAAGCTGTTTTGTTGCAGTATTTGGTGAGATCGTTATTAATAATGTTGGGGGGGGGGGGGGCGGGGGGGTGGGGATGATAGATCTGTGACGGATCTTCCTTGTTATCAAAGCCAGGTACCCAGCTCTCTGGCAGGGGCCCATTCTAATATTAGCTTTTCTTTTCCTAGCAGTGGCATTATCCCATGTTTTGCCTGTATTTGGGAGCACTCCCTTTTACTGAGACTGTGTCTTCTTTACATGTATTCTGCTTGTCTCAACATTTTCTCGTGGATTAATATACAGAAATGCAGGTGCCACCTATGCTATAGCAGGCACGGGGGGTGGGGGGGGAGTGGGGGTGGCAGAGCCATACAGTAATGAGGATCTGAAAACAGGGCTGTTTTTTGCAATCTAAGTGGGGTGAAATCATCTGATCCATAGGTGACCCTCCCAGGGGGCTGAGATCCACTGAGTGAAGGTCATTGCCTCCATTCCAGTTGCTTTGCATTTACAAACGGCAGGAGAAAGAAGAGCTCTGGCAGGAGTGCAAGCTATTACAATGAAATGGCACACATTCACGTTGTTTGGCCAGCCCACCACAGTTCAAGGTGTGAAGTGAATGTGATGGGATAGGAGCTGCTGCAGCACCAATAAGAGGAGCAGTGACAGCCTCCTGCCCTGTGCCCTAAAGGGGACATATTCTAGTTAAGGACACAATCTGTGTCTGCCACAATGTTTGCTATTATGGCAGAAGTCCAGTGTGTTTGGAAGCCCTTGTGCTGCAGACTGTAATTTCTCCAATTCAGAGACCTGTGAGAGTCTCCTGGAGTGACTTCCCCTCTCTAATGTCCAGGATTGCCACTGTACATCTCTATTAGAGGCTTCCAGGGGAGATCTGACTATTGATTTTGCAGAATGTGCTGTATTTGCTGCTGAAGGTGATGCATGCCTAACAGCAGCAGCAATCCAGCCACATGGAGGCACTCGTGAAATCTGTGAGTAACTTGTCTCAGTACAAAACATCCTGAATGTCTGATGAACACCTTCATATGCTAGGCTTCTGGTCCCTCTAAAGAAATCTGAGGAGAACTCATACTAAGGACATCTGTGCTGGGAGCAGGCAGGGTGTTTTAGTGGCTGGGCCATGACTTTGCCCTTGCTGATCACATAAAGGGTCACGTTAGATGCTGGTGTGTTCAGCTCTTTCTTTCAGCTTTTCCCATAACCCATGGCAGATGCTTGCTTTGCTCCTCTGTGACAAATGCTGAGGTAGTGAGGAAGGTGATCAAGCTATTCCCGGAGTTGTCTTGTGAAGAATCATGCTCATCTGCCTCCCAAGCCCTCTTTCCCATGGGCAGGCATGTCAGGGAAGGTTGTACATCCTGCCCCACAGAGGTAGTGATGTACTGCATCAGGAGGACAGGTATTTTACTTTGCTTTTCCCTTCCCTATCTGGCAGCTTCCAGCATTGCTCACTGTGTCTCAGGCCTTCTGCTGTGTCTGTGAAGCATTATTGCTCTTTCCCACACGATACAGATGCTTTTTGCAGGACTGTAAATTAGTCCCATCCAGTAACTCTTTTATGGAACACTTTTTCTCTTCACAGTGAAGAAAAATTTGGCTGAAGTTGGTAATTAAATGTTTACTGTTAAGTACTTTATATATTATAAAGTATATGTTAAGTACTTTATGTATTATATACTATAGATCATTCCATCCATTAAACAAAACATTTAACTCCCCTTAACAGCATTATTGTCTATTATTAGGTTAATCAGCATTCACATCCTGTAACTCTGCATTTCTATCTAATTAGTCTTTCTTTCTTACTTCATATTTCTATTTAATTAAGCTCAGCATCAAAGCTGAATTCCCTGCGCTCAGCATTAGGAGAGGACTTGATCCTTTCAATGCCAAGGGGGGGCTAAGGCCCTCAAGTTTTAAGCAGTCTCTTTGAATATCTGCCAAGGTTTTCTTCCTTGAGTCGGTCCCTGCATGTGCCTTGAGAAATTTATGTCTATGTAAGAAGCTGTAGGTTTGACACTTTCACAGTTATCTCAGATAAGAGCTCCCCTATGCATGGCGGCTTCAGTTTGTGCAAGGATGCTGCAATGATTGTAGGAAGCATCCAGCCACCCCTCACCAAGAGGACATGCTGGGTTTGCTGTTCTTGCCTTTGCCCCAGGTGTTTCTGGCCCCGTGGGTGTTCTGCTAACAGGCCACTGGCAAATTTAGTGTCATGCAAATGACTCTGTATGGCATCCCTGGGTAAAAGGTGCTTGAGAGTTTGCAGTGCTGGGAGCCTGACAGATGCCTGTAAAATGCTCTCCAGTCCCATCACTGAACCAATCTAACCTGCTGTTAATGCACTATCTTAACCAATTAAGATTAACTTAACAGTTAACCACTATTCCTTACTATCCCCACTGGCATTTGAGTGAAATCTTTGTGAATACACAGGCAATGCTGATGATTGACCTGTTGTCCCCTCAGAAAACGATCTCACCCTGAACCCTGAATAGTCCATGCTATTGCTTAGAGCACCAATGTGACAGAGGGTTCTGGCACTTCTTTCCCTTCAGAGAAGACAGGGACTGTGGTGAGAGGACAAGGGGTAATGGGTTTAAACTTAAACAGGGGAAGTTTAGATTGGATATGAGGAAGAAATTCTTTACTGTAAGGGTGGTGAGGCACTGGAATGGTTTGCCCAGGGAAGTTGTGAATGCTTCATCCCTGGTGGCGTTCAAGGTGGGGTTGGACATAGCCTTGGATGGCATGGTTTAGTGTGAGGTGCCCCTGCCCATGGCAGGGGGGTTGGAACTGGATGATCTTGAGGTCCTTTCCAACCCTAACTATTCTATGATTCTGTGATTCTAAGTGCTGAGAACAAATCAAAAGGAGATTCACAGAATTTTAAATCCAGATCATGTTTTCTCACTGGGATTTTCATTCAGGTATGTGTTGGATAAGAGGTTGATTTTCTTTCTCTCTAGAGAGTAAAGGAGTTTGTGTTAAGAGGCTCACTCTTCACTCTGGAGTGAAAAGGTTGCCATAAGGATCAGCAGCTGGGAACAGCTTATGTCCTACCTGACCAGAGCAAAAAAAGTGCATGCTGGTGCTCTTCCGCTTGCTCCCAGGCTGTAGATGTGTGGGAGGGCTGCGGCTGGTAGGACAGAACTTAATACCTGCCTGTGTATGGGGTTTTGTCAATGAGCATCAGTTTTATATGTAACTCTGTGGTCCCCATTTGGCAAACCTTTGCAGAGTTGCCCAGGCTTTGCTCACCAGAGGGATGCACTTTTAACTGATGTGCTAGTTAGCTGATGGTACAAGTAGGCCATGAAACTATGCACCAAGCTGTGCTAGGCTAGGCTGGGTTTTGAGTGCCATTGTGGCATTGTAGCTCATATCATGCTTGTTGATAACATCTTTTGGTATAAGTGTGTACTGTGTTCTCTCGGTCCCCAAACCCCGAGGTCTGCTACAGGAGGCTGTCAATTGTAATCTCTCCCCCTCAGACATTTATGGGGTTACCCAAGGCACCTAATGTGACAGCACCACTGGAAAGTAGATTAAATACAAGGCAGGGAACACCTTGCTTGTCACCACTTAGCATCCAAGCCGCAAAAGGCTTTGAGGAATTGTCTGGGCCCCGCCAGAGTCCCTGAGCAACTCTTTTTGCTAGTGCCAGTCCAGAACAATCAGCAAATTGAGTTCTTTTTATTAACTTTAAAAGAAGACATTAGCCTCAGCCAGGAGAATAAAACCAATTTATGAGGCAATTAACTCTGCAAAAACATTTCAGTCGCCCCAGAGCAGCCATCTGAGGAGCATCTTATTCCAGCTGCACAGCTTCTTCCGGCCTTGGGTTTACAGCACACTCCATTTATCATAAATAATACTAATGTATAAACAAATGGTTTCTTCATGGGTGTGAGACATCCGGAAAGGTGATCTCTGCCTGAAACTACACTGTGCTGTGGACTTCCTCTCTCCAAGGCCCTTCCTGTGGTCTGTTACTTGATAGTGATTAATTTTGATGTTTAAACTCTTTATAAGCAACATTATCTTATGTGTGCTTTTCATGGGATCTACAACTGTGTTACTTGCAATCCAGAGAACTTGAAATATATGAAGAGGCCATAGCAGCAGACTTGGTGACAGCAGACTTGGTGACCTCTGTATGTATTTTCCAAGTCCTTTCACAGGCATTGCAGATTTCTCAGTGCACAGGAATTGCCTGTTAATTCTGGAAGCTTGGGCAAAAGTAAAAAATAGTGTTTCCCTCTGTCATTGTCATGATCAAATAAATTTTGGACAATGAACATGATACAAGGATGAATGTGGGTTGAAGTTGACACAAAAGTTTGATTTGCTGCCTGTGGCCTAGCCTCAGACTTCCAAACTTGCTTTAAAAGCAAACTGAGGTGAAAAGTTAAAATTCAGACTCAATGAGCTGATGCAAAATATTATCCTGCCAAGCACAGAACTCCTATTTTCTGTATTTTCCTGTTTTAACTTTTCCAGTTTATTATAAACATCTGTTTCCTGACTTTAATTACATGACGCTATTGTGGAGTGAAAACTGTACTATCAAACCCAAAACATTAGACCATAACATTTTTGCTACAAATATTCTAAGCAAAGTTAGTGAAGCTCTACAAAACTTTATGATTCTGTTAAGTCAACATTTTTTGATGTAAGGTGATGCAGCTGAAGGAGTGCTGACCAGCTTTGTTTGGCTTATAAAAGAAGTAGTCCTCAGGAGAAGAGCCTCAGGCTTGCACCATTTTCACCTCCATCAGCAGAAGGGAAACATGTAGGGCTTAGTGTGCATTAAGAAACCTAAGGGGAAAGAAAGTGCAATTTTCTGCTCAATTATACGTGATCATATTGAAACAGCTAGAAAAAGAAAGGACTAGATCCCAGCTTTTCAGTATGAATCAGGATGCCCAAAACACTTTCTCATGGAGACTTATCATGTGTTAAAATTGAGGCTGTCTGTATACTCTGTTTCTCTCTAAACTGTGTTTCTGAATCTCAAGGAGGATGTCCCCAGCCTTGAAATGTAATAGTCTTTGCATTTATTAAGCTGAAGAGTATGAAGGGGCAGGGGGAGGAAAGGGGTCAGGAATTGATGAAAGCCAATATTCAGAGTCACAATCGGAACCACTCCCACTGGTTGATGTGATTTTTGTATGCAGCTGTGGATACAACATAGGAAACATGAATCCCAGGCAGACCTTGAATGTCTACTGCTGCCTTTGGTCTTTGGATTCAAGACCTCACAGGACTGCTCTCAGGTATGGTAGATGCAAGCCCTTAAGAGGTGAGCTGCTTGGAAAGGGACTGTGTGAGTGACCCAGCACCTTTTGCAGCAGCTTCCCTACAATTTCCAGTTGTGTATTCGTCTCATACTGCACACTGCAGATTAAGTGTGGGATTTACAGCCACTCAGAAGTGCTGCCAGCAGTAGCTTGACCAGCCCAGGTATATCAGTGGCTTTGAAGGGACTTTTTTCTTTTTAAAATTCTCCTCTGCCCCACTTCTTTCTCCATCAAGTTAAAGGTCTGGTTAACATCTCCTTTGGAATAATTCTGCCTTTAAATTTTGATGACTCAGTGAGTCCAGCCAAGGCTTTTTAAAAGCTTTTAATTCTAAGCTTTGGGGGTTTTACACAGTTGGTTAAATCTGTAATGACTTTTCTTCATTCCATCTTGAACTGTCTGCTGTTGCGGTGCAGTTTAACTCCTGCAAGGCCTCATTTAGGCTCTATCAAATCACTTGCACAAGGAGATGAATGGTTCTTCCATTGTCTACTTTTTATTAATGTTTGGATGTATAAAAATGATGCTGTCACTGAAGGGATTGAGCCTGGAAAAGGCACAATCTCCTAAGGTATTAGCTATCATGGCTGCGTCATTCTGTATGGAGCCTGAGACAACTGCAATGCTTCCTTTCTGTGTGTGTAATACACAATGTGCACATACAGCACTAAAGTCATTCCTGCTTTTGCCCTCTCTAGGTCTGTGCATAGCACTGTCTGTTTTACATGCAAACTGTCTGTATGACCAGGGATGTGGATGCTTCAACAAGCCATTGCTGGCCTTAGAGGAAGGACTGGACTCAGCCTAGTTTTTAAAACTTGGTTTTATGGTCAAGGCTTGTGCTGACCCTCTCACTTGCTGAGCAGAAAAATCTTGAGCTGCAGGAAACAAAATTATGCTCTCCCTGGCTAAAGGTGAAGAGACACATTGGCACAACAGTAGCAAAGAGAGCAAAGATTCAGAGCAGCCTTGCAGAGAAGGATTTGGGGGTGTTGTTGGATGTGAAACTTAACATGAGCCTGCAGTGTGAGCTCACAGCACGGAAAGCCCACCTTATCCTTTGCTGCATCAAAAGGAGAGGGACCAGCAGGTCAAAGGAGGTGATCCTGCCCCTCTACGCTGCTCTTGGGAGACCTCACTTGGAGTTTGTGTACACATAAGGTGTTGTGGTTTAAGCTGGGCTGGTAACTCAGAACCACACAGCCGCTCACTCACTCCCTCCCCTTCCTTCCCGCGCTCCTGGAAGTATGTGGAGGAGAATTGAAAGAATGTAACTCCCACAGGTTGAGATAAGAACAGTCCCGTAACTAAGGTATAACACAAACCACTGCTGCTACCACCAATAATAATAATGACAAGGGAAACAATAAGGGAAGAGAATACAACTGTTCACCACCCACCGACAGATACCTAGCCCAACCCGAGCAGTGATCTAACACTTCTGGGTAACTGCCTCCAGTTTATAGAGTAGGCATGATGTGCTGTGATGTGGAATACCTTTGGCTAGTTTGAATCAGGTGTCCTGTCCCTGCTTCCTCCAGGCTTCCCCTCCTCTTTGGCAGAGCATGAGACTCAGAAAGTCCTTGGTCAAAGTAAGCATTACTGAGCAGCAACTAAAAACATCGGTGTTATCAGAGCTGTTCCCAGGCTGAAAGTCAAAACCACAGCACTGCACCAGCTACTAAGAAGGAGAAAAATGGCTGCTCCTGCTGAACCCAGGACAGAAGGACAAGGACAGCTGGAGCAAGTCCGGAGGAGGGCCACGAGGATGATCAGGGGACTGGAGCACCTCCTGTATGAAGACAGGGTGAGAAAGTTGGGGCTGTTCAGAGTGGAGAAGGAAGGCTGCGTGGAGACCTTATAGCAGCCTTCCAGTATCTGAAGGGGGCCTATAGGGATGCTGGGGAAGGACTCTTCATTAGGGACTGTAGTGATAGGACAAGGGGAGATGGTTTAAAACTTAAACAGGGGAAGTTTAGATTGGATATAAGGAAGAAGTTCTTTACTGTGAGGGTGGTGAGGTACTGGAATGGGTTGCCCAAGGAAGTTGTGAATGCTTTATCCCTGGCAGTGTTAAAGGTTGTGTTAGACAGAGCCTTGGGTGATATGTTTTAGTGTGGGGTGTCCCTGCCCATTGCAGGACAATTGAACTTATGTGAACTTAAGGTCCTTTCCTACTCTAACTATTCTATGAATCTATTTTTCTGTAGGACACATAGGCAGGGCAAGCCTTTCTGACCCACCACTGCTGCTGATAGCCATGGGGTGTCTCACAACAATGGCAGTCCTAAAGAACCTCTGCTTTGCCTGGTTTCAGGTGTGACATAGTCACTAAGCAGTTGCTTTAGTAAAGAAAAGAAAAAAATAGCAGAGAAAAAGGGGAAAAATGCTGAATTGAATACATTGTGTAGTTCTTGGAAACCATCTTCTGTTACCTGTGTTGTTACATGCATCAGCTTTGATAGGCTGCTTAGTCATCTTCTGGTCAAATATTCCTGCGCTGATGTATAAAAGCTGTCCCACTTTGACACTCAGTCATATGAATGTTAGCACTGCTGTAGTGGAAGCAGCTGTCAGCTGGATAATTGTGCAGATCCTGCTGGGGTTTTATGCCAATTATGAAACGACTCAGACTAGTGGGAAGGTACAGTGCATTGTTTGGACTGGGTTCTCAAAGGTATTTAGGTGTTTGAAGATTCAGATAAATGCTTGTGGAGATTGAAAATGCCTGAGAAGCCTCTGCACATGAATGTGACAGAAATTGTGGGCATTTGGTGACAGAGCTACTGAGATGCTTCTGGAAAGTCCTGTTTTTTAAGAAGAAACACTGGTAATGTGTGGCATCTCTCACCAGTGCATTCAGGGCTTTTGCGTCAATGTGAACGTGATATTCCCTATGCTGGCATCTTCTGCTGTGGGTGCCTGTTGTGGACTGAGGTTGATGGTTATTCTCTCTCTGCTGGCTGGTGTTGAGCAGTAGCCAGGGAATTCCTGTTGGATGAAACAGGCTTATTCTCTTCCCCAGAAACAATATCATTCATGTTTTCTCAGCAGGAAATCTGTCACAAAGAGCCCAGTACCATGCTAGGCTGATGTGTGTCACCTGGGGGTTCATCTTCCTTCTGGGACAGGCTGCAAGAAACATGTCTCTTGTAAATGCTGTTGCGGAAGGGATAGAAGCCTGCCAATGTTACCAGAGACAGCACCATATCACTTTGCTTCTTCAGATATGAGTTATAGGACAGGAGGCCATCTTCAGCTGTCAGACAATAGAGAACAAGTGATGCCCTCCTCTTCTGGTTTCTTTCAGACTTCATTCTTCCTTATGATATTCAGATATTGCCCTCTTGCTACAGCCAGAGTTGTGACTGGCTTGGGAGATGGGTTTTGACAGGGGTGAGTCCTTCCTTGGAAACAGTTACTTTACAGCTCCTGTAGGACTTGCTGCTCTGGCATTCAGGGCTTTTGCTATGCTCTTGCAGCAGCAACCATGTTGTGATTGCCTTCCTTTGGCAGAAACATCTCATGCACGTCTCTGTTCTGCAGTGTCTCAGCCTAGCTCTGCATTTGGGAGGAAAAAGACTGGAGCAGGAGAGAGACTGTGGAGCCCCAGCAAGAGACAAACTCCTCACATCCAGCCTCATGCTGTCGCTGGAAATTGTCTTGCGGGTGTCACTGGTCCATAGGATGGGATGGAGGAAAGCTAACAGGCCTTATCTCAGCTGGGGAAGAGAGCTCTATAATTAGGATGGAGCCCTACAGCTGCCAGCTTTGTAATTTCTTTTCTGCTTGCTTACAGTGGGAAAGAGAATTGTGTTGCCTGCTCCTTAGAGGATAGAAGTTTTATTGTCTGAAGCTGGATTGCACCCAGGAGTAAGGTCTGGCCATCAGATGGAGAAGGGCAGAGGAAAATGAGAGCTGGGCAGGTTTTCCAGCAACACAACAGAAGACAAGGCACCTTTTCCAAAGGAAAGGTGGTGGATGACGAGCTGGGGAGTGTGTTGCAGTTATTAGGATAGAATTTAGAGGATCTGGCAGCGCCCTGTGTTTTAAAGTCCAGTTGGTGGCGCTTAATAGTCCTGGCTTTCCACAGAACTCCCTCAGCCTGTTTGCAGTTGCTCTTGGCAATGAGACTGGTAGATTTATATGCGTTTATGGGGGTACAAAAGAGTTGCTTTGCAGCACAGCACTGTTTCCCCTTAATGGATTCTATGACAAAACAAATTTTGCTGGTGTAAAAGTGCCTGGACTGCTGGACCAAAGTAGTCCATTTTCAACACCCCATGGTGAAGTGAAAGCCACAGGGCTGGTTATAGCCATGCTGAAAGGTAGCGAAAGAGCTGATCACACTAGGCACTTATAAAAGGACAGATTTATAGTATTGAACTGTGATTTATAAAAAATATCATTCTTTTTGGTATTGAATTCAGCCTAATGTTAAAGAGCCAGCGTGCTGAGTGTTGCACAGGACATTGCAGACAGGGTGCCTTCATGAAGCTTTGAGGGAACTTGTATGAGTTACTGACATGCTTGTGCAAGGGCATATTTTTTTGTTTGAAACGGCTTATCCCCTGTGAGGTGGTCAGGTCCACTGGAAGCAGTATGGTTTCTCAGCCATGGGGAAGTAGCAAGAGACAGGTTGTTAGCAGGGAAGGATGCATGAAGACTGATCTTGGCAGAAGAGAAATGACACACTGAGGGGAGGGAGAGGAGGAGTCAAGGCTGAGACACAGCCACAGCTTGTAGATAAACGTCCAGGTGTGGGTAAGGACCTTTATGTCATGGTGTCTAGCAAAGTCTCTTTTCTTTAAACACTTTGTATTGCTTCTGTTTTTTGGAACTGCAGGATTTCTCCCCTTGAGGAAGGTTGGGAGGTTCAGCAGCAGCTCTGTCAAATTTCCTTTTCATTTTCTTTCAGAACAACCAGGGAATCTGGATTGGTGGACTGCTGTTACAGCTGACACATGACAGCCTTTTGTCTATATAGCACAGACATGGGTGTAATGTCTGGTTGACATATTATTTGGCTTTAGGAATTGGATACACCTATTTCACTTTGATCACTTATTATGAAAGATGCCTACAGCTAAGCTACCACTCCAAGCCCAGGAGGGGAGAGGAAAAGCACAATACATTTTACCTTGTGGTAGATGCCTAACACAGACCAAAGTTGTACTGTTGACTGAAGAGGAATTGTGCCAACTAGCTCAGATATAGACAGGACCAGCAAGGTGGGCTGGGTTAGGTATGGGGAGCTGAATTGCACCGTGTATGGACAGAAGTGGTTTGAGTTTACCTATGAGCCTAAAGGAGGATTGAAGTTTCCCATGTTCAGATGATACCTCCACACTCTCTTAAAGTGCATGCACTCACACAGAGCAGGAGAGCAGTCATACTACCTTTGTGGACACATGACCAAAGCACAGATTAGGCATGTCAGATCTATCCAGATCTAAACCAATATAGACCTCTTCTTCCGTTAGCTCTGTGGGAGAAAGGTGACCTTGGAGAAAGGTGACTCCTAATATTCCAGTTTACACTGCCGCTCAGCCACCTAAGACCAACATTTGTTGATACTGAGTTGAAATCTCATATAAGTCCCTACACAGAGTGATCAACCAGACACAAGTACTGTCAGAGGGCAGAAGATCAGCCACGTCGTGCTGGATGTGTAGTGTTGGGATGACTGAGTGCAATATACATAGTGGGGCATCATCCCTGTTCAGGAAAACCCAGTCTGCAAGCTCAAATGGCTGAGAGTGTACAAAATGTGAGTGGTTAAGCTGGGAGCATTGAGTACACCTACACTGCTGCAAGTACGCAGGGACTGGAGTGTCATTCCCAGGGTCACACACCATCTGTGGCTTCTGTGGTGTAACCCAAAGGTAATGCAGAGGGTAAAGAAATTTGCTGAAGCCAGAAGTTTGAGAGCTTTCTTCATGTTAAGGAGCTGCTGCCTAAACAGGCAGGCAACACAAAGATCCTGGTGCCTTATGCAGCTAAACCTCTTGCTCTGCTTTCCTGGTCTGCATATCTGCAGGAACAGCTCAGGGTGGCAGTGCTGCCTTGTGGTTTGAACTGTTCACTGGGTTGGTATCTTTTTCTTGCTGACTGCCAGGGAGTTTTATCCCCAGAGTGAGCATCAGGGATTTCATATGAAAAAAATACAGACGCAAACTGCCAAAATCTGTGTCCCACCATGCTGGGTTTAATTAAGGGCACGCTGAAAAAGTCCTGATTTGGTAACATCTCTCTGCAGCCAGACTGTGTTGGAATTCATGTAGCTTTATGGCAAGACTGAGTCTGAACTCACATCTGGCAATATTAAATCACTGCCCTGTAGAAAGAGAGGGTTATTTCTATTTTCTATGTTTTAAGTGACTACGTATGCCAAACACACATTTCTGCTACAACTGGTACGGAAACAAAAAGTATAAGCTCTGTAGGAAGCATCAGAAAGGAGCAATGTAAAATGCTATTGATTGTTAGCACTGACTAGTCCCAAAGGAAAGTGTAGCCTTTGAAGGACAGCACTTTGTCTAGACTAGCTTCATCTGGCTGGGAGGTAGAAGTGGCACACGTATCTTGTACAGACACAGCCTTGTGGCGTGCTGCTTGCGATTTCATTTGTGCTCTCAGCACTGACCTGTCTCCTGGGGACAATCGAAAGCATTTCATACGTTTGAGAAATTTCAAGCAGCTGATATATGGATGCAAAATCTGCCCTAATAAATAGGTTTCATTAATTTTCCTGTGCAATTTATTATCTATGAAATCTTTTTATTTAATATAATCCACCTACCTACCCAATTAGATACAATTGTATCAAGAGAGATGAAGGCATTGGAATATCTCATTATTTCCTAGGTGTATGCCCTTTATCCACCCAAAAATCATTGTCTAGCTTGGTTTTTAAGAATTTCCCTTATTTTTCATGGCTTTCCAGTGTAGCCTGACTCAAGGTACCTGTGCTGTACAGTTGCCTTTCCCTTGAATGGCAGATCTGCTGTGTGGATGCTCTTTGCTTTTTGTGTGGATTGTGCTTTTAAGAACATGGGTTACAGGTGTATTTGGCCAGGGGCTCCCAGATTGAAATAAGGCAGACCTCAGGCTATATAAAAAGATATAGAAATACATTTACATATCTTTAGAATCATAAATCCAAACAGCCTTCCATTTACAGTGGCTTGTTGTCAGTTTTGTGGTGGGGAGTTTCAGGGGCCCTGGTAGGAAGGTGTCATGCCTCAGGCATTCTGCTGCGTGGCACAGTGTATAAGTGACTACATATATACAGCTGTGTGTTTCCTCTCTGTAATGCATCATTTAGGATTATTCCAACCTCAGATGTGACATCCCATCCTGGTGCAGTAGCAGATTTTAGGCCTGAAATAACCTTGAAATGTTGTTGATTTGTGAAGAAAAGCATTTCTATGTGTTCTAGGCAGCATCAGGGCTGCCCCTGACCTTTTGCAATATCTAGGGCAGTTGATTAGCTTTTGAATCATGCCTGCTTCTCTTGCCAGCTCCTTTTCCCTTGCTGTGCTTTGGATCTGCTCTTTGTGCAGTAAAGTAACAACCGTGAGCCATAAGGGAGTTAATTATTTTGCATATAAAGCAGAATATCAGCAATGCTTAAGCAGAGCAGGTTGTGGTGGTGGACGACTATCTCCTCTTGTTTCCAGATCTGTTTTCTGCAATGCTATGGCTATATGGAGTCAAACTTGATGTTGCCCAAGGGGAAATGGCTTCATCGGTGAGATTTACTTTCTGTTCCTTCTTTCACTTCTCCAAAGCATAAAACAGCAGGGTTATTTTGCCAAGGCTTTGGAGACTGTTTGTCTTGAACAAAAAAAGGTAAAAGATTTTTTGTTTTTGTTTTTTAACTAGAGAAAGCCAAGTTTTGCCTAAATTAAGGTAAAGCACAAAGAATAGGAGAACTAGTAATGTGTAAAAAGCATAGTCTTTGAGGATTTGCAAAAGCCACAAAATGCAGGCAATTGCATTTTATCCCTTAGAGGAGTGACAGCAGTTGCTTTTTTGGAGGATGAGAGATTCTGTTGACTGTCTGCAGCACGAGTCTCTGCTGCCGTGCTGCTCCTGCTGCTGCTAGAAAGGGAGCACAAAGGCTTCTATTTAGTAGACATGGCCAAGAATTTTTCTGAAACATCAGATGTCAAATAAACATTTTGAATCTTTTCTCTATGAGTTGCTTTTCCTTCATGTTTCTTTCACAACTTTTCTGCTTCTAAATCCTCCCCTTCCTCCTTCCTGATCATACCCTTTCTTTCACAGCAAACATCATTACTAGAGCAGGCAGGATGAAATACACTTCATTCTACCTCAATCCCAGTGCAGACAGAAACCCAAGAGAGAAAGGCAAAGAACAGCAAATAAGGAGGTTTGCAGAATGCCAACACAGCAATGGCAGTGAGAAATACAAGACAGAGCTGTTAACCACACAAGGAAATAAATGGTCCTGTGGGAAAAATCATACACTAATGCCTATTAGCTTAATAGCCCTGTGGTTTAGGCAGAGGGCTGAGAGACAGGGGGTCTGGGCTCTGCTTGCTGCTGCGCCGCAGCCTGGCTGTCGCCTGGGAGGCTGGATGCTCTCGCTTCCTTTGGTTGTCTCTGCTTTCAGCTTTCCCACTTTTGAGTGTAAACCAACCAGTTTCTTCTGAGGCTGTCACATACTGTCAGAGACCAGCAGCACCTGGAGGAGTCCATGCTGTTGGATGAAGGACTTCATCACATGTGTGCATACACTTGTGCAAGAGTCAGATCTCTCCCTGCGTATGGTTTTCTCCTCTCCTATCTTGCTCTCTGTCCAGAATGAAGGTGAATGAAGGTCTCTAGCACTTCTCTTCAGAAAGAGATTGCACAGTGCATCCAGTCCAAAACTCTGCAGCTATTCTGTTGGTTGTTGGGAGTTTGGGGGCTGAACCTCAGAGCGAAGACTATGGCAAAAAAAGAATTAAATGGAAGCAAATGGCAAAGGCGGTCCAACAGAGAACAGGAGATAATAAAGAGTACCAGTTTACCAGGAAGTTTTATGAGGGAAGGAGAGCAAAGTTTCCCTTGGAGAAGAGATAGAGACAGATTATGATATACTTTACTTCATAGTACTTCCTGAAAAAGAGCCGAGGGCATTGTTTCTGCTTTAATATTTTGTGTTAAACATTAAAGAGATGAAGGCAAGGAACCTGAGTAGCTATGAGTTAATCTGAAAAGCAGAGATTTTTAGGCTCAGAAGTAGAGGGACTTTATTGGTTATTATTAGACTTTTCAGTTCACAATTGACAAGTCAATAACTTTTTTCTTTTGACTGCTGCTGTTTCCTCCTTCAATTGTTAAATCCCCTCTCTGCCTAGAAATGAACAGAGTCTTTGAACAGATTCTGCTTCCACCTAGCAAATGTCCTATTGATGCTGAGCAGTGAGTCACTGGGGCCACTGCAGGTAAGTAACTCAGTCTGAGCACTGCAGAGGCTGCATTTGAGGAGGTACAGGGTTAGGAGATAAACATCCTGCTCTAGTTGTTAACATTGGGATTTGGGGCAAGAAGGTATCAGCTCCAAGCATCCTTTTGCTCTGTGAAGTATGTAACCTTAGGGAGGAGAAATAAAGGGATGAAATCCTATGTTACAGGTTATGAATGTTCAGGGCAAGAATTTTTAAAATTTGAGTGGTTGAATGGGGGTCCTATTAGGAACTTGAGGTATGAGACCTTTCTCACTTCAGATTTAGCCTTGTAAGGCTGCCAGGAGTTAACACAAAAGTAATTGTCACATAATGGATAGATGGTGATGTGATGAGCAGGCTTAAGCACCCTAGAGGAAAGAAGGGTCTCTAAGGATGAGGGTGTCACCACAGACTGCAAAAGGCTTCATCAAGCCAAATATTATGTTAGCTGTTTTTCACTACTGCTTCTTACATTGCTTTAAAAGGAAAGGCAAGGTTGCATACACCTGGAAAGTTCTGCAAGCATGGGGGTGAATTTTGAATAGACATTAAAAAAGAAAAAAGGTGAAATTCAATAGTTTTCCTCTTATGACCATGTCATATCAGATTTACTGCCTTGCAGTGGCTGGCAAGAAACTTATTAGGAAATAATACTGTTACCTCAGAGCTGGGGTATTAATTTTTAATCGATCACTTCTTTATGATGATGATGGAAATGGAATATCGAAGATAGGTGAATAATGTAGCACATTCTCTTGTTGGTCTGGAAGCACACACCAAGCCCCAAGCTGTTCTCAAGGCTTTTCTTTCCCAGCTGGCTGAAATGTCTACACCAGCCTTCTCCTACATTCTGTTAGCTTGTGAATGTATCCCAGTTTCTAATGCATTCCTTATTACCACGCCACCGGAGGGTGACACATGAGTAAGCAAAGGCAGGAAGGAGGCTTAAGCCTTTGATTCACAAAAAGATGGTTTGTAGAGCTGATGGAAATGAATACAAATCCCTTGGCAGAGGAAGGGAGCTACATCTGTATAATTCCTTGTTCTGAAAGGGACAACAGAAGTATGGCTCAGGACACCCAAGGGATATAAGGATGTGCTGGGAGAGAACTGTGATGTGCAACTACTATCAGGGAGGCATGAGGATGTGTCCCTGGCTCCTGCAAATATCTTGCTATGACTGCTGCGCAGACAGCCCAATGCCATTCACTTGTGTCATCAAGATCTAGTTTTGCCATTTGAGTCTCCCCAGATTTTCCCGTATGGCAGGTACCCAAAGCTCCAGCCTCCTCCAAATGCTCCCCAAAGGCTCTGATTGGAAAAGGAGCTGTTCTTTTCCATAAGCTGCTCTCTCTCTCTACCTGCCAAATATGTTCTTCACTGTAAAGTGAAGTATCTGTTGCCTACACATGTGAAGACTGAAAAGCCGGAATCTGAGGATAAAATACATAGGGAATAAAATTGCTTCAGTTGCAGCTGCCAGTGGGGAGCAGCGTGTAATTAGGGTGACAGAACCAGTCAGGAACACCAGCCCGCAGGCCTTCACTGGCTAATGTCCCTAGCAAACTGTGCTTGCCATAAATGGTCAAATATCTTGCTTTTTAATATCCCACCTGAGGAAATGGCCTGTAGATGCCCCAGCACCTCAAGCTGAAAAAATTTTGCCACTAATATGAATCATGAATGCCATTTTCCTGCAGTGAGCTGTGTTTCTCATTAGAGACTTCCCTTGCAGTTACAAAGCAACAGACTTTGGCTTTCGAAGAGCAGGTGCCATCTGAGCTCCTGGTGGTGGGAGGATATTAATGTACATACATATACGCACAGATGTTACTTATAAACAGGCTAAGGGTTGTTTTAAAAAATGACTTACTGCCTGACTTTGGTGTGCTTGGCTTTGTAAACTTAAATCTTTCTAATGCAACAAATTCAGAAAATACTTGTCAATCTTGGTTTGAACCTGCTGTCTCAGTTACATTGCTCTTTTCTTTGTTGCAGGCTGGGGAACATGGTCTTCAGTCTTCTCCAGAAAGTGCAGGAGGAAAGAGCCTGCTGCAATTTACAGATGCAATGGGCTGATACTTTGTGTTTATGCCTATATGCAGCTCACCCTCAGAAAACACAGATCTTCAGCCTATTTGATGAAGGAACTTTAAGGCTCAAATAGCAAAGCAAACAAGCAAGAACAGAATTGTAAGACAGTTCCCTCTCCCTGTTTTTTCTTTTCTCCTTTCCGATTCATAAATTAATTCTCCAGTCAGCCCCAGTGAATTTGTAGAAGCTTCATTGGCAAAGCACAAATTAAAAGTGATGCACTGAGTTGCTGTCTGAAGCTTGTTTCATTCATGATGATTATGTACAATATACTGGGTGCTACAAATACTGTGTGTTTCACAGAGGCTCCCACTGCAGTCTATCTCCCTTCAAGATGAGTCTTGGAGCTCAAAGAAATGAGAAAGCCAACTTTGCTCCCTTCTTGCAGATGTGCTTTTAGGGGTCACAGGTGGAGGGGAAAGTTTGATGTAAGTGTGCTTTTCAGTTCCATGGGGCTCCCAGTGAGCACTAACCAAGGTTGTGGCTCCTTGCCTTTTCTGTAAAGCAAACACCAATGCATCTTAAAATAAATTATAATCAGTCACAGACTTCAGCTTTAAAATGTTCCCAATGATTCAGCTCATGATTCAGCACAGGCAAAGGGCCAGATGCAGGAATGCAGTGGGACAGTCCTTTAGGAAGGCCCACCAGATTTGGTTTCACCTGAAAAGGAATTCTCTGAGAAGAGGAGGCGACTTGTTGCTTTCTATTTTCAAGAAATTGGGAATTGGAAAAGGCTTCTGGGTTCAAGAGTCACCAGCTGCCAGTCTTAACTCCTTGTGTGACTAAGTGGTGCTCATTGAGGGACTGAAACCAGTGCGTGGAGTACCTGACTCCAGAGGGAGCTGGATTGGATTGTTCTGATTGAACTCGAGTTAGAATTTGTTTCCTAGAAAGTAGTGGAAGGCATCATCCATTACTGTCACATTTGGATTTGCATGGATGAGCATCATCTCTGGCCACAGAGACAAAGCTGTCACTGGCCAGTCTGGCCTAGAAGAGAAGGAAGAAATCTGTGATTTCAGAGAAAAAAAAGTCTACTGGTTGGACACTAGATGTGCTAGGCTCTCCATAAGTGGCCTCTTTTTACCAATTCTTCCTCTGAAGGATCAGAGATTCAAGAACATCAACACTTCAAGAACACAGAAAAGAGGGAAAACAGGATTGGAGCTAATAAGCAAAAGGACTCTATTGTGTATCAGGTCTGAACCCATCCGCTGGTTTATATTTCACTGCTCATCTTGGGAGAAAATTCAGTCCCAAGGTTTACCTTCTCCTCTGCACTGAACACTGCAATTATGTTCATCTAATTCCAATTCCAGACTCAATTTTGATTCCTTTTTCTAAGGCCTGTGCTGTTATTTTCCATCTATCCACTCTTATATTTGGAAAACATACACTTGAGAAGCTGACTTGATTCGCTCTTTGCTTTGGGGAACAATAGGTGCCATGGTGTTTAGAAAAATGAAAATTAAAAAAACCTTTCCATACACCAAAGGGTATGGGGAGAAAACCATATGAAAAAACCTGCATCCTAAATACTGTAATCTAGAGCTGGCAAGGTGGTCGCATACTTATTTTCTTCTTCTCACTCAATATTCCTTTAGCCAAACCAAAAATTTCTTGTAACTACTGACTCTCAAGGAAATTTGTCCGCCATTATCTCAAGCTGTGTGCTTCCCTGTTATTAATATGTACTATATATGGAAGTTCTGACTTAAAAAAAAAAATAGCAGAAAAGATTTTCCAAACAACCACAACTTTTTGCCTCTTTCAGTCCTCTTTGATACCTCATTGTCGCTGTGAAAGGCAAGTAGACATCTGTGGAGTCTAAAGAGGAGTTCTGGCAATTTTACACAGGTCTTCCCCTCCTATCCCACCCTGCCTGCCTCCATAATCTGTCAATATAATTGGGTCTTTGGTATCTCTTTAACACTCCAAAAAGTAAACCTCTTTCATATCATGCATCATTTTCCACATAATTTGAAGAGAATACCTTTCACTTTCAAATTGTCCTTTGGCAGATTTTAAACTGCTGCTGTTTTGTGAAAGCTTTTGGCATTTAAAACTGCTTTGCAAGGAGGAGGAACAAATGAAAGAAAAAAACTCCTAACCTGGGCTACTTCACGTTCCTTCTGGTCTGTCCAGGGCTTTTCAAGTGAGTGGAAACATGCCGGTGAATGCATTCTGAAGAAAATCTCATTTCAACCCTAAATGGTGCTTCACAATTTCCAATTCATGCTGTTGCTATTTTTACAGGAATTGATGTCTGCTATTGTTATCGAAGCTGACAGGCCTCTGGTAGGTTGCACAATCAGCGCAACCTGCTCGAGCTTTCATTATTCCCAAGTAGCAGATTCTCATGATATCCCTCTTTCGGAGGCATTGCTCATTTTTATTTCTCATTTGACATGGCTCCTCCACCTGCTCGCTGCTGGGGTGATGAGATGAAATGGTTCCTCTGAAGTTAAAGGAATAAGAGCCTCGATGCATGCCAAAGGTGGTTGGTGGCTTTTGTCTTTCCAGTGTGTTTCAGATCAGATGCTGCTCTGTTTATTGAAATTAGCAGCTGGGTAGTTGCCCAACATGCAGGTCCATTTTTCTCAGTTCTGGCTTTCAGTCAGCATTTTACAGACATGCAAATATCCTCTGAAGGCAAATCCAAATCAAAGCTTTTGGGGGGCTTTTGTGCTTGAATGAATAAAGAGGACAGTGGGGTTTTTTTTGAGCTGTTTTTTGTCTAAAACTCTTTCTGTTATTTTAGCTGGAAGAGCCTAGAAGGGCGCTGAAAAATCCCCTAGATTATGAAACTGGTAATCAGGCTGAGAAATAAGATGAGTGGAGCAAGAGTGACCTGCTCCCCAGGAGAGTGAAGGAGCTAAAGATAGAACTCTCTGCAGCCAAGAGGTGTTTTCCTGCACCCAGTACAATTTAGGAAGCCTGAAAGGTTGATATCCCCCCACCCCTGCGTTTTCTTGACTATGATACTCCAGTTAGAGGCTCTCCTCAGGTCTGCATGGTGCCTATGAATGCCTAATGGGTTCCTTGTATGACACAGACAGTACCAAATAGTGAAAAAGAAGGAAGGTCTTTTGACTAAAGCTTCATAAACCTACTTTTTCAGGATTTTATTGTATAAAATTTACATAATGTCAGATGGGAGATATGTGATAGATCTGAAAAGAGATCTACCAAATCATCTAATATCATCGCAAAAGCTTTATGTTTGTCCCCTCTGGATTCCCGTAGGATTCTCATCTTGCCTTTTCCTTCAACCCCAGCTGTGCTTTCAATGTGATTTTTTCCTATTATTTAGCCTGGAATTGCTTTGAAGTTGTTCTTTATGAAAATAACTTCTCTATGAGGAAACCGCTGTGGTTGCTGGCTGTGTCTGTCCTGCTCAGAAAGTGATCTGCAGTGGGTTTCTCCCAGCCCTTGGACGTGGGGACAGCTTTCTGAAGGTAGTTAGACATGTAAGGGCATCAACTGGCACGTGAAACCAGCAGTAGAAATGCAGTTCTGTAGCTGTTATGTGCTTGTACTTAGAGGAAATTTTTAATTTAGAGGGAATGTAAGGGAGGTGGGATCTGTGCTTCTGCACCAAACCTGGATTCTCTAGAATTAGTTCAAGTTTAACAGGCCTTTGCTAAGTGTTGTAAGATGAACTCCTCAAGAAGCCAAAATTTCCATGTAGAGAGTGCCCAGTGAGGTACATACAGCAGTCAGTGAGCAGTATAAGCACAGGGATGAAAGGAAAAGCAGGGCACAAGCTCACAAAAACTAGTCTACTAGAACAGGCAAAAGAAATCTCCCCCGTCTTCTGGCCTTGCATCATGTAAGCATGGTGTGAGCCTTTTTTTCTGCTTCTGCTGCTTGGGCTCATTGTCATAAGGGAGATCTATTGCTTAATAGAAATAAAGCAGGATGAAGCCCCAGCCTTGAAGGTAAATTAAGAAAAATATTATGAGCAAATAAATTAGTGAGCAGATATTGACAAATAAGTAACTCTACAGTCCCTGGTAGCATAATTGCCATAAATACTCCAGACAAGATTGACAGACAGGGATAATAACTTTTATTATTAAATCAAGAGCCATACTCAAGAAAAAGAAATTAAAAACCTGAAGGAACTTGTGGGCATAACAGCTTTTCTTTGCATCTGAAACGAGTACTGGGTAAATAAACATTAGGGACAATTGTCCTACTTTGGTTTAAATTACATGAATCCCTTAAACAATTAGAGAGAAAAGGGTTGCTAAAATCTCAGAAGCAGGTGGGAACATTCAGATTTGATTTCCCAAGACAAGATTTCATGATGATACTGAGTCAGGTATTCAATCCTTTCCTTCCCCTTGCTTTCTGCTCCTGGTCTTATCTTTGCTGCACAGCCAACCACTGCTGGAGTAAAGGTGCTGTGAACAGGGACAGGGAACTGAGTGAATTGAAAGATAATTCATAAAAAAATTATCTTTTAAGCTTTTTCCTGTAGGTCACAGGATAACTACTGCTTCCAGAACTAAATCTATGAACAGCTGAATGTCCACTTGGCTCAGCTGGACCTGGCATCACTAGGAATTTGCAGAAAATGGGACTGGCTGGCTGCTGTCATGCCACAGAGGACAAACAGCTTTATATCAAGGGTATGCTGTCCAAAGATTGTTTGTCGCATAAGCTGGTACCTAAGATGTGACATGGAGGACAGGAGAACTTCTCATGGTGGGTGGTAGAGAATTAAATATGTTTGGTATCTGTGTGTAGGGTTTAGGATGGACTGTTACTATTTGCTTTGTTAGATTAGATTTGGAGAATAATGTCCTTCCATGCAACTATGAGACTTGATTTCCATCAACGGTTTTGATATCAGTAGAGGCCAGATGTGGTATGGAGATGTGTTCTTGCCACTGTGGTGTCTTGCAGCAGCTGTGATATATCAGATCTCTCTCTCCTGATAAAACTCAGAAAAAAACATGTTCCTGGCCAAAACATTGAATATGTTTCCTTCTTGAGCACAGATGAAAGACCCAGCATGAGGGATGTTCATACTATATCTCATGACAGGAAGGCATGTGGGTGCCAGCAACAAACACAGGCGAAGAGCCTACACACAAACCAGGTGAGCAGACAACCCTACACTATTATCCCCTGCCTGTTTCTAATATATGGAAGTTCTTGCCTGTAAATCTCAAGAGGGCGTGCTGGAGTCTCACAGCCTGACAGAAAACTGGCAGTGGATGCCGGTTTGTGCACTCTTGCTGCCCAGGACTTTCTGCTCACATGCATGTTCCCTACAGTTCCTGCTGTCAGGTATCACAAGAGATAAATTTCACACCATTCTCCATCACCAAACAAAGTGGCAGCTTCTTATTTGATGTATAAATTATCCTCTTTCATTATGTTGGATGCTTAAACACACTATCTGAAGACATATTAATTTTTGTAATAACGTATAAAAAGTTTGATTATTTTTTAACATGACAGAGGAACTCGTTATTCCTTGCAGTGCACACGTGCCTGGAAACAAGACAGAAAATATCTTTTCATGTTAAGTTATCCAAAAGCAAGCCCCCAAAGGCTATGGACTCACATCCAATTTGTGGTTCCAGACCACACATCATAAGCAAAACACAGTGGCCAGAAATGTATTGCCTTCCGGGACATCTCACAGCACATACAGGAGTCTGCAGGTGTTGTTTACTCTGTATGTTTTGGAGGAAAGTCAACCTCTGTGCTTTGTGTTTTTATCCTGCCCTGAAGTAAAGCCGTCGCCCAAATTTTATGTTTAATTTGGTTTGTTGTGCTGCTGAGATGGAGGAAGGCATTAATGTTGGGGCTTAGTTCTTCGTGTCTTGCTGAATCTTTCATCTTTATGGGTAGCATTATTTAGATGAGTCACCAAAAGCTGATTCAATGGTGGGAGTTTATCAGCTGTTAGAAGCAAGAACTCAAACACCTGCTGTGCTGCTGGTCCTTCATTCCTGGGGATTTGCTGTCATCAATCCTCTCCTTTCTGCTTAATCCCTCACTGTTAATGTGAATGATGGGCCATATATGGAGCCTGCTATCTCTTCCTGTGGTTTAAGCAACATAATGTCTAGGCTAAAATCACCCTTAGGTGTTTTTTTGAAGGAAAGTAATTTATACTGGGTTAGATGCATTGTATGCCATGCCCTGCTGTGTGCTCTCTCCCTGCTGGGTAGAAGAGCTCCTGAACCAAAATAATTCCTGATTTACCCTCAAATACCGGAGTTCTAATGGTACATGTTGAGACTTTATTTGGGATGGAGCAGGTATTGCTGCAGGGTGACATCACCAGCCTTCTCTGCACATGTTGTCCCCATGAGTCTGATTTTTTTCCAAACCAAACTGGAATACATTTAGATAATTTCCAGCGTGATTCTGTGATGTTCTTTACAGCTCTTGGGGATTTTATCTTCGTCATCCCATAGAGCTGGAAGCACAGCGATGGGTGACATTATTGTGGGGATCTGTTACAGACCGCCAGACCAAGAGGACTAGGTAGATGAAGCGCTCTATAGACAGATAGCAACAGCCTCATGCTCTCAGGCTCTTGTTCTCATAGGGGACTTCAACCACCCTGATATCTGTTGGAGGGATGGTATGGCCCAGCAAAAGCAATCCAGGAGGTTCCTCGATTGTGTGGAAGGCAACTTCCTTCTGCAAGTAATAGAGGAGCCGACAAGGAGAGGTGCCATGCTTGACCTCGTCCTCACCAACAGGGAAGTGCTGGTTGCTTAGTGAGGTTCCATGGGATATAGCCCTAGAGGGCAGGGGGGCCCAAGACTGTTGGTTGATATTCAAGGATCTCCTGCTGCAAGCTCAGGAGCGATACATCTCAACTAGAAGCAAGTTCAGCAGGAGGGCCAGGAGACCTCCTTGGATGGATAAGGAGCTGCTGAGCAAAATCGGAAGGAAAAAAGAGGCTTATAAAAGGTAGAAGCAATGACAGGTGGCTTGGGAAGAATACAGGGATGTTGTCTGGGAAGCTAGAGACCAGGTTAGGAAAGCTAAGGCCCACTTAGAATTAAACTTGGCTAGGGATGTTAAGGATAGCAGGAAGGCATTCTATAGGTACATTGCAAATAAAAGGCAGGCTAGGGACAAAGTGGGCCCTCTCCGGAAGCTATCGGGAGAACTGGCTACCCTGGACTTGGAGAAGGCTGAGGTTCTTAATGACTTCTTTGCCTCAGTCTTCACCTGCAAATTCTCTGACCACACCACCCAAGTCTTGGAATGCAGACGCAGGGACTGTGAGAATGAAGACCCTGGGCCCACTGTAGGAGAGGATCTGGTTGGAGAGCATCTGAGGAACCTGAACGTATACAAGTCCATGGGACCTGATGAAATCACAGAATTATAGAATCATAGAATCATAGAATAGTTAAGGTTGGAAAGGACCTCAAGATCATCGAGTTCCAACCCCCCTGCCATGGGCAGGAACACCTCTCACAAAACCATGCCATCCAAGGCTATGTCCAGCCCCACCTTGAACACCACCAGGGATGAAGCATCCACAAACTCCCTGGGCAAACCATTCCAGGGCCTCACCACCCGTACAGTAAAGAATTTCTTCCTCAGATCCAATCTAAACCTCCCCTGTTTAAGTTTAAACCCATTACCCCTTGTCCTCTCACCACAGTCCCTAATGAAGAGTCCCTCCCCAGCATCCCTATAGCCCCCCTTCAGGTACTAGAAGGCTGCTATGAGGTCTCCACACAGCCTTCTCTTCTCCAGGCTGAACAGCCCCAATTTTCTCAGCCTATCTTCATCCATGAGGTGCTCCAGTCCCCTGATCATCCTCGTGGCCCTCCTCTGCACTTGTTCTAACAGTTCCATGTCCTTTTTATGTTGAGGACACCAGAACTGCACACAATACTCCAAGTGAGGTCTCACGAGAGCAGAGTAAAGGGGCAGGAGCACCTCCCTCGACCTCCTGGTCACGCTTCTCTTGATGCAGCCCAGGATACGGTTGGCTTTCTGGGCTGCAAGCGCACACTGCCGGCTCATGTTCACTTTTCCATCGACCAACACCCCCAAGTCCTTCTCCGCAGGGCTGCTCTGAATCTCCTCCCCGCCCAACCTGTAGCTGTGCCTGGCATTGCTCCAACCCAGGTGTAGGACCTTGCACTTGGCATGGTTAAACTTCATCAGGTTGGCATCAGCCCACCTCACAAGTGTGTCAAGGTCCCTCTAGATGGCATTCCTTCCCTCCGACTTATCAACCGAACCACACAGCTTGGTGTCATCGGCAAACTTGCTGAGGGCGTACTCAAGCTCACTGTCCATGCCACCCACAAAGATGTTGAACAAGACTGGTCCCAACACCGATCCCTGGGGGACACCACTTGTTACTGGTCTCCAGCTGGACACTGAGCACTACTCTTTGCATGCGGCCATCCAGCCAGTTCTTTATCCACCGAGTGGTCCACCTATCAAATTGATGTCTCTCCAACTTAGAGAGAAGGATGTCATGTGAGACAGTGTCAAAGGCTTTACACAAATCCAGGTAGATGACATCAACTGCTCTGCCCCTGTCCATCAGTTCTGTAGCCCCTTCATAGAAGGTCACCAGATTGGTCAGGCAGGATTTCCCCTTAGTGAAGCCATGCTGGCTGTCACCAAGCACCGTGTTCGTTTTCATGTGCCTCAGCATGCCTTCCAGGAGAATCCACTCCAAGATTTTGCCAGGCACAGAGGTGAGACTGACTGGTCTGTAATTCCCTGGTTCATCCATTTTCCCCTTCTTAAAAATGGGGGTTATATTTCCCTTTTTCCAGTCATTGGGAACTTCACCTGACTGCCATGATTTTTCAAATATGATGGACAGTGGCTTAGCAACTTCATTTGCCAGCTCCTTCAGGACCCGCAGGTGGATTTCATCCGGTCCCATGGAATCAGGTTCCTAAGGTGGTCCCGAACAAGATCCTCCCCCACAGTGGGCCCAGGGTCCCCACCCTCACCGTCCCCGCGTCTGCCTTCCAAGACGTGGGTGGTGTGGTCAGAGCATTTGCCGGTAAAGACTGAGGTAAAGAAGTCATTAAGAACCTCAGCCTTCTCCAAGTCCAGGGTAGCCAGTTCTCCCGATAGCTTCTGGAGAGGGCCCACGGTGTCCCTAACCTGTCTTTTATTGGCAATGTACCTATAAAAGCCCTTCCTGTTATCCTTAACATCCCTAGCCAAGTTTAATTCTAAGTGGGCCTTAGCTTTCCTAACCTGGTCCCTAGTTTCCCGGACAACATCTCTGTATTCTTCCCAGGCCTCCTGACCTTGCTTCCACCTTTTATAAGCCTCTTTTTTCCTTCGAATTTTGCTCAGCAGCTCCTTATCCATCCAAGGAGGTCTCCTGGCCCTCCTGCTGAACTTGCTTCTAGTTGGGATGCATCGCTCCTGAGCTTGCAGCAGGAGATCCTTGAATATCAACCAACAGTCTTGGGCCCCCCTGCCCTCTAGTGCTGTATCCCATGGAACCTTACTGAGCAGGTTCCTGAAGAAGCCAAAGTCTGCTCTCTTGAGGTCCAGGGCCGTGAGCTTGCTGCACGCTCTTCTCACTGTCCTGAGGATCTCAAACTCGACCATCTCATGATCGCTGCAATCAAGGCTGCCCTGGCGTGTCACATTCCCAACCAGCCCTTCCCTGTTGGTGAGGACGAGGTCAAGCATGGCACCTCTCCTTGTCGGCTCCTCTATTACTTGCGGAAGGAAGTTGTCTTCCACACAATCGAGGAACCTTCTGGATTGCTTGTGCCGGGCCGTACCATCCCTCCAACAGATATCAGGGTGGTTGAAGTCTCCCATGAGAACAAGGGCCTGCGAGCGTGAGGCTGCGCTTATCTCTCTATGGGGCACTTCATCCACTGAGTCCCCTTTGTCAGGCGGTCTGTAACAGATCCCCACAATAATGTCTCCCATCACTGTTCTCCCTTTAACCCTGACCCACAAACTCTCTGTCGACTGCTCACCTGTCCCCAGACAGAGTTCCATACTCTCCAGCCTATCCCTAACATAAATAGCAACTCCCCCTCCCCGTCTGCCGGGCCTGTCTTTCCGAAAGAGCCGGTAACCTTTCATTCCAACACACCAGTCATAGGTGCCATCCCACCATGTTTCTGTGATGCCTATGATATCATACCCCCGTAGATGTGCACACATCTCTAATTCCTCTTGTTTGTTCCCCATACTACGGGCATTTGTGTAGAGGCATCCATCCGCAGGTCCTTAAGCAGCTGGCAAATGAAGTTGCTAAGCCACTGTCCATCATATTTGAAAAATCATGGCAGTCAGGTGAAGTTCCCAATGACTGGAAAAAGGGAAATATAACCCCCATTTTTAAGAAGGGGAAAATGGATGAGCCAGGGAATTACAGACCAGTCAGTCTCACCTCTGTGCCTGGCAAAATCTTGGAGTGGATTCTCCTGGAAGGCATGCTAAGGCACATGAAAAAAAAAAAAAAAGTGCTTGGTGACAGCCAGCATGGCCTCACTAAGGGGAAATCCTGCCTGACCAATCTGGTGGCCTTCTATGATGGAGCTACAGAACTGATGGACAGGAGTAGAGCAGTTGATGTCATCTACCTGGACTTGCGCAAAGCGTTTGACACTGTCTCACATGTTATCCTTCTCTCTAAGTTGGAGAGACATCATTTTGATAGGTGGACCACTTGGTGGATAAAGAACTGGCTGGATGGCCGCACGCAAAGAGTTGTGGTCAATGGCTCAATGTTCAGCTGGGGACCAGTAATGAGTGGTGTCCCCCAGGGATCGGTGTTGGGACCAGTCTTGTTCAACATCTTTGTGGGTGGCATGGACAGTGAGCTTGAGTACGCCCTCAGCAAGTTTGCCGATGACACCAAGCTGTGTGGTTCGGTTGATAAGTTGGAGGGAAGGAATGCCATCTAGAGGGACCTTGACACGCTTGTGAGGTGGGCTGATGCCAGCCTAATGAAGTTTAACCATGCCAAGTGCAAGGTCCTACACCTGGGTTGGAGCAATGCCAGGCACAGCTACAGGTTGGGCGGGGAGGAGATTCAGAGCAGCCCTGCAGAGAAGGACTTGGGGGTGTTGGTCGATGGAAAAGTGAACGTGAGCCGGCAGTGTGCGCTTGCAGCCCAGAAAGCCAACCGTATCCTTGGCTGCATCAAGAGAAGTGTGACCAGGAGGTCGAGGGAGGTGCTCCTGCCCCTTTACTCTACTCTCGTGAGACCTCACTTGGAGTATTGTGTGCAGTTCTGGTGTCCTCAACATAAAAAGGACATGGAACTGTTAGAACAAGTGCAGAGGAGGGCCACGAGGATGATCAGGGGACTGGAGCACCTCATGGATGAAGATAGGCTGAGAAAGTTGGGGCTGTTCAGCCTGGAGAAGAGAAGGCTGTGTGGAGACCTCATAGCAGCCTTCTAGTATCTGACAGGGGCCTATAGGGATGCTGGGGTTGGACTCTTCATGAGGGACTGTAGTGATAGGACTTGGGGTAACGGGTTCAAACTTAAACAGGGGAAGTTTAGATTGGATCTGAGGAAGAAATTCTTTACTGTGAGGGTGGTGAAGCACTGGAGTGGGTTGCCCAAGGAAGTTGTGAATGCTCCATTGCTGACGATATTCAAGGCCGGGTTGGACAGAGCCTTGGGTGGCATGGTTTAGTGTGAGGTGTCCCTGCCCGTGGCAGGGGGGTTGGAACTAGATGATCTTAAGGTCCTTTCCAACCCTAACTATTCTATGATTCTATGATTCTATGATCGTAGCTACACAACTAATCCTGCCTGTCAAGAAGCAGATCTTGCTGTGATGATACCAAATGTTTATGACATTTTGTCTTTAAGATTAGAAAGTACTGATTTTCTTCCACAGTGTTCCCCATCATTAACAGTAAAACTGTAAACCATTAAAGAGACATCTGCATGTCCATCCATCTTCCTTTTACCTCAACGCTCTCTAACATCTACCTGATGCCTACCAGCCTAAGTTTGGAGAAGGTACATTTAAGATATTTTGATCTTGAACACAACCTTAAAGCCATAACCCTTTGATCTTGCAGTCAGTCACCATGACAAAGGAGCTGTACTTTGCGTGAAATCCAGGATGGAGGGTGTTAACCCATGTGAGTCTGTTCCATACCCTACTTGATTCATTGTTTTGGGGGAATGTTTAAATGGGAAAGTGTTTTTAAGCTTCCTTCACATACTTTTAGACAAACCCAGGAAGTGTTTTTGGAAGATGCTAAATAGCATCTTTTAGCAGTACTACTGTGTTGACAGATTACAAATACTGGCCCTTTGTAGTTACTGTTTTCAAAGTGACAATGAAAGACCCAGATCGGTGCATCTATAAGTAATTTGCATTTTGTGTTATTTTTGTACAATTATGTGTTTTTGAAGAAGGAAAGGTTTTTTCCTCTTCTCTCTCTCCTCCTACTCCCTCCCCCCCAGAGTTCCCTTAATTACTTTCAGTTCAAGTTGACTTACCATCTTATTCTAGGTAATGAAAGTCAGATGGGAAATAGTGAAACGTGGTCTAAAGTCAATCAGTCTGTTAGGTTGAATACAAAACGCACTTGTGGTTCATTCACTCCTGGTAGGGAGCCAGAGATACAGATGATTCCCACTGAACACCCAAAGAAATGAAAAAAGATCATTAAAGCAAATATCAACGCTGAAGATAGGAGGGGGAATGAACACAATGTGTGCTCTCTCTGAAGTGCTGCTGTGTTACAAAAGCATAGTAAATAGTTCACATGAATTTCAGAAGTTTTTATATTTTTTTTTCCTGATTCCCTCCCCAAAAGCTCCATCAGCCTAGATTATGAGTGAAGTGACACAAAGCAATGGTACTTTTATTGCAATTTGCATATTCATGTAGGAGAGACTAAAGTGAAGTCCCTGTGAGTTAACTTTTCTAGGGCTGGGGAGCACCCTTTGAAGGGAAATGGTTGCATGGAGGGAACTCAGCTCTGCCCTCTCTAGTTCAGAGCTGGGAGAGGCTGCAATGTCATGAGCTATTGCAAGTAAGGTGTGCGGTCATGCTTTCAGGCTCCTTTCCCTACCCAGGGGCCTTTGGTTGACTAATAGAGGTCTTGAGAAGAGGTTGGCAACTGCAGCTGGACCTCAGCAGCTTATTTGGCTGTTCTTGCCATAAGCATGTGCCTGCTTTTGGCAGCCAGGTTTCTTTGCTATTCCTGTCTCCCAGCTCCCTGACAAAGTGTGGTCTGCAGACTCTGCTTGCTTGTCCAGCCATTATCAGGTAAAAACCTGTGTGCATGCCCTTCCTTGAGGTGGGACTCGGAAGAGACCACTTCTAGTGCCATCATGCTTTTCCTTCTGTGCTTCCGTGTGATACTGTGGGCCACAATGAGGTTAACTGGGCACTGGCCTCTCTTGAGTCTCTCTTCTTTACTCCTTACCAGGAAAGACCTGTCTGAGCAGAGAAATCCTCATTTTCAGTTCACATCTTGCACATTAAAGCTTGAGCAAAATTTCCTAGGTAGGGTGGCATATCTGAAGCATTGTAACTGCTGATTTCTCTCTGGCTTGCAGGTGTTGGGTTTGTTTTCAGCTCATTGCCATTAATTGGAATGAATTTTAATGACTTCATGTGGCTTAGATTGGAGGCAATTATAATTGATTCCATGGGTACATGCCAGATAAATGTATATGGGAAATCTCTTGATCAAAGAATTGTTTCCTTGAAGCATCAAAACCTGACAGTGCCAGCAGATAGCCAGCATCAGCCTGAACTATGAAGTCTGAATTACTCTGTGGTTGCAAAACCAGCTCCAGTTGTTCTTAATCCTTCAGACCACTGGCAAGGTCCCTTCTCACTATGATATGCCTCAGTTCCCCCTCTCTGCAAGGATGTCAGTGCTAAAAGTCACCAGGTTTTTGAGATCACTTAACCAATCATTCAATGTGACCAAACCCAGCTGCATGCGTAAAGTAACTGCAAATGACTCCAGGAAAGGGATGGCATCTTAGGACCCCACACCTATCATTTGGGGGTATCTGTGAACGACAGAACATGAGGGAAAATTGCTCATCTTGACATCTCTCACAAAATGGGGCTTGCTTATCAGCCCTTTCCTCATAGGACAAGAAAAGCATGAAAACGTGGCCCTGTGTTAATTTTTCAGGCTTCTCCTGTCCTTTCCTAGTGCTCAATTTTTCCTTTTCAGATGAAGGGCTCTATGCTAATGAAGATTAAAATGTCTGTCTGTCCATCCATGGTGCAGGCGCAGAACAAGTCAGCCAGTGTTAATATGTCTCTGGCTTTCCTCAGCCCTTTCTTCAGACAGCCCATGGTCTCACAGGGAAGAAGGTGCGTGCTGATGGAAATGACTCATTTGTCTCAGCAGGCAGAAGGTGTGTGAGAGGCTCCTGGATGATGACAGCGCACATGTATTCTTTTTTCAGGAGCTCAGAGTTAAACGTACTTTTTAATAATGATGAGATACTTACATTTGCATAAGCGTCAGCCTTAATGGGACTTTAAAATGGATGAAATAGCATAGGGATCACTCCTGTACAATTCGAGAGGCTGGAAAGATGGTTTGAGAGGAGTGGTGCATATCTTCCTGGCGTGGAGGGTAATGCCTGTGATCCTCCTCAGCACCTGCACAGGGTGCTGTCAGCAAACGTAATAAATTGTGCTCTATAAGAGGCCACAGAAGAGCCCTAAGCTACACAGCCTAACATTGGAAACAGCCTCCAGCATGCATGTTAAAAGAGATACTATGAAATATGGGGATAAGACAATTTTACAAATTAAAGCAGGTCAGTGTTACTGGGAGGCAGTCGGGCAGTGGTGACTGCCCCTCTGTTCACATGTTTTTACTGTGCAACTGGTGCAGCATGCTGAAACTTCTTTGTTGGATTGGTTTTTTTTTGTTTGTTGTTTTTTCTTTTTTCTTTTTTTTTTCAAGCCATGCTGTATTATCTGGGTTGTTTCCATGGGCTAAGAAGGAGGAGAATTACTGTAGTCCAGCTTCTGTGTATTGATCAGTAACTTGGTCTTCTGCTCCAACTTGATTTGGAGCTTGAGCTCTGAGTGGGGTTTGGTTTTTGTGTCCCTTGGGCGTGTTCACAGCTTGCTGATTTTAGTTAAGCTTGAGGAGGACTTTCCATGAAGCATCTTTTTTCTTGCTGTGCTATCCTTTTTCAGATTGGAGGATGTGTGAACCTGCAGCGTGGCCGTGGTGACTTTCCCATAATGAACCAAGAAAGGTCTTTGCAGGGACACCGCAGCTGAACACAATATTGGTCCTTTGGCAATCCAGTATAGGAATTTCTCTGAGGAGATAGATAGGAAAGTGAGTATCCACTGCTGGCCAAGGGGAAAGGATCTTAATTCAGCTACAAAACTCTTGTAACTCTTTGCATCTAGTTGCAGGTGACAGCAGTCTTGGACAGGTGCTCAATCAGCCTTAGGGACATGACAGGTTTACCTAGCTCATTTTTAGTAAAGGTTTCCACAGAACTGCCATAATGCCTCTAACTGGACACTGGCAGAAACCTGGCATTTTCTCCCTATGGCTACTGCTGCCCTGACATACTCCAACCCTTCTTTGGGGATCTCAGCAGGGCTTGGTAATTCTGGTGCACCACTGTGCTGAGGCAAAGATGTGGTTGCTAAAAGGCTTCAGTAAATCAAAGAGTGGCCAGGGGGCTTGGATCTAATCCAGCTGTCAGTATAGACACAGCAAATAACATATTGACCAAACTTGTCTATGTCCCCTTGCAGGGATCAGATACTAGTTCCTGTTCCACAAGAACTAAAGCTGCTCTGACAGGAGTGACTGATGCCTTTAGATCCAGGAGTCACAGTTCAGCTGATGTTCATGACCCAGCCAATGGACTGTAGCATGGTTTTGCAGAAAACTATTTCTTTGCAGTCTAGATTTGGTTTCAGGCTCTTACATGGGAATATTAGTTCCTCTGAAAGATTATTTTGTAGTTGCCTTTATTTCTGTCAAAGCTGTTCTATTTTTATTTTTTTTAATTGGAGCTGCTCTGTAACAGCTATGATTATAAATCATATTTGAGATAACTTTCCAGTGCCTTAAAATTACATTCATCTGGCTCTTGCTTTAGAAAGGGCTGATCTCACAACACCCCTTATCCCTTTTCCTGATGTCAGCAGCAGCCCTGTTAGGACTGGAGTCTTTCAGTTTAATTGACAAAACCTTAATTAGAAATAGTTTCAACTCCCTGGCACAGACTGGGGACAATTCACACCAGTGATAAGAAGTGAGTCCTCAGAAAAGAAAGCTGGATAGCAGCAAGACAGAGCACTCATCAGCCTGATAGTCCCATGTAAGCTGGTGGATTGCTGGTTCTATATATGTTTGTAGGTTCTGATTGGGTACCACAGTCCAATCTAGTCCTGCCCAAGATCCAGTGGCCTGCACGCAGCTTGATCTTGCAAACAACCTCATTGAGAAACTGCATGTTGATACCCGGTTTGTCCTTCAGGTAGGGCCTGGTAGGACTGTCCATCCTGGGAGTGTATGTAGTCCCTGCACATACTTAGCCCTGGGTGCTTCTCTGGATCATTTTTGCAAGAGCACTTTGTAGTTGTGGTATGGATTAAGATGTATGGATTAGGATCCCAACCACCATGTTTTTTTCAGATGAGTTTCCAAGGAGTTGAAACCAGCTGATCATGATGAACCGTACACTTGGCTTTGTGACTTTGAAATGAAAGTGTCCTTGTAACCTCTCTTTCTTCAGTGACAAAGAATAACTTCAGTGACAAAGAAGCATGGTGTGATGCTACACTAGTATTTGTCCCAGCTAGTGCAGAGTGAAGCAAAGGTAATGCCTTAAACTCTGCAGTCTTTCCCTGTGCAACAGTGAGGCTTGGATGCTGCTGGCAGTGGGGGAGATGCTGCCTTTTTGCCATGAAACTTTGGTCAGAAATGGACGTGGCTTTTTAAAAGAGACCCTTTAGGGCATTAAAAAAGGAGCAGAAGGACTCTCTTACTTTATTTTTGTTGTCTTTTTTCCTTTTTATATTTTCTTTTTTTTTTTTTTTTCCTATAAAGGGAGAAACCAGCTGTCCCAGCCCAGTGGGGTACGTTTGAAATGCTTTTGAAAGGCTCTGTGAGGAGCTGGACTTCCATAACAATTTTCTGCAGCTAAATAACAAAAAGTAACTAAACTGAAACAACTGTGAGGAAGTCTAGAGGCCTCTCGCAAAGTCTGCTGCTGAAAGACAAGCTTTCCTTGTGTCTTAGAGAATAGCTGCTGGCCAGGACAGACTTTCAAGCATCTGAGCAAAGAGATAAAGAGCACATATATGTGCGTGTGCGTGTGAATCCCATGGACAGCTTTGAGTCAGGAAAAAAGCCTCCCTGAAAGCCAGAGAAGGCAGTGTGGGAGTTAGTGTCACCAAATGCTCCCCCTAGAGTCTTTGAAAAATCACACTGGGTGCCTATTTCCCAAACAGATTAAAATGAAAATAATGGATTTCCTAATGAACCCTACATGAGACGAGGGAGGCGTTTTCTATACATACATGCATACCATTATATATAGGTACACAGAGGCTTTACATGTAGTCATATATGGACAGAGCCTTGGGCGGCATAGTTTAGTGGGAGGTGTCCCTGCCCATGGCAGGGGGGTTGGAACTAGATGATCTTAAGGTCCCTTCCAACCCTAACTATTCTATGATTCTATGATATGTATGCATATATGCTTAAGAAATTTTAACTGTTTTTGTAGCCATTTTTCTTGGATATATCTTTCCCTCTGCTCTTTTAAGCTCTTCTTTTTTATACTTTTCTTGCCCACTAACACATTTCCCATCTTTTCCCCAAATCAGAACCTGTGTGGCCAAGCCTTGTCTTTCTGCAACCGGCCTACTCGTAGCTAGAAGAAAAGAAATACAGGGCTTTGTGTGGGTGAAAGATTTTCTCTTTTCCCTGGATAACTGAAAATAAATGGTGATTAGATTAAAACAAACAACCATGTGTTCCTACACCCCACCACTGAGACTGGACCTGAGAAATGGAAGAGACTGCTGGTGTGGATCTGTAGTAATCATAGCTTGGCGTGATGGAGCACCCTTCAGGCAAAGGAAATAGACCCCCAGCTTGCTTTGCGTTTTATTGGTCTGATCCTGTGGAGCTGTGTTGATTTACCACAGCAGAAAAAACTGTGTTTGTAGATGTGTGTTAGCGAAATCAATTCACCCACTCTGGAGCGCAGGCTGGTGGAGGCTGAGCACAGCAGGGGCTCCATGCCTGCTGCAGCAGGCAAGTTCTGAGGACAGCAAAAGAGGGATGGAAGAAGCAAATGACATGCAGGCAGCGGGGTTCAGGATGTGACCAGGGTGAGTAGGAAACCTCTGCAGTGATTCATGGTGATGGCCATTCCTCAAGCCCCCTAACACACCAGCTCCATGCAGGCACCGTGGTGAGGCATTTCCAAACCTGCGCTGCTGCCATGTTGAGCAGCCACCACTTGCCATAACATCACCTGAGTGGGGGTGTGGTGTGATATGTGTCTGCTTTGTCCTGATCTATAAAACACTTGTATGGATTGATTTCCTGTCTCGTGCTGTGCCTTTGGGTTTCCAGGCACCTCCTCCAGGCCCGGGCTCTGGTGGTGTGGGCTCCCTGCTGGGGAAGTTGCAGTTTTTTTCACACCTGTTTTCCTCTTGGGCAATGGGACTGTTTTAAAATGCTCCACTCCACTAACTCAGCTGGGGGGGGGGGGGGGGGCACAGCTCAAGGCCATGGGTTTGCTCAACCAGAGTGGTAGCACTGGTGGCTTTTTGCCTTTGTCAACCCCCTGTGGCCCATTAGGAAAATCAAGAGCTGCCTACAGGGCCCTTTCTGTCCCCTCAACACAGCTTGCCATGACAGACTTCTTAAGCAGAGCATGTTATGACCTTGTTGACATGACCTTTGAAGCCTAATGTTGTAATGAGGGTTCCTTGCAAATGAGCTCCTTCAGAGATATTCAGTGTGATGGGTACCCATCTTCCTGTCTCATGAAGGAGTAGCAGCAAAGGCATCAGAAACCAGAAGATGAGAGTAGAAAATCTGAATAAATAAGCAATTCTGTTAACAATAGAGGGACTGAAATGCTCTCAATCATCTTTTCCCCTCTTTTGTAACATGTGTCTCCTTCCACCCAATGGTGTGGTGGGGATAGGAAAAATTCAATGTATTACTGGAAACCTTAGCAAGTGTGGAGAAAAAGGTGCACTGAGATGGGGCCAGTGGAGTTTGCAAGTTTGTTGAAAGCACAATGAAAACACACCACTTAGTGAGTATATAAATAATTCCATACATTATTCTATAGCACATCAAAACACAGAGCCAGCCTTACACGCTTCAACAATTTTTGCTTCTGAGTGTTTTAAATGAGCTTGAAACCCTCTCAGACGCTTTTCTTCATAGGTGAATGGCTATCCAATGTACCAAAAGCAAAAATGTAATTAAACTTTAAACTCCTAAAATGCCAAGTACCGCTGGGATAATGCATGGGTAAAACAGTAATTGTTTGTATTTACTCTACGTCTAGTTAGCATTACTTTTCAGGTGCCTGCCAGAAATGCTAGCTTGGGAAAGGCAAAAACTGTAAGAATTAGTTTCTCTTTGTAAATTCAGAGCTTCAAAGTCTTAACTGACTTTTAATGTTGTGTGATCTCATTACCTGCATGCTGAGAATAGTGCTCTACTTGATGCTGGCAATGCAGTGGGGCTTCTCTCACATATATTTCAAAGCCCTCCCCACAACCATACAGCCTTCCTCTGAAACCCTAGTACCATTACATCCCATCTCAGAGGATTCGAGCATGCTGTGTGCATGCCCTCGAGGCTGCAATGTTAAAAAGGAGTAACAAGTCCCTGGTCTCTTTCCCTCAAGTCTTTTACCCATCTTTTTGGGGCCAGAGGCATTGGAGAGCCACATGTCCTAGGCATCAGACTAACATCTGTGTGCTGTGTTGTCTTCTTAGTAAGAAGTGAGGAATTAAGCCCTTATAAGAACATGGACAGAAGAAAGGGTGTCTAAATTGCCATACTAAGAAAGTCTTTTGCTGCCAGGTCATGTGGCAAATCATGTTAAGCCTATTATATTCAACTGGGTGCCCCTTGAATGGGTTCTCAAGGAAGTTGTGAATGCTCCATCCCTGGTGGTGTTCAAGGTGGGGTTGGACGTAGCCTTGTGTGGCATGGTTTAGTGTGAGGTATCCTTGCCCATGGCAGGGAGTTTGGAACTAGATGATCTTAAGGTCCTTTCCAACCCTAACTATTCCATGGTTCTATGAAAACTGTGCTGGTACATACGCATATGCAGAATCTAAATGATCCTACCAAAAGCTTAGGGGTTTATTGAATTTATGAGCAGACTCTGATAATGTTCTCAAATTTCTGCTCTGTTGAGAAAAAAGTTTGCTAAATTTCCAAATCTCATTTTAATATGGTAACTGTAAAGAGGTGTGGGAGAGAAAAGCAAATGCAAATTAAACCACACCTTTCTTGAGCACTGCAGATAATTCATAGGAGCAGGTATGAATTTGTTCTTCAGTATTTGAAGGGGCTTCTGTATGTGTAATTGATAAAGGCTGTGCAGGGACTCTGAGGTTAGTAAACACTGCAGGGAATTTTTCTTTTTACAGTTCTGGCCTTTTGCAAAATGGACTTTTCCACTACCAATAAACCATGATTTCCAAGCAGAGGTGTTATGCACTGAATACATTTTTAACTTGGCCCCAGCTTGCTTTTGAGCAGATGTGAGTCCAATTTTCATACTAATGGGTGTGTTGAGCTTATAAAACTGTGATAAAACATCTTAGTAGCAATTCTGAGTTTGTGTTTTGCCAGACTTCTCCAGTTTACTGGTGGTTCAGGTAGTTCTACAAGTTCCTGAAAGGATCTGCATTTGCAGAGCAAGTTCTGCTAGTGCTCAGATATTTTGCATGAAGTACATTGCAGACTGTTGTAGGATCGTATCTTTGTTTTGGGGCACTGAAAAGGTTGTATACTGACTCACGCTAAAGATCAGAATTCCAGTGTACTGCTGTAAACAAGATCTCTGGAGCGATCAAGAAATTGGAAGAACTTCTGGAAAACTGAACTTCTGTGGAGGTTTGATCAGTTCTCAAAGCAGAAGATTCCTTTCTGCATCTAGAAACTCCCTTTCCTTGATATCTCTTTTATTTCCTCTCAAACAGTTGGGTAAGGGAATTAAAGCAAAAATAACGCTTTTACTCCCACCCTTCTTTTTTTAAATGGCTTGTGATAAAGCCTTGCGGTAAAGACCAGTGGAATCAATACCGCAATGATCGTGAGAGACTAGTCCCAAACAGCTTTGATTGTTTGGTTTTGGGTTTTTTTTAGTATGTTTGCTAGGGTTGTTTATTGTTTGGTTTTGTTGTTGTTGTGGGATTTTTTCATTATTTATTTTAACTTTTTTTCTTTTTTCATTTTGCAGTCTCTGGAACTCATCTGGCCAATATAGTCGCCTGCAGTGTGGTCACCTACATCAAACTCCCTTAAGGGTGAGGGGGAAATAGGTGCTTCCAAGGAGTCATTCATGGTTTGGGGGGGGCTGTCTGCTGAGAGGGATTAAACTAGCCTTGTTCCCTCAGCAGCTTCTGTGGGAAATACAAATCATAAGATCACAAGGTTTCCAGCTGTGTAGTCTAGGGACCTTTGTGTAAAATGCTGGTTGGTAGCAATTTAGCTCTAGAGTCAATCTGCACATACAGAGCCTGGAGAATGTAAATCAGCAATCCCTTTGCCTGATCATAACAAACTTGTGGCAATTACTCTTTCCTGGTGGGATCTCAGGCTATCCTTGGGGAATAGGAAGCCAGTATCTTTAGAAATCTTAGTTGAATGCTGTGTCCCCTTTCGTTTCCAGCTTGCCTAGTTAACAGATGAAAGACTCATGCAAGAACAGGCTTGTCCATCTCCTGAACAATGTGCTTCAGGGTAGCCAAAAAGTCGATTGAAAACCAACCCACAGAAAGGTGGTCAGACAAACCAGAGAGAACTATCTTTCCTTTTAGCACCAGGGGGTCTGCAGGTTTCCCATCCAATGCCTTTTGTTATTAACAGCAGCAAGGCAGAGGCTGTCTTTGGCATCAATGGATGGGTGTGAGAGGTTGCAGTCAGGGTGGAGGTGAAAGGACAGCAATCTGAACACATCAATCAGGCTTGTTCCTGCCATTTTCTCTGAGACAAGTAACAAAGTTATATAATCAAAGAAAAGGCAAACAAAGCAGATCTGAGGAGTAGTGGGTTTAGTAGCCAGCTGTATGTGTCTCCTACTGTAGGGAGCTGCCAGGACTGCGGGGTTTTAGAATGGAGAAGGTGCCTGTTCAAGCCAGACAGGTTCAAGCCCGCTTCTCCCTATGAACAAATTTCTAGCTGTTCTGTCCCAGAGAAAGTGAATGTGAAAAACGTGCCACATCTTAATGATTGTTTTGACTTTTTCTCTGGGTTTATGGATGAAGCAAAAGCAGAACCTCCTGTCAGAAGGCAGACCAATAATGAAGTAGGTTGCGTGTGCCTCAGTGTATGTCAGTCCCTTGTGTCATGATTTAAACCCAGACAACAACTAGGTGCTATGCAGCCACTCACTCCCCCATCACCTTCTGCCACCCTGGGAGGAGAATCGGAAGGAGGTAAACCTCACAGGGTGAGATAAGAACAGTATAATAATTGAAATTAAGTAACATATAGTGATAAAAATTCCAACAATACTGATGATAGTAATAGGGAACAACAAAAAAAGGAGAAATGAAAATTCAGAAAACACAAGTGATGCACAATACAATTCTTTGTCACCCACTGACTGACACTCAGCTTGACCCGAGTCCGTTCTGGGTAATGCTTTCCAGTTTATATATTGAACATGACGTGCTGTGGTATGGAGTACCCCTTTGGCTAGTTTGGGTCAGGTGTCCTGTCTCTGCTTCCTCCTGGCTTCCTGTGCCCCTCCTCACTGACAGAGCATGAGAATGAATAGCCCTTGATAGGAGTAAGCATCACTTAGCAACAACTAAAAATATTGGTGTGTTATCAGCATTGTTCTCAGACTAAAGTTGAAAACACAGCACTGAACCAGATACTAGGAAGAAAATTAACTCTATCCCAGCTGAAACCAGGACACCTTGACATTCCCAAAGGATATCTCCTGGGTTTTAAATATTTTCTTTTTATTTGCACCTGTTTCTCTGTTTCTTTCAAATCTTCTCTGCTTTTCTGCTGGAAGTTCCTTTCCTTGTCTCATTCCAACTTAAGTTTCTCAATCCAGCTTCTTTCCTTTCTTGCTCCATATTTGCTCTTTCAGGCCTCCTAAACAGACTCTCCACTGCCACCATTCTTTCCCTTCTCTTTGAATACCTGCCTGCTCTTCCTCCCATCCCCACGTTTTCTCTTCTCTAGCTTCATTTTAGTCTGAAATCCTCTCTCAGCTTTTCAATGTCCCGGTAAACCTCATGCCCCCCAGATAGTGTTTTTCACCTCTTGGACAGTGACTCGTTCTTCCTCCTCCTCCACTTCTTTCTTTTTCTGTCACACCCTGAATTCGCCTCTCCCATATTGCTTCATTGCAGGGAGGATTTACAGTCTCTGTATTGATCAGCTTAGTCTTATTTTCTCAGCTGCTTTGTAGCAGGGCTAAATATATTCTATGTGTAATGTGGGTTGGGTTTTCTCTTGCACTGTCACTAAAGCATCAGAGGTTACATAAAGGCATATATCATTATACTGTATTATGGCTCTACAGCATAATCGTGCTACACAGCAGAAAGGCTGCAAAAAACTAAGATTACACTTCTTCCTACTAGGCGGTGAATTGTGATTAGAGAACCCAATGGAAAAATTGGGTTGCTTCATTTCGTTCTGCTCTCAATTCATCAGCCTGAGAGTTAATCTCTTGCCTGTAGCTGTGGCAGACTGAAATAGCACCATTTGTTCTAGCAAGTGGGCAGAGAGGACATGGCTGACCTGCTGAGCTTCTCTTTGCCAGCTGGCAGCTGTTTGGAGATGTGGGCTGAAGTGAAGATCTGCTCGTGTGTGGCTAGGATCTAATTATGTTGTTGATCTGATGTTTTCTGTTGTTCATTAGGTCTAAAACTGGAAGCAATGTGCTATTTTAGTCCTCAGGCTGCTTATGTCCCACCTGTGTTTTGTGTGTCTGGGAGTAATGACGAGCGCTTTATTTTCCTGAGATCACAGAATTAGCCCAGCAAGGGTGCTAGGAACTTTTTAAAAGATGTCTTGAAGTAGATAGAGAACATGGTATTTGGCTTTAATTACTCTTTAGCAAGGTTTATATAATGCCAGGCAGCATATCTAGATATTGCAGGATTGTTGTCATGGCAGTTTCTTTCATGAGGTGAAAAGAAGAATATCCCACTTTCTCTGTTTTTCCAAGAATCTTATATTTAATGAAATTAGTATGACTTCATTCATTGCTGTGTAGTCTTTTGTTGAAAAATCTAGTAGGGTTACTTATCTGGCTTCTAAGAACCATGCAGGGTACATCAGCAACCTATCAAGCAACAAATGTTAAAAAATGGTATCTGGATACACAACTTCTCAGTAGGTTTTTTGTTTTTCATCATACTCTGAAGGCTTTTAATCGTTACCTCATTGACTTTGTGTGTGAGATTCTAAGTCCCTGAAGACCTGGGTTGTGCCTCTCTGTATCTCTCTGATTTGCTTACTGTGTGAAGTGTTTGAGTGGTTTGAGCAAAGCAACATTAGAATAGTACTATGGCATGGTGTTAAAAACAGCGTCACCCGTTTGACTTAATATTTAACTTCTACTGGAATAAATGGAAAAATGTTCAGTCTTTATCTGCTCCACATTTATGCTTTGTCTCTCTCCAGCTCTAAATGTGTTGTCTTTGTTCTGCTTTCCATCACAGATGAATTGGGACTGCCTCAAGCTGGCTGTTCTATTTTTTAAAACCATTACTGGTAAAAGACTATGTTATGATATATCCAGTTCCAGTGAACTGTATTTGAGGGATGGATAAAGAACTCATGACTGCCAGTTGAAGAGATACTAATGTATAAATGTGAATAAATACATATATGTAAGTACAAATGCACATACATACAAAATCATGATTTTCATCTTCGATTCTTAACGGTGCTGCCCTAAAGGACACTGCTTCTGCCACATGGTTGAAAGCACAGTGGCTATTTCTGCATTTTTCCCTCTCTCCCTGAATTTTTTATTTTGGTCTGTTTCCTAATTGGTCTTCACAGCTCACGTTCGTTTCTTTTTAACAGTCAGTTTCGTTTTCGGTGAGCACAGCCCCTCTAATTTTTCCAATAGTGCAGCATGAGATAACAAAAGAAGAGCTGTTCTCACTTGCAATTTAATTTCTTACAATGTTGTGAACAGAATGGTAATTAAACACCATTTTGCTATTTCAGGAACACAAAGTACACAAACCATTGGTCCATGCAGAGTCTGAACACTTCATAGCATTAAGGTATTTATCTTCAAGACAACTTCTCCCAGGAGGTGAGAGTATAATATCTGTTTTTCCTGATGATGAATGGATGCACAGAGCTATTAATTGACTTCCAACGACATATAAGGAAGAGTCACTAGACAAATCTATGTCTCTTGACTACTGAACTTTTAACCATAAAACCGAACTCCTTTCAATAACTCATGTACTGTATACTTGAATTTAACAGATCATTTTCTTTCTGTTTGTGTGTCCATCTAATACTGCCAACTATAGTTTTGGAGTAGTATCTTTTAGTAACAGTAAATAGGAAGAAACTCAACTTCTAAAGATTCTACCTGGTTAGCAATTTTGGTGTTTGTCATTACAGGAATAGAAATCAGCTATTTTTAGTCCATTACTTTTCCCAAAAAATGCAAATAATTTCTTCCATGTCTAAGGCTTTGAATTCATGTATTCTGTTAATTTTTTCAACTGGAATGCATTTAGCGTATGGTGAAGCTGGTTTTATATCAAGTGATGAGAAAATCTTGAGAAGATGGCGGGGAGGCTAAGTGTTCAGACAGTAAAGTTTCTGATAAGATATTAATACAGAAGTAGCTATAAAACATTTGGGAAAGCATTTCTAAAAATACTGTGACTTTAATGACAATAAAAATTAAAGAAGTGTTGTTCATGTAGATTAATTTTTAATGACTGCATAAATAACCTTCATATATGTAAACATATAATGAACTTGTGCTATATCGCAGAATCATATAATGGTTTGGGTTGGAAGAGACCCTGAAGATCATCTAGTTCCAATCCCCCTGCCATGAGCAGGAACACCTTCTGCTAGACCAGGTTGCTCAAAGCCCCATTCAACCTGACCTTAAACACTTCCAGGGATGGGGAAGCCTCAACTTCTCCGGCCAACCTGTTCCAGTGCCTCACTACCCTCACAGTGAGTAATTTCTTCCTAATATCTAATCTAAATCCACTCTCTTTCAGTTTAAAGCCATTCCCCTTGTCCTATCACTACATGCTCTTGTAAAAATTCCTTCTTCCTATTTCTCGAAGGCCCCGTTTAAGTACTGGAAGGCTGCTCTAAGGTCTCTGCAGAGCCTTCTCTTCTCCAGGCTCAAAAAGACCAGCTCTCTCAGCCTATCTTCACAGGTGAGGTGCTCTAGCCCTCTGATCACATGGAAACTAGTTAGGCAAAGTTCTAAAAAGGCATATGTGAGAAGTGGCTCGTTGGGATTTTGTTCAGTATCAGAAGAGACAAACTGTTTACAAGCTTTTTGCTTTATCAGACTATAAATTTATTTTTTTTTTAAATAAAGTCCATTAAGATGGCTCTGATCAGTTTGTGGCTGGGACTTTTTATAATGAGCTGGCAGAATAAAACCTATCCAAAGTAATAAGTATTAATTAAGGTCTACCTAATGTCATGTAATATGGTTGTTACTACTCCATTTTACTCTCTCCTCATCCATCCACTCGTTCAAGCCCAGTTATTGAGCATGCTGGATGCGTCTTCCTCAAAAGCTCCAGCTAAATTTAGGCAATGGGATAATTTATTTTATAGAAGGGCATAAAGAAACTAAACAGTTTGCCAGAGATCTAAAAAGCAAAGCAGAGAAGTGAACAGTTCTGCCTACATATTTCAGTCCCCCAGCAGGATACAAGATGTGCATATTTTGATATTGTTTGTATACTGCTTTAAATTATGAGCTGTTCCATTCACTGAACACCAAAAAGTTTCAGGGCTGCTAGTTGCAGGCTCCATAGACCCCTTGCCCTTCATTACTCTAAGCTGCAATTCATCACTGTCTTACTAGAAGATAAAAAAATGCAAACTCTGTGGTGAACTGCTAGTCTGAAGCACTTCTTTTCCATTTTGCTTGATTTCTCTTTTGTATTTAAAACTATCAGCCTTTACAGCTGATACTGAACTTCCTGACATCAGTTTTCTGGAAGGACACAACTACTTTCTTTCACTGTCTTTGTAAAAAAGTGGCAGTGCAGGAGCAAGGTGTGTTTGGTCTCCAGCCAAGAAGATCAGGCCCTGGTGATAGCAGTGCTAGATCTACCACAACTCAACAAGTTGTTGCTGAACAGCTGATCTGCAGTAAAGGACTCTGAGTCCCAAGGTCAGTGCAATTGCAAGCCATCCTACTGGCTGGTTATTAACACATTTAGCTGTTGTCAGTGCAAGAAGCTTACAAATGGGTCCATGACCAGGGATCTGATGGTGACGTCAAGGAGAGGTTGCATGGAGGGGTGTAACACAATCTCAGGTAATCTGCTTACAAGGAAAGACTCCCTTTGCAAAAATAACTGTTTACTAGGAGGAGTACATCTGCTTGCCACTGCTCTTGGAGGAAGCATGCTCACTTTGTGTCTTATGGGGAAGGCTTAAATGAGATGTTTGGATGTCTTTATCAAAACCAGGGCTAAGTCCCAAGTTGTAGTTCAACTTGGCGTACTCCCAGAAGCTAGTCATATCCTGAGTTACAGAAATGCTTAATAAAGTTGATTGAGAAATGCTGTGCAAGACTCCTCAGAGCTGGAATAGTGGACTTCCTTTCCAAGCCTCTGCCAAAAACCGTTAGACAGTTTTGCTAATCCAGACACAAGAAGTGAGCCTTTCAATATTGTGTTTCAGCCTTCCCAAAGAGATCTTGCTTTGTAAAACTGGAATAAGGTTTTTTTAGCAATAGTGTGTGTTTCTGCTCATTTTTAAACCAAACAAGACAAGTCAGTGTCACAAAATGGGCATGATATTGCTCTACAATGCCACCATATCTCTGTTTCCTTCTGAAAATATTTACTATTGTGTATCAGCAGAGATCTCTACAAATGTCATAGGTCTGCAGAAAGCTGGTGTCATGCTGCACCAAGACTTGTGCCTAAATAGACCTTAATTTCACACCAAAGGAGCGCTGTGACTGCATACTCTTCTGTCCTATTTTGTCACTAGTAAAGATACTATGCTTTTTTGCAAGCTGCAGCCCAGGTGCACTCATTATCACTCTCTACAACTACCTGAAAGGAGGTTGTAGTGAGTTGGGGGTCAGTCTTTTTTCCAACATAACAAGCAATAGGACAGGAGGTAATACCTCAAGCTGCGCCAGGGGAGGTTTAGTTTGGATATTAGGAAAAATTTCTTCACAGAGAGGGTGATCAGGTATTGGAACAGGCTGCCCAGGGCAGGGGTGGAATCACCATCCCTGGAAGTTTTCAAGAACCATGTAGATGGGGCCCTTAGTGACATGGTTTAGTGGTAGTCTTGGCAGTCCTGGGATAAAGGTTGGACTTGATCTTGCAGGTCTTTTCCAACCTAGTTAATCCTATGATTAGCTCAGCCTGCAGCTGCTGTGAGTGAAAGCTGGTGGATAGCAAAGGAATGCAATCTTGATGAAGAAGACATCAGGAAAACTATACTCAAAAGAGCTGTGATAGTGGTTGTGAATGAAGTGCTTTTGTATTCATGACAACCCCTTCATTTGCAAAAAGCACAGAAAATCAATCAAAATCAGATGCAAACAAAGAAATGATAAATTAATCAATAAAGCCATGGGCTAATTAAATGACACCCTCCATATTTAGTTTAATAAAAAAGGAACAATTGCTGGTTATGGCTCCTGGTTTAGGATGGCAAATAAGCACTGATTCAGACTTCAGTTAATTAAGTCATGTAAGCTGAATGGAATAGGATTCCACTTTGGTGGTGTTTTTTTTTTTCCGTTAATGAGATAAATTGATTCCATTTCCAAATTTCATACACCTTTCTTCTCCAATGACTGGAAAAGAACCATGAGTACATGAGTTTATATTTGTGTATAGCATCATAGCTATATTTTGTAAAAGCAGGACTACAGGACACAGAAGAGCTCTGCTCTGCTGCAGAAACTTATGCCTTTACATTATGTAAACTCTGTCATATAATCAAGATCAAGCTTCAGAACCACTAATCTCTACTTTTATTGTTCTAGAAATCCTCTCCCCAGTCTACTAGAAATAATTTCCTAGTTTCCAGGTTAACTATGTTTAAACTACCCTGTATTTAGTTCTTTCAAAAATTGAGTGTCTGTGGTTGGGGTATCTTTTCTTATGTCTGATGCTTAATTGGAGATGCAAGTGTGGGCATTTGTATCATGGACAGAATCTGCCTTATCTGCCAAAGAGCAAGCTATGGTCACTTTCTGGTCTAAAGCTTTCTGAATTTAAATGTGATACTCAGAAAAAAACGCAACTTTGTTCACGTGCCATTGATGAACACTGAACTTGTTCATTGTTTATCTTCTAGTACAAAAGCAAGGAGAAAATTCTTATTTCAACCGACTGGAGTTGGGAAGCAAGTTGCTACAAAAGGAAATGATGTAGATTAAGACTTGGGCCTTTACAGTGGTTTAGGAATCATACAATTATCTTTGGCCCTCAGCCTCTCTGGGGAGGCAAAACAACAGATTTGATTCCTCCAGACAAAGACCCAGAGGTCTGTAGGACTGCCTGTCAGGCATGTGCTTGTGTATTCCATGGCCATAGGTTACTGCAGAGATGCTGTCTGGGTATTGCAACAACCTATGTGTGCTTTGATGTTCTTTTCTCTCTGGGAATCCTTTCAACCAGGTAATGGGTGGTTTTATAGAAGTAGTCATCACCAATGAGTGTTAAACCAATGAAGGTTATAGTTTCTTCTGGATAATATTAGTATGTCTGTGATGCTTGAGTATAACAACCATCTGTGTGTTTAATGATGACTCCTTCCACCTCTCTGCTGTACCAGACTAGTTGAAAGCATTTCCTACTGTCTCCCTTTATTCAGGAAGAATCTAGGACTTGGAATCTGAGAAACCAGCAGTAACATTTGCACAGAAGAGAGCTACTTTCCAGAAACTTTGCTCCCATGAAGTTTTCCATGGCTTTTTTTTTTATTTTATTCGTTTTCTTTTCTATAAGAGTGAAACTTGTATCAAGATAATGAGCTTCACACATTCAAATCAGGGCTTGAGTGATAATTAGATCACTCTTACTAGAAGGATTTATTGACCGATAGTCAATATTAGCAGCCCTAAGATTTCCTTCATAGAGTGCCAGTGAAAATCACCTTCATTGGTCTTCAGGGCATTGATAATCTTAATTTTTTTCTCTATTTTAGGTTTTCAGAGCAGATTAATAAATAATTTACTCTGAGGGCCTGACTGAGCAGTTCTTCAAGATGTTGAGAAACCTCCAAAGGAAAAAGAAAATATAAATTTTTGGATTTTCAAAGCAGATTAATAAAGATCAGCTTTTGGAGACTGAATGACTATTTTGAGATAAACTGAAGGGCTTTCATTAATTCTGGTAGTCACTGGATGATATGACATATGTTGTACATAGAGAAAATAGATAGCTATTTTTGTAGGGAAACAGCTTACAAGAGTCTCCAAAGCCAAAATCAAGCAGCTGATGCTTCCAAATGCGATGTATAGCTTGTAGAAAAAAAGGGAGTTCAGTCTGAGAAAGTTTTTCTTTTTTCTTCTGGGTCTTGGAGTTTCTTCAGAACTCTTGACATGGGGAATGTGCAAACCAAATACTAGTAACCTTCAGATTTGTGTATATTTGAACATCTAACATGCCTAGTGAGGTTCTGATGTTGGTCTCTGGAGTATCCTGCAGGCCAGATACTATCTTGTACTAACCGGGATAATTTTTTTTTTTTTTTTAATATATATAATGAAATGCAGCCCCATGCCTTTTTCAATATGAGGCGATGAAACTGTCATGGTGCAGTCTCAGAACAAACAAAAGGAAGTAATCTTTACAAAACATACCCTTAGGCTGTGGAGTTCCTTGCTGCTGATACCGTAAATACTAGAAGTTTACAGGGATGTAAAAAACAAGTAAACAAAATAATGAAAAAAAAAAATCTGTTGATGGGTTTGGTCCTTTGGTCCTTGGTTTGGGAACACCTGTAATAGAATTTCCTGGAGAAGTGTCACTGAATGCTTTCACTGTTCTAATGCTTCCTAAACTAGCTGAAGGAAACATCCTGGATCAGCTAATCCTCTTTTCTTGGCTAATCCTCTGCTTTCCTTGGCTTATGTGACCATTCCTCCTGTGCTTGTGCTTAGGCATGTATGTCCATCTTCTACCTGCATGAATTTTTTAGGGGTTTGAATTATCACCAAATTTGACAGAGGGGTAGAAATCTCAACTACAACCAGTTCCTACACATTTCCTAAGAAGAAGTAGCTTGAAGGAGGCTGAGGAGTATTTATATGTGTTGTCACTGCATGATCACAGCTTTTGCTAGTCTGCATAAGAAAGAACACACTGCCATTACTATCCAAATTCAGGAAAAACTGTCAGAGTTCACACTCTATTAGACATCAGAAAATCCAGCCAAAGATACAGCCAACCAAATGATTCATTTCAGTTACTTTTTATCTCAGTGTTTTCTTTGCGGAATTGAACCTGCAGTAATTTCTTTGAAAGAAAATTACCAATGGACTTGTGGGAGAAGTGAGGTCTTCTTTCTTCCTCATGAATTCCAGAATCATTAAGTGTCCTTAGCAACGATCCAAGATTGGTCTCTGCAGAGCCTTCATGCTATGATTTTTATGTAGTTCAGTTCTTTATTTAGTTCTTTATTTATGAAAGGCTTACAGAGAAAATTCTAGGCCGGAAGTCCTTGCATTAGGATACCTGACTCAACAGGAAATAAAAAAGGTTGCTCCACCTTGAAAGTAGGAATAAGAAACACATGCAAGACCAGATTCCACATCCGTTACTTCTCAGTTAGCAGGTTGCTCTGACTGGAGTCCAGCTGAGTGTCATGAAGCTAGGAAAGAGAGTCAGAAACAGTCGTGTAATGAACTGGCTATCAGGAGGCAAACTGGCTGCGCCTCTTGGATGCAAACACGGGATTGCTGGTGTTACTGATCCTTAACAAACCCAAACTGGGAAGATCATTCCTGTACTAATGGCCCCTCCTGGCATTGGTGCTGCTGCATTAACAACTGCGTTTTGCGTTAGCAGGGTTTAAAGGCCCCACAGGATTTCCCACATCGGAACCGGAAAGTGGCATGCATGTATCTTTCCTGGTTTAAACAAAAGAAAAAAGAATCAACCCGTGCCAGCTCTCCCTTATCTCTTTTCACTTTCTAGTCCCATGTTTTCCTTTCTAATAAGATCAAAAGGCATCTAAAAGTAACAAGTTTTGTTTGTTTTTTTCTTTCTTCCCTAGTAAGCTTTCTTTTCCATCATGTTGATACTCGAGATAACTGACCGTGCCTTTGTATTTATTAATGAGAGTGATTCTGGCCTACAGATCCATACAGTTGATAGCAAGCAGGTCACTCTAGAGACATGACTGGACAAGAACTAATTGATACACAGGTTTGGGAACATTTGCAGTGAAAACTCTTGTCAGGGGAGACTGGAAATCTCACCCAGGTGAGAAAAGTCTTCTCAGTATATCTGTATAGGCATATGTGAATAAGCATTTGATAAATGGGAAAAAGGAAGAGTGCAGTTGGCTCTTTCAGCCACAATATAAATTAACACTGAATTTGAGCTGCATGAGCTATATGTAATTAGTTATCATGCTCAAGTGAGTATTACTGAACACAAAGACAATGCTAATGACTGCATGGATGAAAGGAGTGCTTAGCGGGAGGTATATATGCTCACTTGACCTCCAATGGGCATTGCTTATGTGGGCTAGTGTTGTGGTTTAAGCCCAGCTGTAATTTAGGAAGACCACACAATCTCTGGAGTCTCCTCTCCCCTTCCTCCCACCCCGCCCCGGAGGGATGGGGTGGAGAATTGAAAGAATGTAACTCCCACAGGTTGAGATAAGAACAGTCTAGTAACTAAGGTATAACACAAACCACTGCTGCTACCACCAATAATAATAATGATAAGGGAAATAACGAGGGAAGAGAATACAACAGCTCACCACCTCATAACCGAGCCGTGAACTCACTCTTCCGGGTTCCTGCCCCAGTTTTTACGTCCTGGGCATGACGTACTGTGATATGGAATACCTCTTTGGTCAGTTTGGGTCAGGTGTCCTGTCTCTGCTTCCTCCCGTCTTCCACTCCTCCCTGGCAGAGCATGAGACTCAGAAAGTCCTTGGTCAGACTAAACATTACTAAGCAGTAACTGAAAACATCGGTTTTATCAGCACTGTTCCCAGGCTGAAAGTCAAAACCACAGCGCTGCACCAGCTACTAAGAAGGAGAAAAATGACTGCTACTGCCGAACCCAGGACAGCTAGAAACTTGTTTAAAACCAGAGTGACTGTTCTTGGGTTGTCATATAACCTAATAGCTAATAACTTAGACTAGAACATTAGTTATTCTTTCGTACATTTATGCAGTAAAGAAGAGGGAGAATGAGATGGGTTGGAAAATGTACACCAAAAAATGACTGAAATGTGGAAGGGTTTTGGCTCTGTTCTTGAATTAGGGATGGAGTTGTTTCATTTTGTTGATGCATTTCTAGCTTTCTGGCCTTTAAAAAAGTTTCTAATAAAAATCAAACCCCAGAAAGAAAGCAGCAATTTCTCAGAGGTGAAAAATAACATCAAAGTAGAAATGATTTTTAGGGCTGGCATTTCTGAGAGGTTTAATGATAAGTCAAACTTGCCAGAGCAGAGAAAATCTGAGCTAATACACAGTGATCGGAGATTTTCCCCTTGACTACCACATCTAATACTGTCAACAAGCCTGCATATTGCCTCCAAAGATGGGAAGGCATTGGCTAATGACCATATGTGCAAGCTTGGGAATGTCTCCTTTTCAAAAAAGCAGATGCTTCAGATGAAAGTTTGTATTCAAAGATATATTTGAGTAACTATAAAGTGAAGGTCAAATTCACTGGACAGAATCCTTGCAAAGCTTCCCCTATTTACTGCATAGGGATACTTCACTACTGTAGGAATAAACCTTCCCTTCTTCCCAATTTGGAACTACTCAAACATATGAGCAAGACAGAAGCAAAATCTGCTGGTGTCATGGGTCATCAGGAGGAAGATATCTGAATCAAGAGTCGTAGGAATATCTGGGAAAGGTCTGGCTCACTGATGGATAGAGGAGGAGGACTCACTGTTGGACCTGTAAATCTTCATATTCTGTGTGCCAGCTGGGAGTCCTGTTGAACACTCAGGTGCATTGCCAGATTGGAGAAAGATGGTTAAAACCCTGCTGATCTCTTTATTGCTGCACTCCACAGGAGTGAGCAGCCAGTAGAGTTTAGTTCCCTGAATGAATTTAAATGAGGCACAGAATGAGAAGAAACACAGAAAGAGAGTTGCCAGCATGAACTGGAGGAGGTACAGGAGGATTGCTCTGAACATATAATAATGCAGGGCTTGAGGTGGTCCTGGTATCCAGGAGAGGTGTCTATACAGACTTACAGTCATATCTACCAAGGGAAAAGCCTTGTGACCTGAGAAAACTGAGTACAGTGTAGATCTTTGGTGTTAGTCCAGGGTCTAGCAGACTCACCTCCTGGACTCCTCTCAGGAAGCCAGTTCCCTGTCCTCACACCTACATTCTTCTTTCTAAGAAAATAACATCTTTTAGGAGAGAAACCCATCCATTAAAATGGGAATATGGAAAGTGCAGTTATAAGTGTTAACTTTAAACAGAGATTAGAGGGAGGTAACCATTATTTTTGCTCTTGCCATTAACAGTGGTTTTAAGATTTCCTGTCATTATTGGAATATGGCATGTATTAAATTAGCAATTGTTTCTGGTTTGTGTGGAGTACATACTGCTGGGTATATATAGCTCATTAGCAATATTTGCTGAATTCATATTTATTCCCAGAATCAATACTTATACTAATGAAATCATCTGTTTGGGACAGCCCTATGCTGTAGCAGGAGTCTGTTCCCATCATGACAAGTGCAATACAACATTTAGTTCCCATTATTATTAATGAGCATTGCAGGCTTAATTCCTGATGCAGGTCTCTGAACAAGCATGCACAGCCTACATCCATCTGCCTAATGTTTTAAGCAGTGCCTTTTCCAGCACTGAGGGTGCTTTAACCCTTCCCACACCTTTGCTTTGGCGTCACGAATGAACTTCAGCAGCAGCTCCAGAACAACCACAGGGCTCTTCATTAACTTGGTTAACTTTGGAAGAAGGCCTAGGGGTCTTCACAAGGAAACCAAAGGAATAAGTTGGATATGATGGACCTGTGGAACTGCACAGAAGAGTGAGAGCATTCAGATTTCCACATGTTGCTGGAGGCTGTCATTTCAAGAGGGAAGTAGTGCTTCTGGCTATTGTTTTGCCCTTATGTTACAATAATACTGATTTTAATGATTCCCTACTCTCAGTACTGTTCACGTATTGTGAAACATTTTGTGACTCTAATTTCTTTAATTGTACCAGGGTACGATTTCCTGCCCTGGAATTTGGCTGCTAAACTCAGTCTTTCCTCAAGGGACTTCCAGTGTTGGAAGAAGACATGCTCTGGTATCTGCAAGTCCCAGCTTTCATTTGTAGCTTCCCCTCCAGGACATAGATTTCTGCAGATCTTCTCCCAAACCCTGACCAACAGCTGCAAGGTACCGGTTCAACTTTTAGAGGTTATTAATTCTTCAGGTCCAATTGTCCCCTTGCTGAAATCCAGGAAATGGTGTCAAGTTCTTTGCAGTAAATGAAAGAGACTGGGTGTGCATGGAAATAGCTGTTGAGCTGATCCCTTCTCCCACTGCAAATCCTTGCCCACTTTTTGTCTTTGTCAAAGTGACAGGGGGAATTTCTCCTTTACAGAAATTTGCATTTCACAGCTGCAAATTATTGCAGCAGGTGTGAGTGGCCTCTTGTTTCAGGACATGAGGCAGCCCCAGGCTTTCACTCTATTACAGCAATATAAATTCCTCTGCCATGACTAGACTTTATTCTGTACTGGGACATTTCTGATACAAAAGAAAATGCATGTGGTTGGCATTTTGCTCATTAGCCCCTCTTTCCCATCTCTCTTTGTTTGTCCTATGTGCTGAAACAGTCTCCCTGGGTCTTCCCTCACTCTGGGACTTTCTGGAAATGGTTGTTCTTCTTGCTGAGGCTCTGAGTGACTGGCAGACATGTTCGTTTGAGCTCAAAAGATGCCAGGTACTTGTAAGTACAGGTAAGTGTGAGCTGCATAGATGTGTAAGTAGGTGCCCAGATAGCCAAGAAATGGCACTTTCACGGTCATAGGAGGTTTGAGAAATACTGGCTGGCTGCACTGAGCATGTGGGACCTCGGCAGGAGGGCATGGTGGTGCGGCTGCACAGCATGAGAAATAGAGACACTGTGTGAATGGGTGAAGAAGATATGTGGCTTGTGGAGTCTATGAATGGTGAGTTTCCACTTAAAATAAGTGTGGCACGGGCAAGAGTTCTCCCAGGTTTTTACAGGCATGCAGTTCCTTTTCTCCAGCTGGCCCAATTAAAATTAAGAGTAACTTTAGGGACCCTAGTATAGGCTGTGCTGATGTATCAATTTAAAATCCATAACTTTTCAATGATGAGCCAATAAGAAAAATTTAGAATTCGGATTTTTCATCCTTTCTTTGTGCAGATTGCTAGAAAATCTGGAAAAACAGAAACTCAGCTAGAAGAGATAAAAGCACTGGGAGTTTTGTTTTTTTCTGGCTTGTGCAGTGCCTTTGTAAGGGGGTGTTTTTGTATATTTATTTGTGCATGCACTGTGGTTGCTGTGTGTACAATGCCAAACACAGTCAGCCACAAAGCGCATTGTGTGTTAAATCACAAACCTACTGTTCCCTGAGGAATTTGATCACTGCCTTTGTTCAACCCGTGCAACTGTCCCTTATGAGACAAGTGAAGTAGCTGTAGGAACCAGGCCTATTATCTTCTGGGCTTGTCAGGGTTTCTATGAAGTTGGCTGCGTGGAGACCTCATAGCAGCCTTCCAATACCTGAAGGGGGCCTATAGGGATGCTGGGGAGGGACTCTTCATTAGGGACTGTGGTGAGAGGACAAGGGGTAATGGGTTTAAACTTAAACAGGGGAGGTTTAGATTGGATCTGAGGAAGAAATTCTTTACTGTGAGGGTGGTGGGGCCCTGGAATGGGTTACCCAGGGAAGTTGTGAATGCTTCATCCCTGGCGGCGTTCAAGGTGGGGTTGGACATAGCCTTGGATGGCATGGTTTAGTGGGAGGTGTCCCTGCCCATGGCAGGGGGGTTGGAACTCGATGATCTTGAGGTCCTTTCCAACCCTTACTATTCTATGATTCTATGATTCTATGATTCATCCTGAAGATCCTATTTTGCTAGGATGAAGGCATATGAGGCAACGAGTATGGTTTAGGCATTTATTTATCTTGTTTTCATTGGTTGTTTTCTATAATTCTACCTTATTCTTGCTCCCTTTTTCCCTTAGGTAATTCTTAATCTTAAAGAAAACCCATAACACCCAACCCTGTCTGATGCAATTTGAAGTAAGACAGTCACACTTTATTAAGGACTGCAAAACACTTTGCGGCAAGAAGGTTTTCATGTGTAATCAGATGCAGCAATTGGCTTGATTGCAATTGCTTCTGGATCTGTTACACAAGCACCTGATTAGATTTTAGCAGTGCTGCCAATTCTGGAGGAGCTTTCATTCTCCCAACATGAATGGGCCTCAGGGAAATCACGTGCCTCATCCTTAGTGTCAACAGCTGGAGATGGGAGAAAAGGGATGGGCAAACCAGTTAGCCAGGACCTGCCCTCTAAAGAAACTGTTGCTGAGTGGGAAAAGTGGATGAATTTCCGTTTCATCTGCCTGCCCAGCTTAACACTGGGAAGCGCTTTCTTATTCTTCCTTCAGTTTTGCAGTGGTACCGTTTCCCAGTTTTAGTGGTGTTTATACCAGATACCCATTCCTTGACTGTAGATCTCTATAGACTGTGTGTAGTCTCTCTGCTCTGCTGCCCCACCTATGTCCTTGGATGCGGGATGAACATCACCAGATAGGGTGATGCCAGAAGGGAGGAGCCTTTTTCCTGTCTCTCTCCCCTCATGTGGATGGGTAGTGGTCTGCAATGCCCACCTGGACAGAGAAATCAGCAGAGGCAGCAGCGTGGTGGCATCAGACAGTAGTCAAAGCTGGTAATGCTGAGTCCTCAGTAATTTCTCCTAATCGTTCTGGGCCTTTGCATTGCAGAGGCGTTATAGATACTCATCTGTATAGGCTCACTGTAAGGGCTGTGTTGTCTGTTCTATTTGCAGTCCTAAAAGGCAGAGGATGTTGCACGTCTCTTCCTCTGACAGCTCAAAGCTCCACATCTCAGCAGATCTGGAGCTCTTCAGCTCAGATGAGAGGTGTAAGCGCTTGGGAGGGTGTTATGCTGTTCTCAGTTGTGGTGGAGCTTGGTGATACTGTATATACACTGTGCAAGTGCCCAGTAAGGGGACTGTGGCAGGTTCCCCCTACCCAGGATATCCTGGGGACTCCTGAGGCATGAGGACAGTGGTGGATGCAGTGATTTCAGCTAGGGACTAAGAGAGCTTTTCGAAAAGATGTTTTTCAACTGTGAAGAAAATCAAGTTTTTGTTAAATGCCTTTGCTCTGGAAAGTCCTAATTTTGAAATATCAGACTGATGAATAGTGACATTTTTGATCTAAACAAATGCTGATGTTCTTGGCATTTTTGAAATGTCAGTGCAAAGCTAAAATCCTCTTATTTGACTCTTCTTCACTAAAAAAATGATCATCAAGTTGAAACAAAGTTTTGCTGTGAAAAATATCACGTGTAATTAAAACAACAAACCAAAAGCTTCTGTTTCATGAAAGAAATATTTTAACAAAATAATTCAACCCACTGTAGGGTGGTAACTTCAGCAGTCACTACATCAGCCAGCACCCCAAGTGGTGTTTGAGGGAGGACAACTTCAGCATCAGTCTTTTTGTTGCCCTGGGGAGATATGTTAAGAAGACCAAATTTTTACAGGTGAAATGTTCTGAAAATCAGTCACCTTTGGGCTGTGTCCAGTTTGATGTTCAGAAATGCCTTGGGGCTCTAGAAACTTTTGATGATTTTCAGTCACTCAGTCCCACTCTGGGAACTCATACAAGTACCTGCCAGTGAAAGTGATGAGAAATTTGCCTGAAGAAAGTTTGCAGAATTGGGCTTTACTCTGATTTGGTTTTCATCATGTATAACAAAGTGCTTATTTACTATTTTCTGCTTTGCCCTGCTTGGACAATTAAACCCCTGAGTCATTTTGCTTTTATTTCAAATCAGTTGCATTTCCTGGTTCACTGACTTGCCTGGAGTTTTGTAATACTCAGCTACCAGAAGGGAAAAATGGCATTAAAACCCCTGAAGATGTTAAAATTCGTATGTTTGGATTTACAGTGCTGCAGGGGCTATCCATTAATTTGATGAATTTCTTGATTTCTCTGTATTGCGTGTGTGTGTTCTTATTAAGATTTTTAGCAGCAATGAGATATGTTATTAGTCGTTCACCTCTTGAGAATAAACCTGTATTTTACAGCAGAGGGAGAAGGTGATGTTAACCCAGGAGACATTAGTGGAGACCATACAGCTAAGCAACATGGACAGCCCTGAACCTGAGACAACATATGAACCCTAGGGTATCCCTGTCTGAGAAGTGTTGGCAGAACTGTTTATGAGGAAATTGTTGCCCACTGGAGGCCTGTCTCAGGCAGGTGATATATGCATCTCATTCGCATTAACAGAAATAAGTGAGAGAAAACTAAACCTTTAGTTGGCTGGGAACACTTTTCCTTGGACTGGGTTTAGTACCTGGTCACAAGAAGCATAACAAAGCTTCATAGTTTCCCTGCTAGCTTGCTGCATCTTAGGAGGGCTTTAGCACTCAGTGAGGGCACATGGCCTCTTTCTTTCCATGGCTGGGAACACTTTCAGCACAATTTTAACTTGTCACATTCGACCTGTAAATTTGGGTACTTTTGACTCAAAAAGAGTTTCCTAGAAGCATGCACACAGATGGATGTCAGAATACAAGGATGGATTAGGAGCTCGAAGCTTTATAAATCAGAAGCATTTCCAAACAGTTGCAATTTCTTGACTCCTAAACATTTCCTATGAAGATAAAGAGACCCTCTGAAATTCTGCATCTGTGGGTTACTGTACAGCACACACGACCTTATACTTAGCTGCCTTTCACAGATGCTTAAGGAATAGCTAAACTGTGAACTTGCAGATGACTTTGAATAGTTTTCATCTTAAATAGGTGGAGATAAGACTTAAAAATGGACTCTTCCCAGCAGGAAGCAAAAGGCAATAAAATATTCCTCAATCTTTATAAAAACCTTTTTATTTTTTCAAAATCCCATGTTTGTTGGTTTTGATTACTCTGTTTGAAAGCCTGGATCTGGCAATCCTGTTTGATGTTTGGCCCTTTTAACCCTTCCTACAGAAAGCAGAGACAGCTGTGACAGGAATGACAGCCAGTTTTCCATGTCTGAAGAGATCAGGTGCTAACATAAATATTGCCACATATTAATCTCCAGGACACCTCTCCCCTGGGGCCCAATATTTGTTTTGTTTCTTTTAGTTTCATCAGTTATGTATTTAGATAAATATTCTGATTGAGGGGATGTGGTGCCTTGGGCCCAAATTTAGTACAAACTCTGAATATGTGTAGAAGATGCAGGGGCTTCATTGTGGCATCATTATGGCATGGATCAGCAGAGACAGTCAAGGACCCCGTGAGCCAGAACCTAGTGTGAAAATACACAATTTTCATGGCACATCAAAAGTTTATTCATTCATAGGAATTATCCCTCCTCTTCTCCTCCTAGGTCACACAGTAGGCTAAAAAGTCTGTAGTCAATACAGCTTTCCTGTGTCTAAAACTGTTGCTGCCGTGAGATATCCATGGCCGAATCCTTCATTATCGCTGGATTTTGAAAGCAAGTTATGAGCAATTTTTCCCCTTTACCTGTTGAGGGCACTTTTTTGGGGAATTTTAGAGGGGGACCCAAGTAAGCTTGATACAGGTAGTAATTTCAAGGTTATTTCAGTATAACCTGTTACTGGAAAGGATTGACTTCAAAGCCAAACCAACCCCTGGGGATGAAATAACATTTGCAAGCACAAACTGCAGGAATTTGAACTCTGAGGCAGCAAAGTATGGTCATGGACTTTCATGCCATGCCAGGAAGCTTTCTCAGTTTGCTGGGTGGCACAAGTGTAGCTTCTGTCAACAGCTTTCAGCAATGACTCTAAAAGGCACATCCATTCCCCATACACCACTACTCTCATGCCAAAGTATTTTGCCCTTTCCCAGGAAGCACATTTATTCTGCCTCTCAAGAAAAAGTCACACTTTATCCAGAGAGTGTTGTTGACCTTTTGGCAAATAACAAAGTCATGAGTCTTGGATGATGGACTTGCTGTGTCACCTCAGGGACTAAACAAATAAACAGTCCCCAGCTTGGAGGAGGTGCTGCACATAGCACCTAAAGCCCATGCAACGCAGTCATCCCCAGTTACTTGGAGACATTTGCAGCCCACTGCCTGCCCTGGTTACAAAAAACTGGCTAGTTCTTCATTCCTTTGATTTTTAAAGAGCTTTGGCTCAAACACCTTTCTGTCAGCACAGCATTGTAAGTGTCTTAGTGAAAGCTGAGCTTACAAACTACTCCTTCCCCAATGTGAGACACTTCATTAACTTTTGAGGAAAGACAGGAATGGTGCAGTATAAATGAAGGGGAGGTCTGTGTTTCACTGATGAGATCATAATTAGCAAGAAGAAAATTTGGCAAGTTGGGATGTTTTCAGGGCTTCATATTAGGGGAAAAAACACAAAAGAGAGTGAGAAGAAAAGGTAGAAAAGATGTCCAGGTCACAAATACAATACAAGAGAACCCAAAGTCAGCATTTCATGTCTTGTTGTTATACAAGTCTTTTCTGTGTCCGACAGACAGCTGTTCCACAGCAGAAGTGACCTTATCGTTTAAACAAAGAAAGTTGCCAATTAGAATGTCTCGAGTTTATTTCAACGCTTTGTATTCTGGAAGCCTCACTGCTTGGGAGGGAAGGCACAAGGTTGTCTGCTCTGCTGTGAAGCAATACAGTCCTTTCAAATACATCCTACGTGACCACCTTTTGTCAGAAAATGTATCAAATCACAGATATCAATGTATGAAAGAGACTTAAGAGGCCATCTGATCCATCTCTCCAACCCAGATATTGTTCTAGGGAGTCCTTTTTCTATAAGCTTCATAAAACCCTTCTGCAAGAGTCATCAAGTTTTCCTGAGCTACCTGGCTTCTAATTCTCCGGATATCTAATCTAAATCTCCTTTGCTGCAGTTGAAGAGCTCACACCCACTGTTTTTGCTCTGTCCCTGATGGACCCAAGAAGATTTCATAGCACGGAATCTGACAGATGTCAGGTTAACAGCCTCCCATTCAAAGCAGAGCTAAATCCTAAGTCAAAACAAGGATCTTTCTCTCCCCCAGTGACAAATGTTAACTTACTTGAATACCATTACCAGAACTTCTCCCCTCTCCTGGGAGAAATGCAGTTTGGTGTCAATGATTTGAATCTTCTTTCATAGATCACATTTGCCAGACTGTAGCTATTAGTCATTGCTGTTTTATTAGTCATAGCTGTATATACGTTGAATGCTCTCATATATACATGCATGCACCCATGCACAGACACATGTACACACAGCTAATTTTGATGAGCAGAAGCCTTTCCTTGGCAAGATGATTTGCTAAAGTGAACTTAATTCTGCATGCTGGGAGTAACAGACTGAGTTGTGCGATGTGAAGTGCAATGAAACATTAAATGGCAATATGCTATCTGGCCAGTAGAAGCATTTGCATCTTGTAGTATGATGGATGGAACATTGTTATTGATATGGCAACAGAGGATATGCTCGGCTTTAACTGTTTCAGCAGTCCCTGCTGAAGGAATGAGTCTCTCAAATATCTTTTCAGAGTGTATTTGTTTTTTTAGCCATTTCAGAGTGTGTTTACTTGTTTAGCCATTGCTGCGGCTTTGACTATCAGCATGATTTTAACCTGCTATCTGAGCTAGCTATTCAGCATCCCTATGCTAGCTAATAATGTGTTTTTAAAGAAATTAACTGCGAACAGGAGCTTGTGTTGTTTGCAGGATCGCTGAAAGTTTGTATTTTGGAGCCTAGCTTCAAGCAACAAGTATCCCTTCTGTATGCTGACTGGCATGGCTGTGCAGATATCTTGATGGACAGGAGAACTGGTCCACAGTAATCTGGCTGTACATAGCGCTGAAAACTCATAGAGCAAAGAAGCGAGGAAGCCAAACTACAGTGCTGGTTTATTTATCTGAGAGCCTTATCTGTAAGAGCTTCCTTGCCCTAACTTGGCCAAGCAGCAATGCTACAATGCAACTACTTCTACGAGAGAGCATTATTTTCATATTTGCATATTTGTAGCGTGGAAGAAATACAGATATAGACAGGACTCCATTGTGTCAAGTGCTGTAGAAACACAGAGAAGGGAATTTAGTAATCACAAACTAAGCCTAAATAAAGGATAGTAGTACGATACAGGGGGACTTAGTACAGCGAGGATATAAATCTTTCAAAGCAATGAAAACTGCTTAATATTTCCACAGTTTTGAGGCATTGCTATGACACAGGAATGTTGTAAGGACTCAAATAAGGGGGTAGCTTTCCTAAATGAAGCCAAGGACATATTTATCACAGTTTAAAATTGAATTTTAAGCAAGCTCAGACACAACCAATTGTACAGTTACTATGCAAATAATATGTGGGTTGGTGTCGTAATGATTTTAATGGGTAGGTATTTTTATTTTACTTGTTACTTTGCTATTATAAAGTGTTGATCAGGACAGTGATATTCTACCTGTAGCTAGTCCTGGGTCTCTGGATAATTCTAGGACTTTCCTGAAAAGGGAACTGAGAAAAAAAAAGAAGTGTATTAACAGTTGGGTTGAATCACTGTGGGGGGTTTCACATTCTGTCACTGGAATACTCTTAAACTCCTGCAAACTGAAAGAGACTGAAAAATAACTAGTGTAGAATGAATAAACAGTAAAGAGTTGAATTTCTTGTTTTCGTTTTCCCCAGCAGATGTTCAGTTGTTGAAGTGTTAAAGCCCCCGGATGATGGAAGAGTTTATGAATGTCCTCCTTCTCCGTATCGCTGCCTCTGGGGGTGCCACCAAGCTGGGCTGGAGGTGGCAGCAGCTAGTATGTCTCGGTGGGATACTAAGAGTCATGGTTGTCATTTACTGGATGGGTGGAGACCACGGTTGTCTTCTGCTCAGTCACCAGCTGGTCCCTGTCACATGCCACAGAAATTGATATAAATCAAACCCTCTCTGCAGTGGGGGCCTTCAGAAAACAAATTAATGTTTTAAAGCACAAGAAAGGAAGTGTCAAAGATGCAGCCCCAACAGTCTGTCAGTGAGCTGCGGGGTTGTCTCGCTGTTGGGCTGAATGATGAAGGAAGTTTTCAATATGTGGGAGCATCTCTAGGAGCGTAACTGGAAGAGTAAAGTCCAAATCAAAGCCAAGTCAAGACAGAGGACATGTCTTCCCTTGCACAGCGGTAATGAGCTCCAGGCTGAAATAGCAGGTAGGGGAAGGGATGGACTCTGCCTCTGAAGACATGTGGGCCAGATGTCACCTAAGAAAGTAGCTTGTATAGAACAACCATCTACATGCTTCCGGAAGATAGGAGACGTTTGAGTTCAGAGATCATAATATAATAATATGTATCATTTTTAATTGGTAAACTTTGACAAGCAGGTGGCTCAAGTGGTATCTTCACACTTTCTGATGATGGCCTAGATTTGCTTATTTTCTTGTTTACTAAAACTAGCTTCAAAATGTGTCTGCATTGTTAAGGTTAGTCTCTTGGAGCTGGTCTCAGCGGTGGGAGACCAGAGAACAAACAGAGTATTGGCACAGCCAGGGCAGATATATTTTCTTGTGCCCAGTAAGCGCCAGGACATCCAGAACTTTTGTCTTCATATTAAAAATAAAACTGATAAGAAAGTATATTCTATGGGCTGCATTTTCCAGGACTCTCATTTTTCTATGTGATGTCTGTTATCTGAAAACAAAATGCAAAGTTTGCCTCATCCCATCCCTGGAAGGAGATTAACCAGTCAGTGACTCTGTTATGTATTTTTCTACAAACACTATTGAAACAGACAGGTACAGATGATTCACAGCAACTAGATCTACATTCATTTTTACCCACTCTCCAAAAAACCAAAATAAAGCAGGAAAGTAAGTAATTTCTGTCTTTATCAATCTAGATTATTAAAGTTACCCAGTGTGAATCACTCTTGGAGCATTAATTTTTATGCCAGTCAAGGAAAATTAAGTGGCCTAATCACATTACATGTTCACAATTACAGTGGCTGCAGAGCTATTCTTGTATTTGCTTGGAGGCTATTCCATTTGGCTGGACTCTTTTGATACTGCTTTGCTGTGTGTGCAATTAAAGACTTTTTTTTTTTATTAACCAGTTTTTACGTTACACTCAGCGGCCCCTTCACACAACGAAATGACCCGTTTAACAAGCATGATAAAATCCTCATTAGGGCCTATTACAGGATTTAGTGGAATCTTCCTGCTTCACTACAGCACAGGCCTAATCTAATTAACTCCGCCACTTAATTTTTTCCCTCCCTCTTCTTACTGTTTATTGGGCTTTTTGTGCAAAACAGATCCAAGAAACACAATTAATGTAATTTATCCCGGAAAATCCCCAAACATTTGCAAACTACAAATGTAATTGGAAAAGGCCTCACAGAGTTCAAGCGTAGTAGGCAATTACTCCAAAACTACAGCACTGCATATTATCATGTTAATTCTTATTATACTTTCCCAGGATGTGCAAAGTGGTAATCCCAATCAAGTGCATTTAAAGCCATAATTAAGGCTTATCTTTGTGTTTGAGCAGCTTTCATATTTAATTGAAGAAAAAATATGTGCCTTCAAGAATGAAATATTTCGCTAGGATGTGCAACATGGAAAGCAACTGAATGTTGTGTTCTTGAAGCCATTGGTATAGAAGTAGGGCAACTCCCAGGTATGAAAAGTCTTGTGCAGTACTTTGTAGCCAGATTTACCAGTCACCAGAAAACATAATTCAGTCATAAGTGGTAGGTAGTCTTAAGTTTGATTTTTTTTTTTTATGTCAGCAAGTTCTAGAACATTTATGAAACACAAGATGTACTGCAATAATGTCTGTTGGCCACTGAACATGGGAGGGACACTTTGGAAGACATCACTGTCCAGCTCTTTTCACAGGCAGCATCTTTTAATTTGCAGCACTGTTAGTCTTTTTCTTTTGGGTGGTGAACTCATACCAGATGCCAAGACGTCCCAGCCTAGTTACGCCACACCTGAGATCATAAAATCATAGAAACACAGAATAATAGACTGATTTGGGTTGGAAGGGACCTTAAAATTTATCTAGTTCTACCCCCCTGCCATGGGCAGGGACACCTTCCACTAGACCAGGTTGCTCAAAGCCCCATCCAGCCTGGCCTTGAACACTCCCAGGAATGGTCAGCTGGTCCCAGAGGTGCCCTGAGGAGTTAGGGATTGACCTTGGTATTCAGAACTGAAGATATGTTCATGAGTTGTTGGAATTCCTAGTTAGATACTCATAAGGTGAGGCTGCTATCTGGATAAAAAATTTCTGACACTTCTGTGTTAGCGTTACCTAGTAGTTAAGATAGGTAGGTTTCTATAAGAAATGAGAGTCATCTCCACCTAGTATGGAAACATGATACAAGGTACATGTCAGAGTGGTCAAGAGGTTGGAGATGATGCAGAGAGGTATGGGTCTTGTCTAGCTCTTCATTTTAGCTGATGTGTGTAAGAAGACAAGACAAAATAACTCCTCAGATATTGACAAAAGGAGGAAAAAGAAGGTAAGATGCAGGTCCAGAATGCAGTGAGAGGAAAGCAAAAGATAAGTGAACATTTTTCATTCAAAAATGTCCAACAAGAGATCAGATTGCCCCTATCTCAGAGGATGTGGATTTTATGAGTATTTGCAAGTAAATCATGTGTGGACCTCAACTTCCTCTTCCTGGAAAAAATTAGCCAAGTGTCTTGTATAAACTGAACAGCAGCCAGTGTAACAAGTAAATAATTTAAGCATAGGATGAAGCAAAGTTCAGTCCATATCTCCCATCTTTCTCTGAACTGACAAAGGAGGATGTTTCAGTCTTGTATTGATTTGGACTGTTTTGAAGTTGTCAAATCAAGGCAAGTTGCCTTTTGGCAACGTGCTTTCATGCTGCACTGAGTGCAAGATGGAATTGTCTCATTTGCATGATGCAGGGAGTTGGATGAGATCAAGATGACATGACATTACCTTGGGTTCTCCAGTATTTGGTGCTATTAATCTTATTATCTTGGGCATGGCCTTTGGAAGCTTGACTCCCATGGAAGTTCAAATATGACTTCTTTGCATGTGGCAAGCTTTTGAAAAATTTGACATAGTGTGCTGCTGCTGTTCCTTCTGGAAACCCTAGCTTTGGTCCATCTTTTCAAGCACAGCTTCCTGTAAGGGCAAGAAATCAGAAGGATGTAACCCAGGAACAATCAGACAGACTCTGAAAGTCCAGTGGAAAGGACCAGAAGCTAAAGCTATATGACTACCTTCTTACCCAGGAGCAAGGGAGTTGTTTCTGAGTCTAATACTTTCATGAATCAATACATTTGAAATAATAATAATTATCCCTGTGGGGAAAGAGACTGTTAATTATTTTGCAGTGATCTTGGAAGCATGGTATGTCCACATACAGCTGCTCTGGCATGTGTGGTTAAGCTCAATGAGAATGCCTCAGTCATTTCTTTGATTCCTCAGGGGACCTGCTGTCTAAGAAATGCAATTAGGAGCAGGAAAGATGCATTGCATAGTGCCTGGCTTTGTGGAGTCTTTGGTGAGATGGAAACGTATTACTCCTATCAGTTGTCTCAAACTGTTTCAGCAGTGATGAAGGTTTGACAGGCTGGTAGAGGAGAGGTTGGTATACTGAGGCCAGGTCACAAGCACTTTGCAGTACCTGGAGTGAGCACTGTCCTCTTCACTGATCATCCTTCTGAGCAAGGACCACTGAGTTAGTCCTGGGTTGCTATGGGCAGGTGTGCACCAGGGTCAAAGCAGGCATTTTAGAGCCAAAGACACAGCTCTAGTGTTGACAATAGCCCTGCTCTCAGCAGTAGGTAGGACTAGGTGACCTCCAGAGGTCCCATGCAACTAATATTTCTATGATCAGGTGTCTGTATAGTTTTGCTAAGTAGGCTTCATAACAATAAAATTCATGTGTCAGGTTATCATCATTAGAATGAGTTTAAGTAAGTTGAAATTAAAAATGTTTTTATATTTATCATGGTTTAAGCCCAGCCGACAATCCAGAACCATGCAAATGCTTGCTCACTCACTCCCCTTTCCTCCTCCCCCTCCTGGAGGGATGGGGAGGAGAACTGAAAGAATGTAACTCCCACAGGTTGAGATAAGAACAGTCCAGTAACTAAGGTATAACACAAACCGCTGCTGCTACCACCAATAATAATAATGATGAGGAAAATAACAAGGGAAGAGAATACAACTGCTCACCACCTGCTGAACGACACCCAGCCTGACCCGAGCAGGATCTAGTCCTTCCAGGTAACTGCTCCCAGTTTATACAGTGGGCATGACATGCTGTGATTATTTTCCTCCCTTTCTCAAAGACTTCTTCAGCTGTATCACCCCACACAATAATGTCATCAATGTATTGCACATGTTCTGGAGCTTGCCCTTGTTCTAGTGCAGTCTGGATCAGTCCATGGCAGATGGTAGGGCTGTGTTTCCACCCCTGGGGCAGTCGGTTCCAAGTGTACTGGATGCCCCTCCAAGTAAAAGCGAACTGTGGCCTGCACTCCACTGCCAAAGGAATGGAGAAAAATGCATTGGCAATATCAATTGTGGCACGCCACTTGGCTGCCTTTGACTCCAGTTCATACTGAAGTTCTAACATGTCTGGTGTGGCAGCACTCAAGGGTGGTGTGACTTCATTTAGGCCATGAGAGTCTACTGTTAGCCTCCACTAACTGTTAGTATCCACTACTGTTAGTCTCCGTTAGACTTTCACACTGTCCATATGGGGCTATTAAAGGGTGAGAGGGTCCTACTGGTCACTTCTTGACACTCCCGTCTACGGATCAGCTTATGGATGGGAATCAGGGAGTCTTGGTTGGTGCAATATTGCCACTGGTGCGCTGTTGTGGTCGCAATTGGCACTTGCTGTTCTTCGACCTTCAGCAACCCCACAACAGAAGGATCCTCTGAGGGACCAGGCAAGGTGGACAGCTGCTCAATTTCCTCTGTCTTCAAAGCAGCAATACCAAAAGCCCATTGGTACCCTTTTGAGTCTTTGAAGTACCCTCTCCTGAGGTAGTCTATGCCAAGGATGCATGGAGCCTCTGGACCAGTCACAGCGGGGTGCTTTTGCCATTTCCTCCCAGTGAGGCTGATTTCAGCCTCCAGTACAGTCAACTCTTGGGATCCTCCTGTCACTCCAGAATTATAAATGGGTTCCACCCCTCAACAGCTTGATGGCATCAGGGTACACTCTGTACCAGTATCTACTTGAGCCTTATACTTCTGTGGGACTGATGTGCCAGGCCATTTGATCCACACAGTCCAGTAAATCTGATTGTCCCCTATCTCTACCTGGCTGGAGGCAGGGCTCCTCTAATAGTCATGACGTTGGTCACTTACGTCTTGTTGACAGGGATTAGTCTTTATCACAGGAACTGGAGTAAAATCGGCTCTTCCACTCCATCTGGGAACCTGCTCACCAGAGACTGAAGCCTCAGCTTTCATGGGATGGTCATCCTTGACCTTTGTTCTCCTCTTCAATTCATGGACCCGTTCCTCCAGAGCTGAGGTAGGTTTTCCATCCCACTTTGTCGTGTCTTCTCCGTGATCCCACAGGTAAAACCATAGGATGGCGTGTGGCGCGTACCTCCTATATCTTCTCTCTCAAGGAGTAGGATGCCTTTTGTTAATAGCTGAGACATGGGTTGGTACACATGGCGAAATGGACAGATCAGATAGATCATCTCTCAACTGTTTGAACTCCTGAGACAGTTTTTCCATAGCTGAAATGATGGAAGGGGTGAGATTGTCTTCAAACTCTCAGAGTTGACAAATCATTTCATTTGCTGTTGGTGGTGCTATATCATTCCAGGTTATTGCTGCCAATGAATGGGCATATGATGACCGTGCATTCCGTGTAAATTTCAGCCACATGGGTCATGCACATTTGACTTCATCTGCATCTATGGGTCCTTTCCCAACATCCTACTTGCAACAGATCATCTCTACAATGTCTGATTCCCTCAGAGATTGGATGCCTTTCTCTGGAGTAGTTGACTTGGCTGAATGACTCATAACATTGTCCTTGTATGGAAAACTTTGTTTCACAGCTGCCAAGGGCCACTTCCAAAGGCTGAGGGACTGTTACTCTCTTGCAATTGCTTTGTCAATTCACCCTTACTAGCAAGCGATCCCAGCTGCTTGGCTTCCCTACCTTCTAGTTTGTGACCTTCCGCCCCATTGTCCCAGCATCGGAGCAACCAGGTGATGATGTGCTCCCCTGGCTGACGGGTAAAGTCTTTTCGCATATTCCATAGCTCTTTTGAGGTCCGGGGTTGAGAGGTCGCCTCTTCTTCCTCTTCTTCCTCTGATTAACGTACTAATAACTCCTGGGCAGATGCTGTCCCGGGTGGTGAGTACATTGTTTCTTCATCTTGCTTCATCTTTCTTGCCTCTTTTTTGCTTTTCCTGTTGCGTACAGGAGCAACCGATATTGGTAGGAATTGGTCTTCTGGTTTAGCTGCAGTGATTATCACAGTGGTTGGAGTGGCTGCAGTATCTGCAGTCAGAGTGGCTGCAGTATCTGTTGTCAGGGTTTGGATAGCTGCTGTACTTGTCACTGGGATTGGTGTAGCTGTTGTGCTTGGAGCTGGAGTAGCTGAGCTGTCTGTTGTGGTTGAAGTTTGAGTAGCCACTGCACTTGTTGCTGGGGCTGGTGTAGCTGCTGTACTTGGAGTAGCTGCGTTATCTGTTGCAGTCAGAGTTTGAGTAGCTGCTGTACTTGTCACTAGGATTGGTGTAGCTGCTGTATTTGGAGTTAGAGTAGCTGCATTGTTGGTTGCTTTGCCATCACATCCAGAGACATTTTTTTCCCTTTGAAGGTGCCGGATGGTGTTGAACAGGGCTCTGTAAGCACAGGCCAAGCCCCAGCATGTTGCCATGATTTGTCCCTCTCTGGTATGACCAGGATGACAACACTCCTCATTTAAATGTTTTACTAATTTTTCTGGATTTTGCACTTGTTCAGTGGTGAAATTCCAAAGCACTGGAGGGCCCACTGGCCTAGATACTTGCCCATACTATCCCACACACCCTGTCACTCATGGCTGCCTAGCCTTGGGGAAAATCTCTTGGTCCTCCTATATCGTCATCTAACCCTAGACAAAACCCAAACCTGACTCTGCTTAACTCTCAAGACCAGACAAAATGGTTTTGGGTAAAACACACTCTGCATGTGTGCCAACATGGTGATCCCCATCACAAGCAGCAAGCAGGTGTCAAGGGTACCTAAAGGCCATTCAAAATCTTCAGAACTGTCAAATGATGCTGTAAACAGTCTGGCGGGGGGGCTGGGAGAGTAAGGGAATATCTCCACAGGTTGACCACCCGAGGTGACTGTCTCGAGAGGGGATGCCTGCGGGGCCTGATCGGGGGGAGGCTCAGCGTCTATGAGGTTCACCTCGGAGCAGCAACTTGCACCGAGGGAGCCTCAAGTCGTCGACAAGGTCTGCCCAGGAGCCTGCAGCTCAGCGGAGGCGAGCGGCTGACTCGGAGGGGGCGGCGCCAGGAGGACCGGCAGCAGACCTGACTGGTTAAAAACCTGCCCCAGGGAGCACGAGCGACCCAGAGCGTGGTGAACAGGGTAGGCAAACAGGGCGGGCTCGAGGCGGGCAGGCGAGTGGGGTGGTGAGTGGGATGGTGAACACTCGCCGTACGGGCAAGGCTCGGTCTGGGAGTTCCTCTCTGGCTGCGCCGGTGGTGGCCCGTGTAGGCACCCAAACAGAGCCGATGGGAAGGGAGGCTGTAGTGCAGAGCTCGGGGTGTAGAGAGCGCCTGCATTGCTATCCTAAGGGAAGGGTGAGCAATGGGCAGGGCTGCACTCTGTGCTCCCTGGTGGAGGTCCTCCTGCAGCAGGTGGCTGAACTGCAGGAAGCTGTTACCAGGCTGAAAGGTGTCAGGGAAGCTGAGGGGAAGCAGCAGTGCTTGCTCCAGGACCAGACTGTTACAGGACCTCGAGTGTCTACTGTTGCCCATGCAGGAAAGGAGGCTGCTAACCCAGGAAGCTGGGAAACAGTAACAGAAAAAAAACAACAAAAAAAGGAGGAAGAGGGCAATTACAAGCAAGGGGCTTCCTCCTACATCTGTTGTCCCCACCCAGAACCGCTTTGCTGTCCTGCAAGGGGCTGATGAGAGCCGCTTTGCTGTCCTGCATGGGGTTGATGAGCAACAGTGCTCCCACCAGGCGCAACCAGCTGGTGCACTGGTAAAGAAGATCTCTACTGGCGCTGCCAGGTAAAAGCGGCGGGCCGTAGTAATAGAGGACTCTAATCTGAAAGGCACAGAGGCACCCATCTTTCGGCCTGACCCAGGCTCAAGGGAGGTGTGTTGCCTATCAGGGGCTCGGATCAGTGATGTGGCCGAGAAGCTGCCTGAACTAGTCAGTCCCACTGACTATTACCCACTTCTAGTAATCCATGTGGGTGCTACTGATATAGATAGCAGTAGCCCGGAAACCGTAAGGAAGGACTACAGAGCTCTGGGAGAGGTGGTTAGGGGCTCTGGAGCGCAGATCGTCTTTTCGTCGATTCTCCAGGATACAGAGCAGGACCTCAAAAAGGCTAGGAGGATTGGCCAGGTCAATAAATGGTTAGAAGGGTGGTGCTATAGTCAGGGGTTTGGGTATCTTGAACATGGGACTCAATATAGTAGGCCAGGTCTACTGGGGGCTGGTGAAGCTGGTCTGACAAAGAAGGGGAAGAGCGGTTTTGGTGGGAGGCTTGCCAGACTGGTCAAGGATGCTTTAAACTAGATGTGTTGGGGGAGGGGGGCAGCATTCCATACCAACACACCCAGTCGGTTGGTAGCACCTATAGTAAGCATTCGGAGCAATGTAGGGATATTCCAGCTGCTCCAGCCAATGAGCCGGCTTCAATTGGATCTCGCCTCAAATGCCTCTACACAAATGCCCGTAGCCTGGGGAACAAACAAGAGGAATTAGAGATGTGTGCAAGTCTACGGGGGTATATTATAGGCATCACAGAAACATGGTGGGATGGCACCTATGACTGGTGTGTTGGAATGGAAGCTTACAGGCTCTTTAGGAAAGACAGGCCTGGTAGGTGGGGAGGGGGAGTTGCTATTTATGTTGGGGATAGGCTGGAGAGTATGGAACTCTGTCTGGGGAAAGGTGAGCAGTTGACAGAGAGTTTGTGGGTCAGGGTTAAAGGGAGAACAGTGATGGGAGACATTATTGTGGGGATCTGTTACAGACCGCCTGACAAAGGGGACTCAGTGGATGAAGTGCCCCATAGAGAGATAAGCGCAGCCTCACGCTCGCAGGCCCTTGTTCTCATGGGAGACTTCAACCACCCTGATATCTGTTGGAGGGATAGTACGGCCTGGCACAAGCAATCCAGAAGGTTCCTCGATTGTGTGGAAGACAACTTCCTTCCGCAAGTAATAGAGGAGCCAACAAGGAGAGGTGCCATGCTTGAGCTTGTCCTCACCAACAGGGAAGGGCTGGTTGGGAATGTGACACTCCAGGGCAGCCTTGGTTGCAGCGATCATGAGATGGTTGAGTTCAAGATCCTCAGGACAGTGAGAAGAGCATGCAGCAAGCTCACTGCCCTGGACTTCAAGAGAGCAGACTTTGGCCTCTTCAGGAACCTGCTCAGTAAGGTTCCATGGGATACAGCCCTAGAGGGCAGGGGGGCCCAAGACTGTTGGTTGATATTCAAGGCTCACCTGCTACAAGCTCAGGAGCGATGCATCCCAACTAGAAGCAAGTTAAGCAGGAGGGCCAGGAGACCTCCTTGGATGGATAAGGAGCTGCTGAGGAAAATTCAAAGGAAAAAAGAGGCTTATAAAAGGTGGAAGCAAGGTCAGGCGGCCTGGGAAGAATACAGAGATGTTGTCCGGGAAGCTAGGGACCAGGTTAGGAAAGCTAAGGCCCACTTAGAATTAAACTTGGCTAGGGATGTTAAGGATAACAGGAAGGGCTTTTATAGGTACATTGCCAATAAAAGACAGGTTAGGGACAATGTTGGTCCTCTCCAGAAGCTATCAGGAGAACTGGCTACCCTGGATTTAGAGAAGGCTGAGGTTCTTAATGACTTCTTTGCCTCAGTCTTCACCAGAAAATGCTCTGACCACACCACCAAAGTCTTGGAATGCAGATGCAGGGACTGTGAGAATGAAGACCCTGGGCCCACTGTAGGAGAGGATCTGGTTGGAGAGCATCTTAGGAACCTGAACGTATACAAGTCCATGGACCGGATGAAATCCACCCATGGGTCCTGAAGGAGTTGGCAAATGAAGTTGCTAAGCCACTCTCCATCATATTTGAAAACTCATGGCAGTCAGGTGAAGTTCCCAATGGCTGGTAAAAGGGAAATATAACCCCTATTTTTGAGAAGGGGAAAATGGATGAGCCAGGGAATTACAGACCAGTCAGTCTCACCTCTGTGCCTGGCAAAATCTTGGAGTGGATTCTCCTGGAAGGCATGCTGAGGCACATGAAAACGAACACGGTGCTTGGTGACAGCCAGCATGGCTTCAGTAAGGGGAAATCCTGCCTGACCAATATGGTGGCCTTCTATGAAGGGGCCACGGAACTGATGGACAGGGGCAGAGCAGTTGATGTCATCTACCTAGACTTATGTAAAGCTTTTGACACTGTCTCACATGACATCCTCCTCTCTAAGTTGGAGAGACATCAATTTGATAGGTGGACCACTCGGTGGATAAAGAACTGGCTGGATGGGTGCACGCAAAGAGTAGTGCTCAATGGCTCAATGTCCAGCTGGAGACCAGTAACAAGTGGTGTCCCCCAGGGATCGGTGTTGGGGCCGGTCTTGCTCAATATCTTCGTGGGTGACATGGAAACTGGGATTGAGTGCACCCTCAGCAAGTTTGCCGATGACACCAAGCTGTGTGGTTCAGTTGATACATTGGAGGGAAGGAATGCCATGCAGAGGGACCTTGACACGCTTGTGAGGTGGGCTGGTGCCAACCTGATGAAGTTTAACCATGCTAAGTGCGAGGTCCTACACCTGGGTCGGAGCAATGCCAGGCACAGCTACAGGATGGCCAGGTATGAGATTCAGAGCAGCCCTGCAGAGAAGGACTTGGGGGTGTGGGTTGATGAAAAAATGAACATGAGCCGGCAGTGTGCGCTTGCAGCCCAGAAAGCCAACCGTATCCTGGGCTGCATCAAAAGGAGTGTGACCAGCAGGTCGAGGGAGGTGCTCCTGCCCCTTTACTCTGCTCTCGTGAGACCTGACTCGGAGTATTGTGTGCAGTTCTGGTGTCCTCAACATAAAAAGGACATGGAACTGTTAGAACAAGTGCAGAGGAGGGCCACGAGGATGATCAGGGGACTGGAGCACCTCCCATAGGAAGATAGATAGGCTGAGAAAGTTGGGGCTGTTCAGCCTGGAGAAGAGAAGGCTGCGTGGAGACCTCATAGCAGCCTTTCAATACCTGAAGGGGGCCTATAGGGATGCTGGGTATGGACTCTTCATAAGGGACTATAGTGAGAGATCAAGGGGTAATGGGTTTAAACTTAAACAGGGGAAGTTTAGATTTGATATGAGGAAGAAATTCTTTACTGTAAGGGTGATGAGGCTCTGGAGTGGGTTGCCCAGGGAAGTTTTGAATGCTTCATCCCTGGCGGCGTTCAAGGTGGGGTTGGACATAGCCTTGGATGACATGGTTTAGTGGGAGGTGTCCCTGCCCATGGCAGGGGGGTTGGAACTCGATGATCTTGAGGTCCTTTCCAACCCTAACTATTCTGTGATTCTATATACCTCCCAAAGTATAAAGGGGGTGATCATGCTGGGAATGCAAGCCAGATCAGTTTCATGATCAATGATTCTATTGTATTACAAGTCATTACCATAAGTACAATGAAACAAGAACCTTAGCCCATGGTGCCCAGCTGATGAATACTAACACAGCAAATACTGGCTGTAAGTAAGGTACAACATGCTGAAACTGTGAGATCAAGAGCAACAACTTTGAGAGCCAGTAAATCAGCATTGTGACGTGTGACTATTAATCCGAACCAATGAATGCTTATCACAAATATGGTTAGACACACTCTGGTCAGATCTCTCACTATCTCAACCCTTGGAGCCCCATGTTGGGTGCCAAAAAGAACTGTTGTGATTTAAGCTCAGGAGGCAATCCAGAACCACACAGCCGCTCATTCGCTCCCCCCCTCCCCCTTATTCCCCCTGCTCCTGAAGGGATGGGGGGGAGAATCGAAAGAATGTAACTCCCATGGGTTGAGATAAGAACAGTCCAGTAACTAAGGCATAACACAAACCACTGCCGCTACCACCAATAATATTAATGATAAGGGAAATAAGAAGGGAAGAGAGTATAACCGCTTACCACCTGCCGACAGATACCCAGCCCGACCCGATCAGTGATCTAACCCTTCTGGGTAACTGCTCCCAGTTTATATAGTGGGTATGACACGCTGTGGTATGGAATATCTCTTTGGTCAGTTTGGGTCAGGTGTCCTGTTTCTGCTTCTTCCCGACTTCCCCTCCTCCCTGGCAGAGCATGGGGCTCAGAAAGTCCTTGGTCAGACTAAACATTACTGAGCAGCAACTAAAAACATCGGTGTTATCAGCGCTGTTCCCAGGCTGAAAGTCAAAAACACAGCACTGCATCAGCTACTAAGAAGGAGAAAACTGACTACTACTGCTGAAACCAGGACAATATTTAAAAAAGCCAATGCATTCCATAGGAGCAGGTGTTCTGTGGTTTTTTTTCTTCCAGCTTTGTTTTGGTTTTCAGGTTAAGTAAAATAATGGTATGATTTAATGTTGCAAGGAAGTCACTGGAAACACAGTTGTGATAAGCCAATAGAATATAATACGCTGGGTGTTTTGGTGGGGGTCATACTTGCCATATTTACCTAAGTAATGTTTTTGTAAATTAGATTCTTAGAAGATAAAAATAATAGCTGCCTTGAGTGATTTCCTAAGGTGATGTTGGAGGAGCTGCTCTTTGTCTTATTTCCACTATATTGGGGCCATAACTATGGGAAAGCTCACCTGTCATTAGAGCTACTGTTGATTTCATCAATAAGGAAAGTTGGCTCATATTTGTTTTTTCCCCCCCTGCCCTGTGAGCACTACTCCCTATGATAACTTAGTGTGAGACTAAGTAAACAGAATAAACAGCTTAATAAAGAGCTAAATAAACAGCCTAATAAAGAAAACTAATTGGAAGCTTCCCTCAACAATGAAATGGATCTGCATTCACAATCACCATGTGAGGAGGGATCATGGAGGAAAATCACCCCAAAGGTTGTGTAAGAACTAAACTTATGACAGCTTTATGCTTACAATATAATGCTGCTAGTAAGCAGGTGTGCTCACAATGTGACAATACCCTGGCCAATTCCAGGCCAAAAATGTTCTGGTAGTTCTTGCTGGAATGTTATCTTTGGAGTGAGAATGGAGGATATACTGGTTTACTATGGGTACGACTGTAGAGGAAAGTCCCAAACAATATTACCTCCACAGCTGAGCTCAGCAGGGGTGGGCTTTGCTGTGCAGTTTGCTTTCTCTCTGAAGTGCATTGCCTGCTTGATAATTACAACTCAGATTTCAAGTTGGAGTGGCATATCTCCAAAGCAGTGTGATCCTAGTGCTTGGGCAGGGAAACTTATTGGCAAAGAATGAAACTGCCGTGTCAAAACGGTAAGAAAGCATGGAAGCTATGAGTAAAACAGGCTTCTTATCCACCATTTACTGAGAAAAACTTTCTGGCCACCCCAAGCAAACTCCCACACTACAAGTATTGTGATAGGCACCAGGTATGTTATTATTGATAATTGCAGTGGGTGGATGACCCTTCAGGGGTGGTATCCGGTCTCTCTGGGATTTCATCTGGAGTCAGCTTTAGACTGTCCCAGAGCAATTGGTAAAGTACAAGAAGCCTCTGAAACAACTACAGAAAAGGAACAAGTTGGAGAGCTCAGACAGCTTCCAGCAATGATAATCTCCTTTCAGGTAAGCACAGCTACAAAGCCCTGGAAAGAGCTGATGCTTGCTCCCTGGGCAGCCTTTCATGTTTTACTCCAAACAGCCCTCTTTGTGCTGAGAACATGCAGGCGTTTGTGTTTCAAATATGAGTAGAGTATAAGGAATTGCTGTAAACCATCTTGGCATTTGCTGGTGGACACACCAGTGAGATGAGATCTGCTGGGAGCTTTGCATCAGACAGATGTGCTGGAATGGATGCTCTGGCTTCAGGTGGCACTGGGCTGTGGTTTGTGGATCTAGATGAGTCAGCTTTGAGAGCTTGCCATGAACTTGGGCACAGGGAAATGATGTCCACACAGGCAGTAACATTGTCTTCCACTTGACTGAACAGGTGGAAACACTTGGAGCTAATGTCGTTGGAGCATATGCACTCTGAGGAGGTCATTTCCAGGTTTTTTAATGCCTGTTAGTCTTGTGATCTGGCTGTTTCTTAATTCAGAAGGTCAAAAAAACCCCACTGTGACTCTCTGTTCTCATATTTTCTGTTTGTTGGACCAGACTTCTTCTCTGTATTGACCCTAGTTTCGTCAACAGCTCGACTGTAAAAGCTATCCAGTCTTGATTTCAGGATTCCCAGTGATAGAAAATCACCACAAGTGCAGTCAGTCATAGTTTTCAATTACCAGAACTGTAATGTGTTTCCTTCTTGTTATCTTGCTGCAGTGACTACTTCTGGGATTGCTTTTCTACAAACCTCCTGGTTTGAAGTGCATGTTAGTCAAGTATCGCTCCCCAGATAAACACCAAAAGGCAGATAGCAGCTTTTGCTTCAACTACCTCAGCTCTGAAGACTGACAGCTTGTCTTGCAGGTGAGAAGTCTGAAGAAGGGCTATTTAGCTGCAGGGTTGAAATTAAAGGAAGAGGGAAGCAAACCTGTTGAGTCATGTCTGCCCTTATAAGGCAGGAGTTGATGGTCAGGTCTAAATTTTCACAAATGTGTTGACAGCCATTTGATGAAAATGGGCTGTGATTTGTCTTTGTAACTGAAGGCTAAACGAGCATGCTCTTGTTCATGCACACTAATTTCTGCCATGATGAGTTGTCTTGGTCTGTAGCTTTCTGCAGAGGTGCCTGGGGCTCTGCAAGGTTTGCAAACCATACTGTTTTGGAGAGCTTTGTGAATATATTTGAAGGAGGGCAGCTGTCTGCGGAGACTTGATGTAAGCCGCTTTCCTGTAAAGAAAATGGAGGCTGGTCTCCTCTGATTATGTTTGCTAAGAAAGCAGCACTTTCTTCACTCTGCAAACTCAGCGTGGCAATAAATTCCTCCACCATGGAATCACTTTGTTCTTCTTCTATTTCATTTTATGAAAAGAAAACTGAAGTAATAAGGAATTCCATTTTAACTCATCACCCCAACCTTGGAGTGAATAATATTGTTTATTTAAGCCCTGAGAATGTTTCTGTTTTCATGATGGCTTTTTGTTTGTTGTTTGCCAGCATTATACCAAAGAATGACTCATAGTCTCGGCACTGTGAGGGATAAGAAGGAGGGAGCGCACGAAGTTTCGTTCCCAGTGGTGGATTGTGGAACCTGCAGTAATTTAAAGATCTGTCTCCCAGAGCACAAGTGGGGTCAGGCACTAAAGAAAGTGGACAATCAACTTCCCCTTACCTCTTCCTCCTTAAAAAATTAGCTTTTGAAAAATAAATGTATCAGTTTTCTGGGGAAAAAACCTTTTTGATAAAAATGTGAATATTGTGGAGAATAATTTCTTTCCTGAGTTACCGATACTTCTGTGGCACCTCCAGGCAGCTGTACTTCATGTCCTGTTCTCTTCTGAAAGAAAAGAATTCAACTACACACCTCCGATGATGTGTGTTGGTGGAAGAGCAAGAGCTCTGGAAAACTTGTAATGAAAGGTTCAACTTGCCTTTCTGATGAGTTTAGTCTCTATAATTCTGTTTACCTATCTATTAAAATAGGTGCAGTTGCTATGCCCCTAAGTGCACTCCATAAGACATGATTAGCTAAAGCTTGCGCTCCATTTTGGAGCTGAAAAAAGCTGCTTCCTTGTCAGTAGTAAGAACTGTCTGTGAAACACTTCAGACTCTTCAGGTTCCAGTTTTTTCATCACAGCAATCAGTGCCTGATTTTGTTTTAATTTGGCAGCTGTCTTTGTAGTAGCCCAAATATCCTATTAGCTGCCTAAAGCATACCTGTGTTGGAAAGCATGACTAGCTCAAGGGGAGGCACCTCCTATGGTTTAAGCAAGCTGTCTTGAGTACCAGTAACACTGTTACAGGAACAGAAATGTGTCCAGAAGCAGTGTGAATGAGGTGTCTAGTCCCTGTTCCATAACTGCAAACAGGTTTTAGACTAAAAAAAAAAAAAAGAGGCTTAAATGTCTCCCTGCTGCTTATATTCTGCGGTCCCTGTAAAACTTTTTAAGTATAGTTGGCCTCTTCGAATTTTAAGTCCTTCAGAAAGAAACGAGCAGCAGCTTTTTAATCTATCCATGCATGAAAGAAACATATGGAAGACAGCAATCATTTTAGGTGGAGGAGTATCTTTTATTGAGTGCTGTTTTAGAAAAAGCTTCTGGAATACAAAGAAGCTGGGAAAAGTGAAAATTCTCATTTCACTTCTGATAAAGGATGAATTTGTTCATAAAATAGAGAGCTTACAGAATCACCCAAGAGATTCAGGAGCTTGAATCTCTCTGATCTCCTGTTGGATGTAGGTGCCAGAGTTGCACAGGAATTTTTGAAGGTCTGAGCATACATGGTGAATAGTAACACAAAAGGATGTGATGGGTTTTATCTGCATGAAATCTTGTCTTGTATTTTTTTTTTTTGTCAGCTTTATGAGTTGGTCTAATAACCTGTTACATTGAGTTGGTCTTCCTGAAGGCTGTTCCTTGCTGAGGTACAGCATCACATTACTAAAACTTGCAACTATTTCCAATGTACATTTTGTGCTAACTACTTGTCCTGGAACACTGTACCACTCTCTAAGTGGAAGCACAGATGAATATTGGGATTGGTAATGTGGAAGTGTTGTAGGTTCCTGTACCTGAAAATGTTTAAAGATGAGTGAGACAAACCACTTACAGGAGATGAACTGTGTCTATTCTGCCCACTTAGTTAAGAGGATGGAGCAAATCCTATTGATTTCCTTTCAGCCATGAATTTCTAGAACCCTACCTGAATGCCTTTCAGTTGTTTGTCAAGTCCTGTGACATCTGCCTTGTGAGGTTTGTTTTTTCGTTCTCCATCTTGTTGTGGGAAAACCTAGTAAGAGAAGAAGCACGCTTCTCATGAAATTGCCCTTGTTTTCATTCTTTCTGTTACACTGCGTCTCTTCTGGGGAAAGCAGACTGAAAACACACACCTAGAACTTTCCAAAAAACTTTGAAATTGTTTCTGGTCTTGAGGGAGTCTGATCCAACACACATGGTCTGAGATAATTCTTGTTACTAGCACAAAAGAAATTACAGTAGATGCACTACTATAGCAGGGAAAGTCGGAGATCTCTCTTCCCAGCTAGGGTATTTTTCAAGGATTTTTGTGCTTATTGTCTTCAGGAAAAAACTGAAAAAATGGCAATGAAACTCTGTTGGATGTGTGAAATGTGGGGTTTGTTTCTAAGTGCATGAGTTATCAGGAGCCCAAGTATCATCGAATACGTACAGTTGGAGATATTGTATCCAATTGTCATTTCACTCTCATATTAGTAGTAAGAAAGTTCTGGAACCAACTTGAAAGTATGGAGATGAAATTGAAAGAGCAAATATTGAAAGGAAACATTTATGATTCTTCCCTCCTCTCCCCCCCTTACTTATGTTTGCTTATGCTCTTGGCAAAAGTGGTTTTTAATTCTTAAATTTGTAGCTAATAGTGTCAGAGAATTGTTAGACTAAAGCAGATCCCTGTTGTCATTCACTCAGGATTCCTACACTCCAGAAGCAAAACATTGCAGCCAGTTTGCCTGTTTTGAATTCCAGATGTGAATTGTGTTAAGAAAAGCTCTTATGCTCATTGCTAAGCTGTAATTTCACTCCCAATTTATCAACTGGCAACAAGCAAGAATTCTTCTCTTCAATTTAAGTAACAGTTTTGTATCAAATCAATCAGAAACTTTGGGTTTAACTTATTAAAGCAGTGAAGGGAAGCTAGCCTCAGAGTAGCAGATGCAAACCCTTGCAAAACCAGACCATGTGAGCAGATTGCAAGAGGCCTCTGACAAAACTTCATTAAAAAAAGTTTTTAGTGCCTGTGAGTAGGGAAAGAAACTTGAAACTCAGGAGTTTTGATTTAGCCAAAATGCATTAGGCTGTAATCCAATGTCTTCTTCCAGTGTTTGATGGCACTGAGTGTGACGGGGAAGGGGTATAATTGAAAAAGAATCAGCACAATTAACATGAAAGAAAATCTCCCTCTGTGTTCACAGAGGCAGTAGCAAAGGCAGGTGATTAGATTCTTTTCGAGAGTGGTTTTGGATCAGCAAAGGGAGATAAGCTCTTGTAAAAGCCTTGCACTGATTTCTAATTTTTAGCTGTTTTTCTCATTTCTTTCAATCTTTCTTTGCTGATGCTATAAAAAAGGTTTCAATTAGAGGACAGAAAAAGAGGGAAAAGACAGAGCAATCAGAAGACAATGTTTAAATTTCCACTGTTACCTAAAAAATAATAATAAAAATCCTACTACCTGTAATTAGGATAACTACCCACCTCCCAACTGTGATGTGGATTTGCAAAGGAGCAGTTTCTTCAGAGCTTGCAGGTGACTACCTGATGCAGAAAGGCCCAGATTCTGTAAGAAACATTCCACGTCATCCATGAAAAACAACTTTATGCCCTTTTCAAAGAAATCACTCTCATCATTTCCTTTTTGCAGATGGCAAAAATGTTAAATGAATTGGCCATCTTCACTTCATGAAAAAGTGAACCCAAATTTTGTGGGTCCTATGAAAATACATAAACCATCAGAAAGTTCCACTGTGCTTGGTAAAAAGCATTTATTCTCACTGGATCCCAGTGTAGTGTTGGTTCAGTGAGTCAAGATGGAGGACCTTGCCCTTAAAAAAGGTGCTGCCTCAACAGTCTGATAAGACAGGCTGAAATATGATGGTGGTAGCACAGAACTGGATTGAAGGGGGCAGCTAAATTGCAATGTGTCACTTCCAATCCCGTTTTCATTTTGCATATAATACATTGGTTGGGTCAATCTTATGAAACTCAGAAATAGTCTTATAATAAAGCATAGGAAATCAGAGTTTTCCCAGTGGGCTAATTAATAGGTAGATTTGTAAGATCACTAAGCTACTCTTTCCAGCAATCTGTTTAGCTCAGGCTGCAGAATTTTACCTGTTTTCTCCTCAAACATGTAGAAATAGATCAAAGCTCTTTGATTTCTATTTGGAAACCTACAGCAGTAGAACAAGCAAGACAATTTACCATTTAAATGTTATCTCAAATACAACCTTTTTGCTGTGAGATGTGTGAAACTGCTGAAGTGCCAGACAGGAAAAACCAGACACCTTGGAGAATGAAAACTCATGAAGGAATCTTGTAACTGAGCAGGAAGACTTTCCCACCAACAAAGAGATGTGAAAAAAAGGGGTAATGGGTTCAAACTTCAACAAGGGAAGTTTAGATTGGATATGAGGAAGAAATTCTTTACTGTACGGGTGGTGAGGCCCTGGAATGGGTTGCCCAGGGAAGTTGTGAATGCTTCATCCCTGGCGGCGTTCAAGGTGGGGTTGGACATAGCCTTGGATGGCATGGTTTAATGGGAGGTGTCCCTGCCCATGGCAGGGGGGTTAGAACTCGATAATCTTAAGGTCCTTTCCAACCCTAGCTGTTCTATGATTCTATGATTCTCTTGAATCAAAAGGAAACGACATATCTGGAATTAGCTGTGCATAGCAATGTCCAGGCATTCAGATGAAGGAGTTATGTGGAAGTCAAAGAAATCAGGTTATATTCAGAAGAAGCAATAGCTGAGAGAATAGGTAGACTAGACAGGAACAGCAGGAAATAATTCACAGGAGTGGAGTTGCCTAGTTTCTGCCTGGAAACTTAGATTAGGGAAAGAAAGAAATTAAATAAATCAACTGCCTGTAGTCTTGACTTAAGGAGGTGAAGAGATGGAGGAACCATCCTTTTATACGTTAGTGTTTTAACAGCCATGAATATGGCTTAAAAAGTTCAATTTGCATCTGTTTGGAATTTACCTGCCTTCAGGTTCCTGGCACTGGTACAGTTCTCTCTTTCTGGTGTCACAGGTATATGGTACTCAAGACACCGCCCATACTGTGCGTGATGGAATGTCACTGTGCATCATTTCCAGTATAAATCCATGGATGATGGGCAGGCACACCTGAGTGTTTCTCAACTATGAAATAAAATATTGGTAAAATGGCTTCAATCCTGAATAAGGTCCATGGAACAGAATTACCACAGGGAGAGTCAAAGAGCAATGGCTATTGTTTGTCCACCCTTTGTCCTTCCAAGAGCAGTCTTGGTTTTGACTGAATTAAATACAAGTTGATTTGAGAATTACAGTAATGGATATATATGGCTGGTTGTTTGGAGTGGGTGAGTATGGAAAGGAGAGTGACTGGGAATGTACCTCATGTTAAAGCTTGGGATGTAAATCACCTAGGTGGGACTAGCCTAGGTGTAAGATCACACTGTCCTAAGTAGAAGCTTCTTCAGTTTGCATTAGAAGAATGCTTGAGACTATCTGTAAATGAATGCAGAGGTGGTTGTGTGAATTTAAATATATACAGGTGTAATATTTATTAGTAGTAATTACCTTCGTTGGTAGTTATTTTGACTAATTTGCTAATTACCTGTGGCATGTTAATTAATTAACTACTGAACTCCTGGAATATATATGGAGACACCTTACGCAAAACTGTGGTTGGATGGGTGTTTACTTCACTGTTATTCCATGAGATGCTTTATGCATTTATAAGTTATCGCTGGGTTATGTTTCTGATACTGCCATTACTGCTTGCCAGCTGCATTTCACAAGACTATCTAAGCATTGTAATAAGTCTCCAGTAACGTACCTGGATTCATTAAAATATCCTCATTCAAAGCAGAAGAACTGTCCCTGTAGCTGCTCACTAGTCAATGCAGAGTCTTTCAAGAATAATTTCCATGGTTTTTGCACTGCGCAGGCCAAGAGGAGGAAAAATCGCTGTGTGGAAATAGAGAGGGTCTCAGGGTTTTGTTGATGGACCGCTTCAGCCTTTCTCTGCTGTAGGAAGCATCAGTTGAGTCCTATTTTGTGAGTTGAGTGAAGGGGATACAGAGTAAAATAATCCAGGAAGTTTAAAGTATTTTGATTTTAGACATGAATTATTTTCTATTACTGGGTGCGTTTTGCATGTAAAAAATGTTATCCCAGATGCCCCAGAACTTGAAAGGATAATCTTGAGTTTTACTTTCTCAAACTGGTGTAAAAGAACTATATATTCTGCTCCATCCTGAGCTCGAGGTGACTAAACTGAGACATGAGTCAGTGTCAGACACACTATGAACACATGATCACTTATGCATCTCCTGTCATAGCTTGTAAGAGAGGGACAGAAGTATACTGAAGGGAGAATTTACATCAGAGGCCACCAATGGCATTGACCCTTTATGTAACACTATCTGAGAGTCAGAACAGCAGAAAGAAATCTGTGAGTTACACAGGGCTCTCAAACACTATTTGGGGAAAAAAATGTCATGATGGGGGAAGGATCATTGCCATTCAGATAGGGTAACATGTTTCGGGAGAGCAAAACTTAATAGGATGCATCACAATCACTGGCTGATATGAGAAGCAGCACAGCAACCACTGTTGAAGGTAAAGGCAAACCAAGCCATGAAAACTAAACTGGCAGGAGAAGCAGTGGAGGCAGCAACGAGGTCTCTAAGCTTGCGAAGCAGAGCAGTGGGGTAGCAAAGCCTGGGGAGTGTTGGGGCTGGGGGAACATTAAGACTATACCATCTTAAGACTAGTTTTATAGATAAAACTAGGGTGTAGGAAAGGGAAATAGGGGACAAAATTGCTGTATTGCTAAATGCAAGCAAGAAAATTTAGAGGATGCTTCACAGAGCACATGGATATAAAATGTAGCTTTGGGTTGTGTACCAAAGGAGAAAATGAAATGATTCACACAGTTCAGCAGAGTTGCTTTAAGCTGCCTTAACATGAAAGGCTTCAGGCATGAGGCTGAGAACTCAGGAAACTAGTTAGAAAGACTTGAAGTTTGAAAGTCTGAGATGATCCTAGTACTTCTGACCTTGCTTTCACCAAGTAGCTCCTGCTGAAAAAATTTTAGCCTGGATCTTCAAAGTGCGACAGCTGTATAATTCCTGCTGCTCCTGATGGAGATATTCTTCTGCCTCTTCTGAAGGCAGCTCACTAGGCCTGTTCTGGGGTTTCCAGTAGAATTTAGATAAGTTGCTTGGTACTAGGTCCTGCAACAGCGCAGAAGTGATAGAGGGAGCCTACAACAATTAGAATCATAGAATCATAGAATAGTTCGGGTTGGAAAGGACCTTAAGATCATCTAGTTCCAAATCCCCTGCCAGGGGCAGGGACACCTCACACTAAACCATGCCACCCAAGGCTCTGCTACATAAGGGAGGTGCTACAGTCCCCTGATCGTCCTCGTGGCCCTCCTCTGGACTTGTTCCAACAGCTCCATGTCCTTTTTATGTTGAGGACACCAGAACTGCACACAATATACTCCAAGTGAGGTCTCACAAGAGCAGAGTAGAGGGGCAGGATCACCTCCCTCCACTCACTAGTCTGTAACCTCATGACATGTCTGAAGTTAACTGAAACTGAGTCTGGGCCTTTATATACCACCTAGAGAACAATTATTCTTTCTTTGGAAATTTATTTTCCTTTTAGGTACACGACTATTTCCAAACTGCATTACTCTTAACAATTCTGAAGTGTTTGCCAAGGGATGGCTTGACTTGAGACATTTTTACTTAGAATCATAGAATCATAGAATAGTTAGGGTTGGAAAGGACCTTAAGATCATCTAGTTCCAACACCCCTGCCATGGGCAGGGACACCTCCCACTAAACCATGCCATCCAAGGCTATGCCCAACCTGGCCTTGAACACCACCAGCGATAGGGCATTCACAACTTCCCTGGGCAACCCATTCCAGGGCCTTACCACCCTTACAGTAAAGAATTTCTTTCTCATATCCAATCTAAACTTCCCCTGTTGAAGTTTGAACCCATTACCCCTTCTCCTCTCACTACAGTCTGTCATGAAGAGTCCCTCCCCAGCATCCCTATAGGCCCCCTTCAGGTATTGGAAGGCTGCTAGGAGGTCTCCACGCAGCCTTCTCTTCTCCAGGCTGAACGGCCCCAATTTTCTCAGCCTATCTTCATACGAGAGGTGCTCCAGTCCCCTGATCATCCTCGTGGCCCTCCTTTGGGCTTGTTCCAACAGTTCCATGTCCTTTTTATGTTGAGGACACCAGAACTGCACACAATACTCCAAGTGAGGTCTCACAAGAGCAGAGTAGAGGGGCAGGATCACCTCCTTCGACCTGCTGGTCACACTCTTTTTGATGCAGCCCAGGATACGGTTGGCTTTCTGGGCTGCAAACACACACTGCTGGCTCATGTTCATTTTCTCATTGACCAACACTCCCAAGTCCTTCTCCACACTGCTGCTCTGAATCTCTTCTCTGCCCAACTTGTAGCTGTGCCTGGGATTGCTCCAACCCAGGTGGAGGACCTTGCACTTGGCATGGTTAAACTTCATCAGGTTGGCATCAGCCCACCTCACAAGTGTGTCAAGGTCCCTCTAGATGGCATTCCTTCCCTCCAGCATATCAACCAAACCACACATCTTGGTGTCATCGGCAAACTTGCTGAAGGCGCACTCAATCCCACTGTCCATGTCACCGGCAAAGATGTTGAACAAGACCGATTCCAACCCCGATCCCTGAGGAACACCACTTGTTACTGGTCTCCAGCTGGACATTGAGCCATTGAGCACTACTCTTTGCGTGCGGCCATCCAATCAGTTCTTTATCCACCGAGTGTTCCACCTATCAAATTGATGTCTCTCCAACTTATAGACAAGGATGTCTTGTGGAACAGTGTCAAACGCTTTGCGCAAATCCAGGTAGATGACATCAACTGCTCTACCCTTGTCCATCAGTTCCGTAGCCCCATCATAGAAGGCCACAGATTGGTCAGGCAGGATTTCCCCTTAGTGAAGCCATGCTGGCTGTCATCAAGCACCTTGTTGTTTCTCATGTGCCTCAGCATGCCTTCTAGGAGAATCCGCCCCAAGATTTTGCCAGGCACAGAGGTGAAACTGATTGGTCTGTAATTCCCTGGCTCATCCATTTTCCCCTTCTTGAAAATGGGGGTTACATTTCCCTTTTTCCAGGCGCCAGGAACTTCACCTGACTGCCATGAGTTTTCAAATATGATGGAGAGTGGCTTAGCAACTTCATTTACCAGCTCTTTCAGGACCTGGGGATGGATTTCATCCGGTCCCGTGGACTTGTATACATTCAGGTTCCTAAGGTGGTCCTGAACAAGATCTTCCCTCACAGTGGGCCCAGGGTCCCCACCCTCACCGTCCCCGCGTCTGCCTTCCAAGACTTGGGTGGTGTGGTCAGAGCATTTGCCAGTAAAGACTGAGGCAAAGAAGTCATTAAGAACCTCAGCCTTCTCCAAGTCCAGGGTAGCCAGCTCTCCCGATAGCTTCTGGAGAGGACCCACGGTGTCCCTAACCTGTCTTTTATTGGCAATGTACCTATAAAAGCCCTTCCTGTTATCCTTAGCATCCCTAGCCAAGTTTAATTCTAAGTGGACCTTAGCTTTCCTAACCTGGTCCCTAGCTTCCCGGACAACATCCCTGTATTCTTCCCAGGCCGCCTGACCTTGCTTCCACCTTTTATAAGCCTCTTTTTTCCTTCGAATTTTGCTCAGCAGCTCCTTATCCATCCAAGGAGGTCTCCTGGCCCTCCTGCTAAACTTCCTTCTAGTTGGGATGCATCACTCCTGAGCTTGCAGCAGGTGATCCTTGAATATCAACCAACAGCCTTGGGCCCCCCTGCCCTCTAGGGCTGTATCCCATGGAACCTTACTGAGCAGGTTCCTGAAGAGGCCAAAGTCTGCTCTCTTGAGGTCCAGGGCCGTGAGCTTGCTGCACGCTCTTCTCACTGTCCTGAGGATCTCAAACTTGACCATCTCATGATCGCTGCAATCAAGGCTGCCCTGGAGCGTCACATTTTCAACCAGCCCTCCACTGTTGGTGAGGACAAGGTCAAGCACGGCACCTCTCCTTGTCGGCTCCTCTATTACTTGCAGAAGGAAGTTGTCTTCCACACAATCGAGGAACCTTCTGGATTGCTTGTGCCGGGCCGTACCATCCCTCCAACAGATATCAGGGTGGTTGAAGTCTCCCATGAGAACAAGGGCCTGCGAGCGTGAGGCTGCGCCTATCTGCCTATGGAGCGCTTCGTCCAACAAGTCCCCTTGGTCAGGCGGTCTGTAACAGATCCCCACAATAATGTCACCCATCGCTGTTCTCCCTTTAACCCTGACCCACAAACTCTCTGTCAACTGCTCACCTTTCCCCAGACAGAGTTCCATACTCTCTAGCCTATCCCTAACATAAATAGCAACTCCCCATCATCCCAGAAACCAGGTCAATATACACTATTCATAAATTATTACAGAACAGGTCCAAATCCATCACAGAGGCATCCATTGATTGTCCATACAGCTACTCCTTGGAAGTGAATACTGTATGTGAGGTCACTGTAGAATTCAGCTATTTTTAAAAAGCCATTAATAGCAACACAGAAGCAGGCTTTGATTGAACTGGAAGTGTAATTTTCAGTTAAGAGCCTTCACCCGGTCTTCCTTCCATTGTGGTCTAATTAGATTTCAGGAAGACGCAAAGTTTCAGATGCTTCAGTCCTACGGCCTCTCCATTAGCTGACACCATATGCTTTGCAGTTTCCATTGTGAAGTCCTGATTAATTTGCTAAAGTTAATTTGAACTGTAGCTGAGATGCTTCACTAGGGACCTGATTAAACGACTAGCTGTAACCAGCCCTTCCCTGGTTCCTTCTGTCATCAGTTATACAGTAATGAGGTTAGTGAACATCACACATAAGTTTTTTTCTCTCTTACTCTGGGAAATGCATATAGTACATTTGGACTATGTAAGCAAAACAGTGCCCCCCCCCCAGTTTGTTGCCTGGATTAGCTTGCTAGGTTACCGACACTCTCCTGCCCTACTTCTTCCTGTCTCTGTGATATCTGTAGTATACATAATAGGATCTGTAAAGACACCTTGGACAGTAATTTTTTTTTCATAAATTTTCCTTCCTTCTATTCCAGCCTTTTCCAAATGCTTTGCTTGATCCAGAGTGTGGAGGCTTGGGGGAGCACATATAGTGTGAAACTTCTTCATCCGTTCTGATATTCTTTCAGTTGAAAGAAAAGCTTCTAGGACTGTGGTTGCTGATACAAATTGAACAAGTTCTTGTGAGTACTCCCAAAAATGATGTTAATTTGAGTAAAGGTTGATCATGGTAAGAAATGAACATTAGTGGCACAAGAATCATTAACTGAAAACCCATCTCATGTTGGTGGTGAGAGATGCAAGAAATTTGTGTTCGTTGGAAATGTTTTTGCAACACAAGCTGCAGCAGTGGAAATTAATTCTGAGTAAGAACCAACTATTGATGGATGCACACCAGATGTCACAAATCAATCTTTGGATGATAATGTTTTTCACAGCTGTCAAACTGTAGGATTTACACCACTGTTAAGCAACTATTCAATAAGCATTCAACTATGCTAAGATATGCATAAAGGGTGTGACACAGGCAGACAGGTGATGGGATGCCACCAAACAGGTAATAGCATCACCTAGGACAGATTTGGCAGGCAGTTCTGTACTTAACCAGTACAGCATTTGTAATATTTTTATTGCATCTCTGTTTGCTGTTTGGATTTCAGCCCAAATTGCGCTAACTCTTCAGCACAAATCTGAGTGATCTATAGTAAATAAAGAATTAAGTTAGGTCACTTCTGGCATGGAAATAATCAAATCCACCACTGAAGAATAATCTAGTACAGTGATTTTCAGTCGGTGAGGATCTTGTCTATGACCCAAAGGGAGGAGAGCTGCAGCAGAGCTCTCTCTGGCTGGGAGGGGCTGTTGCACTTCCCTAGCTAATGTTGTTATGAAAGACCACAAGAGCATCTAGGCTGTGCCTCAAGCCCATCTTTATGACATTCAGACCCTGAACTCCTGCCTTAGATACACTTGGGGGATAAACACAGACCTTCTGTATTTAGGGGATTCCTCCCAGTCCCCTTCTTATTTCTCTGTGTGGTTTTTGGCTGCCAGGCTTTCCTTTAAAGCAAGCCACTGCAATAATATCTTATTGACTTGGTTTTATAGGAAAAGAAAAAGTTGTAATAACTTTTTATTGACATTGCACTTCCAGAGAGGCATAGAAATAAATCACCGGCCTGCAGGACTCAGAATGCTCTCATGATTTCTGGGACTGTAGTCCCTGGGTTTCCCAGCAGGAGCTACCCAACATTTCTGACTATCCTTCAAAAAACTCCATCACATCTAGTTGAAATGAGCCAGAGGATAGAAAGTTGCTGTGGTTGTGACTGACAATAGAACAGACTAGTAGTGCTTGAGAGTGGATTCTCTCTCTATTACAATCAAGAAGCTATGAAAGGGTTAAGTCAGCATTCTACTGCAATGAGGTATCCTGCACGGAGAACCTAATACCCATGTGAAACTTCCTCAGAGTTTTTTTGAAATTGATCTTAGCTCTTTGCAATGTGAATTTTGGAGGGAATAAAGGAGTTGAGGGAGGGAAGAGCAGATTATATCTTTTGGGTATAAATCATATAAAGAGAATAATTAACAAGTGCAGAGTTTTCTGCAGTATTTCGAGAACTCTGTCAATAAACTCCCTCCCTCCTCCCTTTCCCAGTCTCAATGTAAAGGCCTAAAATTAGATAGCTGATTAAGAATTGCTTCAAGGCAATCTAAATACATCAATCTTGCTTGTAATGAGGAAAGCGGCTGCATTTCTGCAATGATGATGAACCTCAGGGCCAGGGGTGGTTGGATACTTAATGCTCTCTGTATTGAACTTCCCATGCACTCATTACTTCTCAGCATTTCTGAATGGCTGAATCTGATTAAAGGAGCTCGCTCGGAAAGGAGGGTGCTGGGGATAGAACTGGGCAGTTTTTTTTTAATCCAGGGTGGGCAGCTTTTAGACTCCTTAACTTGTTTGCCAGCAAAATGGGCTGCTTCATGCCCATTTCTCTTTACCTCCCACCAACAAGTAAGTAGCAAAACCACACTGAAGAGTTCACCTCGCCCTAGCAAACCTTTACTTACAGTCTTTCATATCTAAAGCCAGATCTTAACAATCTTTTTATAGACTAATGGCCTCATGTGCCAAATGAAGAGCTTTTATTAGCCAAAGAGTAAAGGTGTATCCTGCATTGGAGAAACAAATTCACCAGTGAGAAAAAGCCCAAACCTCCTGTAACAGCAGGAGGAAATAAAGTTTTCCTAAACAATTCAATTTATTTATTTATTTATTTATTTTTTTTGTTTTAGATACTATTACTGTATACCCCAAACAAGCTAAACCTCTTTTCTGGTCTCTAGTCCAGCTCCAGAACTGCCCTTTCTCTTGTGAGCAGAAAAGCTTTCTGACCAAGGCTCTTTTTGTGCCTCTGACACAGTTCAATCTAGCTAATCATTTTATGAAAGACCCGAGGATTCTCCTGGAATTTATGTCCCTGAAGGATGATTGAAAGGACAAAGTGCCAAAATATGGAGTTACAGTCCTCATAAGTACCTACTTCAGCTGCTTCCTTAACATTGCAGAGTTTCTTTGCTAGAATTTGTAGTTCCTGAGAGAGATTTCATGACACGCTGTCTTGGGCTAAGCAACCCATTCTCACTTCAGCCAGGAAACTAACCTTCATTTGCCTGCATTCCTGTGAAGAGCCGGAAGCTGCATAGGAATTCCTATTCCTCCCAGGAATGCATAGTCAGTCCCATGATCACCCAAACAATGCTTAAGGAGGGAGCCGTAGGATTCTGCCACCCATGGGCTCAGCCCAGTCTTGCTCTGCTCCAAGAATTAGACCTAAAGTGTTTATCTTGCCTAATATAGCTTCTCTTCTGCTATTTGTGGGGAGGAGCAGTTCCAGCAGCCAACAGCACAAACAAGGCTAAAGAAGATGCATTTCACAGCTTTTTCAGAGGATGAGGAACCTGTGAGACTGAAACATCATCTAAGACAGATAATGTATGTCAGTGTAGGCTTGTTGCTGCCACTTGGTTGCTCAATTTTTCCCCTGTGCTTAGGACCTTCCGGGGAATGAAAGCCAAGAAAGAGGTGTTCCTGGACATGAGTCTGAGATAGCTAAACATCACAGCCTGCAGTAGACCATGAGTAAGAAAACAGAAGAGAACACTTAGGCTAAGAAAGATCCACTTTCCCCTTCCCACTTTTTGAAGGATACTTACAGTAACTTCAAGTTCAAGGTTGAAAGCCTTTTAAATCTCCACTTCCTGTTAAAGAAAGGGCACTGATTTTCTAACTACCATAGCAGTGCTTTCAGACTAGATGGCAGGAGCACATTTTCCCTATTGCTTGCTTCTCATCACACCTGACTCTTCTGGTTTAATCAGTGTTTCAGGGAGGGGATGAGGAGATCTGTGAGCTTAAAGAGCCTGTAAAGAGTAGCATGTGAAAAAAAAAAAAGGAGAAAGATACGAAAGAAATAGTGCTTCAGTTTAGTAGCTGATGAATTGTGTCCTTTTCACTCTTCTGTTACCAAAGGAAAGAGAAGGAAACAAAACAAAGCAAAACACACACACAAAAAAGGTGAAAAAGTCAGCAATGAAGAAAGGGAAGTTCTCAGGTCTGTCAGTTCAGCCTTAGAGCCTGAAGAAAGCATTTAGTATTCTGTGCAATTGCTTCCTTCTTATTTCATCTTGCTGCAATTGCTTCTTCACTTGCTAATTCATCTTAATTATAGAATATTTGGACAACTCAGAGCAAAGATCTTTGTTGACAGTGCTCGAACAAGAGAAGGCATTGAGGCTCATGAATAGGCACTGTGCTGAGAAAGTCTAATTGGCTTTCTATGACTTACAATACAGATCTCACAAGTGAGGCAGGTGGCTTACCTGGATTTTGCTAAGATTTCTTTGATCTCTCTGTCCTCTTGCTGGCCCTCCTATCCTCCTTCCTTTTCTGCCTCCCTCTAGCTTGCTTTTCCTGCAGGGTGAAATAACGGACTGGGGGAAAAAGGAGCTTGAAGGATGCTGTGGGTTTCAACAGGATGTTTAGAAACCACTGGAGGGGGTCTTATTTCTGAACAAGCCCATGTGCATCTCTGCTCTGTCTTGGAAGCAGACTATTAACAGTAATATTAATTATTATAAGAGTATTAATGGCTTGATTGCTACAGAAATATGGTCTCAAGTAAGGTGAATGTCATGAATGGATAACTAATTTTTGACTTGGAGAGACAACAACCATGAGATGCCCAAAGGGTGGGTCAGGCTCAGATCACTGTGGGTACAGAAATAAGCAGCACCAGCCAGGGCCAAGGGAGCATAAGGGCTTCTCTGTATCTCAGTGGCTTTTGTGACTGGTGAAGATGCTCTCTGCAGAGCACAGAATTGTCCTCTACTCTAGGCTTGCCCATTTTCATTGGAGTCACGTGATTACCCTATAAAAGGAGTGTGAAATATTCTATTTTAAGCAGGTTATTATCTCCTAGGACAAACAAAGTGAAATCGCCACTCTCCTTGGAAATAAGCAGTCGTGCTTAAATGCCAGGCTATTCTAATACATCTCTGTCCTGCTGGGAGTGACCTTCCAGAAACTTCCTTTCTCTGCAAGGCATCTCACCCCCGAAGCCATCCTATTTTCTGCTGTCTATCTATGCAGACCAGGAAGGAGGTTTTCTTTAGGTAGCTCTCTGTGTGCACTTAAGACCAATTTATTTTTTGTGAAGAGAGCACAGGGTGGTCTGTTTCAGCATAAGAGGATGTATCTGGATGGTTTTGAGTGGTAAAAAACAAATGACACAATTTGCTAAAAAGGATAAAATTTCAGGAATAAGTCAACTAAATCAGAGCCTGCTGCTTTATGTGGTAATGGGGAAAAGTTTGTATGAAAAGTTTCTGTAAGAAGTTTGTATACCACAATCCATCTCTTCCATAAGATGTCTTTTGCTCATATAAGGTGAAAAAATTATACATTTTTCAGTCATGATTGTTGTGGTTTAACCCAAGCCATCAAGTAAGCACCATGCAACCACTTATTCACTTCCCCCCAGTGGGATAGGAAAGAGAATGGGAAGAGTGAAAATGAGAAAACTTGTGGGTTGAGATAAAGGCAGTTTAATAGTTAAAGCAAAAGCCATGCACACAAGCAAAGCAAAATGACAAATTTATTCATCACTTCCCATTGGCAGGCAGGTGTTCAGGCATCTCCAGGTGTCCTGGGTTCAGCAGCAGCAGTCATTTTTCTCCTTCTTAGTAGCTGGTGCAGTGCTATGTTTTTGACTTTTGGCCTGGGAACAGCGCTGATAACACCAATGTTTTTAGTTATTGCTCAAATGTTTAGTCTGACCAAGGACTTTCTGAGTCTCATGCTCTGCCAGGGAGGAGGGAAAGCCGGGAGGAAGCAGAGAAAGGATACCTGACCCAAACTAGCCAAGGAGGTATTCCATGCCACAGCACATCATGCCCAGGATGTAAAAACGGAGGGCAGGAACCCAGAGGAGTTAGGTCACTGCTCTGTTGGGCTGGGTATCAGTCAGTGGGTGGTGAGCAGTTGTATTCTCTTCCCTTCTTATTTACCTTATCGTTATTATTATTGGTGGTAGCAGCAGTGGTTTGTGTTATACCTTAGTTACTGGACTGTTCTCAACTCAACCCGTGGGAGTTACATTCAAGGTGGGGGGAAGGGGGGAGAAAGACAGGGGAGTGAGCGAGCTAATTGTGTGGCTTAAACCACGACACCAGGAAAACAGGAGTCCATCATGTATAATGGTCACTTGAGAAGACAAACACCATCATTTTGGCTGTTCCCCTGTTCCTCCTACTACACCCAGGTTTATATGCTGAGCGTCAGGGTTAAAGGGAGAACAGCGATGGGTGACATTATTGTGGGGATCTGTTACAGACCGCCTGACCAAGGGGACTCGGTGGATGAAGCGCTCTGTAGACAGATAGGAACAGCCTCACGCTCGCAAGCCCTTGTTCTCATGGGAGACTTCAACCACCCTGATATCTGTTGGAGGGATGGTATGGGCTGGCACAAGCAATCCAGGAAGCTCCTTGATTGTGTGGAAGACAACTTCCTTCTGCAAGTAATAGAGGAGCCGACAAGGAGAGGTGCCATGCTTGACCTTGTCCTCACCAACAGTGGAGGGCTGGTTGAAAATGTGACGCTCCAGGGCAGCCTTGATTGCAGCGATCATGAGATGGTTGAGTTTGAGATCCTCAGGACAGTGAGAAGAGCGTGCAGCAAGCTCACGGCCCTGGACTTCAAGAGAGCAGACTTTGGCCTCTTCAGAAGCCTGCTCAGTGAGATTCCATGGGATACAGCCCTAGAGGGCAGGGGGGCCCAAGACTGTTGGTTGATATTCAAGGCTCACCTGCTGCAAGCTCAGGAGCGATGAATCCCTACTAGAAGGAAGTTTAGCAGGAGGGCCAGGAGACCTCCTTGGATGGATAAGGAGCTGCTGAGCAAAATCGGAAGGAAAAAAGAGGCTTATAAAAGGTGGAAGCAAGGTCAGGTGGCCTGGGAAGAACACAGGGATGTTGTCCAGGAAGCTAGGGACCAGGTTAGGAAAGCTAAGGCCCACTTAGAATTAAACTATGGTTCTATATGTTATGCAATATCCCGTGGGTGTGTTGGGGTCAGCTGTCCCAGTTGTGTTTGCTCCCATCTCCTTGTGCCCCCCTCATCCTGCTCGCTGATAGGGTGATGTGAGGAGCAGAAAAGGCCTTTACCTTGTGTGAGCACTGCCCAGCTAAATAATCTCTGTATTATCAACACTGTTGCCAACACAAATATAAACGTGGCCCCGTAGTAGCTACTATGGAGAATATTAACTCCATCCCAGCCAAACATAGCACAATGGCAAAATGTAGCTCACTCTTCACAGTGTCCAGCTCCATTGCTTCCTGTTTCTACAGTGGGTAGAAGCTGGTTGTGATCCTCAGCATGCATAGCCACTCTCAAAGCAGGCAGAGTAAGACCTAGTAACTCATGTGGGACTCACCAGAACTGGCTTTTCCTAGTGTTTGAACCTACATTACCATTCCCACCTAGTCATCAAGACATGTCCTTGATAAAAAGTGAACCAGAACAAAGGGTAGCCTGCTTACTGCTCTGCTACTTAGATGTTATTATTAATACCTTTATCACTGAAACGCAATTTTGTTTAAAAATCAGAAGCACCCAGAGGTCCAAATCTCATTGAAAATCTAAGGAAGTTGATTAACTTTAAGATCCCCTTGAAATCCCAGCCTATTAAAGTGGAAAGCAGTGCTATTAAATTGGCCAGTCTCTTTTGGCACTGCCAAAGGGTAAGGTTACTTCCTCTGGCTGGAAAGTAGATGAAAAAAATATTTCTAGGACATAACTTCCTCTAAGGGGTACCACCTTCTGTATGTAAAAAATGCAGGAGGAAGGGACAGTGACACATCACCTGACCTAGATCCCTCCTCAAGGCAGAATTGGATTTAGCCAAACCTCTCCCTAGACACTTTAGTCTATTTAGGGCCTTGGCAGCTTTTTTCTGACGTCTCACTTGAATCCTCCTGGCTTGCTTTTATGCCAATACCGTCTTCCATCTACAGTGGACATGTATTTAGTTATTTATGACTCATTCTGCAGCTACCCTCAGAGTATGTGAAATCTGCAATTCTCATTTCTCTCTTTTTCAATCATTAGGCTTAAACCATTCATCTCTTTCAGTCTTTCCAAATTAAGTCAGGCTTTTTAGATGTGTGGTGATCCTGTTGTTGTGCTGATAATTATTTTTTAAGTTAGTTTGGTTGCATCTTTCTCAAAGAACAGTTTCTAAACCTGGGTGCAGCACTGCAACAGGGCAGAGAAGGAACTTTTCACACATCTGTCCTACAGCAATCCTGTTAATGTAACCAGCTAGATGCTTGCTTTACGTGTAGCAACACAACGTGATCCTGGGGCTCCAGAGAGCTCTTTAAAATGTTGAGAACCAGGAATAAATACAGGACACAGTATTTTGTTTATGTTTAATTGTATAATAATTTTAAGTATTTTTAAATCTTTTTTTTTTTTTTTTGGTTGGTTGGTTTGTTGGCTTTGGTTGGTTTTAGTTTTGGGTGTTTTTTGTTTGTTTGTTTGTTTTTTTTTTTTTTTTTTTTTTTTAAATCCTGGAGTGAATAAAAGAGAGACTAACCTTTTTAGCTCACAATGCTCATATTCTCAAAGGAGACAGTGAAAGAGGCACAACTTCACGTCTGGTTCAAGACTGTTCTTAACTCTAGATCCATCATACAGCAAACAGTGAGGTCTCCAAGACATGACTAAGCATATATTTGAATGCTTTGCTAAACTATGACATTCATGAAAGGGAATACAAAATGGTGTCTCTAGTACCTTTTATTTGATGATATCTCAACAGAAAATTTTGTAGTAGAATTTTGTATGATGTGTGCACACAAATGTATGGGCGTACAATGCAAAGGAGGTTTTAGAGGTCAATACTATATAAGATCAATATAGAATACTAAATATTGAAATAACACCTACCAAAATCAGAATATTTGAAAATATTATTGTGAGTTGGAAATGGACATTATTTTGCAAAGGACTTTGAAATTTCTCTTATGCGCCCTTTCTGTACTCAAGGTGCCACTTGGCAATCTGCAAGCTTAAAGGCAGTCAGTAACATCCCCGCCAAAGTCTACTGTGCAGACATACAAATGCATGGAACTCTGTAATGAGTTAGTAGAAGACAAGCATATATACAAATATGTATATATGAAATCTTGTTACATGTGGCAACAAGTTTGCATATATATTATTATTTCCACTAATATTTAGACATGCTATAGAGCAGCAACTGGGCTGACTATGAAAAGGTGTGAGTCGGAGTTACAGCGTGTGAGATAATAGCCATTTTTTTTGTTTCCCATTTTATGATAGCTAAATACTATAGTCTTGCTAGTGTTATTTCAATAACAAATAAGTTATACTGTTGCTTTCTATGCTACTATTCTCATAAACCTTGCTTGCGGGATATCCCAACTGCAGATTACTATTAGGGCAGACTAGCAAAGAAAGGTTTCCAGGATGTTTACAAAGTTCTGGTGGGATTGGATCCAGATGTTCCTGGGATAAGAGCCACCCTGCACTATCACAACAGTTTGGACCAGCTTGAGATGAATGAAAGAATAAAAGTAAGAAACAGAACAAGGAGAGAAAACGTCCAGAAAAGGAAAATATATAAATCAAGTTTTCTTGAGGCAGATGGGCAGCTCAGCAGAAACCTTGCAACTGCCCTTTCTCTTTTGAAACTCCCACTAGCACAAATAGCATCCCCCAGCATGCTTATCAGGAGGGTAAAGTACAGTGAGAAGGACATGCACCTCCTGTCCTCTCTATTGCCTGAGCTTCTGTATCAACGCTTCACAATGCTGTCCTTTATTGGTAGCAGAGCTTTTTTTTTTTTTCTGTGGAGGAAAATCGAAGTATTTTTTTGAATATTACTGCAGAAGCTCAGGAAATGGGAGCAGGTGGCAAAGCAACACCCTCAATATATTTATGGCATGACTTGGCTAAGAAGCAGCATCCCTAAGTTTACAGCTTTTGGAAGAGCAGCAGCAATGGCAAGTGACCTGCAGATGCTGGCCTCTCAGAGGAGCCCACTGACCACCTGCTCCATGTTGCTTTTGCAGGGAGCTGGCTTGAAGCAGCAGCAATGGTGTCTCCGGGAGGGATGGAGGCTTTCTCCTGATGGACACCTGATCTAATCCAGATCACCTGGGAGTGATCAGAAATTATTAATGCTGCTCTCCCCTCAGATGGGAGTAAAACTGGGAGAAACACTGCCAATCTCAGTAGTCATCCAGAGTAAGTATGGAGCAGGGGAAGCAAGCAGGGACTTGTCTGCCAGTTGTCTTTTTCCTCTGGAGCAGCAGTACTCAGGCAGGCCTGTGAGAAGGAGACTACTTTCCTATTCCTTTGCTGTCACACTTTTAGAGCTCTGCAGCTGAGGCTCAAAAAGAGCTTCATTATATACAAATAAGTAGCTATGAGGAGATGCAAACACAGCTGAGATATTCCTTAAATGCTTTGCTGCAACAGCTTTTTATTCTTAAGATTTTTAGGGGTGCAATTTTCCTTTGCTGGTGGATAAGTGAGGATATGGCACTGGTTAAACCTTTTGCAAGCACAGGAATTGTTCTGGTTACCTCCTCTTAATGTGATTTAATAGGATGCAAAAAGATTTAATAAAGCATATCTGTATGAGTGTGTCTGAAACAGCAAAAAAAGGAAAGCTTTCCAGGACCCATTTTGAGAAACCAGGGCACTTGAGCTGTATCTCACAGATTATAAACCTATTACACATTTACTCTTCTCCCCCTGGAATGAGCCCAGCTCTGTGAACATCATGCTGCGCAGTGCCCCATTATGAACTGTGTGAAACCAGCAAACAAAAACCATCTTCCATTCTTTATTTTATACCTTTCTGAATCTTGCTAGGCATAAAATGCCTCACATTTGCTGCATACTGTGGCAATAAATACAAAATGAAGTGATAAGAAGATGCAGATTATTAAACTACACTCCTTAATACATTTGATTGCATCTAATGTCTAAGTCATGTGGCATCACTGAGACATGAACAGCATTTCTAGATACAGCAGACCCCTTTAAATTGAAGGCCTGATGAAGGAAAAGTCCTTTTATGGGAATACATTGTCAATGTATGACAGCATAATGCCCTATTACAGTGGTAGGACACACATCTTTCTTCCCTCTGTGGAACCATGATTATCATTCTAGACTGAATTGAAGTGGTCTTCATAATTTGGACATCACTTGTCCTGCCATGTTTTTCTGCTTTTAAACTGGGGGCATCTGTTGCAAACCTCTCCTACTCTTGTCAGAATCCTCACATAGAAGAGTAGCTAACTGACATCAGAGCTGGTTATTAAGGAAGCCAGGAAATGTTCACCTTTTTGGTTTAGATACAAAATTTTAACAATATTTAAAAAAAAATAATGGTTGTAATTTTTAAGCAGTTTTTATTTTTCTGAAATGAATCTGCAGGGGTGTTGGTAATGATATCAATCATTGTCTTTAGAAATAGCACAGGTAGAGTCTTAGCACTCTAGGGTAAAACTCAGATGGGGAAGGACTGCCAGGGCTTTGGTCTGCTTACCTAAACTGTTAACTCCTGGGAGGGTTTAAAGGGACAAATTGCTGGTGGGACAGTCCACTCTCTGTAAGCCCTGGAGATCTACTTGCCACTCCCACCCCAGGGCAAACAGCTGGGTGGCCTGAGACATGACACTGCTAGGGATGCTCCTAAGCTCTTGCCTCACCAACCCTTCCCCAATCTTTAAGGCACACTGACTGTTGTAATCACATAGTCTAGCACAGCTTTGTGATAGCATGGGGCTATGGATGTTCTGACAGGCCTGCCCCCTCGCTGACACTAGCTCTGCGGTGTCTCTGGGTTGTACCATGTGTGGTGCAAACTGATCTTCAAGATGACAACAGAAAGTCTTGAGATCTGGTTATAAACTTCCTGTGATTGCCAGATGCTTCATTTTTATTTGTTCACCTCCCTCTCTTCAACTGACATTTTTATGGCTACTTAAAGTACTTTCTAGAGAGAAAAAAAAAAAAGGAAACTCAATAATATATTTTTCCTATACTTTTTTATTAGGCCACTACTGAATTAAGGTGTATTTATTTTTATTAACAGTTACTTTTACTATTCTTTTCCAGAACGCAGGAGGCACCAGTAAGTAAGGCTGTATGTCAGCCCGTGACTGTATGTGCAAGTGTCACTGGTGCACAGAGCCCTCCTTGCTGTGTGTCGCCTTTACAACACCACCACCAGCTCTCAATCACTCCCTACGACAGAGGTCAAAGAATATTTGCAAAGTCTTAAGTCTTCCTGGTGACAGCACAAGGGGCTGCTGGAGCACCTGAGACAAACTTCCTCTCTCTTTCTCAGCCTTCACAATGAAAGCTTCTTTCTCCTGACCTTGAGGTACTTAATATTTCTTTAGTGCTCTGCTAGCAATGGTACCAGCCAGCAAATTGTTGTGACTCAGTTAGCCTGAATTTTTCTGAACTTATGTCTTCATAGACTTTCATCATAGCAAAATCTACATGTAATTTAGATTACATTCATTCATGATACAATCATCTTTTCCAAATCTTCATTGGGGGGAAATTGGAATAGCTCCTAAAGTCAGCATCCTGAATTCAGCACTTTGTGTTAACGAACTAGATTAACAGTTATAATGCTTTGTGACATACTTATTAAAAGACCTTGGGTAACTCATTTAGTCTTTCTTTGCTTCCATTTGCTACTCATAAAATGGACATCATGCTCTTTCTCCCTCTTGAAAAATTCAAAAAGCTTTTATGATTGTTCTCTATACCATTTACATGATATTCACTTTCTACATAATTTGCAGATTCTTTGGGTCTGGGAGTACCTAGGATTTTTCATACATCATCTTTGTGCAAATAAAATGACAAACTGTCTCCCTTAATTTCTTTGCAGCACCCCATGATTTATCCTTCTGATTAAGGACAAAGTAGTATGAACATTTAAAGAAGATTTTCTAAAAATTGGAGCGTATTTTGCATCAAGACACTCACCCTCTGCAGCGATGAAGTCCCACTAGGAATGGAGAGTTCAGAGAGAACTGTGAGCATGAGACATCCCACCACATCTTCATGGCAGGCAGCTACTGGTCCACTTAAATAGCCCGCTTAGACCATCCAGTCTAGTGTCTTTGTTTGTATTGCTCTGGGAAAGTGACCTTTGGTATTTTGAAGAACAGTAAGTGCAATACATCCTTCCCAACATTAGGCAATATGGCAGTGTCATACATAGCTTGCTTGAGGCAGTGTACTCCAGCCATGTTTAAGACCTAGCTTGACACTTTGTCTACGTAGCAGCCCAATCTGACTGTGACAATTGCCTCAGGGCTACATTTAGCATGTGATGAAGATGACTCAACAGCCCCACGACACACCGCAGGACACCCTGAGCACACCTGCATGGCAGCTGTCCCCAGCTAGCTCCATTTATATGAATCCTCTCCTCAGCTCTTCTGAGAGATGCACTGTCCTGTAATCAAATGGTTATTTCTCAATAATTTAGGTGGTGCTTGCCTTGGCAAGAGAGACATTTACCTTTCATCTGGGCAGGAAATCTATATTCTGTATTATTCTTGTGTTAATAATACAGAGGGCTGAATCAAAGGTGAATTGATTTCCTGAAGCTGAACAGACTTTTGGCATTAGCACAGATAAAACCACAGTCAAAGAGCAACCTTTCAATTTAGTTCTTCAGATGTCAATGTAAATAAAATTGCTCATGAAGCAAATTGCAGCCAGTTATTGTCTGCACTCAGAACCATTATGTTCTCTGGAAATGATCATTTGTGTTAGACAGTGGATTATGTTTCTATGAAAGTGTGTAAGGCAAATGCAAAATACAATTTACCTTGAAGGTCAGCTGAATATTACAATTGGCATATTACTTAGAGGTCATTGTTATGAAGCTAAAATGATCCCAGGGAAAGGAGTGATATTTGTGAAATGATACAAACCCAGAGATTCCTTATTAGCTGATAGAGACCAAGAGAAAAAGACACATGGGGTGTTAATCTATATAACCATGGAGGGCTGGAGGTGTAGTTTCAGCATAATTATCTGGCTTGTGTGGAAGGGTATGAGAAAGCATCCCTGTAAGGGCATGGCAAGGAGAGGTAGAAATCTTCCCTTTGGTGCCTCATGTCAAGAGAAGGACTTAACTCCAATTTACATACCATTGATGGAGGAGATTTGGTAGCTAAAGCAGGAAAGTAACCTTGGGCAGAGGGACAGCCTTGCTGGTAGTGCAGAAGACCATTCTAAATATTTCTGTGCATGTTTTTGTGAACAAAGTTACTGCCACTCAAGGAAGTGCTTAGCCATTCACCCTGAGGCACGGCCGGTTCTTCTGCCTCCTCAGAAGAAGAATGAGTTCCAGCCAACAGCAGCCAAAAGGCTGGTGGTTACATTGCTGTGAAATACTATCATTCTGCTCAGGTACAGTCTTTGTACTGGTGCTCGAGGCTGCACAGAAGTCCAGTCATCAAAGTGCTCTTTAGTTTTGAGTACACAGAGCAGCAAGAATTGGGTTACTATATCTCCAAGTCTCTCTTGGAGGCAGCCTGAGCTCTGCTGAGGTTCAGGCTGCCAGTCATCCTGTGTGTCCTGACAATGGGATGTATTTGCTGTGTGGTTGTCGTTGCTGAGCTGTACAGACTGCATGATGTCAATCACACAATACTGCTGCAGAGACAGAGGGGAGATTTGGAATTTGCCAAGTACCACACAGAGAGACAGATCCCATCCATGTGGCAGTGCAGCTGTCTTTGGAGCACATCCCAAGGTGCTAAGTTCCCCTTATGTTCACCAGCTGGGTCACCCAAAGCTAACCATCACCATCTATTTCATGTGGCTGGCCAGCAAGGAAGACAAAGCAGAGCCTCACATTCTTGGAACAAATTCCCAGACAGCTAATGTTGGATAAGAAAACTCTAAGAGAGTGGATGTCACTCTTATCAGAGTGAACAATCATAGAGAAGCATGCACACAGGGAGCTCTGCTAGAAGCTGTCTCTTGGTGTGGACACAGGGACTGATCCCCCTGCACACTGGCTCGTGTAGATGGAACTCACTGGGTGTGCATCCTCTGCCCTTACAGCCCAGGCTCCAGCAGGGGTAATTTTCAACATTCACTGGAGATCCACAGTGGCATTCTGTTCAGCAAAAATGCCTCTTTTAAAAGTGCTTTCCTACTTTGGAGAGAAAGGAGAACTACAGCAGTTGTGCATCTATTGTCACTGGCTCATTAGAAACAGCCTTGTACAACCATTTCAAAATCCTATAGGCAGCTGCTTTGTCCCTTTGCAGAGATCAAAGAGAATCCTAAGGGTTATGAAATGGTGACTACTAACTGTGGTGTAGGCACCTGGAGAATATGGGAAATGGTGGACCAGGCTATCAGAAGGAATCATGTGGAAGACATATCCTAGTGTCTTTTTCAAGCTAATTGGATGAGATATTGCAATCATTTCCAGCACAGATCTAATGTTCGATGGAAATAGGACAGCCATGACCTTGCAGTACTGGTGGTCCCATGCTAATGGCTCATGAGAGGGAAAAAGTACTATTAGTACTGCTTTGATGTATAAAGCTGGCTTCTTTTACTTCCAAGCTTACAGCAGGAGGCAGGATGGGAATTACTTTAAAACACTGTTGGATATAGAAATAATAAAAATCCCTGAGTGGATTATAAGTGAATGTCCTTTTGATAGTGCTGTCCCTAATGAAGTGTAGCTCTCCCACCTGTCAAAAGTTTCCTTTTTCTGCCTGTTAACATCAGACAATCAATCAAGTCCCATCAGCTTCAGCCGTATGCAACTCGCTCAGCTCACTGGGGAAAGACTTATTCTTTCATTTCCTCTTTAATTAAGCTCTGTGGCATGCGGCTTTACTTGCAAGACTCAAAGATGCATGGATGTGGCTTTAAAAAGAACATCGAAGAGAAGAGAATAGCCCTCTTTAACTGGTCCAAAGCCACAGGTAAACTAATGCACAGGCAAGCACATCAGCAGCAAAAGGAGGCAATGATAAACAATTATCAGATTTTCAAATACTCTGCTGGGATTAAGGCATCTAAACACATTATGCCAGACTGCCAAAATGTACAAATATTTTTTTTTACAATTTCAAAGCAAGAGATCACTTAGTAGTAGCACACATGGTATGGCAGATTCTTTGACTGCGTGAATGGCTCTGTCAACCTAATCTGAGGCAGGAGCAGATAACTGCTTTCCATCCAGTTTTGCTACTGCATCATTGTTCCTATACTGTAGTCAGAGGTGATTTTTAACAGTTGTTAAAAGGCAAAAGTTGGACATTCAAGTATATAGTTATCAAACACCTGCCTGATGATAGCCCAGGTCTCTATAGATGTGAGCTGGTCCTTAACAATTTTCTTTATTACTCACCATCCATAAGCTTGCTCTTGTTGCTCAAAGGAGTCTGTGCCGCATTGCTGCCTGCTTACGCCAATACAGGTGGCTGGTTGCCTCTGTCAAGCTTCATGTCATCCTTGAAATACTTTGACTTTCCATGCCCTGCTGGGCTGTCTGGGCACTGCCTGGGCATTCACCTGTTGATTATGCAAGCATAGGTTTTCCCCTGCATTCGGACCATCACGAGAAAAACTGGTAGACATAACTACCCAACAAGATTTCAGAGCATTATTTTGATTTAGACCCTGAAATACTGCTGTGGGGCAGGTAAGACTACATTATTACAAATTGAAGCAGAGCTTAAATATATGATGCAATGTGTTTGACTGCCCTGTTATTTCTCCTATGGCAGTGCTTAGGGGACTCTCATGACACATAAGATACTGTACATCAGCACAGAAAGACGGACACTGTTATAGAGAATTTTCCATCTAAATAGGCAAGCAAATCTTATGAGTGCTGGAGCTCAGGTCCTGGGTCCCTGTCCGATTCCCACTGAGGTTCTTCTTTATTCATAACATAGCTGAGCTGGAAAATCTTTTCTTTCCTCATAAGGACACATAGGGTCTTCTACTTAACTGCCTATTTTCATTCCACTAGGAACTCAGTTTCCTTGAGACCTTTATCCTTCACCAAATCTAGTTGAAACCGATGTAAAAAGAAAAAAGCAATCTGCTGTGGAAGGGCTGAGCCACTGGGGGTGACAGCATTGTTACTATTTCATTAGAAGACCAGGCTGAACAACATGGAAGAAATTACTGTTTTAATCCTTGCTTTTCTGGTGATGAATGAAAGTAAAAAGCAATGCAGTAAAATACTTTGAAAGGGTTTGAAATATAAAAATCAGCTTACCCTGTGAATTTTCATGTTACTGGGCTGTTCATGAAAACCTTTTTCAACAAAAAAGTATCTGGTGGCTTCAGATTAGATTCTACATTGTTACAAATAAAACAGAAGGAGATTCTGATAAAAAGACCAAAGGCATAATCCATAAATCAAGAAGCGAAACAAAAATGGAACCTGCTGCTGATGGAATTTCCATTGATTTATTTGAACAGCCCCAGTATGAATAATAACTTAATCTATCTCAAGACTCTCTCCCCACAGCACACTGATTTACAGCAGCTATCCATCTCTTTTCATAATTAGCAGGCTCTGACAGTATTTATTCTTCTCTGCCCACCTTCATTACCATTAAAATTTAGACTTCCTCTTTGCTCTGGAGCAGCCAGCGTTCATGCTGCCTGGTGCACTGGGATTACTCAACAGCTTGATTTGTAGAAATGGTTTCATATATTCTACCTCCTTTCCACTGGCAGATAGAGTCTGCTGCTTGCAGGGGGGAAATTTTCTAGAAATGCAGCATAAACCAACACAGCTTTGGTACTGGGCGACAAAAAGAAAAAATGGGGCAATAACGCTGCAAGTCAAAGCATGGAGCAACCAAGTCTCATCTGCCCCTCAAATGCTCAACAGAAACAAAAAGAACCAAGCTAGTCAAATGGTCAGTTAAGTCAAGTCAGGCTCCTTTGTTATAGGTGATTTTCTTCAATATTAGGTTAATTTCCAGTCTAAACTTTAGGGAACCCATGTTGTCTAATACACCACAGAAGCAGACGACAAATTTACTTGAAACATAAAAAGCATAAACGAAGATGTGTCCTTTAAATTCAGAAATATTTCTTGAACAGCTGAATGTAAGATCAGAAGGTGATTTTCTGGGTCAGCATGATTGCATTGATGACATGTGTCACGGGTTCAGCAGTAGCAGTCATTTATATCCTTCATAGTAGCTGGTGCAGTGCTGTGTTTTTGACTTTCGGCCTGGGAACAGCGCTGATAACATCGATGTTTTTAGCTACTGCTCAAACGTTTATTCTGACCAAGGACTTTCTGAGTCTCATGCTCTGCCTGGGAGGAGGGGAAGCTGGGAGGAAGCAGAGACAGCACACCTGACCCAAACTGACCAAAGAGGTATTCCATCCCACAGCATGTCATGCCCAGGATATAAAAACGGAGGGCAGGGACCTGGAAGGGTGGGGTTCACTTGCTTGGGCAGGCTTGGTATTGGGTGGTGAGCAGTTGTATTCTCTTTCCTTGTATTTCCCTTGCCATTATTATTACTGGTGGTTGCAGCAGTGGTTTGTGTTATACCTTAGTTACTGAACTGTTATCTCAACCTGTTGGAGTTGCATTCTTTCGATTGTCCTCCCCATCCTCCTGGGAGCTGGGGGGAAGAAAGAGGGGGGAGCGAGTGAGCGAACTACATGGCTGACTGTGCTTCAACCACGACAACATGGCATTATATCACTGAATAATTTGATCCCAGGGTTGATTTGATAAAAACAAAGCAACTACTTCTTCTTGGACAGACTTTCCAGAATGTTACATGGGCCTGAAGTTTCATAACCAAACTAATTATATTGCTTATTAAATATGATAAAACAAGAGATGGTGTTAGGCGTTGAAATAGCATGCAATACTGATGTAAAATTAATTAAATAATCATGGGCAGATGTATTTATGTGGCCATTTTTAATTATTAAATATAATTGAATTTAGTTGCTTATGGCAAAACGTGAAATAATCTCTGAACAGGTTTATTTGAGATACAAATGGAACCTCATGTTTTAAGCAGTTGTTTTTGGCGTCAGAGCTCCTTCTTTCTGTTTGTGGAGTGTCACTTGTTAAGTATGGGCCTTACAGTAGATGGACAAACCTAAGTTTGGTTGCTCAGATCATTCTGGATGGCACGTTTTGCTCATTTTTCTCTTCTTTTGTAGGAACTATTATAGGGTAACAGGGTGACCAAAGAAGGTATCCCAGAGGATACACACTAAATCCATTCAGAAGTGCAAACTGTGATCTCCTTTTCTGTAAGTCAGAAGGACCAAAGTCAAAAACATCATCTATTGCAAATTCTTCTTTCTGCTTGAATGACTGTGTCCATTTTCTGGATATTGAGACAGAATAGAGAGGCAAAAATGAGGTGCCTGTCTCACCCTGTGAGCATTCAGCTGACATGATGATGAAATTTCACTTTCTTTTTCCTGATTGTCCACCTTAATCACAGGCCTATACATTCCAGCTTCACTGAGAAGCTGATTGCTCATGAATGTCACCCAGCCCCTGAGTCTCCTACAAAGTATCTCATCACATGTGCTTATTTAGATAAACAAATATTGCTGAGAGCAGCACAATGAACAAAACCTTATTTGCAAAGCTTTGTGACTTGTGACTGAGCTTGCTGTTGTCTAGGAAAGGACACGTTCATCCTGCCACGTTTTTGTTGGTAAGGATGCCCATAAGCTCTTCTGTTTTCACCGCTCAAGTCTTCATGAAACCCATAGGTGGGCATTTCAGAGGTCTGCTCCTCTGTCAAAATTGTCTGAATTCAAGTGGGGTTTTCAAAATTTATTGTTGGTGGAAGACTGAGAGTCTTGGCCTTCAGATTGATAATAGGAGTTCATAAGTTCAGCTTTCTTAGACAAAATTCGCTATAATGAACCCTTAGAGGCAAACCAAACAGTATCAAAAAGTAAGTCTAATTTTTTTAATCCTGTCTCAGGTAACCTATGAAAATCAAACATCAGTCTTTTTGGTTACCTGTATTATAATAAACCCCACTGCACACTTCTACAGCATAGTTTGCCGATAAGTTATTTATAAGTCTAAGTGTGTCTGCTGCTTTGTTTAGTCCTCCAGCAAAAGAATGATTTTTAGTGTCACTGCTCTTGATTTTTGTTGCTGAGACATTTTAACACCACAGATCCTATCTGAAACACCACTTTGATCCCCAGGAATAATGAGGGACACCCCATTATTCTACCACACTTCTCTCTTTAGTTGTGTTTACAAGTAGAACTGATCTAGAAGATGAACCCCTTGCTGATTTTTGATTGTAGTGTGAGACTTTTGCTATTTGGTACCTAGTCTTGATAACAGAACTCCAAGAAAGCTCTTAAGGAGTAGTTTATATCAATGGTCAATGTCCTTTATAGTACCACCCCTGAAAAACCTCTTCATTCAATCGCCCTGTCAGGCAGCAATAACTGTTTCTACTGATTTGTGGCAAAGCCAACAGAAAGAATAAGTAGTTCCTCCTCTGGTGTGTGTGAAGGGAATTTCTAAATGGCTGCAAGGGAATGCTTGTTTCTTGAGGATGTGCTATTTTACCCAGCAGGAATTGCAGAAAAGGTGTGCGTGCAAAGAAGGGCTCCTCCTTGAAGACTGGTCTTTGCAAAAACAGCTCTTACAACAGAAGACAAAAAAAGAAAGGAATGGGTGAGGATGGAACTTTACAGTGGCACACAGACCAGCTGAAAGAAGCGATAAATGCAGGATGCAGAGGGACACAATGCAGTAACAGCACACTGAAGCACCCACAGTGACCCACTGTTCAGAAGTCTCGGCAACATCTGGGTCTAACTGAACAGTGCATTCGCCTTACTTTTGAATTCCCTGGCTTTTTTGCAACTTCTCTGTTTCTTCTTGAATAAAAGAACAAGTTTAGAAAGGTTTTTTTATAGAACCTTTCAAAAAATGAGGCAGTGTCTGTGGAGGTAGACTCAAAGCATGGTGCAGATTTCAGGGTACAGAATAAAACCATATGCTCCGTTTTAACAGACACAGAGAGGATGCTGTAGTCTGGTCTCTTGGGAAGATATATTTTTATGTTCCTTTTTGTCAGGCACACCAGCAAGATATAGAACAAGGAGATTCAGATGGAAAATTATGAATTCGGGCATCTCAGTTGTGAGGGAGCCTTTATAGATAACCCAGGTCCAGACCTTCACTGGTGTGAGTGCACAGCATCCACCAGTCAATTGTGGTGCTACAACAGATTTTTTGTTGTTGGTCTTGAACACAATCAGGCATGACTACAGCATTTTGGGTTAGTTGTGTGCTTCCCAGACAGGCATGGAAGATACTAAAGAGAGCTGCCTGAGATAAAATCACTCCCCCAGAAGTCCCCCTTTGCACTCGTACGAACACATGTTCAGGATTACAACTGTCCTTTCAAAACTTCCCAAAGGAAAGGGCCAAATAACCTTACTTGAGAGCTGTGCAAATTTCTGAGTTGGGAGCCAGGACCTCCTCTCCCCAAAAAAATACAGCACAAGACTTATTTCAGTTCTAAAACAATTTTAAAAACCTGCTAGAAACAAATGTTTAACAAAAAAAATGTTTCTATTATTCTGAAAGATATTTCAGTGTTTCATCTTCTTTTCTTTAGCCTTACTTTGAAGATTTTTATTAAGAGAACTTTGGAAAAAACAGTTTTCTTTGAAGTGGAACATAGAAACTCACTGTGCAAAAAAGCCACTGAAATGTTTTGCTTTTTATAAAACACAATGATAAGGCAAAATCTATAAACCAGCAAATTCTTTCACTAAACCCAATGTACTTTTTTCACATCAAAATCCATGTTGCCCTGCTGTTTCCCTGCAGTGAAGAAGCTGTATCACTAGCCTTTCCTGACCTCTCTGTAAAAACTGCTTGATCAATGGAAAGCAAAGATGAGTCAAAGACCTTCCTTACAGATAACAGTCTTCCTCTGACAGTGACAGCATCCTTCCTTTTCTTCAGGCACAGAGACCTTCTACACTTTTGGGAAAAAATGAATAGATTAATTTCAGAGAACTGCATTCGGGCTCATTTAGAATTTAACAGCCAATGCTGTATTAATGGCTGTCATTTTCTTCTTGTGCTCATACCTGCTGACATGGACTTAGAGCATCAGCATGTTCGTCAAAGTTGTTCATCTACCCCAGTCCAAAATACACCCCAGAGCTTAGAGTGAAACTAAGTGATTCTTTAACTGCTGCTTGTCTCTGTGCAGTCAGGGATCTGTCATAAATGCAGTCTTATAAATCTGAAATTTAGAAAGTCATGTAGTAAAGCAGATTTTGCTAGAAACAGGCTTGCTTCCAGCTGAGAACCAGCTGATGGGAGCTTGAAGCATCCTGTGCATTTCGGTGGGTTCTGTTATTTCTTAATTTTTTGAGGTCCAAACTCTGCAGCTGCATTCATGAATATAGTTTTCCTGAATTAGTAGCACTATCCCCTGCTTAGCCATGTCTTAACAGTGAGTAATTTCTTAAAAATCTTGAAAAGAGAGGCTTAGAACACAGTGAGAGAGTTGATAGAAATAACGACTATGAACAGTCAGGAGAACAGATAGAGTTCTTCAAAGTGTTAACATCCAAGATAGCAGATGCAAATTAGAAGGTGGCAGCAAAGATGTTTTTAGCCTTCTTGCTCAGTCTGGAGTACCAAGAGTGCTGAAAGACACAGGATCTTGTGCTCTGTAAGAATATGACAGAGCCTCAAGTCTGTGCATGAAGAAAATATAACTTCCAACTGTTTTGTTAACTGCCCAAAGTACTCTTTATCCAAGTGTATTTTCCTTTTCAAGTGAGGATTGCAGCAAAGAATGAATGAAGCCTGATTTGTATGAAAAACAGGTAGAAAACATTTCCGGTGAGGAATATCAGAGGAAAATGCAGAAAATGACACCCTTCTCCACTGCAAATGATACAATATAAAGCATTTGAAACCCTTGAGCTGCGTACTGCTGGAGGATGGAAGAGCCATTGGAGGAAGTATTATCACATATTCTCTTCTTTAGAGATCTGCTTTTGATTTGAGGCAAGGAGGCAGGATATGGGCTAGATAGACTTTTGGTTCATCATCCTGCAAAGCAATTTTCTGTGTTGATTGCTCTTCAGCAGGTAGGGTTATTTATAAACAGCAAGAATAGGAAAAAACCCGCTTTAACACCACACAGTCACAATATAGGTATCCTGAGTTAAAAAAGAAATAGATGGAAAAAAAAACCCAAACCAACTCTATTCGTGTATTTACCCTTTAAAATGACAGGTTAGGGAATGGACTTGAAAGATGGCTTTATCCTGAAACTAACATCTAAGCCATTGTTTTGACCCATTTATTTACCAAAGCTAATATCCACATGTTCTACATTACACTGAAAAGAAATTTTATTGCTGCACATAATTCTCTCACTTGCTTCTGATGTAGCCATGTAGTCTTGAAATTGATCTGCATACATCTGCCTTTCTTGGTTCATCATGAATTTGGATCCAGATGCTGGAAATACTTGAAAGGTGAGGCTATCTCTTGCTGCATCGGTATCAAGGCTGCCTTCATGGAGCAGTCTGACTCCTGTGGTTTATAATTGTCATGGATGGATGTATAACACATTACTGAAGCATTATTACTATATTGCTTTTCAAGGCCAATGCAAGGGGTACCATGCAGAAGTGAATCCCCTAAAAGAGATTGTGTGACTTGCTGATACAGCTATAGCATTTGAGAAGAGCAGAGAAGCTGTGGCATGTAGAGGAAAATACAGTGGTCAAAATATTCAGGGAAGCAGAAAGGTTGAGGGTAATTTACAGGGCAGGCAGGGCTTTCCATACTCTCCTTTAAGGAGAGTACACGATGAGAACAGCAGGTGACATCTCAAATGAGGCTCATCAGGCAGAAACTGCAATTGGACAACAGCCTTGCACCGGATTTAATGGTGAAAGATGAAGGGTTGGAGCCGCAGGTGTCAGCTCAGACATGTGAAGTACTGGCAGTGGTGGTGGTTTAGACACCCATTTCTGAGGCAATCACTAACAGCACACCTACCTCGTAACAAGGACAGGTGCTACTGTCTTTCTTCCTGCTTTCTTTTCCCATTTGTTATGGTGTAAAGGAAATTTATGATACACAAATATTTCCCCAGTATGCTGTGAGCCCTCCACATTTACTTGTGCCAGAAACATGAAAACTTGCTAGAGTTTTTTTATCCAAATATTTCTTGCAATGGCTTTTTAGTTTTGATTTCAGACTTGAAAAGTTTTGGAAAGCTCAGAGTTTCCACTAAATAGGAGAGTGGGTTGAGACAAGTGAAAATGATGACAGAAGGAGGGGAAATCACCCATCGTCTAAAACCTATTCTGACATTTTACTGTGTTATTTTGCTTGTTTTACCTCATGATGAGAATTGTAAAACTATAAGACAGAAACCTGAAATCCCATTTGTCTCAAATAAATCCTTCTCCGATACAGTGGCTGATCTAACAGCTAATTAAATGGCTATGATAGTCTTCACAACTCTCCTTTTTGTTTTTCTTTGGTACTGTGAATTCCAGCTCACAGTATTGCAAAGATTAGAGCTTCTCTGTCTTTAAATTGAAGCATGGAGACTCTGTTTCTGATAGAAACATTAAATATACAGAAGATCTTGATGCCTTTTCAGTCTTAGCTGCTACCTCAGTCAATCTAGGCACTTTGCCTCTCAACATTTCATGCCAAGGTTATGAAATAACTTAGAAACAGAGTTGCTGGAGGGGTTTATGCATCAATTAGACAATGATGAAACAGGAAAAATTAAGTCACCTCTCTGCATAGGCAGAGGTGGGCATGCTGTGACTTGTCTAGATCCTGATGGAAGTGCCTTATATTCTGATATTTCCTGAGATTTGAACCTTGGGAAATGTTTGCTGCTTCTGCAAAAGGTGGAATTTAAACTCTCACCTTTGGAGGAGTCAGCACAAGGCTTCTAGTTGCCCACAGGCAGCCTCTGAGGGCCTGCATAGCGTTGAATTTCTGCCTCCACTTCAACCCCTTGTTTTCTGCCAAGGATGTGACTCCTGATTGCCATCCTAATGAGAATTGAAAGTGTTCCCCAAAACAGGAGGCAGGCATTGCCCAGCAAGTAGGGCTGCTACCAAGTTCCCAGTGTGGCCCCAGGAACCCGTCATGGGCTCAGCAGCAGCAGTCATTTTTCTCCTTCTCGGTAGCTGGTGCAGCGCTGTGTTTTTGATTTTGGGCCTGGGAACAGCGCTGATAACACCAGTGTTTTCAGTTGCTGCTTGGTGATGTTTAGGCTGGCCAAGGACTTTGTGAGGCTCATGCTCTGCCAGGGAGGAGGGGAAGCCGGGAGGGAGCAGAGACAGGGCACCTGACCCAGGCTAACCAAAGAGATTATTCCATACCACAGCACGTCATGTCCAGGATGTAGAACGGAGAGCAGAGACCCAGAAGGGTGGTGAGGGTGCACGGTGGGGGTCACTGGTGGGGGTGCACTGCTTGATCGGGCTTGATATTGGATGGTGAGAAACTGTATTCATTTCCCTTGTATTTTCTCTTGTAATTATTATTATTGGTGGTAGCAGTAGTGATTTGTGTTATACCTTCGTTACTAAACTGTTCTTATCTCAACCTGTGGGAGTTGCATTCTTTCGATTCTCCTTCCCATCCCTCCAGGAGCGGAGGGAAGAAAGAGTGGGGAGTGAGTGAGAGAGCGACTGTATGGGTTTATAGACTTAAACCACGACAGAACCATACACACTATGAAACTCCTGTCAGGGAGAAGGAAATGAGACAAACAGCGTGGTTTGCTTTTAAGGGAAATATGCTGTTGTCTCTGCTGACTGCTGAAAAGCTTAAGGAAGGTTTTTTTTTGTTTTGTTTGTCTTTTTTTCTTATTTTTTTAAGACATCAGCAACTGTTGTATGTAACCATAATGTTGAACAGTCTCTGCGCATTGAGTTTCTCCCACTCTCTGATGTGTCCTGGTGATGCTGCCCTGCTTGTCAAGCAGCCGTCACACTCTCCAGTCATCACTGCTAGCCAGAAACTTGACGTGTGCATTTACAACTTGCACCTTGAGACCTTCAAAGGTCACAAAAACCTGTGTTAACCCAGAGGTGTTGGGATGGCTGTGAGTTTCAAATAAATTCTTCCTTTTTCCTTCTGTCACCAACTTTTTGTCCGGAATTATGAGGACGCAGAGAAGAAAGTGCAGTCCTATTACAGCAGTAGCAATGCTTGCACTAAGGCCATTTAAGGTGGAATCCTCTTTTCCCACAGGCAGGGTGAATTTTCTATTTTTTTTCCCAACTCAGAGTAAATATTCTTTAAAAATTATATTCAAATTATCTTGCTCCCCTTGTAGACACGGAAGTGGAGGAGGGAGAAAGGGGATTAGTACAAAAATTAAATGTTGTAACAAGAAAAGTAAATTTTAGGGTGAATTGTTGTGCCCTGTTCATGCTTCTGCTTCCTGTATGCAGAAATTATCCTTAACTATCCTATCTGGTTACCTTACTTTTTATATTGATTTATCATCCTCTAACTTCAGCCATCCAAATAAGCAAGGAACACATGCACAGTCCACATGGTACTATGCAGCCCTTCTTCACAAATGTGCTTAGTTACACCAAGTCAATAAATCTGTGAGGGAAATTCCTGTACTGCAGAGCCACATCTTACACACTGCAGCCATGTTAATGCCTCGTCCTAATAATAGTTACTAAAGGTATTTCATCCCTGTCAATTGATCTGCAACAGCAACAACACGTAAGTTGGAGATTCTCTGAAGGTTCTGGAGTTCATGTTTGGTTGGCCATACCTGATGTTCCTCTAGCAGGCTTCACTGGTACAGGCTTTACAGGTTTCCCAGTAAAAAATACTTACCTGTAGGTAAGACAGAAAGAATACCAACTAAATTAGGAATGTTCACTCTGGCTGGTAGAGGCTTTGGGAAACCATCTAATTGGTACTGTGCTCAAAGGCTGCTAATCTCACCAGTCCATCTCCAGCTACTCTCCAAAAAGGCCTGATCTGCTGTAATACCTGTATCAAGATTGCAGCCTTGTAGAAATTTATCCCAATGCCTGAAGCATCTAAAATGGCTTCAAATGCCTATATTAATATGACTGAATTGAGGCCAGAAATCATGCTTCTCACAATTTAAGCCACTGATCTTTTGGTCTTTATAAAATTTTCATTTATTTGAAAATTGTTGTTCCTGTCCTTACTCAATTGAGAAAAGTTTTCTTTCAGATTTTCATCACAGCTCCTGTTTTTGAGTCCATTGGCTGTTCCTGTGTTCTTATTTCCCCTTTCTTCACTTAGTTCACTTTTTTTTTTCTTTTAAAAATGTTGCTATAGGCTGGACATAGAATTATAGAATCTTTAGGTTGGAAAAGACCTTTAAAGTCAGAGTCCAACTGTTAACTTAACACAGCCAACTCCACCACTAAACCATGTCCCTCAGTGCCACCTGTATACATCTTTTAAATACCTCTGGGGTGGTGACTCAACCACTTCACTGGGCAGCCTGTTCCAATGCCTGACAGCCCTTTCGGTGAAGACAGTATTTGACACTGACATGATGCATCACCCTTTGCTAGTTCACAGGAGAAAGGATGAATTGCCTATTTCTTTTCTTTTTTGTCTTTCTTGTGACCTTCCCCTTATATATTCCCTTATATATTTATCTCAGAATAAAGTTTACTTTCCTGTATGACATTGTTGAATGTAATTTTGTGATCTTTCCTAACCTGCAGATTCTGTTGTGAATCACAGAATCACAGAATCACAGAATAGTAAGGGCTGGAAAGGACCTCAAGATCATCGAGTTCCAGCCCCCCTGCCATGGGCAGGGACACCTCCCACTAAACTATGCCATCCAAGGCTATGTCCAACCCCACCTTGAACGCCGCCAGCAATGGAGCATTCACAACTTCCCTTGGCAACCCATTCCAGGGCCCCACCACCCTCCTACAATGCTCCTACAGAACCCCAGGTTTTGTTCATCATCTTTGAGTTATTTTTCTGCCTCTGTTTTCCCACTAATTTTGAGATAATTTTGACAGTGATCTATTCCTCCAAAGTCCTGGCAGCACCTTCCAGCCTGATATCACTCTACAAATTCAGTAAGTAGCACAACTACTCCTTCAGCCAGGTTATTAACATAGACTTGAATGGGACTCACTGGTGTTTGACCCAAAGAGCTACATTTCCAAAACATTTTGTACTTTCCAGTAGTTACACCTAGACCACACCTTAGTAGCTTGTTTATGCAAATGTTATAATTCACAATATTTATGGCAGCTAAGATGCATCTTAGCCTGTACACTAGCCTTATCAGTGGGAAGTCCAGAAATTAATCAGTTGTGTAAGAAGGTTGATCATATAGTGAAAGCCTGAAAAGGCCAGGCCACCAAGTGATGCTCAAGTGGTGCTGAGGGCTCAGGCACCTGGGGACATAACAGCAAAACAGACGACCACCTCTTTTCTCTGCTTCCTCCAGCTGTAACTGGAGTAGGAGCTCTTGGGGCATCTCCAATTTTTTTTCTGCATTTCATGCAATTTATTGGTATCTGGAGGCAAATGAAGAAGCAGCAGCTCATTCTTATCAACAAGGCCTCTATTTGTGGGACTACTGGTACTTACCAGGCCTGGAGAAATGTCAAATGAACTTCAGGTAGAAGAAGAAGGTATGTCAGACAGAACTACCTGGAATTTCAGTAACTGATTGCCTAATGCCTTAATTCACAGAGCCCTAATTTGCTGTTTCTAGGTGCAAACCTCCAGTATCCTCACTACCCTACAGATGCCCTTCAGATTTTCCACGCAGTCTGTTTCACTTCTGAAGTGAAGTCATACACAGAAAATCCTATAGCCAAGAAAGCTCATTTAACCAATTTCTTTTTTTTTTTTTTTTTTTTTTTGACAGAAGAAGAAAGAAAGGAAGAAATCTGTTTGAAAACCAAAGCTTTCCAAGCCTGAATTCCAGAGAAACTCTCCCAAAACCTTCACTCAGAAAAAAGAAAAAACCAGAAACAAACCCAAAACCCAAACAAATTTAAAAAACCCCAAACCAAACTCAAAACTCATCAGGAAGGCAGAATATTCCCAATAACATTAAGACAGTCAGTGACATTTTGCACACCTTAAAGAGAATCCCACACTACTCTCCAAAGTTTACTCTGAAGTGGGTTTTGTCTCAGGTTCCCAGAGTGAAGGAAAAAGGGGGGCTGGGTGACACCCACCCTCCTTCACAACAGGCTGGTCTCAACCCCTAATTAAAATGAGAAGCTCATGTGGTTTTCTAGGCCACACTCAGCTGCCTCAAAACTACACAATGTTCCTCAGATATTGAGGCAGGCTTTGGTGCTTGTAAAGCTGTGCTTTTCAGGAAGGGCTCTAAGCCTGAGTACTAAATTTTTTATTGTATTTTATTGTTTTGGGGATTTTTTGGGCCATGGTATTTTATACCAAAGTTATGTCTGGCATTGCAAAGTAAATTGAACTGTAGGTCTTCTGCTTACTTTTGACTGTTCCTATCTAAATGTTTCACAAAATAAATCTTTTCATGCACTCATATGAAAAAATAACCAGCAATAACAATGCTTTCAGCATCAGTTGATTTGCGCTCATTTGGTATAAATAAAATAAAAAATCTATTATTTGCTTTGCCCCATGGATTGCTCAGGAACTGCACTACAAGCTTTGCAAGGCTCTTTTTGCTGGCTGTTGCAACAATCACACAAATGGAATTGAATCTGACCTTTGTTTACTCCTGACAGGATACCCTGCATTTCTGCTGAATTTCACACAGTAGGAGGACAGCGTGGATTTCCCAAGGTCAATCTTGCTGTTGAAGACCAATAGCTCTCCTGCTGAGGAGCTGTCAGAAGGCATCTATTCAAGTTTGCAGCAATGCAAACTTGTCAACTGTTGAGGAAGCTTTAAGTGCGTTTGACTGGTGAAGAACCTCACCACCTTGAATTAATTTACTTCTCTGCAGGTGGTAAAGATGAGGAAAAGGCTGAGACAGGTGGAAGTGAAAGAATCTGTGAAATTGTCTATTCTCCTGCCAAGACGGCAACAGGAGCGTCAACTGTCTCCTGGAAGTCAGCTTAACCTGAAGACTTGGATCTCAGCTTAACGGGCTGCTAGGGAAATTGGGGTCTGACCTGAACTAATCTATGCAGAGGAAAGACTGCATGAGGCACCTGGGGCTTGTCTTTGCACCCTCCAGTGTCTGCTGATGATGATTTTAATGGGAGGAAAAAAACAGTTAAAGTTTATTAGAGCTTGGTTTCAAAACACATGCAAAAATATTGTCAGCACTGATATATTGAGAAAAGGGTTTGAGGAGTGAGGGCTAATGCAAATGGGCCACTCAGAATGCCTGGTATGAGGGGACATGAAAGAGTGTGGGGCACTATGTAAAAAGCTGCCTGTCATGAAGCTGTTTGAAAGCAATAGAACTTTGTAAAAGTGGCATTGTGCTGAATCAAGAAGCTTTGTGACTTTTTGGCGATAATTAGCTTCACCCAATCAACCTCTTAATTGATGCAGCTATTCTGATCATGGGACAAATATAGGTGTCTCTGCATTGACCTCCACTCCTCAGCAGACAAATGGAGAGGTGATCGGCTGTGCTCATTATTGAATACATGCATATTAAAAGAGCTTTACAAAGGTGATCAGTATTTTACAGATGTACAAACTGATGCGGGACACAATAGGGAACTTGCCCAAGTTTTTCAGCAGAGTAGCAAAGAAAGTTAAGACTAGAATGGAGGTCCCTATATCCTGGCTCACTTTGTAAGAACGATTGCTCTCCAAAATGAGAGTGCATGAGCACAACAGGTTCTTCCCAGATCACATTCTGCTGTAGGATGCCAGAAAGTCCCCTGGGTTCTGTCTTCTGGCTATCACAATATGTTTCAGTTCAGCATGGTAATAATGAGTGGGATTTTTGCTGTTATTGTTATTATTTGCTGCATTGCACTTACATTATCTGCATGCTTTCATTTTAGGTTGTTTTATGGCTTTAACAAAATATTTTATCACATATTTAATTTTAAGTGTATGTTCTGGATGCTCACCAATCTTAAAAGCATTTAGACCACATGTTCAATATTAAGTGGGTACTTAACTGAACAGAGATAGCCTTACATGTGCACTTAATGTTCAGTAAGTATGCAACTGTTTTGCCAAAGTAAGACATATAGGAAATGAGAATAAATCTCTAGATATTGGTTCAATAAGCATGATTCTATTGACTGCAGATAAGTATGCCAGGAGCTGGCTTTAATCTTAAGCATTTCTTAGATATGTGTAGTCTCTGCCACTAACCAGGAGGCTCATCCCCTTGCCACCCAGGTATGGATCACCTACATTGGTCCACGCAGCTCTGCATCAGCCTCTGGTTCTCTGGGGCTTGAAATCTGACATCTGAGCCACTGATTTTGGCTCACGTGGTTCTGAAGTGGGGAAGGTCGTAATGTTGCCCTGGCACTGATAGCACAGGGACTACTCTTAATCTTTTAAACTTTAAAAAAGTTTTAAAGAATGTGTTAAAAGGTGATCCCTATGCATCCTAGGCTTACCACTCTCATGTGACATGACGTAGCAGAGTCCATATTTTGGCAAAGACATTGGAAGTCTTTTTAAGGACCAAATGTGCCTCGGAGGGAAAGGGAAGAGCTGAGTAACCCCAATCAGGCATAACACCCTTAATTTTAAATTGAGAAGGGACTAATTGACTGCAACTATCGCTTTAGCTCAGAATCCTGTGGCCAACTGCAGCCTGGATGGGTAAATCTGCTCCCCAGGGGAGCGCAGCTCTGGCAAAGCCTTTTTCTAAATGAAAGTTCTTAATTTAGGTGGTATTCATTAAGTGTTTGAAATATGTCATTATTTAATGGTGGTGAAAACTGAAGGGGTCCAGTAAAGAAGCTGTAGTCGTGTTTAGTGCGGAGACAACCTAATTAAGATTCAATTTGTTCTTCCACTTTGCTCCCCCCTTCCAGTAATAAATGGTTAATTACCAGTTTGAAAGGCTCATTGAAATTCCTCAGCTTGCAGAAATCACAGTGATTACCATATTGCCAGAAAGAAACGCCACCCCGTTTTTTCTCCAGATGAAAATATTCATTCTTTTACAGTAAATGTTAAGTAATATTTTGGCTTGTACTATCAAACCACATCCTTCTCCCTCCTCAATGGCAGGGCTGGGAGTTGACAGGGTCGTGCCCATCTGCTGAGTGCCATGAACACAAGCTTTCTGCAGTGCAGCCTCAGCCTCCATGTTGGTGTCTGTATGACCCCTTCTCCTCTGCCGCCAGGAGATAACTGACAGGGCAAAAGCTCAGCACAAGGTCTGTCCCATCGCCATGAGGGAGTGAAGCCCCTCAGCAAGGTCCACTTTTGAGCTCTCATTTGAGCTGGCTTGCAGCAGAATTTGGGGCTATTGCCGGATGTCCCAAATCCTACAAACCCAAAGCCACTTAGCCCCAGCCTGATCATACTTGTTTCTCTTAAAGGAAGGACCAATGGCTCCAGGGGGGGTGACGGAGATATTTGCTTTTGCTCCAGGCACTAAATCCCTGCATTACAGGTGTGGTGTGTTTTAAGAATTCATTGCAATACCACCTTTCATTTATTATTGCCTATGCTTAAAGTGTTCAGTGAATTGTGAGGGAAATTCAGCCTTGAAATTTTCACAGCTTGGGCCAGAGGCTGTCAAGTAAGCTAGCTGCATGCATGCACATTGACTAGAGGATACATTTGAGTCCCAATTATTGAGAATATCACTGTTAGGATTTCTTTGTCTTTATTTATTAGGGATGCTGAAACAGACTGGATTGGTACAACCAGGCACAGAATATCAGTGTTGTATTCTTGTTGCCACTATGTTATTCATCAAGATTTCCTGCAAACAGCAGTAATTGCTGATTCTCTGAGCCAAAGACACTGTAAGCACTAAGGTAGCAGCACCTTGCTATGTAAATGACAAGTGTATTATAAATAGACAGTACTACCCATCTATTCTCTTTTACTATGTACCGCTCCAGCTGCTTTAAAAATATGGATGAAAATATTTTAAAAATAGAAGTGTGAAAAGACATGAAAAAAGCATAAAAAATCCATACCATGAATTACAACTTCCATTCTGTAGCCAGCTCTTCTTTTCAGGCTCCTCGTTTCCTCAAGGAAGTAATCTGCTGACTGGGATTATTACCAAGACAGCTTCCTCAGATTTTGCAACCTTCTCACTGCAGGACAAAGAGAGGGAAGGTTGTGTCCCAATAACTAGGAAATCTGTGGCAGGCTGCTGGTCGATACTAATCTGCTGAGCCTGGCAGTTTAATGCATAAAAATTACATGTGCAAAAGGCATTTGCATCTTTTCTCTGTCTCTTCCAAGTCATGATCATAAAACAATAAAAATTGCACCTTCTCACTTGCAGCTGAAAAAGAAACAAACCCAGAGCAGCCCCTTTCCCTTTGCAAATACTCCACCTACTTCCAGGAACACTGACAAACACTGTTCAGGTCTAACAAACAGCTTTGGGAAGATTCATAATTAGGCTGCAGTGATGTTGAGCTACGTGCTCAGTGTTTAACAAGACAGATCACAACTTAACAAGCGTAGTTCTTGTGAGCTGCCGATAACAGTGAACATGAGGGTTACTCACTTTCTCTCAGTCTTTTTCTTGTATTTATCTCTTGACCTGTCCCATTCATTTCATGTTCAGCAGAATATCTGAAGTTGGCATAACAGAATTCCTGTGGCTAGCCTGTATACAGGAAGCAAGGAATGTTTGTCTTCAGGAATAAATTTGATTTGCAATCCTTTTTCCACAATTAAAGCTGCTAAAGGATCACAAAGTACGCACCAGAGACAGTTTCTCATAAACTTTTGGTGCATCCTTGCTCTTACAGAGTCTTTATTCTGGCTGTAAAGTAGAATGTTTCCACAAACTTTTATTCACTACCAAAAAGATAGCTGAAAAGCAAAACATGACATATCATTACAATCTTGATAGCAGAGTGAGGATCTGTCTGCAATCTAATGGCACATATCTTGATTGAATGCACTGATGAAGCTACCACCCCTTTCTTGAGTGTCATGTTCTGCGCGCTTACTGATGACTACACAGATACTCATCAACACTCCATGGTCAGGACCTGACTGAGGATTGTAGTTTGCACAGGTGAGAAACAGAAAACCTACATGAGGAAGCGTTTGCTTAGATTTTGCTTGCAGTCTTTACGGAAAGTGTCTTGCATTGGACTTACAGCCAACCAGAAGGGAGTGATGAAAATTATCCAATGTTTTTCCTTAACCAGACATTACTATGATAGCCACCTAGAAGCCTTTATCAAGACTAGGTCTGAAGCAGAAGTATTTTCTGTATTCCAAAGTAAGAATCAGCTTTGGCCCTGAAGAACTACCAACCTAAAGAGTCAGAGAAACATCTCGTGAATGTCCTCTTCGTTGTGAAGGAACATTGAAGCTCAGAAGCCCAAATGTTACAGACAAGATGCTGGGTCGGAGTTGACAGGAACATTCATTTCTTCTGGTTTTAGATGTGTGAATTTGGTAGGGAGGACTAACACACACCAATGTTAAATCCTGGTTCCATTTGTTATTTGTGGCCTATGGTTGTCTTCAACCTTATTTTAGATCTGTTATAAGATCATAGAATCATGGAATAGTTAGGTTTGGGAAGGAGCTTAAGATCATCTAGATCCAACCCCCCTGCCATGGGCAGGGACACCTCACACTAGACCATATTGCCAAGGCTCTGTCCAGCCTGGACTTGAACACTGCGAGGGATGGAGCATTTACCACTTCTTCGGGCAGCATGTTCCAGTGCCTCACCACTCTCACAGTAAACTTCTTCTTTATATTATGATTTCCTCTTATATTATTATTTTCTTATGATTTCCTCTCTCCCATGTCTGTAGAGGATGCTGAATCCTTACAGCCCTGAACAGGCTAAGCTGCTTACTGCTTTCTTGAGATACAATACCAGGGTTCTGTTAAATGCCATACGAGATAGTGTAAAAATAACTCATAGCTACTAGAACCCCTTTCTCTCAGGCCTGAGCCAGAACCTGTTGGAGACCATGTGTAATTTTCTATTAATTCTGAGGCACTTTGGATTAGGCAGTAAACCGTTGCCATTTCTACTTTCCATTCTCTGTTGTTAGTGTTACTCTGTCAAACAGGTGGAAACATCATGTTTTTAAGAATCAGTAGCTCTTAGAGAAGTGAATTAATGAATGGAACCTAAGTTACCAGTTTGGAGAGATGGAGGAAGGATTTAAAGATGTGAAGAAACTCACTAACTAATCAGTCCTCTGGGCTGCTGTCACTGAAGTCCAGATGGTACCTGAGCATATCAGATGCTCGAAGCAAAGACCTTCAGTTCAGACAGACAGTTCATCACAGTGCAGAGTGGGGACCAGCTGCATAGAAGATGGTGTCTATTACCATGTTGCTACAGTTGCTTCCTGCTGAAGTGTGCTACATGCCCATTTCTTTGTTAAAGGTTAACTCATGCTGAGGATTTTTAATTGTCTATTATCTACCCAGAAGGAACTATCTTAACTAGACCAAGGCAAAAAACTTCTTTTTCTGGCTTTTCTTTTTGTGGTTTTGAAAGAAATTTGTACAGTAGTGAGACTCATGAATGAACAAAAGACACATAATGGCAGTGATATGTTTAAGGGGGAAAGAGACCCTGGGTTACACAGATCCACCGGCAATAAATCTAAATAAAATCAGGGAGAGTATCACTGACTTTTACACTTCAGTTATTATTGCAGTGATTGATAATGTGGTTGCTCAGCTAACATGGCAAAGCACATTGTCTTAAAGGTCAGCAGCACAGCTGGTTAGGTGGAAAACCATGCTGTTGTGATGGAATGGGCTGGTGCCTCATCATCTGATACACAGCTCTTGCAAACGAAGATTGATTTGGATTACAGTGCCCTGGATCTGCTCTGTCCTGCATGTGGTAGTGCTGCAGGATTCGTCTGTAGTTTGTCCAACTTCAGGCTTTTCAAGTTTGGTGAACTTTTACTGAGTTGTTGGCTTCTGTATGGTAGTGCAGCTAACCTCATTCATATCAGATCCCTTCCCTTAGTTTTAAACAAAATTTAGGTTTCAGAAGAGAAACATAATGGACTTACCTGTTTTGTCAGAAAAAATAGTAACCTAAGAAATCCTTTTGTAGGTATATGATTAGCTTTATTCGCTTCTGAGTAATACAGTGTGATTTAATAAGTGATTTGGAGAGGGGAGAGGTGTAGTGAGATTTCTGGTAGTTCCCTCACTGAGGTGTCATGGGTAGAACAGAAAAAGGTGTAAGACCTGAGATGCTAGATAACCTATAATGATGAAGGAAACAATACAGAATATATATCATAAGTGGTGTTAGGGATACCTTTTGGTGAAGATTAATAGCTCTGTTTTATTCCAGCAGTTCAAAACACTTAAGATTACAGTTTCAATCAGTGACAGAGAAGAATGGCATTGGAGTAAGAGAAGGATAAAATAAGAACAGGAAACAGTTATATATTGGTGAAGGAAAAGAAAGTAGCTCTTTACTCTTCCGTTTCCACAGCCATGGCTATCATATCCAAGTGTAACCCCTTGCTTTAGTCCAAAGTGAGAAGAGAAGCAGAAAAGACACATGGATTTTGTTGAAACTCCTGAATGTTGGTCAGGGCAAAGCAGTCAGAAAGAATAAAAACCAATTATTGTCACAGTAACAACTATAATTAGCACCTTCTGATTTGTCATACTCTAGTCAGCAACAGGGACACGAAGAAAGATTTGTCCCTGAGTTTTGACCTGTCTTGGTAAAATGACTGGATGTGCCATGTATAGTTACACTGCACAACAAATTTCCACTCTGGATGTTTGAAGGTCTGGGGTAAGCTTTTTTCTGGTACTAAATTATTCAGGCTGAAATCACATAAAAACAGAAGATTAGACAGTTTTAAAAGCAACTAGAAATCTGAATACCATCTTTATTTATTATCAAATAGGGAACAAATTGGAAGCTGCTTTACGGCATTGTTCTATAAATATTGACTAAAGTATTGCTGTACAAGGAAGTATGTAAGTTATTACTCAGTCCTCTAAAGACAGAAAGGGAGAATCTTTCATTCATTCCATTGTATTGCCAGTACCTTAAAAGTCATTCATTCTAGGAAGAAGAGACATCTTACAGGTAATTTACTGTATTTATGCCTTCTGTTCCATGGGCTATAATGCAAGACTTGCCAGCTGCTGCTTTCAGTCTTCATTTCTCTTAGACTACTCCACCTTGTTTCTCTGAGGTGCTCTTCAGTGTAATTATATTCCAGTTCAGCTCCCTGCAGAAAGCTTGAATGGTGTCACTTGTGATGTCACTTTTGTTGGCTCCTTCACCTAAGGGTCTTTTCTGTACCTGGAAGTGAATAGAGAAGTCAATGGAAGATTTGTCTCTAGTAGAGATGTTGAGCAGAGTCCCATTCATACTCTCAGGCAGGAGAGTAGTGTTGTGGTGGGGTTCTTTGTCATCACTGTCAGTTGCTGGGCATGGAGAAGGGCCAATGGAATAAAGACACAATTTCTGAATTTGAGATGCAGCTGAGCCTCTTTCTGTAAAAAGTCAAAATGTGTGTCTTTGTCAATGCTTTCCTTTATATGTTGGATTCAGCAGTTGGGCAGTGACTTCTCAAAGTGGACACAAAACCACATGCAAGTTTGTGACAGTAAGTCATCATGGATACCCCTGTTTCTTATAAATGAAAGAAGAATATCATGGTGCACAAACTTGGTGCACAATGCCTCTAAAGACTTTGTCACTTACAGTCCTCAATTGCTGCAGTTGTACTGGCAGTCAGCATTTTGTATACTTGAAATAAAAAGCTCATGAGATTTCAGTTCTCCATGCCCTGAGACACAGACACCTTTGGGGGAAATCTGATGGCTGTTTGAAATACGGGGGTACTGAATGAGAACGGTAAAAATTAGCTCTCCTTAATGAAAATTACAGGGAGGATTTAGGGCAGTTAAAAAGTAGCAATGACTACCTGAAATTGGTCAGGGCATTAGAAAAAGACAACACTTACCGGAAATGGAAACCCAAGCCTTGCTGATGATTACAGGCACAGGAAGATCTCTGTGTTATCTTCAACAAACAGAGCAAGTACCTTTGGCCCAGGAGAGAAGAATCACATTCATGGACAGGATACATAAGAGAGTGAGTGAAACCCAGATGACAAATCATGGACATCTTTCCTCAGTGAAACTGTCAGCAGGACAGATGACGCAAGCTCCCTTTAGGTTAAAGCATCACTTGTTTTGTATATTCTATTCTATTATTATTACTATTATTATTATAATCATCATCATAATGTCTTATTAAGCTGTCTTTATTTCAACCTATGAATTTTACTGAGGGGGTTCAGTGTCCCCATTTCTTACTTCTCTGGAACCTACACCTTGGAAGCTGGACAGCTTGGAAGATCTTGAATACATGTCACAGCAGAGACCCTACACTGCACACACCACTCCATGAAGCCACACAACTGCTTTAGCATTACCCTGTGCTTATTACTGGGGCAGGGTTTTTGCCTTGCCTTGCCTCACCTCACCTTGCCTTCTTTATTTTTTTGCCTTCTTTTCCTTTTCCCCTCCCCTCCCCTCCCCTCTCGTTTTCTCTTTTTCTTTCTTTTTCTCTTTCTTTTTCTTTTTCTTTTTCTTTTTCTTTTTCTTTTTCTTTTTCTTTTTCTTTTTCTTTTTCTTTTTCTTTTTCTTTTTCTTTTTCTTTTTCTTTTTCTTTTTCTTTTTCTTTTTCTTTTTTCTTTCTCTCTCTTTTTCTCTTTCTCTCTTTCTCTTTCTCTTTCTCTTTCTCTTTCTCTTTCTCTTTCTCTTTCTCTTTCTCTTTCTCTTTCTCTTTCTCTTTCTCTTTCTCTTTCTCTTTCTCTTTCTCTTTCTCTTTCTCTTTCTCTTTCTCTTTCTCTTTCTCTCTTCTTTCTTATGGTGACCCCTAGAGCTACTGTGTACCTTTAACATCAAACCTATTGCATGCCCTGACTAAACTCAGAGACTTAATTTAAAGTGGAATTAAAGAGACATATGACACATACCTTTTAACTCAGGGTATTCTCTGTGTCTTCCACTCAGCTGCTTTTCACCCTGTCCTCTCCCACACAGAAAGCTGCAAAGCTTCAGCGAGTTTAACTGAATTCTGCGGGTGTGAAACCCTGGAGACTGAACTCACAGTTAAAGCAGGGCTTTGCTCTCAGAAGCTGTCAGTGAGAGACCATGCCATGAGACCGCAAAAAGTTTCATGGTGCCACTTCAACAGTAGAAAACAAGGTAGCCCTAAGGCACGTTCCAGGGAATAAAACAACCGAAACAACTAGGGGAAAAATCCATCAAGCAAGATGAAAAGAAGATACTCTGCTGAACATCACCAAAAAAAAAAAAAAAAAAAAAAAATAGCAGAGAGAGAAAAGAAAAACTGAAGCGAAAAAAACCCTGTGATGTACTGGGCTATGAAACACAAAAGTAACAATGAAAGTAGTAACTTCAGAGAGTGCTATTCCTTGTTCATGACTACCTTTGATCTTTCTTTTTGATTTCCACAAGGGCATCTTCACAGACCTTGGATGTAGAATTACTTGTACTGAGTCTTCAGCCATGGGACAGCCCAAGAGACCACCCTGCCCGTAAGCTCTCCTTTGCTGTGGCATATCTGTGTCATGCAGCTGCTGAGCTAGCCACAGTCCCTGTAGTGCATGCCGAGTGCAGCTACCAGCTGAGTTTCAGAAAGGGAGGGCTGCCGTTGCCCAGCCCCAAAGCAGAAGCTGTTTATAAACTGTTCCCCCTTCCTGTTCAGTGCTGCAGGGTGGTCTCAGTGTCTCTGTTCAGCATCTCCTGGGCTTCTTTTCATAGGGCAAGCTCATGTGCATCTTCATGGACCTCTCAAATTCTGCCTGCAATGGGGCTCCTTGGGAGCATCTGCATCTACTGAGTAGGCAGACCCAGAGTTCCCTCTTTTGGAGAAACAGTCTTCGCCTTCTTTACCATGTGGTTTTAGAAAGGAAAGGAGAGGTCAGAATAATCCTCAACACAGAGATTGTAGTGTTGTTCGTGACTTATACTATTTGTTCTTTGCTTGTAGTTTACTGATGAGAAGGACTCAGAAAATTAACTATCCCAGACTGTAAAATTGAGCCATCCTGACTATGTTAGGAAGGTGAGCACTTCTGTATCATGACACCCATGAATGGGGGACCCTGGGGATGGGCTATGTTGAGCACAATGAGGCCTGGAGAGACAATTGCAAGGATTTTTTAAGACACCCTGATGAATTTCAGCTTTAAGTGGCAGTAACGAATCCAAACCTGTTTTTTTCCCTGTTCCCTGCATAACTCACTTATTGCATATTCCAGATTTGTTGTCTTTCATATAATTTCCCTGTTGTCATGGTTTAAGCCCAGGTGGCAAGCCAGAAAACCACGCAGCCATCTGCTCACTCCCCCCCGACCCTTACTTCCCCTGCTCCTGGAGGGATGGGGGGGAGAATTGAAAGAATGTAACCCCCATGAGTTGAGACAAGAACAGTCCAGTAACTAAGGTATAACACAAACCACTGCTGCTGCCACCAATAATAATAATGAGAAGGCAAATAAGAAGGGAAGAGAATACAACTGCTCACCACCCACTGTCCAATACCAGCCCTACCCGAGCAGCGATCTAGCCCTTCTGGGTAACTGCTCCCAGTTTATATAGTGGGCATGATGTGCTGTGGTATGGAATAACTCCTTGGCTAGTTTAGGTCAGGTGTCCTGTCTCTGCTTCCTCCTGGCTTCCCCTCCTCCCTGGCAGAGCATGAGACGCAGAAAGTCCTTGGTCAGAGTAAACATTACTGAGCGGCAACTAAAAACATTGGTGCTATCAGTGCTGTTCCCAGGCTGAAAGTCAAAAACACAGCACTGCAACAGCTATTACGAAGGAGAAAAATGACTGCTACTGCTGAACCCATGACACCTGCGTTTTCATGGAATTATAGCATCATTTATGTTGGAAAGGACTTTTCAAGTCATCAAATCTAACTGTTAGCCTAGAACTGCCAAGTCCGTCAGTAAACTGTATCCCTCAGTGCCACATCTACACATATCTTAAATACCTCCAGGTTGGTGACTCCACCACTTCCCTGGGCAGCCTGTTCCAGTGCTTGACAACCCTTTCAGTGAAGACAGTTTTTTAATATCCAATCTAAACCTTCCCTGACACATCTTGAGACCATTTTCTCTTGTCCTATTGCTTGTTACTTAGGAAAAGAGTCCAAACCCCATCTTGCTGCAACCTCTTTTCAGGTAGCTATAGAGAGTAATAAAGTCCCACCCTGAGCCTCCCTTTCTCCAGGCTAAACAGCCCCAGTTCCTTCAGCCACTCTTTGTAAGTCTTGTTCTCTAGACCCTTCACAACCTCTGTTGACCTTTGTATGTGTAAACACAGTCAACATAGTGTGGCATGAGGAAAGCTCATGTATTTTTCATTTGTTGAGATAGATATACTTCCCACTGGATAAAATTTCTGGAGCACCATTACAAACTCTGAGCAAGCAAAGAAGTTAGAGCAGAACCATGAGCACCCTACAAAGACAGAGCTTGATTAATTTCATCTGGTTTTAATTAATATGTATTCCCTTCTTAATTATGGGTTTTATGAGAAGTGGATGTGGATATCTGAAGTCAAGCAAGTGATGGTGTTTCTGTCATCACATCAATACAAGGTATGTGAGTTCTGGAAAGTAAGACAGTGTTAAAAAATAACCAGATACAGCAGCACGCCCCCACCAGAAACTAATAAGATCCACCTTTAAATTAGTTGATTCATTTACTCCAATGTAGCACATATCACAATGTACCATCTTTCGTATTACATCCTATCTTTCTTTCTGTGGATTGATTTTAGTTTTATTGTAACGTTCTGTGTGGAAAAAAGGAGTATTCAGAAGTAAGGTATGTCTCATGCTTGAAATGTCTGAAACAGACATGCTTCTAGAGGCATTATTTTCAAAGCATTAAAGCATTCAGTTTGTGAGCTCTAAGTCTCTCTCTCTTTCTCTCTTTTTAAAACCCAGGGAGTGCTCAGTCTTCCCTTCCTTTGATGACCTTTTAAAATGGCTCATGTTGGCACTCAGATACCAGGTACTCTAAATCCACTGTAATTGCTGAACATTTAGACCATGTTTAGGAAAGGATAATAATATATATTCTCTTCATCTGCTGCAAATATAAAGGTACAAGCCATTAGTAACTTGATTATGAGATTAAATGATCAAACCAACATTTTTTGGCCCTGTAAGTTTTCAATCTGACTGTCAAATGGGATACAACAGGTGAATGACACAAATGAAACAGGACAGTATAGGAGATCAACAGCAAGTAAAATAAGATCACCAGGAGAGCACGAAACATATGGTCCACTGCCTGGCTTTTTTTCCCTAGACTCTTTAAATATGTCTTTCTGCAAATTATGCAGACTGTAAAAAGCTGCAAATCTCTGCTTTTATGTCTCTGAACCTTAGCCATGAATCAAATAATTTGCATTACTGAACAGTGAAATGGTACAAAGTAGTTGGAACATGGAAATACATGCAAGTTTTTATGAGAGAGAAACTTTGCGAAGGAAGTGTGTAGGGAAGTCAAGATGTGTAAATGAGAAGCAGAATAACCTTAAAGTTGACATGCTTAAGCTTCACTGAATAAACAATAGAGTTTTGATACCCTTCCCAATAAGCTTTACAAATATTACTGCACTGGCTGCATGCATTTCATACAAGCAAACTAACAGGATGTCAGAAGTGGCAGCATCCATGCCATGACTTGACTTTGCCATATTCCCCAGTCAAATGAAGGGTAAGTAAATTTCACAACATCTTTAATCTTTGCCTCAAGTGTAAATAACTTCTCATGGGCTTAAAAAAAATATGAAATTAAATAAAGTCCTTGCCTTCTTGCAGGCTTAACCTCAGTGCTGACGCCTGTTGATGGATCAAACAGTGCTAGATTTTTAAATCATTTAACTGGTTCAAAAGCTGTCTTATCCTTTGCTTTTATAGTTAAACGAATTCTCAGGAAAGAAAATGATATTGTCACTGAATCATACCCACAGTGGTCTACCCTTCCTCAGAGCCAGTTGCAGATTATATAAATCAACTCTGAAATTTGTTAGGAAAATGCAGGAATTGCAAACCAGAAGCAGTGAGGGGCCATCATGATAACACAGAGTAGATCACTACAGACAGTCATGTCTCTGTTATTTACAATGAGCGGTTGCTGTTACTGTGCCTGCTCATTTCTGTATCTTCATAAGTAAAGAGCAAATGCATGAACTAACGTAGGACAACTCTTGTGCAAAGTTAAAATATTTAGAGATTCCTTAGGATCAGGATGAAAATCCTTCCCTAGGAGAAACCTCCATGGGGTTTGACTCCACAGAAGGACCCTAGCAGTGGGAAATGCATCTGTGTCCCAGTCAACACCATGATGGACATCAAGTAGCACTGATGTCATCAGCCTGATGTCAAGCAGATTGATGTCTGCTTCATAAGAAAGTGGGATAGCCTTCACCTGTCTCTCTTTCCTCGGTAATTGTGGCTTTTGGTCTTTTCCTGAAAGTCTAGTCTGTCATGAGAGAATATCAGGGGATGGTTTATCAAGGGGTGCTTGAATGCCACTTCCGGATGACATTTCTATTGCATTGGTTCTTGGGATTGCAAGGCCTTTGACTTGAGGACCTTAATTGTAGGGACAAACCGACCTAGCATAGGAATAAAGAGAAATGGTCCTGTGTGCTCTAAAATAAGACAGGATAGTGATTTCACATGAGAATGAAGTCAAGACAACAGAATAAGATTCTGAAGTGCTTCTTTCAATTGTCATTTTTGCTGCCAGCTATTCTTTGTGCCTCAGTTTTTCAGTTGCAAAACAAAAGCTTTCCTTTCAAGACTTTAAATTCCCCTGAAAACCTTTCTGATTTTGCTTTCTTTTGGGGAACAGAGATTGAAATATTGGCAATTTATTCTGTCCTTCCCAGCTGAATTAACTATGAAGGTTTATCTCCATAGTTGTCTTTCTTGATCTCTGCAAATTTTAGCAGATTAGCAAAAAGAAATTTTGTGACTGTCATGTTGTCAAAGTTTTAAAAAGCTACACAGCAGTGAAGTAAAAAAATACATAGAACAGCAACAGGATGGAACACAGGAAGACAGTCTCTATGCTCACCTTGACAAGTGAAACACTCTACAAATGTAGTGTTTCCAGGACTAAGGAGAAAAGTTGGATTCTATCTTTGTAAATTATTTTGCATGCTTTCTTCTGTACATGCATGAGTCTGATGTTAGAATGTGGGCTATAATGCTTTTCCTACTGGAACACCATTTCCTAAAATGAGGTCTGTACCACCTTCCAATGACAACCTCCAGCCTTGTGTTATATCCGTGCTTGAAAACAGATCATTCTAATATATATAAATATTCCCAGAAAAATCCTGAGGAGATATATATATATACATATTAAGCATTTAAACAGCATTATTTCTTTTTAAATGAGGATGAATTTTAACTTGCTGTTTGCAATTTGAATAATAATGAACATAGTCCCTAATGATAATGGGCAGTAGTGTTGAATAGGAAATGAAAAAGCTTTTTCTGTTGGTACAGTATAAGTTACAGTACCATTAAATATATAACTAGCCATTTATTGCTTTGTGTTATTTTAGAGGCACTTAAATGAAAAGTTGATTTGTCTCTTATTAGACCTCAATAAACGTTCCTTCAATAGTAATAGGGTGTTTTAGTGCTTTATAGAATCATGGTATCACAGAATGATTGGGTTTGGAAGGGACTTCTGGAGATCAAATCCAAGTACTCCCTGCCCACCAAAGCAGGTTCACCTACAGCAGGTTACACAGAAATGTGTCCAGGTGGGTTATGGATATCTCCAGAGAAGGAGACTTCATAACTTCTCTGGGCAGTCTGATCTGGTCCTCTATAAGACTCAAAGTAAAGAGATTCTTTGTCATATTCAGACAGAACTTCTGTGTTTCATATTGAATATTGACCGGTTCTCTTGGACCCCAGTATCTACTAGAGTCATAACCAATGGTATTCCTTCAAGTAGGACCTGAAGTCCAAGGTTGTAATTTAAATTATTGCACTGCTCCTCCAGGCAGGAATATGCACTCTACCATCTCATGGTCACTGCAGAAAAGACTGCCTCTAACCATCACATCCTCAACGAGTCCTTTAATAGTACAAGTTGCAGCAGCACACCTCTCCTTGTTGGCCCCTCCACCACCTGTGCAAAAAGTTATCATCAAGCTTTCCAGGACCTACCACAGCCATATGCATGTTTGAGGTGATTGACCCTCTGGTTCTTATCATCTTGGGAGGCAACTGAAGAGCATTTGTCACTGTTCTGGTTGACCTTAGGATCAGCGAGTTCCAACTCCCCTGCCATGGGCAGGGACACCTCACGCTAAACCATGCCACCCAAGGCTAGGTCCAACCCCGCCTTGAACACTGCCAGCAATGGAGCATTCACAACTTCCCTGGGCAACCCATTCCAGTGTCTCACCACCTTCACAGTAAAGAATTTCTTCCTCATATCCAATCTAAACTTCCCCTGTTTAAGTTTGAACCCATTACCCTTGTCTTCTCACTACAGTCGCTAATGAAGAGTCCCTCCCCAGCATCCCTATAGGCCCCCTTCAGATACTGGAAGGCTGCTATGAAGCCTTCTCTTCTCCAGCCTGAACAGCCCCAACTTTCTCAGCCTATCTTCATATAGGAGGTGCTCCAGTCCCCTGATCACCCTTGTGGCCCTCCCCTGGACTTGTTCCAACAGTTCTATGTCCTTTTTATGTTGAGGACACCAGAACTGCACGCAATACTCCAAGCGAGGTCTCACGAGAGCAGAGTAGAGGGGCAGGAGCACCTCCCTCGACCTGCTGGTCACACTCCTTTTGATGCAGCCCAGGATACGGTTGGCTTTCTGGGCTGCAAGCGCACACTGCCAGCTCATGTTCATTTTTTCATTGACCAACACCCCCAAGTCCTTTTCCGCAGGGATGCTCTGAATCTCTCTCCTCCCCGCCCAACCTGTAGCTGTGCCTGGGATTGCTCCGACCCAGGTGGAGGACCTTGCGCTTGGTATGGTTAAACTTCATCAGGTTGGCATCAGCCCACCTCACAAGCGTGTCAAGGTCCCTCTGGATGGCATTCCTTCCCTCCAGCATATCAACTGAACCATGCAGCTTGGTGTCATCGGCAAACTTACTGAGGGTGCACTCAATCCCACTGTCCATGTCACCGGCAAAGACGTTGAACAAGACCTGTCCCAACCCCGATCCCTGAGGGATACCACTCGTTACTGGTCTCCAGCTAGACATTGAGCCACTGAGCACAACTCTTTGCATGCAGCCATCCAACCAGTTCTTTATCCACTGAGTGGTCCACCTATCAAATCGATGTCTCTCCAACTTAAAGAGAAGGATGTCATGTGAGACAGTGTCAAAGGCTTTACACAAATCCAGGTAGATGACATCAACTGCTCTACCCCTGTCCATCCGTTCTGTAGCCCCATCATAGAAGGCCACCAGATTGGTCAGGCAGGATTTCCCCTTAGTGAAGCCATGCTGGCTGTCACCAACCACCTTGTTGTTTCTCATGTGCCTTAGCATGCCTTCCAGGAGAATCTGCTCCTAGATGTTGCCAGGCACAGAGGTGAGACTGACTGTAGTTCCCCGGCTCATCCACTTTCTCCTTCTTGAAAATGGGGGTTATATTTCCCTTTTTCCAGTTGTCGGGAACTTCAACTAACTGCCATGAGTTTTCAAATATGATGGACGGTGGCTTAGCAACTTCATTTACCAGCTCCTTCAGGACCTGGGGATGGATTTCATCAGGTCCCATGGACCTGTATGTGTTCAGGTTCTTAATATGCTCTCGAACCAGATCCTCTCCTACAGTGGGCCCAAGGCCTTCATTCTCACAGTCCCTGCATCTGCCTTCCAAGACTTGGGTGGTGTGGTCAGAGCATTTGCAGGTGAAGACTGAGGCAAAGAAGTCATTAAGAACCTCAGCCTTCTCCAAGTCCAGGGCAGCCAGTTCTCCCGATAGCTTCTGGAGAGGGCACACGGTGTCCCTAACCTGTCTTTTATTGGCAATGTACCTATAAAAGCCCTTCCTGTTATCCTTAACATCCCTAGCCAAGTTTAATTCTAAGTGGGCCTTAGTTTTCCTAACCTGGTCCCTAGCTTCCCGGACAACATCCCTGTATTCTTCCCAGGCCGCCTGACCTTGCTTCCACCTTTTATAAGCCTCTTTTTTCCTTCGAATTTTGCTCAGCAGCTCCTTATCCATCCAAGGAGGTCTCCTGGCCCTCCTGCTGAACTTCCTTCTAGTTGGGATGCATCGCTCCTGAGCTTGCAGCAGGTGATCCTTGAATATCAACCAACAGTCTTGTGCCCCCCTGCCCTCTAGGGCTGTATCCCATGGAACCTTACTGAGCAGGTTCCTGAAGAGGCCAAAGTCTGCTCTCTTGAAGTCCAGGGCCATGAGCTTGCTGCACGCTCCTCTCACTGTCCTGAGGATCTCAAACTCAACCATCTCATGATCGCTGCAATCAAGGCTGCTCTGGAGCGTCACATTTTCAACCAGCCCTCCACTGTTGGTGAGGACGAGGTCAAGCACGGCACCTCTCCTTGTCGGCTCCTCTATTACTTGCGGAAGGAAGTTGCCTTCCACACAATTGAGGAACCTCCTGGATTGCTTGTGCTGGCCCATACCATCCCTCCAGCAAATATCAGGGTGGTTGAAGTCTCCCATGAGAACAAGGGCCTGTGAGCATGAGGCTGTTCCTATCTGTCTATAGAGCTCTTCATCCACCGAGTCCGCTTGGTCAGGCGGTCTGTAACAGATCCCCACAATAATGTCACCCATCGCTGTTCTCCCTTTAACCCTGACTGACAAATTCTCTGTCGACTGCTCACCTGTCCCCACATCTACCCTCCTTGGCCTCAGGACATCTCCTATTGTCCCAAACCACCAGACAGTATTGCAAAAGTCTCACTGAACCCCAAGACTAAGGTTCTGTCCCCAAAGCAAATTAACTGATAAAATTTTGCTCTGGAACAATAGTTGAAAGTTGTGTTTTTTTCATTCCAGAATGGAAAAGAAAGAAGCATCAGCTTGTGGGTCCTTGTCCCCAAGGGCTTTCACCACTCTACTAGGCTGCGCACTTGATCTAGTTTTAGATTGATTACTTTTGCTTGGATGTCCCAGAGAAATGTCAAAGCTGGGTATGAGTTTGAGAATTGTGAATATTAATGCTGAGCCTTGTCTGGGTTTGACAACTAGTCACTCAAACAAGGTTTTAGAGGCCTGATCCATTCTGAAGGGAGCTTATTTACATAATGAATTTGAGCCAGGGAGGTGGGGATAACAAGGTAAGTGGTGATTGAATGTTAGAGTTAAAACCTGATCAAAATTGCTGCCCCACTCCAGGTACCTTGCTAGCTGCCTAAGATTGTATCATGCATCAGAAATCCTACACACATACCGGTGCTCTGAAATCTCTGTGGTTTATTGTATTAGGTCAGTTAGAAACCTTTAAACTTGAAAGTCCTTTTCCTCTTGGTAGCAAATGAGCATTCAAATGAGCGAGAGATGAGGACACAGGTGCAACCCTTGTCTTCCTACTTTCCCCTGTATTATTTGGTATTTAATTGATTAGAAGGTATTGTTGTTTGTGAAAGCAAAAGAAGGGAGAAAAAATATAAAAAGGGCCCAGTAGCCACGGCAACAGAAAATATTTCATGAAGTTACAGAGTATGTATGTAGAGATGGGCACCAGGAGTCTTCCTAGAATGGCTGCCAAGTCACTTACCCTGTAAATAGGGAAATAAATACAGAGGCATAAAAATCCCTGAGCAGTGCCATAGCCCTTTGCTGGCTGTTTTAGCTTCAAATCAGAGCTGCCTATCATGTCAAAGGATTTTTTACTTTCTTCTGACCCACTATGTAAATGTAGTTCTTACATATATGCTTCCCCCTATTTCATGGTTGACCAAGCTTCATAATATTGAGAGCTTCGTCCCAAAGGAATAGGACAGATTTGCATAGTACTGCATAAAGTAAAATATTATAGGCAGAAAGCTACTGATGCCATGCTCTAGAGATTTTTCAGGTCAGGACTCTGACATGGAGACTCATGATTGCTTGAAATATTATCTCAGGTTCAAATAAATGCAGTGCATACTGGTTCACAAAGTGGTCCTTTGCCTGGGCAGACCAGACTGGTTTAATGAAGCCTAGAGGTGCTGCACGTTTTGGAGCTCATGGCACTGAGGTGCACAGCTGTGAATATATACACAGGCACATAGATAAAAAAAAATTTTTAAAGTATAAAATCTGAAGACATTGGGGTCACAAATTTTGCAGAAACAAGAGCCTCAGAAGGGACTCATGATGGTCATGCTATTCATCCTTCTGCATCCTGTGCAGAAATTCTATTAAACTTCATTCACTACCATTTTGCCTTGTCTGAAAGACAAGAGCTGCAAACATCAGTCCCCAGGCAATCAAGACCAACTCTTCATTGTCTTTGTTCATTTCCTCTTATACTTAGCATGATCCACTTGCTGCGATTTAGTATGGTTAGTTTTTGTCTTATTCTGAATGGCCACAGAGAGAATTCTTTCTTTCTTTGGAGCTGCTTTTTATGTATTTAAAACCATTTTATCTGCCTCCTGTACTTTAGAATGAGGAGCACCAGTTTGTTTAGTTTGTCTCCATAAATTATTGTATCTAGGTAATTGAACATCATCATCACTCTGCTGTGTGCTCTTTCACACTGGTGTCACTCTGATGTGTAGACTTTCGCACGTTTCACAGCGTGCAGGGCTCAAAAGTAGACAAAATTCCTTAGTCAAGACCTTGTCAGTGCCAAACAGGACCTGCCAGATTTCCTAAAGATTGTCCTATTTACATCCTACTATGCCATTTTCCTTTTTGATGACTACACAAAATTATTCACTCATGCTGGCATGGACTGTGGTTACCTGCTTTGTAGCAATTTTGATCTATGAAGTCCTGTGAACTTATTCATCCTCTGTACTTTATGGATAGGTCCATAGTAAATGCGATGCAGAACTTCACTGAAGCAGAACCTACATTTCATGTTTGTAGAAGTAGCCTGTATTCTTTTATTATCTAATCTCATTTGAGATGGGCTACAAGAAGATATAAGAAGCAGGACTGGTATCAGATGATCATACCTATAAGGAGATAAGTTTTTATCTCAGTTATGTAAGTATAAAAGCAATTCCTTTCTTTTCATCTATCATGGTGCAAGAATAGAATTAAATTAACTGAAATTTAAATACCCATTTTGTGAAATAATACTTGTGAACTAAACTACCCCACCAGTTTCAGGGGGATTACAGGGATTTCCTAGGAGATAGAAAGTAACTGTTCCTGAGACAGTAGAGCAATTTTTCCCCAGCTGTCCACATCCAATTATTTATTCGTATTACAGTTCTTTTTTCCTTTCTCTTTTATTATGTTTGAGTATTACTATTTTTTTAACTTGGGTACCAGCAATCAATCTTTTCTTAAAATCAAAAGCAACAAAGACAAAACATAAAATAAAATTCAACAAAAGACATGATAGTTTGGAAGATCCTTCTTATGTTGAATGTTGAAGACTCATCAACATTCAAAACTAAAAGTTTGCAGAATATTGTATCATCTCTGCTTGTCAATGGCAAATGCGATATGCAAGTTAAAACGGAACTCTGTGCTTCATGAATTTTCAGTTTTAAGTGGAGAAAAGACATGATAAAAGGAGTAATGAACTAAGGAAGAGAGGGAAAGAATTTAAATTGAAAGATAAATAGCCCTTCTGCTAAATTATGTCTGACTCCCAGGGAAGAAAATCTTGTTGCTTAATAAATGATGACACAGCACTGAACAAAACTTTCATGAAGGCATTTTACCTAAATAATTATTTGCTACCAAATAGCACGAGAGCTGGGTGATTGGAGGACTTAATGAGACACTTTTGTGCAACCCTCTTTAACTGTATGTGGCAGTCAGATTGTACAAATCATTTCAGTAATGTACATTGTACACCAATAACAGAGAGTGCTATTCCCAATTAAAGTCACAATTCCTGCTAAGTTGGCAGGTGATACCAGGGCTGAAAGCAAGAAGGGATAAAATTCTGGAGGGGAATGCTCTTGTACGTGGAAGTTTTGAACCCCTTGTAGATCATTGAGTCATGGAGAATGATTTAGGGTGCACAAACTTATTCATGAAAAGTCCAAACTTGACCCCAGGACTAGATTAATTTACCATCCGCAGTGAACCCTCGCTGTGAGGTTCTGACCTGACACAAAGCTAATGTATAGCTTAGAACATTAGTCTGTTTATAGTCTTATGCATGTGATAAAGACAGATCAGGCATAGATAAAGTCTACTTCACCCAACAAATACTTGGGTCCTGTCCATTCCTAAATTAATGATGCTTGGTTTGGGATTGTTTTGCCTATCTCTAAATGTCTCTACTTAAACTACTCTTTTTATAGTCAACAGAGGAAAATAGAATTTCCAGGGGGATTTTCTTTAAGAGGTCTGTTTTAGGGTGAGATATCTTTTTCTTAGGTGCTTAGCTCAGATGGAGGCATTCACAAAGTTGACATCTACTTTTCGTCATGTTCTTTGAGCATGAATATGTAAGAGGCCACAATCAGGAGGAGTTCACAGGAAAAGCATGTGGGTCACAAAGCCTTTCTCTTCCCATGTAAATATCATCTTAAAGGCTGGAAGCCTGAGGGCATGGCTCAAATCCATACTGGGGAAAAGTGAGGACTTTGGAGTCCATGGTTGCAGGAAATGGGCCTGGTCTTTCAATAGGTTTGCTAAGAAATTCTTGTCACTTGGTGTCTGAGACTACTGGTGTCTCTCATCTCTGCATTTGTTATTACACAACAAAATTTGAGTAACTGATAACTCAGTGTAACTTTTCATTGCTGAGTAGTGCAGCTACTCCCTGACAGTCCAGCTTAATACCTTCTCCTTCACTTTACCAGAGACACCAACAGAGAGGATCTGCAACAAACTAGCAATATTTTGAAGCTGAAGAATGAACACATGCCTCCACAGACTTGGTCTTTCTTCCATCAAGTGTTGCACTTAATGCTCCTTAGACTGCTTATTCTGAGATGTAGCATCTAGCATCTCCAGACTGTATTTGAGATCTCCTACCTCCACTGCACGTCATACACATCTTGCTTGATCTGATGGCATCAACTAGTTATTACTGTGTTGGGTTTGCACGCTTAAAAAAGAAATCTGCTGGGTTGGAAAATATTCACTTTGACATTTCTTTAAATCACAGCTTGATTTTTGTCTCTTTTTTGAGGTTCACCTATTGCATTTGCTGTCACTGTAGGTGTTAAAAATAGATCCTCATGTGAACTGTCTTCAAGCCTCTCTGTAGTGATTATGTTACACACTTTTGCACTCTACTTACTGTAAGTTAGCTAGAACTGAACTGAGCTATATCACAGAAGTAATTCAGAGTTTTATTGGAATACAAATTGAATAAGAAAAATGAAGAACCAGTCCAGGTTAATAACAGCAGGACTAACTAGTCTTCAGTGAACTTGGATATAATTTTTTTCAATGGAAACATTTCCAAAAGTACTACCTGCGGTAGTCTTTAGTTATCTCAGAAGATTTCTTCCTTGAATTATTTTAAACTAAATTAAGAGTAACATAAATCATTCAAACAATGGGTATATAGAATTTGCTAGTCTTAAAAGGAACTTTGTGCTCTCCACCTGAGTTTCACAGGTTTTCTCAAAGGTCCGCATTTATTGACTACAATAAGTTTTCAGGACAAAAAACATCCAGTAGATGAGACAAGAACTGAGGCTGTCAGTGAAAGGCTGTTGGCTAACATAGGTGAGGACCAACTTCTCAAGAGAAAGATTCGAGAAATCTTGCAAGATATATCTATGCCATTATTGTTCCCAAGAGAAATGATAAGATTTACAAGAGCCATTGACTTCAGAAGTAAATTAGAAAGGGAGACTGGATTCAAGTAGTTAGAATAGACAGAGAAAGAGGCTGTCTGTTTTATCATAGTGCTTCAGCTCCTCAGCTCTCTGTATACTCTCCACACATGTAACTCTACTATCAGCTTCCATCAAAGCATGTTGCTGGCTCTAACTCATCTGAAAAGCTGCTTACCGAAGAACATAGAGAATCCAACTGTCCCAGTATTATCCCTCCAGTAGCGGCCATAAGGGGATACTTACAGGTGAGTGAGCACATGACAACCATTTTGTTATGTATATGATATTCTACCATCCTTTCCAGAGCTTGGGATTGCCTGTGGTTGGGCTGCCCCATAATTCTCAACGGATATATCTCTTAAGTACATGTTCAGTCTATTCATGAACTTCTATGAACTTGAGACTTCACCATCCTTTGGAAAGGATCTTTCCAGGTCTAGAATGTTCAGTGTGAAAAGCAATATTGTTTCCAGTTCTGCTATACATTTTCAGAGGTGTGGGACCAGAACTGCACGCAGTATTCAGGGAATGATGGAACTGTGGGTTTATAGAGGCAGTCACATTTTCCGCTTTGTTTGTAATTCTTGTCCTAGCAATGTTGGACACTTGATTTTCTTTTTTCAACAACTACCAAGCACTGAGCTTATGAGTTTACATGTGGCTATTTGGGTATTGCTTCTCCATTTAATGGTCAGCTCAAGGTTCATAATATCTTATGTGGTGAAGAGTATTTTTCCCTCACATGCATAATTTTATATTTTTCCTTGGATTTATTTACAATGACTTTCACCTATCATTTTAATATTTAGTCATTTAATATTCTGAAGTTCCTCTGTAATTTATCACAATCTGTTTTCTTCCCTGCTACCTTGGATAACCCATGTCATCAGCAAACTTGTTATTTCATGCTTGTCTACTTTTCCACACAATTTATGAATATGTTTATTATCTATCTCTTTAAACAGATCTTTGTGGAAGTCCACTACTGACTTCCATCCCTTGTGAGAATTCCTCACTTACTTCTACAAGTTTGTTTCTTTTCTTTTAAACACTTTTTTCCCCTTCTCTTTCCTTCTTACATTGGTGAGTTTTCCTGAAAGAGTCCAATCTGATCACCCCTATCTACATGCTCTTAAAACTTTTTAAGAATATTATCAGAAAGAAGCAACTTTACAGTGTGTTTCCCCCAACCAGTGTCGTACCCCTGCCTCAAAATAAATCCCTTCTTGAAATATACTTTTCTTCATCATTTGATTACAGTGAGACCTTTCATGGTCAACCAAATAGAGGTGCTGAATGTTCAGGGAGCTGTGATGAAAAGTTTAAAAGTCAATAGCTCCAGATGGTGAAAAATTAAAAATTCCAGGAAAAGCCAAAGTCGATTTTTTTCCAGATCCTGTTGAATATGCAAGAAAATTTGATTCTATGAAGTAGTAGACAAGGACAGAATACTTTAATTCTTTTTTTGAGACAGTGAAATAAGATACTTGCTTTCAGAGAAAGCTTAGGTGTCTTGTATAGGCTCATTCTTGCTTTTTTTTGTCAATATTTGTTGACCTGTTTTGCAGCTGAAAACCATGGGTCTTTTATCTTTTGACCAAAACCTTAGTTTTTTTCATATAGATTATGATGGAAATAATTTCTAGGAGTAAAGACAGCAGAGAAGTTTCGTATATATTTTTCTAGAAGAGCAAAGTTAGAAGCAATTTCTTCAAACCTGTAAGCTAAGGGATTTATCTCTGAGTCAAAATTCTGTTAATTTAACACCGGTCTCATATGAATTGAACTAGTCCTTGTACTCAGTTCCTTGCCACTTTTTACAAGAATCAAGGAGATGTGTTGGTCATGTGTGATATCAAAGAAAATACACTTTCAAATACATAAATATTTTGAAAGGAAAACCTGAAAATTCACTGACGTAGAGATATTTCTGCATGGATAGATATTTTATATGGCACTTCATAGAACCATAAAATAGCTAGGGTTGGAAAGGACCATAAGATCATCTAGTTCCAACCACCCTGCCATGGGCAGGGACACCTCACACTAAACCATGTCATCCAAGGCTCTGTCCAACCTGGACTTGAACACCGCTAGCGATGGAGCATTCAGAACTTCCCTGGGCAACCCATTCCTGTGCCTCACCACCCTTACAGTAAAGAATTTTATCCTCATATCCAATCTAAACTTCCCCTGTTTAAGTTTGAACCCATTACCCCTTGTCTCATGACTACAGTCCGTCATGAAGAGTCCCTCCCCAGCATCCCTATAGGCCCCTTCAGATACTGGAAAGCTGCTATGAGGTCTCCACTCAGACTTCTCTTCTCCAGGCTGAACAGCCCCAACTTCATGTTCCATCACTTCAACTTGAAACTAATAGGCAGAGAAAGGAAAAAAGCAGGGAACTCTTATAAATCAATGGACTCCAGTGATTGCTTGCAAAACTATGTAGGGTATTGAGGCAATTGATTTCTATTAACAATCGTAGATACTGGTCATACAACTCCAAGTGACAGTTTGGGAAGTCTCAGTCCTGCCATAAAGCGTGACATTGTAAATATTTGCCTGAATATATTAGTAGCTCTTTACATTCAAAGGATCTGGAGAAAGCCCCTGAAGAGAGATTAAGAGGCTGGAGGATTTAGAGCCTCATAGCAACAGCAAGGACTATTAAAGCATCTCTGAGTACTCTGTGCGGGAGAGCAGAATTGTTGTGTCAGCCCATCCCTACCTCTGGGTGGGAGATAGGTCAAATCTCTTTGTAGAGAAGGGGAGCACAGTCTCTGAATCATACCCAGCAGGAGACAGTTTAGCTCCTTTCTAAAGAGAAGCTTTACAAGATTTCATCTCAGAATCAGCTCAGAAAACAGGAAATTACAATTGAGGACAATTAATGTCTAAGGAGAAGTGTGTGGAGTTCATGCTTAGTTTACACTTCTCCATCTGAGGAGTCTCTTCTGTGCTCTCTCTGCCAGTTCCCATTAGTTTGGATTACACTAAACTTAAAGCATGCATGCAAGCAAAAGGTAATTACTTGAAGAGCAGAATATCCAGCAGAGACTCCCAAGGATGCTTTTATGTTTTAGCTGGTGCCTGCTAAATATGTTGCTTGTGTCTGTTACAGAAGCACTGAAGTAACAGTCAAGCCATGCTAAGAACTTTAAATACGTACAATGATTTTTCAGATGGGATGAGCAATTTTACAAAACACATGTGGGACGCCAGCATGATTGCTGTAGCAAAATGTAAAACCAGGTGGAGACCATTGCAAGTTACTCCTGAACTCTTAAGGTCTCTGCACCTCCAGTGCAGGTCCTCCTTCCATTCTCAGTACCAATTAACCTGCCTTCTTAAAAAAACTGATAAAGTGTAGTTGAAGAGGAGGAAAATGCCATGTATTTATCTTCACACAACCTCTTTCCACTTCTCCAGTCTTGGGATAGGTATTTAACCCTTGAGAGAATCCTATCTAGACGTCCTTATTCTCATGAGAAGTGGTGGATCTCTTGTCTTTGAGAAACACATCTGGATTTCAGTTTAAGACACAAGTACAAGGCCCCTTAGTGGCTCCATGATTCCTGTTTTCTTTCTATTACTATCAGGCTATGCTGATCATATAGTCTGCATTTAAGTTCAATGCTTTAACTCCAATGTCATGCTCTCGTAAGGGTTCATGGAAGAAGAATGCTCTGAGTGAAGTCACCCCAAATCTATGCTGCTGAAGTCACGGCTGTTTCACTGCTTCTCATGAATTGTGATGACAATTGAGAGAACACTCTGCCCACTCAACCCTTGATTTGTAAATGAGATGGGTATGACAACCTGTATGGTATAGCAAATACATAATACAGATCACTACAGCAAAAAACAGCTAGAGTCACACACTACATTAACAGTCACTGAATATGTGATTTCACTCTCAGTAACCACTGTAGGTTTTTAATGAAGTTAACGTCTGCTACAAATATGCAAGCCACAGTTAAGTGAGATTTGATTAGATTGAATACATCTCTATAGAAAATCTGGATGATTGTGTTTTTTCTCGTGTCCTTCTACTGCACCTTGGTGTAATGCTGTTCCTTGAGGTGGCTGGCTCAGGATTCTCTTTTCCTATTTCTCTGCTCCCCTGCCCCAGGTCACTCCTTATAGATTCCTAAGCACCATGCAGAATGATTACTTCCATTCAGTCAGAAGCTTTCTAAAGTTTGTTTCCATCTACTTGCTGCAGTTTTCAAAATGCATCAGCCTAGTTCAGTTTTCAGTTTACATAATATAAGTTAGGTTATGTGCGAATGCAGTCTTTGTTTTAAGGTCAGCTTTTATAAATTTCCTTGCCTGGCAAATACCTGGCTGGTCTGTTTTGCGACCCGCAACACTCCCTGATACAGCACCTTCTACTGGCTAACTACAAGGTGCATTTACAGCTTTTGATGTAAAGGTGCATTTGCAGCTTTTGATGTACTGCTAAAGGCTTTTAATCATCTCTTTCTTGCAGTTTTTCCTGAAAAGCTCTGCAGGCATTTCCCATCCCACCAGGGTCTGGGGTTATCTGGAGCACTGTGGTAGTTGAAGCTGATGCTATTCCTTCCTCACAACTGAAGGGAAAGGTGTTTGCAATCTTTTGTATCCAAAAAGAGGAACAGATTCTCCACAGTCCCAGATCTTATTCTTTCTTGATAAACCTGTACCACACTGACTTTCTTTGCAGCCATCTCCCACCCTTCAGAAGCAGAGGCCGCTCCTTGATCTGCCCCGGGAATTCTACGGGGCCCAGTCACCCGCTTCTTGATGGGCCAGAATTGGCTACTAAAATAAGATATTATTGAGTGAGATTACTAATGATTAAAAAGCATTAATTGAAAGTGTATGGAAATATGGTATTTTAGCATGTAAAAGTTTGAATGAGAATAATATTAAAATGTTCTTTCCAAGTTCTTCTATTTTCCCAACTTAAACTCTCAAAATTCTTCACTTTTGGCAGTCATAAAGACAATAAACAAAGTTTTGTAATTTTCAGTATGTGAAAGGGTCAAAATATTTTTAATGAAAAAGGTTTCTAAAGAAAATCAACACTTTTCATTAAAGATAAATATTTGATTAGCTTTGTGAACACAAAATGCTGTTTGATTTCAGCTTTACTGTTTTTATTCTGCACATAAGACTGATCGCATTCTCCGATCTATTACAGAGCCTAGCTGGAGCAAATATTTTGGCGAGAGATTTGAAAATGACCCTGTGCATCTCTTGTGAGGTTCTGTCCTATACAAATATAATAATATATACAATATTCTATAATATAAAGGCTTTCATGGAGCTGCCCTTAGGAAAGTGAAAATGTGTCCTATAAGATCTGGAACTGTCTCCCCTCCTTTGTATCCTCCTGGGAAAAGGAATATGAAGAACTGACAACAGAGAGATGGAGGGGATCTGCAGCTGCTGTTAATGACTGATGACTAATTATTACTTCTGGAAATGGTGCAGAACAGATACTCTTAGATGTGTATTCTCTTCTGACTTGTTTGCCTGACAGATTCCTTCTTCCTGAGAGTCATGTTGTGATATTTATTTATTTATTTATTTATTTATTTATTTATTTTAAATGGAATGAACTAATTAACACAAAAGTCACTAAAATGACTTCTTGGTTGCTCCATTAATAGTCTTTGGATTAAGTGCCATAGCCTCTAGACCCTGGACAGTCATCTGGGATAGGAATGGAGCTCTGTTGCCTATTCCCTTCTCCAATATAAATGCAAGTTATAGAGTAGAATATGAACTTTTTTTTGTGAACTGAAACTTTTCTAAAAATTCATTAGGATATTTATTTAATGCTCATAAATTCAAATATAACTATTGAGTCACAATTTATCCTTCTGACTAAGCAGGAGGGCACAGAAGCATTCAGTAACAAGAGTTCTGTTTCTCCCTTGAAGTCCAATCTGATGGGTAATTCCTGAACCTGGACTGACCCAAGGCAGTGTAGCAGAATTGCATTTTGCCTCCTTGAAGGATGAAGGAGTGCAGCTGAACTTGCTCATGAGAGGGGAAATGGCAAAGCTGAGGCCAAGTGATGCAAAGATGCCCTAGAAACCTGGGTTTAGAGATTGTCTTGCCACTGGGAAGACTCAGGGTGGTACTTTTCTTGCCCCAGATCTTCAGGAGGGACTGCAACCTCTGCCTACTGCCTCCTTAGAGCTGCGGCACAGCGAAGCAAGCTGTGAAGCTGTGGCTGCTTTGTTGTGATGAGAATTTTTTGCAGTGAACTGCATGGAGTACTGACTGTGTGATGTCTTGGTTTCTATGAAATGGATTGATCTGGGTCCAGGTCTCAGTGAAAGGGTCTTCACCTCACCACTGGTGTTCCTTTCATGTCTCTCTTCTCATTGTACTATCTTCTGAGCTCAAAGACGAGGAAGTAGTCATGAGGGAACTAGATCTCTGTTTCTCAGGGGAGGAAGCTATTCTCTGGCTGGGTTACAACACTTCTGTTCCCAGACACAGAACAGCTGGGGGAACTGAGTTTGAGAAGCAGCACAGCTGTTTCCGTGAGCTCAAAAGAACATTAGGTTCAGACCACTCTAGCCTAGTGAAATTCCTAAGAATGCTCCCAAAAAAGGATGACGCAAAAACCTGTATTTCTGTGGAAAACAAAAAAAAAAAAAAAAGACATAAGGTACTCCTCATGCAAAGGATTTTTTTTTTTTTTTTTTCCCTATGAATACATTCTTGGGATGGAAACTTTGAAGATGCGAGGAAAGTAGGTTTTTTGTGATATCACTTTTTTCCTCCCTACAGATTGTGCCCTGGTGCTAATTATGTTGAAAAGCCGCAGGCCAATTGAGTATTCGATCTATTAGGGTGTACATCAGAAACATAATTACAACACTGCAGGTGAAACCTTTCAAGGAATGCGCATAGAAAGAAGTCCAGATGAGATGTTGAGGGAAAAGGGTTAGGAGTGGTGGTGGTGGTGGAAAGGAAGCGCGTCAGTCAGCTAAAACCAGCATGACATCTTAAGCAGCCTATTGATCTCCTATTCAGAATTCAAGCAGGGTGACTCCTTGTCATAAAACATTCAGCTGCCAAAATCAATAAGGCATGTGGAGCACTGAATCTTGCTGCTTCAAAGTCATACTTGAAAACCACAAAAAAATCACTGCTACTCAAATGTCACCAGGTCACCAGCTTGGTTTGGGCCCAGCTCAGCAATTTCAATGGTAAAAGTTTGCTTCCTGTTTTTCCAAGGGGGAGTCCAGCTGGAAAGGGAAAGGGACTGGATTCAGCTATCTGACAAGGAATCTGTATTCTGACCCTTTCTGTTTACAAAGGGGGCTCAGGGAGAAACATAAACCTAGATAACACAAAACATTTGCTGATGGAGAGCTTGTCTTGTGCTGTGAATTTGCCAACATTTAGCAGTTTCTTGGCTAGGATCCTCTAGCTGCATGGCGAAATACAAGGGGACTAAAAAAAAATCACAAAAAGCTTAGCCTTTAGAGACATACCCTCCCCAATATGATATAGACCAAATTGCTCTTCAGCCATTTCTTTGCCACCAATGTTCAGATATAACATCTAACTTAGAAATGTCTGGCACTAGGTATCAAAATTAACCAAGGCTAAATTCAGTAAATTTTGGCAGTGGATCCTGTTCTCAGAGATACGTGCATTCTGCTTATACAAAGGGAGGAACAACAAGTAGGTGCATATGCACAGTCTCAGCCTTCTCCATGGGAGCACCTGGGACTGAGGTTTCACATGGATATCAACATCTTACAGATCTGCCACACTTTCCTTCCTTCTTTTGCACCATGTTGTCACAGAAATCTAGAAGACACCAATGGAAAAGCTTTTCCTTGGTCATTTAGTCCAGTTTGCAGACCCTGAACAGGGCAGGCTTAACCTGAACCATTCCTGGGAAATGCTTGTCTAACAGTAGGTCAGGCAGCCTTACACAAATTTCTCCCACTTCCCAGTGCTTTCTTATCCTTACATTGAGAATGATTTTGCTAACAACCAGACTAAATCTTCCTTGTTGCCCTTCAAGCTCTATACTTCTTACCATCTCTAAAGTGGCTTCTGGAGAACAGATTGTCCACTGAATCTACCTTTTATGTATTTGAATTCTGTTGTTATGTATCTCATTACTCTCTTCCAGACTAAACAATACTAATTCTTTCAACCTCTCCTCTGAAGTCATATTTCCCATGTTTGTGCTTCCATAAAGGTCACAGGCATCTGACATAGTCCTATGACATGAAAGATTAATTCAGCTCTTTCACAGCTCTCAGCCCAACGGTCACCATCACCTCATTCAGTTTGAAGAGGAGGATTGCTTTTAAAAGTCAACACAAAAACTGAATATTTGCTACATTTGTAAAAATTTCTGGAGTAACTGATGCTGCTATAGATGAATACCTTAGAAATGCACAAATCAGACAGCCGACAAAGAGGCAACCAGAGATCCAAGTGGAAATATGCAGCAGTAACTGACAAGCTCAGAAAGCATCGGTTGGCACAGCACCATCCCTCTCTGGCAGACAAAGAAGCATAGAAAAACCTGGAAACAAAAGCTGTAAATATAGATATCAATGAAAATTTTACATTTGACAACAATAGGACATGAATGGCTATACTGTAGGAGGTCTGTCATAGGGTGGTACCATGACATAGTTTGTTCTATGTCTCCACTGCACAGTGCCTGAGATGGCTGTATACAAAGATTGAAAAGCCATTGAGGGACAAAATCAGCTTGCTGATGTAAATCTCCATATAATTACAAACAGCTTGTTTCTGATATCAAAACTAACCTGCTCAAGAGCTCTGGTGTCTCATCTATTACTTACATGTTGATTTTAGTGTTTGTATTTATTAGGATAAGGGTTAGCATTGTCTGGAGAAGCAATGAACCAAACTTCTGCAATGCTTTTCCAGTTAAATTGGCAGGTTGGGTAAATATTTTGACAAACCACAGTTTCATTAAATATTTTTGCAATTCATTAAACTGTTGATTTTCATTCCTATTCATAGGAAACATAGATGTGGCTTGTATTCTGCATTTGTTTGTGCTTTTCTTTTCCAAGAAAGCTGACTCTTCTGACTGTTCTGAAGGGTGTTCTTGTAGGTGACATTCTAATTTACACTTCTGAAGGAGGCAGGGGGGAATTAAGTGACATGGTGGAAAGTTTGTTAAGTGTAATCAACAGCGAGGATAAATGCAGATAAATGCAGAGATTTCTGCATATTAATCTAGCCTTGCTTTGAGCTACTGCAACACCTGTGACAAACTGAAAGGTTATGGATTTGGAATCATAAGCTTTGTCTCTCTGACGTAGTGTATTATAGATCCTTAATCCATAAACTGATATAGCTTAACTGGACTGATCTTCTGGGCACACAGTGTGGATATTTCAATTCTGCACAGTGCAGCATAGTATAATGTTGTGTGTAACCAGCCTGACCTACAACTATGCTCCAGAATAGTGTGACTTTCCTATAGGTGCTGAACCATCCTGGCAGCCCTAGTGGATGTCTCAAATGCCACTACAGACCTATGCTTGTATAACTGAAACTTGTCTCTGCGGGATTTAGCTCCAGGTTAAGATCTCCAAATATAAATATTCAATGGCAAGTATATGTGAGACTGAGTTCCATTGCTTACATCGGAAACCTAAAGCCATCTGGGACATGGTATCAAGGTCTGAGATTCTGCATGAGGTAGGCAGTGGTGGCACTAGAACTGTGGGATACCTGTGCCTGTCTTGATACCATGAAGTGTGGTTAGATAGGAGTCACAGCAATCATTAAACACATGTGCATTGAGAATTTGTTGAAAGATTTTTGAAAGGCTTTTCAGTCCTGCAGAAAAAGGGAGAAAATTGAGGACTCTTAAGCCAGAACACCAGTGCTTGATTATAGTGACTGGAGACAACTTAATTTTCTTTTAGTAATGACTTCTACATTTGTCTTGCATCTTTGCTCTCACATAAATTATTTCCATCCTTTTCCTAGATTTGATTATTCTGTTTCAGGCTATTTATCTTGACTACTAGTTCTCTAAATCATTCATTAAAATTCTACTTCACAAATCTGAAGTTACCAAGAATATGAAGAAAACATAATCATGTCTTCATGAAAAAAAAGTTTACAAACAATAAATTGTGGAATTATGAACGAAAAGTGCTCTTAACAAGGTATCAGGAATCGTGGTTCACCCTTAACATTTGGACAAGAAATAAATTGTTTTTCTAGTTGTTAGGTTAAATAGTCATGAAACTATACAAACAGTTACACTGGATTCTTCAGTGTTAGACATTGTTTTATTAAGGTGGAATATATTTTTGAAAGAGATTTCCAGGTCCATCATATGTAAATGTATCTTTAAAGCTGTGAAGTGCTATATGTCTAGTTAATTTCAAGTTTCAGCTTGGAATGAACACATAGAGAAAGCCAGGTCTTTCACAGTGATGCGGAAGAGGCATGTGATCATCAAATTTCTCAAATGTAAGGATGATGCAGTTTTCGGCTGACTGACCCTTTGGACTTTCCTTTATTACCTAATCCTCTTTATGGGAATATATCCCGTGCTTACAATGCTATCTGCATGCTCAGGCAAAGACAGAGTAGTAATTTTTGCTGCTCACCAATGTTATTTGCTCCTGTCCCTAAAACAATCATCTCTCTGCACCCCTGGTCATTCCTGTGCAAAGTATTTCCACTCTGAACGATCCACAGAACTTCAGTAAACACAGACAGATGATGGCCCATGCCTTGGGCTCCGACTGATGTATCCTGACACACTCATCTTTATTGTGGCCTCCCCTTTTTGCAGGGAATTTTTTGTTATGGGCATCTGCCAAAATAGAGACACAATTCAACCTTTTTTATGGTGAAAGCATTTTGTTATCATGTAATAAAAAGGGTGAGTCCTTGTTTTCGGATTAAAGGTCCTGTTGTGCTACCATGGAAGTTATCACAATCATTTATTCTCTGCACCAGGTTTGCCAGGCATCAAGTAACATATGCCTTTTGTTCTTTCATCAGTCCTCAAAGGATGAATAGTGACTGAGAAAAGACTTTGCTCACAAACTTTTCTGCTCCCTCTTATAGTCTTACAGGAAGCACCAATGTTACTTTAGGGAAGTATTGGCTCTTTTACAGAGTAGAGGGCTCATTAAATCAAAATAACAGCAACATTTTCAGCTGCTTCATTGTTATAGCTGCTATTGTTGCAAGCAACTGTTCGAAGCTGGAAAAAAAAAGAAGGGGAGAAATAAACCCAATAAAGAACAGATACTCTGACATATCCTGAGCTGGGGATAAAATGAAGCACATCTTTTTTATGGCTTTTAAGTAGCTGGTATTCTTCCACTGAGTTCTTCATAATCATCTGAAGAGGCAGCAGTGCCGCAGAGAAGGACAGGATACCTAGGGTTTATAGAGGGGATGATAAACTGGAAATGACAGAGTCACAAAAAAGGGAAATACTGTTTTGAGGTTGTGTTAATAAAAACATTGTGTATTACAAACAGAAAGAGGAAATTTATTTGACTGCCATCACAAACTTACCCAGAGGCAGTTTGGGGGTAAAATAAGTTTCTTTTAAACAGAAGGGTCAAATTGTAACAATTGAGAGGGAAATCAAGAAAAAAAATAAAAAGTGTGTAAGATAAGTCATGTGGAAACAAGAGTGGCTGGTGTCCAGAAGAAACAGAGCTGAAGAATGACCTAATACAAAGCACAGCAGGGAGCTCTTCTGTGTTTGCTTGAAACACTGCGAGAAATTGTGAAAGTGGGGGGATTTCTCAGTAGTATGAAAATCTATCCTGGGAAAGAAGCAGCATGAGCAGGAAACAGGAGATTGTCAACTGTACAAATTTATAATTTTAGGACACGCAGCAGGGAGTAAATGTAGCAACCCAGGAAATCTATTTAGTTTTTTGATGTCCTTAAGTAGTAAAAACCTGTGTTTCTAACGGTGGTTTCTGATATTTGGAATACTGACAGCCACCTTTTTACAGGTCACCTCAAAGCCTTAGAACAAATCAAATCACAAAGCAAACAAGGGAAAAATAATGCCAGGTCTTTCTGAGAACGACTGATTTTTGAGTCCCTACCTGCTAGATCTTATAGAGGTTTCTCCAGTAGATTTATGAAAACCTGCAAAAAAATCTCAGTCTGGACACCCAAAGATGTGTTAAGTGGCTTTTGAAATTCCTGGTCAAGGCAATCTGCTTCACAGATCAAATAGTTTACAAGTGTAATTTTTTTTGTTCCTGGCAGGGTCACAAGTGGGTTAATAGGAGCCAGGGGTGAAAAAGTGTAGCTGACAGGGAAATAGGATAGCTGAAAGGAAAGAATAGCTGACACAAGATAAGTTCTTTCCTTAGTTAGAAATATATTCACCTTTTCAAGAAAGTTCCACAAATAAGATCTCTGTAGAATACTGTGGCATACAGAGGGAGTATGCAGCCTTCAGGAACACTGGGAGGGTAGGAGGCCATTTTCACAATCTCTTTCCAGAGGTTCTTTTCACACCTTTCTCTCAATTTTTTTTCACTGTTCACTTTCTCCTGATTTTATACCTTGGTAGTTCAGTGGCAGTGGTTGACTGAAGCATGCACTGGGGGAATAAAAGTTTCAGGAATACATTCAGTGAGCAAGGCAGCATGGAGAAGTTGACATAAATATGACTGACAGTTAGTATTTCCCAGGAACTCTCTTTGAAATTGAACACAAGTGTTACTGCTGGACCTGCATAAAATGTAAAATGTCTAGCCCATGAGAAAATTCTGGATTCTCAGCACTTTTATTGTCACCCCAAACTGGGGAAAAAAAGTTACTTGTTTTTTGATTTGTTTTTCACTGACACTCCTGGAAGGGTCAATAGATGGATGCCTTGAAACCAGCTCAGAGAGGGAGGAGCTTGTTATTAGAGAAACATTAGATGTATTTTTTCCAGGCTTGACCAACACCCCCTTTAGTGCCTTTAGAGTGATCACCTGAGCTTTTTCATCTGCAGAGCGAACTCAGGGCACTGCTACCTTCAGTTACTTTGCTTGCCCTCCACACTGGACCTTGAGCAAGAACATTGGTGCGGGGTTTCTTTTTTGGCTGGGATTGACACCTACAGTAGCAAGGTGCCAAGTAAATTCATTGCCCGTGGTCCTTGGGGGTTAGCCAGCAGTCAGGATGTTGTGACACCTGTCAAATGGATTTTCACTTTCTGGATGACTAAAAAGCAAAACCTCTCTTATCCATTTTCAGTTGTATTGGGGATTTCTCAGATTTCAAGGTCGTGAAAAGAGTGATGTTTATCCCCTCCAAGGTTTTAGGATATTTTTGACTGCTTTTTCACTTTGCATGGGTCTTATACCCTCTTCTTTCTTATCTCTCAAAAGATTAATTGGGATTACTCATGCATCAGTGACAGCCTGATGGAAATGTCATAAACAAGACATGCTGAAACGTAAGACTGAATAAGACCTCTTGGGTCATCAAGCCCAGCCTGGGTAACAGCAGGAACCATATTATTTAACACAGAAGTGGAGCATAGTAGGAAAAAAAATGTGGAAACTACTAGAAATGTAAGATTTCAGTTTCTTTTATAAGACATTGGGAAGATCAAGTTAGTACATAGGTCATAGTATATAGGTGTTAGTATATAAGCTCTATCCTGCCTTGCAAAAGACCTGAAATAGCTGCTCACGGGGATTGATTACCTGAGAGAACAAGGGGAATCTGCTCCTTTGGTTATGAAAGTGGAGAAGGCAATTAGAAATGGTCTTCTTTTTAGCGCTCAACAACAGCTCTCAAGGCTTCTTTTTTGCAAATGTTATTATCCTGTGACTGCACACTATTTTCTCCTGTAAGTGACTTTGGAACACAGCTTTATTGCTTATTGTGTAGTAAGGAAACTTGTTCTAAGAACAACAGAGTCCTCACCCCACAAACACCTCTGTTTTCTACTGTTTGCAAAATACTGCTTTTCCAGCAATTGAAATTATATATGCTTAATTAATGATGCAGTTCAGAAATTTCTAGGTGGCTTTCCTGCACACCCCACTTGCATGATCTTATTTTGACCTTAGGAATTTAATAACCAACAAGAATTGCTTTGCAATATGAAGCCTCTTTTATTGACTACACTCAGTCAGCAGCTAGGCTAGTGACAATGGTGTTTTAAAAGTGGATTCAAGCTTGTTCTTGCAATCAGTTCCTGTAGCTGCTCTGATTTAATGTCTATGGAGTGGGTGAAGACGACAGTCTTCTTGGCTGCATTCCAGCAACAGCACAAAGTTCTTTGTCAAACAGTGATGATCCTTGAAGGATTTGGGAGGCACAAGCATGAAGCAGATTTTCATCAGCTGCAGTGTGCACTACCATCTACAAGAAATAATGTGTATTAGTGCATAGACAAAATTTTGTAGTGTAACCTCCAAAGATGATAATGGACTTAAGATAATTTACTCTCATTATAATTCAATGTTTAAGGATGTAATGGGGTGCTTACCCCAAAATCTGACCTTAAGATGTGAAGATGCTGTGGCCGTGAAACCTCTGGCTACTCTAACAGATATCTGAGGTCTTCCTGCACTGTGCCTGCCTCCACTGTATACCTCCCTCTACTCCCATCTTACACTGGTACTGAGCATGACTGCCAGATTCATCTCAGGCAATGCGGGGTTGGCAGCCAGAGGAAGAGAGGTTGTTGAGGAACAGGAATCCTCTATCTCCTTTAGGAAGTGGTAGAGGCAGGTGGAGAACAGAGCTTGGTAAGGCTCTTATCACCTTCTACCCAAAATAAGCTCCTGGTAGTCTAACAAACTTGAGGCCTTCAAGGGAGATTCAGCCCAGGGCATCCATCATTGCATAGGTGTCTCAGATGGCCTCCTTCCTTCATGCTTGCTGAAGGCTCTGGTCTTCTAGCCCATAATAATCTGAAACTGTAGACAGCTGCCGACTCTGCTTCTATGTAAAACAGACCCTGGCGAACAAACTGGGTATAAATCAGCCCTTCCAATCCAGTGACTTGCTACCCTGGTAGGCACAAATGGTGCCATGAGTTGTGAGAGCACAGAGAATCAAGATCCTAGTCTTAAGTGCAATGCTGGAAAAAAAGAGCAATAAATATAAGAGGCAGAAACAGCACGACCAAAATGGGAGAAATATAAATTATGCTGTGGAATGAAGTGCAGTGATTCACCTACTACACAGGGTGCTGCTGCCCTGCAGACAATCTGACAGCACAGCAGAAAAGAAATGCAATACAACAGAAATAAATACTCACCCTCAGCTGACACAATGCTATTCATTTTAGGTTAATATATTTCTTCTTGAAATTCAGCAGAAACCCGTGGCATACAAATCATCCCAGCATCAATACAAGGTAACCATGTGTGATTAAGGAGGGCGAAAGAACATCAGCACAGTTGCAACCCATAAAAGTTAACTATTATTGGGTTTCCTCTGTCTGTGTACGTGGATCCTCTTTGGCAGTCCACATATGCTGGCTTGTCTTTCATTCACCCTTAGGTTTTCTATCTACATTATCGTTCACTTTAAAAATTGTCAGTTCCATTTTACAATATTGTTATTAGCATTACCAGTAACAAGGTACAGCAAAGACAAAGAAGTTATAAGAAGTGGCAAAGGCAAATTTTGAAAGGGTTACAAGTGAGTTGTATTAAGGTTGGGAGTAAAGAGCTAAGGTACCTTGAGAAATAGCACTAAAATGTGGAGGATTGTGAATCTGACTCTCAGGTTTAAATACAAGCGAGGCGGAGAGACCAGGCGATATTTAAGAGCAATGTCTCCTACTTTCTGTAGAAAGCACCATTGGATAGGAGGGGCTCTCAGCATAACTCAGAGGCGGCTTGCCACTTCCCAGGATCAGGGAATTAGTAGAAACGGAGGAAATCGTCATTATAAATGCAGCGCCTGCTACCAAAATGATCCTTTCCTAAAAGGACATCCACCATTTACTATGAGTTTCCCTGGTCTGCATGCTGCTCAGGGAGACAACTGCTGAAGAAGAAAGTCACAACAAGAGTAGGAGGTTTGTCCACTGCTGAGAGAGAGAAAGTTATGGCCCTTGAATGGTACGCATTGCTTTGAAAAGGATATGGTCAGAACCAAGAAGCCTAGTGTTTTATGGCTGTAATAGTGCAATAAAATAGGAGGGCTCCTATGTTTTATTTGTTATTCAGCAAAAAGCTAATGGGGGTATGCGCCTTTTCTATCTAAAAAAGGGGATGTGAGAATAAGGAATGAAAACTCAGAGCAATAAGGTGCTTTTTAGAAACCTATTGCTAACCTGCTGTAAGAATCAGTTAATGTCTATGTCATACAGTAACTCCTGTATCCACATAATAAAAAAGGAATTCTCTATTTAGTCCCACCTTTAAGATTGAGCAGATTCTCCTGGAAAGCATGTTAAGGCACATATAGGCACACATAACAACAGGGTGTTTGGTGACAGCCAGCATGGCTTCACTAAGGGGAAATCCTGCCTGACCAATCTGGTGACCTTCTATGATGGAGCTACAGAACTGATGGAGATGGGTAGAGCAGTTGATGTCATCTACCTGGATTTGCGCAAAGCGTTTGACACTGTCCCACAAGACATCCTTGTCTATAAGTTGGAGAGACATCAATTTTATAGGTGGACCACTCGGTGGATAAAGAACTGGCTGGATTCCGCATGAAAAGAGTTGTGCTCAATGGCTCAATGTCCAGCTGGAGACCAGTAACGAGTGGTGTCCCTCAGGGATCGATGATGGGACCGGTCTTGTTCAACATCTTTGTGGGTGACATGGACAGTGGGATTGAGTGCACCCTCAGCAAGTTTGCCGATGACACCAAGCTGCATGGTTCAGTTGATATGCTGGAGGGAAGGAATGCCATGCAGGGGGACCTTGACACACTTGTGAGGTGGGCTGATGCCAACCTGATGACGTTTAACCATGCCAAGTGCAAGGTCCTACACCTGGGTCGGAGCAATGCCAGGCACAGCTACAGGTTGGGCGGGGAGGAGAGAGATTCAGAGCAGCCCTGCGGAGAAGGACTTGGGGGTGTTGGTCGATGAAAAAATGAACATGAGCAGGCAGTGTGCGCTTGCAGCCCAGAAAACAGCAGTATCCTGGGCTGCATCAAGAGAAGCGTGACCAGCAGGTCAAGGGACGTGATCCTGCCCCTCTACTCTGCTCTTGTGAGACCCCACTTGGAATATTATGTGCAGTTCTGGTGTCCTCAACATAAAAAGGACACGGAACTGTTGGAACAAGTGCAGAGGAGGGTCACGAGGATGATCAGGGGACTGGAGCACCTCCCGTATGAAGATAGGCTGAGAAAGTTGGGGTTGTTCAGGCTGGAGAAGAGAAGGCTGCGTGGAGACCTCATAGCAGCCTTCCAATACCTGAAGGGGGCCTATAGGGATGCTGAGGAGGGACTCTTCATTAGCGACTGTAGTGAGAGGACAAGGGGTAATGGGTTCAAACTTGAACAGGGGAAGTTTAGATTGGATCTGAGGAAGAAATTCTTTACTGTAAGGGTGGTGAGGCCCTGGAATGGGTTGCCCAGGGAAGTTGTGAATGCTCCATTGCTGGCGGTGTTGAAGGCGGGGTTGGACATCGCCTTGGATGGCATGGTTTAGTGAGAGGTGTCCCTGCCCATGGCAGGGGGTTTGGAACTAGATGATCTTAAGGTCCTTTCCAACCCTAACTATTCTATGATTCTATGATTCTATTGTGAAGGCTTATTAATACCTTATTAAAATGCTAGCAATAATTTGGAGAAAGTAGGTGTTACCTTACCAGTCTGTAGCAGCAGACTTTGCTGCTGCCGGCTACAACAGGAAGAGATTTGTCTCCTTCCACCTCCCTGTTCCTCCTTCCCTATACCTGAACTCAGTAAATGCTTTTTTGCTCTTGATTTTCTGTAATGGAAAAGGGACTTGCCAGACCTGGAGGCCAACAAGCACTTACCTCCCATTTTCTAAATTACCCTCTAATCACTGCTTCTCACATGGGCACAGCAGCAGAAAAACTAGTTCATTTACTCTTCCCGGTCCCCATGACAGGATGCTATGTTTAACTCAATTTCCACAATGCTCTTTTGCACTCTATATTCCTAGCAATAGTTATAGCCTTATTAATATTTTAATGACTAATATTAGCTATTAAGAAAAATCTGTAAAAAAATTGTGATGCAGCAGCAACATAAGCATACTATGATAATATCAGGGGACATATACTTCACAGGCTTGTATTCTCCAGCTGTGCCTTTGGTCCTTCAGATCCTTTGCTATTATTCCAAAAAATAGGCTCTGCCCTTGATTTTGTGCAGATTTTCTGATATGCAGCTCTCTAAAGTTTACTTTTCAGGCAGAAACTCGCTTAGAAGTGTGCAGATTGTCTGATGTGTGAATTCATGAATGTAAATGGGCATACACACCCTTGTACAGCAACAGCATCTCTGAGTTTCAGTTAAGGACCAGCGCTGTTTTCATCCCAGAGCCATGGAAGCACTCTGCTAGTGTGCAATCCCTGCTCCGTGGATTTTATTGCCCTGTCACATGGTAAGATAAACAGTAAAGCAAACACAACACAACACTGATAAAAAGCTGAGGTCCTGGCATACTGAGCACACAAGCAGTCTTGTGCAGTATTTCATGTGCTGGGCATCAAAGGTGAATTGAAAGGAGAGAGGCAGAAAGAAGCAGTCCAGCAGCACCATAGAGGTTTACATGTAATGTGTTGCAGCAGGTGAGACTGAGATGGAGCCAGAGAGAAAACTGCGTAGATGGGTTGAGCTTCTCCAGAGCATGAGTGAACTTAAGCCACTTCAGTAAATAAAAGCACAGAAGAAGACGAAGCCCTGTTTGAAATCCCACTTGAGTGTTACCTGTGCTACTGTGAATTCTGTACCTCTGACTCAGTGGAGGCTTGTTGTGGGAGGGGGGGAGCTTTGCTTTTGGGGTTTAGAGCATTGTGGAGCTGGGTATGTGAAGGTGGGTGTGCTGCCCCAGGGACAGGGCAGGGAACAGACCTTGCTCTCCCATGTGAGACTTCATGTGGAGAGATGCTTCAGATGAAAAGATTTTGTGAGAGATCTCCTGAAGCTTAATCCAGGTAGCTATTTCCTGTGCAGTAGAAAGATTCCTGCAGTGCTTTGTCAGTGCTCAGCTAATGAGGGAGAGAGTGTGTTTTATCTTTGTTACCATGGAAAGTTAACCACAATTCAACCAGTGATTTATAGATAATGAGTCCTGTCACACTTACTATTTGTGCCTCACACGAAAGTCATCAGCATACCTACTGCTGATCAGAAATCCAGGTATCTATCTTCATGTTTTATTCACAGTCTAATGATCTGCCAGGGCAAAGGCTGGATTTAAAGCTGATTTCTATCAACGTTTACATCTGGGAATGCATCTGAATGCCAAGGAGCATTTGGGAGATTGGTTATCAGATGATTGGAGCAGAGGATATCTCCACAGGGTGAGACAGGAAAGAACTTTGGGGGCTCAGAGGTCACTTGGAAAGAGTTAGGTGAGGGGGAACTGAAAATAGAAAGTGTCTTTTGTAGAGACTATGGTGGTAGGACTGGTGGTGAGTGAGGTCTGCCGTGATCCCACTTGCCCGCAGCAGGATGGAGTAAGTATTGCAGGGATCTTTCTGCTACGCAGGAAATAGCTGCCTGGATTAAACTTCAGGAGACATCTCACAAAATCTTTTCATCTCAAGCACCTCTCCACATGAAGTCACACATGGGAGAGCAAGGTCTGTTCCCTGCCCTGTCCCTGGGGCAGCACACCCACCTTCTCACACCCAGCTCCATATTCTCTGGAGAAGCTCAACCCGCCTGTGCAGTTTTCTCTCTGGCTCCATCACAGTCTCACCTGCTGCAGCACACTACCTGTAAATCCCGATGGTGCTGCTGGACTGCTTCTTTCTGCCTCTCTCCTTTCAATTTATCTTTGGCTTGGAGATCTTTTCTACAAGATATAAAGTAAGATATCCATGACTTCGCAAGAAAGCTTTGCAGTTGTCTGTGGATGGTCAGATGGACATCAGCATTTGATACCCTTTCAAAGGGAGATACTCCTACGCACTGAGCATACTGCCTCCAGCCTTCCAGCATGGGCTTCACCAGGCTGTAGTGACGGTTGTAGGGAAAGGGAGAAGAACTCCTTTGCTGCCCTGCTTGGGGGGAGCAAAGGGAAATGTACTCATGGTGCTACTGGCTCTGATGGCAAGGCAAGGCAGGAGGTGCCTTGTGAGGCTTGTGTGTACATGTAATTAGTTTCTATTCTCACTGCTCTGCAGATACTCTTTGGACAGCAACCCTTCTTAGAAGCATGCACCTTGCCAGCAAATCTGGTGCTTTGAAATCCCAAAAAGTAGCTCATTTATTTATTTAGTGCCTTATCAACACCTATGAACGTCAATGAGAGTTTTGCCATTCCAATAGAAGCAGAAACAAGTTTTTGTTTATTTTTTTTTATCACATGAGACTGAGGACAGGTTATAAATTTATCAGCAGAGCTGTGCTAACAATTACTTTCATACCTGGGGAAAGAAAAAAACAAAGCAAAGCAGGGCAAGAAATGTGTCACTTTCCCTTACACTTTTGCTGGATGTATGTGGTGAATGGAATATATTTTTCGCACTTCATGTGAAAAGTTTTCCCACATATTAAATTATTTTTCAGCTGAATAAACAGTATATTTAATAAAGGAAAGCAAGTGGGTATTTCCAAAACACTGTAAGCATTACATAAAAAAAGAAAAACACTGTTTTACAACAAAAAATCCACCAAAGGAGAGTGAAATATTCTCATTTTTCCATTTCTGTTAATTTAATTTTACGCTTATTTTTTAAAGTCACTTTAAATTTTTAAATTAATAAAATATAATTACAAAAAATGTTTTTCCTCACTTGTCTTCTGTAGTATGTGCTGACTGTGGTCCTAACAAAATTGCCTGAACCTACCTGCAGTATGCAGCGAGGAGACTGAGATATTCTCCAAATGAGATGTATTAACTTGAAAGGCAAAGAGTGAAAATTTCTTCACTAGGTTTTACTGAAAAATATCCTTTCGGAATTGTTTTTGACAGAAAATTGGATTGTAAATATTTTTCATGTCATGTGTGCCAGGTTTCTGCACTAATCTGAAGATGCCATTTCAAAGAAAAGAACTCAAATGTAAGCAAGACTCAGAAAATTTTTGAATTTAATTTTTTTTAAATAAAACATTTAAATGTCTAAGAGAGAATGGCAATGATTTCTTTAATGACATTTTCCATTGAAAAATCAAATACCTCTCTGATTCACCATGCCCATGGTGTTTCACACAGCATAAAATTTTACCTAAGAGAAAAAAACATCTGTCCTTCAGCACGGAAAATGCATTCATGCAGAATGGTATTCAATTAAAGGCCTGCAAGCTGTCTGATTTAAAACTGAGGTAGCTACTGCATTCTAAAAAATTAAGGTCCCTTTTTTCAGGAGAAATAATGTTCTTTTATGTTAGCCTCCAAAGTACTTTAAAGCCTTCTTTGAATGATACATGCGCAGCCCTACTTTGTCTGAAGCTGTCAAAATGAAAAAGAAATGAGGACTGATTAGTCACTGGAGTCATTAACTATTTGCAGAGTGTGTGATTACAGCACTGTAGCTCCACTGGGACTTCAAGAATATCTTCTTTTTTTCCATCTTTTGTTGGTAAACATTTATAATATTTTTAGTTGATATTTTTCCTTATGAAAATGTAGAGTTGACTTTTTTGGGAAAAGAAAAAATTGTCGGTAAATCAGGATGAAAAGCTGTTTCAGATTGTTTCGAGGTCAGTTTGTGCTTGCATGAGTTGCCACAATACTCAATGTGAATTTTTTGTCAAGCACCTCAAGTTTCTGTTTTCTGTCACTGGAGGAACATGGCTGACGGCCACAGGGGCATGGGCTGTGCAGCCTGCAGTTTTCTGGCAGCACAAACAGACATAACTTGAAGTCAAGTTAAGCCAAAATGTTGCAAAAGACATTTCTTTCTGAGATGTGTACTGCAGAAAAAAAAGAAAAATCACTATTTCAACTTCTTTAAGACTCAAAACACTGAAGGAGTTTGCACTTTTCCTTTGTCTTTCATGAGGCAAAGGAGGTGATGGAGGTGATGAAAAAGAAGGTATGCAGCTGGGGCTGTGAGAAATTCAGATTTACATTGTGTAATCGCCGAAACCATAGTTCAGCTGGATCTAACTCATGAAAGGTATTTTGAGTCTGTCAGAGGTTAATCCTGATCAGCCATTGATTTAATAAATATGACATTTGAAAGATGACGGGTACAAGGAAATTGTTTAAATTCTTTGAGAATGAACAGTCCAAAATACCTTGAAGAAAGGAACACCTCTTTTATCTAAGTGCTCTGTACTTTTCAGTATTTCCTTCTCTAAGCAGTATTTCATTGGGCAGTATGTGACCGTTTAAGCTTGCAAGTTAGAAGAAAATGTGTTTGAATTCAAAACACCAAGGGAAACTAGATGAGTCAGAAGTCTGCGGTGTGAACTATTTTAGCCCAATTAACTGACTCCTCACTTTTGGACTGTTAGTGGTATTTCTTTGTTATTGTTGCTTTTGTCTCTTTATTAAAGAAATTAGTTAAATCAATCAGCATTTATTTTGTAGACAGAAGCAATAAATTTTCAAACAAAGAGAAAACTGGCATTTTGGACAGCTGCTCAGAAAGCATTACCTGGTTATCTCTAATGAAGAAAGGCAGAGGAATTTCTAAAACATTTTTGACATTTTCTTAGCCTGAAAAAGGATAATTACACAGAAACTGATCTCTCTTTTGAGCCTTGTCTGTAATATTTCTCCCTGGTGCGTGTACTGGGTTTAGAACTGATAGGGAAGAGACAGCTGGGCTGGGGCTGAAAAATGGACTGAATTTCCCTGAAGTTTTCTTTTACTGCCATTTTGGCAGCCCTACTGGATGTGTGTCTTGAAGAGCACAGAGATGAGTGACCAGCCTCCCTGTTCTATAGTCGGTGACATATTCAAACACTCACAATGATGAAAAAGTATAGCTGATGGTTCGATTTTGAGACAGATTTAAGAATCACACATCAGCTAAAGTTGAAAAAATAAGACTATAAAACTAAGATTCTTTTTTTTTAGTTGGTGCTTGTCTTATAATACATGCTAGGAGACATTTTATGGGAAAAAGGAGGAAGAGTGTGGTGTGGTAGAATCCATCCTCGCACTCTGTGATAAAATTTGATTGAAGAGCTGAAATGAGAATGACAAATGTGACAGGAGCTGAAGAAAATCTGGAGCACAAAATCATTTGCTGCACACTGGGAACTCACAGGGCAGAAGGCCAGAGGGAATATTATAGCAGCATGATGTCAATTAGAAATTGGCTTTATTGTGGAATAAGCATCCTTCCAAAACCAGCATTAATGGGCATCTCTAAAATACTGAAGAGGGTGATAACACTCAAATATGATGCTTTAATTTCAGTCTGGATCCTGGGTAGAGGGAAATAATAATAGTAATGATCATTGAAGTAATAGCAGTATTCACAATAAATATGACGCTGTATCATTCTCTCTATTTTTGTTTATGCTTCTCAGAAAGTTTTGAGACTAAGCAAAAAAGGAAGATATTTCAGGCTTGATTAATAGAACTATTATCCCTCAGCAATTACAGCAAGCTGCTTTACAATTCTAAAGCCTTGAAAATAGCTTGAGAGTGCTGCAGAACACCCTGTATTTTAGGCCTCTGCTGTCCCTCCTGAACTACAAATTTGCATTGTACTCAACAGACAAGCACCATTATTAGTCTGAGCATTTAGGCAATGAGATTCAGTCAGTTTTGCTTCATGCCAGATTTCAGTCAGCATCTCACAGTGCCGGTAAATAGCTTCTTAACGTGATATTAAGTCCTTACTTTTCTGCAAATCTCCCCTCTCTGGAACTGGTCTGGCTTAGCAGCCTTGAATAAGCACACAAAAAGCAACAGCAAATGAGCAACATGGGCAATTGCTACATTACACTTAAACCTTTTGTTAGTGGGCTGTCTTAGCTTTGGATAAAAAGGCTTCTTCCAGCTCAGCAGCACCAGGAAGTTCACTGGGTCTTTTGGAGCTGCAAACCCTTTTCCTTGCCACTGCTAGTGGAGCCACCCTGCTCCAGGCGGATTGCTCTTCAGATGCTGCCCAGGGGTTGAAATCTGGACTCTGCTCTTGCATGCTTTGCCAATGCCATCCAAGGCAGGTTGGTTAAACTGTGTTCTCTCCCTTGGGGTGTGGTCCCAGCTTCTTACTCCAACTATCCACACTGCCATACATAGCTCCTCTATAGACTCTGCTCTGTGTTGTGCCCCAACCCCTCCCAGCACGGAACGAGTATGAGCTAAGGCTGGGATTACCTCATATCATGGTCCTTGTCTTTGTTGCAGTCAAAGCCAGACTGACCCAAAGGGCCTAGAGGATTCCTCAGAGGGGCAAAAACGAAGATATGCCCCATGCTCTGGAAGGTGTGGTGTGCTTCTACGCTTTCATCAAAGACATTGGCAGGAGAGCCTGTATCTCTTTGTGACTCCTTCTTTCAGCAGCATGATGGAGATGAAGATTTCCCTTAGCTGCCATGTCAGACAAGAGCATGTGCTCTGGGGTCACATTACCACCAGATATACTTCATTAACATCAGCTTCACCTCCTACCTCTTCTCACTTAGAACCTGTCACTTGTACCATGCAGCAAACAGACCTTTTGATCTCCTATCACTCGAGCACTATATTCCCAGCGGAAAAAAAAAAAAACAAAAACAAAAAAACAACAAACCACGAAATACTGACGCTGCATGGCTTAGAAACTTTCAAGAAAATTCCTGCTGAATTTCACTCTCAGTGAGGCAGTTTTGAACAAGTAGCCATCACTCGTTACACTTAATTTCCTTGAAATGATTAGAGATGAAGTGCTAATGAAATATATTAGGAAGCCAGAATGTGGGTGGAGGACCAATTTGATGTTAAAGAAAGCCATTATAGACTGTGACCTAGTAAATACCCACCATGGAAAGGCTCAAACATGCATACTAAACTTAGGTCACAAGGTTAGCACATAACACTAAATAACACCATCTTTTTAAATCTTCACAAACATGGCTTGCAAATCTTTTGGTAATTTATCATCCTTCTTGGTCTAATGTCATGCTTTTCCCCTGAATGCTTTGTGGGATAAGACAAATTGCTTATTAATATACTTTCATAGGAAGGAGATGAGAGCATACCAGAGATATCATTCTGTTCTGCTGGTTTTACGCTGCTATAATTTCAGTACATACTAAAGTTCAAAAATTGCAGTGGTAGCAAACGAGGCCCTCTATATGAGAAGGGTAAATCTGTTTATGAATGTAGATTGATGGAACACCATCATCAATGATCTGGCACAGATTTTTGCATTTATATAACCTTACCCATTGAGCAAAGCATATCTCTTCATATCTTTGCATGGTTCAGGTCATTTATTCAAGAGCATGTCTCCAGCCCAACAAACACACATGAAAAGTGCAGTGTTATGTAGCCTTTTGTGCCACATCACACGTTTTAGTGACTTGAAATTAACTGGAAGGAGAGAGGAACTGCTTCAATTTCAATTTTATTACCAAAATCGCTTTAGCAAAACCCAAACTTTCAAAGCTCTGAGCTTTAACAGGGGGAAGATTTTGTAATGGGTGGAACAGAGGGACACTTTACAAAGACACTTATTAAGAATGCATACCCTGGGTATACTGATAATGGCTGATCAAATATTTCAGCTCTGTGATCCTCATGCTGGAAACATATTCTAAGAGCAGAACAAGAACTGTCTCTAGTCTCCTTGTGATTAACACATGCCAATTTGGGAATCTGCAACATGTATACAGTTCTCGGGAAATTAACCGGGATGCTTTAAAATATGTGATAGATGATATACATTAAGCATTGCAAAAGGCCTAAGAGAAATTATGCTCCTCATATCATTTATTCACTTTTTGCTGAATTAAGCATCAGACTTCTGCCAGAAAAGGATGAAAAAATCTGTTTTTATTTTGTGGGGAAGGATTATTAATGTCCTTCAGCAAACGAACTCACAGCCTTCCCATTGGTTCCCAGCATAAACATAAAGAGAACTTACAATTCCATTAAATCTCATCAGAACTTTGCTGTACATGGAGGCTGAATGACGTGTTTCCTTATAGCGACTGTAAAGTGGAAAACTGAAGGGTTATTCTCTCATCTGTGCAGTAGAGATGGGCTGGGACCAAAATACCCTGCCAAAATATGTGAAAAATACCTGGGTATGCTGTAAGGAATCAGCTGGTGCTGAATGGAATAAAAAAAAAAATAAAAGAAACAATATGGTATTTGTGATTTGTTCTTTAATAGAAGATATCTGTAGGAGTTTGCTCTCTAGCTTACATTCACTAGCACCTTCCATGACACCATATTGTTCTCAGGCATGTATACTTTTGGCCCAAAATGAGGATGCTCATTTTTTCCTGCTTCAATCTGAATTTAACTTACAGTTTTTCAACAAAAGGAACCAAACACTTTCTGAGAAAGCTGTCCTGGCTACAGGAGGCATCTGCCACTGACAAACTGCTCTTACAGGTGTTGAAGAGCATGGTTGCACCCAGCCATGGGTCAGAAAACTGTGGGTGGATCAGCTGTGAGCCCCATCTGGTTTTGTCGTAACCTGCCAGGGTTAAGGCCTAGCACTGAGCTCAGTGCTTGAGAAGGTGGGCATGGTGGTGAGTGATCCCTTGGCAATGGCAGTTAGCAGCAGATTGTGAGGGCTGGCAGAAATGGTGCAGTTCTGAAGTTGGCTTTGTCCAGAGCTTTGCTGCTGTCAAAGGAGAGCCTGAGATACTTGGGACACGGAAAATGGTGAGGGTGGCCTCCCAGAAATACATCTGTCCATGTCCTAACCCAGTCAGTGGGTCCTAACTTTCTGATGTACCCTCCCATGCTGCTGCGGTCTTTTGTCTCTGAGGTTGCATTTTGCTCTTTCTTTGGAATAATCCTTCCTTCCCAATAGGGAAATTCTCAGCAGACTTCCATTGTGGGGAGAGCCAGACTCTTCCCAGGTGTCTGAAGCTGAGAGGAATGACCAAAATGCAGAACTGAAGTAGCAGAGCTGGACCTTTGACAGAGGCATCCTGAATCATGAGAAGCCTGAACAAGGAGATCAGGGAATTCACCAGTACACAAGAGTTTCAAGTGGAGTGGTCAAGTGACAGGGGCAAAACAAAGCTACAGAAAAGCATAGCTCAGCTGTGGAATGGTAATTGCATCCACTAAAAGTATAATCAGTTAGCAATGGGTCAAAATTCCCAAATACATTCATCCATCTGAGGGTTTTAATGCAAAAATAGGAATATAACATTTGGCTAAGGAAATTTCTACTGAGCTGACTGTAAAACCCAGGCCTGCATGGCAGGGAAAGGAGCTTCCATACCATGCACCTGTGATCTGAGTTCTCCACAGCAAGGTGTGCATGTGAGATGAGCAGCTCCTCCTGCTTATGTCCACGGTTTACAGGGTCCCCAGGCACAGTTAACAAGCATACAGAAGATGACTTGCATTACTTCTTAATCTAGACTTGTCCTCATGTTATTTAGAACCTGGGCAATTTTATTCTAAAATCAGCAGCACCCAATGCTATGAAATACTTAAGAAGAAAGGAAACAAAAAGAAACAATAATCTGAGATTAAAACCTTCCCTATTGGTGGTTTCCTTCTTTTATTCAGAATTACAAAAGACACTAAGCAAATCAGACAGTATAACTACCTGGCATCCTTGAAAGGAATCATGCAGAAATAAGCTACACAATGTAACTCAAATCTGCTTTCCCACACCTGACCTTACTTTCAGGTTTTTTTTGGAATGAGCAAGTACTAAATTTGACTGGCAAAGACAACTTTAAATTAGAGCCAGGAGCAAAAGATGTGGGCAGATACCTGTTAGCTAGGAAAAAAAAAGCAACATGCCAAGCAGCTACCCTTGGTACTCACTGTGTAATCATAAATTTGTAATAAAACACCTTGGTATAAGTTGAGGAAAGCTGAAAGTTGTAGCCTGTGTCCTTCGTATTTCTGCTTCTGGAAAGCACAAATCTCTTTCTTTGGAGCATTCATCCCCTTGCTGCAATTTTTCCCGGTGTCCTGCAGAGTGCAGAGTAGTGTTTTGAAATTGAGGATCTATTAGTCTGAAGGAGGATAAAGTTTAAGCCTTCTTGAAATTCTCTTTGGCAACAGCAAGGAGGGCAGGCTGCTCTGAGTTATGAAGGTGGCCTTTTAAAAATGGAAATAAACAGGCAGAGAGAGCAGATGACTTTAATGAAGAGCTACACGTGTCATTTTTGGTCTCAGGTTATATTAGCAAACGGTGACTGAAAAAACAGTGCTGCTCTGCCAGGCACAACTGGCCATCCCATATGAGTTTTCTCAAAAACACATGCCTGTCACTGTAGAGAAAGCCTGAAATGTCAAGGGGCACCTGGAGCGCTCAGCCTCACCTACCTAGCAGCAGCCTCATTTAAGGTTATGGAAACCTTCAAAAGGTTCAACCTGAGCTGAAGGGAGTTCTCTAGGGGATCAAGTCTGGATGCCTGATTTCACACATCTTTGATTTTGCTTCTGGCTGTGTGTTCCAGGGGTCTCCAGACATCCTAAAAGCTCCAGTTTGGAGGCACTGGATGTTTCATGCGAAGTACTGAACACCCTCTTCTTTTTTGGTGACTTGAATAGCACCATTGCGCTGGCCAGAGACACCTAACTCCCCTGATGGGAACTGTAACGGTTTAAGGGGCAGATAAGTTAACGTAGGTTGGCAGCCCTCAAACATGTGGCAATGTAGTGGCAGAGGCACCAACCTGCTGTTCGTGCCTTCTTGCTTTGCAGTAATGCTCAAAGAACCATGCAGGGCACAGGCATAACTGTATGAACTGAAAAATAAAATGGGGTAAAATCTGTCTGTGATTCATAATGTTGCAGGCTGTGCCAGACTGAAACAATCTGGAGCCCTTTTTCCCGTTTCAGAACAAGCTGTGACTTCAGTGTATACCAAACCAGTAACATCCTGCTCCCAGAAAGCGCTGGTCACATCTCACTCCTCAGCCACAATATTATTTGCTGTTGTAAAAAGACAAGAAAGGGGAAACCTGAAGGGATCTGGGATGAGAGTTCATTTAAGCATCTGAACAGTTCGTGAGGTGTTGCACTGGAAGTAGAATGGTGCTGGATTGGAGCAGTATCCTGTATGCCAGTGCAGACCTAGGCAGGCAGCCCTTATGTTCCCCTACTACCACCTCCAAATGCTGCAGCACAGAGTATGTAGGAAAATAAAGCCCATAAATAACCAAGAAAGATGGGGAAAAGGGCATCCAGAATCCTATTGAGCAGCAATTTTCAGATCTGAAATGCCTGACAATGGCGACAGAGTTAATTCGCAGTCATCAGCCAGCTGCAGGAGACTCAGGGACCCCTTGCTTCCTCATGGCCATGCGTGCAGAGCTGTATCTGTCACAGATACTGGATGAGATAGATCTTATATTATTCTTATAGCTTTAGGGCAACTGAAGGGAAAAGGAGGGGAGAAAATCAAATCAAACACAGAAAAAGAATACAAACAAAACCTCCCAAATATCTTCTATGTGACAGGTGCCAACAGTGACATTATCTGTTCTGAGAGCCATTGTCAATTATTTATTAACACCTTGAACAGAGCAGAGTAGCTGAGCATGTTGCAATTTGGCTTTTCCCTGTGTGTGCGATGAAGTTTTTGCAAAACAGGACAGGGAGCAGAAGAAACACTCTTTGCTCTTAGAGTGAAGACGTGCCTTTGAAATTCTGCATGTGGCACAGTAAGCGCGAATTCTTCTTCCTCCTTCTCTCCACCCTGAGGTGTCTGCCTCTGAAGGCCATACCAGGTATACCCTATTGGCTGCAGGCAAGAAAAGCTATTCCACCTGACAACAGTGTCCTCCTCTTCCACAAATCAGACCTCGTGGGTGGCATCAAAAACTGAATCACGTGGTGAGGTGGGGCAAGTTGGTGTCGGTGCCTTCCAGAAAGTTTCCTCTTGGTTGAAAGCAGGCAGTACTTTGGTCTTGGTGGGTGCAGACACTTCCCTTTTTCTCCTTGCCCTTTAGGTCCTTCAAGGACAGCTGCTTTTCTAACTTCTAGCCTGACAACCCACCAGTAGTGAGAAGTAATGTTCCTGAGATCGGTTGCTTGTAGTCTGAACAGTCCTGTGGCTTGACAACTGGTGTCGATCACTTGCAGAGCTAGAATCACTGCTTTCTGCTTACTGGTTGTAAATGACTTACACTGGTAAGTCATTATAAGCAACTGGTAGTCATTGAATGACTTGTGTTGTTAAGTAATTTACTTAGGTTTTGTGTCCCTTTTAATTTCTTGAGCATCTGACAATGATTGACATGGCTCTGTGTGCTCAGTGAGCTCACGATTGCTTCAGTGCTGCTTCCCATCACAAATCTCTTGTCCTCCTCTTCTTTTTGCCTTTAAGGCTGCTGTTGACTTATTATTTGTTGATGGCTGACAAATTCAGCAAGAGCAATGGAAGGTAGTTTGCAGATCTTGACCTGTCATTAAGACTTACGACAGGAGCTGTGGCCCGCATACTTCCAAAAATACCTTCCTCTCTCTATCCCCTCCCTCTTCTATTTGCTCTATAAAAGGGTGGGTGAAATCCTAAGTTGTCATGTATGGATCATTGATTTTAACAATAATTTCATTGTAGGATGTGTGATAGAGGAAATACATTATTATGACTGCCTGGCGCTGGGTGAATCTGTTATATCTCTGTTTTCTTTCTTTACTCTGTTTTACCAATAAAAGATGGAGGAGTGTAAGAGAAGGATTTGGCTACGCTAGTAGCTGTGAGACTACAAGCATTACCAAAAGGAATATGACTTCTCTTTGCATGATGAGAATGCATGTTATGGCAGTGACAAAAAAAATTAGGTTTTGAGGACCTGCAGGTTCAATGAGATGAAATATATTCCTAGTGTCAAGATAATTGTTCAAAATGGAACTTAGTTATTCATATTGCTTAGATCTTACAACATGAAGCAGAGCAACATTCAGATAGGTCTACAAAGGGAGTCCTTGGAAGTCCCAGTGCCATTGGATGGCAATAGGTCATCTTCCGACTGCTGAAATCACTTTAAAAATACTGTTCTTTTGTTTGTTTGAGGAAATATTATCCTCTATTTAATGTAGTGTTGCTTGCTGCAAAGGTTACAATGTCAGCTTTATAAACTATCTTTTTTATTTTTGCTGCTGGAGACTGCATGCTGGACTGCTCTTCTGGTCAAAGTTCCTTGTCTATGTTCCTTTTGCTGTCAAAGAGGAGATGTGAGCTCCATCAGGAAGACAGTTTCTCTCCCTCCACCTCACAAATACGTTAAGATGGGTGGGATGCCAATGACAGCTTAACTTTCTACTCACTGAACATGTAGGCAGCCTAAGTGGCATGGTTAGCCTGGATGCTGACTCTTAGATGCATATTTAGTGAATCCTTGCGTTTAGGCTGCTAAGATTTCCAAAGCAGTTTAGTGCTTTCAGTGGGACAAAAGGCATTGCAGAACATGGGTCTTAGTACCTAAATACTTTTTTGAAAATTGTGCTTAAGTTCTGTGTTCCTTTCTTACATTTGAAAATAGTGTTTAAAATGCACTTGAAAATAAAAGGCAAAATGTCATACATTCTAAAGAAAGGAGATTTTTTTTTAAAGCAAACATTAAACAGATTTGAAAGTGCAGCAGTATTAAATTACTCCTAGAATTAATAGTGGGTTTTGAATTAGAGGAGCTTCAGCTTAAAGCCATCCATATCACCACAAGAGGAAAGTTGATACCATCTGGTGAGGCCAGAGAGCTCCACATGAAAAAATGATTGAAGAGTAATTTTGATCAATTCCTACGAATCTATCACAGCTAAAATGAATTTGGAACCAAGGGACATCTTAACTGATGATTCCCTGAGATGTTGGGACGGGCGGTGAACATCTAGGTACATTTTAGAACCCATAAATTATCAAGACAGTGATATATCAGTGACTGAATGAATAATGTAGAGATCAACATAGCTTATTTAAATTTAGCTTAACCTTTTCTTCCATGGGAGAGCAAAAGAAGAATAATTGACTCAATTAAATTTTAATCTTGGAAATGTTGATCTGTAGCTGGGTTTGCCACAGACTAAGTTTCCCTTTCCTACATAGATGAAACGAGGCATCTAAGCTTGAAGTCTCCATGCTAATATTGACTGTAAGACACCCAGAAGTTGTGCAAGGTAGACATTTATGTGTGGCAAAATTTTCAGCTAACCCCTGGGGATTAGTTTTGTGTTCCTATTTTCCCAAGCATCGTGTGAGAAAAATGGAGATTATTTAGCTTTTCAATACAGCACATCAACAGTCCCCCCAAAAAAAACTCAAGAGGAGATGGGGAAGGAAAGTCCCTTCTCCTGAAAAGCATTTTGGATCACGTCTCTGCTGTACATGATAAAGGGATAATAGATGACTTTAATTAAAACAGAAATGAATATAAACAATGTAAATGTTGCAATTGACTGGAAGAAATGTTTCTTGAGATCACCTGAATTGACAAGAAGCAGATTCCCTTGTGATCAGCAGAGCTGTCTGTGAGCATTACAATTCCTTCCTTGTTATTTTGTACAAGTGTAAAACTGAAAAAAAAAAAAACAAAAACCAAAACACAACCAAATCGTTCACATTTTACACATTATTTCTTTTTAAAAATTATTTATTTATTTTTAAAGTTAAGTGGCACATGTCTGTTGAACAACACAGAGGCCACCTTGAATCAACAGAGCCAAATGTCCAAAGGTTTATGTGCTGTGATGGATGCCGTGCACTCAGTATTGCCAGCAGTGAGGGCTCTGAGGAAGGAATATCTTATGGCTGAGAGTGGCTGTGCTGTGGATGATCCTGTTCTATTGTCTTAGCAGGCATAAAATGTGAGTATTTTATTGAAGCTACAGAGGAATAAAAGCTAGAGAATACAAGCATGAAATCCTTCCAAGAGTTTAGGACTCAAATGATAACAAAAAGATAAGAACACTCATTTGAGATGACAGAAGTGATGAGCTCTGGCTAAGACAGTGGAAAAGGCAGGAGGATTCCTTCAGTCATATAGGTTTGAAACGAGGTGGGGGAGCTCCCCAGAGTAGCAAAGGGGCAGCTGAATGCAACAGTGATTCAGACCCATCTAGGGAGAGAGTGTTCATGACCTTGTATGGGTGATGGCTCAGACCCTCAGGGACAGTTGAGTTATTTTGCCCATCATTTATAAATGGAACTGAAACATGGTTCACCAAACACTTCTGCATTTAAACTGCTAGGGCAAAAAGTTTGCATATGCTTCTGCTTAAGTGTCAGTATATGTCTGCAAAACGCTATATGCTTTTGGGTGCAGGCTTGTTGTCTGGAGAGCAGGGTGCATGGTAGCAAGCATTTTATGCACAGATTTTGAATTTGGGGTGCAAGCGCTGGGCATAGCATGACAAAAGGAGCATGTGACCAGCACAAAAACACAACCCAAAGTGGCATCTCAGTTATTTTGCACAGAACACAAAACCTCACTCAAATAAGAATGGAAATGTTGATATGGTATCAACAGAGACACTTAGGATGTGTGTCTTCAGAAGCCTTTATCAAGATACAGTGCTGGTCCTCTAATAATTCTTCTGGCACAGAATAATGTGCTCTTCCTTTTTGGGGATCTCATAACATTAAACAGACTTTAAGAGATAATCCTCCCTTTGAGGAAGCCATGGTTTATTAGCACTAGTATTACACACAATGTAAGTGATAGATGCAAATATTCAGACTGGGACAGAGATGATCCTTTAAGGTATCTGATTTCATTCATCTCTGATCTTGGCTGGGACTGCAAGGATGACCAGAAAGTTGCTTTATAAAGCAGGGACCCTTGGATGAAGACATATATAGAAAGAAAACCTTAAGTGTCCTTTTCCTTAACCCTAACCCTGCCACCCTTAGAATATTCTATCACTTTTCAGAGGTTTCAGATAATTCTGTTCAAAGGCAGGTAAAGGAAAAATGTGGTAGAGGAAAGAGGGAAGCATGACAGGGAGGAAAGCAGACCTAAGTAGAAATTATAAATGAAGCATTCTTATGTGAGGCCAGTAACACATTTTCACTATAATTAAGTTGGATTACTTTAACAATCCTTAAGGGCTTGATTCAGAATTAGCATAACAAACCATTTATGTGGGGTTTCTGCACTCACTGACTCCGTGAGGAAATCGCAGGTGTTTAAGAAAAAGGAAATTCAGAGTTTTTATATTTCTTCAAGCAGCCTCCTCAGGCTTGGAGATACGTGTAGCTACCTCAGATTTATGGGCCACGGAGAGTGCCTGAGCCTTGATAGCACTCTTGGAAAGTAATTACCTTTTGCAGATTTTACACCTGAACATATATACAGGGCATGGCAATTTGGCTAGGGGAAAAGATCCCAAAAAACATTTTTGTGTACAGAAGAGCTGCTGTTTGGATTCACGAACTGCAGAACTAACTTTCTCCCCTCTACACATGTCAGATGTGCCTTAAAAATACACTAATTTCCTTTGAAAACATACAATTTATTGGAAAGATACTGTGCTTCACAAGTGAGGCCAGGACTATCTGGGAAACTAGAAGGAAGCATTTTCATTTTTACAAGAGCATCTTAATATGAGGATAAGAAAAGTGCTGGAGATTTCTAAAAGTTAGAAGGAATATTTAAGGTTATGGTATTTCAGTGTCAGGTTTTAATTTTCTACACCATTGTATCAGTTGTGTCTGAGCTCACAGGTATTAGGAAAAAAAGTATGCTTTGATTTTTTTGTGAATAGAAAGTGGTGGGTATATCACACCATCTGTAAGGTGGTGGGCTAACTCCGGCAATTGTGGTGTAGTTTAATATCTAAATATTTGGAATCCAAACAATTTCTCAGCTTAAGGACAAAGACTTTCCTGGTGAATATGGAGACCTTGTGAATCTAACAGATAACATCCACTTCTCAGCCAGGGAATGCATTCGGGGCATACCCATGGAGAAGGTGGTTTGCTAATACTGCTATGGGCCAAACACCTGCAATATCCCTCCTGTGTGAAGAATCTGATGAGAAAACTGTTCTTGGAAAAGCTGATTAGTTCCAGCTCATTGATCTGGGGCAACAAAGACCATCTATCTGTGAGACCATCTGTTCTGGAGGGATTAATAGATCCTGAGGTTAGGATTTGGCAGAAAGTAAGATACCCACAATGTGGAGCAGAACCATGCGAAACAGGACTATGTGGGAAACTACAACCAACTCCATGACTTGTGTTGGCTAGCCCCAAGGGGTCTGCTCTGGTCCATTTCCCAAGCAAAGCCCAGGATGGAAACCTGACCACAGGTGCAAAAGTGCCTGTCTCCCTGTTTCATTCTGCTTTTCTTGTTTCTCAGTAGCAGTGTTGTATTACAAATATTTAGTGACCTTCAAGTTTCACTGTCTCATTCTTTGGAGAGGTTGAGTGGGGAGGAGAAACAGAGCACTGTTTGTCAATCTTGATCTTCCTGTTCCTGGAATATTCGCTGCTAAGCAGCACAATGAAATCATCACTTAGTAGGATCTGCCCAAGTCTGACAAAACAGAATTGATTGCTCTCAGACAGGTTTTTTTTGGGGGGAGGTTCTTTGCCATTTACCAGATTGCTTTCTTATCCTCCTCATTGGCCACAGCATGCTGCAGAGATGGAGCCATACCATCCTCTGCAGACAAATGTAGCCAAAGTAGCTCCTAGCACAGGAAAAACCCACTGATGAGGAAGCTCCCAGGTTGTTGTAATTATTTAATGCTAGCATTTCTTTTTTTTTGCTCCCACTCTTCTGGTTGTTTATCTAGATTTTTATTCTACCAGCACTGCCAAGCTGTCATGTACAGAGGTTATTTAGGAGGTCAATGACAGTTGGGAGGCCAAATACTTTTATGGCTCTGATCCTCAGCTGGATAGAGAATATATCTTCTTAATTACTCACCTTTATGCTGTATTTGATTCCTGAAACCCTATCTATCATTTTATGTTTATGGCAACGATCTGTGCAGCTGCTTTGTGCCTTGTTTTGTTGAAGGGTTTCTGATGCCCAGGAGCAGCTTGCAGTTTCATCCTCTATGCAGAGAACTGACTTAGAAGACAGATGTGCATATAGGCTTTTATGAATATATATGCCTGCCTTTGATACATCTGTTCAGCATCCACTAAAGTGCACTATAAGACTTCTTGAGCTGAGGAGTTCAGCTCATCATTAGGATCAATAGTTCCTGATGGGCCTCTCCTTCCTGAATTTGTCTACTTCCTTTTTGAATTTATTTACATTTTCACCTCGAAGATATTCACACTGCAAACATGTACTGACTGTTTGCTTTGAAACTGCTGCCTGATTGTTTCCTTGGTTGTTGTGTGCAGGGAAATACCAAATACATTATTACCTGTTAGTCTTGTCTATGCCACCAGTGATTTTATAGACCTTGGCTCTATTCTCCTTTGTCCTTTTCCCTGGCTGAAGAGTCACAGATTATTAATTTTGTTTCCTGAAGAAGCTACTCCAAACCTCTGAGTATCTGTGTATCTCTGCTCTTCCACTCTGTGCCTTCTCTGTGGCCTTTCTGCCACGTGATTGAAATGCATGTGACATCCAAGAGACGAACAGAGAACTGATGCATTCACATCATTCAGTTACTGCCTCTGAAGTCACAGGGCACAAAACAAGTGTAAATGAGTTAGGGTACAAAACCAGAAAGCACTGAAAGTGTATTGATTTCATGTCACTCAATTTCATATATGTATGTTTCATACATTTATGTATGTTTTCCTTTTTATTTTGCAATCTGTTTTCATTCTGTTTTCTTATTCTTGAGACAAAAATACGCATGATAACCAGTTCTACTTTTCTGAACTTTTGAATTTTTTAACTTATATCGTATTTCAATTTAATGTGGCCAAGGAAGTTCAAGAGAGCACATTTCGATGCTCAGTTCAAAGGCACCCCAGTCTTTGGAAAAATCAATTCTTGATGATTTGGTGAATTGAAAATGGGATATGATGCATTCCCCTGCTATGATTCAGCTACACCCCTGTCTAGGAGTAAAGAAATGTGATCATCTACTAGTTCCTTTGATTCCTCCATGGCTTTCAGTTTGTTTTTCACCAGATGAATATTCATATTATAAAATCAGAATAAATTCTTCCTGACATGCAGATTCTCTTTTCATTCTTATCTGTATAGTCTTTAAGGAGAGAAACTTCAGTGCATATTCTCTGCACCTTGGGATGACACTTAAAACTTTAACACATATTATGCAATGTCCACAACTTGCTATTGTTTTCCTTGAGGTCCACAGACAATGCCTCTGTGAGAGAAGTCTATGATTTACCCAATAAATTATCATGACATGACAAATCTACAGCCTGTTAAATAGTATATAGTAAGGATGGGACAGGGATATCTGTTGCAATTTCTGTGGATGTAACCTGTAAAGTCACTCCTCTGGGGATGCTGCTCTGAAAGAGCACAGTTCTAAGGTTGCAGAGAATCTTGCTCGGCATGTAGAATTGCTGTTTATAATGGAGGTTGAGTTTGCCAGCTCAAACATACACACAACAAAAGCCCCAAGAAAATAAAAAGGAAAAATTAGAAGAAAAAGTGTGAAGAGGCAACAGATCTCTTATTGCTGAGAAGCAGAAACAGCCTTTTGTGCTGGGAGGTAGAAGGAAAAATGATGGTCACATAATATACTCCTTGGCAAATAATCATTTAGGAGACATTAGATAAATGAGTACAGTATGAAATGGAAGTGGCATTTTTTTTGCCCTAAAGGGGATATCTCTTATTCAATGTGGTTGAATAAAATATGAACCACACAGAGTTTTGTTTTGTACTTCTGCATTTTTATTAAATCTGGATTTATTTAATACACAGCATGTAAAATCAGTTTTCAGAAAATGGGTTTTAATTTTTAAAGCCTGTTGGACTGCTAGTTACATTGTCCCAAGCAACACAGAGCTGATGCATTGATTTCTGTTCTTCTCTATCTTCTGTTCTTTTTAGGTGAAAGCTGGACAGATTTCAAACATATTTGGAGCTTGTGTGAGACACGGAAATAGATATTAACATTTTGGGTTGGATCATTAAAACTTGGTTTCTCTTTGTGCTTATTGAACAGAAAATTCACAAAGGTGTGCAGAACACAGCCTCCTGGCCAGCACCCTGATTGAGCTGGATGAGGGTGAAGCCAATTCACAGTGCACTGGAAAAATACTCATGATACAAAAAAATGAGATGGTCTTGCAGCCATTTTGCACTTAAAGCCACTTTATATTCCCTGTTAGTCTAAACAAAGGTAAGGAAAACAAAATGCTTACAAACTCCCTTAATATCAGAAGAAAGGTTCCTGGCAAGCCTGAGCATAAATGACAAAGCCAGACAAGTAGAAATGAATTCTCCATAGCTGACAGCAAGTTCTGCTTCATTTTCAAAGCCATGAATTCACAAGTGCCTGTCCTGGACAGGCTTTCCTGTACTCAGAAAAGAGAAAGATGACCTGTTTGGGGTAGAATTTTTTGGTAGAATAGAAGCTTTAACTATGCTTGAAAAAAAAGATTTGGAATGCTAATATGCTTAAGCAGCCATATTAACATCTCAGTTACAGTTATGTAACTCCAGAACAGGTGGGCACAAAATAAACCTTGATCTTCTTCTTTTGCAAGTTCTTTTTTCAGTCTCCTTCCAAAATCTTCCCCACCTGTCATTTGCAAGGCAAGAATTCCGATTGCTCTGCCACAAACTTTCTTTCATAGCAGCCTCCATTTTGCATTTTTTTTCCCTTCATGTGCATTATGCCTGAGCACTTGACTGAGTTTTATTATAGTTGTTTGCTGTGACAGTACTGATCAGCAGGTGTCCTGCATATGTGTGTGTATGTATAAATAAAGTAGAATCATAGAATCATAGAATCAACTAGGTTAGAAAAGACCTTTAAGATCATCAAGTCCAACAGTCACCCCCAGACTGCCAAGGCCACCACTAAACCGTTGTCACTAAGAGCCTCATCTACATGGTTTGTGAACACTTCTCAGGATTCCAGCACTCCCCTGAGCAGCCTGTTCCAATGCCTGATCACCCTCTCGGTGAAGAAATTTTTGCTAATATCCTACCTATACCTCCCCTGGTGCAGCTTGAGGCCATTACCTTTTGTCATATTGCTTGGTACCTGGGAGAAGAGACTGACCCCCACCCCATTACAACCTGCTTCACCAGCTTTGTTGTTGCTTTCTGGACCTGTTCAATCATCTCAATTTGTCTTTTGTAGTGAGGGGCCCAGAACTGAACACAGGATTTGAAGTACAAAAATACATATTTAAAAATTAAGAAAGGATTCAAGAATTTTCAAAATATAAGTGCTCAAAAGACATCCTTTTCTTTTCCCTTTCAAATATAATGACATCAGTTTTAGTATTAAAGGATATTTCAAGTCAGAAAGGACCTCAGTAGGTCATCTAGTCAAACTCCCGCTTAAAGCAGGATCACCTGTAATGTCATAAAGCTTTCTGCTCACGTGGCAAATATAATTGTGCTGGTTTCTGAGTCTACAGGATGAATTTAAGAAAAAAAGGAGCCTCGATGCCTTCTATGGTACTCTATGACTGCCAGATATGCCCTGCTACAAAACACATCTGCAGTATTGTAGACATTCTATCCTAGGCAGGTGCTACAGAGCTCAAAGGTGATGTATATTAAGATTGAACATTTCAATGTCTCTGAAAGACACCATGAAAAGTAGTACTAGCTCACCACTTCTGTGTTCAGAAAGATTTTATTTTGTGAGAGTTTGAACTTCCTCCAACCACAGAACGAGAATGAAGAAAAACGTTTGGACAATTCCAGTATCTCTCTAGGTTGTTTTGTAGGGAAGAGATGCAGATTGCTGAACCTTTAACATCAAGTGGCCTGACAAAGTCAAGAACATAATTAGCCCAAGCAAAATCGTGGGAGACAGATAGTATTTCCTAATGTGTGTGGGCCAGTTCATGATCAGATCAAATCAAAATGATAAGTAGACTCATCCACATATCCGCATCTCTGCCTTTTGCTGAACACCAGCTGCTGAGAACAACTTAATTCTATTTGCAGTCTAATCACCAGTATGTTTACTAAGGGAGGGGAGTATTTTTAAATATCTAGAGAGTAAATTTATCAAAGACACGCATATGTCCGAAACCAGAATCTGCTCACACAGAGGTTGAAAAGACAGGGTCAGGTACATTAAAGGTATTAAAAAGATTAAATATGCTAGCAGACAGAGAGTCTAGTAAAGTTTTATTGAGATTGAGAGAGATGAATATTATTAAGCCTGGTGATCATACGTGTCATTTTGGGAGAGAGGGTATTAGAAATGGAAGCAAACATCATTAACAGCAAGCAGGAGAACAGTTTCATCTGCATACATAAATATTTTAGCTCTCACTCTTCTTCTGGGTAGGTCATTAGATAAATGCAGGAGAAAAATAATTACAAAAAAAGAGGACGAAACATTCACCCTAAAGCCATTCGAGCGAAAAAAATGAGTACAAGGTTAAGGAATGTAGGGAGAAATAAGAGTGAAGGTCCAGACTATGAGTGCTTTGAAAGCAGAGTAATGTTTGTGGTATTTGTAGCAACAAGACTAGAACCTGGCTCTGCCATTTCAAGGCTGAAGTTTTGGAACAGCAACATGTAGGTTGGTTTTGTTACTGCCTTCTGAAGTTGGATGACTGGAAACGTGCATGCAGTCATATCTGGGCTACTGGCTTTAAGGGGTGACTGGAAGCGCATCTCCGAAGATGTGATTCTCATAGGTAATTAGCCAGAAACCTTATCATGGCTTTTGCCTTTGAGAAACGTCAAACAGCTGTTGAAAGTGAATGGAGATGCAATGTGGAAGGTTTGGTCATGAGGAAAAACACACTGCCGAGATTTGTGTGTACCATGCCATGCCATAACATAGCATCACTCATACCCAAATCCACTCTCCCTTCAAGGTATCATCCTGTTGAGGCTCTTTCCAGAATTAGCAATGGAGATGTCTTGTATTAGCCTCCTCATGTCAGTATAATGTCACCATTTTATCATTGTTTCAAGCTTGAAAAGGAGGGTTGTCTTTGCTATAGTGAAATGCAAATCCGCTTTCCCAGGTTTATATCCACAACTGTACTGCTTTTGGAAGTGGCAGTAAGCTATTTCCTAAGAAGAACAACCTTCTCTCTTCCATGTCATGGATGAATATCAGTTCAGAGTGATGCTGCTGTACCTGTAGAGTCAATGCTGGCAGGTAATTCATCATCTTGTGCCGGGTTGACTCATTAGAAACCCAAAAAGCTAGATATTAACTAGCTCCTCTATATGTTTTCCTTTATTCTCTTTTCACAAAATTTTCCATCCCTCTGTTTTGTCCTGTGTTGCAAAATTGCCATTATCAAGGATCTTTGGCCTCTTCCCATGTAGATGGCCCACTCATCCATCGCCACATCGCCTGCAAAACAGCCATTCAGACTGGATCAAACTGAGGGAAAAGAGGGAGGGCATTGCCAACTCAAAGCAGTAAAAGATCATTAATGATTTTAAAATCATATTTTATTTCAAGAAGAAATATTTGTGGCTTTTTAAATGTTTATTTGCTTTTCAAGCTTTTTCTTTACCTCCTTCTTTTTCCTTCTGATAAATAGCAGTGACATTATGGACAGGAATGAGGGTTCTACAGAAAATGCCAAAAATCACAAATAACCTTATCATGGGTTGTTAGAATCTCTAATTCTAAATTGGAGATGCTACTGGACAATTTCCATTATTTTGTCTTGGTTATCCAGAGCATATGCAATCTATCCAGAGCTTTCAGGTGGATTTACTGTGTGTGAACTGAATAGCTAGACAGCACAAACACAGTATGTCTGTTCAGCATTTCACAAAAGCCTGATGCCTATTGCAGATCCGGGATACAGCTGTTTTGTAAAGATGTTATGAGGCTGCCTAGATTTTCCTGAATGTGGTTCAGATCTATTCAAGCTATTGTGCTGGCTGGGCATACAGATATACCAGAACAAGGTAGAAAATATCCAAAATCTACTTGGGATCATTTCTACACTGAAAAAATAGAATTTGCCTAAAATAACGGCTGTTTTTCTCTCAGTATCAGATTCAACACTTTTATTTTGAGACCACTTTCATTATGTAGAACTCATTTTTACCTGCAGTGAGCTGTGTTTGGATCTACATCTTATAAAATATTCATTTTTAAAAAGAATATCACAAAAACCAATGTTGAATTCTGCGCTCTTACAAATACTAAAATGAATGGAAGGCACATTTCTATCCTTTTAAGAGATATTTTAATTTATTTTTTCCTTCATATCTTTTATTTTTTAACTAAAACTTCATTTTTGCACCAGCAATACCCCATAGTATCTCTCTAAAATTTTAATCAAACATGAGAATTGAATTTGATTCACACTTTACCATCCCAAGGGGCAAAAGGGAGGCAGATCAGAAATTACCATATTTATGAAACATTGCTAATGAATGTGAAATACCATCCTCTGTCAACTCTCTTCAGCTCTGTGCTTTTCCTTGGCCATTTCTGAGTTCTTCCATGGGATTAGTCCTGCACTGCTACAATGCCAGAACAAGCCAGATTCCTTCTGTGAGGTTCTCAGGGGTGTCTCAGGCATTTGAAAACTCAGAATTTCCAATTTAAAATATTTTGTGCCTAAATATGATATATGTAACATTCCTATTTGGTGAAGAGAGAAAGGAAACTACAAATAGAGTATAAAACATCTCACTAAATTTTATGAGAATCTATACCCAAAGTTGTGCACTGATTACGGACATGTGAAATCCAGCCCTGATACATCTTAGAAATGGCCACTGGATCTAGTGAGAGCTGCTTTAACCCAAGCACATGCAGGCAGTTCTTATAATCGGCAGAAGCAGCTGCATTGTAGTTTTCTAAAGCAGCATGCTTGGCAGAGTACTTTTAAAGTAACACTCTATGGGCTTAATAATAAGGGCTCCAGTAAGTTCTAAGCACCACCTCCTCCCTTTAAAGCTCCTAAAACTGAAGAGTTTATAGTATTTCTAGAGGTACCATTGTGAAAGCTGAAGTGCCATGGCTGTTAACTTCTGTCTACACGCAAGTCATTGCAGTACTTTGGCTTTGGATGCACAGTTCAGCCTCCTTGCGCTTTAGCATCATTGATACTCTTGTGACTGGGCAGTTATGAGCCAAAACCAAAACAACTCTTTTTTTTTTCTTTTGTCCTTAGTTTCCATCAACTCCTTTAATCATCTCACTGCACAGTTATGTATGTGAGTACCTGTAGTAGCACAGGGCTGGGGGCAGGACTGTGCAGCTGCAGGTGGAGGAGATGACTTGTCCAGACTTGCTGGTCTTCTCATTACACTGCTGAGTTTGGAACCAGCCTAGCACTCCTGCCTCCACAATCCAGAGACATGCTACTGTCCTCAGGCCTGGAAAGACAAATGGAGGCAGAAAGGGAAGTGAAGAGGGTTGATTTGGCTTTATGAGTTGCTTGCAAACATTGATCAAGAAAGACAAAAACCTCCTGGGCTTCTGTGGTGATGGCATCTGACAGAAACACCTACCAGAGGAGAAATGCAGTTCAAAAGCATCAGCCTTTTGGAAATGTCAACACATACGAGAGCGAGGCATGGATTTTTTAATTTTTCCTTCTTTCCTTTTTTTTTTCTCTCTAAGGCAAGTACTGTAAGACACCCAGTACCCACGCCCTACTATTTAGGCCATTTTTGCTAAGCTGCACTGCCTGCACAACAATACCACTTTGCACTTGATGACTTTGGGAAGCCTCACGCAGTAAGGGCTCTAATAAGATGAGAAATAAAGATTTAGTAGCACAGCACTGCAAATACAGGATAGCAAAGGAGTTCATTACAGTTCTATTAAGATTGCTCAGTTAACATTAAAAACAGCCAAGAAACACACACACAAAAAGGTATTAAGATTCCTGTAGCAGCATTAAGTCAGTCACATGCTACAACTAAAATGTATTGTTTCTTGCTCTGGGCCAGACTATACAACTTGCACTTTTTGCGAGGTTCTGAAGGTCTAGGATCTGAAGGTCTAAAAAACCATCAGCTCATAGGATTAGGATCTCTGCCTAAGCAGAAAAAGTCCAGCAGGAAGTACCCCCAGCATGAAGTACAACCGGGAGGTGTCGAGCAGAAGGAACTTAATTGGGTCAAACATTCAATTTGGATCAGAAATTAATTTAAAAGGAAAAAGCTGCTCATGCATCTCTTAGGGCAACCGATATGCTCCCATCAGTGATGGCTACCCTATACATTTCTAAGTGTTTTCAGCCTTGGTGTCCAACAGAGTTGGAGGGGATTTTTTTTCAAGGAGCTGTGATTTTGTTTTCCACAGAAATGTCTTGATTCGTCTGAAGCTGGTAGGGGGTCTTAATAATTATTCCCCCTTGAAATATTTTAGTAAAAATGTTTTGAAATGGTGAATGTATTTTGTTTATTTCCCAAGATGAGAAGCATTTTCAGAGCCAAAATGCTGAGATGTAATCAGTTCAGTTTAGAATACAAATACATTTATGTATTTCTTTCCTGGATTTGCATATGTAGATGTTTTGAAACATCAAATTTTCATTCCAAACAGGAATGGGAAACATTTTCCCTTTTGCAACAGATTTCATTGCCTGGGAAAGCTGTTTTCAGACAATCAAGTTTTTCCAGGAAAAAAAAAAAGTGAAAAAAGCTGTGTTAAATTTCAAGAAACATCTGGAAATTTGGCTGTGATAAGCTATGTAGCACTATTTTTCTGTTTTATTCTCCAATCTTTGTTTCTGTCTGTCTGTCCTTGCCATACCATAAGTCTCAAAGAGAAGGTAATTCAAATGTTAAAATAGATATCTAAATATAGTCATCAAATTTGAACAATTTTATTCACTTAGGTAGCAAACTTTCAAATATCAGTCTGTGTTCTTTGTCCTCATATAAGACCTCTCACAGGAGTAATAAGAAAACTAATCCCCAAATATAGGAGACTAAAAGCATTTGCAGAAATGCTTCTCATGTGGGTAAAGCATGGGCATATTGCCCAAGAGAGTTTAGCTGATTTCTGGTTATGCCATAGATCCTCCTTTTTTCTTTAGGCATGTTGTTTGACCTCTGCTTCTTGCTGCTTTAGGAGCCTATTGAGGTTTTAGTTCTGTTGCACTGGAACTGGGTAAATATAATGGCTTTAATTTCTGATTTCAAAGGGCTAGGGGCATCTCCAAGTCCCATGTGGATATGAACCACACCAACAAATAATGTCTGTTAAGAGAATTAGCAAAGCAACTTGTTCAATCTTTACTCTCTGAAGTGAAAGATGCCAAACTGAGACAATACAAATTTACTGTTTTCAAACATTGCGGTGCTGTGTGTAAGAGGATATGATTTAAGGTAATGCATTTTAGCACAGCATTATACACTCGCCAGAATGATTTTCATTATAGTTATAGTCCTGGTTTTAAAAAACAGTACATCAAGGCACATCTTGAATTAACTTGACTGAAAGCTTTCTGTGATAAATAGCTGGTGCAATGGTACAAGGTACAACTGGCCCAGGATCTGCAGGGACAGCTTGCCTGTGCTCTGTTTTGGGACATTACTGTGGCTGGTAAAGATGATGGCTTGAGTCATGAATAATGTTTTGGGCTGGACATTGTTTTTCTGTGTCCAGGTGCATGAGAAGGGAGAAAGTGTCCACCTTCCTAGCTCCACTGGTGGTGTTTTGAGGTGTGCTGGGGAGTGATGTGGTGACTACAGACTTGGAGGCTCTGCAAGGACAGGGGATAGCAGCTGTCCTCCGTGGTACCAGTTGCCCCACTAGTGTCATAAAAGGGGAATAAAGGCTTCTGGGAAGCACATCCCAAAGTCACCTCCAACATCCTGACTTAATGAGTCACAGAGACTGAATTTGGGCAGGAAAGAGGCCAAAAGGCTGAGGAGTCTCTTGCTGGACAGTGCTGGGTGCTCAGCTCAAACTGCCCTAAAGGACCCCTTTTTTAGGGGTAAACTTCCTCTGCATCCAGGGTTTTCCCTTTAGGGGTAACATCAGAGTTGGGATGATGGCATCCTAATGTCACCTTCTAAAGGCTAGAGAAGTCTGCTCTCAGCAGAGAGCACCCTAACCCCCAGCAAAAACACAGTCCTTTTCAAATTAACAGTCCTCACAGGTTGCATCCACATCCAATGGAATATTAATTATTACCAAAAGTACAAATGTAGCAAACAACTCTTTTAGAATAAGTGATTTATCTGTCACAGCAGCATTATTAATTATCAGCTTATCAGTAGCTAGACATAAACCTCATAATTATATTAGTGAATCATTTAATAATTAGGGCACAAGTTAATTGCCATCATTCACCAGCTGAATAAAATCTCCAAGAGGCAAACAATGGGACCCCAGTTGGGTAGAAGTAATTTTAACACAATTTTTCAATTAATAAAGTAAAAAAAATAAACCCAACATAATTTCAGTGGTCGGCAGGAGTGTGCATATTTGAATGAGAGAGGAAATAAAAGTTTCACAAACTAACGGCCATAAATAAGCAAAATTTCATGATTTCCCAAAATACTCATTTTCTGAGGAAAATTATAGTCTGAAAAAAAGACCAAGAAAAGAGAGAATGAAAATTTGGAATGGAACAAAAATAACTGGGTATCACAGATATTCTGAACAAATCTGTGGAGAAATTAATACCTGATATTTATGAGCTTTACATAGGGACAAAAAGAATTTATGTGTGATCAAAGCTGGAGTGAAACAGCAAATGAAATGTCTTTATACCTGCTTTTTAGAGACTTTTTTCCTGACTGCTGCTATTGCAACACATTGTTAGGATGGCGAGTTTGGGCTCTGAATCATACCTTAAACTGATGGTATTGACAAGAAGTATTCTGAACTCATGAATGAGCTTTTCCCTGTCGCTCAGCACCATCTTCAGATATGAGTTTCTAAAAACTGACTGCATAGGAGTTACCTTTCCTTCAAAGTTTTGAATCTTGATATTGCTTTTGTATCATGGTTGTCCGATTTATTTTGGTTTATTCGTTCAGACTTGAACAGTGCTTTAAAAAACAATAGCTGTGATCCCAAATATTCATGGGACTCTAAGAGCTGGGACTAAGGAAGCAACCAGCACACATTGCCAGGTTGGCAGTAACAGCAGGGACTGCAACACAGCATGCCAGGAAGCTCAAGATCACCTCTGTGTCACACCTAATTCCCTGTGTCCCCATTGCCTTTAGTTTTAACCAACATTAGGTAATAACAGCCAGGCAATCTCATCTGAACTGGCTATTCAGAAGAGAATAGGAGCATCAGTTGCACCCCCACACTGGACAGGCAGCAAAAAAAGAAAGCTATCTAGATTTATTCAACTTATCTTTCAGTATTTAACATGAGAAAGAGACTCTACTCAATGGGAGAGTCAGACAACCACAGAGAATCTGTGTGGACTCATGGTAGTCCTACAGAGGAGCCTATTTTTTATGCCAGCTGCAGTATATAGATAGTCTGCTTATAATGCTCAGCCAGCTGTCAAGGTTACATGGACTGAACCCAGGCAGGAGGATCTAGATACGATGAAAAGGGATAGATTACCCACCAACACCAATTTGGAAAGGGAAGAATTGTATGGCCACCAGTAACCTGGAGTTTTGCTACACTACTTTTGCTAATTTACAGGCAACTATATTGTATCTCCTCCTACTGTTCATCAGTTTCACTCATATCCTGAGCCAAACTGGGACTCTGTAGACACACAAGGTGAGAGATGACACAGAGAGACAAAATGGAAGAAAGGAGCACCTGCTTTTGGAATGTCCTGCTTTGGGTACTTTGTCACTGTCCCTGGACTAACACACACCTCTGTCCTGTTCAAGGTGCGTTCAGATACTAAAGCACTGTGAACGACTTCTCATCGTAAGTGGAGGTAGCAGAATCCGTCACTATTAATAGTGCTGTTCCTGGAAAATCTGCTTATTTTTCTCTGCCTTGTGTAAAGATATAGAGAGACAGAAGGAAAGAGACTATAACAATAGAAGTTACAGAGGCTAGGTCCAACTAGATTATTTTCTGATAGTTTAGGTAGGAGAGATAAACGCGAAACGCAGACAGAATGTTAATAATCTAAACTTGGCCTTAACATTTAAATCAGAGCACTAAAAGCCAGCCTGAGTCAACCCATTTCAGAGAAAAAATTCCTTATAAAAATCCACAGCAGATCATCTGCAGAGGTGCTGGTGTATGTCTCACTGTGAAAACTGGAAGTCAATAAACTACAGGTGCTTGCTGGCTAGTAGATGTTAAATCACCTACTCCTCAGGTGGAACTCCTCAAGCATGGCATTAGTTTTAATAACAAATACAGTTATATTACACCAGGGACTAATTAACAGCAAGGGAATCTAGAAAGCTGGTATGGGAAGATATCTCAATTTTGTGATGACACTGAAGATTTAAAGATCAGTTTGAGTAGGCTGGATTGCTTACTCTTAGAAGAGATGAATGAGCAGTGATGGTACTGCAGCAAGTATGTAGGGCTGTGGGTTAGATTCCCTTGGCTCACTTGGGGAAAACTTAAGCACAGCATGAGAAAATAGCTAGGAAAGAGCTACCTGAAAGTATTGTACTGTGAATGAAAAAAGACTTAAAAACTATACAGGGAGAGTAACCCTCTGTAGTTAAACTGGAAGGCACTATTAAGAGGGATCCCATAAGCTCCTGTCCTGAAGGTATTCAACATTCTTAATAGTTTTGTTGATGGAATAATAATACAACTATTAAGCTGTGTCTAATGTTGAACGAGGATAGGCTGGAGAACCAAGATGGAGACATGATTTGGAAAACGAAATAACATGCAATTCAACAAGGTGATGTAAAGTGCTCTGCCTGATTGGAATAATCTGGAGTGTGAAAATAAAGGATAAGCAAGTTAGGCATTTAGTATTTCTAAGGAGAAAAGCAGCAGGAGTAGAGGGGGTAGCAAATAAAGCAGTTTCAGACCATGCGAATAATGCAGATCTTATTCCACAGTATAGACTAGGAAGGTTTCTTGCAGGCTGTTTGAGCTAACCATTCTTGGAACTCAGTAAAAGCACATTGGGATACCAGGACTTAAGCCTGCTCACTGTGGTTCAGATATTAAGAGCCCAAAAAGCACTGAAAATTTGCTGCCAGGAAAGCTGAAAGAAACTGAATATGATTAGCCTAGGGAAGAGATAACAAAGGCAGGTATGTATGAAACAGTCTGCTGCATGGAGGAAGGGAGAAAATTGATCTCCCCATTCACTGTGAAAAGGACAAGAGGTCTTAAATTGTAGTAAGAATTATTTATGTTAGACACTAGGAAATGATTTCTAACAGTAAGGTAGTTATGTGCTGAAAAGAGCTGCACAGTGAGGAAGACGATTTTTCAGTGTGGAGGTGTCAGAGAACTAGGTAAGCACGGTCAGGGGTTCAGCAGTAGCAGTCATTTTTCTCCTTCGTAGTAGCTGGTGCAGTGCTGTAGTTTTGATTTTGGGCCTGGGAACTGCGCTGATAACACCAATGTTTTCAGTTACTGCTTGGTAATGTTTTGGTCTGATCAAGGACTTTCTGAGTCTCATGCTCTGCCTGGGAGGAGGGGGGAAGCCGGGAGGAAGGAGAAACAGGACACCTGACCCAAACTGACCAAAGAGGTATTCCATACCACAGCACGTCATGCCCAGGATCTAAAAACGGAGGGCAGAGACCCAGAAGGGTGGGGGTTCGCTGCTGGGTCGGGCTTGGTATCGGTGGTGAGCTATTGTATTCTTTTCCCTTGTATTTGCCTTGTCATTATTATTATTGGTGGTAGCAGTAGTGATTTGTGTTATACCTTAGTTACTGAACTGTTCTTATCTCAACCTGTGGGAGTTGCATTCTTTCGATTCTCCTTCCCATCTCTCCAGGAGTGGGGGGAAGAGGGAGGGGGGAGTGAGTGAGCAAAACTGCGTGGCTGGGGGGCTTAAACCACAACAAGCACCTACAGGTCTAATGGGCAGCATGGAAATACTGGCAGAAGTGGGGGAGAATTTGAAGCTCTATCAGGCTCCTTTCCTTCCTCTTCCTTAGCAATTGAGTCATTCAGCACAAATGCACATTCTGAAAACGCTGGGAGAAACCTCTTCCTGCAGAGTTTGTCGTCCCTGTTTTGCATATCTAAAGGTTACACTTCAGCTCTTGGATGTTTATTCCAGAACTGAGCTCTTGAAACTTTCTTAGCACTTAAAAGCTTCATCAAGTGCCCATGCGTGTAGGTAGAAAAATTAGCTAGCTAATTAACTCACAGTCACAAACAGGTTGAAGAGAGCATAGAAATCATCCTCATTGGAAAAGCATAGTCAGGCTCATACATCAATATTTCCACTGGGAACATTTTGTCAATGTTGGCACAGGGCAGAGCGAGCCACTTGGAGACATTCTGTGCAGCAAACTTGGATTTACTTCTCCTCGAAAGAAAATCCTGACAATCATCCGAAGAAGCCATAATTGACTGCATCCAATGTGCAGAAGATTAAAATCTCCATATCTGAGAACCAAATGCAGAGATGTTCATTCAGTGAAGAGTGTCCACACCCTAAAAAGCCCTCATCCAGCCATGTATAATTCCTCAAGGAGGGGGAATGTGGGTAGGAGACAAATCTGCAGATCTGGGGTCATTAGATCAACTCCTGTCTATCTGAAATATAATCAGTGTTATTCCTAGAGACTTGCTCATCTGTCATTCAGGTTTTGTATTTAGAGAATGGTAATTAAGTGCTATTAATTTGAAAAACTCATTGATCCAATCACTGCTTGTGCATGATTTGCGCAGGCATTAACCTAGTCTGGCCTGGTCCATGAGCATGATTCGGTTGTACACATAATAGTAATGATAGTAATGGCAGTAAAAAAAATACAGTGAGCCCTTATTTCTTGAGCAATATATATATCTATTTATAAATGCATATTGCACTGCATTTAAAATGTTTGAGAAATTACATTTTTTTTTTTCTTGTGGAATTCTGAATTAGTTTTCATTTTGCAGTGATAAGCAAGTCACTTTTAATTTTTTATTTATCCTGTTTTCAACGCTTTTGTCAATTCTTACATATCCTTTTTCCACTTCCTCAGGCTTAAACAAATCTTTTTTCCATTTATTTATGTTTTCCAAAGTCCTCTTTTTTCCAAATTATTTCTTAGTGGAAGTGATCTTGCAAAATAATATAATTCAAGGGAGACAAAGCAATACAAAATTACAAGGAAAGAAAAAAATACAAACAATATATAAAATTTCTTTTTCAAGGAAAATTAAAAACCAGACAGGATGAGATAGTCTTGTGTTAGAAAGGAAAAAGCAAATAATCCCCAAACAAAAACCTAGGGAAAATATGACTACGTCTGTAATATCTACATGTGAGTTCTGCTTTATATACCTGGGGATTAGGAGAAACCCAAACTGTATTGCGTGCAGTTCTGGTGTCCTCAACATAAAAAGGACATGGAACTGTTAGAACAAGTGCAGAGGAGGGCCACGAATATGATCAGGGGACTGGAGCACCTCCCGTATGAAGATAGGCTGAGAAAATTGGGGCTGTTCAGCCTGGAGAAGAGAAGGCTGAGTGGAGACCTCCTAGCAGCCTTCCAATACCTGAAGGGGGCCTATAGGGATGCTGGGGAGGGACTCTTCATTAGGGACTGTGGTGAGAGGACAAGGGGTAATGGGTTTAAACTTAAACAGGGGAGGTTTAGATTGGATCTGAGGAAGAAATTCTTTACTGTGAGGGTGGTGGGGCCCTGGAACGGGTTGCCCAGGGAAGTTGTGAATGCTTCGTCCCTGGCGGCGTTCAAGGTGGGGTTGGACATAGCCTTGGATGGCATGGTTTAGTGGGAGGTGTCCCTGCCCATGGCGGGGGGGTTGGAACTCGATGATCTTGAGGTCCTTTCCAACCCTAACTATTCTATGATTCTATGATTCTATGATTCTTACAGCATTAGAAAGCAGATATTTCTGGAGAGGAACTTAGTAGGCTCTAATTGTTACTCTGCACTGATTAAAGATTCGAAGATAATACCAAACCAAACTGAAACTGCACCAAATGTTATTTGGTGATAAAATAACACCTGATCCTCAAAAATACCAAACCCAAAGGCCACTCTGCCCCCCCCCCCCCCAGATACTTTAATCACTACTTAAGTAATTAAAACCCACTTTCATTTTCCATCCCTCAAAAACCCTTGCCCCAAACTAATAACCTGTGATTACTCCCCAGGTTTAAAATTTTGCAGGTGCTTCTGTGCTTTACTGAACTGAAGCCATAATGAGCATTTGACATCTAGGACTATATCCACAGTTAACAACAATATGTGATATAAGGACATTCATATCCATCTTGCTTTGGCACAAGACAAAGCAAGCTCAGGGGAAAGAAATATTAATGCAGTACTATCTTAGGTTGTGGCAGAGTAAAACTGAAAAATGCAGCACAGCTAGTGCCTCTTTGTGCAGTTATTTCCACTTTCAGAAGTTTGTCCCATTGCGAAAGTTTTCTCCTTTAAAATGGGCTGGCAAAGGTAATCCATTAATTCAACAGCACTGGAAAGTTAACATTTTTTCCCTTCATTAGCAAGTTCAAAATTGCATTTTATTTCCATTTTGATGAGATTTTTATGAGTTAGAAGAGATGAAGTTGAACCCCAGGAGCTTAATGGACCCAGAAAGATCACAGATACAGGATTGAATTCAATGAACCATGAGAGTTTAGTAAATTAATTAAATTTAAGAAAATAATGATTTTTTTTGTGTGTGTCTGCTGGATTAAAAACGCTAAAATGCAATGAAAAGTTAATTTAATGATAAAACTTTTTCCCCTAAATTCATTTTGAATTGATATTAAATAATTTCTGCAAAGCTTAAAAAGCAGAGAAAAAAAGAAGGAAGAAGACTTACAGAAAAATAATTATTAAACTCTTTTCTGATTCCCTACTGTATACTGAAACCATTTCAATCTAAGGACTGTCATTCTGAGGTTTGAATAGCTTCTTTGGGGTGTCAGTAGGATTTCCCAGGCCCACATTTTCCCTCAAGTCCTCTTTTGCTTGGTGGTGTTGCAGGAACAGCTCAGCTGTTGAGATGTGGCTGCTGACCTCCTGGACTCATAGCCTAGGATGTTCACATGTGTCTCTGATGCAAAGCCCTAAAGTAGCTCACAAAGCTACATGACCTGGTTCAGAAACTGTGGTTTCCCTTTCCAAGTGAAAAGGCTGAAGAGTTTAAATTCATTTATTAAACTCTTTCTGTCCCACTGGTAGGCTGGCTAGTAACATGTGCTATGTTCTCTGCTTGGTTACACACGAAGTTAGCACTTTTCAGCATTTCTTACGCTGTGTTGCAGACAAATGACAAAAATTAAATCATGAGGACTGTCTTCAGGCGCTTTTTGGAGATAAGAAGAGAAAGAAGGCAGCTCCCTGAAATCAACATCAAGCTGCTGATTGGATCTTACTTGCCACCCTACATTCCTCAACCCAGCCAGATGTGTGAACCTAGCAGATCAGTGAACATGTTGCAAAAAGAGCTACTTTTGTTCTCAACTTGGCACTTTTCTTTCTATTTTCTTTTTCACGCACAACATCAGGCATTGCAAAGCCATCTCTTCCATGTGCCTGAGCTGTAATAAATTAAACAGCACAGATAATTCCAGCAATTAGCAGGGGGTGTGTTATTGTCACTGTGGCAACTGGCACAAGCAAACCTGCCAGAGAGAAAAGTAAAAAAATAATTAATTTTGAAAAAGCAGAATTAAGTCAATTTCCCTTCCTGCTTCCCTTGCTTCCTTAAGAAAATACCATTAAAAAGAATGACATTTCAGAAGCCTGTCGTTATCGATGATATGACACATTCAGGTGTGGTCATTGGAGGAATATGACTTTATTCTGCATCCAAAAACAATGCATAAATTTCCTTTAAAAGAGCAATTGGCTTTGTCCTGTGATTAATGACCTGTCACTCAACAGCAGCTAACTAATCTTCAAGGCATAGCATCCAACAGAAAATTAATCAGTGACTGAGAATTAGTATAACCAAAACCAGGGGAGAAACATCTTAAAGCCTATCAGCAGAGTTATACATTGAAATCAATCATATGCTATCTTCAACTCTTACTGACAATCTTCACACAGCATTGCTCTTCAGTGGAGTTCAGGTAAAGAGATGGGCTTCAAGGTCATTTGATGTTGTTGATGTTTCTTACAGAAACCACCTACAAATTACAATATTTGGCCATGAATACCAGGCACCATTGATATTACTCAAGGGCTGTGAGTTCATATGACATGAGCTGCTGATGATGACTGGAGGTGTGCTCATTCTTCTTGACTAGATAAAATGATTGCTCAGTTTAAAATGCATGGAAGAAATTTGGTAGAAGATGACCACAGATATGGATTTAAAATAAATAACAAAAGGTGTAATGGATTGATTGTGTATGTAGGAAGGGGGACATTTTTGGATTAATTTGATGTGGAATTCAGAATCTCACTGTACATTTCTGGTCATGGATCCAGCTTAACAAGTTTAGTTCCTCTCATTCTGCGAGAATGGCAAATGCAGCTTTGAATTCATCTGCAGTTCAAAGCAATTGAGAGATTCGGGGGTTCAGTCAGGGGAATTCTGTAGAATTTACTTTTTGCTAGAAATCCCTCATGAAATAGCTGTAAATGAGACAAAGTTATTGGATTTCTGTCTGTAGCCAGTGAGAGGGGGGAAATCAGAAAAGAAAAGGTGCTGACAGTTGTAATTTAGTTGTCCATGGCATAATAAAAAAATCTTTTACTCTCTTTGGTTTCTGGTGTCTATTGTTGCTTCTTTTTTTTTTTTTTTTTTTTTTCCCCCCATCCTTACAAAGAACCCTTTGATATCTGGCATTTTCTCCCTAGAAGCCACTTGCAAAGCATGGTCAAGGAATCTCTTGATCCTTTGGAGCAGAGGCCCTTCTCTTGACCCTTAGGTCAAGGCAAGCTGAAGGGCTGGATCTGTCCTGGAGAACAGTTTTATCCCCTTCTGGAATGGCTGATTGCTGTGTAGGCAGGAGCATACATGTCTGTGATCTCTCAGTGCAGGTCATGCAGTCACTTAATCCCATCAGTCCAGAGGAGGAAGAAGGTCTGCTGCATTCAACAGGTTGGAGCTGGGCATGTCTAAGCTTCTTATAGTTTCTTCTAAGTGAAAGTTAGTTGTTTGCAATTCACTGTTCTTTACCTAATGTTTTTTTGCCACTAAGTGTATTGCAGTACAACATCCCAAAGGAGGCAGAGCTTCATTCTAGAGGCTGGGGTCTTAACAAATCTTGCAGAAGCAACAGGCTTCCTTCTTTGCTCTTGTAATTTCTCAGAAACATGTGGCTTGTGGCCTCCCCTACAAGGAAGGAACTGAAGAACTCAAGGACACAGGTAACTTGTTCATTCTTGTGGAAAGTGTGAAGACACTGACGCAAAAATCAAGACCTCCAAGCATTATCAGGTAATAATAGTTCAGGGGATCCTGTTTACATAGTGGTGCTGGGAATCATTGAACTAGTCCTCAGAATGAGTTTATTAGAACAAATAGTTTAATATCTTACCTCAAATCAGTACTTCAATGGCTGCAAAAAGCTTTGAAGCACTGCGTGGCAATTTGGAGAATGTTTCTGGACACAGTTTTTTAATTCTCTTTGGCAGTGTTAACTCACTATGTGTTCTTTCAAAAGCTCTCTAGGCGAATGTGGAGCTTCTGCCTTTTTTTTTTTTTTTTTTTTTTTTTTTTTTTTTTTTTGGCTTTAATTTACCTCCAAATTGAGCCAAAAACAGAAAGGAGACATTTTTACTTTGTTGGAACACGGCTAGCACAAGATCAGCAATTAGAATGATAAACCTGATAGTCATCCATTAAAATGAAGCCTGCTTGATAACAAAATACCTCAAATCAAGATTAACCATTCTTCCGAATCTAGATTCTTGGGGGAGGCAGAAGGAACTAAACAGTGAATCAGATACTGAGAGATTTTAACTGCTTGCTAAGGGTTGTCAGGGAATGCTGTAACTACACAAATAGGAGGTTAGAAATGCTTTTTCACCAGTCATGCCTGAGGAGGTTAGAGCAGGGCACGTCAGTTGAAAGGACAGTCATACGTTTCAATTCAGAATGGAGTGCGTTCGTTGATCTCTTATGGAAATCTAATCTAATATCCAGAAAATGCTCATGGCATACCTTGTGATGGCTGGGAAAGTCAGGAAGTGAAATGCATAGAAACACATTATTCTGGCAAGAGTTCTGTTTTCTAGTACTAGCTAAAGCAAAGAGGCCTTGAGGTGTATGTACTTGCATTAATGGACTTCATCCAAATAAGCCAACTCAGAATCAGTATGAATAGTCTGGAAAGGGATTGCCTTTCAGGCTTGGGCAATCTAACTGAGGCAACTTGACCATCAGGTACTCTTTACAAGAAGAAACTGGACTTCACAAATTCCAGAAAATGCAGCAAAGATGCCAAAGAAAGAGCCGGAATTGCTTTTTACTTAAGAGCTCTTGGGATCAGCTGAATGCCATGCATATGTGAGTCCTTTGGCTGCAGAGCATTACAGGGGCTATAACACATTGCTGAGAAACTAAGCACAGAAAATCTTGCTATTACATGCTCTCACAAAAGTGGTTTGCAGTCATCTCACAAAATGAACAGGAGTGTTCCTTTTGTACTGTAGCGCTGGCCTGGCTTCCTCAGTCTTGGCAAATTAAACAGGTCTGCCTGCCTGATCTGTAAAGCCTTCCACAGGGGGCTGCCTCAGCTGCAATATTACTACAAGACCTTTTCTTCTAATCAGTGCAATATCCACATGGTAAATTGCATTCATCCCCATTCAGGTTAAACTGAAAAAGGGTGCGGGTTTCACATATCACTTTAATTTGCCATCTCCTGCCTTCTGAACATTACTAGCAATTCTAATGTACTGCAGTCATGGAGGTTGTGCTCTATTTCTTACTCTGCTTTCATTCTCCAAGTGAAGAACAGGAAAGCAGTTTTTTTAAAGCCATTTATTTATTTTCCAATCCACAACTGTCTTCCTACAGAGTGAGAAGTAATGGATAGAAACTCCAATAGTCTATTATCAGACTGATGCTGAGAACAAAATGGGATGGATAAAGCTTTGATGGAGTCCTGAAAGTATCTGTAACTATCTGTAGCTAGAATTATACCTGTAGATTACTCAGATCTCTCTGAACATGTTACAGCATCTACGATGACCCCTACCATTTGCTGTATCAGGCTTCCTTACCAGCAAGCAGGATTTTGCTGCGAAGAAACAAGCCTGTATCTCATTAGAAGTCACTAGGAGTTTAACTAGTGTATAGCCATGGGATTTGGCTTCAAGTCTCTGGGTACAAAAATCAATGGATCTGGCATCTTCTTCTTGTGCTGACGGCCTTTAGGATGGGGAAAGGAGCACAAATATCTCTGTAACACAGCACAAATCACCCAAGGCATGAACAGTAGGGCCAAGCTATAGCCAGAGCTTGAGAGCTTGCCCGCATTCTATTGTTATGGATTTTCTTCTTATTGGGCTAATCACTCACAAGCAGGCAGATGCCATGCTCTGGGTTTAGGCCTTTTTCCCTTTCTGGGAAGGCAAACCAGCCACACCTTCTGCAAAGAAGAGGGGCTCACAAGACAGATGTCCTGTATGTATCAGTGGTGTGAGGTTTGTGAGTCACTCTCCCCATCCTCCATATCTGCCTGCAGCCCTGTCGCTGCGTTGCAAACTTATGTCCTGGGACTGGAGGGACCCTGTCTGTCCTTGGCAGTGAGGAACTAGGCCCTCAAGAGAGGGAAATGAGCTGTTAAGTTGCATACAGTTTACTTGGAACTGCTTTTTATATTCCATACCCCAGTGCTTTATCCAAAGTAAATTAAATGTCTCAAGCTCTGGTGCCCCCATCACTTTTCCTGGCACATTATTTTGCAGGCTAACTCATCTCACCATTTGAATTTTTTCACATGAAATTCAGAAGCAATTTTCCCTCCCTCCAATTGCTTAATTTCACTGACTAATTTGCTACATATTTCCCTTTCCTTTTGATACCTCCTCCCTCTACCTCCTGCCTCTTCCCGTTTCTTTGTATCAAGACAGTTAAAAGGAGGGTGGGTTACTTGCTTAAGATTATGTCTTGGTAATATGAGTAGGGGTCGGCCACTAATCTAGGTTAGAAAGCCGCAAACCTCTTTGCCACCAGCTTCCTGCATCCCTCTATTCACTTCCGTGTTCTTTACCACCTTTGTAATCCATAAAGTATTTCCCGAGGGAATTGAGAAGAAAATTCTGAGGGGGCTGAGACCATGGCTCTGGGATCCATGTGAGTATGAAGACACCACACTGGTTAGCACTTGATGTAGGGCCAAGAACCTCTTTTCCTTTTTTGGCTAGAAATATATCCTAGATATCACCATTTTTGTGCACATAATGAATGTTTCTTTAGATCTGATTCAATCATTAGAGAAGTTACTGTTTTGGTTGGATTTGGATGAGTTTTTTAAAGCAAAAGTCAGCATAGGGAGCATGTCCATGTAGTTTTGGCATGAAGATTTTTAAGAAACTAAAGGAAGCAATCAAAACAATTCCTAGAAATTATGGAAATGATGGGCAACAGGGACTATTGATTTCAATACTGTTGTATGGAAATGAGAATGGCCTATAGGCAACCTTGGACAACCAAACAGATTAGTGTTATTTACAAACCCATATGGTATCTAAATGTGGGGCTTTTTTATTAGGATCCCTTGAAAGAGATTGCAGTGGGTTTAGGACTGTATTTTAGGCATGCTATAACCTATGGGTTTAATAACAGTAAGTTGTTTTCTCTGTCTGATTTAAAGCCTACTTGTCCCACAAACGTATGGTAAATGGTTTTAATTAACACCTTAACAAAAGCAATTTTTCAGGTGGGGAGATTGAAGCATGGACTGCATTTAAAATTATATCTGGCAAAAGGAAGTATTTTTTATACTTGCTCTTCTCTCAGAACGTAATTTGTCACAGGAACTCATTGACACTAGACATCACCAATGAGAAGAATTTGATAGGAAGAACAGTAATATTTTGACAGCTTATAAACCCTCCATTGCACACCTATGGGGTGGAACAGAAAGTGTTAGGATATCAATCCCTATGCTTTAGAGCATAACAGCTTTCATTAATGAAGGCTTGGCCAAAAGTTGTCCCTGTATTATTTTGGGCTTAATTTACAGGGCTCTGAAAGGCTTCCTTTGAAGCTGCCAGTGTTTCAGAGATAGGAACACAGATGGCAAGAAGCCCTGCTCTGAGCCAGATGGAAATTTATGTTTGGTGGAGTTCTCATATAGGAAAAATATAAGGAAATGTATCAGGATGTTTGTGGTGTTCCATACAAAAAAGTCTAATCTTAACCTATGGCCAGTGCTGCAGCATCCATTGGATCTGCACATCCTTGAAGAGAGTATATCCACTGAAAGACACAGTCTTGGGGAATAGGTGTTTGAATTAAATGACTTAGTTCTGAAGTGGTTCAAGGAAAAACATGTCCCGCATGGAGGCCTGTAAAAATCTTGTCTGAAAGGAGTCTTTTGATATGCTAAAGAACCAGCTGAAAGATTTCCTGATAGATTTTCCTGTTGTCCTCACAAAATTAGTTGCAAACTTTTGAACCTCTTTTTCTTGTGAAAAAAGTGTTGCAGAATATGTCTGATTTTCAGAACTTCCGTCAGGTATATTGCTTTACTTTGCTCTTGGCATTTATCAAGATTTTTTTAATATATTTTTTAATGACCAATGCTGTTCTGTAACATAAATATCTCTTTTCTTTGCAGTCTTAATTTCCTGGCAGAATCAGTAATAAGCACACATTTTTTCCTTGGCCTTCACATTGCTGGGTCAAAGAAGCCAAATTTCACAAAAGATGTAGACTTTCTAGTTTTCACTACCAGAATAACCCGTGTTTTAGACATGTTTCTGAGTCATTGTTTTAAACATGCTCAGGGAACACAGTGATCCTTCTCCCTATTATCTTTGGCTATTAAAATCCAAATCCAATTCAATCATATTTGAAAGTCATAAGGGAAAGGGATCTAATTACTGCACAGTGAGAAAATTCATGTTAAATACCTTGTTTTGGCTGTTAGGTCCTCCTGTGGTGCGTAGCTAGACTGCGTATGTTAGGCTGAAGAGAGAAGCAAAGCAAATGCAAGCCAGCTGTCTGGAGAGTTTATAAATGGTTACTTGCTTTTGATAAGTAAAACAAGCAAAATCATCTTTTATATCATCATCTTGAAAAGAAGGAAAATATGAAGGATTTTGCTCATAACAGTCTCTACAGTCAGAGGTTTGAATACCCTGGGGATGCTCTGATGATATCCAGACAAATGGGATGACCTCAAGAAACAAGGGAACAGAAATGCTGCTCGTATTTTTAGATATTCTCTTTCTTAGCATCTGTTTTATCTACACCACTATTCAGACAACTGCATCATCCAAGCAAGGGAAAGCAATTTGGATAACCATAGGAAATGCTGAAAACAAATCAGGTGAAGAAACCTGTGAGGTCCTGAAAGTACAGTTGAGATTTCTGGTGGTGCAGAACAGGATGTAGAACAAAGGAGGATTCATAGTCATGTTCACAATTGCAAATGCAAAACAAAGAGGAAACTCATATTAAAAAAAGACAAAACAATGCAACAACAAGGGAGTCCATTGATCTGAAAACAGAATTTTTGTCTTTGTCTTTCATCTTGTTTATTGCCAGATTTCCATAATGGAATAGTTCAGAGTTACTCTGGCACTCAGTGCAGTTCAGTTCATTGCTGACTGTTACTTCCATGGGTTGGTCAATTTACTTGTTCTTTTCTTGTTATAGAGATAATATCAGCACTTCCTCTGTCTTTCCCATTCAGATAGCAATACTTTGGGTGCCTTATATACCTTATTGTTTCTCTGCTTAGAGCTGGGCATAAGAGGAGCCTGACATTTGATTTTCTTCTTTATTGATTTCTTACACAAATACTTCTTTGGAACTTCCCCAAGAATTTTGTCATCTCTTTCTGCTAAAACCATAGTGTTATCACATTGTTTTTATATTAATTTATTAGTAAAAATGTAGTTTCCTTTCTCTGTGTATCTGCACATCTCCATTTAATGTACGCTTCCTTAAAATTACAGTTGGATCATGCCAAGAAGGTGGGTGGGGTTTCTACTCATGGGGAATAATGAAAACCATTTTTTTATACAGTGTTTTACTCTTTTATAGCGTTGATGGAGAAGTGGCTGTGTCAAAACCAAAATGGGGCTACTGCTTCAAAGAACATCCAATGAGCAGGCGGAAGTGAAGGAACTCTTTATTCAGGAAACTACTAAGAGAACTGATACAGGAGTGCACAGGGTATGCATATCTAGAGTGGCAAAAATAACTCTGCAGGAGCTGTAATGACAACCAGCCATCAAGACCATGGGTTTATGAGCCATATCTATATTTTATTCTAGCATGCACAGTTATTCAGCTGGTACCTGATTGCAAGATGTTGTTTTCAGATATTGCCATTTGAGAACAATATGGGTATATATTGTATGTGCATGTCAAAACCTATTTTGAATATGGTTTCATTTTCTTACTGCAACCTACAAGGGAATAACAGACCAAGTATGAAGTTTAACAGCTGTTGCCATGATCAGAAAGTTATTTTCATAAGGTTTTGAAGAGACACCCAGAGAAAACATTGATTCATGTTCAGCCTTGTAGCAAGCATACAGGGAGCCTAGATTGATAAGCAGCTAAGACTGGTAAATCATAATGTAAATAAAAGCACTATTTTTCATGCAACTTATTTACAATGGCTTTAGTATGCTACATTTCCAGGGAAATATATGTTCTTGTCAGGAAACTTCAGGGGAAGTAAATGAGTTTGAATCACATGAATAGGTTTAAATGCCATGGCTGAAATTTAGTAAACTATTCTGCACTATCTCTTTTTCTTCATTAAAAGTGGAACATTTTTCTCTGTCTCTTAACATACTTCATAATAAGGCTGGATTACCCAGTGGGACACTGGGTAGGAGCAGCATCCTTTAGCTTTTCTGAAAAATCTCACATTTTAGCATTAATTCCTCATCATGAGTCAGAATCTGACTCTGAATCAATATGTAATGGAGTGTGGACCCACAAATATTCTTGCTGGTTTCTATTTATCTATGTATCATATAGTTTGGGACCTAGCTATCATTGCAGGATCTGAGCAATTTCCACAAAAAAATAAATGCATTAATATATGCGGTGCTTATAAAGTCTCCAACTTTCCCTTGGCCTTGGATCCAAATTTTGCTTATGGGAGAAATATATCATCAAGAATTTGGGAATGACAGAAGAAATTTGCTTTATGGCCCAAAAAAATGACTATTTCACAGGGATAGCATGCATATACATTCTTGATTCCTAGTGTCACACAGAAGCGACAAGATTACAGGAAGGTGTGGGAGACATGATAATAAATGCATTTCTGGATTTTCCTGGAACTGTAGACATGTGCAACTAGATGTGGCCGGCAGAAGTCACAATATTCTTCTGGCTGCAAGGAAGTAGAATGAACTACACTGAGGTCATCAATAGACAGGTATTTATATAACTTCTTAAATACCCTCAAAGAAAAGAATCTCACAACTTTCCTAAGGAAAAGTGAACAGCTTCCCTAACACCCACATCAAAGGTCTTCCTCTTTCTGCTTTTTGGAAACATTTCCTGCATTTTGATGTAATGCAGTTCTCTCATTAGGCCTTGCATTTCACACATGAGTTTTAGGAATTAGTATCTCATGAACTACCAGGTTCAGACCCACAGGACATTGGTCAGTACCAGAACCTGTAGTCCAAATTTTTTTCAGTTTGTCAAAATCCACGCTCAGCATTGGAGTTGTGTTTTACAAGGTGATGAACAAATACTGTGAGCAAATGCTCATGGGGGAAATCTCTCTCAGTCCCAAAGATAAGAGAACAGATAGCAGCTGGGGACTGAAATTAAATGAAGAAGGCAATACTTTGTGCAGTTTGGGCATTTATTTTTTTTTACTGGTAGTGGCTTCATCAGAAAAGGTGCAAGTCTTGGGGGGAAAGTTAAGAACTAGAGGCGGTCTTTAAGATTTCAGATTAGGAAAACCTGTCACCTCTTTACCAACTGTACAGGTCTTCTGAATCTAGAAAATATGGAAATCATTTTTTGATAAAACTTTTCTACCTGGACAGGAATGGCTCTCATACTCCTTCTTAGAAGATTATCACAAGCACACTAAAGACTTGAAGCTTGTATTGACATATAGAAACCAAACCACAAGTGAAACATTTTCAATTCATTGAGAAGATATATTGTACATGTACCAGAAAATTAATGATTACCAATTAAATTCATGTAGAAGATACTAGGATTTTATGAAGATTAATGACGTAATAAAATCTATACTGTAAGTTAGAAGGGGTGGATGGTTTTTGAGTCTTGAATGAACACATGTGATAACTGAACCTGACTAGCCATAGAGCTATTTACTAACTATTCTCACCTAAAATTTTCTGTGAAGAATCATTATGAATTTAGCAATATGAGTTTTCCTTTAACTGATAATACTTGCACAGTGTGTTTGATTTCCCAGCCTGTTTTGTTTTCCTAAAACTTGTGGGCAGCAGACAGGCTTTGTTATCAGCAGTTCCTTGTCACTTACAGGAGATGGAAGATGGACAGAGGCAAAAGAGAGAGCAAAAAAACCTCTGAAGGGTGCAAAGAAAAACATGAGTTCAATGATCTTCTTTTTGTATACTTCTGGAAGCACTGAATACCTTTGTCAAACTGTATTTAAATTGGGCAAGAAAAGTTCTTCGGGAAACTTTTTTGCTCCTTAGAGGTGTACATCAACCCTCACCTGCACAATATGAGCACGAGTCTTTTTACCTAGCAGACTATCCTGATAAGAAAGAGGCTAAGGGGAAATAGGGAAAGAGAGACATTTCTGAATAATCACCATTCACAATAGCCAATTGCTTCACCGTTCTTTGAAGCTGCAGCTAAATACATTTGCAAGAAGATGCAACTAAATATATTTGTTACATATTTAGTCTTTCCCCCAGATGAATCCTTCCCTATAATAGCCCATTTCTACCTGTGGATTAATAAGTATTGCACTACACAGGAACCCAAGAAATGTGTATATGTTTATTAGCTAGAACTCAAAAATGAGACAGCATTTTCAGATGAGTGATTGCAAGAACCAGGAGGTAATGGATATCTGCAGTACCAGTCCCTCTCTGCCTCAGTTGAAAGCCACTGTCCTTGGTTATATACGAAAAAAATCAATCACTTTTTCTATTGGCTTTAGGGTGAAGCAGACATCAGAGAGTTCAAATAATCTTTCACAGAGTGATCATTCAGCAAGAACAGGCACAAATTGAGATAAAAAATGCAGGTTAAAATCAACCTTACTTCAGGTGATGGAAAGTGTGGACATGTAGGATGGGATGAGCTATGGCTCATCTAGCTTTCGTCCCATTTTAGTTGATCCTTCATTATGCTGAGGGTTTTGACACACCACCCTCTCCTACCAGTAAAACTCCTGGATTACAAGACCAGATGAAAATGAAGGTCTCTTGTTTGAGAAGAAAGTAGAGGGCCACATATGAAGGAGGAGATATAGGAAATTGACAAGAAAAATGGTCTTTGCTACAGGCTAAGGAGTTTTTATTCTGATTTATATAGGTCTAGTTATAATGAGGCGTTGACTTATGCCTGAGACATTTTGGTTCTTCCTAACAAAAAAAACCCAAACAAATTTAGTCATATGAAGTAGAAAAAAGAAAGAATTACTATTTTCAGTGCACACAGTACAACTGTGCAACTCATTGGTTTAAGATATACTAACATCTTAGCTTCCAGTACAAGTGAAAAACATACAGGTTCTTTACATAGGGCATGAGAATGTTCAAAATGATGTATAAATTGATGCATAAAAGTGAAAAATAAATAGAAAAGTTTACAAGTCATGATGTCGTCAGCATTAAATGGGTAGGAATTAGACAAATTAATGCATAATTGTCAACTGTGAATTCACTTACACATTCCTCCTGAGAATATGGTACCAGACTTTGTGCGAGGGACAGGACACTGTACTAAATGGTACATAATTTTCTCCAGCAAGATGTTTTCTATGCTTCCAGTGATGTGGTCTGTCAATGAACAAAAAACTTGTCTCTCTAAATCTTGCATGAAATCTGCAACTGGATGCTTGCTGAAGTATAATGTAACTGCACCACAAAATAGTACGGTTTTCAAAATGCACAATATTCATAAGCAATGTGATGCAGAATGCAATAACTATTAATAAAGACACTCCACTGAACTGATTTTAGCACAATTAAACTTTTCTTTACCTTATTTCACAATCCATTTAAAATGTTCTGTTTTTCCTTTAATGGCAAAGTAAAATCTGAGTTTTAATAAAACACAGCAGCATAAATTCAAGGCAGCATATGGCACAGATAAATGGAAAGCATTATCAGGAAAAAGACAACAGCACCAAAATCAGAAATCCAGGCTGTGACTATGTAATTGATTTAAGTAGAAGAGTGTCTGTACCCGGTTAGCAATGAGAAACTGTCAGCAATGGGCCAAGTTACAGATTTTTGAGGTTTTTGAGAATGTGGTCATGGAAATCAATGCATCTTAATGGAAGGTAGCAGGGTAAGAAGAGAGTTTGTAAGAGGCTTACAGAAGCAGTCACAGTAGCTGCTATGTTGAGTTTTGATCTCCTTTTTTGGATAAAGTCCAGATCATTTCAATATCATTCCTCCTCCACTTATTTTCAGGACCCCCTTGTTTCAGGTGTAGTAACGCACTAAATGCAAGCCAAGTTGTAGTGTTACTCAGGGTGAGGTGCTGCCTATTTGCAGAAAACTCCTTCAGTGTCAGGGCTGCATAGCTGTATTGGCAACCATATTGGCAGAGAAGGGACAGCGGATAACAGCTGCCAATGGGTGAAAAGCAGCTTCAGATTTTCAATCTAAGATTCAGTTCAGAAGACCACCTTCCTCCACCCAGGAGCTTTATTCCTCCCTCTCCTGTGAGATGAAGAGTTGCAGCATTTAGGTAAATCACAGGTGTGGCAGTGGAGTTTCCTCTGCATCAGGTCTCTAACCCTTGAGCTTTATGAGATGGCATCTACTCTGGCAGAGCTTTGAAAAGGAATATAAACCATCACAGCATGTTAAGCATCTGGTCCAAGGCCACCTGTGTGATGCAGTTAAGGCTATCTGCCATTTAGTCATGATGATGTACATGTCCAGTCATGTGTCACATTTAAACTTCTGCTTCAATGTCTGTCGTGGAAGTTACATAGGCAGTGCAGTCTAAAAACTTGAATATTAATGAATTAACAGTCCTGAGACTGCAGTGCAAGGTGAAGGTTTATGAAACACAGGCCTACTTCTGTCTCTGAAGAAGGGTGGTTTGGTTGGTCATTGGATATGACCTGTTTTGGAAATGAAAGTTGCCAGTTGTAGGGCACAATAGCTTTGTTAAGTGATAGACGGACTGAAACTGAAGACAGAGCACATGACAGAAAGCATTTACAGCATTGCAACATATCAAGTCCTTGCCCATCAGCTGTGCCAGTGTGACTGAGAGCACAGATTCACTCTTGCTCTGGCTGCAAAATAAATGTATTAACTTAAACTGCCATGGTTTATGTTCCATTTGCTTTTCTAATGGGGGTAGGTCAGGAGTGTTTGCAAGGTCATTCCCGGTGCCTCAACATCTTTACTGACAGATGGCAACTCGATGAGCTGTGGTAACGCCATCATTTCCACTCATGTGCCCATATCCCAAGGAGTCCTGAGCACTCACAGCTCAGTAAAATCCAGGCTGTTACTGTGTCTCAAGAGAAACAATTATAAACGACATTGCTTCTTACCCCATGGGACAACAGTGAGCAGGCTACAGAAGTTGCCTGAGTTTCCCACTGTACCATAGCTCCTTTTGCAATTCATCACCATTGATGTTTTCAAACCTGTCTGTCTGACAGCCCCTGTTACAGTAGACAGGCTGTCTTGGAGATGACAGCTTGATCTGTATCTCTTTCACACCTCTTTAGGGCTAATTTTTGATGTGTGGTAGGTTTTGATCAACTGCCACCTCTCTTGTATGCTCAGCTAAACAAGCTATTTGATTTTTTTTATTGTGATGGGTAAATATGTCATTCATGTTGTTGAACATGCTGGCAACAGGAGATGTAAATATGTCATAGCTGATGGTTGAAAGCCTCAGTGATTATACTGGGCTTGAATTAAAGGTTATTTTTGTACTCCCTTTGCAGACACTGGCAGATGTTTTTGCTGCCCTTAAAATCCAAGAAAAATCTTTGGGACCATGTGAAATTAGCCACTATCTATAAATGTAAAATACACTGGTATTTTTCACATTCATGTGTATTTTTTGTTCACGTGAATGAGTATGACTAAAGAGAGAAGCAAGTAAGAATGCCTCTTCCATCAGATTCTTGAATTGACCAAGAGAAAAGGGGTTACAGAAACTTTCCTAGATGTTCTTGTCATAAACCCTACCCTGCTATTGCTTGGACATCCCAAGTTGCCCTGCAGGAATGAACAACAGAACATATTTTTCCCAAAAGTGGTGTTTAAAGAATCAACACTTCTTATGCTCCTGTCATTTGTCCGCAGGGGTAGAGATATCATGCTCACAGACCTCACCCTTAAAATGAGAGTGGAGAGGGAAAGGTAGGGCTGCTGTGTTGATGGACATGAGATTTTCTCCTTGCAAAGGGCTTTGTTCAGACTGTGGCTTGTCCAGGAGTCTTTGGGCCCTTCTGCTTCTAAGGGCTATAGGTCACAAATCACATATTTCACCTTCCTCTACTTCATCACTGTCATACAATATGGGCACTATACGCCGATTCCTTCATGGCCAGTCCTTGCTACATATAACATAGCCCCAACTGAGCTGCATAACTGCTGCTAACTGGCATCTGTCTTTATTTGACCACGGTGAATCTTTTATTTTGTTTCAAGATCAAAATGGGAGAATTTAGACTGAATCTTTAGCCCTTCTTCCAGTTAAGTGATTCTAAGAACCACTCACACAGGGTTTTCTTCTTTGCTTTATTTATATAATTTTCTTTGTTCCCATTTTCTTTGGGTTTTTAAAGTATTTTTGTTGCTAAAGCAAGAGTTAAAAATCCACATACAGTGCAATGTAAGGAATCAATATTCACAGTCTGTTAATGTTCCTTCTGACTTCTGATGTGAGAAATGGAAGAGCAACTCTATACTTTTAAGCTGATCGCCAGCCTTTGTTCTGGCCAGACAGTTTCCTTGTTGATAGGGTGATGTTTTGTGGCCATGTAAACTCCATATGTGTGCGTTTTTGACAAGCCATCAGGACTAACCATCTGGAGTGATATCTTAGCATATTTTTTTCACACTTAAAACACCAACCAGAGACACAAAATTCAGTGATTACTATGTAAAACTATGTTTTATATCAGCAAGGAATAAACGTGCTAAGAATGCTGTTAAACATGTTTTCCAGTTGGTAGAATAATTGAAGGTGATTATTGGGATTTGTCATAAGAACATTAACTGACCTAAGACCATATTGCTCTGGGAAAAAAGAAAATGGTTTGAACTTCATTAGAAAAGAATTTTTGGATGTGGCATAGTTAGTTAGAACTTTTTGATAAAATTAAAGAACTAGGATGGCCTTTCCTGTGACCACCATGTAGTCCCAAGAAGGCCAAATACAGATTTCTTTCAAGTGAGTATAAAGAATCCACTAAGGGATTCTGAATTTAGGGAGATAGAGGGACCTTGACACACTTGTGAGGTGAGCTGATGCCAACCTGATGAAGTTTAACCATGCCAAGTGCAAGGTCCTACACTTGGGTCGGAGCAATGCCAGGCACAGCTACAGGTTGGGCAGGGAAGAGATTCAGAGCAGCCCTGCGGAGAAGGACTTGGGGGTGTTGGTTGATGATAAAATGAGCATGAGCCACCTTCAGTGTGTGCTTGCAGCCCAAAAAGCCAACCGTATCCTGGGCTGCATCAAAAGGAGTGTGACCAGCAGGTTGAAGGAGGTGATCCTGCCCCTCTACTCTGCTCTCGTGAGACCTCACTGGGAGTGTTGTGTGCAGTTCTGGTGTCCTCAACATAAAAAGGACATGGCACTGTTGGAACAAGTCCAGAGGAGGGCCACGAGGACAATAAGGGGACTGGAGCACCTCCCATATGAAGATAGGCTGAGAAAGTTGGGGCTGTTCAGCCTGGAGAAGAGAAGGCTGCATGGAGACCTCATAGCAGCCTTCCAATATCTGAAGGGGGCCTATAGGGATGCTGGGGAGGGACTCTTCATTAGGGACTGTGGTGAGAGGACAAGGGGTAATGAGTTCAAACTTAAACAGGGGAAGTTTAGATTGGATATGAGGAAGAAATTCTTTACTGTAAGGGTGGTGAGGCCCTGGAATGGGTTGCCCAGGGAAGTTGTGAATGCTCCATTGCTGGCGGTGTTCAAGGCTGGGTTGGAGATAGCCTTGGATGGCACGGTTTAGTGTGAGGTGTCCCTGCCCATGGCAGGGGGTTTGGAACTGGATGAACTTAAGGTCCTTTCCAACCCTAACTATTCTATGATTCTATGAGATTCATTCAGAGAGAATGGATTCCCCCCATACTCCTTTCTGCAAGAGTGTAATAGTATGTTGGTTTTTTTCTTTTTCTCTTAAATACTGATTACCAACACCCTGGGGATGTTCTCAGAATAAAACCATAGCTTTGGGTGCCTTTGGGGACTAACTATTATTAGGAAATGTTCAATAAGCCGTGACAGTAAGCAATACCCATTTTTATCTAAGGCTGTCCAAGGATCCATGATTTGTCAATCAGTAAATTTTAATTAAAGTGTGCTACTGCACTAACTAATTGGCCATTGTGCTATCAAGACCCATGTTAGTGAATTTATGTCTTCAATGAGGAATAAATTTATTTTTCACAGTGGGAACCCATTGTTCTGATTTTGTGTTTGTATTGCATCTATCATGACAGGGTCTTGATTTCACTTTTTGGTCCATTACTACAGCATAAATATTACAATAAAATAGAGCACTATAATTATCCCCCACCATAATTTCCCGTGAATGTCTTTGCTGCTTTTACTGAATAGATTGCAAAGTATGTATCCAAAAAATAAGACAACCATATTTTCCCACAGCTTTTTGAAACTGTCCCTTAAAACATTTCTGTTTGGAATCCGACAGTCAGGCTTTGTTTAACCTGAGAAAGCCCATAAGGCAGAGCAGCTGAGTTATGCCAAACCAAAGGCAGTGTGGAAATTATTTTGCTTCATGATTAACCCCCCTTCCAGAGGCTGAATGAACAGATATGTGCTCAGCAGAGGTCTGCAGGAGCTGGGGTATTCAGTTCCTCTCAGGATTCACCCAGAAATTCACACAACTGGGCTAAAAGTAAGTCAAAAAAAGGAGTCCCGAGATCAGATGAGAGCAGAAGTAGGCAGTGTTGGAGAAAATCTCCACCTGTATCTCTGAAAGGCAGGGGTCAGTGAAATCTGGGGACTGGGAAGAAGGCCAAAGACTGGGATGTGGGTTTGACTGGACACTCAAGTTCCTTGCAGCATCTTTACAAGTGTTGCTGAATGGAAACATCCTATAGTTCCTTCTGTGGGTATGCTAAGTGTGCATTTCAAGTGGTGTTGCAATCTCCCAAGCCCTTCAGTGGAACAGAATAAAGGACTGTGCAGCCATTTAGGAGTTTAGGTTGCAATCCACAGAAGCCATTAATTGAATATATTTTTGACAAATGTTTGTAGCAGAGATCTCTCCTCCTTAGTATCTGCATCACTGTTGGCTATTGTGTTTATACATTGTGCATCTTTTTTAAACAGCATTCTTATTTTTATGGCACGTCTTTTCACCCTGGTACTCCTACTTATTCTATATATTACAAGCTTTTATGTAGTGCTTTACTAGTGGATAGGAACTTTGGAATTGTTGAAACTAAAGCCCTTTTGCCATAGTTTATATTTTCAATTTCTTGTGTTTGTTTTCATTAATCATGGCTTTCTTCACAGGTGGTTTCTTTTATTACCTTATTATTGATGCGAGTAAAACACAATTTTTTCCCCTCTCATACATTTACTTTTCCCCATTTGAGTTATGCCTGTTCCATTTATAAATGGCTGTGCCTGCAAGGCATTTGGGCACTTAGATGAGAAATGCTGATGCTGAAGTCAGAGCTTTGAGACACACTCGTGTCCATTTGCGGTTAATTTAAGCAGCCTCCACAGCTCATGGATTTCTATCTATCTGCATCCACATCTCTGGGTAGTTGTGTTCTGCTTCTTGCATCGCAAATAGGAAAAAAAAAAAAAGAAAAAAGAAAGAAAGAAAAAGAGAGGGAGGAATATACAAGAGTATGAAGAGTATAATCAGAAAACAAGTGAAGGGGCAAAATGGTATTGATGTAGTGCTTTTTTCTCCATTTGCTGAAAGAACGATGTCCGTTCAGCTTTGGGAGAAGACATATTACAAGTGTTTGATAAATGAGCATAAAATAAGGTATTATATATACAAGGCAAAACTGGCTATATGCTTGTGATTTTTTCTACTGGTAGGAGTCACTCCAGAGCAAAGAGTAGAGAAATATTTAAAAAGACTCTTTCTTTTGTCCCCCTCCCCAAAGGTTGTAAACAATATTAAATAGTAAAACTCATTGCCTCGTGTTCCAGATCATAGGCATACTTGAGGCTTTGCAAAGCATCCACTTACTTATTCCATTAAAGAGAATCATAAAACTAATTAAATGAAAAAACAAACCCCAAAACGCAGAATTCCACTATACTCTGCTCTAACTTCTACTTTGTCCTCTTGGTGTTGAGCAAAAGCTCTAGAAAAATACAAGGTGATTGTGCTGGATCTTACTGTACTTTGACACACTCATCTAGAAGGACTCTTCTCACCAACTTTGGGGATGGGGCAAAAAGGGGACGTACAGGGTTACAAGAGAGAAGGAAAGGGCTATGCTTGCTGCAGCAGGAGTAACAATCTGAACTCCAGCTCATGGGGGTGTTAGAAGAGGTTTCTGCAAGCTGCCCCAAGTCCTTCAACTAAGCTTGCTGGTAGCTGACAAGACAGGGCTGAGCCACACACTTTGTTCATTAATAATAATCTTGTACTGACTTAAATATCCAAGGGTCAAAATGTAAATGAAGCCAACAGTCAAAACTCAGATCCCCTATACTGATTTCCCCTTATAACCTGTGTCACAAATCAGTGACCTTCATGTTCCCAGACAATTTGCTCCATGTATTTCAATCACCTATGAAAGTTGTTCCTCCCTTCCTGTTACAATTACTCCTGAATTCTGGGCTTGACCTGTCAAAACTGAATTAAATTCTCCTTTTTTTCTTAAGCAGGTTTGGATCAGGGTCTCTGGGACAGGAATGGCAATTGAATGGGAGTCTTTGGGTTGGGGAAGGGGAAGAGAAAGAGAGGTGAGGTGAGGTGAGGTGAGGTGAGGTGAGGTGAGGTGAGGTGAGGTGAGGTGAGGTGAGGTGAGGTGAGGTGAGGGGAGGGGAGGGGAGGGGAGGTGAGGAGGGGAGGAGAGGGGAGGGGAGGGGAGGGGAGGGGAGGGGAGGGGAGGGGAGGGGAGGGGAGGGGAGGAGGGGAGGGGAGGGGAGGGGGGGAGGGGAGGGGAGGGGAGGGGAGGGGAGGGGAGGGGAGGGGAGGGGAGGGGAGGGGAGGGGAGGGGAGGGGAGGGGAAAAAAACACAGCTGCAAATAAACTTGGGTTTCTCAACTGATGGCTCTTGTAGAAGTGTATATAGGGCCCCTTGCTGTACAGACTACTTAAGACTTGTCCTCCTTTCTTTTTCCTCTTCAGTCTAATTTGAGAAAAGCACATATTTTTCTCTCTTGATGCAGGAAGTGGCACATTTTTCATCTTACAGCAGCATACAAACCAAAACCATTAAAACAGCCAGAGACCATCAAAAGGCAGCATGGCAGGACCATAAAAATAAGTCCACCTCTGGCCCAGAAAAGGCCCAATTTTATTTTCTACCTGCCATGTTGCCATAACAAATTGGAACACCTTTGACCATATCTGCAGACCTGTGGGAAGGGCATCCTTATTTTGTCATCCAGGTTCAAAAAAAAAATGGAGCTCAGCCACTGTGGAGTCAAGCTCTTATTTTTTCTTTTTTCCTCCTCCTTTCCGCCTCCTTGTCCATTATTAATCAGGAGATTTACTATTGCTCGGGCTGGATTTTTATTGCACTAGCTACCAGAGTCCGATCTTGCCTGCTTGCAGAGTCTGTAGTAAAGCACTTCCCTTCTCTGCTAAAGGTAAAATCTGATCCTAAATGAAAACTCAAGCTAGACATATTTGTTGCTCTCCTAATTCTTACTATACTTATACCAAACGATTTCATGAATGCTGGAGGATATAAAGATGGCTTGAGATCAGTCAGGAACTGGCTTTTGGTAGGAAAAGGTTCTAATTCCTAGCCATATCTTCTTCACACTTTTTTAGTTGAACAAAAGCATAAGTGTTATCATACTGTTAAACTGCATTGCCACGTGCAAGGCACAGAGTAACACAATGTTTTGTTGAGGTATATCACTTTGGAAATGTGTCTACAGGTATTGAAAGAAACGTATTCCATGCGAAAAATGCAAATGACATTTTAAATGAACATTTCAAAACTTTGCATGAGCTTCTGGCTGACATCCTAGTCTGTACTGGAGTGAACTGTGCTGTATCCTTCCATTGCACTAGAGTGACCTTAAGCCACTCTGTGTCCTCTCCTGTTCCTCTTCTGCTTTTTTGCTGTCTCCATTTGTACAGGTGCTAGGATGTGATGGGACTCTAATTAGGCTCTGCTGTCATAGAAATAGGTAAATAAAAGGGAAAAAAGGTGTTTGTTTTACTTGAGTAATCTTTAACCCTCATGATGATGGAGAAGAGTTTGAAAGTCCTTGAGCCCAGAACCTAAAATCCAGAAAGCAAACCAAACAAACCTCTCCTCCCTTCCTTTTTGAAGCCAGTTCTGTGTTTTGAGAAGTCTTGATTTTCAATTTTACTGAAGCTGCCGTCCAAGGAGCTGAGGTGAAAATCAATTTTAGTTTAGCTTAAAGGCAGAATGGTCTATGCATGGAAGACAAGGACAGACATTTCTGCACTTTTCTGCGAAGACTGGACAGCCAAGAGCATGGCTCTGCATTGCTGTCTCTATTTTGGAGAAACTTCCCTTCTGCTGGACAAGGCATGTGTTGTGGTTTAAGCCGTAACTCACACAGTTTGCTCATTCACTCCCCCCACTTTCTTCCTCCCAGCTCCCGGGGGGGTGAGGAGGAAAATCGAAAGAATGCAACTCCTACAGGTTGAGATAAGAACAGTTTAGTAACTAAGGTATGACACAAACCACTGCTGCTACCACCAATAATAATAATGACAAGAGAAATAGAAGGAAAGAGAATACAACTGCTCACCACCCGATACCAAGCCTGACCCAGCAGCGAACCCCCACCCCCTTCCGAGTCTCTGCCCTCTGTTTTTTACATCCTGAGCATGACGTGCTGTGGTATGGAATACCTCTTTGATCGGTTTGGGTCAGGTATCCTGTTTCTCCTTCCTCCCGGCTTCCCCCCTCCTCCCAGGCAGAGCATGAGGCTCAGAAAGTCCTTGGTCAGACCAAAATATTACTAAGCAGTAACTGAAAATATTGGTGTTATCAGCGCTGTTCTCAGGTCAAAAGTCAAAAACACAGCACTGCACCAGCTACTACGAAGGAGAAAAATGACCGCTACTGCTGAACCCAGGACAGCATGGAAAACCCACTTGAGAAGGGTGCCGCTCTGTCAGTAAACAGCCATACTGACATGGTCGGCCTTAACAGAGCTGCCAATGTGCAGAAGTGGATCTGCAGCCATCTGAGTCAGGTAAAGGTCCAGCTTCCCAGACATCTTAGGTGCACTGCTGATTAAGGCCAGCAGTATATCTGGACCTTATGTAAAGGAAAAACACCTCCAGGCTACCTCTTAGCATTTCAAAAAGCACAGGCTCATCCTGTAATTCTTCGGTGTGGGTGAGAATCAAAGCATGTGGGTGAATCCTTATTGCTGCAGAGACAAGAGCTGGGTGTTGCACAGGCAATACACTGCTCCAAACATCTGTCCCTGCCCTTCCCTTGGTCCAGCAAAGGCTGGCTGTAGACTAGAGATTGGGCCCTGCTTTGTCATTCTTCATCCAGCCTGGGAAGATCTGGCACAACACAGTTGTCAGCCAGATTGGCTCTGACAAGTATCATATGCTTTACTGCACCCGTTAATTGCCTGCTTTTCTCACCAGCCTTGCTGCCATTCATCTCAAAGAGAAGGTGTGAAAGCATCTTTGCATAGCAGCCTAAGAGTCAATAAGCAGTCAGATTTGCCAGGTGTAACTGTTGCTCAGCAAACTGAGGGGTAGACAGTCTTTTCTTTACACAGCCGAAGATCATCTCTGTCCCCTCTCTCCTTCTTGCAGCTTGTCCTGGATGTGCCATACAATAGCTGCTGAGCACTTTTTTTAAATAATTTCCCTGCAGTTGGAAGATGCCCTGGTGCTCACATTACTCACATTTGTCAAAACCAAGCAAAGATAGTCAAATATCTCTCTGGAGTCCTGAGGCTTTGGGCTGGCTTTCTGCATGCTGTATTTGGCTTAAAGAACCCTCTGGCTCTGTGTTTTAGGATGAAGATATTTGCATGTCTGAGTGAGGAATACTGACTGGACTGGACTCTTGATCACCATTCCTGCTCCGCTATGCTGTAAGAAACTTGTAGGATCAAATTAACTTTCGGACTACCACACAGTTTTGCACCAGTTTTACACCAGCCTCTGATTCTTACTTCACATTAATGACCCAGTTGACCCTGGAGCTCACTTCGGATCTGCTCTCTAGCATAATATCTTTACATAGGATGACTTTCAACTTCTATAATTTAACAAAGTACAGATATTAAGATATTTGGAGCCTTAGCTTGCACACATGGAAGTCAAAGGCAGTTATTAGGTGCCTGTGTTGAGTTAGGTACCTAAATAATTTGAGGTCCTCTAAGGTGTATGCCTGTTCAGGTTAAAATGTTCTTAACTGCATAGTTACACAGCACCTGGTCCAATATAGCCCTGATCATAAATAGACTTGTGAGAGAAGGCATGGGTAGAACTCCTGTTATTGTATGCCAATCCTACTGTATAATTAATAAACACATTTCCTCTCATGAGGCTATTTAGTAGTTTTTAGTAGGAAGTTTCAGGGCAATTTTGTTATACGTCAAAGTAACTTTCCCTGTAATGTAAAGTATCATTTTTACTGAATTAGATATTTGAGGTGGAAGATCACAGTACTCCCAGCAATTAACAGCTGGCAAGATATCCCTGAGCAGGGCCAGTACCCCTTCTACTGGCTGTCATCAGAGGATGCCATAACACACACTGTAGGGAGCTTTGGCTTGTGTATTGGCATATACTTTTTAGACATCCAGGTTAATATAGTGGGAGGCTAACAGGTTGCTGGCGTTGGGCTGTCGTGGTTTAACCACAGCCAGTAAGTAACAACAGGGATATCTGCATGCAGATGCCTGGATACAGTAGGGCAAGGAGGAAATAAGTAGAATACAAGGATCAAAGGCAAAAAGGGACCAGACCATGAATGCTTGCCATTCCTAGTTCCTAGACTAGGCTATGGTTAGGTGAATCTGGCCTTTCATTATGCCCCCACCCTTTAGTTACACTCCTGCCTGAAACATTTTCAGTAATCAACAGATGTGATTTCCAGGCAGCAAAACAGAAGAAATGGCAGTTACAGATAGGGCGAGATTTCAGATCTGATGGGTTTAAAATTGCTAGTGCCTAACATCGGATAAAAAAAAAACCCAAAACACCATGGTGCCAGGCAGGATTTGTTTGGATGAGTAACCCCCAACTCCACTGATGGCTGTCTTGTTTCAGGTGTGTACCTCCAGCTAAGAAGCTGTAAATTATTTACCAAGGCAGCAAATTAATGCCAAGTAGCACCAGCACCTTAATGCTCAGTGAGTCATATATAAAACATGCATCCTTCTGTGAGGGTATGATGTGCTGATGGAAAGCAGCCTCAGGAGGGAAGGACTGTGGGAGATGAGGAGTTGGGTAGCAGATGTAGGAATCTTCAAGAGAGCTGAATAATGGGGGAAGTGATTGAAAGTCAAGCTTCCCAGGTGCCCTGTGAGTTACCATGATGGGAGGGAAGGAGAAAAAGTTAAATAAAAGAAGCAGCATCACTTTTAAGTCTTTTCAGCAAGTACTGAAGATGAGGCTGGAGAGAATGGCTTCTGTTATTGCTTGCTTCCAGGTATGTTTCCTATGCATATGGAGTCCTTGGCTTTCTGAAACAGCAGTAGGAATGCCAAGAGGCCCTGGTCATTTGCTGGGGAGTGAAATATGCTTTCAGCTCCTCATTTGCCTCTCCCTGAAGGCTCTGATTTCAAGTGTGCTGAGCTCTAAAGCACTTCTGCTCTGAAGGCAGTCACCTCACCAGTGTGAGCAGTTCTCAGCTGTGCTAGTCCCTGAAGCTCTTGCACATCTCCTAGTGGAATTCCCCTCAGGGCCTGTAACATGAAGATTTTTAGCCATCTCTGCCTTATGAAACCCCTAAGGTGTTGCTAGGTTTTAAAAAATCCTCTGTCCTGGGACAAGTCATTGTGTCTTTGGCTGTGTTTGGAGATGAAGCACTCATGAATTTATCTCTTGAAATAAGAAATGAAGCATCCCTCCGTTTGGACAGGGTTTCTCAGAGTCCTCAGGGTTGCCTGAAAATTGTATTTTATTGAAATGTCTTTGCAAACAAATCTGTCCTTGTGCCAGACAGATTTTGGGGCAAACCACACAAGCCACTTTGAAAGACTGCACAAAAGTTCTATCAGACATCCAGCAGGCTGTGGATCAGCAGAACAGGTCTGATTTAACATTGGAAGGAGGCAGCTATTTATCTGTGCCACTAATGTTCTGCCTTGCCGCTAGTGTAATGTTGCCCTAGGGTTTATCTTTCTGTCCCTTTGCTCAAGGGGGGTTACCTATAGCAAGGAGGTGAAATTTCACAGCAGGGTGTGAGCATTAAGAGTGGGGGATTTGCTCTGTGCTCCCCAAGTACAGGTGCCAGTCACTGACCAGGGTAGCTTTGCCCTTTTCACCCCCACAATTCTCAGAATAATTTCCAAATTGTCCACATGACAGTAGCTGAGGAGGGCACTTCCCTGCAGTGTATTCGTATTGTGTGTGGGTGTGTGACAATCATCCAAAGAGCTTTTTAAGTGTCTGGAGACTTCCCACAGATGTTACAGGCTGGGAAAATATTTCACAGAAAGGAAACAATAGACAGTCAACTCATTGCAAAAGGAGTAAAGAGGATACTCTGCATACTCAGAGAACTTCAGAGGTAGACTTTCTGAGAGCCAGTTCTGAAACACTACAGTCAGTGTTGCTTAGTCAGATTTTTTGGGCCCCATTTCTCTCTGCTGTCAAACCAAGCTTTTGCAGGAATACTTGAGCATTAAGGGGGTAATTAAACTTGACTCTGTCCTCACAAATAAGGTTGGAAGGGTAACACTTGTCAGTGTCATAGTTTGCAGCTGAGGCTTATGTGGGCAATTAATTCCTCTTGCACTGCCCTCGCATAATTTTCAACAAGTTCTATGTGGGTTGTAATGAAGTTGATGATTACTGGTGCCTGTGCCTACTTAATAAATTGATGACAATAGCAAATGTTTGTACATCCTTCATTAGGTGATACAGAAATGACTTCACTATGAAGTTGGGATTGCTGGAGCTTGGCAGCTTTGCTGGAGGGGTGGGCATGGGGGTTAGTTATTGAATACGTTATGTGTGCAGTACAGAACTCCTCCTATCACCTCCTGGAGCTCTCGACCTTGTGAGTATTCACTGCTAATTTTCTCCAGCAATAAAGAGAGGAAAAAAAAAAAGAAAACAAAAAAATTCTAGTAGAACAAAAGTAACTTTTGATTTTGAAGAGCTTGAAATAATATGTTCAGTTTCCTCCCCCAGGATCAAAGGAAAAGTAGAAACCTGTTCACTGTCATTTATGTCTCCTCATTTTAGAAATGCGATGTGTTATCTCCAGTACAAGCATTTCGTGGGATGTCTGGAGACCTCTTTCATCTAGCACTGGGCAAGAAAATCTCAGAGGATCTGTAAGACCTTCATTATTCAAATCCAGCAGGAAGGTACACTCCTGACTTCTGAAAGGGATCATATTAAACAAAGAAAGAGTAAACTGAGGATTTTTGCTTTTACTCCTGTCAATATTTTTGTATCAGGATCCTTTGAACAGTTCAGTACACCTGGTGCGCTCCGATTTAAGAAGAGCATACTTCAGCTATTTTTCCCCATAGTTTTAAGTATCCTGAATTTGTGCAGTGAAAGGTACTGCATTCAATTAAATAGTCTTAAAAGTGACAACCTGAGCAAAGAGGGCACTACTGTGAGTTGTGATTGTCATGTATTTTCCTTCTTCCTCAGACCTCCTGGGTCAAAACTCACTGGAGAGAAAAAAAAAAAATAAGGCAGTAAGAATTTAAACATTCCTGTTTATTCCTTCTCTGCTTCACCAAAACTTTTTCCTTCCTATGATTGTGTGCAGTGGACTCACTTATACTCTGTACGTAGAGCCCATTACATCTCATTTTCAGACCTAAGTTATCTCCAGGAGGATTACCAATACTTGCTCTGATACAAACTTATCAGTAGCATCCCAGTTTTTACCACAAGTTTATTTGTTTTACTCTTGAAGAAATACTCCCCTAAAGTATTTGATGTCACTAGGGTTATTCCAGACTTTAACAGCTGGGACCATAAGCTAATGTTGGTATTGGGCTATCTTCAGAATGGGTGCCTTTCGGCTGCAGAAATGCAAAGCTGGCAGTCTATGAAAGATCACTGACTGTAAAAAAACCTTGATTTTGTCCATACTTGAGTTTCATCCCTTTCTGATGCTGTGCTCAAGTTCTCTGTCCTGTAATAAAACTTGGGTGCTAGATCACATGACCAACAACATAATTAAATACATAATTTAAGTACTTTAAATAAGTAGTGTACTCAGGATGTATGAAACAGAACAGATTTTTTAATCCATCATGACTATTGCATTATCGATCCCACAGCTCACTAATTTCTATGTGGCAATAACTTGTGACAGTCAATTCAATGGCATCCCATTCACTACTACTATTTGCGCTGTAGCAAAAGAAGAATCTGAGATGAATGTGGTATCAGGGTCTAACTATTGTCATTAAAGTCACACTAACAGCATGGCTGAGTTGATTTTTTTATTATATTTTTTTACTGTTTAGTGACATGGGCACTGAACTATCTTTTTTTTCCCTTCATTCTTCACTTTGGAGATACAGTTTACACAGGAAAGTTCTGAAACATTTTGAGGAGACAGAAATGATCTCCTGGAGCAGTGCTCTGCTCTCTTTCTCCTGATATAAATGTACTCAACTTCTTTGCCCTGTTGTAATCTTAATGGTTGTCCAGTCTAGGTCGTCTTGGTATTTTTATGAGCCAGCAGAATTATAGCTTAGTTTATAGACCATTATTCCTGATGGCTCCTTCCATTTTCAAGGAAATGTATATGTTCTGTAAATGCAGCTGCTGATCACACAGCCATGTATAAAGTTCTGAACTATTTTTTTTTTTTGTTAATAGGAAACAGATTCTCAAGAGCTAACCTGATTGGTTCTTCTCCTTGTCCTTATTGGAAACTAGTCATGAGAAAAAGAGAAGTAATGGAAGGGCAAGGGAAGCGTTCTGCCTTAGAGAATGTCCTTGTCTCCAGAAAACCTGAGATGTATCCAGGAGGGTAACGTAAAAGTTGAATCTTCAATCTGTTCCTTTTATATCCTATTCTCACCAGGCTGCTTTCAATCACAGAAACTTTCAGCTATGTCTTTTTTTAAGACCTGGTTAGAAAAACACATGCGGAGTGTGAGCTGGCCAGAGCTACAACATTGATGGGCTTCAAATGGACAAATCTGTCATTTCTCCTGCCTAGTTGAGAAATTTAAGTGGCGCTTTCTCCCTGCTCTGATTTTCATGGTCTGTTGCTCCATCATAAAAGAAGGATCAATTAAATTGCAGCTGATAGAGGGCGGCTCAGAGAGTTGTCTCTATTTGAGTCATCCCAGGCAGGTACTGGCAGCAGTGCCAAAATACGGGACGTCCATGGACTTTAGCCAGCTCACAAATGGGATATTCTGCTACAGGAACCCAGCCTACAACTTGACAGCAGCTCTGCTTTCCTTGAGGACCTCTTATGGCTGTGGTTCTGCTATATCCTAATTAACCCAGCGTAGGGATTGCCTGGCTTTGTTATCTTCAAAAATGTGTGACCAAAACTTTGTGGCTGCTATTCTGCTCAGAGAACAGAAATAGTATCAGCATTGGCAGCTACAACTGAGAGCACCAAGTGCACTGTGCATTTTAGCATGCGGTTGCTGTCTAAGGTTGAGAAATCTGAGGTAAGTAGGGGAGCAGGATTTTCCCCTGCTTTCTCATGGTGTCAGTGGCATGAATTAAATGCTTGTATTCTTTTATTTTCTTAACAGCTGTCTGATGCTCTGGTCTTCCTTCTTACAAACTTCTGTTATTGCTTAGAGAGTAAGAAATAATAAAGACTTAAAGTGGCAGTACAATCTGTTTTAAACAAACCACCTGGAAATCATTTCCTCCTATTAAAAATGTTTTTCACAATTTTAGAATGCAGTTTTTGTAGGGATACTTCATTGCCCCATTTTTCTCCAGGGGTTATTGCAATTCCTGGAAATCTTTTGAAATCTGTGCTATGCTACTGCATGACTAAAAGACTGTGCTAGGGAGAAGAAAATGTGTGAAACATAAAACATCGTGAAACATAGCACACCATTTCCAAAAGCCTTCCTTATTTTAACATCCACTAACTACCATGATATAGACTCATGTGCTGGGTTTGGCTGGGAGAGTTGATTTTTTCCATAGTAGCTAGTACAGGCTATATTTTGGATTTGTACTGGAAACACTGTGGATAATTCAGGGATGTTTTTGTTACTCCTGAGCAGTGCTTACACAGAGTCAAGGCCTTTTCTTCTTCCAGTGAGTAGGCTGGGGGTGCACAAGAAGCTGGGAGGCAACACAGGTGGGACAGCTGACCCTAACTCACCCAAGAGATATTCCATGCCATATGGTATCATGCTCAGCATATAAAGCTGGGGAAGAAGGCGACAATAGGGGATGTTCAGACTTCCGGCGTTTAGTCTTCCCAAGTAACCGTTATGTGTGGTGGAGCCCTGGTTTCTTGGGGATGGCTGGTCACCTGCCTGCCCATGGGAATTGGTGAATGAATTCGTTGTTTTGCTTTGCTTGCGTATGTGGCTTTTGCTTTACCTGTTAAACTGTTTTTATCTCAGCCATGAGTTTTCTTACTTTTACTTTTCTAATTTTCTCCCCCACCCCACCAGTGGGAGTGAGCAGCTGTGTAATGTTTAGTTGTCCGGTAAGGTTAAGCCAGAACAATACAGTATGATTCAAGTGAGCACTTTACTCCCACATCATAGAATCATAGAATCATAGAATAGTTAGGGTTGGAAAGGACCTCAAGACCGAGTTCCAACCCCCCCGCCATGGGCAGGGACACCTCTCACTAAACCATGCCATCCAAGGCTATGTCCAACCCCACCTTGAACGCTGCCAGGGATGAAGCATCCACAACCTCCCTGGGCAACCCATTCCAGGGCCCCACCACCCTCACAGTAAAGAATTTCTTCCTCAGATCCAATCTAAACCTCCCCTGTTTAAGTTTAAACCCATTACCCCTTGTCCTCTCACCACAATCCCTAATGAAGAGTCCCTCCCCAGCATCCCTATAGGCCCCCTTCAGGTATTGGAAGGCTGCTATGAGGTCTCCACGCAGCCTTCTCTTCTCCAGGCTGAACAGCCCCAATTTTCTCAGCCTATCTTCATATGGGAGGTGCTCCAGTCCCCTGATCATCCTCGTGGCCCTCCTCTGGACTTGTTCCAACAGTTCCATGTCCTTTTTATGTTGAGGACACCAGAACAGCACACAATACTCCAAGTGAGGTCTCATGAGAGCAGAGTAAAGGGGCAGGATCACCTCCCTCGACCTGCTGGTCACACTCCTTTTGATGCAGCCCAGGATACGGTTGGCTTTTTGGGCTGCAAGCGCACACTGCTGGCTCATGTTCATTTTTTCATCAACCCACACCCCCAAGTCTTTCTCTGCAGGGCTGCTCTGAATCTCCTCCCCGCCCAACCTGTAGCTGTGCCTGGGATTGCTCCGACCCAAGTGTAGGACCTTGCACTTGGCATGGTTAAACTTCATTAGGTTGGCATCAGCCCACCTCACAAGCGTGTCAAGGTTCCTCTGGATGGCATTCCTTCCCTCCAACTTATCAACCGAACCACACAGCTTGATCTCATTGGCAAACTTGCTGAGGGCACACTCAATCCCACTGTCCATGTCACCCACAAAGATGTTGAACAAGACCGGTCCCAACACCGATCCCTGGGGGACACCACTCGTTACTGGTCTCCAGCTGGACACTGAGCCACCGAGCACTACTTTTTGTGTGCTGCCATCCAGCCAGTTCTTTATCCACCGAGTGGTCCACCTATCAAATTGATGTCTCTCCAACTTAGAGACAAGGATGTCATGTGAGACAGTGTCAAAGGCTTTACACGAATCCAGGTAGATGACATCAACTGCTCTGCCCCTGTCCATCAGTTCCGTAGCCCCTTCATAGAAGGTCACCAGATTGGTCAGGCAGGATTTCCCCTTAGTGAAGCCATGCTGGCTGTCACCAAGCACCTTGTTGGTTTTCATGTGCCTTAGCATGCCTTCCAGGAGAATCCACTCCAAGATTTTGCCAGGCACAGAGGTGAGACTGACTGGTCTGTAATTCCTTGGGTCATCCATTTTTCCCTTCTTAAAAATGGGGGTTATATTTCCCTTTTTCCAGTAGTTGGGAACTTCACCTGATTGCCATGATTTTTCAAATATGATGGAGAGTGGCTTAGCAACTTCATTTGCCAACTCCTTCAGGACCTGCAGATGGATTTCATCTGGTCCCATGGACTTGTATACATTCAGGTTCCTAAGGTGGCTGCTGCAAAGTTGTTGACACATTGCTGTGGGTTTTCTTTATTACCTAATCTTCTCAGTAGTTTGAGGCCTGCAAGCACGTTCAGTGTTTTGGTCAGCCAGGCCTCTTAAAATGGATGGAGTCCATCTTTATTTACAGAAGTGATTAAGACCTTTCTTTACTACAGCAACATTCATTTGCTTCAATCTTTTAAGTTTTAGAATCCATAGATTGCCAAGGTATACATGCTTTCAATACAGGCACTGGATTTAAAAATTAAAATTAGAAGCCTAGCTTTTCAATCCTGGCATTTTCTGGACCTTAGTGGAGATGATGGTTAGTTGAAGTGTAACAGTTCTCTGAACCATTGCTCAAGTATGTTGTATGCTGCTGTTACAGCTTCTTTCATCTTCCCCAGGATTGCTGGTCAGCACACAAATTCATCCCAGCCTTATCTAACAAAGCTTTTTATATCACCCTTGACATATATCTCTGACAACACTTCCAGAGTAGCTTCATAATTCCTTTTCCTCAGCAAACTTGAAACTGAATCTTCCAAAACTTTTGCTTCCTTTTTATTTTGGAGATAGATGTGTAATCTGGTGAAGAAGACATTTATCTGGCCCAAGGAGATAAGGAAAATCCTAGTCTTCAGTTCCTTCTCTAATTGGTATTTTTATTATTATTTAGACTGAATCTTACTCTTGGGTATCTGGTTTGGCTCTTTTTTGAGAATCCAACCACTGTTGTTGAATTTTTTATTTTATTTTTTTTTCAGAATTGTTAATGAATAATCATATTGAGTGTTTGATCCCACTGAGGTAAAGGTTTTGTTTTTCATTACCTTTCAGTTTAAATGGTTAACGTGGAGGGGCAGGTAAGGATTTACTAAATAATAAGTACATCTTCCAACAGTCTGCTTTTCTCTGTCTTCGCATACTTTGAGTCACAATTTTATAATTCAAAGGGAAAGCCTAACAGTAGATGAGTGCTTTTAAGCTTAATATAGTTTACATTGTGGTCCCACAATTACCTGAGCCAGCAAACCAAGCGAGTGCTGTACTGGGGGATTAGAAGCAAAAAGCAGGGGAAAGGAATGGGGTGGGACAGCAATGACCTGTGAAGTTTGTATCTTAAGAAACTACAGCCTTGAGAAACTGTGCAGGGTAAATCAGACTCAACACAATCCCGAGGGTATATGTTGGCCTGGCCGCTTTGATGCTTGCTGTACTTTTTAGCTGTCACTTTTTCCTACCAGATTGGCTTATCTGAAGACGAAGAAAAGCAAAGAACTTGCAGCTGGCCCTGAACAACAGACACAGCGATCCGAAGGGGTGTTACAACAGTATTATTTCTACTGCTGCTTCTGAGCTTGGTTTTTTTTTTTCCCTCATTAGAAGCTGGAGCGTAGACTACACCTAGAGTAAAAAGAAGTAAATCAGAAAGGGATGTTTTAAGTCACATTTCAGCTATTTCAAAAATGTTTTTGTCATCTTGAATGATTGCAGAAGAGCTAATATTACAAGCTACGTTTTTCTTTTCAGTAATAACTGAATTAGTTCAAAGTAGTTTGAATTAACACTGATTTTAAATAAAATAAAAAAAAAATCACACACACACACACACAAAACAAACAAACCAGAAAACAAACCCCACACAAAAAAACCCACACCACCTGTTATAAATATTGATCCTTCACTTTTTCCAGCTGGGAGGTAAAAAAAGATTTGCCTTTTGCAGAAGCTGAGAAACATTCTTGTCAGTTTTCCTTCCAGCTCAGCTAGTAACAAAATCCATGTTTATGTACCAGGAAAGGAAAGTTACAGAAAAAATTCTCTAGCCTCTTTATTACACTGATTGCAGTTATCCACTGCTTGCTGCTGCAGTTGCTTCGAGATTTCCTTTTTAATTCCCAGGGACGAAAGGAAGCTAGTGAGTCCATGGGTTGAAATGTACGCTGAGGATCAAGCTGCTGACAAGAAAAGTGACATTTTTACTGTTATTATTAATAGTAGTATCAAAAGAGTATGTCCCAACTCTGAGGTATCAGGATTCCTCTGTGATAGCCATTAGATAAACACGTGATGGGAGAAAATTCCTTTCCCAGTCATTTGGCAATAAAAATAGCCAAGATGACCAGAGTAGACATTTTCAGCCTGATTTTTAGACATGACAGACCAAGGCAGAGAACGACTGAGTTGATGGAGGCTTTCCCACCTCCCAGGGGGTCTACAGTTTTGGGTGTTTGTCATGCATTCTGCTCAGTTATTTCAACCACAAGAGGTTCCCTTTCTCACCTGGAAATGGTAGAAGTGGGAGTAATTCTGTACAATCCATTGTGTGGCATCTCAGTCTAACAACCACATAGTGCAATGAGTGCAGCTTAATGAGAAAGGGCACATTTACCCTGAGGAAGAGAGTTCAAGATATTGTGCGCTTCCTGACCAGAACTATTTTATGAGGCTGCTCGTTTTTACTTGCGGTAATTTAGTTTAAAAAGTCTACCAATTAATCCTGAGTCTCCAGATGTCAGACAACTCACCCAACGAAGAAAGTCAGACAGAAAAAAAACCCAAAAAACAAATCAAACAAACAAACAAACAAAAACCCACAGCAGTGTCTTTTGGAAGCAACAAACTGACACTACGTGAGATAATTTTCATAGCAGTGATCTGCAGGTCTGCTACAACTGAGCTGACCTGGGATGACTCAGATATTTGTGATCATGTGAAAGTGTCCTGAAGCACTGACACCTGAAACAGCACAGCTGCTCTCTAGCCTTTCCCTTTCCATTTACAAAAGCAGGGAAGATTAGACCCCCAGGAAACATGACATCTGGTAACAGGCTACCACCGTCGGAACAATTCATCCAACCTGTATGTCCTCCATCTGTCTTAAAAAGTCTCCAGGAATGGTCTAAAACCTGGAGAAACTGTCTTTGACTCGCACAAAGTTTGCAGGCTAAAGTATGAGCATCTGGCCTTAGCATAATAATCTGGAATTTATAACAGTCTGGAATTCCCTGTGTTTTTTTAACCCATGAGACAAAAATCTTCCCAAGTTATTTTGCATGAGCTCTAAAACCAGAAGTAACCTATCAATTTCTTTTTCTAATGCTTTAGTATTATTCCAAGTGAGTGGATGACATTTGCTTTAGAAGCAGTTTGGTACGTAATGTTTCAAAAGCCCCAGAACTGTGGAGAACAACTTACACTGCAGCATTTTTGATTGGAGCTAGCAGCCTATGCTAGCAGAATTAATTAAGGGCATTAATTTCCCATATTAGTGCTTGGTTTCTGTTGCTTCTTTTCACCTGTATTAACTGTAATTTGTGAAAATTCCTTTAGCTTTGCTTATTTAAACCCTGAGCATCTCAGGAACCTGCTGCAGAATATAAATATACTTTGTTGAATTCTTATCCTGTCTCCCAGTAAGAGACCTTTGTGCTGTTAATTACAGCCTGAAGCCATTGAATGTTACTGCTGTGTTAAAGTAAGTGGAAGGAATGCTCTATGTCTCTGAATGTAGGCTACTGAGCATGATGGGTTCTTTATAATCTTGGTAATTCTTTTTTTTGGGGAAGTGATAATTTTGTAATTCTTAAAAAACATTTTGTCATATTAAACGATGTGGTTGAAAGTCCTGCTTAATTATTGATGCACTGAGAGCATCAGTATGGGTCTAACCTACTATCAAATGGTGACTTTTCTCCTGCACAGCAGAGGTTTAAGCTTCAGGAATGGTGCGTTGATGAATTAATGCAGGGTTTGTTGCCAACACTCTCTTGCATATTTTATGAGGCAAGCAAATGATGGGAAAGAAGGCTGATTTTCCTCCTGGAAATTCCACCTTTTAACAAAGGCTGAGGCTAAAGGCAAGCTCTCTTATCCCTGAGAGAAAGTGTTTATGTAAAGATCAGCTATTTTACTCTACACTGTGTGACCTTTAGCACTGCGAGAATGACTCTGTCCTTTTCAAAGAGTCTGTCTGACTGCTTTGCTGGCTGTGAAAGGTATGATGATTGACAGCCGTGATCCCTGCTCTCCTCTGTGTTGGTATATAGGAAGAACTGCTGATATTTTTCCAGAGCCTTTCACGGCATACCTGCTTGGCACACAAACTCATGCTGAAGATGATCTGACATTAGTATATGTGAAGCTAGAGAGATAAATGGATAGGTGTCTAAAGTGATCTGCTCCTAGTTCTGTGCACAGAAAGATAATTTCAGGTCTCAGTAATACAATCTTTCCCTGAGTCAGCGGAATTTTAAGACAGTGAAGAAAACTGGAAAAGCTTTAAGTAGGTGAGGAGCTTCTCACAAAAGATAAGCTGTGTCTTGGCACTTTACCTTTTTCCTACAGAGCAGAAAGAATTTGAAGCCAAAACTCAACAGTAACTGATTATTCAGCTGGGGACATCCCCTAAAAGCTGAGCATTAAAACGTTCATTGTGCAAGAATTGATCTACTTCTGTGGACCTTGGTTCTCTGATCACTTTCTGTGCATGGAGGTTATGGGCCTGGCCACTTGAGGCATGTGCTATCATTTATTTGCATGGGGCAATTTAGAAACAATACTGCTCTGCAGGCTACAGTAAACAAAGGCATTTCCTTCAGAGGAGTCCCTCAGACGTCAAAGGAACCATAGGCTAGATCCTTCTCAGCAACCCCATCTAAGGCTGCCCTTAGCTTTACACTGCATTGTAGAGCAAGCCAAAACAGCCCTTGCCTTAAGTCTTGGTACAGTGTCCTATGATCTGTATGATCTGTATTTTGGATGGCATCATGAAACCAAATAGTTGACATCAGTATAATTTTAATTTGTTTGACAGTCTTAACATATTCCCATTGATACCTACCTGAGAAAAATGTACTGAAAATGAGATTTTTCATTCTCATGTACTCATCATGACAGAAGAGCAGGACAAATCCCCTCTGTTATAACCTGCTTCTCTTAAACCTGGTCACAAAGCCAATAAACCTGAAATAGCTTCCAGTGAACATATTACCAAATTTCAAACAGACAAGAAAGTTCTATATAGTCTCCCAGTCAGCTATAGCCAGTCTGCATTATAGCTGATCCTGCATAGCTAGCTGTATTAAGCCAAGGGCAGATTTATTCATCCACATTCAATGGGACTTCAGCTTGGTTTTGTGTTAGAACTGGCTTGTGACACAGGACTTCAAAACTCTACTTGCTCCATAACATCCAGTATAGACATATCTGACAAAGGTCAGAGATTTGAACTGTTCAACAAATGTGTAGATTAGAGTCATGGAGGATTATCATAATCAGCAAACTGAGAGGTGCCTCTGCACACTAAGTCATACAGTACCACTGCAAGTGCACCATGACAACAACAACAAAAAACCCATGAAAGTGCCCATCCTTTTAAAAAGTATTATCCTCTAATTTAGATGGAAGAAGATTTTGTCATTGTCCATCCCCGTATCTCTATGAAGAGATTAGCTGGGAATGTGAAAGAACAAAAGGGCTAAGAGATCACAGTAAGCATATGCTTGTAGTTTGTTGGAGCTGTTCACAGTCAAATTGGGTAATAAGCTTTGTATTAATACTTCTTAAATTTTAACCTGTTCCATGCACCAAATCTTATAACATACCATTCAAGTCCAGTGCATACTCAGAACGGCTACAGATTTCCATTTTTCTTTAAACTGTGCTATGATTGCTATGTATCAAACACCCAGCCTTACTGGATTTATAGATAAATGCTGCTATATTTCTCCTTTTTTTTTTTTTTTTTTAATTAATAGTTTAACTTCAATCTGTCTGATGGCTGTTCCTTTGCAGAGACAATATTTTATCTCTTCACACATACACTGTGCCAAACTTGATTTTGAAATCAAGAAATGAAACACGTGCAGGATATTTATTCCACCAGAGGGGAAACGCAGGTCTGTCGCTGCATGTCGCAGAATTGATAGGGTTGGAAGGGAGCTCTGGGGATAGCCCAGTCCAGCCCTCCTGCCAAGGCAGGGCCACCTAGTGTCCATTTTCGTATTTTACACCTACTGACTAGGCCAAGTCTGAGTTTGGACTAAACATAAAAATGAGTTTGTGTACCCACAGAAAGGGTGTGTTACTTATTAACTCTTTAGTTAATAAAGTAATCATTTAAAGATGTGTTTATCTTCCCTTGAATATACCTTCTGCAGGTCAGCTTGCCCATCTTAGTCTGGAAACTGAGAACATCATACAACGACCAGAAAAGTAGTTCAAAGCTTCATTCAAAACTGATGCATTGTACAGCTAGAGTAAAGAAAAGTTCATAAACCTTAATAGAAGAGAAAACATGCCTGAATCCTGTTGTTTACCTGTCCTGCGTTCAAAGTACTCTGTGAAAAAGATATGTCTTTATTATTAGATAATAAAAGATATTAGGTAACTTGAGAAGGGTGAAAAAAATAAACTGAAATCTGATTTCTGAGTTTTCCAGCTTCTGTGGCCCTAAAACACCAAGTGAGGGGCAAGAAGGCCCTACCATAATGTCATACCCTAAAGTTGGAACTGGAGATGGCAGCACAGGAATAGTACAGTGGCTCAGCTAGAAGAAGGAAGGGAGATGACTGGACTGGAGCTCCTCCTTATCATCTGTGCAATCCTTTGTGCCTGAGAAAAGGCACAGCTGCAGCTTTATTTTGAGAACACTGGAATCTGGAGCTTAGGTGGCAGATGAGGTTGAGGGGCTAGGGAAAGAAAACGCATTAAAATTTGGCCTAGATGGTCTTTGTAGGTCCCTTCCAACAGAAATGTTTAATTCTCTACCACAAATAACAAATAATAGACTCTGTGTTTTGCAGCCAGCTCCTCATGTCATCTCCCTTATAGCAAGACAGTGCTGAGGTGGAAACCAAAGTGAAAAAATCTTGTTTGACCACTATTATATATGTATCTATAAAATCTGAAACAGGAAAAGCAGTGCTTCAAAGTAAAAGTTTTTATTTAAGTTTAATCTCTGTCTGAATGTGATTAATTTTAAGTTTCCTTTTTAAGAGAAACAAACAAATATCCTTACAGAATAACTGCAGGAATCTGGGTGTTTGAGATTCACAGCAGTTGAAATGATACTTTAATTTGACAGATTGGTTCTGGGATTACCCCTTCTCAGGAGTTTGGCTTGACTTGAAGAAGGAATTTTCCAGTGCCCCCAGCCTAAGAAAGCTGTGACCAGGAGCATCAGATACCATGATGAGGGGCCTCAAATAACTTGATAAGATACAAACTGCCAGTGTATTAAAAAAACCCCATCCTTAACCCACTCACTGACAGTAAAGCCTTTGTGTGTATGGATCAGGCAAGGCCATCAGAGCCATCCTGAGGCTGGGACTTAAGGAAATCACTCTTGCTGTATCTACCCAAAGACAGCTCAGTTTCTGAAGGATGTTTCTTTTGAACATACGTAGGTTAGGTCGTGAGTTGGACTGTTTGTGGTGAGAGCTTCAAATGACAGCTTTCAGCTGGCACTGGTCTCTCTCTCTCTGTCATTCATGCAAAAGGAACAAGTGAATATTGACCTTTCTAGAATGAGCTTAGTGTTGGCACACAAAATTCTTCAGCATGTGTCAACAAGAACATTTGCCTTCATCTGTCTCCCCAAACTGCTGTGGCAGAGTTGAGATGAACACAAAAAAACCCACCAAACTTACATATATATATATCTATAATAGATTATGGTGCAGCATTTTGTGTTAGGGTATCTTAGCTTGGCAATTTTTTCTTCTAATTATTTCCCAATAGTCTAAATATTATGGTCCTTAAGGCACAGTCTTAACCAGGTCACTTTAAATTGGGAAAAAAAAAAAAGAGAGTGAGCAAGGGAAGAGAAGGTAAAATTAGATTTTATTGACTTGTTTTGATATTAAGAAGGTATACTGACTTGTACTTCTACTGGTTACTCCAGGTACATATTGTTCTTATTATTAATCTTAAGTCATACTGAAGGTGCCTAAAATAGAGAGACAGGTTTTCCTTTTTTCCTGAGTATGTGTACAAATCTAAATAAATTATATACTTAAACAGTCAACAATATAAGTGCACATGAATCTGGATTGAAGGTATCATGAATATATTTCAAAGAACAGAGCTGAACTTGTTATTGGAATGTATATGGTGAAGTATCATGTCAATATTGTCTGTAATAAAATGCTTGAAATACACAGGCAATAGAATATTTATGTGAAGTGCTTAAACTGCTTATATCCATTCTTTTTCATGTTTAAGCTTTTCTAACTGCTGTGTCTTTGTCATGTTTTTGTTTAAGAATGACATTACTTACAACCTTAGCTAACTCTAATTTAACAGTGGTGTTTTTGTGGAAATTTAGATTGGCTTTCCAAAGTCTGATACTTTTTGTTTTAGAAACTGGGCTGGATAGCTGGTGTGATTAGTTGGGCTTTTTTTAAGAGATGTCTGTCAAGAAGGCATTCTTGGAAGCAGGATTAAATTGTTAAATACAGAGATGGATGTTTATTGCCTACTTTCTTGTGTTTTAAACGCATGATAATGGGACATCTTAGGAAGTTAAAATAACAAGCTTCATTTACAATTTAGTATGAAGATATGTTATGGTCAAGTCTCATTTTAACTAAATTTATTTCCTAACCTGGATTTTATTTGCAGATATTACAGTGTTCCCTCTATTGAAAAATAAAAAATCTCTAAACCCTCCAAAGTTTTTAAAAGTCTGACTCTGCTTGTGCGTATGTTACAAATTGTCCCACCTTTTTTCAATTTTGTAAAAGTTATTATAATGAATTTATTTCTTCCTGTGTGTTTCTAGAACTTATTTGGCTATGGCTGAAAACATGCTTTGGCTAGATGATATGTGCAGTATTAGGACATGACAGCAGAAACTGTATTACTCCTTGTGTTTCCTCACTGGCTGCTTTCCTTTAATTTTAAGCAAATATATATGAAAATAATGCAGGAGAATGCATTTTTAATTATATATATAATTATATATTTATTATATAATTATAGGTAATATAATTATATAATTATTATATTATATATTTTTATATATATATTTTTCATTACAATGCAGCTGAAAATCCATCAGACTTTTTCTGAGAAATGGAGAAGAATATCAAGAGAGAGGGACATTTCTTTCACCACTAGTTGGCAAGATTACTGTCTAATGACAACATAAATACAAAGTAATATTTGGAACTAACTAATGGGAACTTGATGATGCACAAGTCCTTGGAATCTGATGAGATTCATCCATAGGTCTCAAGGGAACTGATAGATGTAATTGCCAACCCACTGTTCACCACATCTGGGAATTTGTGGCAGTCCAGTGTAGTTCCTACTGACTGGAAAAGGGGAAACATAACCTCTATTTTTAAAAAGAAAAAAAAAAAAAAAAGGAAGACCCAGGGAACTACATGCCAGTCAGTCTCACCTTGGTGCCTGGCAAGATCATGGAGTAGATCCTCCTGACAACTATGCTAAAGCACATGGACAATAAGGGGGTGATTGGTGACAGCCAGCATGGCTTCACTAAGAGCAAATTGTGCCTGGCAAATTTGGTGTAGTTCTGCAGAGAGGCTACAGCATTGCTGAATAAGGAAAGAACGACTGATGTCATGTACCTGGACTTGTGAAAAGCATTTGACATTGTCCAGCACAACATCCTCATGTCTAAATTTGAGGGACATGGATGTGACAGATGGACCACTTGGTGGATAAGGAATTGGCTGAATGGCTGAACTCAAAGAGTTATGGTCAATGGCTTGATGTCCAAGTGATGAGTAGTGCTACTGAGGCATTGACATTGCAGCTGGTGCTGTTTAACATCTTTGTTGGAGACATGAATAGTGGGACTGAGTGCACCCCCAGCAATACCAAGCTCTGTGGTGTGGTCAACATGATGGAAGGAAGGGATGCAATCCAGGGGGACCTTCACATGCTCAAGAGTTGGGCCAGCACAAACCTCATGAAGTTCAGCAAGGCCAAGTGGAAGATCCTGAACCTGGGTTGGGCAATTCCAAGCACAAATACAGGCTTGGCGGAGAATGGATTGAAAACAGTTCTGAGGAGAAAGACTTAGGTGTATTGGTCGATGAAAAGCTCAACAGGAGCCTGCGATGTGTGCTCACAGCCTAGAAAGCCAATCATACACTGGGCTGCATCAAAAAGAGTGCAGCCAGCAGGTTGAGGGAGGGGATTCTCCCCCATTACTCTGCTTTTGTGAGATCCCACCTGTAGTACTGTGTCCAGATTTGGGGCCTCCAACATAAGAAAGATTTGGACCTGCTCAAGTGAGTCCAGAGGACACCATGAAGATGATCAGAGAGGTTCAAGCACCTGTCTTCTGAAGACAGGCTAAGAGAACTGGGTTTGTTCAACCTGGAGAAGAGGAGGCTCAAGGGGGGGACCTTAGAACAGCCTTCCCATACTTAAAGGAGGACTCCAAGAAATCTGGAGATGGCCTTTTAAGAGGGCATGTAGTAATAGGACAATGGCAAAGGGCTTCAAACTAGATGAAGGTAGATTATATTAGATGTAAGGAAGAAGTTCTTTACTATGAGAGTGGTAAGGCACTGGCACAGGCTGTCCAGAGAAGGTGTGCACGCCCCATCCCTGGAAGTGTTCAAGGTCAGGTTGAACATGGCTTTGAACAATCTAGTAGAAAGTGTCTCTGCCCACGGAAACTAGATTGTATTTAAGGTCCCTTCCAACCCAAACCACATATGATTCCGTGAAAAGAAGGTTATAAACCTCCTGTCAATAGCAATAGCCATGTTCATTTTACTTGCAAACAAATAATACTTTCAAAATTAAAATATTCTACTGAAAACTAAGAAGCCAAAGCATAACAATGGGTTAAACTAAAACAATAAGTAAAGAGGGGATGGAAAACAGTCACTTTCTGTGATCACTTTTATCACTGTAATTTGCAGTCTGCCTATTCGAAACTGGTGAAATCAAAGCTGCAGTCTAACAGTATAGTGAAGAATAAAACTGGGGCTTGGATTGTGGTTTTCTGCCCCTTCTTTGGTTGATGACAGTAACTCCTTCTCTTGGGCAGTGAATTCACCTATTGAGCTACCATGCTACATCTGGTTTATTTGTTTGGAGTGACGTCCCTGTTAGATGCAAGGTCACGGGTGTCTGGTGTGCAACATCCTCATCTTGCTCTTGGGAACACACAGTCAAGGACTGTGTTTACAGCTTATGGATTGCACCTGGAGAGTGAACTAACAGATGTGCAGCAGGAATGAGAGAGAGACTGAGACTCTGGAGGGAAGCAGCAAGCTGACTGAATTGCTGGTGTCAGTGCTCCCTAAGAGTACAAGAACCCCAAATAAATTAGCACTTATTTTTGAAAATGATCTTGTGAATTCATCCAGTGGGAGGGGTTGTGAATCACTGGCATCCCCTCACTGTGTGTGCCTCTTTACAGTGTATGGAAACTTCTTCAACTCCTAAGTTTAGTTTATGGTTTTTGAAATTCACTGACTGTGTGTTCTTGGGTAAGCAACTTCACCTCTGAGCCTTGGGCTACCCGCAAAAATACATTGTAAGACTAAAGCAGGAAACGTAATGCTACAATCAGAGTGGGCTTTGAAATCCACAGAGGATAACTGCATTAGTAACACAAAGTGCTACAAGGTGTAGAAAACTCAGCTCTTCTCTTTGCCGCAGCTTTCTCCCGGTGAGAGCTTGATCCTGGACTGAAATAGTGGGTTTGAGATTTTGTCGGGTTTGGGTTTTTTTTAAATCTGCCTTTCCACCTCAGACCTAGAATTTGCTTGATTAGCCATCTGGATTCGTCTTTCCTTTTCAGCATTCTGTTAAGGAGCCTGAGTGTCTTTGGGGCACTGTGACATGCTGAGTTAAAAAATTACTGTAATTACTGTGGTCCCTGTGGAATTTGAAGTGTGCACAGCATATGCCCCAAGGGGCTTGAATCCTTGGAGAGCCTATTTTCTGGGACAGCAAGACCTGGGAAATATATACCTCCTGATTTGCACTCAAGATCAGAATCTGGTTTGTATAGTTAAATAAAAAAATGCTGTTTTATACAGTTTATTCCTAGGTCATAATTACAGTTTAGAATTAATTGAATAGCCTGGAGGTTCACTACTATACATGGTAATGATTACTAAAAATTGATTCTCTATTTCTTTATTAACTTATCTGGAAATGACATATCATGAAGAACAGCTTTAAATATTGCTGTGCTGAGCAACTTTATAAATTGCCATTCAAGCTCTTTGTGTTGTTTGTTGTTGTGGTTGTTTTTCTTTTTTTCATCCTTGACTTTTGTAAGTGATTTATTATTCTATAAGTGCCAGAGATAAAAGTTTAAGCAGAAACATAGTTTGGGGGATGGTGGTGGTGGTGGGTGTTTCATGTTTCTGACTAAGGATATTGCTCTGTTAGCCTTCAAGATCAGATATGCATGCTTTCCAGACGGACAGGCTGGCCTGTATTATCCAGACTTGAGGATCTTGCATACCCAGTGGGTTATTGTGCACCAAGCATGCATGGGCTAGCTAAGTGCAGACTGTGTGTGCACAAGAGCAGCTGAGATGCAGTCCGCTTTTGGCCAATGTGAGGCTGGATATTTCAGGATATTTGGACTCTGGATGGAGTGAATTTAATACATAGTTACAAAATTTGTTACTTTTTTACCTTCACTGCTTTTTCATTATTGTGTTACCTTAATGGGCTTTTGTGACCAGGCTCCTAAGTGTGGGCTCTGTATCTGGTGATACAAATGCTCAACAGGCTGTTCTGCAAATGCTGTCTCCTGTTTGCTAATTCAAATGATTCCATTGGGAAAATATGGGAGGGTTTGACTTCTGTTCAGATCCTGGGAAGGCTTTGAAAGCCTCTAAAAGAGATAGATTCACTCTGAGGTTGAGACAAGATATAGGTTAATTACAAGGAAATTGTCTATGAGAGGAAAGAAAAAGATGAGGATAAAACCAGTTCCTCTGAAATTTTAAGGCAAACTGTAAAGATAGAAGTGACATTACTACTATCCTTTTGTTACTATTATCGTATATGTTTAAGCTTTGCATTGACATCATAGACATTTTTTCTTATACATTGAGAAGCATATTCTTAAAAGGTTTCACTTCAAGCTTGTCTAAATGCTTAATTTAGATTAAAGTTGACCATGGCAAAACATTAGAATTGTAATGTTATGACACTAACTTTAATAATAGTATTTTAAACATTATGGAACATAGAAAATTGAATGATAAACTTTTAGATGGATGGAAAATTAGATATTTGACCTTACCTAGGCAAACTTTTCCCAGTGAAACTTTCCAATCAAGTTATTACTATGAAACTTTGCATTGCATTATATCAGCACTTTCTAGCAGACTATTGTTTTTTTGGGAAGGTTTTATCTGGTTCTTGCGTTTGTATTGAATGTTCTGAATCTGACTCCTAAGAAAAAAATGAAAACACTTTAATTGCGCATGTTCTAAACACTAGAAAAAATCAGAAATGAGGGAAGTAGTCTGTGTTTTCTGATGCTCTGGAATAACAATTGTAATTTATTGACTTAAGTGGATTTCAGCTAATTTCTGTTTGTTTGACTATGGAAGAAACATGCTGTTTGTGATCTCAATGGGATTTGCTTTGGCAACCTCTCAAAGACAATGAACTTACTCCTTTCTTCACCTTCAAAAACCACCTAAGATGGCATTTACTGGTGGCTGCCAGGAGCAGCAGGTCAAACTTGCTGCACTTAGGTCTATCATAGCTAAAAAGCCTGATAGGAGACTGGAACACCTTACTCCCTTTCCTTACCCCTAGCTGAAAACTAAGCCTCTTACTCACTCCCACCCTGTGGGGTGGGGGAAGAAAATTGGAAAAGTAAAAGTAAGAAAACTCATGGCTGAGATAAAAACAGTTTAACAGGTAAAGCAAAAGCCACATACGCAAGCAAAGCAAAACAAGGAATTCGTTCACCAATTCCCATGGGCAGGCAGGTGACCAGCCATCCCCAAGAAACCAGGGCTCCACCACACATAACGGTTACTTGGGAAGAATAAATGCCAGAAGTCTGAACATCCCCTGTTGTCGCCTTCTTCCCCAGCTTTATATGCTGGGCATGACACCATATGGGATGGAATATCCCTTGGGTGAGTTAGGGTCAGCTGTCCCACCTGTGTTGCCTCCCAGCTTCTTGTGCACCCCCAGCCTACTCACTGGTGGGATGGTGTGAGAGGCAGAAAAGGCCTTGACTCTGTGTAAGCACTGCTCAGGAGTAACAAAAACATCCCTGAATTATCCACAGTGTTTCCAGTACAAATCCAAAATACAGCCTGTACTAGCTACTATGGAAAAAGTTAACTTTCCCAGCCAAAACCAGCATAGCTGCCAAAATTTTTGACAGCTCACAGTGGGCATTTCTCACTTTTTTTCCAAAACAGGAAGGTCAGGGCCTGTTGCAGGAAATTCTCTGATGTGACAGTAAAGCCCATTCAGGTGTGCCCATATTGTCCATGATATCTCACTGTCTACACCACCAAGGAAGATCTTTTCATTCTTTTAGAGCCCTATTGTTTCACAAATTCCAGCTCCATTCAGAGGAGCTAATTTTATGTGACATCCTGATGGCAGTTTCACAGTCTCCATGTTGCTCATTTTGTGGCACTTGCCAACAGGTGTTTCCTTGGCCCTGTGAGTTGGACCTGCTCATGGATGGCCCTCCTTTTTCATTGTAGTAGGCTGCTCTGAGAAGAAATGAGCTGAGACAAAGTTAAAGCTACTGCACATACCTACCACAATTGTTGATTTTCACTAAAGTAATTTGCAATCGCATTGGAGAGAAAGGGCTGACTATGAAACTCAGGGATGTAAAGAGAATACGGACATCTTTGCCAGTGGTTGCATAGACCTAAACAGTTATCAACTGCTTAGGACAGAGTCAGGGACAGTGTGGTGCATGTTGTTGTAAAGCTGAGCCTTCCTCCTGCATTCTCAGCCTAGCAAAATAGCTTGATGTGGATACAAGAAACTTTCCTTCCCTTTTACATCAGAGAAAGAGGATCATGTCATAATTCTCTTTTTTCACAGCTGAAATAAAATGAGACTAGATTCCTCTCTGAGATGTTCATAGAAAATGAGCCCAATTTGTCTTTCTGGCATGAAGTGAATCTTCACAGGAATTACTTACGCTTCTCTCCATCAATGCTGCCTCTTCACTTTCTTCTTACTAGCCCTTCTTATCTCTGCTGCAGGTTTCCTGGCTCTCAAGATATGCAGAAACACAGCAATAGTCTTTATTTTTTATTTTTTTTTTCTCTGTTGTTGTTGCCTCTCTCTTCTTATATATAAAGGTACAGAGACATCTTTGTTTATCAGTTTAAGTGCTCTGCGCGATGTTAGCATTCAAGCTATCAAACTATTAAGGGTTTGATTCTGCAGAATGTCTTCTAAGAATTGCTGTGATATTATCTTATTTCTTCATGGGCTTGGATGGGTGTGTAGGACATTCATCCCTCCAGGCAGAGATGAGGATCAGGCCCTAACTGATGTTAAATTTAGGAGGACAACCACCAGTGTTTAGCAAGGATATATGCTTGCTGGATAAGAAGGAGCCTCATGCTGTGTTGATTGATGCTGATTTCCATTCCATTATTTCAGGTTGTGCACTACATGCTACCAAGAGGGCAATTATCAGAGGTTGTTTAAAAGGCACATCTCTGAGTACTGGGATTCATCATTAATTCAGGGGGTTATGCTTCTGCCTTCCCTGAGTTCTCTATTCCTCCCTCAACAGAAATGCTTGTTTTACATATTTTTCCACATTTCCACCTCTGAATATTGGTGCTCAGCTTCCCGTGGAACTTCATTCTGTGCTTTGGGAAGAATTACACTATGTTTGAGAGGGTTTTGTCCTATGCAACATCATTGTCCTTGAGTATCAGTCCTGGCCAGAAGTAGCAGAAAAAGACAGCTCACCCCACTAGTTTATACAGTACGTGATGCTTCTGGAGAAATTACAGGAAGTGAGAACATTTGCTTCAGTTCAAAAAGGGCTATTCATCACTGAACGGTAAATAATCCATGCTAGCAAAAAAAAACCCCAACCAAACAAGGTGGTGGTGGGGAAGAGAATAATCACAAGAGAGGAAGAATAAAGTTGCAATGCAAAGCTGCAAACACTTGGCACTGTTCTATTCATGGCATGATATTAATTTCCTTTAGCTGGCATAGAAGAGATGCTGGCCATTAAATTTCAAAATACTGGATGAAACTGAATCCCACTTTTAATCCCTGTAAACATTTGGCAGCAAGAAATTTAGCAAGATTGGGAGTAACAGGAATGGTTGGTGAATGCTGCTCCAAAACATACTCTTCCTGGTGGAAGAAACAGGGATCAGCCCTGTTCCAGAGAAAAGCCACACTGCCTAGGGAGGCCACAGGTGTGGTGAATCAGCCAGCCAAACAACCAGGGCAGCTCCACTGAGAGATAGAACTGTCACCTGGAGGGGTACGAGGAGGAGGGCCATGGTGAGCCAACGCCATTGGCATCATCCTATGCCAGGCAAATGTGATCAGAATGATTTGCTCTTCCACCCTCTGTTTGGACTCTGCTGCACTCCACAAACTCATCACAACCTGATTAAAATTTAGCATTTATCCAGGTCTCTGCACATAGTAACTAATTAATAGTCACACCATGGTGAGGAAGATGAAAGCAATATTATTATCCTGATTTTACACATCAGGGCACAGAAGCAGAGGGGAATGCTGAGCTAGTGTTAAAAGTGTCAAGCTCCCACACTCACAGAACCTGCCTCAGCTGTACTCTTTAGCACGTGGTCTGGATGTATACATATAATGAGCTAGCCATTGTTTTTTCAAGATGCCGATCTTGCTTGTAAGCCTTGGTGGCAGTCCACAAATGTGGAAGTGTTCACCCAATCTGAGAATGACTCTGTCTTTCCAAATTTCAGCCTCTTCCCAGTTCATCCTGTTTCCTTCCATTCACGTGACTTAATTATGGTTTTAAATGCAAACTTATGTGTGGCCAAAACCCATTCAGACTCCTTCTGGGAAAGTCCCTGGTTCTGATCTGAATCTGCACAGAAGACTTTTGTGGTGTGGAAGAGAAATTAAATTAGACAAAGCAAATTTCCTCTAAAGGTACTTCCTATATGGTTGAGAGGGATTCTTGAGCCTATTTAATAAAATATCATTAGAAAGAAATTAATTCTGTCCTATTCTGTTGGATTATCCAATGAAAACTGTAACAAATAGTACATTTTCTAATAACCATGAATAGTATTTGTCCTGTGTCAGTCTTTCTTTCCCATTGTCACTCTGGAATTTGCCCTATGCTTCTGTTACTATCAGTCGACATAAATAGATATTTTCAGAGCAAAAATAATTTAATCCAAATATAAATCAGATGAATTGCAATTAAAGATAATCCTATTCTTCTCTGGCAGCAAAGGGACACTAGTTCAGCCAGAGCTGTCTACATCACAGATACTGAAAACTGATTAAATGAAACCTACCTCCTGCTCTCCTTTTCTCCCTGTTGTAAACTGTGTTGCTGCTTTCCTGTGTAATTTCAGTGGCCGATCCAGTCAGTGTCAATGCTCCCATGGACTCCACATCAGATTCTTTGCATCTCTCCCTGAAAACCACACACATTATGTGTAAGTTTTCTCTTTCTTCTTATAAAGGCTCTGATCCCATGGAAGAATATTCCCAAGATCAGTTTTCTGTTTCAGCTCCGTATTGTGAAGTTTATAAATTGCTGAGTTTTCCTCAGGGATCACAATTCCCAAAGTGCAAAGGATGTGATCCATGTGATAGTACCACTGTGCATTTTTGAGTAGCTAATGGTCACATACTATAGAGTGATTGCTGGCTCACCTGGACTTTCTTTCTGTACTTTATGAGTCTCTAGCAATCCTCTCATAGTCAAGTAAATAAGAATCTTCTAAGCACCGAAAGTGCAGAGGTCACTGCCATAATAGGTGTCCAGGGATTTACAATACAGTTTTATTTCACAGCTAAATATAGCTGCTCGCTTCTTACTTGACCAAGAACTAACATTATTTAAGGGTTATTTTCTTTATTTGCTTTCCCAGGCAGACTGTATGTGTGTATGTGGGTATATGTTTGTGTGTATACAGTATATTGAACAATTTTGGTGGCTATTTGCCAAATCAGATAATGATGTTGTAGCTTTACTGCCTGGTTATTTCTCCCCTCTCTTTTCCAACCCTGTCTCTCACCTCCCTGTTGATTTAGTGCAGCCAGTAAAGTTTTACAGCCCACATTTAAGGAGGCTGCTGTTTGAAATCCATGAGGGGCTGCTAATCAGAACTAACTGCAAGCATCAGGTGCAGTAGGGATCTCCATCCTGGACTGTTGGCTTAAGAGAGCATGAAGGGCTAATTTCATGGCTGATAAAGCTTTCTGTCAAGGAGGCCTCCCAAACAAATGAGCATTGACTTTTCTTTACAAGGGAAATAAAAATGGTCTTTTATCACAACTCCCTGCTTGTGCAAGGTAAGAAGTCACATCCCTGTGGGGCTATCGCTAGCCACCTGAGACTATTTGAGAGGTTGGTAAGCAGCCCAGATAAGATTTCCAAATACATTCTGGAGCCTAATTCCTCCTTAAATGCCAATTTTCCCTTTGTTTTCCTGGACTTTTTAGCTTTAAATCCAGAGGTGATGAAAACCAGTGGCAGATTTTCTGCAGGCTTTGGAACGCTTCCTTAGGGATTTCCTAGGAAATAGGAACTCGGTGCCTAAATCCCTCCCAGAATCTCGATCTGTATTACTTCTCCTCTTTTGGTTTACCAGTTTAGTGCCTCCTCCCTGTTTCGACTGGCTGATCTCTTTATATTGATATTTAGGACTGTTTTGTTTCCCTGCTCTGGAGTTTGACTTCTGCTTGAAGGGAGTACCCATTTTCTGGCTCTTCTGGGGAAAATAGTATTAATTATTTCAAAGCATGTGCCTTGAGGGCCCATCTATGAGAAAGAATGAGGCCAGCTTGATATCTTTCAGGTATATTTCTTTCATTCATAAAGATTCTTCACCAAAAGGAGCAGATGCTATTTCTTAGAAGTATGATGCAGCAAGTAGTTAAGCATGCAGTTAAAGACTGATGCTTTCAAGAAAATCAATTACTTGCATAAAATTAAGCAAGTCCTCACATATTTCATGGAGCATGGTCTATGAAGCTTTCGGAAATGGTATGATTTTTCTTTCATTCTTTCATGTTTTGATGAAATGTGATTTCAGCCAGCAGTACAGACATTTCAAGGACACAGTCCCTGCTTTTAATACTGAGATCACTGAGTTTTCCTCTAAGTTCCTCAAAAAGTCCCCTCTGCTAATCTTAAATCCATCATTCTTTTATGAGTGGTTTTTAACAATCTTCTCAGGAGTCCTTTGCACTACAAAGGTTATATTGGAAAAGAGATGTTGGCTTAGGCCTCTAGTGGAGGTCTGATTTATTTTGGTAACAGGACTTTGACATCTATAGGTAAATTACCTGTTTGAAGGACAGACATTTTTCCATCAAAATGTTTATTTTGCCAGTGTAAATTCATTTACCCAGAGGGAGTTTGCCAGAAAAATGATGCCTATGCATGTTGCAATTTTCTCTTTCCTGCAATTCATCAGCATACGTGAATGCTATGGTATGGAGTTGGCTTTTGAATTAGGGTCTTGAAAAATTCCATGAGCCAATAGTAAAACAGTTAAAGTCTTTCACTACAAATCCACAGGGTTCCCTCTGGTCTTGTACTTAAGGCAGTCTTCCTGGTGGATCCAGCTGCACACTAGCTTGTTCAAGAGTAAGAATCAAAGGCTCTGGGTGTGATGCAGACAGATGTATTGGAAACTGATGTGCTGTGCCTTCGTCCTGTAGACCCCTGAGCCACCTAGCTCCATCTGAAGCTTGTACCTAATCGTCTACCAAGTTACTTCTCTCAGATGCTTCTTGAATAGCAAGTTTAGGTAAGGAATTTTTCCCAGATCTGTCTGTGCATTGGTGGTGGTGTATGCATACCTGTTCCTCAATACAGACTGAGAAAAATTCATCACAGAGGCAGACAGTTCTTGCAGGACTAGATGCAGGCTTTGACAAGACTGTGGAAGGACAGGCAAGAACGCATTTAAAATATCACATATTTAACAGGTTTTAGAATGTTATATATAATTATGAAAAAAGGTGCCTAAACAAGCTTGGCTTTCTGCTGCATTACATGCTATTGTTGTTAGTGAGTGATACAATCACAGCTAGTAACTATAGTGTGTGCTGTTAAGCAGCGTTTACTTCAGGCAGAATTTTGCTGTGTGATTTTAACTGTTACCCCGATGAGTTGTCTGAAGATGTTGTTTGTTTCATAAACTACAGCAAAATTCTTTATTCTGTGGTACATATTTTCTTTCCAGTTAACACACTTTCAACTTAAATTGACTCACCATTTTTAGGCAAAAGACAGTGTTTTGTCGGTAAGCTGTTTACTTCCTCCCTTACTTTATGTTATGCCTGAGAATGGAAGGCAGCCCTGCGGCCTGGCTGATCACCATATCTCCGGTGGAATAAATGAGTCTTTAGAGGACAATCAGCTGTCATAATGTGCCTGGATAACTACAGTGACACCTCTAAATACGTCAAATAGAGATACTGATCCTTTCCAGACATGATCTGCCGGATGGACAGGTTTCATACAGGGATTTGGCATTTCCATTTTAATTCACTAGGTTCAAATGTATTTCCAAGGTTCCCTTCTTTTCACCACGTTTATGACCTTTTTTTTTTTTTTTTTCATTCTGAAAGCCTTTGCAAAATCACAAAAGTGGTTAAACCTTTAAAATGCTCTATGATAAGAAGACAGATGATTGCAAATAAGAACACATGATCCCTCAAGGAAGCCCCAATTCCACCTTTCATCATGATTAAAGAATGCTGTATATGGGAATATTTATGGCAGTATTTATGTTATTGTAGATTGCCTATGATTATGTAGTGTACACTTACATTCTCTGGAGAAATACACAGTCTCCTTTTTGCTTCTTCACTTTCTCCTCTGGGCAGCAAGCAAGAGAATGGTAGGAAGGCATTTGAATTTCTTGACAATTGTCACCTGCCATATGTGAAACTTACAAATAGATTTTCGTGGGTTCTATGCACTGTCTCCTTTTCCTGGCAATCATGGCCGTTTTTATGTTTTGATATTTTCCAATTTTCTACCTTGCTGATTTAGCCCCTTTCACAATGAAGTTGTGCTTTAGAAGGCTGGTAGCTTCTGCAATATGACTCTGCATTTTTGGAGGTCAGCAGGGGAGAGGAGTGATCATCCGTGCTCAAGGTCCTCTGTCTCCAAGGGGCAAATGTAAATCAATCTAAGGCTAGCCCTTTCTTAGCAACACCTGTGAACTGCAAATATGCTTGGTACGTGTCTTACATGACATCCTTCTCTCTAAGTTGGAGAGACATCAATTTGATAGGTGGACCACTTGGTGGATAAAGAACTGGCTGGATGGCAGCACACAAAGAGTAGTGCTCAGTGGCTCAGTGTCCAGCTGGAGACCAGTAACGAGGGGTGTCCCCCAGGGATCGGTGTTGGGACCGGTCTTGTTCAACATCTTTGTGGGTGACATGGACAGTGGGATTGAGTGTGCCCTCAGCAAGTTTGCCGATGACATCAAGCTGTGTGGTTCGGTTGATACATTGGAGGGAAGGAATGCCATCCAGAGGAACCTTGACACGCTTGTGAGGTGGGCTGATGCCAACCTAATGAAGTTTAACCACGCTAAGTGCAAAGTCCTCCACCTGGGTCGGAGCAATGTCAGGCACAGCTACAGACTGGGAGGGGAGGAGATTCAGAGCAGCCCTGCGGAGAAGGACTTGGGGGTGTGGGTTGATGAAAAAATGAACATGAGCCAGCAGTGTGCGCTTGCAGCCCAGAAAGCCAACCGTATCCTGGGCTGCATCAAAAGGAGTGTGACCAGCAGGTCGAGGGAGGTGCTCCTGCCCCTTTACTCTGCTCTCGTGAGACCTCACTTGGAGTATTGTGTGCAGTTCTGGTGTCCTCAACATAAAAAGGACATGGAACTGTTAGAACAAGTGCAGAGGAGGGCCACGAAGATGATCAGGGGACTGGAGCACCTCCCGTATGAAGATAGGCTGAGAAAATTGGGGCTGTTCAGCCTGGAGAAGAGAAGGCTGTGTGGAGACCTCCTAGCAGCCTTCCAATACCTGAAGGGGGCCTATAGGGATGCTGGGGAGGGACTCTTCATGAGGGACTGTGGTGAGAGGACAAGGGGTAATGGGTTTAAACTTAAACAGGGGAGGTTTAGATTGGATCTGAGGAAGAAATTCTTTACTGTGAGGGTGGTGAGGCCCTGGAATGGGTTGCCCAGGGAGGTTGTGGATGCTTCATCCCTGGCGGTGTTCAAGGTGGGGTTGGACATAGCCTTGGATGGCATGGTTTAGTGGGGGGTGTCCCTGCCCATGGCAGGGGGGTTGGAACTCGATGATCTTGAGGTCCTTTCCAACCCTTACTATTCTATGATTCTATGATTCTACTTCCAGTTGGTCCTCTGAGAATTCCCAACTTTTACATTGTTCACATGTGAGTTAGGTACAATTGGATAAACGGAAACAGCTTGGTAATACCTACAGGTTTATACTGCAGCATAAAACAGGTGCACACAGAAAATAATATTTTATTCTCTTTGTTCTGACTGCTGGGATACCCTGACTGGGGCACAGTTGAATTGTTTAAATGCAAAACTCCAAGTTATGCTTTTAAAAAAAATTTGCAAAACCTAGAATGAATTACTAGCCTATTTGTCATCCTGGCATGGAAAGCCTTTTCCATCTCTCCTCCTGAAGCTGTTCCACTTAGTATAAATAATGAAATATTCAGTGAGCCACAGAAAAGGACCGGCTTTGTAGCCTGGGTGTTCCACTGAGCATGAGACAGCCCAGGTGAGTGGCTTTATCATGGGTGTATTGGTTATTCTGGGTATGATCGGAGAAAATTGCCATAAAGCATCTTGGCTTTGATCCAGCCAGCTTTTCACAACAGAAAAGAAAAAAAAAAATATTGTGGAAAATTTTTCATCAACTCTATTATAGGCATGCAATAGCAGTGACGGTTTGTAAAGAAATGTGAATTAGAAGAAACCCACTGCGATTGCTACCACCTTGCATAACATACCTTATAGAAATTTAGTCTGAACTGTAAGGGACTCAAGGCTTTATGAATTGAAGGAGGCTCCAGGACACTCTCAAGCCTATAAACTATTTATGCCAGAGCAGCTTGCACTACTAACAACCAGAAAGTGAAACTACATATAAATGAAAACTAAGGTGGACTAGTTTGATGCTACTCTCCTGAACTTCAGAGGTGCAAAATGACAACCCACACAGAGGATGAAAATCCTTTATTCAATATATGTATTTTATATAAATAATATATAAAGATTACTTTTATTACATTTTTATAGCTAATTAATTTTTTTAAAGAACAAAATGTCTACAGAATAAAAACTTATTATACCAGAATTACTCTATTCCTAAAACTGCATAAATCACAATCATCACAGACTTCGGAGGTGTTTAGCAGACCAATATTTAGACCTGTATCTTCAGTTGTAATAAATATTAAATTAATGTGGTCTCAGAGATTATAAAATAAAAGAGAGGAAGTTGAATAATTTTCTATTAGTCTGGGTTTAATTAGAGACACATCATATCTCCCCAGTTAAGACATTTGTACTTTCTTTGCAATTATCATTACAGCTAATTAAGAGCAAATGCTCACATTCACTAGCTATACTTAAGAGGTGATGATAATAAGGAGGAGTGGGGAAGAAGAGAGATATAAATTTTTAATACCTTATATGCCTTAAGTCTGCATGGGAGCCATGAATAATTGATTGTAATGGCAGTTAACCCTGAGACCATCAAAAGAAATCTTTACATGTCATCCTTTTCCTAAGCCTCCCCCCAGCAGCTCTCCCCGATACAGAAGGTGGCTTTTTGAGGCACCAGGCTGCGACAAGATTTGTTACTACCAATTGAAGATGTTGATTGACAGCTGCTCTCTATACAGAGGTTTCTGGAAAATGCTGTGGCTCCCGCCCAATCTCCAGCTGCTCATCACAATAGCTGAAGGTTGGTGTCCCATCAGGTTTGCCACCTGAGCTGCTCAGGGTAAAGCTGTAACTTGCTTCAGCCATAATCAACCAGATTAGCTGAACAGGTGCCAGTAGTATGTCTTTGCTGTCTTTGGCCACTGTAACCCAAGAGAGTTAAGGATTAACGGCATAGGCTGCTCCAGTGGCTGGTGACCTTCATAGGGATGGCCACTGGGAGGTGGCTAGGGCCAGATGCTTCTTCCAGTTGGACAAATACATGTGAATCAAGACATTGCCCAGAATCCAGTGTAGCCAGCTAGACTCACAGGTTACGTCTGTGAAAAGAAATAAAATGAGAAAGGAGTCCTTCTCTCGCCCTAGGGACAAAATTCCAAAACTCCTTATCTTCCCTCCAAATTGGCCTTGTCCACAGTGCTTAACAGACATATTTTCTGGTCCAGACTATTTCCTGAGCTTCAGCAAAAGCTTGCTGGCACAGGCAAAAACTGTGCTAGAAAACACAGTGGAAAGAAAAGACCCAAACAAAGCAGACTGGGTAACCATGAGCCTTGCTCAACCTGCTGATATTGGCATAGCCACTATGGCACCTAAGCTGGCTAACACATAGCTGGTAAAAATTTTTCTGTTTGTCTGTAGTCTGTATCAGAGGATACCTACTAGGATAGATCACCAGTCACACAGTTTAACAATCCTGTTCATTTTTTCCTGAACCTCATGGGCTGTCCTGGAACTGTTAATGAGCTCTCAGAGTTTGATATCAGAGCTAGGAGAGATTTGGCTTTTTCCCTTCTGAGCTGTGGATCTGTGATAACCTTGTGGTCAAGGAAAGATGAAGTCTGGGACACTGCCTGTGTCAGATTGCTTTCTTAACAGAAAGTGAAAAGGACAGTGTGCTATGGGGCTGAGGAACTCTGTATGGTTCAACTGGCTCAGGAACATGCCTGTTTATCAGTTTGATTTTGGTAGAGGTACCCAAGATGCCCATTCAAACGGCTCCATCTTAGTCCCGAAGCTCCATGAAGCTTTTTGACTATATTCTGTTCCTAATGTTCTTCAGTAACACAGGCAAGTAATCTGGAGTCATCCCTCACTTTACCTCCAGTGCAGTCCTTCTTTGAGGAGCTTGATACATTGGTTAGCCTCACACAGAAGAGTGCAGAGGTGGAGAATTCCAGAGTCCATCTTCCCTGATCTGGACAAGCTTGTGGAGCTGGATTTTAGTGCATTTTTCAGAAGCTTGTGCACAGTCTAAACCGCATGCAGGCAAAGAGCATATTTGGAACTGTTGAATGCACAATGCATTGACTTGATCTCTGCTAGAGATCAGGAAGAATCAGATGTTTGACACCGTGTGGCCAGCAAGCTGCCAGTAGTCTGTTCATAGTCACTATGGCAGAATGAAGGGAAGGCTCAGACATATCTGTCCCCATGGGTAGATGGGCAGTGAGAAGCATGCTGCCTTTTTGGGGGCAGATATAGCCACTGCACCTTCCATTCTCTTTCCTGCATGAACACCAAGTTGTGCCTGTGTCATTCATTGTATTCCAACAGTGTGAGATCTGGGACTGATTAGGAGCCTCTGGTGAAACATTTTCCTCTGAAACATTTAGTGTAGTCTGGCTTTATAGATCACTTCCTCTTGGCACTGCAGAGGAGTGGCAGGCCCACTCAGTGTCAATTGACCAAACACAGTGCCGATGAAATGGAGAGGCAGGTTCTCTCAGCATGACTGAGGGGGCATCTCCTGTCTTTATCAGCTACTGGGTGACAATGAGCACAGGAAAATGGTCAGTAAAACTCACTGCCAGTGTTTGCTGTTCCCTCTGGCAAGACAAAATAGAGATACGACCTTCACTGCCAGCATTTGCTCCTAGGAAATTCTGATGCACAGGTATGTCTTGGATCAGCTAACCTAACTCAATTTTAACCCTCTTCTGGGCCCCAAGAGAATGATTTATACCTCACCTCTCTGCCTATGCACCTTTTGCTCTCTGAAAAACAATCAGTCTGTGGTTGCTGACATGTATTTCGAGCCCAGTGGAAGCTGTAGCGCAGCACTCTGCAAAAGTCCAGTGCTCTGAAATGAAGATATGAATGGAGAGGCCAGATTTGAAGAAGGCAGTGGGATAAATCTCCTTCCTGCATCCCACAAGCCAGATAAGCAGCATCATGAGATGGACAGGAGAAGATGGAGAAAACATGACATACTGAATTAAATAATGCATTTGCTCTATACTCCAACACCCAGCTGTCTTGTACAGTTTTTTTTCTTTCTGCTCCCTGGTGTTGAGATGGAGTTTTTCAGCAAGTTACTGAGATAGAACACAACAATAATTTTTTTTTTTCATGTGTGTTTTTTCCCCCTGCAGGACTTTTTGCCAGTCTGGGAAGGGCAGAAGACCAATATACACACATAGTATAGCCAGCCAGGAAAAAGGATGTGGATTCAAGAGTATTTGTTCAACCCAAAGTCCTGGATGCAGAAGTTCAAGTTCGAGGCTAATCAGGAAGAAGCACATTTCCACTGTGTGAGAAGCACTGGTCTGGAAACTCTCCCTGGGATGGCTCCATTTCCGAATCCTTCCTATATGACACGGGTGTTCACTGCTGAGACCTTTCCCAAGAGTGTGGTGTGGGCATGGTCAGGCAGGGATAGTTGTGGGGCTTCTCTGGTGCCCCCAGGGAGCTGATTATTTCCTTTTCTGTTTCTGAAAAAATAGTCCTGCTTCCCAGAACAGCATCAAGGGGTTACAGGAAGGCTAACAGGGATGGGTGGATAGTGAAAAAACTCCCCTAAGACTCATACTGCCTGCTAGTATTAGTCTCATTTTATCAATCTGGCTCTGCTTAGGACTTTGGTCTGGCATCAGTGGAGCTGCTGAGGAAGAAAGCTGTCATCAGTGAGCACAATTCCTGCTGTATTTGGGAAAGAAGCATTTACTGGCCTAAGTGATACATGAGTACTCCAGTGGGAACAGTCTCCCTCACAGCTTACAGCCCTCTGGTGCATGGTCTGAGAAAAAGGAGAGCTTTCTGCCACTTTTTCAGACCCACTTTTCAGAGGCTCTGCTGTGCTCTAGGGTGCACAAACTGTGAGGGAGAAGGGCAAGGATTTACTGAGAGGAAGGAAAAGAGAAGGTTTTCCCTTCTTACCCCAACAGCAGTATGGCTGTTGCAGCATCTCCTCTCCAGCACAAGGCAAAACGGAAGCTTTCCCTGTGCAGCTGCACCAAAGTCTGAGAGAAACCTCTGTGTCTGGAGAAGTTTACTTGTTGATAGAAAAAACAGGAGGTAGGAGGGAAAAGAAAATCTGAAAGAAACACTGACTAATCCAGCATCCTCCATAACTCACCGATGAGTAACCTTTTTTCTTCTCCATCTTTATACCACTGTAATTGGCAGTCTCTTTCTAGTGACTTTTTTTATTTCCCATGTGTGTCAAGAGCTACTCCCCCTCTCTGAGGACTGAGTTTCATCTCAGCTTTGTTTGGTGTGAGGTAACTGATGTTTTGCGCATACCGATTACATAGCCTGAAGCAATTTGGGTTGTAGCATAAGCGGCTGCAGTGCTGCGCTGAGTTAAGTGGATCAGCCTCTGTGCTCAGGGCTTCAATGAAGAGGGGATGATAAGTCCCCAAGAGACTCATTCGCACAAGTTGGAGGGATGCAGGATGGAGTTGGGCAGAGGAAAAGGGACCACTTAATTTTTGCCGTTGATATTGATGCGAAGACCCCACAGAGGTTAGAAAGTGGGAGAGATTTACCTCTCTGTTGGCATTAGGACAGATACCAAACCAAAAGGTTGGACCAGTTGGAGAGAATATTTATGTTGGACTGACCTGCTGAGCAGAAGTTGGAGGTTGGTTTGGAGGTATGGCCCAGGCTATATGCAGAGCTCATGGTAATTTCTGGTGCTATGGGAAAAACCTATGCAACAAATCATAGAATCATAGAATCATAGAATAGTTAGGGTTGGAAAGGATCTTAAGATCATCTAGTTCCAACTCCCCTGCCATGGGCAGGGGGACCTCCCACTAAACCATGCCATCCAACGCTATGTCCAACCTGGCCCTGAACACCGCCAGGGATGGAGCATTCACAACTTCCCTGGGCAACCCATTCCAGTGCCTCATCACCCTCACAGTAAAGAATTTCTTCCTCTTATAGAATCTAAACTTCCCCGAGGAAGATGGTAGTTACCAAGAAATGCCCAACCACATTCGAGGGCTGTCTTATTTCAGTGGTCATGGCCATCAGAGTCAAGCATAAATATATTTTCAAGGACACCTCAAAGGCTTTTATCAACAACTCCAGCACACACCTACCACTGCTCAGACACCTTGGGTTTAATTTGGATGTTTTCCTCTGGAAAGTAGCTGGGAGAGGAGGGGTTGATGCTGCTTCCTTTGCAGAAAAATCCTGTTTAATGGAAAGTTAACTCTGTCTCTAGAGTGTCTGGAGCCATGTGGAGAACAGACTGCAGTATATGGCAAGATGCCTGAGTTAGCTTTAAACTAACTGGACTAGGGGCTGCAGAAAGCTCATACAAATTATAATTCTAGGTATAGATTTACCAGGCCTTTTTTCATTATACTCTCTTAAGTGGATTAGACCATGCTGGCAGAAAGAGTACAGGCATAGAATGAGTGTTAAACCCATGCCAGATCTGAAGATATTTGTCAAGTTATACACATAGCATTAAGAGGCAGCAGGATTCCAGTAATAGTCAACTTAATGTGTTGTTAGTTTCAAGTGACTACATCTTTTCTCTGCAGAAGAGTTGTTTGCTCTTGCGAACACATTACATTTAGGAACAAATAAAAACACACTCTAAATCATAACATTAGTGTGGCCTCATTTTCTGTTTTCTGGGACAATGCGTATCCCGTCAACAGATTCTGGATGAATTCTGCTTCACTGGGACACTGTATGCAGTCTGTGAGCATCTGTAAACCTTTCATAATGCATTAAATGCAGCAAACAAATTTGCTTACTGTACCATGGGTACCTTTTTTCCAAAAGACAGTGGATTTCTTGCTGACTTACCACTGCAGACTCCATTTTCTCCTTCCTGTTTCAGGAGACACACGGAAAAAAGATATTAGAGTGATCTCCTGTCTGAAAGGAAAAGCTCATGTTGAGCTTTGCCACCCACCTGAACTGTTTTGTGTCTGTTATTTTTGAATTGTGAATCCTATGAATAAAATTCAGAAGAAAGCTAAAAAGAAGGGTACTGATGACTGAATGTTTTGGCAACATCTCCCACATCTTTGTGTCTGATCTCCAAATCAACTTGTCCTAGAAACTCCATGTGAAATTCATAATGACATCCACTCTGTTCACTAGGAAGGGAATAAACTTTGCTAATCAGCACATGGAGTTTATTGTCCTAGCAATAAAACGAGCATTTGACAAGTTGCTTTCCAATGGTCTGGATATTGAACAAGGCCCATCATAAGCATGAGTGATGTGTAAACATCTCAAACAACCATTTAAAGCCTTCTTTTACTAAAAAAAAAAAAAAATCTGCCTTTTTCCTTATGACATTTGTCTTTAAAATATAACCCTACTGCTGGGACTGACAAGGCTGTGAGCTTTAAAAATAAATAGGTAAAATCACAGCTTGCCTGCAACCTTACCAGCTGTGCTGCTGCCTGATGCCTCCCCAGTTACCACACAACAACTCCTAAGTCAATTACGCTCCTGGCAGAGCTGTGTGTGCATTTGCTGGGAGCTGCCACGTTTAGGGAAATTTGGGCTATTTTTTTTTACATATTAAAATTCAATTTGAATTTCTTGTGGCTCTGATGGATGCTTGTAGAAATAACCATGTTCTCTTTAATGGTGTTATCTGTAAGTGAGGAAGCTAAAGACCTGAAAAATATAACAGACTTTTTCAACCTGAATTGAGCTCTCTACCACTGTTTCTTTATATGCCTGTGTGGTTTTCCTCTTTCCTCCCCTTACACCCATAACCTGGCGCTGGCAGGTTCCTGAAGATTTATAAAGCAACTTTACCCTTACCTATGTATGCTTACTGTGGGAGACACAAGGAAAAGGCTGGACACCAGTGACTGAATAGAAATGAACTTTTGAAATAGGATAAAATAGAAAAAAGATAACTAAAACATCTGTAAAATTTTAACCCAGGACCTCACTGAATTCTTTTAAAACTCAAAATCTGTCATAGGCTTCCTACTTGGATTACAGCACATTGGTTAGGTTGTCCCACATAACAGTAAGCCCGCATTGTGTGTGTGTGTGTGTGTGTGTTAGGAAATACTTTTTAGACTTCATTTCAGCCATGAAAATGTCTCAGATACCAATAGGTTCATTGACATCAACAGAATCAAGGACACATTTTAAGCTAAAAAAGCATATAGGTGAACTGAGAGGCTGTATCTCTCAACAGGGAGATCTTCCTCTCTTTGGTGAGCTACACTTCCACCTGGAAATGCATCAGGCCATGGGAACAAAGATGTCCTCATTTCCAATTATGTACCTTATCAGGAAGGATAATCTTCATTTTCTGTTTTCTCTATGTGAGCAAAATAGATTTTTTGCCCATTTCCCTCACCTCTTAAACTGTTGACATCTGCATCAAGTGTCATAGCATATACATCTATTTACCATTAAAAATGAAAACATAAATCACATTTTACAAGCATGTGTCATGCTGCTTCTTTAATGACTTAGTTCCACTACTTTTGACATTTTCCTTTGTTTTTCTTAATTAGCCCTGTACATTAAGAGCATGACAATTTATGCAAAGGCTTATTAATTATTGGTAATAATTATCAGCAGCAGAACTGGGAAGGATTGGCTGACATGAACACACTGCTCCTTCCTTTTTTCTCCCTTCTGGTCCATTTTCTATTGCTCCTTATAAGTTCTTTCGCAGAAAATGTTCCTCTCTCTTTCCGCTAAATGCTACTGGATCATATTTCTGCTACCTCTGCATCAAAATGCCTAGCACTGAAAACTGTTGTACCTACTGATACTGTGGAAGATACCATCCCCTTCCCTGCACGGCCATTTTATCATCTTCTCTAAAAGGTGGTAACCCTTCCAGATTGGCTGCAAAATGATTGAAATGAGGCAATTTGCAAAACTCTGCATTTTCATAATTCTTCTTAGAACCCCGTAATAAATAATTGTTTGTTGCCTTACTGGTTATGGTACCTCAAAGTAAATAAAATATTATTTTCAGTTCAACTGGAAACAAAATATATTGGAAATTTTCAATGCCTGGAAATTTAAGAGGCAAAACAAGCCTAACCCCCCTCCCCTAGTTCTGGGCTGAACAGAATGGTTTGTTTGCTATGAAATGGGTCTTTGTTGTTTTTTTTTTTTTTGTTGAAATATTTTTAATGTTTCAGTTCATTACATGCCTTTAATGTAACTGCACATTAGTTTCAAAATATAACACTCAACATGAGCTGCTGAAAAGTTTTTCTTTAGAAAATACTGTGATTATTTTTCTCATGTATTTTGTTAATCATAATTATTTTCTAAAGTATTTTTAAGCTCTTAATCCAAAATGTGTTCCTCAAATACTTCAATCATTTGAGATCTGCTTCTGCTTTGAAAAAACAAAGCAATAAACACAAAAAATTACAACATCTGACTTTTTGCAATTTTTTGCTGTAATTTATTTCATTTGTCTTATGAGTCTACTGTTTATTACCTACAAGTCCAGCCACTGTTCTTTGTCTTCACTATACTCAAAAATCTTATTTTTCTGATCATATTTTTCACTGTGGTTGATCACTGGCAACCATAGAGTCCATATTTCTTCCTAACCAAGCCCAATCCAGCTACTCAATTTAGACACATGTCAATGCCCAAATAATTTTACATAACCCCCTCCCAGGGAAGTTGTGAATGCTTCATCCCTGGCGGTGTTCAAGGCCGGGTTGGACATAGCCTTGGATGGCATGGTTTAGTGTGAGGTGTCCCTGCCCATGGCAGGGGGGTTGGAATTAGATGATCTTAAGGTCCTTTCCAACCCTAACTATTCTATGATTCTATATGTACTTTGTATTTATTTGATTTGGCAGCCTCTTTGATGACCTGGGAAATTCTAGCTCCTCAGAGATGGAAAAGTTGCTGTGAGGTAAAGGAGTTAATGGGAAGCAAATAGTTTTCCCTCTTTAACTATTAAAAAGTGCTGTTCAGCCCATTTCTATAACCTGCTATATATCAAGATCTCAAAGCCACCACTGACCCTTTGACCAGCACCATGGGTAAAAAGCACTGATTAACCCACTTTTCTTGCCCTTCCCTTGCTGCGTGCCTGAGACTTGAAGCCCAAATATCCTATGCAATGAGAACAGTGGCATAATCTGTGTAACTTAAATTTAGCTCAGATATGTGCAAGTGGGGAAGCAAACCAGCAAAAGGTGGTGGGGCTGATACTGCTGACTTGCGTTCCCCTTTTCTTTGCTACTATGAGCTATGTGGGATGCATCTTGCTGTCCTCAACCTTTTGAAGGTTAGATATAGACAGTTTGCAGTAGGAAGGAATTTACCTTGAAGGAATTCACCCCCAGGTGGGATTTCTCTGTACCTCAGGGACAAATTTAACCCTTTTATTTCCTGTCTTGGTTTAAGCCTAGCTGGTAACTCAGAACCGTGCAGCCACTCACTCACTCCCCCTTTTCTTCCCCCCTTACTACCGGAGGGATTGGGAGGAGAATCAAAAGAATGTAAATTCTACAGGTTGAGATAAGAAAAGTTGAGTGACTATGGCATAAGTCAGAACTACTACTGCTACCACCAATAATAATAACTATGAGTGAAATAACAAGAGGAGAGAATATGAAAATAAAAGAGGAAAAGGAAAAAATAAACTCAAATGATACACAATGCAATTGCTCCCCACCTGTCAACCAATACCTAGCCTGACCCAAGCAGTGATCTGGGCCTTCTGGGTGACTTCCTCCAGTTTATATACTGGGCAGATGTGCTATGGTATGGAATACACCTGTGGCTAGTTTGAGTCAGGTGTCCTGTCTCTGCTTTGTCCCAGCTTCCTGTGCCTCTCGTCACTGGTAGAACATGAGGGACTGAAAAAGCCCTTGATCAGAGTAAGCATTTCCTAGCAACAACAAAAACATGAGTGTGTTATCAGCGTTGTTCTCAGGCAAAAGTCGAAAACACAGCACTGCACCAGCTACTAAGAAGGAGAAAAACAACTGCTACAGCTGAACCGAGGACACACAGGAAGTGGAAACACTTTAAGTTGCTTCCACAGCCATTGCTCTCATCCTGGTGAAGTCTGCTGCTGTAGTCTCTGCTACCTACCTTGCACTAGAAAGTAGTCCCTTCTCCTAAATAACTTGGAGCACACAGCGCTGCTGCGAAGCTAACAAACATTTATCTGTACTGAGAGTAGAGAAAGAAGGTGCCAGCAGGGCAGGCAGCTCTCTTAACTACGAATTACCACATCTAATACTAAGACAAGCTTCTGACTTGCTCCAGAAGTGTTGCTATTTTCTCCATCTTTTTCTCACAGTCTGAGATACCTTGTAATCTGCAACATTTATCAACAACTTTCTTTCACCAGAACACTTAGTGTGTTCTCCTTTTCTTTAACGTCCTTCTAATCTCCAGTCAGCTGCACGCAGATGCCTCCTCTTGGCAACCTTGTGCTTTTCTTTCTTTCCCAGATTTTAGAATCATAGAATCATAGAATAGTTAGGGTTGGAAAGGACCTTAAGATCATCCAGTTCCAACCCCCCTGCCATGGGCAGGGGCACCTCACAATCATAGAATCATAGAATCATAGAATCATAGAATAGTTAGGGTTGGAAAGGACCTCAAGATCATCGAGTTCCAACCCCCCTGCCATGGGCAGGGACACCTCACATTAAACCATGCCATCCAAGGTTATGTCCAGCCCCACCTTGAACGCCACCAGGGATGAAGCATTCACAACTTCCTTGGGCAACCCATTCCAGGGCCTCACCACCCTTACAGTAAAGAATTTCTTCCTCAGATCCAATCTAAACTTCCCCTGTTTAAGTTTGAACCCATTACCCCTTGTCCTCTCACTACAGTCCCTCATGAAGAGTCCCTCCCCAGCATCCCTATAGGCCCCCTTCAGGTATTGGAAGGCTGCTAGGAGGTCTCCACACAGCCTTCTCTTCTCCAGGCTGAACAGCCACAGTTTTCTCAGCCTATCTTCATACGGGAGGTGCTCCAGTCCCCTGATCATCCTCGTGGCCCTCCTCTGCACTTGTTCCAACAGTGCCATGTCCTTTTTATGTTGAGGACACTGTTATCTTTAACATCCCTAGCCAAGTTTAATTCTAAGTGGGCCTTAGCTTTCCTAACCTGGTCCCTAGCTTCCCGGACAACATCCCTGTATTCTTCCCAGGCCGCCTGACCTTGTTTCCACCTTTTAGAAGCCTCTTTTTTCCTTCCAGTTTTGCTCAGCAGCTCCTTATCCATCCAAGGAGGTCTCCTGGCCCTCCTGCTAAACTTCCTTCTAGTTGGGATGCATCGTTCCTGAGCTTGCAGCAGGTGAGCCTTGAATATCAACCAACAGTCTTGGGCCCCCCTGCCCTCTAGGGCTGTATCCCATGGAACCTTACTGAGCAGGCTCCTGAAGAGGCCAAAGTCTGCTCTCTTGAAGTCGTGGGCCGTGAGCTTGCTGCACGCTCTTCTCACTGTCCTGAGGATCTTGAACTCGACCATCTCATGATCGCTGCAATCAAGGCTGCCCTGGAGCGTCACATTCCCAACCAGCCCTTCCCTGTTGGTGAGGATGAGGTCAAGCATTATTCCTCTCCTTGTTGGCTCCTCTATTACTTGCAGAAGGAAGTTGTCTTCCACACAATCGAGGAACCTTCTGGATTGCTTGTGCCGGGCAGTACCATCCCTCCAACCGATATGAGGGTGGCTGAAGTCTCCCATGAGAACAAGGACCTGCGAGCATAAGGCTGCTCCTATCTGTCTATAGAGCGCTTCGTCCAGCAAGTCCCCTTGGTCAGGCGGTCTGTAACAGATCCCCACAATAATGTCTCCCATCGCTGTTCTCCCTTTAACCCTGACCCACAAACTCTCTGTCGACTGCTCACCTGTCCCCGGACAGAGTTCCATACTCTCCAGCCTATCCCCAACATAAATAGCAACTCCCCCTCCCCACCTACCAGGCCTGTCTTTCCTAAAGAGCCTGTAACCTTCCATTCCAACACACCAGTCATAGGTGCCATCCCACCATGTTTCTGTGATGCCTATGATATCATACCCCCGTAGACATGCACACATCTCTAATTCCTCTTGTTTGTTTCCCATGCTACGGGCATTTGTATAGAGGCATTTGAGGCGAGATCCAATTGAAGTCGTCTCATTGGCTGGAGCAGCTGGAATATCCCTACATTGCTCCGAACGTTTACTATAGGTGCTAGCAACCCACTGTGTGTGTTGGGATGGAATGCTGCCCCCCTCCCCAACACATCTAGTTTAAAGCATCCTTGACCTGTCTAGCAAGCCTCCTACCAAATCCACTCTTCCCCTTCTTTGTCAGACCAGTTCCACCAGCCCCCAGTAGACCTGGCCTACTATATTGAGTCCCATGTTCAAGGTACCCAAACCCCTGACTATAGCACCACCCTTCTAACCATTTATTAACCTGGCCAGTCCTCCCAGCCTTTTCAAGGTCCTGCCCTGTATCCTGGAGAATTGACGAAAAGACGATCTGTGCTCCAGAACACCGCCAGCGATGGAGCATTCAAAACTTCGCCTGGCAACCCATTCCAGTGCCTCACGACCCTTACAGCAAAGGATTTCTTCCTCATATCCAACCTAAACTTCCCGTTTTTAAGTTTGAACCCATTACCCCTTGTCCTGTCACTACAGTCCCTAAAGAAGAGTCCCTCCCCAGCATCCCTATAGCTCCCCTTCAGATACTGGAAGGCTGCTATGAGGTCTCCATGCAGAGGAGAGGTGTCTCTCTCTTCTCCAGGCTCAACAGCCCCAACTTCCTCAGCCTATCTTCATACAGGAGGTTCTCCAGTGCCCTGATCATCCTTGTGGCCCTCCTCTGCACTTGTTCCAACGGTTCCATGCCTTTTTATGTTGAGGACACCAGAACTACACACAATACTCCAAGTGAGGTCTCACAAGAGCAGAGTAGAAGGGCAGGATAATTTTCATTTTCTTGTTGCAATTTGTCCCCTCCACAAATATTGTTATTCTGTTGAACTCCTTTTTTACTGTACCTTCTCTATCTTTTGAAGGGATAAAATCCTATCATTGCCTTGTCTGAGAGCCTGAACTCCAGCAAGTGGCCTGTGTTTTGATGGCATGTTGGTATCACTGATGTATCTCTCAAGCAAGAGAGTCAGGGGAGATTGCACTGTCCGTGATAGGATGACTTTGAGAAAGGGCTTCAGTCACTCCTTCATCTGTGTTAGGTCCTCTCTGAGGCTGTTGTGTGCACACATATTCTGCTTTATAGACACAATGAAAGGAAGGCAGGAAGGAGCTTTATAGGACATGACAGTCTGGGATATGCAGCATGAAGTTCTCAGAATTAAAGCAAAGACTCATTCTGCATGACAAAAAAAAAAAAACAAACACATTTGCAGAAAAAATGTATTTCAGACTCCCCTTGAGATAAATGTAGTTGAAGATAACATATGCCAAGAATTGAGGTAAAGAACAGTCAGAGGAAGCCATTTTTCATGCAGAACAATGACAACTTATTTTAATTGGTCTCACAAAGCCTAGTAACTAGGCCATGTATTCTTGACATCCATCTACTGACACCTTCTTAGTCAGCTATTCGAATATGTGCAGATATTGTTCTCAAATAATGGGAACTGCACAGCTTTTTCACAAAGTGTAGCAGAAAGTGTTATTTTAAGAAGGAAAACCACTCTCCCCTGGTGCAAAGAATGTTAAAATAGGGCTGCTGAAGATGTGCCAGCTCTGTAATACAGGTTTAGTGTACAGAGGATAGTGGAAGTGAAAACCGGGACCTTGTTTAGTGTGAGGACAGGAGTGCGAGGAAAGGAAAATATATGCCAAAGTCCCCTATTCCTAGCCCCTTACAAACATGCACACATTTTCCCCCCAAAAATGGTGATCAGCCGTTGCACAAGTGAATTCTTGTTGGTGGCATGGTTTGTGAGATGAGGTGACATTCATGGGCTCAGGTCTGCTGGAGCACTTGGCACCAGCCATGTTCATACAATTTTTTGTGGTCATTCTCACTCCGGTTGATGAGAAGTTAAGAGGGTTGTTTGATGCAGTGTTCAAGGCTGGGTGGGACAGAGCCTTGGGTGGCATGGTTTAGTGGGAGGTGTCCCTGCCCATGGCAGGGGGTTGGAATGCGATAATCTTAAGGTCCTTTCCAACCCTAACTATTCTATAATTCTATGATTGGTTTTTTTCCCAATGAGCTGCCACTATTTGGATTCTTAAAAAACCCTTATTTCATTACACAGAGTCTCTTGAGGACAAAGTGTATCTTTTGGCTGTTGCATCCCAGTCAAAGTGCCTTCTCTGTATTAATTTCTTCTTCAGAAACATTGCTGGGAAAGTGAAGTACATGAAATAGGAACAGCCATTTGACATCCCTTTGGAGATTCATCTAGAAATATGTGTTAATACTTTCATGTCTAATGATCACTAAACTCTAAAACTGTGCTGGTGCCTCAGTGCCTGCTGTTAAAAGAAACAAGATCCCAAGGTTGAGGCAAACTGGGGAACTGAGGAATAGCAGCAATGGGAATGAAGGGTTTGGAAAATGCTTCAGAAACTTGTCTGTGAGCCTATGGTAAGAAAGCTTTCCCAACATGCAGTAACAACCTGCAGTACCTAGAATAAGAGTACATAATGTGAATACAGTGTTGTCTAAATTCCTGTTTAAAGGTGGTATTATGTTATGTGCCTCACTTGAAGTAAATAACTACATCCAGTAGAGATTTGGGACTGAGATGTTGAAACAATGTCCAAGGATTTGGCTGTCAAGATTAAGAGGGCCCAATTATTATTTAATGAGTAGATTTTGAAAATCTGCCTTTTGGCTTCAGTAGATAAAGTAAGATATATGCTTAATTACCTTCAAAGATCAAGGCCGCAGAAAAAAAAATATGGTGATAGCAATGGAAGGGACAGCTGTTGTTACTCTGTCCAGCTTCCTGGTACTGCAGGCAACAGTTTCATATAATTTCTGTCATACACTGGATCATAGTTCCTCCTAACTCAGTTAGGAAGTTAACCTTCCCCATCTCTGGCTTCTCTGGACAAAGAAGACCTTTTAATTTTTTTTAATTATTATTTTATTATTTTTATTTATTTTTATATTTATTTTTCACCCTGTGTTTTTCTGGAGAGGCCACAACTGCTGCATGCTACTAAAGTCAGGTTCAGAGGCTTAAAATTGGCCTAGCTCCCTTTTTACTTCTCCTCTTAACCCTGTTTCCTCAATAGGGATGGTACATTTGTTATTGTCCAAGCATATAGTTCCATTCATTAAAGTTTGACAGATTTATTAAAATCCTTGTACCTGCAATTTCCAAATGGTGGGGTGAAGACAGTCTGAATTCTTCAGCTTTATCTCATTCAGTTCCAATTTTTCCTTTTGTCTCAGATACGGGCAGACTTTCTCTGCTGTCTTGTCCTCACCCTGCTCTTGTCCCCACATCTGACACCACTGCTCTTATTGAAAACTGAGACAAAGTATGCAGGACCAGGCTAAGATCATCTTTCATCTCTACTTTATCCTCACTTCTTAGTGGCCCAATCTGTTTGCTTGTCACCTGAAGGAGTATCTGAGCCTTAGGATTATTGGTCGCATTTATTTTTCAACATATGTCTGGAAGCCAGTCTACCTTAACGACACAAATCTCACTGGTCTCTCTGTTCTTCTAATAACATTACAGAATTGCTATTCATATCCAGCACTGAACCTGGAGGGGGGAGCATCTATAACAAACTTCCAGTAGTGCTCAATATAATCTCTTATTACCCTTTCTGCAAGCAATTTTACACAAATGAAATCTATTTTATCCATCCAACCCCCACTCATTCATTCTTCTGCATCAAGCAAGACCACTCATGCATTTTTACCTTTCTGGTTTCCAAACCCATTATAACTATGGTCAATATTTTGTTATGTTTATGTTATTCCATTCACATTTGGTTTCACATATAGTATCAGTTGTTCTAGGACCTCTGTTTTAATGCTTACATACCTTGGATTGACATATGAAGTTTTACTGGTAATCTTCAATGACTTGACCAGGCTAGTGGAGGTCATTTTAACAACTGTATTGCCTTGACAACTAGGGAGTCTCACTATGTATTTGGGTAATAACATGCCTCTGTTATTACACACTGATGGTGCCATTGTAGACCACTGGGCAATAAGGACCTTTGTTTTGGTCCAGTACAATCATTATAATATGCCAGTCTCAGCAGTACAAGGTTTCCTCTCTCTTGGCTGTTCATTTTCCCATTGATTTCTATTCCCTTAATATCTATTTTCTGGTATATTTGATTTTCCTTTCACTATGCAGTAAATGCAGGGGTGGACTCTACACGCATAACTCTCTTCCTGTTATTTAGTTTGAAGATCATCTATTTGGTCTCCTCTGCCTTGACCCCGTGATGCCTTGGCAGAGGTCAGTAACATCCTGACTTGCACTGAGAATATTAATAAAGAAATATTACAGACAATTTTTCACAATACAGGAAAAGAGGAGGCAGCCCATTAAATAGTGAGGCAATGGACAAAAAGAAAATGAGAAGATATACTCCATTCCCCACACTGTGCACCATTAAACTGTTGATTTAACACAGTTAAATACAGGATGTATTCACACAAAGGAGTCCCAGAAGAGATTGAACAATTTCTAGGAAGAAAAACCTGCAAATGCTTTTATGCACAAAGAAAGAATCTGAGGCTCAGGATGATTCTTTGAGCCTTTGATTTGCTGGGACCACCACCCCAGGGATTTGTTGTCCTGTCCTCTTAACAAATCTTTAAGCTTCAAATCATGGTCACTGGTCGGGATAGGACCCTGAATTAGGTAGCATTGATGTGGTTTAGATAATCTTGGATCATTTAGGGAGTGAGTTTACCCTCAGCGTTTCCCCATTTTATGGACTTTTATTTTTGGTTATACTGCTTTACTTCAAGGCAAATGAAGAGCATTTGGAAGCTTCCAGGTGGTATACTGGTTAATCACAAAGCTTCATGGAAGTACTTCTTCGCAATATATTGATACAATCTTGTGGCCAGTGTTGGCTCTTGGTGTTGGAAACCAGAGCTGCACTTGCAGCTGTACCCCAGGCTGCCTCCACAGTTCTTTGAGGTTACTCACTGCCAGTGCTCAGCTCCCTTTGTGCAGACAGGAAAGCTTTTTACCTCCATAAAGGAGTTGTGGGAATAAACAGGTAAGTTTCTGAAAAGTACCATGGAATTGCTGTTAAACTGGCTAGTGAGAGAGCAGGGCATCTGGCACTGGTGACTTGAGCTTTGATAAATATTTTAATAAATATTTTGGTTTTCTTGATTATCAGCTTTTTTTTTTTTTTTTTAAATGAAGTGAATGAAAATGAAAAATCTCACTGTGTTCTTGCTGTGTATGTTGATCATGTGTTCTGCAGCCAAATCTGTAGTTCTGGCATTACACCACAGTATCAAGTAACATTCGAGACAGGGAGAGGCTGCATTTCCCATCTGGCAAGGTCCATTTGTTTGGCTAGTCTAATGTATTCTGTAAAGTGGAGAGAAAGAACGAAAGATTGCTTCTGCCCTCTGAAAAGCAGAAAGCATTATGAAAAATAATGCAATGCAGCAAAGCTGCGATTATCCAGATGCCATAAGGAAAACCGAACAAGCCTGGATAACAAGAGTTTTAGAAATTCAAGGGACTTGTCAGCATAATTAATAGAAATCAGGGGACACGGCTGTGTTTTGTGTAATAGAAAGTGTCAGACAGCTGAGGGGCAGATGACCCAAGGTTATATTGTAATATATATTGTAATATTGTTATATATTGTTATAGTGTAATACTGAAGCTGCAGTGTAGCTTCCATAAGTCTCATCTTTAAAGTCTTTTTCAATATCTGATTACCATCAGAAAGTTCACTCTGCTTGAAAGAGAGAGAGACAGTAGTCACCATGGTGCTCTGCTAACAGAAAATGGGATGAAGAATCCTGAGGTTACTGTGGAAGGGAACAATAATTATGTTTTTGATGGGTGTTTTTGTTTGCTTGTTGGGTTTTTTGTTTTTGTTTTTTCTTTTGTTTGGGTTTGGTTTTTGGTTTTTTGGGTTTTTTTTTTCCATAAATGATTGACCAAAGTGAAGCTACACAACAGCTTACAAAAGGGATAATAAGCGCCTGCTTGTTTTAATTCCCTAGGACTTTCCCTTTTTTCACAACATCCATTCATGCAGCACACATTTGTCCAGTCACAAAAGCTGCCCTTGCACATGCCATTTTAGGCACCATTCATGAACCATTGCAGGGAACAGTTGGCAGAAGCCGATATTTAAATGGAAACATTTTAATGGAAATTAGAATAATTTATTCCCATTACATTTGCAAAGCTAAGCTACATTCTGCTCTAAACATAAGGCACATGAATAGATAAACGGATAGATGTGCAGGCATCACACTCTCAAAAGTAATGCTGGGTAATCGCAGGTCAAGATCACATTTGGCTTCTCACTTAGCAAACGTTGTTTTCCCAGGAATATCTGAAATATTTTTCTACTTCCTTAACGGAATTTTGATCACTGTTTTGTGAGAAAATCCTCATAGGGAAAAATCTGTTTTCCATACTTGGGATCTGAAAGTAAGCCTTAGCTGATTTTAAACTTGGAATCATAGTATCAATTAGGCTGGAAAAAACCTTTAAGGTCATCAAGCCCAACCTTTACCTCAGGACTGCCAAGTCCGCCACTAAAGCATATCACTAAGGGCTTCATCTACACATTTTCTGAACACTTCCTGGCACGTGATTCCACTTCTTCCCTGGGCAGCCTGTTCTAATGCTGATCACCCTCTCAGTGAAGAAATATTTCCCAATATCCAAACTAAATCTCGCCTGGTGCATCTTGAGGCTGTTACCTCTTGTTTTATCACTCATTACTTTCACAGAATCACAGAATAGTAAGGGCTGGAAAGGACCTCAAGATCATCGAGTTCCAACCCCCCCGCCATGGGCAGGGACACCTCCCACTAAACCATGCCATCCAAGGCTATGTCCAACCCCACCTTGAACGCCACCAGGGATGAAGCATTCACAACTTCCCTGGGCAACCCATTCCAGGGCCCCACCACCCTTACAGTAAAGAATTTCTTCCTCAGATCCAATCTAAACTTCCCCTGTTTAAGTTTAAACCCATTACCCCTTGACCCCTCACCACAGTCCCTAATAAAGAGTCCCTCCCCAGCATCCCTATAGGCCCCCTTCAGGTATTGGAAGGCTGCTACGAGGTCTCCACGCAGCCTTCTCTTCTCCAGGCTGAACAGCCCCAACTTTCTCAGCCTATCTTCATATGAGAGGTCCTCCAGTCCCCTGATCATTTTCGTGGCCCTCCTCTGGACTTGTTCTAACACTTCCATGTCCTTTTTATGTTGAGGACACCAGAACTGCACGCAATACTCCAAGTGAGGTCTCACGAGAGCAGAGTAAAGGGGCAGGATCACCTCCCTCAACCTGCTGGTCACACTCCTTTTGATGCAGCCCAGAATACGGTTGGCCTTCTGGGCTGCAAGCGCACACTGGCGGCTCATGTTCATTTTTTCATCAACCCACATGGAGAACTGTCAAAAGGTTTGGTTGATCTGATCGTCCATGAAGCTGTTCAGAGACCATCTCTTTCTGACAGGGCCAGCAGAGGGTTTGCAAACCAACATCATAATATTCTTTCGAAAATGTTTTTTACCAATTACTGCATTTGAAAATATGTGTGTATATATAAAAGTTTGCTTTCTGTGAGAAATGTGAAGGGATCAATTATTAGAACTACACACATCCATGCTTCAAATTAAAATGTAAAGAAAGCTGAAGGATTATTTTTGAACATCCAAGCTTCTCAAGGCAGTTGCTTCAGGATCCAGGTGACTTTATTAGGTACATTCAGTTTTCAAGTGATCCATGGTGAATTTAAGTAGTGAAAACTCATACTTCTTTAATTTACTGCAGCAAAGCAACTAGGTACTTTTTACAGCAAATCAACTCAGATGATGAACATGCATAAGGTGGTTTTTGTTTAGTTTTCTATCAACAATATAGTGCTTGCATCAATGAGTTTATGACATATGAACCCATAATACTCTTTCCTGGACCGTACAAAGTGAAAATGAATGAGGCAAAAGCTCTTCAGCAACACCCCATTGCCTAAAACACTGTTAGATCAGCCCGAATAAAGAAGGCCAGGGGAAGACTGGCTTTGATTCTATTACCAGGGCAAAAAATACTCAGAAACTGTAAAGTTTGAGATCTGGCTGACGCTTAGCCTTGCACCAGTAGATGGCTCTGCGCGATACCTGGAGCTAGGGCCAGATTTGGGCTCCACTAAGAAAGCAGGGCAAAGCCCGGAGCTGGAATTCCATAGTGGAAACTATGTTTTATGGCAGTACTTTCTTAAGGGTAATGCAGAGGTTACTTCAGGAAAAAGAGAAAAAAACCCAAACAACAAAAGAACAAATGCATCCTAGGAAAATCTCTAATTGCATTATAAAACATAAAGACTATCTGGATTGCCAGTCAAGGAGCAGTCATGATTCATTTGAAAGAAAGAAAAAAAATCCAACCAGCTGACAGACAAAAGAATTGCTGCAAGTGTGAAAGGAACATTTTATTATTATAAATACATAAGAAATTCAAAACAGCTGAATTTAAAAGTATCTTTTTTGCAACCAGCTGCTGAAAATTCATCAGATTGGCAGAGTTTTTATGCAAGTATTTTAACCACTAACTGATATGAAAGCCTGACATAATGACATAAGTCCTCATGTGCCTGTATGCTAGGTTATCTTCTTTTCCTTCCAGCATCCCTGTCACTAATCTCACAGACACTCACAGTACTCAGTACTTGATAGATGCATGTGAATAGCCAGTTGTGTGTTTGTTCTGGAGGTCTTGTTATACGTGTTGCATATATATACATGATACATATATAATTACGGTATTTTTTCAGAGATTCACTACCAGGAACAGGGCTAATTAATTGTTTTCTATTCCTATTTTCCAAATACCCAAATCTAACACATTGGGATAAAACATATTTTGTGAGTCTTGACCAATCTCTCAAATCCTGCAACGGTTTCTTTTTTTCTTGCAGTGAAAAATTCATGTTGACCTGATATTTTTGTTGTTGCAGCTGTTCTCTTACTTAGGCATACATGAAAGGACCTTTATAATTCTTGCATCAAATATTCAGTTGACATTGTGGTCCTAAGATGGTATCAGAGAACAAAGGACCTGAGAGAGGGGAGGGATACACAGCGGCCTGCTAAACAGTATAGTAATCATCGGAGTAGTGTGAGGTGGTGCTGGTGGGGGTAGACAGGTCAGGTGAAGGCTGAAATGGGAGAGTAGGTTGGTGTGGGAGGAGGTGACCACGAGATCAGCAAGGAGACCGAGAAGGCAGGATGAGGGAGCCATGGAAGAAGGCATAATGAGATTACAGGATCAGAGAGTTCAGTTGAAAACTAGTTTAGCAGGTAGGTGTGAGAGAAAGTTCAAGGAGGTCAATGTGCTTTTGTTGGAGAAAGTGGTGATGCACCACAGGGGAGGAATGCTCCAGGGCTGCTGTAGCCAGGGAGGCCACTCAGATATTAAGATGGTGAGCTTAATTGCTGAACTATATAAGCAAATTAACGACATAAATGTTGTATGTTCCTTATTTAACAAATGGAAAAATAAAGAGGCTTAAATTGCAGAGCAAACAGCAATTAAACCTGCTGCATCTGCATGTGCGTATATGCACCTGGATACCAAATTACTGTTATCCAGGGACAGGGCAGTTTGCTTCCATGGTAGCAGCTGAGGGGTAAAAAAGAAAAGTGATGATCTGACACACTCGTGAGAAAAACAGTAGTTGCTGCAATACTTTTATGGGACACACTTTCAACTAAACATTAATATTTTGAGTTATATTCCATAAATCTTTCTAATCTATTTGCATGCAACAGAGTACTAGAAAACAAAAGTTAAACCCTGTCGTACATAAACATGCATGCAGACATATTGTTTATGGATAAATTCGATGTAGAAGTGACTCATTAAGCCTCTGTAACTTCTAATTAAAACAAAAAAGAAAGGAGGCTGGATGCAAATACAAAATACCAATGTGAACAAAAAATAATGCAAAATACAGAAGTGAACAGAACAGGGTCAGGAAGGGTGTCAGCCTTGAAATTCAGATTAAGGCAATTACTCAAACCAAAGGCACAAACAAGAAAGCCAGATGTAGTGAGTACTCAAACAAATACCCTCTTCAGAGGAGAGCAAACAGAGAGAAGAGCTGCTAGTCACCCTGAATGTGATGCCCTAAGGCTGAAATATAACAGCTGGGGAACGACTGCAAAATTTCAACTGAAGTGCAGATCAGCTTGATGTGCTTCTGTGCCAGTCATGTGGAAATGGGTTCAGTGCTTCCCCGGAGAGTGGGGACAAGATAGGTTCTCCTCTTGGCAGAGGCTTTGTCGATGACAGTGTTGCTTGGGCAGGATCAAAGCCCACTGATACCTACCTGCAGAAGTCTAATAGAAACACAAAAAAACCCCATTGATTTTATGTCTTGTGACAAACTCCTTGTCACCTTGCCATCTGATAATTTCTATTTATTCACAGATACTAACTGCTTGTCTCTCTTGATGCAATCATTTTCCCCTTGCTGAGAGCATTTCTACTCCTCTTGGGTCCCAACCTACCTTTCCTTTCAAGTACCTTATCGATTAACATATTTAGGCTAACCTGAGGGCCTTTTGAACTGGTGGTCTGTCAGGGGTTCAGCAGTAGCAGTCATTTTTCTCCTTCATAGTAGCTGGTGCAGTGCTGTGTTTTTGACTTTTGCTCTGGGGACTGTGCTGATAACACCAATGTTTTCAGTTACTGCTTGGTAATATTTTGGTCTGACCAAGGACCTTCTGAGTCTCATGCTCTGCCTGGGAGGAGGGGAAGCTGGGAGGAAGCAGAGACAGGACACCTGACCCAAACTGACCAAAGAGGTATTCCATACCACAGCACCTCATGCCCAGGATGTAAAAACAGAGGGCAGAGACCCGGAAGGGTAGAAGTTCGTTGCTGGGTCGGGCTTGGTATTGGGTGGTGAGCAGATGTATTCTCTTTCCTTGTATTTCTCTTGTCATTATTATTATTGGTGGTAGCAGCAGCGGTTTGTGTTATACCTTAGTTACTAAACTGTTCTTATCTCAACCTGTGGGAGTTGCATTCTTTCGATTTTCCTCCTCACCCGACCGGGAGCTGGGGGGAAGAAAGAGGGGGGAGTGAATGAACGAACTGGGTGAGTTATAGTGGCTTAAACTATGACATGGTCACAGCTTGACTCTTTCTGCATCTTTGTTGGGGCTGATGAAGGAACTGCATACCCAGTAGCTAACATGCTTTTCTGCCCCTAAAGGGTGTCAGCTACAGACTATGCCTCATAAAATGCAGTGGCTGCATTTTTGCATCATTAATTTCCTGGGGAAATCCACCAAGATTTTAACCTGAACACAAAACAAAAAGAAATAAAGATGAACATATCAAAGTCGTATGCTTTCCAGCCTCCACTGAATCCCCTATGTGTCAATTCTCTCTATTTTGATCAAGGGAATTACCAAAGCCTACACAAATATCTGCTGCAGTCCAGAAATAAGTGTGATACTGGAAGCACCTGCAGTTCTTCTGGATAGGAATTATAAAGCTTCACTGGTATCTTTTCTGTCAGCTTCCAGGCATGAGCATAACTGCCTGTAACTTGCAGTGATGAGCAGCACCAATCCAGACTCCAAGGGAACCACAGTGATATCCATGAATCAGTCACTGCCCTGCTCATCCTCAGAACAGCCTGAACCATCCGGCTTGTTCTCTCATACTGGTCAAAACAAGAACTGGCTCTGCAGCTTATCAGTGACTGAAGCATATAGTGCAGACAAATGTTTCGGTTTTATTTCTCATGCAATACTTGAACCCACAGATTTATATCCGTGTAATGTACAGTTTTGAAAACACATTGGTGCTCTACTGGTCACAAAATGCCTCATTACCCTCATAAATCAGAGGAATGGTTTATAGCTTGCAAGGCTGAGGCTGAGGCCCTGGTGTAAGGTCCCGGCAGGAATGGGGTGGGAGGAACCAGCCCCTGAGCATCCCCACAGAAATGGGTCTGAGCCTAGGACTGGAGTCCTCAGGGCACTGGGGGAAAAATTCTAAAAGTGTTTCTAAATCTGTCTTCTGGTTCAGATCAGGACTTTGCTGATTTAATCTAAGATCTCTGAACAAGCAGTTTAATGGATACTGAGAATCCTTCTTGGCCTTCCCACTCATAGGTTTTCAGACCTTGGGTGCAGCACTCCCTGTCTGTTTGAGAGTTTCACTCCAGGGCTGATGTTCTCCTCCAGACAGGATTTATCTGAAAATGGAGCTGGTCATCTAAGGAAACAGTACAGACACTGCTGTTTACATGAATCTGAGGTTTACATTAATCTGTGCCAGAGTTGTGAGATACTGAAACTTGTCACCAGGACACTGTAAACCTGGACTCCCAAAAATTCCAGGATCAGTCTCCACAGTGTGCTCAGAAAAAGACTTTCCTCTAAAACATTAGTAGTCACGGGTTATCAGCAATTCTTTTAAATGGAACGGCTTTAAACGTATCTTCTTCCTTTTATTCTCTCTGAGCCTTAGAGCTTTTCAGTGCAGACCTACAGTTGTTTCTTTTGTTTATTCAACTGTGTAATACCCTCAAATAATTTCCTTCTCAGAGCCACAGGCAAAAAAAGTCCTAGTACGACTGCTGGAGTTGAGCGGCACCCTTGCTCTGCACTAAATCAAGGGGAAGTCAAGCACTTCGTTGTAACCCAAATTTGAGCTTACAAGGGATTTGTAAAGACAGAAATATCTTCACCACTAACAAACCTCAAAGTGCTGATTCAATGACAGCGTTCATCACAATGTTTGCCATGAATATGCATGCCTGGTTTCTACCAGAAGTTTGTATACTGCATGAACTCCACAGGAAGATAGAGATGGGTAGAAAAAACAAACTAACCCACTTAATGGGTAGCAGTCTGACAGAAGAAATGCTAAGGTCAGTCTTCCCCAATTCCTGCTTTTTGCAGCATGGCTATCTGTCTGATAACTGAGAGCTGAAAAACTGCAAGGGATAGAAATGACCTGCTGCCTCCTGTCATTTGACCAGAAGAGTGAAAAATAAGTGTCTTCCTCCTTGTACCAGCTTCTGGGGAAGGCAGTCTGAGAACAACAGATTGCATCAGGCCCCGAGGCAGAAGTCTGAGCTAGTTTTTGCCTGCTGCTTTTTCTCTTTCATTGTCTGAAGAAGTCTTATAGTGTTCAAGGTTGGGAATCAGGAAAACTGGATTCCTCTCTGATGGATCATCAGACCTGCTTCCACCTATTTTACTAAGAAAAAAATATTTGAGTTGTTTAGAGCAGCAATCCTCTCTTCCCCTTCAACACACAACGCACTCCTGGGGGTGCTGCTATAACTTCTATAGACCTCATGGCTGAAGTCCGCTTTCTCTAGATCCTGTGGTAAACCACAATTTTTTTGAAGGCTGCCTCAATCTTTTGTTCCACAACCAAACCGATAGCCATCTTGCTAGCACAGGCAGAGCACTGCCATTTTAAGGCCTACTTTCTAGGAAAGTTTTAGCACAATCAGAAACAGACTCACTCAGTGTTTCATTTTTTTTACTTAGGAGTTGTAATTTACCATACTGCTTTTGAAAGCAAGGCCAGGAATTTAAGCTGTGATATGTGTGCTCTAGATAGAAAGTAAACCAAACCTGATAAGCAAACGTAGGTAAGCCTGCATCAAAATCTCCAGATCAAAACACTTCTGACAAAGTTCAAAAGGCTGTTATGGGGATATAGATCTAAATCTTGCAGGTGGCTTTTCTGTTTCTGATAAGCTGAATGAAATCCCTATGTCTAAAAGCCTCACATCTTTCAAACACCCACAGCCTGGTGCAGATCTGAATTCCATGGTGGGAGCTAGGCTCTATCCAAAGATTACATGAATATGCTGCTCACCTACAAAGACCGCATTAGCTGTGCTGCCTTAACTTGGAGCTGTCCCCTGCAGAAACCATGGGAGATGAGTGTATGAAAAGGTGCAGATCATTGCCCTGAGCTCAAATAGCAAACTGTGAGTTATAAGACCATGTTAAGCTTTTGAACAAGCTAGGACTTACATCAGTGGCTTGAGGGTGGTGGGGCCAGAAGCTGTGAAAAACATGTTGTTCCAGATACAGAACACCCAAGCTGAGATTCAAATACGTATTTCTGACTTAGTCTGTTACACACAGAGCAAAGGACTGATCCACAGCTCAGAGAAGTGTCACAAAGCACTATCTTTAAATCTGGACTTTCCAGCAGGCAATAACAATCTTCATTGGTTTGGAAGGAAGAATGCGAGTTTCAAAAAGGAAGAATTAAAATGAGCTGCCAAGAAACCAGTCACGGCACACATGGTTTGAGAGTCACGACACACGGTTTGAGCAGCAGCTGCTGTTGAAGCATTTCAGTCAGTCAACCTTTTCCTTAACACAGGCAGGTTATCCTCATATTACTACCCAGCAAGAATAGAATCATAGAATCATAGAATCATAGAATAGTTAGGGTTGGAAAGGACCTCAAGATCGTCGAGTTCCAACCCCCCTGCCATGGGCAGGGACACCTCCCACTAAACCATGCCATCCAAGGCTATGTCCAACCCCACCTTGAACGCCGCCAGGGATGAAGCATTCACAACTTCCTCGGGCAACCCATTCCAGGGCCTCACCACCCTTACAGTAAAGAATTTCTTCCTCAGATCCAATCTAAACCTCCCCTGTTTAAGTTTAAACCCATTACCCCTTGTCCTCTCACCACAGTCCCTAATGAAGAGTCCCTCCCCAGCATCCCTATAGGCCCCCTTCAGGTATTGGAAGGCTGCTATGAGGTCTCCACGCAGCCTTCTCTCCTCCAGGCTGAACAGCCCCAATTTTCTCAGCATATATTGAAAAACTACTTATATTGGATTCACAGCACAGCTTTGAGCTTTGGTAGCAGTTGTCATAGAATCATAGAATCATAGAATAGTAAGGGTTGGAAAGGACCTCAAGAACATCGAGTTCGAACCCCCCTGCCATGGGCAGGGACTTGGAACAAAACATTTTTAGAAACATTAAATTTTGTTAAAGGAAGGGGTTCCAGTGGAAACTGTTGATAAATTTGTTCGTAATTTTCTCAGAAAAAGCATTTTTTAATCAAGAAAAACTACTGGAAAAATCTTTGACATTTTCCATCATCGGGGGGGGGGGGGGGGAAGAAAGGAAACCTAGATATTTTGAGAGAAGCTGGCACTTTCACTGCTGTCTCAATCTCTTTTTAAAATGTGAGGAAAAATTGTGGCTTGGCTGATGATCTCTAGCTGAAGACTCCATCAAGCACAACAGCAGCAGCAAAAATATTACCAGTCTCAAGTGCAGAAAGAAAAAAAAAAATAAATGAAAGCAGTACATCCATCAATTACCTGCAAACAGCTTTCTCTCTGTCTTTCTGTCTTTCTCTCTAGTATTCAGGCCATGCTTTATTAATTTAATTACAGCTCTCTAACCTCCTCAAGGTGGCTGCCATGTCTGAGGCTGAGAGTGGTGAAAGGAGCAGAGTGGCTGAGAGATCCCTCTCACTCTCCATTTTAGTGATTCAAAGCATGGCACCTTATTAAATAACATCTTAATTGCCAGTGGCTCCAGCGTTCTGTAGATCAGAGGTTAATTTTTATTTTCTCTCCCTTGCAGCAGAACAGCAGTACTTCAGCAGAGCGTGTCTCCCTTCCATCAACATAAGGTGGTGAACTTGGCTGGAGGAAAATGGTGTCTCAGAGGTTTGGGGAATGTCTCCTCTATTTTTAATTTCAGTGGCCTGGTAATTACGAAACTCTACTCTGACCCACACTGTTAATTTTCATTAAAAACAGACAAGGGTAATCAATCCTCAAGCTTGTATCTGGGGACCTTTTCCAAACTGCCCACACCAAGCTGCTCCAAAATGCCGCAGCTTTTATTAACACTGGAGAAGCTGAGAGTTCAGCCAAAAGGGTAAAAAGCCATCCTTAGTCCTCAGCACTCTATGGGAGTCGTCCTTTTAATAGGAGCAGTAAAAGGCACCCTTTTTACTCTGCCTTTCTCAGCCTAAACAACTGATATTGTATCATCCATCAGGATGCTGAAAATTGTATAAGCCCATCATTTAGCATCAGTAAAACCAGACTGAGGCTGGCTATGCAGCCTTAATTTGGTTCAATATTTAATGACTCATGCGTTGCATTTTATTTCATCTGCAGCAGTTTTCTGCCTCCTTATTTATTACAATCAACTTTATTCCCAGTAGCAGCACCTTGTATATAGACTGTATTCCCAGCTGCTTTGAGGGACTAAAGAAGCCAGCTACAGAGCTAAGAAGAAGTGAAGAGAGAAAATGAGAGGGTAAAGGAAAGACAAGATGGATGGAGAGTAAAGGAACAGCAGAAGCTGTGTTTGCCTGTCTGGTTTAGATAATGAAGCAGAGGATTTTTCAAGGTCCTTTTTGATCCTATTTGTGACGGTTCTACTTTCTGTACTAAACTGGTATGTGAAGGTCTCATAATCTTTGTGACATTTTACCTTCACATCTGTGAGTTGAAGCAGGACTATTATCCCTGTAGTATGATGGGGAGTTGTGTACTGCTCCCCATTTATCTGGGCTACCTCAGCTAGCAATATGGCTTTTTCACAGCTAGTGGAGGAAATTAAATGCTTCCAGTGAGACAGGCAGATTTTAGGTGGGGCCAGAGCCATGGAGACAGGTCAGAGATCTGCGAACAGTTTAGATGCCTAATTCCAAAGGGCAGTTCCTCGAAATCTGATGTGTAACCCCTGATCTTGCAGTATGTCCTCCAAGAGAGCTTGTTCAGGCATAAAGCCCTGCTAGGTGGTATAGAAACACAATGCATGCACAACTAGGCTAGCCAGCTGCCTCTGATGGATAAGGACACATAACTGGTGTGCAGAGCAGAAGGTATAACCAAGGCAATCCAAAGCCAGAAAAACACAAATTGCTGGGTGCTGGATCTGGAAATCAAAGAGAAAGAATCACCAGTGTCTGGGCTGAGAAAGAGAAGAAAATGGGGCAGAAAATGTAGCCAGTGTTAATAACACAATTATATCAGAGACAAAACCAGGCCAGGGAGACTGAGGAAAACAAATGTTTTAGGACACAGGAATTCTTCAGAAAGAAATATGCAGTGTTATGATATAAAAATTCCATTATTGTAGATAAAGCCTTTGACACTGTCTCACATGACATCTTTCTCTCTAAGTTGGAGAGACATCAATTTGATAGGTGAACCACTCGGTGGATAAAGAACTGGCTGGATGGACGCACGCAAAGAGCAGTGCTCAGTGGCTCAATGTCCACCTGGAGACTGGTAACAAGTGGTGTCCCCCAGGGATCGGTGTTGGGACCGGTCTTGTTCAACATCTTTGTTGGTGACATGGACAGTGGGATTGAGTGTGCCCTCAGCAAGTTTGCCGATGACACCAAGCTGTGTGGTTCGGTTGATAAGTTGGAGGGAAGGAATGCCATCCAGAGGGACCTTGACACGCCTGTGAGGTGGGCTAATGCCAACCTGATCAAGTTTAACCATGCCAAGTGCAAAGTCCTCCACCTGGGTCGGAGCAATCCCAGGCACAGCTACAGGTTGGGCGGGGAGGAGATTGAGAGCAGCCCTGCGGAGAAGGGCTTGGGGGTGTGGGTTGATGAAAAAATGAACATGAGCCAGCAGTGTGCGCTTGCAGCCCAGAAAGCCAACCGTATTCTGGGCTGCATCAAAAGGAGTGTGACCAGCAGGTCGAGGGAGGTGCTCTTGCCCCTTTACCCTGCTCTCGTGAGACCTCACTTGGAGTATTGTGTGCAGTTCTGGTGTCCTCAACATAAAAAGGACATGGAACTGTTAGAACAAGTGCAGAGGAGGGCCACGAAGATGATCAGGGGACTGGAGCACCTCCCGTATGAAGACAGGCTGAGAAAATTGGGGCTGTTCAGCCTGGAGAAGAGAAGGCTGCGTGGAGACCTCATAGCAGCCTTCCAATACCTGAAGGGGACCTATAGGGATGCTGGGGAGGGACTCTTCATTAGGGACTGTGGTGAGAGGACAAGGGGTAATGGGTTTAAACTTAAACAGGGGAGGTTTAGATTGGATATGAGGAAGAAATTCTTTACTGTAAGGGTGGTGAGGCCCTGGAATGGGTTGCCCGAGGAAGTTGTGAATGCTTCATCCCTGGCAGCGTTCAAGGTGGGGTTGGACATAGCCTTGGATGGCATGGTTTAGTGGGAGGTGTCCCTGCCCATGGCGGGGGGGTTGGAACTCGATGATCTTGAGGTCCTTTCCAGCCCTAACTATTCTATGAATCTATGATTCTATATTCACTGTATTGTAAATTCACTAATACACTGTGGTTACAGTGAAATAGATCGTTGTTCCCACCCACTGAATATGGTTGATAGTCTCTCATTCTTCAGTTATGCCCTAATTGCTTTACCTTTTTATTAAGGAACAACTTTGAAAGTAGGTTAATATTAATGTGGTTGTTAGCTAATAGATTACAGCCAAATACTTTAGACCTGGGGGTAAGACTGATTTTTTAAAAAATTCCAGCTGATATTGAGCTTTTTCCCTTTTAGGCTTTTCTGTCATTCCTGGAAAATTTTTACATTCTGACTGTTAAAAGTCTCCTGATAATTTGTTAAAATTTTCATGCTCTTTTTTCCATCTCTTCTCTCTTTATTCAAAAGAAACCATATGGGGCTACTGGCAGGCATGGCCAAGTTATAAAGGTATCTGTATCATATTTGTGCATGTGTGTGTGAAGTGAGGCAGGAGGTAAAGCTGAAACTAAGTATCTTACAGTGTAATTCTTTAATAAATATTGTATTTCTTTAGGAAAGGGAGCAAAAGGATTTGTTCATAACGTCTACTGCTGGGATTAGTGAGTAGAGGAGCCATTTCAATCCTTATGGTAGGGAGGAGCAGGATTAGGCTGAGATAGCAGTGCAAGAAATACTTAAGGAAGGACTTAAGAGCCATGCTGGAAGGGACAAAGGTGGCAGGCGAGCAGGCTGCATCTGTGAAAGTGCCTTGGTGAAGTGACAGGTTTAGTGGTAATGAGGGTAACAGGGCCATGGAGGCAAACTGTTCCCAGCACCCACAGCTTCAGAAACCACTGGTGTCCTGCATTGGCATGTTTACAGTGATGCAATGCAGGTGTTTGCTGGAAGGTGCCCAAGCCTGACCCATCAGGAGCTGCTCTGCCCTGATGGCTTCAGCAGGATCACCCTGGCCTTTGGCAGTGGAAAATTCTTCCCTGGATTCCTTGCACTGAAATCCAAGCTCTAATTCGGAGCCTGACCTGTCATACTCTGTTTTATTGTAACATTAAATAGCCTACTAAAAGAGCATAATCAATGGTAATTACTGAATTGTTTAACACACTCTGGCACAGGGATACATTGCTGATCCAGCATTATGGGCCCAGGTAATGCCAAAGGGTTAGCACATTAGCTTCTGTTATTGCATATTGTCAAGGTGGTGATGTTTTTTTTAATCCCTGTAATATGGCTTCATTCGTTATAGTAGAGCAGCATTGTCAGAGACATGAAATAAGCTTTTTAAAGAAAAAGCCTTCTGTGCTATTCAGGACCAGATTAAGTCCAAAGTGCAGTATATAAAGCAGCACAGGTGAAGAACCGTAATTAGAGTACAGTGGGATGCAGCAGCTAGTGTTGAGCGGAAATGAGAGACAGAGAAGTTCTGGTTGCAAGAAGGTTTCAGGAAAGGGTTTAAATCTTCTGCATCCCCATAATACTAATTTTAATTCCATTTTAGTCATCAGTCTGTGTTGCATCCATCTCAGGGATGTTCAGAGCAGGTGAGAGGAGGCAGGAAGAGGCAGCTGGAAAAGCCATGTTCTGAATATCTCAACCTATCGCTGCAGTTTCCAACACCTCCCATGGAACAGAGTCACATTTCAGGAGTGGTATAATATTTGGTATAATATTTTGTACGATATGCTGCTAAGGCAACATGCTAGCCAACTCTAGCTAGTGTCCAGGCCTTGCTGTTAATGCTTTATACCATTTAGTGACTTGAAAAATGACAAAAAAGAACACCAAACTTCCCCATAGCTCAAACTATTCCTCTGTTCATGTCCAAATCTGTCAAATGGTAGTATTCGTCTGGTATGGAGGGACAGTCTAGGCTGAATATGTGATAGTTGTCCAGGAATTGCAAGTAATCTTTGTCCATGACTGTAGAGGGAACAAAGGTGGACCGGTCTTGAGCAGGGCTGCCAATCCTTCCCTCAAACTAAAAATATCATAGTCACTGCATGATCTGAAGTACCGTGCAACCCCCTTTGACCAGTTGCTTCCACTGAGCAGCTCTTGGACAACAGAGACAGGTCCAGTTTCAAACTGCAGACTATGTGGGGGTCAAGAGTTAGCTCCTGACTGAGCATTGATACTGAGTTTATCAATAGTGTTCCTATAAGCCCGGGAGGAGAACACTAAAGGAGACCCTTCAGGTAAAACACTTTCTGGAACAGATAGCAAATGCAGAGAAGTTGTCAGGGTCACTGAAACAAAAAGCAGCCTTGGGCCATGGACCTTCCTCTGTATAATATTTAAATCAAAAAAATCAATATGAAGATGATAGGGATGAAATCAAAGGGATCTCTACCTCCCAATGGGAAATGGATGGTGTCAGGTTCTGCTAGAGTCCTGTGATCATTCCTGGGCATATAGGTCAACACCAAAAAAAGAAAGCACCCCATGTTTCAATAGCAATTGCTTTCCAAATATCTGTGATCTGCTCAGTGCCTTGAAATTAGAAAACACAGAAAAATTAAGCACAAGTAAATCCTTTCAAATGGATCACATATCAAAAAGAATTCAACTGCTTCAACTGATAAATGTAAATTTTATCTGTGCTTCTGACTAGCGTAGTCTTAACTTCAATGTTACACATTGCAGTCAGGCTCCCAGAATCCTCAGTGTGTAACAGACAGTCTGATTTGGAGAAGAAATGAGGCAGATCTAAGGTGCTGATGTGCTCTTCATTGTCCTAGAGACTCTTGTGGGGATGCCACTGTATGTGTGGTACACACTCACATGCATTTGTGGGAGGGATGTGATTTTTCTTTTGGTTTGTTTGGTTGACTGCATTGCCAGGGGGAAGCAGAAATACCCTGTGGGAAAATGTGCTTCTGTAACAGAAGATTAGTTAATGTTAGCAAGAAGGTTTTATTATTTAGACCAAGGCAATTTGTGTTGTTTTAAAGGAATTTAAAAGAAATATACATCTTCTTAAAACCAGAAAAACCCACCCCTAAATCCTAATTGTCCTCCAGTAGAAGATGGAAAATTTTCTTTAATTAAATTTAAAAGATCCTGTTGAGTTTAAAAAACTAGTGTACAGAAAATTCGGCCTTGGGAAGGTGAGTTTGAAAAACTGTTGCCAAAATTTATTTTCCCTGGTGGCAAGCGGCTTGTGTATACAGGTTTACTTCAGAAAACGAGCTAATGAATTGAATCCTAGAGACACGGATGATAATCTGGTATGAATGGGGCCCCCTACATTAATTAGAATATGACATTACAGTAATTATGTCAATTTGCCCTAGACGGATTTAGGAACTGTACCGTATTTTTGCAGAAAAGGGGTATGATTCCTCACAAAAAAAGGAAAATTGAGATCTGGCAGGATCTGATCAGCAATATGTCAGTGTCTGCTGTGTTATACCCTCACACAACCCAAAGCTGTCTTGGGAAGGTCTGTCCCCTCCCAGAAGGAAGGAGCACTGAAGAGATCGGTATCACCAATGGTTCTGCGCTGTGAAGATGCTATGGAGACACACAGATGCAGGGTAGACCTTCAAAGTTGTCATTAGACCTTTCATCAACATAATTGCAACTATCAGTGGCTGCTGTCTTGATTAAATGAGAGTAGTTTTCAGAGTCCTCCAAGTTTGAGATCAGTCCTTCACAGCATCTCAGCACAGAACTATATGTCACCTCTGGGCACTTGCTCTTTGTGGTGCCAATATAAGGTATAAGCTACTCATTGTATTTCACAACGTTCTCATGAAACATGAAAAAAAAAAGTCTAACCCAAAAGCCAAACAACAAAAGAACCCATCAAAGAAGATGGAAGGTAAAACAAATTGGTTAAGTGGTGCTATGTGACACAAGTTAAGCCTCTGAACTTTTCTGAAGGAATAGGTCTTTTGACACAAAATCTAGAATATTGAAGGAGACAGGAAATAAAAAACCCAAACACAACCCAAAACACGAAACATTTATGTGGTGTAGAAAATAATAGCCTCATATGACTAAATGAACACTCAGTCACCAGGACTTTAAGGTCAAGAGCATTTTACAGATCTGAACTTTTGTCTTGAACAAAGACTTGTCCTGGTTAAGTTATAAATATGCAAATACATTGACTGGGTTACTTCCCCTGGAAGCAATAAGAGCTAGATATAGTTCCCAGTTTTACTCATGTGGGGAGTCATTAGTGTCCTCTAAACTGCAGAATGTTTCTAAGCACCCAGTGAAGACAGTTAACAAAGAATTTAAATAAACTCTTTGTCTTGGTGTTTACTCTAGGGGAAACCAGGGCATTCCTGTACAGGAATCTGCCAAAAAAAAAAAGGTCTAAAATTGAAGCATCAGTGGAAGAGAAAGTTAAGCATACTGTAGCTAACTGAAGAAGTCAAGGCACATGTTGAAAAGGATGCCATAGGCTGATAAAATATGCTTGGATTTTCAAGATGTTCTGGGAAGGTAAAGCACAGTTACTGGGGTGAAAGGAAAATACTGGTGCAAATAATCACATTTGGGCAAAGCATAAAGTCATTGTGAGATAAAATAAAAAAAAAAAATATGTGGTTATTAAAAGTTATCGCTTGACAATGACCACTGTTAAAAGTGGTCTCACAATACAATATAGAAGAGTGAAAGATACTTTGGCTGATCAAGATGTCCGAAAATGATCTGGGAAGAGCAGAGAGTAGTGAAGTGACAGAGTTTACATTAACGTGAACTTCTTTAGATTTGACAATCCTGAAGTTGATGGTGCAGGTAAATAGCTGAGGGTGGATGAAACATAGAAGCTGAGTAATAAAATGGTAAATGAAATTCAGTGTTGCTGGGTGCAAAGTAATACACAACAGGAAAATACCCTCATCTATGCAGTATAGGCTCTTAGTCATTGCAGATGTCCCTGAAAAAAACTCTACCCCTATTCTTGGCAGGGGTCAGAAAAATCAGTCAAATAATAGCACAGAAATGTCAGCCAAATCAGGGAAACAAAAACTTCTGTCAAAAATGATGAGCAAAGTAATAAGTCAAGGGCAGAAAACACCGTTACTGCCATCCCTAGGTCTGGGCTGTGCCAATGTCTCCAACACAACGTGAGCATAGGGTTGACATGGTTTGGATATGTGGACAGGAACAGGATCAGTCTGTTCAAGTGTGGTGTTGGAACCACGGAGTTCTGTGGAACACAGCTGAAATATGACCTCAGGAAAGACAGAAAAGTCGCATCAGCAAGGGCTGTCCTCTCCCAAGACCTGTTGAAATAGTAGAGGATTGTGAATGCCATGAGATGCTGGTGGCCCTCACCACTTGCTGCTGACGCCTAATAGAGGCAGAAGGCTGGGGCACAGTCACTTTTGGTCCAGTATGGTGGGGAAGTTTCTTCCTGTATTTCTAGCTGACTTACTTGCATAGCAGAGTTCTGTTATTCAGTTCTGGTAAATTCTTGATTATGTAATATCCAGATAATCCAGCCAGCTGTATTATAGACCAAAGCTACTTCTCACTTGCTGTAGTTTTGCTGTAATAAATATTCATAGTTTCATTACAAGCTGTGGTTTTCCCAGCCTATGTACTAAGGGATTATTTGGGGCTTTTGCTTTAATGATGCACAAAAAGTGTAATAGTCCTTTCAGAGCCTTAAGCAACAATATGTTTTGCCTCTTCTAAAAGCTAGATAACTCTTGTTTTGAATGATTTAGTGGCAAACTCACTTAGTCACTGTGCTTTGGTTCAATGGTCTGCAAAATTTTCTTTTTAGAAATATAAACCCATTATGTAAATGCTAAAAAGCATCTTCAGGAAAACTAACTTCAATTTGTTTTTGTCTTTTTTTGCTTGTTTCAAACTTGGTAAGCTTCAGATCACTCACATGACCTTTTTTTCTTCAAAATATGAAAAATAAAATTACTTTCTGACTAAAAGAATTGATACAAGATTAATTTTTACAAGTTTTAGCCCAGAAGCAATGTTCCCACTGAGTTCTATGCCCCCTGAAAACTGATCATAGATGAAGAGAGATTTGCAGTGCACATCCTGGAGAGCAGATATTTGTTTGATTGGGAACTCTGGATTCAAAACCTGATCAACCTCTATTATTTGGTCTCTCTGTATTCTTGCCTCTGAGTTTCCCACTTCTGAATGGCTCCTTTGCAGAGTGGACTGGCAGATTTTTCTGTATGTCCAGTTTCTTCCACATAGGGATCCTTATTCTCTCCAGACAATGTCTACCTGTGAAATACAGTTCTTGGCACACAGTTTTTAATGGGGGGGGGGAGGGGAAACAAAACAAAAAACCAATCCAACAAACTACCTACCTCGTCAAGGATCCTCATAGTTTAAAGGATGTAAAAGCTTACATTGAATGAATTCTGAGTCTTAACCATTGTGTCACTAGGAGGACTCTGCTTGAAGGAAGGTTTCGACCTTGTAGACATGAACAGGTTACGTGTCTTTTAGCATGTACTATTACTTCCAGAATACAGAGCCCTAAATGCTAAGAAAACTTTTTGTGAACAGTTGGGGTGAGATTGAAATACTAACTGAGCCTATTTGCCACACAGTGGTATTTATTGAGCCATTAAGTCTATGTTTTTAGGAGGCAGGTCATTAGCAAAGCAGGAGCCATGCTGATAAAAAGAATATGTGAGAGGTGGCAATGGTGGGGGAGGAAAGTCACGTTTTGGTTTATTTTTTCTGTTCTAAACAGCGCAAAAATAAAGTGTTTAATTAATTGTTTGTTGTGCATTTAACAACTTTCCATTAGTTCATTTGCTTCAGTGCAGCAACAATCAAGAACACATTAGTGACTGTCGCAGCTCAGCAAGGGAGGAGGCTGCAGGCAAGTGCTGGGGTCAGTGTGAGCAGAATCAAGGGACCATCACCCTCCTCCTGCATTAATTTGTCTGCAGGAGCTTCCCAGTGGCACAGTGGCACAGTTATAGTCACCAGCCATTTCCAGATGGAACTTTTGAGAGTTTTTGAGAGTGAGTAGATCCAGCTGGAAAAGGTCTGTAGTCAAAAGGGTGGATACTGATGACTGATACATCTTACTGCCCTTCTGTGTGTCTCTATTAATTCTGCTGTGTGCTTCACCCCCTGCCAAGAAGGATGGCAGAGAAATGATGGCATTGAGCAGGAGCCATGGAGACCTGAATTCATTTACTCCTCCCCAAACTCCCTTGAATAAATCATTCATGGCAAGGTTTGAAAAGGAACATGAAAGTATGGTTTCAGATATTCAAAAGAAGGGTTAAAAGAAGTAATTGACTTATTTGAGTTTGGCTTCAGTTGGACAAAGATTCACAGTTTCACACAGTTTTCAGATGAAAGAGACATCGAAACACAATTTGGGTTGGCAGGATGCATTACAAACTAAATTAACAAGAACTCTATGTGAAGGAACAGGGGGTGTAGGGAAACCTTTTATGTTTCTTGCACAACACCTATTCCAGATGCATCTACATCAGAGAGGCCAGCTGTGGAGAAGCTGACATCTGCCCAAGGCTTTACTCCTGTCATCCAAATCATGAGCTATACTGAAAATTTAAGCTTCTGTTTAAGAGCAATGAGACATGACTGACTAACAAGGAATTAACATGTTACCAGCTGTCAGCTGAACACCAGTAATCAGCCACATATATACTCATTGTGTATATGAGGTAAAGTGCCTTGGCTTTAACCACCTCAGTAAGGTTGTACAGTGCATTTACTGTGTACTGGAAGAAGGCAACTTGTCAGTGTAGTAACACTAGAATGAACTTAGCTCTCTGTATTTTCATCCAGCTGCCTCTATTGTGGAACTTCATGCCAAATACCAATTAATTTTGACATCTTACAGCTTTTTATTTAGTGATTACTTCTTGTTGGTTTGTGTTAAAAGTAATCCAAAGCAATATCCCAAGTGACTGGGCACCAGTGGGAAGAGACCCAGGAAAATGTCCTGGATTAAGCTGTTGAGACACAGGGTCTGAGTAATACAGTTTACTGCATTTCAATACATAAAACAGACCTCATAGGCAGAAACAACTTTTTTTCCCCCTTTTCTTTCTCCCTCCAGAGAAACTCTATTTCTGTAAAAGCATGTTTAATCTTGGCCAATTAAACTTGCTAGCGCTCAGCACTTAACAGGGCTTTTTCTTTTTGAAAGAAAGGCATTTGTTGATGATAATAGCTTTCTTAACAGAAGAGGCTCTTTTTGAACTAAAGAAGATGATGGCAGGACTCATTAAGAACAAGTATGAGTTTGATTTTTGATTTTCAGATATTTTAACCTTAATGATTTACATTTATTCCCTGGTGTGTTTTAAATGAATTTGCTAAAAATATTTGCTTTTTCACCTGATCACAGTGGTAAGCACAAGTAATTCTTAAAAAAAACACCCAACATAGCTGTCTGGTAATGTGGGAGAAAAAAAGGGTATATAGGGAATATATAGGGTAAAAAAAGGGTAAAAGGGTATATATCTTCAAAATATGCCCCCCTTTTAAAAGCACAATGAAAGTCCAGGAGCACTAACAAGCCATGACAAAATGACCTCTTGGTCCTACAGGTTCAGCCTAGCTGGCAAGACATGCTATATTTGCTATAGCATCCAATCTGCTCCTTTACCCCAGTTCAGGATTCATTATTCCCAAAACTTTAATGACTCTTGCCAATTTTTGCAGGAGTGCTGTCAGGTTAAAGCTGTTTAGCTGTTCTACGATTCTGTGATTGCATGTTGCTGTATAAGCAGGGTCTGTAGCACCAGTCCTTTGAGAAAGCCTTTGTCAAAGCACTGGAGAGCCAGGCTGCTGTTTTCATCTCTGAGGAAGAAGAACAAGCATTGTAAGACACACTGATAGCCAAATTGACCACATGAATGCCATCCCTTTCACCTCCCATCCCCACTTTTTTGTCCCTTCATCCCCTCCCTTCCTGCAGTAGCAATGGTCTGGCCTTACTCATCTCCTGAGTGACAGTATTCAGCTTTGACTGTATTTCAGAGAAGTGGCCTTGCCTAGTCTCCACTGCCTAGCAGAAACACCGGCTTCCTCACAGCTCCTTGCTCTTAGCAAAGAGCAGGATGAAAAACTATCATTAGTGACATTGACCCCTTCTGGCTGAAAAGTTGCCTGGCCCAGCTCTCTGGCAGGAAAGCATGCAGGGCCCCCAAACCCCTATCCATGTGCATACAAATCTACCATTTCGGATATCTATTTTGGGAGCCATAGCTCAAAATATAGTGCTTCTGACCCACTATTTATTTTTAAAAGGCCTACTGAATTTTTTTAAAGCATATAAACAACTGCCATTTTTAAATCTAGAAAGCACAATTGTGTATTAACTATACCGCTGTAGAGGTGAGCTTCACAAAAGCCTGCAGACTGGCCATTTGTGAAATACTCTTTGGTTTAAAAGAACGAAAAAGCTATAACACAGAGCTTCACTGCTTGGCTGAATTGTTGATATGCTTCTGTCTCTGGAAACCTTCATAATTTTTCTAGTTTGTCACAAAAAACCCTGCAGCTGGCTATCATAAAAGACTAGAAGAGGGGAGCCAGGGGTGGGATCCTGTCCATAGTGGTATCAGTAGGAGACTTCAAGTACGGAACTGATGGACAGGGGCAGAGCAGTTGATGTCATCTACCTGGACTTGTGTAAAGCCTTTGACACTGTCTCACATGGCATCCTTGTCTCTAAGTTGGAGAGACGTCAATTTTATAGGTGGACCACTCGGTGGATAAAGAACTGGCTGGATTCCGCATGAAAAGAGTTGTGCTCAATGGCTCAATGTCCAGCTGGAGACCAGTAACGAGTGGTGTCCCTCAGGGATCGGTGTTGGGACCGGTCTTGTTCAACATCTTTGTGAGTGACATGGACAGTGGGATTGAGTGCGCCCTCAGCAAGTTTGCCGATGACACCAAGCTGTGTGGTTCAGTTGATACGTTGGAGGGAAGGAATGTCATCCAGAGGGACCTTGACACGCTTGTGAGGTGGGCTAATGCCAACCTGATGAAGTTTAACCATGCTAAGTGCAAGGTCCTACACCTGGGTCGAAACAATGCCAGGCACAGCTACAGGTTGGGCGGGGAGGAGATTGAGAGCAGCCCTGCGGAGAAGGACTTGGGGGTGTGGGTTGATGAAAAAATGAACATGAGCCGGCAGTGTGCGCTTGCAGCCCAAAAAGCCAACCGTATTCTGGGCTGCATCAAAAGGAGTGTGACCAGCAGGTCGAGGGAGGTGCTTCTGCCCCTTTACCCTGCTCTCGTGAGACCTGACTTGGAGTATTGTGTGCAGTTCTGGTGTCCTCAACATAAAAAGGACATGGAACTGTTAGAACAAGTGCAGAGGAGGGCCACGAGGATGATCAGGGGACTGGAGCACCTCCCGTATGAAGACAGGCTGAGAAAATTGGGGCTGTTCAGCCTGAAGAAGAGAAGGCTGCGTGGAGACCTCCTAGCAGCCTTCCAATACCTGAAGGGGGCCTATAGGGATGCTGGGGAGGGACTCTTCATTAGGGACTGTGGTGAGAAGACAAGGGGTAATGGGTTTAAACTTAAGCAGGGGAAGTTTAGATTGGATATGAGGAAGAAATTCTTTACTGTAAGGGTGGTGAGGCACTGGAATGGGTTGCCCGAGGAAGTTGTGAATGCTTCATCCCTGGTGGCGTTCAAGGTGGGGTTGGACATAGCCTTGGATGGCATGGTTTAGTGTGAGGTGTCCCTGCCCATGGCAGGGGGGTTGGAACTCGATGATCTTGAGGTCCTTTCCAACCCTAACTATTCTATGATTCTATGATTCTAAGATGCTATCACATACATGGACACATAACCCCAGCCTCCAGGTCTGCTATCTTCATATTTAGCGTCCCTATTTGCATTCTTATTCTTACATTAATTATTCAAATCCCATTTCAAACCCATGCCAACTTTTAAAATTACTGGCTAGTTAAAAATCCCAGCCAAAACAGTATATATATATGTATAAATAACAGTATATATATATAAAACAAGAAAATGACACTAGGGTGTCCTACTGTCATTTTCTTGTCTGAAGTTTTCCTTATTTCTTTCTTTGTTAAAGATCGATAAAGTTGTAAGATGAAATGCAGTAGAACCATTCAAAAGCTGGTGAGAGTCTGCTGGAAGATTCAGGTTGTCATCACTCCCTCCGGTGCTGCTGCTGGCACAGAACCACAGCTTTCCCCAAACCAACATTGGTAAACAGGGTCAATAAATGCCACACGCACCAGCCTGGAGGGAATCTCCTGCTCACTGGCCTATAATGCACATAAAAAGCTTTAAGAGGCTTTACATAAGCATGGTCCTCAGGTAAAACGTGTGAGTTGAGCTCTAGTTTATCCTTTCCCATTTGAGTCGCTGGCATACAGTGGGTAAATAGCCAAGGGAGAGATACGTCTCTGAAAGGGCTGTACAGCACCACTCCTATTCAGTCCAGTGTTTAAATCATTGTGTTCCCAGCTCAGGCATCCGACTGCTGCCTGGGAGTAACCAAGGATTCATCAGATCATCAGAAATTACCTTACTTGTCTCCCAGCTGGCAAGAACCTGTGTTTATGGCAACACTCAGGATAGCAAACGAACAACAAGGACAGCATTTTTATGGTGAAGTTTAGAGCCTCAGTCAAAAACAATGGGCCATAAGACACCAAACTACCCATTGGTTCAAACAAAGGGTTGGCAGTAAAAATGCTCTCCAGTGTCCTGCGTACGTCAGCCCTCTAGACTAATAACCCCGTAAAGAAAGAAACATTTAATACTGAACATTCATAAAGAAGCTGAATAAAGGCCTTGCCCAGTGCCGTGGAAGTCAGTAGAAAAAATCCCTTTGATACCAGCGAGCTCTGAATCTTCATCTTAGTCCATGATATCACACAGCCTCTGATCCCAGAGACAGATGTGTTTTTCAGTAAAGCTAACAATCGTTTTTCTATTGCCTCAAAGGTGCCAGGCCATAAAAATAAACAACTTGCACCAAAGCTGTAATGTGGTTTAAAGTGAAAGGACTTCTCTGTTTCAATTACTTGGGTGGGTTACATACTGCTAGAAGAGATGGGTGTAAAAACTGAGGACTCCCAGCTTCCTTCTCTAACTGTGCCACAGTATCTTTTGACAGCTGAGGATTTCAGCTTTTCTTTTCGCTCCAGGTCACACAAGGTTTACTGTTAGGAGCCAGGCCTGGGACAGATGAAGATAACAAATACACTATTTTTGTGGTGTGTCTAAGGGATTCCTTCTGATCACCTGCTCCCTATGGGCAACTCCTAAAATTTTATTCTGCCAAAGCCTGTGATGAAGAACTAACTCTTTCAAAGTGTTTTCTGCTCTATCTACTTGCTTTGTATTGCAAACCAAATAATGATGGCATATCTTCCAAAGCTGTAGAGAACACAGGTAACTCTGAGTAACTGCTGTGCCATGACGACAGCAGCTGTATTCTTAATTAACATAGAAGTGTCAGAGGCTTTGGCCAAGCACACATACAGCATAGTGCCTAAGATCTGTAGGCCTGATACAGCACATTGCTGCTCTTAGTAGTGAGTGAACTGCTTGATGTAGCACTTTGCAGAAGGTCCCAATAAACGCCTGAGAAAATCTTTTCAGTGGAGCTGTTGAAGAGAGCATTGTACACCTACAATTTCTTTCTTCAGCAAGAGTTGAACCTTTAATTTCATCCATCAACAGAAAGGAGGAACAAATAACAGCACTGCAACTTATTGTTCTCTACTACAAACCTCTGGAAGCTCCTAGGGGCAGAGATTGCTTTTACTGCATGAGATCAGAGTTAGCCTTAACCATTTAGATTTTCCAGTTGAGAGGGGCAAAAAAATCCACAGTGAAGAAATTTCTTTTCATAATGGAGATCACAGAAGAGGGCAGCCAGTCCAGGTCATAAGAAGGGGTTGTTGTGCTGTTCATCAGTGTGGCAGCTGACTCCTGAATAGACTTCTGAGCATTACTATATGAATTGCTCATTGAAAGAGGAAGAATCCCACATGAGAGCGTTCTAGGCTACTGACCAAAGCAGAGAACTGAATCAACATAAATAGCCTTTGCCCACATTGCTCATGTGACACTGCTTACCCAAGTTAAGACAAAGTCCTTCCAGGAGTTTGACATAGTCATAAGGTTTAACTGACCTATTAAGGACACTGGAAAACTCAGGATGTCCCATACTCCATAGAGCAGTTGCTGGCTCTACAAAGTCTATGATCAAAAGTTTTGTTACCCAAAGTGATGGTAAGTTTTATCTTTAAGGTGGTCCTCATGCTCCCTCAGTGGACAGGCTAGATAAGTGACAGTAAAGCAATGGCACTGGTCCCTGGTGCATTATGAGGGATTAGGGTTGGCCCAGTGACAGTGAAAGGACAGTAACTATAGCCACCAAAATGTTCATCATTACTCATGCTCATGAGCTTTACTCAGTGTTTGTTGCACAAGACAAATCCGTCTTTGCATCTTTCTGGTCTAGAGGGTGCAAACCTCACATGTGGCACAAGCTTCCTAAAATTTGTGGTTTAATCTAAGGATGAATTGTACAGGCTAATTGCAACAATATTTTTATTGTAGTTCTCACTACAACAATAAAATATTGTTGCAATTAGCCTGTAGTGAGAACATTGCTTGGATGACATAATGCTGGTAAAGATGGTTCAATCTGATTCCCTCAATCCTGCAGAAGTTATTTTCTCATTTTCTTTTTTTTTTTTTTCTTTTTCTTTTCTGTTTTTAATTATTTGGCTTTGAAACACTCATATGAATTTTCTTCAGCGTTTCAGAGAGAGCAGAAACTCTCTAGGGAGGAAAACCCCAGCATGCTTAGTGTATACTTAAGATACAAATAGCAGTTTTATAGCAGACAGTTTCTGTGTAAAATTATTGAAGACAGAATCTAAACATCCCATGAACTCAAACACACTTAAAGAAAACCAGATGAAAATCAAAGCAACAATTTCTTGGAAATGTACAGGATTCTAGTGAGTGTTATAGATCAAAGAGCTAAGGGTATAGTCTCCCTGTGTTTGAAAGAGTTTGAATGCCAGATTTAGAGAACCTCCAAAGAAAGAGAAGCACAATATTCAGAGTTTAGGATGGCTAGGGTGTTTTAAATCAAAAAGTCAATTTTATATTTAAGCAAAACCATTATTTTACTTCTGACAGATTTTTGCATTGAACGTTTTCCCTTATTAGTTATGAATCATCCCAGACTAAAGAATCAAAATTAGTCTTCCCTTTTCGAAGCCCACACTGCTTTAACTTTACGTAAAGCTTAGAGTGTGAAAGCCAGAGAGAAACAACCAGCTCAGTGCATGCTTATTCTGGGCTCACCTACAAGCAGTTTAGAGAACTAATTACTTGGAGAACACCAAGAGCAAGAAAATAGTAATAACATGACAAAGTAGGGTAAGATAGGATAGTGGCATTTCTCTGGTAGAACAAGGAGTGTCTCTTCAGATTTGTGGTTTTGGATAAGGTAGGGACAGGCCTTGTCATATGCCTCTGCTAGGTTTCACTTTGTTAGAACTTTACCCTCTCCCAACATCTTTGGTTTTGCTTGTTTTTCTGGGAAGGATAATTAGCCTTCAAACGGTCACAACCCCACTAAAGAAACAGCAAGTCTTCTTAGAGGAGGCAAAACCAGCTCAAACCCTGGCAGGCAGGGAAGAGCAATCTTAAGGTTTCTTTCCAGATTTCCCCTCCCATCCTGTGGCATCCTGCTGCTACCTCCAGCTTTATCCTCTCTGCCTTTCTTCAAGAGTTTCAATTGCTTTCATCTTTGTGTTAATGGATCCTGCAATGACCGGTCACAACATGAGCTCCCAGCAGCAACAGGAAAGATGCTGATTTAGGCTGGGGGTGGCTGAAAGCTCACTCCTTGTATTCTTCTTTCCAAATCCCACTGAAAAGAAGGAGTAAGAATTTTCAGGGAGAGAGGTAAGCCCTCCTGTGCCTTCCCAAAATCCAGCTGTTTGTAGGTGCTTATTGCAGAGCATTTCATGGGTATTTTACCAAGCATCCCATGATCATAAGTGCTCTATGTATAACAAATGGAAGCAATGCTGCTATCCTTGACCAACCCTTATGATTAGGTATCAGTGAATTGTATTTCATTCCCTTGCAACTATGTATAACTTCATATGCAGCTGTCCCCGAGGTCTGCAAGTCTAAAATCTGATTATGTTGGTATACATGCTCTATGCTTTTCCCATCAATCTCCAGTCATTCAGACTCTTAGGAGCCCAATATTCACAAGGCCACACAGAGATAAATAGAAATCAATTCTTGCCGGGTGGAGAGGGATGGCTGCAAAAATTACCCCAGAGGCTGTCCCCTTGTCTTTGCACTTACACTGAACAAAAGCCCCTGCACAGCCACCCAGGAGAGGTATAGAAACCACTTCTCTTTTGCTTCTCTATACTGTAGTGTTACCTTGCAAAGGAAATGTGTCTGAGGTTTTGGCATGTACTGCCCATCGGGCTGGGTTCGTAGCCCAGCAAACACAAAATTTAGGGTTGCAAAATGCTTTGAGCGCTTTGTGTCTAAGGCATGGTGCATATTTAGAACAGAGTTACCAGCTCTGCGGTGAACGCTTCCTTTAAAGAAAAGGGCAGGACTTGATTGTAACATTGCTTTAAGCAACATTGATCTAGGATGTACAAGAAAGCTGTTTCACCAAAGGATTTAAAACCGCAGAGGCCTTCATGGACACAAAAAAATACAAGGAGGCATCAGAGATAAGCGGATAACATGAAGGGTGAAAACCTAGTTCTCCTAACCCCAGGAAGCTGGGCAGGAGGTGGGAAGGAAGGAATAATTTTTACATATTTTCAGGGCATAAATCAGGAGAGAGGCGCAAAATCTGGAAATGCATTAATAGAAATGATTATGATAATTGGTGTGAGATAAAACCTTGTCACTGATCATACCAAAGCATTATTAGTAAGTTCAGTTTTATTTATTTTGCTAAAAGCTGGCACGTAAATAGAACTTTGATGGAATGGAATATGCAACTTTCTGTCTGGCCCATAAATATTTTTTTCCGTTTTTTTTTTAACTGAAAATGCTTTTTAACAGGAGATTCATCTACAAGCACTCATTCCTGCTTAAAGTTTTATTTCCAAAGACAGCAGCAGTTCTTTTGAAAGGAAAACAATGTTTGGTTAGTAGAATTTCAGCTGTTCTAAAACACCCAAAAACCTAAAGAGATGAGCACTGTTGCTGGAGGTGAAATGCAAGAGTGGAGGTAATGTGCACAAATGGTAATCCTGTCTGGTCTGTTATAGCTACTTAAGCTAAGTCCCCTGAGAAGTGCTCTGAATTAATCTCTGGGAGGGCAAATCACATAGCACATGCTACAGTCTGAGTTCCTGGGCTTCAGCTCCAGCTTTCTAGACTTTGCAGGACACATGTTCATTTCCATCACACCATTTCTGAATTCTTCACGATTGTGTCTTGAGTAATTTGTCATGAAGAAAAGCCTCTAAAGAGCAATGTATGCAATATGGCTATTTGCTTCCTTCCTACTCCAAAGGCTGCTGAAAGAGATGAGAGATTTCCTGCTGCCATCAGTGTGCTCTGGAGCTGGCCAATAGAGGGGTGGCATGGTGGTGTCAGAAACACTGGCAGAAGAAAAACAAATTTGCTAGAGGTATGCAAGATGGGAGGTAATTTCACTGGACAACTGAATTATGAGGCAGCAACAGAAAGGTCTTGCTGGTTTATAGATTGTAAATCTATGCACTTTCCTGTGGGGACCCAGTTTTTGCTCCATGACAGACACACAGACACACATGTAAGCTATTTTGAGCATGCAGCTATTCAATTTGCACAGCAAATAGAGAATGAGATGTGCATGAAAAATTCCCTGGACAGCTGTATGCAAGTTTTTTTAAACTTTGGTTCTGCCTTGAGACATGCAGGTGGCTGAATGTCATCTCAAGGAATGGATGAGATTTACAATTCATTTTAGAGGTGTTTGCTCAGAAAATAATATCCTGGGGTTTCTTTGGAGCTTGCAATTCACTTCCTCACCTTAAAGAATTTATGACACAAAATGTATGTGAGTTCAGTGCAAATCTGGGGAAAACTTCATGTCCAGTGCTATAGAAGTTTTATTTCTCTTTCTACAGAGGCTGTACAGCCCTCTGCTTGTAAATAATTTCCTTAGTGCCCTAGACCATACTCTTCCAGCTTTATATTCTTTAGATGACCATGCTATTTGAAAAAATGCAGTCTGGAGGTACAGATATACTTCTATGGAAGTGCTGTCCTTTCCATGAGGACATTTGAAGAGGTGCTCATCCAGATTCCTCTTAATTAGTGACTCTCCACCTCCTTGTCAAGACCCCTTTATTACATTCTGACTGTTCTAATTCCTTTGCCATGGTTGCAGTGGGACAAAAGGTTGCAGATTTCCAGGGTATGCACTACATCCTGAAGGATGTGGTCCTCTGATGCACTCTAAGCTGGACTGTCTTTTCTCTTGCTGTCAATCAACTACTATCCCTGTGGCAACCCATATGGCAAATAAATATTTATTCTTTGGCTACCTTAAACTTAATTAGCTTCCTTAAAACAAGCAGAACAAACCAGTCTCTCTGAATGAAGTATCCTTGGACAATCATAGACCTCATTTCAGAAACTTGTGCTACCTATACTGATACATGAACTTCCAGCCCTGGGGAAGACAAATGCTATTCCCAAAGCCAAGGTGGTTATGATAATAATCAGTGTGGTTTCTAGTAAATGGATTTTGCTTGCATATCAGAGAGAGAGCACAAGCAAGATATACTGCAGATGAAAGGACTATAGTGCCAACAGTAATTATAGAACTTGAAACAATATGAAACAAATTTCAGACTCCTGTGTCACCTTTTTTTCCAAACATCCAATGAGGATTATTTTCTTCATTCTTCAGCTGTGAAATAAGGCCCACATTGCCTCCTTTCAGTGATTCTAGTGCATAGCACAATATCTTACTCTCAGCAAATATTCATTAAGACTGTCTAAATTTTTCTTTGCTCAGCATTTTATAATACCTTTCTCTGTCAATTCCCTTTCCACCAGTTAAGTCTGCACTTTCAGTTTCTCTAATATTTTCTTAGAGAACATATGTTATTATTGTTGTTGTTATTATTACTATAATTATTCCTTTACTATTTTTTTTCGTATTTAGATATACTTACTGACTGGAAATCTTATCTAGGCAGAGTATGAGGATGTAGGATATTTGTTCAGAATTTCTAGCTCTTCCAGACATATGCATGTGCACAAGTGGTCCAAACCAGCCTGTGTCTCACAGCGTCTTCCTGAATTTATCTATTTATAGCCTGTAAATCTCAACTTGAAATTTGGGAGTCGTGTTCATCAGGCATAATCTCCTATATATAGTCTGCAGTAATACTGAACCACTTACCTAAGGAATAAGTTCAGCTCAGATACAGCAGGACTTCTCAACTGTGGGGCGGACCTCAAGGAACCTTAGGAGCTCTTTAAGGCAGGGCTCTAGAAGAAGCCGCTCAGTTGGCAATGAGGGAGCACGACCATTTGTTGGGAAGAGCAAGTCATTCAAGTTATGTAGCTAATTTGGAGGCGGAAACCGTGAAGTATAATATCTAGGAGAATCTGAGGCAAATTTTATTTGCATCAGCCTCTATATCTCTGCTTTTGGTGGTGAAAATAAGTGCTTTTTGGTACTTTTTTGATCAGCAATAGAACAATTTATTAATTCATCTTTTTCAACACCCTGCTCGTCATTCCCATTTTCCTTCTCTACTGACTTGATTCAAACGAACAGCAGCATCCGAAGCATGTGGGGAGAAATTACAGCATCTATCTTTTAAGTGACCTGCTTTTCTCTTTAAGCAACTTCTATGCCCTACCCAGGCTTTGGAGGTTCTCTGCTGGATAATGTAAAACGACATTAACTGGGCTACTTATATAACTGCAAAGTGACTACATGATGGGATAATTAGCAGTGCTATATCTGCAGGAGTGAGCAGCAACACTGTAACGCACTTTTGCGTTAAGCAACACAAACAATGCCTGCAGGTTAAACAGTACCTGAGCAGCTGATAGACCTCCTGTACTATTTCCAGGAGGCAAAGACTACTGGCTTCATTCATGTGTGAGGCACAGTTGTAATGCGGTTTTATTACTTCTTGCAGTACTTGCCCTCTGTGCAGGTCAATGTGTTTTGCAAGTAAGCTTGCCTTGGGCAAGTGTGGGTATTGGAGACATTTTGCAAACAAGTAAGGTTGTGTAGATTTGCAGATCTGCTAAGCAAAACATGACCCGTGGATGAAAAACTCCAAGTGCTTGGCTAGCTGATCTCACACTGTTACTCCTGGATGGAGTCCAACAGCTCGTGCTGTGTTTCAGCTTACATATTACTTCACAAAACACAGGCAGGCTTGACCTGAAGCCATAGAAGCATGAGTGTGATCCATTTAGCCCACATCTAGGCAAAAAGACCTTAGCTTTGCTGCTGAGAGCCTTGGCTTCTTTTAAGTATTAGCACAGGTACAGCCACAGGAAAACAAGAACCTGTAATGCTCTGTTGCAGTGTATTTCAATGGTTAGTCACACTCATTAAAAAATGTTGAAGACTAATTTGCTCAATTTCACTTTCCATAAATTGTTGTTATGATGTTCTCTGCAGACTAAAGGACTATTTTGTATATGTTATTTTCTCCTCAGGAAGTTTACTAATGCACTAATCATAGCTGCCTGAAGACTTCTTTGAGATACGATCAAATTTGCTCCGCATAAATATTTTTCTCCATCCCTTGAGCTATGTTTGTTTCCCCTTCCTACACACCTTGTAGTTTTTCAACATCCTCTTTAAAATATCAACACCAGAACTGGACATGCCATTCCAGCATGTAGGAAACATGCCAGCATCAGGTGAGCTGTGCCAGATAGTGAACAAAAAATCACTGCATTACTTGCCTGCTGGTGCATCCAAGGAATGAGTTCATTCACCCGCTATATCACCCTTGCAAAGTATATTGTGTTGTTTCTTTGTTATGAACTATAAATATGACTCACTAGTTATTTAGGGTTCAGTTCCTCACTTCTTACCTTTAGATCTGTAATATCGTATCTTACTTGGCTAAGTTTTGCTTGGATAGACCAAACTTTCAAAGCAAAATCTGTAACTGTCTGTATTGACCTTTATTCATCATGTCACCCTCTCTGATGAGGAACAATTCTGTGTATCTCCAGCTCACCTACAGGATACCCCACAGGAAGGTGGACTAGGAACTCAACAGCTTAGGTTTGTAACTTCCTGGTTACAATGCAGAGCTGTTTCATGTTTCACAAAAAGACAAGAGAAATCCTATTTAGCCTCAGTAAGGAATAGCGTTACGATTGTGAAATGAAATTGGAGAGTGACATGTAGGTGAAGCATTCTGATAATGTTCCCATGCTGTCAGCTAGTGTGAAATAATCCACTTCCATGACTAGAATTCATCCTGTCTGCAGCCTGCAGCTGCTCTGTGTTAGCAGAGATCCTTGCCACCAATTTATCTGTATTCCATAAACAAGTTCACCCAAAATAAGACAAACTTTGGGCTCAAGTCTGTTAGGTATCCATTAGGACTTTGCCTTGCAAATTATTCTAGTTCAGTTGAATGAGTTCTGACACAAAAGTTCATTATCTGGGGAAAAGAACAGCTTCTCATCACATGGAAGCCAAATATCCATTTTTTAAATACCAAAGCTACACATGAAGACGGTCCTGAAAACCCTCTAGTGGTCTATAATAACATGAAGATTAAAATGCTGTCTGTTGCATAGGAGTCATGGATTGCAGTGTTTTGTCAAGGTACTTCTTGAGTAAAGCTGCTGCCAGAAAGGTTATGTCTTGCTGACTGTATTATGCAGAGAATCGGTGTTAAGCTTTAAAAGAGTAAGAAAAAACAACTAAAGAATGTAACTTTCTAGCTAATTTACTCAAGATTTTTTGGAAGTGCTGCTGTAGTTTCCCTTATAATGGGACATGTCATGTTACTCTAGCTGTCTTAAGTAGTCACTCAGAAGGTGGACAGGGCTTCCGACTGACATGAGGACCATTTCCAATAAATGGAAATAACTGTTGGTCACCTGCTCTTATGCAAAAGCTATGAAGGCTCTTCTGAAAAATCATCAAGGACAGGTTCAGAACAAAGGAAAAGAAGTACTGCTTTATTCAATGTGCTGTAGAGCTGCATAGCTTCTTGCTTCAGCATGTCTGAGACTCAAAACGAATAATGAGAATTCAGAAGATTACCTTATAAGTTAATGGAAGAAAAAGTCTTGCAGTCTGAGAAGATAACAATTTTTCTCTGATATAGGAAATCTCTAAATCATTAATGTTTGGAATATATTTTAGAGAAATTGCACCATAAGCTTTCTTTGTTCTTGTATTCTTCCTTTATGTATCTGCAATTGTTAAAGATTAGGAGATGAAGTGCTAGGTTACATGGACCTTTCCTCTGCCTCAGTAAAGCTCTTTTATGTTATGTTAGCCTTCTTACAGAGCTATACACATTCCCTGCAATACTGGAGTCTCTCTCTAACTGCTTCTGCAGCTTACTAGGATATCAGTGCAAGGGAGGTGAGAGAGATTTATTGGTCTGAATCACTTAGAAACAAAATAAGCTAAAAGAAAAGCTCACTACACAGGGAATAGACTTGGTAGTCACTGTTGGGAAGCAACTTCTCCAGTAGCAAAGAAATAAGGGCTGGATGCAGTAAAGAGGTTGATAGCAAGGTAACAACAGGAGAGCAGGGGGAAGGGTTGCTGCCCAGCAGTGTACATAAATATTCCTACAACAGACCAGAGTGTGAGCCATGCCAGGGGTAGCTCATGCTCAATGGGAATTGTGTAATGCTGAGATCTGGCTGAGAAGCCCACACCACACTGGCTGAGGTGTGCAGGGGGAGAGGAGGGTGGAAGAAATTGCATGCACTGTAAGTATCATGCTCTGCCAGAAAACCAACCTTACATAGAATAGTCATATAGAATTATATAGAAATAAGGACCTGCTCTTCTAATTCAGAACACACTGTTCTCCAAGAAGAGCTATTTTTAGGTGCTCTTCACTAAACATCATTGTATATTCACACTATAGTTTGTCCTCCTTAAAACTTTTCTCCATACTGCACATTTGACTACAACTGTATTCTGAAACTCAAACATAAACCCATTCCACTTTGCACTCCTCTACCCAAATCAGAGGATTGACTGAAAATCTTTCTCATAAAGTTTTTCCCCAGCTGTGGCTATTTACTAAATAAGAGAGAATTAGTTTCATAGTGTAAGAAAGACAGCACAGAAAGTTAACAGCACTTAGTTGCTGTGTTAGATTACAAACCCTAGGTGACTGGTAGGATACATGATTCTTGGATAATAGCAGTATTCTTGGGAATTAAATCCAGCTGTGCAGAGATTGAGTCAGAGTCAAGAAGCAAGGTGTGCTGGGAGTTCTAAGTCACTGATAAAAAGCCTCTGGTCATTGAAGCCCAAAATAGCTCTGATAGAATGTGAGTTTAGCCTGAAATCACTTTGAGGCATTTAATAGAGTGGTGCTATTGTCAGTCTTAGTAGCAATGCTAAATAAAATCTTTGTTATTGACCTTACTAGACAGTAAATATAGGCTTTCTGAGATACTTCAAATGCATAGGTCTACCTCTCAAAGGTTCAATTGGCTGTTAGGTCTAAAGGTTCCAACTGTGTATCTCTCTTTCTTGCTACTGATGGGAAGGCTGCTTCTGAAGACAGGGGACAACTCTGGCCTAAAAACTCTAATCAAGCCAGGGGTTTTCAGGCAGGTTCTGTTCTTAGTTATGTCTGTGGAAACTGAGTAGCAAACTCAGTAGCTTTACTAAAATCCGATGATAGTATAAGAGCAGAATGGTAGGCAGTGTATTCTGTATGTAATATCATCTTCTAAATAATCTTCCTTGTACTGCTACTGAATCACAATGCTCCTTTCCAAATAGTATCTGAAATCACTTCCCTGTAGAACCGAAGGAGAAGTAAAATTTAAATTGTTCTGTTTTCTATTTTAGTCCTGTACTTAATTAAAAAAAAAAAACACAAAAAAAAAAACAAAACTAAATATTCAAAAATAAATGAAACTATTTTTGTGAACATTAAACCTTCACGTGCAGTTCACAGACCGAAAGGGTGGGAGAAGAAAGTTGTTCTTCCTCTTATTTTGTGCTTTAAGTTTACTTTGCAAAATGATTGGCTTATGAATAATGGTAGAACAAATTCTACATTAGGGACTGTGGTGATAGGACAAGGGGTAGCAGGTTCAAACTTAAACAGGGGAAGTTTAGATTGGATATGATGAAGAAATTCGTTACTGCAAGGGTGGTGAGGCACTGGGATGGGTTGCCCAGGGAAGTTGTGAATGCTCCATCGCTGACGGTGTTCAAGGCTGGGGTGGAAAGAGCCTTGGGTGGCATGGTTTAGTGTGAGGCGTCCCTGCCCATGGCAGGGGGGTTGGAACTGGATGATCTTAAGGTCCTTTCCAACCCTAACTATTCTATGATTCTGATTCTTGTCTGTGACTAACTCCAAATTTTACCCTCCTTATCTGCCTCTGATAATTTCTGGCTGCCATCCTAACAGGATTATCCATTCTAAATGTTAACAGATCCAGCAGTCAGTTCCCAAATCTCTGGGAATTCTGAGTCAGTGAACTATCCTGTTTGGGTTCCTTTAACATTAATAGGCAACTTTTTTTTTTAATATCTATATTTTAAAAATCAATGACTTTCCAGGAGTTTTGATCAAAAGTAATTACAACTATGAAATATTCTTTTGTCATCTGTTTCAATCTCTTGCCATTACCTTAAGCTGTTGCTATCTGCAGGAAGTGTGAGCCAAATATCGTGCCTTGTTAAGAGAGACTCTCCAGCCTACACCCAATGCAAGACTTTTGCGTAAGAGGTGAAAATCAGTTAAAAAGCATTTTTTTAGATCTTGAAGAAGTGATATGCTTGTGATGTAGAACTTTCAAACTTTTCCCCTTGATTTGAATATTCCTGTGGGGTAACTAACTTTGGACAGGCCCATAATAGTAAAATATTATCAGCAAGTCTTCCTTTTCAAATGAGCTGAAAAACTTGTTTAAAGCACCTTCCATATTTGAAAGCATTTTCCCCTTCATAAACCCTGAAGTGCTACAGCAAAGCTGGAGCTGTCTGCATACAGAAGCCTGCCTGTCACTTACAGAAAACTCAGATTTCATATGTCAAGGGCTTGTGTGAAAATTGCTTTGAGTGTTAATTGCCCAAATGATTCAGCTTTATAAGAGCCTCTTTTATGTACTCAAGTATGTCTCATAGCATGCTGAGTGCCAAGTTTCAATAGAGCCAGCTGTGCTGTGCTCCCAGATGCTTAAAGATAATTCTTGCCCATCATTTCATTCCCCCCCTCAAAATCCTGAGAAATTTGTTTAATGAAGTCACTAATGCACAATAGCATAGTTCTTCTTTTTTACTTAAAAAAAAAAAAAGTCTCCCTAGAATGCATGTAAGTTTGCTTTGGCTTTTAGTTACAGTAGCACATTGTCAGATCAACTGTGATGAGGAGATAAAAGAAAAGCATCAGTTATGCAAAATTAAAACTATAACAATTTAATTTAGAAAGGATCAGATCCCTCTTTTTTCAAAGATGCTGTTTTTTTGTTGTGTTTGAGGTCATTTTAATTATCCAATATGCCTATTACAACATGAGTTCTTGTTGGAAAGGTAACCAAAAAAAAACTCAAACCAACAGCTCAGTTTTAAGTCTTGGATTAAAGCCTTTTCATAAATATTCTTCATCCAGGTCTCAGTTTTCAACATGTTCATTGGTCCTTGACCAATTTACGTTGTTTATGTTTTTTACGTCAAAGTAGCTACACTGAAGTCAAGGGATCTGTGTTAATTTATCCTGCTGCCTGTAGGCTGAGCTGAAACTCTGGATACAAAGAACAAGAAATAGCCTTTTACAGGGAGATCCTGCCTGTGCTCTGCCTATCAGTGTGCAGGTGCAGAGAATTTCAAGGAGAGGTTTTCTGTGCTATATGGTGATAAAATATTTGTGAGCTCCAGGGCTTGATTTTCATAGTGAGTGACAACCATCAACTCCTATCTGACTCAGCTGTCAAAAGAGATTTCTCTCAGACTATGTTGTAACTGGGTTTGAACAACCACAGATAGGGCTGGGTTAATTCAGCCTGTCTTTGTGGCCAGGCTGCTCTTGAATCAGAAGTATATGGTTGTATTTACACAGCACAGGTGCTAGGCAATATATGTTCAGTTTCCATGGTTCCCAAGTTAGCATGGTAGAGCTCATGTGCCTTTGCAGGTCCATGTGTTTGTGTATTTACCCACCAACACAGCATTTTGAGCCCACAAGTTGCTCTGCTTTTACAACATCTGATCCAGCTGCTAGTCATGGACTCTGCCCAGCATCTGTAGCATCTGTAGCCTCTTCCAAACATTGTTAAAGTTATTGCAAAGTCCATTTTTGCTGGTTCTATCAGAAGTGATAAGGCCCTCTGGAAAGCATTTTGTCTGTAGCTGATAGCACTCACAAGCTGGTGGCAGATGTTCATGTGGAGATTATTGATGTTGCACACAGATCTGAGAGGTGTGAGACAGTGGAGCTCTTTGTTGTAACAGTGGGTATAAGCAGCTGCTCTGAAATAGAGCCACAGCCACGAAGAGCTGTTGTCATGGGTTCAGCAGTAGCAGTCATTTTTTCTCCTTCTTGGTAGCTGGTGCAGCGCTGTGTTTTTGATTTTGGGCCTGGGAACAGTGCTGATAACACCAGTGTTTTCAGTTACTGCTTGGTGATGTTTAGGCTGGCCAAGGATTTTGTGTCTCATGCTCTGCCAGGGAGGAGGGGAAGCCGGGAGGAAGGAGAGACAGGATACCTGACCCAAACTGACCAAAGAGGTTATTCCATACCACAGCACGTCATGTCCAGGACGCAGAAACGGAGAGCAGAGACCCGGAAGGGTGGTGCGGGTGCATGATGGGGGGTGCACTGCTTTCTCGGGCTTGATATCAAGTGGTGAGCAATTGTATTCTTTCCTTGTATTTTCTCTTGTCATTATTATTATTGGTGGTAGCAGTAGTGATTTGTGTTATACCTTAGTTACTAAACTGTTCTTATCTCAACCTGTGGGAGTTGCATTCTTTCAATTCTCCTTTCCATCCCTCCAGGAGCGGAGGGAAGAAAGAGTGGGGAGTGAGTGAGAGAGCGGCTTCGTGAGTTTATAGACTTAAACCACGACAGCTGTGCAAGTCTGGTGTGGCCAAAATGATTTTAGACACTTCTCTTTATGAAGCTAAGTGCAGCATTTGCTTGTATTTCTATCAAAAGATCCATCCAAAATTAGGACATATGCACCTGGGGATACAAATCATTCCCTGATATTTGTTCCCACTGGTCTTAATGGGCACAGTGGTGCAAAGCTTAACATTCCCTATATGGGCTTAGCAAAAGACCTGAAGAAATATGATTTGTATTGCTATCCTGTTCTGTTAGCTGGAATATGAAATTCTGTGGTTTGCAAGGTTGTTTCAGCAAGATGTCATGCAGCCAGCAGGGTATGTCATTCAGAGTAAACATGTGAGATGTGTTGCTGTTTCACTCTCCATCAGCAAGAACCTAGAGAGCACAGGCAGAAACATACAGGCAGACACTGGCTGTCTGTCAAGGTATGGATATCTTTTCATTTCCACTTTTTTACATCATGGTGTTCCCTGTAGGTAGAAATGCTATTTGGATTAGACTTGGTTTAGGAGCCACATCAGTCACTGACAAGACAATGAATGGACATGTAAACGTTCTGCATCCTAGCAGCTGTGTATATACCCATCTGGAGAAGAAGGCTATGTATTTCTGGAGAGATTATTTTACTCCTATCAGGAATTTCACCAGCTAAGCTATACTGCTGGGGAAAAAACAAAAACCAAAAAACAAACCAAACAAACAAACAAAACCCCCACAAAACCCAAACAAATGAACAACACCCCCCCCCCCCAAAAAAAAAAAAGAAAACCAACCCCTCCAAGCCCACAAAACCCCTACTTGATCTACTTTATTAAAGTCCCAGGGCAAATGAAGGCACATTCTGAGGCCTTGCTGGTAGGACTAAAGGAGTCCCTCACTCCTGCTTTCCCAGTTCACTGTAGACTGCTGCTTTTTTGGCTGAGAAATGCCAACTTGCCTAACTTGCCCTGAATAACTCATCTCATAGACCTCTTGGCCTGGTTGTTTTCTTTTATCCTTGATTTCTTTACAGACTTCCTTCATTCCAGCATCCTTAACTGAAAGGACTGAGAAATCACAACTATCTCAGTTTGCTTGAAGGTCAATCTTATGGCCCCAAGTGTTTACCAGATGATACCTTTAGAAAGTATTTCACCTTGGCAAGTGGCCTCAACTCCTGAGCTCTGCGGTACTGACAATGCATATCAACTGCTTTTGACTAACAGTGATTTTTTCATATGGAAAATACTTTTTATAGGAGTTATGGCTACTTGTTACTCAAGAAACCACTGAGAAATAAGCCAACACTTAACTATTTCATGCAATTAACTATTTGCTGCAAATAGATGTTTCGAATACTCATTCATTATAATTCTCAGGCAATGCATCATTTCTATTCTAATGAGCTTTGCTAAGCAAATAAATTGAAATGGGCAAACATAATTGCTTTTTTGGGGAAGCCTTTTTTCTGCTCCTTAACTCATAGGCTTGTGGTGTCACTCTATTGTCTATAAGACATTGTACAACTCCTAAATCCTTTTTTTCTAGTGACAATGGGACAGAATATTCATGCCAAATTGTTGTTGGGGCAGAGAGAACTAAAATTCGTGTTTTATTGAAAAAGGATACTCGCTGAGCATGTCATGATCTAGTGGACAAAGAAGTGCAAAAGTCACTTGTATTTTTCCTAAGCTATCCCAGTCCATGCTTATACCCATACACCTCTTGTGTATTAGATGCTCCTGACCAACTAAGGATGTGAGAGAGGCATCAGTCTCTCAGCTGGAAGCTTTTGTTTGCTTTGCTACATCTGAAGAAGCTTCTGCTTTTAACTGTAACAACCACAATTTCAGTTCTCTTTATGACCGGTGGTTTTTAAAGTACCAGCGTGTATAACTGCAGGAAAAGTCTTCACCTTTGTGGAAGACAATAAAGCACCAGGCTTGTTACTGTTAGGAATAATTGAGCTTTACCTGAAGTATAGGAGATTTTTGTGTTTACTTGCGGAATCCAAAGAGTTTTCTATTTTAGTTGAGAACCAATTTAAGTTAGGAAAGCCAAAGTCAGCTTTGACTATGATAACTAAAATGAAATGGATATCTCACATACTGCCTGCTACTACCCTGACCCAGCTGCATCCTTCTGCAACACTGTACTGATACACGATGCTGTAATTTTCTCAGGCTTTCTGGAAGAATATTGGCTGAGAGTTCAGACTGAAGGAATAGTCTGAAACTTGCACTCACAGCAAGAAAATGAAGAAGACAATGTTGGAAAATGTTTTAAGATTGTTACTAAATAAAAGCCAAGGATATGTTCTTGCACATAGCCTAGATCATGACTACAGAGATATGTGTTAAATATACAAATTTAAGAAACTGTATAGCATTTTCTCAAGGGGTTAATTTTCCATAATAATACTAATAAACCACATCCAGAGCCCTTGGAATATATGAACTGCTGCCTGGACTCAGAACTATGCAATGAATGATTATATATATTTTCCCAGCTCTGCCTTAACCCAACGAACATAAAGGGAGGGGGCAAGACCTGGGAAGGCACTGCAAGAGAAAAATGTTTATTAGATAAAATGATACAAGCACATTCCATGAGCGTTACTGCAGAGGCAAGATGAAAAACAATGTTACTTTGTCTTTGTGCAATGTTAACAAATTATACTGTACAGTGCAGAACTGCTGAGAAAAAATAGTTTCAGTAAATAATGACCTGTTATTCATCTGTTTGATTAAAGATGCATTTTCCTCAGACTGGTTATTTATTTGCTCTTTATTGCAGAGAGGAGACAATTATAATGAGTTAAGAGGTGAATTTTTTAATTCAAAAACAATTCAACTTTGCCAAGAAATTGGTCTATAGGAAAAGGTATTTTTTGGTCCATATGAGAACAACATTCAGGTAGTGCTTTCTTTTAAATCTTCAGTGTCCCCCTGCTTTGCATAGGAAAGCTGACATTCTTTGGGAGCATGACCTTCATTAAGTTCCTTATCAAAATTCCTTACTAAATGGTGTTTGACAACAATCCCCTGTCTCCTCTGAAGACCTGGATCTTCAAAAATATCAGCCAGAATCAAATAAGAAACTTCATGATTCTAGAGCAAGAGAGGACAAAAACCGGACTGAAAAGCTGGGGCAAAAGGGAAAAAACTGGGACAGTCTTTCAAAGTCCATGTAACTTACACCTCTGTGTGGGACAGTGAGTAAGCTGACTCAGAAGGTCAGGTAAGGTTTAAAGTAATCTGATCCTGAACTATTTGCTCTTCTTCTTTGGCCTGTAATTCATTTTTCATTGCAGTTAGTGAAGCTGCAGAGGTGAAAGTTCTGATTAAACTTAAACACAGCTGCCAGATATTTTTGGGGGGGGAAGAAAGGGAGAAAGGTATTGAATGTGATGAGTAAGAAAAATGATTCTCTGGGGGCTGGGCACAAGTCTATAACTAATGCTTGTGGCTTAACTTTTGGCAAGTGTTCAGCACTTTGCTGTTCAGAGGAATCATCTTGTTCTTGATTTTGCACTGCACTTTTCATTTTTCATTCTACTTCTGGTGTCAGAAGCATCATTCCTGTCATGCAAGAAGAAAGACTGAGAGAGTCCTGAGCTCCCTTCATGGAACAACAGTCTTTATCCTTTACCAGAAAACTGGGAGATGTAATAATCTCTCTGATTCTTCAACTTCTGTTCTGGTAGGTAAGTTGTGCTGCTGCTGAACAGAAGGGAATGGAAATATTTCAGCTCTCTAGAATTTCTGAGCAAGAGGCTGTATTCCTGAGTAACATTATGGGAATATTAGAAAAGGTATGGAGAGCCCTTAGGGTCACATATGCATTTATGAAACAAAAATGTATGAATGAAGAGCAAAGCAGAAATTGACAGTAAAGAACATCAGAAAGTGTAATTTAATTGAAATACAATATAAAATCTTATTTGAGTTAAATATTACTTACAGCAGGCTCTATTAAAGTACTACTGATCAATCCATTAGGTGCTGGAATGAATAAAGATGACTGTTCCCAGCAACCAAGAATGTGGTGTTGAGTTGCACTTTATTAGCATATCCATATGTCACATTGAGAAGGGCTTCCAAGTGAATCTGCTAGCAATTCCTCAGGGAGATTAAATACTTTCTTTCCAAGGTACTGGAAAATGAGCGCCCACGCAGGTCTTCCTGGTCATTAGCCAAACATCAGAAATATGGAAACCTCTCTCCATGTTGCCCTAGCAAGACTGGCAAGAGGTTTAGGTTTCACATCTTTCTTTTTTTTTTTTTTTTTTAAGCTGAAATAAAAATGTTAATCAAAATCTTTGCTGAGAAACAGGTTCATTACTGGAAGGTCTGGACCCTTTTCTTTCTCAGTGCAGTCAAAAGGTTTTAGATATTGAGGCAGTACTGAGGCTTTAGGTTCAACACTGGTGATAGAAGAGGTGAGGAGCAAATCATATGTATGTGTAAAGTGTTTCTACGTGATGGTGCTTTTGCTGAAAACTCTTATTTTCACATACTTTCTTTTATTTGTTTTTTTTTTTTTCCTTTACTCAGCTCTTTGTTCCTGATATAAGCCTTTCAGCTACTGGTCATCCATTAAGGGTTAGTTTGGTCCCAATATGTTTCATTATCTCACATCAAACGTGGAATTACATGTCATGCAGTGGCACAGGTAACAGTAAAAGTCATCACAGATTTCAGCTGCTGAAGCACCTCCAATAACATTGAATCACATTATCAGATGTAGTATGAAGTCAAGGTCAAATTTCTGAATGTGCTGGCTAATAGTGGAGGATGCACTGCATAGTCTTATTTCTCTGCTTGTCATCCCAACAAGGACATTGCTAATGAACTATTACTGCTGACCTGCAAACAGTCCTATGCATCAGTCCTATGATACATGAAGGGCTCTTTGGAAGAGCAGTTCCTACCAACAACTTCTCCACTGGATATTAAAACTTAAATTATTCACTATTCTTCTGGTACCCTCCAGGTTTTCACCATTTTGAGACATCATTTTGACCCAATAGCATATAACTTAATGACCTACTTTTTTTTTTTTTTCTCACTGACAGCAACAATTTTGAAAAAACAGACAAGGTTGTTAATGGTTGGACTCAACGATCTTTAAAGTCTTTTCCAACCTAAATGATTCTATGATTCTATTACAATACATATTATACTAGGCATATCTTCTGAATATTAAGTAAAAGAGAAATTGTACATAGAAAGCATTAAGAACAAAGCAGAAATGTTCACATTTGGTAGCAGTTGGGTGGAACTTTACCGCCATCAGTAAATATCCATCAGATGTTTATAAACCTGCCTAGAATTTTTAAGAATACCATGTCTTAGATAATACCTGTGTATCAGATAGTGTATAGATACTGTGTATAGATAATACCTGTGATACCTGTGCACAGGTCCACACTGACATCCACAGAGTGATGTTCCTTCAGAAAGAATTATTGTTTGATTTCTTATTTGAAGTATGACTCCTTCTTAGATCTATCAAAAACTTTTCTTGCTTTTTTAATGCAAAGAGCAGCAGTATATATATTTTAGGGTTTGCATGCTCTATTAAGAAAAATTCTAACTGACTATTCCTTTTTGATCTATATTCTTATGAAAACAACATAATTGGCAATTCTGAAAGTTCATGGTATTTTAAAAGAGAACAAAAATATGAGAACAGTCTTCTAAATGCTGAAAATGACAACTTTAATTATAAAGTTATTTTTTTCTTCATATTTTAGCTTTTCTTCAATTCAAAATATAGCAGATTTACGCCATCAGTATATTAATAGCTTTGGTAAATACAAACATTATAGTCAGTTTTAACATAAAATCAGCAGTAAGCTTTGAACATTCCGTATTCTCTATTTTTTGTCATAGTAATGCTGCAATTCAAATAGACTTTAATACAACATATGAGATACTTCCTATCACACATACAGTTTGAAACAACAGAAAAATGGTGTGAAGGTAAGAGGTTATGCTGAAAGATGAGCACTTATAAAGATTTCTACTTTATTAATATAGTGTACTTTTTTCTGATGTAGGTGGGAATACAATTTTTTTCAGGAAGGATATATATAGTCAGCAGAATTCTTGTCCCTCTGAATTGATTTTATCCCAACCACACAGGGAACAGTTGCTTAGAATAAGGATTCCTTATTTGTGGTCATTGACAATATTACCATCTTGAACTACAGGAGGACCTCTACTACCACAAACATTTCATTTCTTTGTAAGATGGTTGGAATATTTACTTACCATATATGTTTTTCTTTTATATCATTAGCTTCCTTTTTTAACTACCTGAGCTTCCAGATACCAATGTGTGTTTATTGCTTGCTCAGGGGTTCCTTAGTTTTCTGTTTTATATTAACTGCCACTGTGAAGCTTTTGCATTTTCTGAACATACAAAGCTTTCATATGTGAAAAACAGAGAGATTTTAGAAAATGCAATAAACAGCTCTCAGTACATTTATCGTGAGTACTCTTCTGGTCTGTATTTACCAGCATTTTTTGATTGGGCTTGCACATGCAAGGAATTCAAGCACCTCATATAATTCAAAGAAATTTGTTGTCAGCAGTTACCTTCAGCAAATATGCTTTGATTTCTCCAAACAGCAATATCTATTTTGTTTGATGAAAAACTGCTTTCATCTCTATTGGCATCTAATTACCTTCTCCTACTCTGTATCTCTATCTTTTTACTGATTTAAATCTTGTCTTAGTGTTTCCTGTATTCTGTGAGGAATCCTTGCAGACTGTAGCTAGTGGTGCTATCCTACTTATCCTGCAACTAAAGATGTTTCAGCACCTTATCTACATTCCTTCCTGAAAAGGAACAATCCTTTATATTTTTCTGTCCTGGTGTTCCCCCAGTGATCCCTAGATTTTATTTCAGAGAAAAAAATCTATGTTGATGTTCTGAGGGATCCTATGGTACTATTTTTAATAGTCCCCCAGAGGAATTCGGTCTTGTTGTTGTAAAACAGAAAATAAAACATATGTAGTTACCTTGAATAGTAGATGAATAAATACTCCTTAGGATTGAATCAATGTGCAATGGCACACTGGACCTCAGGAAAACCTGGAATGATAGAGGCCAAGCACCAGAAAAAAATGTGTACCAGATCCAGTAATATGTGGCCAGATACACATGTGGAACCCACTGCTTTTGGGCAGAATTACTCTGCTGAACTGTAATGCTGCTACAGGGACTGAGACTGTCAAGCACTCATTTTTGCGTAGGGGAAGACTGTACAGGGGTGCTCCAAAAATTAGAAGAAAATGAGTTCCAAATGTTAAGGCAACAGAGTGACTTCATTGATAAAAATAAATAGATAAATACACAGGTAAATGGCCAATCCTTTGCCATAGTAAAGGCAATAGGGATCCAGATGAGAGCCTGGGGGACTGCAAGCAAAAATGGCAGTCACAGCTGGGGAAATGGAGCACCAGCAAATGGCAGGCCAACAGGCCATTGCAGTGGAGGGACCTTGGATAAAAGTATGGGGTGGGGGGGGTGGGGGGAAACTGTTTCCTTAATTCTCTTATTCAAGAAGCAAATTGTAAAACTTACTTAATCATCAGTGATGAAAAGTTATGGCTGCCAACTGAAATGTCTCGGCATTTTACATTGTGTTTGTTTTAGCACAGCATATTGCTTGCGGAAGGATTAGTCCTGAAAGTTATAGGAAGTTTGTACATCACTCTTTTTACATTTCAAATTGAATTACTCAAGACAGTAGAGTTACCATATGAGTAAAAAATAGCAGGATGAGGCTGTTAGAGTTTGCCCGTCATCAGATGTCATGAACTTTCTTCACTGCAAGACAAAATTTGTCCTGAGAAAAACCAAATAAACAGAAAATCTCCACACACCATCTCTTCTCTCTGTTCAGTGTTCTTGAGTTATTTCTAAATATTCAAACCCCTGGAACTCAAAAGGACACTTTAAAAAGGAAAACCAACCAAAATCTAATTGAAACTATAGCTCTTGCCAGAGTCACTGCTCTGCAAACATTCAAAGTGGCTCATTATCAATATGGAAACTGTTGCTATATGCTTGGACTGTTTGTCAGCCTAGATGAATAGGGAAAATGGGATAAAGAGATTTAATTAAGCTATTAAGAAGGGATATAGTCAAAGACCAGTAGTTGCATTCAGTTCAGATTTAAGGGAAGCGATGACACAAAGTCTGGTGTTGACTGAACTAGTAAGAATTGGCTGAGCTCCACTGAACTCACATTGTACCACTAGAAAATCTGGCCTCTATAGTTACAATGTGGACAGCTAGTCTGTCCCAGTTCGCCTCACAGTTAAAAAGCTTCCCCACACCCCAAAAGAGACGCTAACTCAGCTTCTCCTTTGTTTCAGGTATGACACAGTTGTCTAATTATAATCAGCAAGTTCAAGTTGCAAAAACCAGAATTTTATGACTGGGGAGAGAGGCAGGAATTTATTCCACATGTCCTCACAGCTTCCTCTGAAGTCAATTTTCTTTAACAGTCAAAGTATCATCACATGGCTCTGAGTACATGAAAGGAGACAAAAGGCTGATAGTACACTATAGGTCCTGCTATCACTGGAGGAAAATTTTTTGGTGTTCCCATGACTTCTGTGGGAGATGCAGCAGAAATCAATTCACCCCATTCTCTCAGAGGAAACATTTACACTTTTATTGAACTGGTGGGTCAGGGTTTTCAGTTTTAAAAACTCAGTCTTACAGCTAAGATTACTGGATTTCTCTAACGCTTGTGCTAGAAAGATAAAACCAGATTCCTTTTTCAAAAATAGTAAAAAAAGTAAAAAATTAATGCACCTTAGAAGGAAACAGGTACATAATAGCAAAATATTTGAGCTCGACAAGTGCTGGGTTTTGTGCATTTTATACTGCACTAGTCACAGAATATAATGTGGTTATACAATGGTTCTTATAAAACATATCTTAAGCATTTAGTAGATTTGGCACAATACTGGTATTCTTTGGTAAAAATGCAAATGCAGGGATTTAAGATTCAAAGAATAATTCCAATTCCATATCCTTCGGGTACTGAGAAAAGACTGAGATTGTGATTGAAAGACAAAAATATCCCATTTCTTCACTTGGGTCCTCAAGAGTCTTTTCTTGTTCATATCTGTCTTCTCTTACAGCATTCTTATGGCCAGTGTCCATAATAAATACTGGAGTCCAGAAGTTTTCCCAGCTTTGGTGCAGAGAAGCAAGTACAAGTGGTCAGCAGCAATGTCTCAAAAGCACAGCTGTAGATGACTTTATATACACCCATACAGAAAGCAAGACATGGGAAAAAGCATACAGAGTTGAGCAGAGCTCATCAGTCTCTTATCTGATATTATGTATTTCTACGCCACTATTTTCAGTAGCTCAGGGTACCATCGCAGCTGGGGAAGAGCAGGTGCAGAGAACAATTATCCTACTTCCGGAGCTAACTGTGGGCTTAAATTAGGAAGCCAACTTAATGGGGTAAAGAAACTCATCACTGTTGATTCTTAGAAGAGGAATATAATCTTTTTATGAGATAGACTAATCTATTTATTTATAATAAAGCATCGATGGTCAGTGTAATTGACTTATCTAGCAGAATGTAAAGGATATACAGAAGCCATACAGAGGGAGACATCAATACAAGCCAGTGGGACGCAGGTGAACAAGCTTCTTTGTAGTTATGGTTGCATTTGTGACAGATGTATCAGGATCTGCACCAGAACTGAATTCCTCTCCCTGCAAAAATCCAAAATCCTGCTGGCGAACATTCAAGAGAATTATCTAATGCAAAATAAATAAATAAATACTCAGGCAAAAAAATCGTACATGAAAATATCTAGCTGAGCTTCATCATTTCAAAAGGCCTGCTCAAAACAGGATGTTTTACATTTTAATATCTACTTATTTATGCACGCATGCAGGGATCCTACCAACTAATTGGAATCATATTTGTAAGTCTACTGACTGTTACATACTACATTGCAAATTCCAACATTTTGCAGTTCTCAAGCTGCAAGAAATAAATCCTTCGTTATTACCTTTTTCATGTTTTCCAACAGTTTTTTTTCTTTGAAGTGTCTTTGATTTTTATACATATAAAATTCAAAAAAAAAAAAAATCCCAATCTAAATCCTCAAACAAACAAAACAGACTCCCCTGTGCCAATAAAATTGCACATTTAAGGGGAGGAGTAAGATACCTGGTCTACGGGGCTATTTTGTTCCAGCTACATCAGCTTTATCTGGTTTAATGTTTGTTCTGTGACCACTTGAAATTCAGTTTCAGGTAGTATCATATCAGCATAGGATGCATCATTAACCTGCAAGGCTTGACATTTGCTATCTTTATCTGGTTTTGGTGTATCACTCGTACTGAGATATTGTTTCTTCTTATCTGTTATTGATTTCAACTGTGACAAGCTGTGTTGCTAATAAAATCTACAGGCAAGTATCTGGCATTTAGTTCTTCACTGGTAGAGGAAAAGAAACAACCCAGTGACAACAAAAAGTAAAGAGGTACTTTTCACCTAGGATGCTTGCCTGTATCCTCATATTACCCATCTCTTAGCACTTCTGTTGTAGCATTTCTGACTGATCCCCTTCCATGGGGAAGTCTTCATGGAAATCCTTGCCTCTCAGATGAAATATTCCTTTTTGCTTTCATCCACTGCTTCCTGAAGAGTGGGGTCATTTTTCAAAGCAGCATCTGCACTTTCAGCAAACTCAGTTCCTTTTGCTTCATTGGTGTGGTAGGTGCCCTTGTGTCTATACATGTACCGGACCATCACTACCAGCAGGCAGATGAGGACAAATACTACTGCAGCAATCACACCTAGAAGAGGGAGACCAGTTCATTGTATTCCCAGTAATAAGATATGAGCAGTATCTCACAGCCAGACATCACAACCTGAATTACTTGATAAGGAAAAGCCTACGTATCATAAACATCGCATGTTGCAGTGGCTAACGTCAGAACAGAGTCTGACACAGAAAAACAAAATGGGATATAGATACTGCAGGAATGCAAATCAAATTCTTGCTAGCTTTCTTCAAATCAATGGCTTGCTTGGGTCGAACTCATTAAAAAATTCATTACAAAACGAGGAGAAATAAGAAAACATAAAGAAAACTCAACAGATTTCTTTCATCCTTCTGTAACGTAGAATCATAGAATAGTTAGGGTTGGGAAGGATCTTAAGATCATCTAGTTCCAAACCCCCTGCCATGGGCAGGGACACCTCCCACTAAACCATGCCATCCAAGGCTATCTCCAACCCAGCCTTAAACACCGCCAGGGATGAAGCATTCACAACTTCCCTGGGCAACCCATTCCAGGGCCTCAACACCCTTACAGTAAAGAATTTCTTCCTCATAACCAGTCTTAACTTCCCCTGTTTAAGTTTGAACCCGTTACCCCTTGTCCTCTCACTACAGTCCCTCATGAAGAGTCCCTCCCCAGCATCCCTATAGCTCCCCTTCAGGTATTGGAAGGCTGCTAGGAGGTCTCCACGCAGCCTTCTCTTCTCCAGGCTCAACAGCCCAAACTTTCTCATCCTATCTTCATACAGGAGGTGCTCCAGTCCCCTGATCATCCTCGTGGCCCTCCTCTGGACTTGTTCTAGCAGTTCCATGCCCTTTTCATGTTGAGGACACCAGAACTGCACACAGTACTGCAAGTGAGGTCTCACAAGAGCAGAGTAGAGGGGCAGGATCACCTCCTTCAACCTGCTGGTCACATTCCTTTTGATGCAGCCCAGGATACGATTGGCTTTCTGGGCTGCAAGGGCACAACCGAAGCTGGCTCATGTTCATTTTCTCATCAACCAACACCCCCAAATCCTTCTCCACAAGGCTGCTCTGAATCTCTTCTCTAAACACATACTCAGGAGAGTTTGCAGGCAACCCAACCCTGCCTCCACAGGTGTACTCAATTTCAGGGGAGGTACAAGGCATTAAGTATTTCTTAGGAGACATTCAACAAACAGCAGGAGCCAGGTGACTTCAGCACTGCTCTGTATTTGCAAGCTGCCATTTCATGCTGTGCTCTAATTAAGAAAGTCTGACTGTAATGAATGTGGAAGTGACACCTGGGAGGAGGAAGGAATTCTGGGTAGATCCTTTCTACCTCCTGGACCAAGGCCAATTACTAGCAATGTGTTGACTGGCCAAAAATTTCCACAGGTAACTCACATGTGCATAGGCCTAAATGGTGAACGGAAGCACTCCTAGTGAAGTAAATTCAAGTTCCAGGAGTGGCTGTGCAGAGAACATTGTGTGTCCTTGCTTTCCAGAGTCCTTCTGTGCAGAAACATTGTGTGTCCTTGCTTTCCAGAGTCCTTTCCTTTTTTCCTGTTCTACTGTGAAAGGTGTCCATAAAAGAGTGGTACCCCTGACAAGTCCAAAAAATTACAAGCTGTATCCCCTTCCTTCCTCATCAAATTGTTCAGTTAAGGATCCTGAAAATAACTGAAATATTTTGAAGTTTATTTGATTTGTGTGGTTTTAATTTTTTTAACACTGCATACAACTGGGATGTGCTTACAAACACTTTAGCTGTGACTCTGTACAAGTACATTATACTGAACTGATTCCATATTCACATGACTCCAGGAGTAAACCATACATTAACAAAATAAATAGTAAAACACATCAGAAAAGGACATTCCTAGGAAAATCCCATTTGTGGAGTATGAAGCTGCTATGACAATGCAATACATAGGAATTCATTTGACTTATTGCAGGCATCTACAGTTCAGGAAGCTTCATCTGAGTTACCTTGGGCTTCCTCCACTGTCAGTGGATGGTGTGTGTGTGTGCGGGGTGATTCCTCTTCTAGAATTGAATTCGTATGCTCGATCAGATAAATTGCTCCCTGGAAATGTTTACTATTGTGCAGGGACAATGAGGGTTATGCAGACAGTATCTCTCTGCTGTCCCCTGTGTTCGAGATTTGTGGCAGGAGTGGGTATCTCTAAAGCTTTAGATTAGTCAGCATCAGAAAACTGAGTGGGAATACCCTATTGGCATCAAAATATAGGAGTGGACAGAATATTAATGGAGTAAATAAAAATGATAACTCTCAAAAAAAAATGTCTGCAATGTTATACCACAGATTTTCAGGTTCCTGGTTCTGGAAAATGAAGTTACTGCTGGCAGAAATGAAATTGCTAATACAAAGAACTTTAGGTTTAGAATAATATCTTAGTTGCAGTGGGGGCTTCATCAATTTTTAGGACCTCACTGGTATCCCTTGACACAAGAGGCTTTAATAAGCTTTGGATGTAGCACAATATTAATAAGCCTAAGGGACCAAGTACGAATCAATTTACCTGCTACTTGTTCATAGAAAGCTAAAATTAAAGTTACAGGAGATGGGACCTGAGGGAAATATAGCAGAACCTCACCAATTTGCACCAATGAATGGTGTACCCCCTTGTGAATGACTGAAATTAGTGCTTTAGTATGGAAATGAACAAACACAATAAAAATAAAAAGGTTCTCTCCGTGAACATGGCTTTGTTCATTTATTCTATTTTGACAATTGTATTTAGTTTAAATGCATGAGAGAGCTTTAGTGGAACACCAGAAAATTCACTGCAGTATGTTCTGCTTCAATAAAGGGTTGGCTGGTATGAGCTAGCATGGCTCAAATCAAAAGTGCTATACCAGTCCTGTATTAAATGAGAATTTTGGCCCAGTGAATAATGAAGAATATCAGAGTCTGTGTTTGCTGCTGGACTGCAAAGCATTTTGTCCTAAAATTAGGAATGGATGGGGTGGTATTGCTCACTATATGGTTTATGCTCATTATCTCATCTCGTTATATCTTGCCAATAGCCCCTTCTGGGAGCAGATTTCCCACTGGCTTAATTAATTCTAATTGTGCTGCTCCTGTTGTCTTGTCAGCAAAGTAGGGGTTTCGCAAAATGTAAGAAATCAACCAACCCGCCGTTTTAATTCTAATGGTAATGCTTAGCATGGTCTGCTACTTACCTCCAATAACAGCCACATCTGCTCCAGCTGTGGGGCTCTCAATGTCTCCATCTATAAATAGATCAGAACATATAAAAGTTAATTAAAGAAAGAGGAATTGGATCATATGTAACAGCAGTGACTGTACTGGTGGCGTTGAATTATTTTAACCTCTGAAACTCAGAACTTAAACAAGATCTCTTATTAGCAAAAGACATTTATGAAACTTCTCATTAGAGTTAGCTGTACTGTAACAGTTTACTGTCACCATAACACTGGAAAATAAATAGCTAGCATATTATGCAAACTATCATGGCCCTCAGGGCAACCTACTGTTTATTATGAGCACTTACCTGTAACATCCTCCAGTGAATGATTAAATTAAGAGTGTTTAGGTACTGCAATTACTCTCAGAAAGGTAGTTTTGGGGAAAAAATGTTGGTGCCTATTTATTTTCCCATTTGTGGCTCTTCAGAGTATAGTCTGGATCTTGATTTGGCGCAAATTAATCTGGCTCTATTGATTTCAATTAGTATTTTATTTATTTGCAATGTCCTGGTTTTAATCTTAGCATTTGTTTTAACTTACGTTTGGAATCAAGACAAGCCTGTTATGTGTGTGGTATAAAACAGGGTCCCATTTAGAGTAAGTCTCAATTTGGTGCTGCTAAATCAAATTACACTTTTTACTGGATTATAATTTAAAAAAAAAAAAAAAAAACAAACAAAAAAACCTTTGCTATTTAAATGCAAAATAGAAGTACCTGAACACGTTTTTTCTAGAGGAATTTGGTCTGAAAAGTTGTAAGCTTCTGAAAGAACAGTTAGAATTCGAATTACATTTGATCTTAGTTGTAGCACTTACTAAGAATATCCAAGCCAATAATGAATAGCCACAGTGTTTTGAAGAGGAGAGGAAAAAATTCCTAAAAAACAGTGAGGATTTTTCTTTCCATATTATTTGATATAGATCTTAAGTGAAGGTAAATTCATATAGACACACATCTTCACTAGCTTTCCCTTGCTTGATCAGGGTACAATTCTGATCTTGCTTTTGTTCTTTATTTCATGCCATTGGTATGAGTCCACTTCGTCCTGAATTATGTGGATGTCTAAGGTGATGAATTCTTGGAGTTTTTCCATGCTAGGTTTATGACAGAATACTCTTTTCTTAATTTATTATTGTGTTATTTATACAATTCTAAACAATATTGGTTTTCAAACAAACAAACAGCTGTATGCGATTTTTTTTTTCTTTTGGTAAACAGAGTGGAAATTTATAGAAATATTTGGAATTTGCATTTTTCTCTAGAAAAGGTAAAAATATTAATTCTGAAACTTTCTATAAATTCAGCAGTAGTACTATGACTGATATCTGGCTCTGCTTTTGCTAAATCTGTGATATATGATGCAAGGACAAGACACTATCAGCAGCTTTCTCCTTACTCATGTAGAGTCTCTTGTATCAAATTGCAGCAACTTAAGAGAGCTGAGATTCAAAGAATTCCCTCTTCCCAAACATGGGAGATGTTTTTTCTAGAAAGTAGGAGTACTTTTTTCTCCCACAGAGATCCTTCCTATGTTCTGTCCCTGCTATGCACTGATGGAAAGATTGAGCACTCCTTACGTAATTTAAAAATTCTAATTATGTCTATTTCCATTCAAGATCCATGTGCCTCAGAAGAGATTAATTGCTTCAAGGTCGAACTGTTCTGTATTTCTTCATACACCAAATATATGCGGCATGCCAGAAGGCAGGCTCCTCTACAGCAATCAAATACTCGAAGGTGTGAATTCTAAAGTGCTTCCCTAGCCACATAACTTCTAAACATTAATTCCAGATCATATCATTATCCCTTTAATTATAAAAATGAACGCAAGTATCTCTGGTCTTTCCTGTTGTTCCCAGGCGCCTCTCAGATTCAGATAACAAAAAGCAGGTGCCTTATCTCTACTACTTGCCACCACAATGCTTTTTGATAATGTATTCCAGCTTCATCACTTGCAGGAAAGTTTTTATTTCCATACTGTTCAAAGTTTTCAGAAGAACGCTAGACACATGTACAGCCATCATGTAGTTGGCACTGATCTGTTAAGCTGATGATGCAATGCCATTCAGCAACCGTCTAACACTGTTCCCATTTTACTGCAAACATGAGAGTCTGACTTCTTTGCGTATCAACTTTTGACCATGGAACAGGCTTACTGTCCTCCCATATGTCCTTTTGCTGCAACATCCAGAATGCCAGAACACTGCAGCTACCACCAACGACCAGAAGTTTCCAGGGTGTGTTCCCCAGATAAGTTTCAGAGCAGTCACGATGGAGAGGAGAGAGGGACCCTCACTGCCTGTCTCACAGTCTCTGAAATTACACTTTGTCCAAAACCAGCTATGTGATTCATGGCAATATCATGATACTGCTAGGCAGGGTGTAAAAGTATCAGTGTCATTCAGGATTCAAGATTCGATTAGTATTATCCTTCATGAAACATGACTGAGGAAAATTCAAGGCATGTGTTCATGAAATGAAGCCATCATGCAGACCAGGAGGGAAACAACATCTCCTTATCCAGATAGGAATCCACGCTTGGCCAGGAACCTCAATATGGTCTCTTTAAAATTAAGCTCCGTCTGCATGAGAATACACTTCATTACTACTATAGGACTGAATATTCACTTTCTGAGGCAGAAAAGATATTCACATACTGGAGGAATTTTTAGCTGAGCAATGGCTGTACCTACTTTGTTTTTTTGCATCCAGAGCACTCAGAGGTGTGTTTCAGTAACTGCTGTCGTACCTGTTACAGTTATTTTACTTTGTTTCAAGGATATCTTTTATACTATCTGCTGCTAAATTGCCCTTGCAAAACTTTCTTTCACTGTTATACTGGCCCTTGTCCATAGCTACAATCTGGTCCCAAAAGTGTTTAGACAGTGTTGTTATTTAGTGCCATTGGTTACCATGACACACAGAAATTGGAAGACTGTGGGAAAACTTGCTTTTCATAAAATCTCTGGCCATCAGAATGAGTTGGCTAAATCAAGAGTAGAACATACAAATCAAATTGTCTGTTGTTGGAAAGTATGTTTCTAAAAGCGAGAAATGAAGGGAAAGAAATGCCTTTGTGCCATGACCTGAAATTCACCAAATTCCAGTTCTGCCCATAAACTTACAGATAAGGAATTTTTCAATAGAACACAGTTGCTACCTGTCTCATTCTCATCAATCAAATCATGCTGAGAAGGTAGCAGCCTCTGAAAGCCCCGGGAGTATTTCTGACTTAAATACTGGCTTTGCACTTCAAAGTTGAAAAGCCAGTACAACTAGCTTTTGTGTTAATGTAGCCAGTGGTGAGTTTTCCTGCTATATTTACTGGTAAATTTGTTAAACCACCTCCTTCAAGCGCAATTTCCCAATAAGACTTGACTTTCATTAATTTTGGTAGGATTTTTGCTTACTTTAAACTGATTCCATCCAATTTTGGCTGGGAGTCACTTGTTCAAAAGTGGCAGACCCAGCAGCGAAATTGCTTGTCTGAGGTTCAGCACTCTCCTTGTTTTGCTATGCACTTCTCTGGGCACTTGTAATGATTTATTTTGTTCTTTAGATTACAAATCTGAACCACGAAAAGCCATAAGTCACTTTCTGCTCCAAAATTATGACATTGGCTTTAAAATAGAGCTTTTTTCATTTGTTCTTTCTTTCATATCTGAGCTTCATTCAAGTCTTACTTTCCAGCCCTTTTCTACAACACCAAAGACAAAATCCACTTTGTAGATAAAACTGAGATTTTGGCATGATGTTGTGGCACCAGAAAACAGGTCTTCAAGGAAAACATTAAGTATTACGAGATTCCTAGTAAAGATGCAAGACACATCAGTGAGCTACTTTAGAAGTGCAACCACGTTAAAACATCCAAACTGGCAAGCCATTCAACTTACGTGGTGATAGGAAGGGGCATATCTGTTCCCAGAATACTTTCTCCAATCCAGCATAGAAAGCACAGATTTTAGATCCTGCTACTTGAAGAAAGCAATACCTTGATATACTTCTTTGGCTACTGTCAGTGACATAGAATAAACTTGCAGAGAGGTTCAAGCTTTCTCATTTTTCAGTCATTGTTTTCACCTGCTAAGGGAGTTTCCTGAAAAAAGTCTGGTAGTTGCATCCTTAGCAGTTTTACAGTCAGTAACGTAGTTAACAATTTAAGTACCTGCATGTTTGCTTGTTATGGATTTACACATTGAAAAGGCATGAAAGGAAAACTTTACCTGCAAAGGGATCACCATTTGGCACGTTTGATATGAATGCATGGGGATCATCCTACAATATAGATCTAACCTACTGGTACGAACCACCACATCTCTGCTGTATAATTAATCCCTGAGGGCAATTTGATGGGATAACATAGACCTTACTCCTAACTTCTCTGCGCCTCTCTCATTTCCTAAGATAAAGCTCCAAACTAGAGCTGGACAAGTGCTTACTGCTAAGTAGTGTTGAATATAGAAAAAAAAGCCTGAGATTACAACTCACCTTGTCACAATTCCATTGCAGCTGTGGGTGATACTGCTTTTTTGATTGGGTGTCAGTGAATCAAACTGAGTATGCAGATAACTATGTATGAAAAACAGCTTTTACAACACAGTTCTCAAAGCCATTCAACATCAGCCAGGCAACACTGCTCCTGCCCTTCAGGATTTTCCTATCCATAAGCTTATGCTTTTGGTTCTTGGCAACATAAGCCAATTCTCACCACGCTGCTCCATTGCTGCCTGCTTGTGGTTACAATTTAGATGAAGCCTTGGCTGCTAAATTGCACTCAAGTAGGTCTCTGAGTGCTTTCTTGGGCAACCCATTTTCTCTCTTCATCTGCCTGTTCATTGCATAAGAAGTACTTGAAATTCATTCAATCTCTGTGAATGATGAACTGAGCCCCTTAGGGCAGTCATTTCCTTCTTAGGGCTTTCCCAGGAGTGCAGACTACGAAGCACAGTCATAGAATCATAGAATCATAGAATAGTTAGGGTTGGAAAGGACCTTAAGATCATCTAGTTCCAAACCCCCGGCCATGGGCAGGGACACCTCACACTAAACCATGCCACCCAAGGCTCTCTCCAACCCGGCCTTGAACACCGCCAGGGATGGAGCATTCACAACTTCACTGGGCAACCCATCCCAGTGCCTCAACACCCTTACAGTAAAGAATTTCTTCCTCATAACCAGTCTTAACTTCCCCTGTTTAAGTTTGAACCCATTACCCCTTGTCCTCTCACTACAGTCCCTCATGAAGAGTCCCTCTCCAGCATCCCTATAGGCCCCCTTCAGGTACTGGAACACTGCTAGGAGGTCTCCACGCAGCCTTCTCATCTCCAGGCTGAACAGCCCCAACTTTCTCAGCCTATCTTCATACGGGAGGTGCTCTAGCACCCTGATCATTCTCGTGGCCCTCCTCTGGACTTGTTCCAACAGTTCCATATCCTTTTTATGTTGAGGACACCAGAAATCCACACAATACACCAAGTGAGGTCTCACAGGAGCAGATTAGAGGGGAACGATCACCTCCTTTGACCTGCTGGTCACATTCCTTTTGATGCAGCCCAGGATATGGTTGGCTTTCTGGGCTGCAAGCGCACAACTGAAACTGGCTCATGTTCATTTTCATCAATCAACACCCCCAAATCCTTCCCCTCAGGGCAGCTCTGAATCTCTTCTCTGCTCAACCTGTATGTGTGCCTGGGATTGCTCCAACTCAGGTGTAGGACCTTGCACTTGGCATGGTTAAACTTCATTAGGTTGGCATCAGCCCACCTCACAAGCGTGTCAAGGTCCCTCTGGACCGCACTCCTTCCCTCCAGCGATTCAATTGAACCACACAGCTTGGTGTCATCAGCAAACTTGCTAAGGGTGTAAGCTTTCGTCTTTAATCAGCTCACCTAAACCACCTTACGAAAAACACTGCTACTAATGGGACTTTCCCAGGTGAAGAACAACCCAACCTTATCTTAGTATCCATGGATATTCTGCAGAACCACCTCACATATTGAGCATGTTGTTGCAGGAACTGATGTGTAAGCAGTCTGTAGACTGAAATGTGTCTTTAGAATTCAACTATTAAATATTTAATGGCTTTGTCTTACATATTAGCACGATTTATCTGTGCATCTCCAGTGAAGAAGGGAAGTATTCAAACTCTATAACATCCAGTTCACAATTCAGGACAGATATAAATGGAATTCAGAGTATTTTGCCTCTGTATTGATTGTTCTTTCATACAGTCACTCATTTAAAAGAGAGCTTTACGTATAACTGGAAACTAATGAGATACAGTTTACTCAGTAATACTGAGTCTAGTAAATTATTGTCTGATTTTGTCTCTTACCAATTGACCTAACAACATACCATTTTAATTTTGCCTTATTTTAAAAAAGCTGTAATTTTAAAGGGAGATTGCCTGTTAGTGTAAAAAAAAAAAAAAAATAGGTGGAGTTTCAAAACACTCATCACTGATCTATTTGCTTCCACTAAAGATGATAATAGGGTATTTGGTTTCAGTAAATCATTATAAACTTCTGAAGGTACTGAGGAACATACAGAGTCCTCCAGGAAGCTTTTGCAATTGTTAAAAAGCTTTACTACAATACTTGCCATTTTTATTTATCAATATTATATATATAAATTTTTTTTTATTATAACCATTCCTTTGCCAGGGACTCTTTTTGTTATTTGTATGCTTTCCTGAAGTAACCATTCCTCTCAACTGTCTTGACGTGTTCCTATTGTTCACCACTGATACAAGACTTTTCTTACAACACATTTAGTATGGAAGAACTAATGAAGTCTTAAAATCTCCACTGTTTATGCAACCGTGGTATGTCCTCCTTGCCCTTTGGTTTATGTTTGTGCCTTGCCAACACACTGCATTCATGAGCAAATCACGAATCTATTAACCTTAACACACCGATTTAATTTACAAGCTATAGTTAGAACTGGTTCACTGCAGCAGCATGTGTAAAAATTAGTTGAACCAACTTCTGAAAACTTCATATTAAAAACATGTTAATTGCTCAAGCTGCTCTCTGGTCAGTGTTACGACATCAGATGAATCTCACTGAGGTCTTTTTGGATTAAAAGAAAAAACTCATTACCTATTTTAATGTTTGCCACTAAGTGTGCAGTGCCCTGCCAGAGCTGGCATATTTTAAGCCAAAGGGTCACCAGCCTGAACCCATTAATTTGATACATTCTGCTGAAAAAGCCATCACCTTCTACCATTACGCAATGAAACTCATCAAGGGTATTCTTTCAAAATTAAGTAGTTTCTCATCTGTTATACTGGAAAAGAGAAAAGAATAATTTGGCTTCCATTTATATGCTAAGTTATTATAAAGACAACAATGGTGACATTCAACAATAACAAGCACATGATCTTTTGGGTAAGTAAAGGGACTGTGCTCCAAACGTAAGGTAAATCATGCAGATTAAAAGTATCTACAAAAATTAAAATGCACTGAGCCAAATCCTCTTGCTATTCTAGCTACCAAGTACTTTGCCATTAGTTCTGAGAAGACAAAATCCAGTTTCATTCAATGAGAATAAAGGTCTATTCAAGTTTTCTCACACTTTGGAATATAGTGAGGGTAAAAAGGCATCATCAAATTAGCTCAATTAGATCAGAATTGCCAGATAATTTCAGCATTCTCATTTGGTTCTGGTATACATTGTCAGTAACATATTTTGGTACCATTTTAATATTATAAAGTAAATCAATGAAAATACGTTTTGCAATGTTTGAGAGAGTAGTGGCCTTGCTTACACAGTTCCTCCTTCTTTTGTGATACTGAATTACACTTGGGTCTTGTGCAAAATCAGAGACAGAAAGACAAGTCAGCTTGTAAAAAATAATCATATGCTATCCCTTAATAGAGAGAAAATGAGAAAATGTTCATGAAATTTTGGAAATTATTTTAGGTGAAAAATAATAAGGATTTTTTCAAACTGATCAGATGCTCTATATTTCACAATAAAAAAAAAAAAACTTTAAAAATAGATGGAAATTATGTTTTAAAGGGTTACATAACCTAAAACCCTCACAGGTTTTTAGTCAAATCAAACTTTTCTCTTTCTCCTCCAAAGAACAAACACCCCGCCAAATTACCCTTTCAAGTTTGATGAATCACATACTTTTTTATTATTATTTTCACTTATTAGAGACTTGCATTAAAGTACTTTAGTCCCTTTGGTCAGGGTAGCTGCATACCAACCACTGATTCTGGTGGCAATTAAGCAAAGTGCATTCAGTAAGAGCGTTAAAGTACCAATTCCACCTTAGAAGTACTACAAAGTTACAACCTTAAAGCTCCCATTCAGCACAGAACTTGAAAGAGACCTTACTGTAGGCCCATGTTGTCACTGGTAATAGATATTTAATGTGTCCCATGTATTCACACTTACGTATATATATAGTAAAAAATTGCCAAACAAATTCAGAGGGATGCTTACAGCATCAAGAAGGAGAAGAATGTTTCAGGGTCAGCAAAGGAAACCTAGAGCAGAGGAGAAATTAGAGAAAGGAGCTGCCTCCCTGACACTGGAGCTCCTGAGCAAGCAGGATGCTGCAGAAATCTTGTTTTTAGAGATGGGATGTGGGAAACAATCAAGGTCCACCCAGTGCTGGTCTTGCTGCTCATGTAGAGCATCTGGGTTTTATTGTGCTCCTATGGGAAAGCTGCTTGGTGCCTGAAGAGCAAATGCTGTCTTATTATGGTAAAAAGGTGCATGAAGTTTGTGGACCCAGAAGAAGGTCTAATTTCTTTCAAAAAATGCTGCATGTGGCAACTTGCAAGTTGTGGCCGGTTTTGTCTACCTCATGTTTATAATCATATTGCTTGGAAAAAGTTTCTTACTTTTCCATGGAAATATGTTAATGTAACCAGGTCATCATTTACATTTTCGCTTCACAACCATCAAAGTCCGCTCAAGCTACAAATGTTCAACATCTTGCTGGGGAAAATAAATTGACCTGATATTGCTTCATTAAAGAAGGAGTGACAAATGGGGTATGAATCAATCCATAAGCTACAGTGCATGATCAGGACGTTTTCCAGCATATGCCCCTCCTTCTCCTACCTTCCCCTTCTTCATCAGAAGAGAGTACTTCCTTTGAAAGCTTTTCAATTGTCAAGATTTGAAAGAAACACTAAATATCCAGGGAATCTGCCAAATAATTTCTGCCTGACTTTTCTCCAAAGTCAGCAATTTCAAGCTCTAGTCATTTTTTGGTGAATCAAAATGGGAACAAATCAGCCATTTGCTCATTCACTGAGATCAAAGCTGAATGGAAAGAGTTACCCGCTTAATTATTAACCATTGCAAATGTTGCAAATGATCATAGGTAATCGAAGGACCTAACTACATACACAATAAAACCCCATTTGACAACCTGTAAAATATACTTTGTTATTCTTGAGGAACAGTGCATTAAAGAAGTACGGCTTGCTGATTTAAACTTCACAAGTTAGAAACATAAGCATAAAAAATTGAGCCAGAACCTTTCAGTGGAAAACCAGAAGCCAAGAGGTCTTGAAGGACATGACAATTCCTCCCCAAACCCTTGCATAAATGGTTATATGATGTAGCAAGACAATGTAACTGCTAAGCTTCATGGAATTATTTATTGAGACATGCTTTTAATTTGTACCTAACAGGTCTACCAGCCTCAGTTCTGACTCTCAGGCCTTTTGACTGTGTCATCACATGATAACGTGATCTTTGTGTTTCTTAATGTTGCTGTGCTTGATTTTATGAACTTAATATCTTCTTAAGATTAGGGTTTAGTTTACATTTAAAACATACCTTTTTTGTGGATGTTCAACTACTCAAGATTAGTTAAAATTAATCCCCATAACTAAGATATACTGAACTGTTAGTATCTGAAATATTTCTATCAAATAAATTCAGCAGCAATTTTGCACTGATTTTCTCTGTTCCTACTGTGTGCCTGACTGTCTTTGCAGCCTTTGCAGGTTTTGACTCCATTATTCAACTCCAACTATTTTAAAGGAGGAGCAGGCAAAGGTAAGCACTTTGCTTCAATTTTAATTAAAAAAAAAAATGTAGGCTGAAGAGAAAAGGGAAACTAGAGCAGCTCAGCGGAGGAAAGGCAGTGAGGGCTCAGCAATTTTGAGCTCTGTTTAGCAGCAGCGGGTTCTCCAGTCACCACATGTTGTCCGGTCAGAATGCATGTAGATCCCAAGGAGCTGCAGGAAGATGCTTCCCCTACCCATGGGGAGCTGCTGTGGGAGGGAGCCAGTACATGCTGGTAGTGGGATTGAGGCAGAAGAGACATAAATCCAAAAGCAAGAGTGTTTCACTGGTTCTGTTGCTTGCAGAAAGCTTATTTTAATGATCACTGACACACAAGGGAAGAAACACAGCAATTACTCCATTAAGGCTGCTAGAGGTCTGTTTCTTGTTTTGAGATGAAGAAGCTTGACCTCATGCTTAAATTACTGCTGATATGATTAAACTACAGATTATGTCATCTAGAAATCACCTGGAACCTAGCAAAAGCCTGCAGTTAGGCACAAATATATCCTTACAATTCAGAGAACGTAGTGCCAGACTACTAACCTTAGAAAAGTATAATCATGGGCAGGCTTCTTCCTTTGGGTCTCATTCCTACCACCAGTATTTTGTAGCAAAGCAGTCTGACAGCTGACAGTTCTTGGAAACAGGAGCTCTCTGTGCTTGTCCCCCAGCTTGTTTGATATGAATTGTATCCAGCTACATCCAGCTCATATACCAGTGCTTGCCTAAGGCACTGTCTACTAAGTAATGCAAGTGGAAATGTCAGGATGTTTAGCATATGCTCTTCAGGGACACAGAGATCTTTCCTGAAGCACTGATGTGGTTAATATTATTAATGGAGATATCTGTAGTGGAAGCAATCTTGCAAATGCTTTAAATATTGAGCATATTAAACAAAGAAAATAAACCATATTGAAACACCTTAGAAACTTTCAAGGCAAATAGTAGCTCAGGGCAACAACATTTCTCATTTTTCAAGGATTCTGAAAAAAATATGCAGATTTATTTTGCTTATTTGCTCCGTTTAAAAAGACAAAGCCCATTTTGTTATATGAAAAGCATTTAGGTTTCACTCCAAGCTGTCTGAATTCAGTTGAGCAATTTTAGCAAAACTTCTTTGCCACCTATCATTAATCTGAGCAATTAGAGACAGATTGTGCAATAGTTGTTAAAAGGAGGAGGAAGAAAAAGAAAAAAAGTCTTGCTTGCCTATTATTTTTGGACAGTTGTCTGGCATTATTTGACAAATAGCATATTGAGCACATTAACAGAGCTAAGCCTGAAAACCTTCATTGATGCCATACACCGAATGTTTTTCACGACGGGACTTTTATTGTTGTGAGATTCATTAACAACGCATTGCCAATGTTCCTCTCTCTGAACAAAATGTGAATGTTTCCATGCAGGTGGAAAGCTAATAACCAGCTTGGTGAGATATTTAACCAGTGGAAAGGAGTCTGTGTGATCTATCTGTGTCCATACGTGCTGCAGAGAGGACAGTAGTTGGCAGTTAGCCTATATGATTGTTGTAGATCCCTTCCAACTATTCTACATACTATTTGATATTCTACTTGATATTCTACTCAATATTCTATTTGATATCCTATTCAATATTCTGTTCTGTTCTGGCACGCCTCCTTCAATAAGATCCATTCAGCTTTAACAGAGATGTGATGAATCATGGCGGATGGGATGGGAATTTCTCTTCCCATCAACCAAGCAGCAAACCTAGAATACCATTTTAGATTAGAAGCCTAGCTTTCTGGAGTTATAATTCAGGAAAATAAACCCCAGCCATTACTGTTTAGTTTCTTCTCCTAACAAGCAGTCCTTTTTGTGGTACTGCTCACTTGAATGTCTCTCCGTAGACAAATGATGACTTTCATACAACTTGGAGAATGATCATAATTTCTCAGTCTTCTGACTCTCTGTCAAATTTGGTTGAAACTGGCCAGTGGATCCAAAAGTTCTTGATGGGAAGTGAAGGATGAACAGATGATTAAGCAGACAGATAGACAGCAGGAACACATAAGACTAATTTTATTAGGAAACTGGACTGAAAACAGAAGTAGATGTGGGTACCTGCATAATATTAATATTTTGGTCACCAATTTTAAAAACGCCATAATTTTGGGACTATTTCAAAGCTTGTAGGTGATGTCCTTAGTAGCAAAGGAAAAAACAAATGGACGTTGCTGAGACTTTTTTCAGCTCCTTTTTTTGGCTGACTGCTACATTTTTACAGTCTGGACTATATTTTAAACCTTTAAAGCCTGATTCAGCTTGGACAGTCCTGGCAATTTCAATGGAGGATTAATGCATGCCATTAAGCAAAGAAATATGGCCTAGTACTTTTCAATAGCAACAAATGCTTGCTATGGCATTTCTCTGATCAACATATTTTTCACTTACTGTAAAGCCTTTGGACTGGTCCTTTCCGAAATGTACGAAATATCATGCAGGAAAACTGAGAGTAAATTGTTGTGATTTGAGCTGGCTGGCACATTCCACAGAAAAAGGCATTCTTGCTTCTAACCCTTTTCTTTTCAAGCTGATCCAGCAAAAAAACAGTCCACCAAAGGGAATGGGGTGGGGGGTGGGGGTATTTATTTATTGGTAAAATAAGTAATCCACATCACCATGTAGTCTGACTGACAGTCGATCTACTAACAGGGAGGGGTTTGCTATGTGCAGATAGAAAGAATAGAAAGAGCAAAGGCAGGAATGCTCTTTTGGGTGGGTGAAATACAATATAGACCTGCACTCAGGAAAACAAAGAAAGGGGGGTGGGAAGAAAAGAAGAAAAGCATAAGGAGAAAAACAGCTGGATAAAGCTGGAGATTTCCTTGCTAAATTGCTATGAACAGAACAGAAAACTCCAGATTTTCACAGCCAACTGACTCCTTTGAAACACAGCAGTTCTAGGAGGCCGTGGATAAAGCTGGCCTTGGTATTCCCTGTGTAAGAATATTTTGGAATGCACTAAGAAGAAAGGCCCCTCTCTCAGCTGTCAAAATAGGGACCTTAAAGCTATTATTCTCTTCTTCCCTCCCTGCCTTCAGGGATGCTGCTCTTCCACAGCTGAATCAGCAGCAATCACACTCTGCAGCCCAGCAGCAGTCACCACTGTCCCATTTACACCCGTATCAAAGTAGGGCACTGTTCCAGCACACAAAGTAAAATACCAAGTGGTACACATACTGGGTGAATTTGCAAAAGCTCTCTGTTAAACTGCTTCTGCTTCCTTTGAAGTTTGTGGCAGATATCCCATACATTTCAACTGTTCAGTTGGGGAAATGGCAAAAGCTTTTAAAAACTTTATTTTATGAATATAGAAACATATGAAGATAGGCTGAGAAAATCGGGGCTGTTCAGCCTGCAGAAGAGAAGGCTGCATGGAGATCTCCTAGCAGCCTTCCAATACCTGAAGGGGGCCTATAGGGATGCTGGGGAGGGACTCTTCATTAGGGACTGTGGTGAGAGGACAAGGGGTAATGGGTTTAAACTTAAGCAGGGGAAGTTTAGATTGGATCTGAGGAAGAAATTCTTTACTGTAAGGGTGGTGAGGCCCTGGAATGGGTTGCCCGGGGAAGTTGTGAATGCTTCATCCCTGGTGGCGTTCAAGGTGGGGTTGGACATAGCCTTGGATGGCATGGTTTAGTGTGAGGCGTCCCTGCCCATGGCAGGGGGGTTGGAACTCGATGATCTTGAGGTCCTTTCCAACCCTAACTATTCTATGATTCTATGATTCTATGACAGAACCAAGGACTCATCATCAAGATCGTCATATATAGCCGCTGTCCATCCTCTCTGTTTTCCATCTTCCCAGTTTAATTCACCACTTGATGCTGCTTAACAGGCTGCAAACGTCTGCCTTCTCAAGCAGTCATGAGTAAGCCTGAAAATTTCTCAAAGCCCTTTCATAACATACCCAAACTATTTACTGTTGCCTCCAGAGAAGCCTGGTTTCGAACAGTATCATAAGGTCAAGTCATCCCACTGAAACACCTATCAGTATAAAGAGAATGAAATTAAAAAAAAAAAAAAAAGGGAAAAAAAAAAAAAAAGAAAAATGAACAAACCAACAGCACTAGCACAGCCCTGGAAACTATGAAGTCATAAGTAGAGTTCAGCCAGAGCAGACTCTCATTAAACTTTGTTTAAAAGCCAAGTTCCACCCTGAGGTATGTGTGAGCTGCGGTTTATTTCAGGGGTAGCTGTGTTGTACTTCATGTCAGGGCGAGGCTTCGACACAAGTATGTATCTGTTACAAGTCAGAGAAGGGTGAAGCCCATATCCTTTTTCTGTTTTTTAGTTCCATCTGCATGGAAGAGAAAACGGAAAGAAGCAGATAAAACAGACCACACTTTTACAGGGCTTACCTGTCAAATTTAATTCCTTCTTCCCCAGGACATGAATTTCTATGTTTCTAAATCAACTAAACTACTTTCATAAGACATGGTAGCCCTTCCCCATGCCCCTGCCACCCCCATGACAGTTAAACATACAGGCAGAAGCTTTAAGTTTCATCTTCCTAGCTTCTTTGCTCTTAGGAGTCCCATTAGGAGATAGCAGGAAGTGTTGCCTTGGATATGCACATGCTTTATAAACAAGGGACATAAACAGCAGTCTGGCTTTACTCCCTTGAAGCCTTCCACTGAACATTTTTTTCTGACAAGTATGAGCTCTGCTGAATGAGGAGGGAAGAAGGAGGGGCAGAGACTTTCCCTATCCCACTTGCATTCCCAGGCAGGGGCTAGGCAAGTTGGCACCCTTGCTCTGTGCTGTGTAGCATGGATAGCTTCAGGCAACAGCCTTTATCCTTGCTGGGGACATCTCCTGCTGCACGGCTGGCTGTTAGAGGGGACAAAAGGGTATGGTCAAGGACACATACATTTCTGTGTGGCTCCTGGAGGCACTCTGGTTACCTGGGGGAGCAGGCAGAGGACAGCCTCGCTCCCTGACATGAGCTGTGCATTCAGTAATATTGAGCTCTTTAAGTTGAATTCCTTCAACTACAAATTAAAAGAGCTCGTTCAAGAATAGGGAAGAGGGGGAGGTAAGGCTCAGGCCTGCCAAGTGCTGAGTCTGGATCTGAGCAAGAGTTTAAAGTATTTCATATAAGAAACTCCAGTAACTGCAAAAGCTTTTTCACCCCAAGGCAACCCTTTATACACTAAAATACCAACTCTGGCTCAAGAATTTCCCATGCCTCAGATCCCTAGATAGTTGCCCTGTGCTTTAACTCTCCATTAGGCATCTGCTACTGGCTCTAACAGGCAAGACACAACCATCAGATCCATGCTCACTACAGCACTTTCATGGGCAGAGCTGGAAAAGTATGTAAGTCCAGCTTAGGCAGGAATACCTAGCACCATCAGGATCAAACCTACATCGGTAATCAGTTGTCATGGATACTGTAGCAGATGGGAAGAGGAGACAGTTTCCCTAACAGTCAGCTGATGAGGGCTGAGGGAAACACAGCCGGCACTGGAGAAGCCACCACATCACTTTGTTGTAAAATGGCAGCAAAACAAAGGATGAGAAAAAAATCAGTACCAAGTCCCATTAGCTAGAAGATGAATCGGAAATATCCCAGCAAGGGTGGGGAATGGGAAAGACAGACGTGTTCCCTGGGAATCTGCAAAAGTGATACATCCCTTAGCCACAGCTGTCATGCCACAGCTTTGTGCTTGTCAAAGGATTGATTTTGCATTTCTTGCTACATTTCCTCTCTTCCAGGATTATGTTCAATGTGGGAGAGAAGTACCATTTTAAGAATAAGGGTGCTCATGACCACAGACAGCAAGCTGTTACATTTATCTGCCAAATAGTGGCAAACAAATCGTCTGCAAAGCTGCACACCCACATATATCAGTAACTCCCTGGCAGGCTTCCCTCAGCCACCCACAAGTCCTAGATCTTGCTGTGTGCCGCAGGCAGCCGGGCATGACATGGGGGGATTGATCCCTTAAGTTTTGACAGCCTCTTCTCAGGTGTGAGCTGTGTAGGATACCATTTAGGTGGAAAACAGCATGTGCTAGATATTCCGGTTTCCAAGTTTATTTTTCTTATTCAGTGATAAAAATGCATCCCTCCCTCTGGAATGAATCACAGACAGTTTTTAATTACAGGACATGTGCTTTCCCTCTCCCTCCCCAGTGACTGTTGCAGTTTCATATCTGACAGAAATAGGCATTCAGACCTCCAAAGGGAGTAGCTTGTATTTTCCCCTCAAGCCACCTCCAGCAGCTGCCAGACTCCGCAAGGTTCTGGAGCTGGGCTGCACCAAATTTGAAAGAGGGAGATTTACCCAGCAAGTTGGTACTCAGGTGACTTGAAAACAGCACAGTGGAAGGAGTGATGTGTAAGTCAAGCTCTCATCTGCACTGCTACCAGTCTCTGAAGAAAACAGAACAGGATACACTTCCTGTCTGGGGAAGGCATGTAGCTGCCTGGGACAGAAGGCACGACCTTTTCTTTAAAGGAAGTGGAAGTCATGGAGTTGGGGAAAAACTCCACGCTTCATTTTATCGTAAAAACAGTGTCATGCAGTTGTACCTCCTATTGCTTTCCCCCTCCCTGTGTTTAAAGCTGATTCTTATCTAGCAATGACACATTTAAAACAGTTTCAGCCATCTCCGCCACCTCACTGTTCCATTCAGTTATGACCCTTCTAGCATAAGTCAGATGAATTTGAAATGAAAGGTTGCATTCATCACAAGCAAAGGAAATCAGAGGAGATCCCCCAAGAAGAGAAGGGTTTAGCTCATGCTCTGTTTCCAGCTCACAAATGGTTATGTCCTCAGGATGCAAGAGATTAGGTGTCTCACACAGAATGTGGGAGGAGGAAAAGTCTTTGTCTGAGATTCACAATCTCTTAATGGATTCCAGAAGGGAAAATATTTTACCAAGGAGCAACTGTAAAGTTCAGAGAAATACAAAAGCATTTATCCCTCCAGTTGCATTCCTACCTGCCAAAACTGGGAGGGGTGATTTACTCCTCTTTGGAACAAGGAGTCTGTTATGGATCATTAATCCACAGGGAGAATGAGCTCAGGAGCCAAAGACATCTTTTCTTCATGTGCAAGAATCTTGAATCAACAGGACATATTTTTGGGAAGCATACAGGATCAGTTTATCTTTATTTTCTCCTCACTACCCTTGCCTTTAATAATGGTTCACACAAGAGGTCTAGTTCCACTGATAAATCACTTTACCTTTATTAAAATCTGTGGTGATAGTAGAAGATGAGGCTGCCATGAGCTCATCAATGCATTTGAAGCAGACTAATATTAAAAAGTGAAGATCTGAAATTAACAAATTCTGATCCAAAGTCCAATAAAATCAATATAAGCAATCTCAGGTTCCACGGTACAAGTATCTCAACACCACTGACCTGAGTAATGCAATGGTGACTTGCAGTGAGTAAGGCATTTCCTGAGAAGCTCTGCCAAAATGCGAAGGAGATAGAAATGGTCAGCTATTTGTTTACATGCACAACCTAAGGCTATGAAGCTCTCTCTTTGCAGCTATAGCTAATCAGAATTCATGTGCTAAAAGTTATGGCAGGAAAGGGGTTAGATCTGGTGGACAACTCTTGGTATTAGGTTCTTGTTTCTTTAGGAGTCATAAAAAGTCTTATTTTGTCTCTGAAACCACATGAAAATATTTCCACAATGTTTCAGTTGCTAAGTGAGGAACATTAAAGACTGGTTATATCTATTCCGCAATATGCAGACATTTACAAAATGTCACCAATATGTAGTGGATGGCATTTTATACTCTTTAGCAAAAAAATGTGCAGCACAGAACTACATTTTTGTATTCAAATCTCACAAGGAGCATTCATATCATGCTCAGATTTTCCATGCTCTACATAAGTCTGATAAATCCACATCCTTACTGCTGTAAATTACTTACAAGATCAGAAATGTGGCTGAAGGAGAAAGGCCTGATCTGGCTGGTACCCTGGGGTTTATACTGTCCTGTGTGCCTGCACGTAGCATCCTTTATTTTTGCTCTTTGTCAAGTTTTTGTCACAGAGTTAGGCTTTAACAAGTTGAAAAGTATTAAGATTAGAACAATCATGTTTACATGTGTTACCACCTGCTACTTTATTTCTTCCATAGTGCTTAAATGTCCATGCATGTAGCTTTGAAACACACTACCTTTAATGCACTTAAAAACTCTGCTGGATTTCCAGCTTGCTTTGATCTCCACAGTCTAGAGACTATCTCAGAGAGTACAAAGAAATATGTTTAGGGGAAAAACATTTTCAAGGAGAAAACCCTAAAGTCCTTCCAACTTTATATGCTTTGCCAGTTAGCATCATACCTAAAGTTGTTTTTTGCATTTTATCTTTATGCTTCAGAAGGCCTAAATCTCTGCCTAGAATGAGCAACTTGATCAGGTAAGTTGGGAAGATGGATGCCATCAGTGCCCTTGTCATGAGCACTGAAGTGGCAAATAATTGTTTGGTGATTTTAATTTAGAAAGGAGATGGAGATGGAAGGAGAGATGATTTCTATCCTGAAGAATTTACAGAATGAACAAAACAAAAAGTATACATTTATGCATTTATGCAATAGACAATATTGTATTTTGTTAAGAAGGAATAGAAAGGTTGTGAGAGGAAAGATGGTAAGAGCTTGCTAATAACCATGAGTAGGAAAGAGACATTGACTGGAGAGCTGGAAACAGAGTAAAGACTTGGCTAACTCAGGCTACGAGCAAACCAGCTTCTTTCTGGGACTGTACATCTTTTCCATCTCTCAGCACATGAAGTCATCATGCATGCCTTTGTGGTAATAGCTTGTACTTGAGGCAATCTCAAATTGTCTCCGGTACAGTAAGTAGTTAGAAATGGAAGCTGTGTTCTTGGGTCAGGATGTGGGATGGATAACTTGAGAAGAAGGGAGCATAAACTGGGGAGATATGTAGAGGCGAGTGAGTAAGAGCATGGGAGCTCTTACAGAAGGTGAAATAGAAGGAGATCTCTTCATCAGGGACTGAGTGATAGGATAAAGGTTAATGTTACAAGAGGAAGTTCAGATTGAATATAAGGAAGAAATTCTTTACTGTGAGGGTGGTGAGGCACTGGCCCAGGCTGCCCAAAGAAGTGGTAAATGCTCCATCCCTGGCAGTGTTCCAGGTCAGGTTGGATACAGTCTTGGGCAATATGGTCTAGGGTGAGGCATCCCTCTCCATAGCAGGGGGGTTTGGAACTAGATGATCTTAATGTCCTTTCCAACCCTAACTATTCTATGATTCTGTTCTATTCTATGCCTTTTCCTTGTTTTAAGAATAATTAGGCATCCTGACACTAACCGTGCTTGGGCTTTAGGTATGGAGAACATACTTCTCAGCAAGAGATGCAAGATTGTCACAGGCAATCAAAAAGTTTTCAGAATTGGTCCCTTCCCATTAAGAGGACACAGCCTGCACAAGAAGGCCCTACCAAGCACCTTTCTCCTCCCTGACTTCCTGCTGTTCTTCTTGGCTGTGCTGATGTTAGTAGAAGCCATTTGTTCCACTCTCATGACTGGAGCAAGAATAGGATCAGTAACAGGAAAAGTGACATGGTGTGCAGAGCATACTAAGTGCTTTTGAAAAAAGAGTGAGAGAACCACAGAGAACCATGACTTCTTTTTTTCTCAAAGCAAAGGGAAATCTGGAATGGAAGAATGGCATTCAACGGCAGTTTTGTTTCCTGATCTTCCCTGCTCAACACCTTTACAGGGTTTTCTGTAGATATGAAGCATAATCCTGTATATATCCACCTGCTTTTGTTACTTATTTGCCATTGGTAACCAGTAGTATAGGCTTCTTTCAGAAAGTCCCCAGTGAGGGTAAAACTGGATTTCCATGCAACAGAATCCAAAAATCAAAGTCCACTGTCAGGATTTTCCAAAGTATGGAAATTCAAGAGAGACGAACAATGATAAACTCTAGTTTATAGTGTGATCCAGGATGTAAAAACATGTCCCAGGTTGTAAATAAAAATTCCTAGGTGATGACAGGAAAGATCTGGAGGGGGGAGGTGTTGTTTCCTAGCTAGCTGTCAAGATGATAGAGCAAGGAGAAACCAGCGGAGAAAAGGGAGGGAGATGGTAGGAAAGGCAACTCCAAAGGAAAAAAGGCCTCAGCCCAGAGGATGACAGGGAAAGACTTACGTCTTCCTTGCATGTGCTTTTATTCCTTCCCACTGCCAGGACTGTGGAAGGTCCTTGAAAGAAGGGAGGAAATGACATTTAACAACCGGGACATGTGTCTCTCCTATGTTGAGATATGAGCACTTAACTGTGGGCTGAGAAAGGGAGAAACAGGAAGGATTGGGAGATGTAGAGGATATCTACAGTGGACAACTTGAGAGGACAAGTGTAAAGGAGAGGTGGTGATAGGGACTGGTCTGCTCTCTGAGAGCATCCTTGCATCACAGATACATTAGGAATTTAATTTTCTGCTCTCTGTATTGAATAGGACAGGGACTGTACTCATGAGATTTGAATGAACCATCAATAGTTAAAAGAACAACCTTTGCTAGCTCACAAATATTGGTTATTAAAGCCTCAGGAAATAACAGACTTCACAGAAAATGAAATTTCATAATAAACTGGTAAATTTCTAGCCCTAATATATGCTAAGAAAACCTCAAAAGCAGAATTCAACAACATACCCATATAGATCCCAGAAGACAGAAATAAAATATAAAAAATCCAGAGTGCCATTTGAAACATACTTCAGAATTTTTGAAAACACACACAAGTTTTCTGAATTCTTGTATGACCCGATTTTTACTGTAACTCTTCTCAATCCACTAGAAATATTTTTCCTTGTACTCATTCATACATATAACACATCAATCACGTGTAGTTAGGTAAGTGATCTGAGGGCTATTTGCTTTACCTGAGGATTATTTGGTTGTATGTCTGTGTATATGTGTGCATACAGATTTGCAGTGTATTGCTCTTGTGAGACCTCACTTGGAGTATTGTGTGCAGCTCTGGTGTCCTCAACATAAAAAGGACATGGAACTGTTAGAACAAGTGCAGAGGAGGGCCACGAGGACAATCAGGGGACTGGAGCACCTCCCATATGAAGATAGGCTGAGAAAGTTGGGGCTGTTCAGCCTGGAGAAGAGAAGGCTGCGTGGAGACCTCATAGCAGCCTTCCAATACCTGAAGGGGGCCTATAGGGATGCTGGGGAGGGACTCTTCATTAGGGACTGCAGTGGTAGGACAAAGGGTAACGGGCTCAAACTTAAACAGGGGAGGTTTAGATTGGATATGAGGAAGAAATTCTTTACTGTAAGGGTGGTGAGGCACTGGGATGGGCTGCCCAGGAAAGTTGTGAATGCTCCATCCCTGGCGGTGTTCAAGGCCAGGCTGGACAGAGCCTCAGGTGACATGGTTTAGTGGGAGGTGTCCCTGCCCATGGCAGGGGGGCTGGAACTAGATGATCTTAAGGTCCTTTCCAACCCTAACTATTCCATGATTCTATATCTACATACACTATGTGTGTATATATGTACGTATATAAAGAGCTTAAATCTATCTTCTGGATTTGATGTTACCAAAATAGTCTCTGTTTGCAAATCTAAACACCTACACATATGTAAGGACTTGATGTCTGCTTCTGCATTTCATACATGCTCTTTATAATGTGGATCGCCTCATAAGACTAGACATTTAAAACATTCAGTCACCAGTAAAATAGTCATTTATCACGCAAGATAACATGGAGCTGTCTCAGGGTGTGTTCAAAAGCCCCCCTGCAACTTACTGATAAAAAGCTTAACTCCATTTCAGGGCTTATCTGAAGAAGAAAGAAGTAGACCCTCATGAAATAACTGAATTTGCTGGGTTTTCTTCAACGATGAAAAAAAGACGGAAAGGGAAGGTGAATGGGGGAGGATGTGTGTGTGTGTGTGGAAATCACTTTAAACCTTCCATGCAGTAAAACAAGTTTAAACCATTGAGATTTTAAGTGAAGTTTTCTGCTTCATCAGGAAGAACCCTGTGGTGAAACGTATGTCAGAGGAGAAGAAGATATGAGAAACTGGCCACCTTTGCAGATGAGAAGATTAGTTAAGAGGAAAATCACTTAGCCAGATGTCCCACAGGTGAAACTACATGTGCAAGGTGCGTCTGCAATGAGGGAGCGGCATAGCACAGACAGCGCATTTGACTTCCATGCTAACATGGAAGAGATAGGAATCTGGTGCGAATTAGATCATGCTGACTCTTGGAGAAACAGAGGAGTACAGATCTTATTACAGCTGCAAATTATAAGCTGCACGTCTGTTGTTATAACGTTGTAGTATCATTACTTGATGCAGTTGAGTTATGAGTTACAAATAAATTATCCAGAGAAGACAGTCCTTTTCTCCATTCGTGTTCATAAATTTTTGGCAGATCAAACCTGATTTCTCCAAGTGCCAATTTTCTTCATTCGCCAAGTAGTTTTTCAGAATGCTTAGCACCTGGTGAATTTTTCATCAACTTATTACTAGGGTAACAGTGTCAAATTCATTTCACTTAGGAACTTAAGTCTTTCAGAAGGAAGTAAAGTAAGTAAAGTCTTTCAGAAGGAAGTAAAGTAAGTAAAGTCTTTCAGAAGTCAGTAAACCACTGTCTGCTGTCCAAATACTTGCCCACTGATGGTGCTTATATGTTCTTTCACTATGGCATCTGGGTGTCCCCCAGTTTTTCATGCATTTCCAGTCACAACTTGGATGTGAAGGGGAAAAAAAAAACAAACAAACAAACACAAAAACAAACCAAAAAACCCAAAAAAACCCCCAAACCAAACCACCACCACCAAACAAACAACCCCCCACCATGTAAATAAATATCCTACCAGTGCCAAGCACTGCGTTTAAATGTTTTCTGATGTTTCTGTGGGAAACAAATAGGCCAGTTGCTAAATGACTTCAGAGCTATGTCTTTTTCCCAAGCATGCATTACAGAATTAGAGAAGTGGGAAGCAAAGAACTGTTGCCCCAGTGGATCTACTGTAATCAATACTAACTTCTACCTACTGGCTGCTATAAAATGCTTTCCCATAGGCAAAAGCTGCCTCTCCAGCAGTGTCTCTGGAAAGCAGTAATTTCTCTCCTACCTGTAATCTGTCCTAACTACGTGGCCTACCAGTCTTTTGAAGAAAGTATGCCTGTACAGCACCTAGCACAATCAGATTCCTCTGTTGGTTTGAATTTCTCTGTACCATAGGAATACTAATCCCTTCCCAACAATAGAGACAGGCACTCCACAGAGCAGACACACAAATGGACTTTCATTAGAGAATGCAGTCCCGAAAGCCTGTTTTACAAAAGGCTTTGCTGATTGGACTCAGACATTTGAACAGCAATGGATACAGTCGTATATTCCACAAGAGCCTAGAAAGAAAGGTGCACCAGTATCAGCAATGAGATGCAGACACTGCACACAATTCTGTAATACTAATAGGCTTAAGCACATAACCAGCCACAACCTGTTTGGTTGGTTTTTACTATTTGTGTGTGTCTGAAAAGCAGTGCCCAGAAATGCTGAGAGCTGTGTATTTTAAAAAAGCAGACTCTTATTTGGGTGGACTCCCCCCCCTTCCCTCCATCTTAGTGGTTTGTCAACACTTCTGCTGTTAATTACTGAAATTTCAGGTGCATTCTGAGCCTTTCAATTTGCAGATTTTCCTGTCAACATCTCAGGCAATGAGGGTCTCAGGAAGAGCCCTGCGGTATAAAGCCAAGTTTTACAATTCAAATGCACATGCAATTCATATGTGGTTGGAGACAAATATACAGGCAGAAGCATTCAATTTACATAAATGCTTCTGGGACATATTTTGAGACTTCTGTGCTGAAAATGAGAGGTTATTATAATCTATATGTTTCCTTGTTTATAAATGCTTACAGGTCTATCTGTGAAGACCAAAATTTTCATAATCAATAGCCTCCAATTTTCTTTATTAGTTACTGTCACAGACAAGTGCTTCTGTTGATTAAGGGCAATGAAATCAAATCTATTGCCAAGGCAGTGAATAACACCATTAAAAGTCTACAGGAATCAGTTCTGGCTTTTCACAGGCCCTGTGTGGAAGGTAAATGGTATTGCTCCAGGAACATTTAAAAGACCATGAGTTGGGGGCCATTTTTGCCAAGATCTCAGCTTCTTTTGGGGGGGCAGCCTACACATATTTGACTCTTTTTCCAGAAGCCTTTGCTGTCACTGCTGCAGGGGAGAAGCTGGGCATAATGGACCCAAAACCTGCTCGTGGGTCAGAGGCAGCACCTGGACCTGCTCCCCCAGGCAAGCGCAGGGCTTGCCTCTGGACTATTGCTGAACTGCAGCAGCCAGCACAGATGGAAAGCATACAGATCACAAGGCTTGCTTCGCTCCACCCTGTTTCTGACCCTCTTCCTCTCTCTGCAGCTGGGGCGTGGTCTGAGGTCCAGTCTTACCTCCTGATTTCCTTTTGGGCCAATTGTTCTACCTAGCACAAACCATACTGCTTCCCTACCCACCCAGAAGGAAAACCTTATCTGCTGAAAGGTGATGAGGAAGAGAAGCCTCCACAAACTGCTTTCCTTAACCACTAATTCCATGACAGCTGGCATTTGAAGTATAGAAAGCCCCAGATAAAACATTCTCAGCATGCCAAGTACAGATTAAAGCCTGTAAGGTGCAGACCTCCAAGTGGAGGAACACCTTTGACCCCCAAAGATGGCTTTGCAAAGATGGCTTTGCCTCCCCAGACTGAACCTTCAACCAGGTGACGTTTATTTGCATGAGTCCTTCACCTCATTTGAGCTGTCCCATTGCCTCAGAACTGGGTCACAAATCTAAAAAAGGACAAAAGCTGCAGTCTGGACAGAGGTTGACAGATCTGTGTAATTTCTCAGGTTTTGTCAGTCTTATTTGTTAATAAGTCAGGCAGATACTGCCTGTACATCTTTTCAGAGGTGAGAGGAAGCAAATCCTTCTGGTGATGTACTTAAACATCAGGAAGTTCACATTCCTTCAGTCAGGCTAGGTCTCTTACATCAGAAGAAGAAAAAAAATACCAGAGATACACAGCACAATATTGTATTGAATCCGAGCCAACAAAATTTGAGCCCAACTCCAGTTTTGGCTTTGGTAGCAGACTTCTTTACTTGGGTATTCTATTTTATTCCAGCCACACACAAATGTCCATTAACAATGAAGTAAATATATACACACTGCCTAACATCAGTAGGCTGAATTACTGGCTCCCTTGCCTCCCTGTTGAGTGCACAGACAGCCCACTCAGAGCAATGGGATATCTGAGCAGGACATGGGAGGTGCACGAGATTAGATGGTGAGATATCCCTGTATAAAGGCAGAATACATTTTCAGGGTTCACAGAGTTGAATATTTTAAATCTGAAACAGTAGCCTGCTCCCACCTGGATTGCCAGGATCATTCTGTATTTATAGAATGAATAAAAATTCCTTGTCATCCATGAGTGACTACAAGGAGATAAGCAAAGAACATGAGCAATTAGGTAACTTAACACTGTTCAGTTTACATCAGTACACAGGTGCTCTGTGGACTCACCTGCAGGTACTCAGCAATGAATTAATATGTTCAGTACAGTCAAAGATGTTTGCTGTTTCTTCATGTATTTTCACACACATTTGAAATATTTTCACTATGGTTATGAAGCAAAGTTATTTTCCCAGTTATTCTTCCTCTCTGGCAAATATCTGCTCTTCATGCTGTGCAGTGCCTGTCAATACACTGATCTTTCAGTATCTTTTTTCTCACAAAAACTGATGGAATTTTACAAAAAAATAACACTCTTTCCCCAAGACCTACTTCCAAAACCTCAACCATTATAAAAAAAAAAATGCACCAAACTTGCATTGTACAGGAATATAGTACTATTAGATTTTCTTCTAACTTAATTCTATTTGTAATCTGTAAATTTGATCGATGCCATTTGAAAAAAAAAAAAAAAAAACCAAAACCAACAACTGACCAGAGACAGGCTGAAACAAAATACGAGAGTACAGGAACATTCTGTCGGAATCAATAATAGAAATTATGAGGGCAAATAAAGGATAGTTGCTATTTTTCAGTCAGAATACTTCCTCTAGCAAGACTGTAAGCCAGTTATTTTCACTGGCAATCATATGATTCTAAAGTGATTAAAGCTGAGAATTTCTGTCTAGATTTTGAAAAGAACAAGAGAACCTGATGCATCAGCCTTTTTCATTATGAGCAGGCAAAAGGCCCCATGGGGTACTGACTTCTCATCCATATCCACGCTAAGTCCTTCTGTGGGGTCCACTGACAACCTAGGTCTGTCAGAAAAGTGATTTGTAATGTATACAGCACTGTAGAGCTGTTTCTGGTCTTGTCACCAGGCCAAGTCTGTCACTAAAGATGCAAGATTGGGTCTGGACACTTGTTGATATTGAGTAATGAGCAAAATGCTCCTCAAAGAGTGACAACCACTCTCCTGAATGTGCTTGGTTAGCACCAACAGCAGTAATTTACTCAAGATTTTCCAAGCCCAAACTCTCAGAATCCTGAATTAGCATGTACATTCTTTCCTATCAATAGTAGAAAACAAGTTGTAATAGAAACGATAGAAAGCAAGGTATAATATTATGAACTGCAGAATAAAACAAGAATAAAATATAATACAAAGCTAGCATCTAATCTTTGTTGTTGGTTAGAACTTGCAAAGAGGACTAAAGGGTAAATAGAAATTGCTGGTCAGGATTCCAGAGATGCTGCCGATTGTGTCATTTCTGCTGGATCAGCCTGCCTCATTCAGAGCTTGGGAAACATTGTCAGTCTCAACATCCATACAGAAAAAATATTCTTAGAGCAGTCTCTGGATCAAATCCTGAACTGCAGGCAGCTCCCACCGTGATGCCTGTACTTTCTGCCTTTATTACTGATACAACAGAATCATAAACAATTCTGCTATTTGCAGTTTATTAAAAATAATGCAAAAATACTGTCTTGAACTAAAACAGGAAAGATTATACTAAAGCCATCGAAGAGCTATGGAGATATTGAAGCACCAAAAAACTCAGGAGTTTTCCCACTGACTTTTCTGAGCTTATCAAGTCAGAATCCAATGCCTTCTCCTCCACTTTTTATTTAATACTGTACCAAAATGAACGCTGCCATGCGGCAGCTGAGCCTCTTCTCATTTGACTGTTTGGGCCAAATTCTTTCTTTTAAAATTTACTGAAGTATGCAGTGCTACACCAACAGAGGACTCACCCTCCTGTACTTCTTTTGCTGAGAAACTAATTTGCTTGTCCTTAAGCCCATGTTTCTAAATTTCCAGGAGCAGTAACGCATTGTGGCTTTAAATAGAGACTGTCAGTTTGTGCCTTGCGTCTCATATTACACACAGACAGCTTGAGGCTCTAAACACAAGCTGGGCAGCACCATTAATGTCTTAGAAAAGCATCAGTATGCTTTCAAAATGCTCTATATTTTCATTCCTGAAGGCGGAGGGATGGAAAAGCATTCAAATGAAACTTTTCTAAGCCAGGGTTTAGGCAGAAATGTTACTAACTTTGCTCGGTCCCATCCAGGAGCCAGAGTTTGCAGAGCTCCTTTCAGTTCTTCACAGACATGCGCACGCACACAGACACAATGAATAAAAAAGGAAAAGAGTTTTCTAAAAACTTTTGTCTTCAGGATTAGTCTCAGGCATTCTTTTTTTCTTTTTTTTTTTTTTTTTTTTTCCCCATAAGAATCGTTAAACAGCCTTTTCCTTAAGCAGCAGACTGATAAATCCACTGTTATCATAAGGAGAGGGGGATAAGGGTACTCACGTGGTTGAGATGTCGTATTGTTTTGGTTACTCATAATTTATGCCTTTGAAAAATGCCTTATTTATGTTGACAGTCTCTCTTCCCTGCTCAGAACCGACGGCGGGATTGAACAGAACAGCTGGAAGAGCCCGGGAAAATGCTCCTCTTGTTCGGGCTCTCCTTGCCTGGCTCCTGACCCCTTTACAACTGGAAAAGGAAACAGCACATGTGTCATTCTCTTTTGCCTGTGTAGCTCACATGAGCGGGGAGGGGCACCCATTTGCAGATAGCAGTAACTGTATTCAAGTTTTGCAAGTTGGATGTATTCCACCCCTTTGCTTTTAATAGCCAGCAACAGTGGAAAGAAAGTGCTCTTTTCATTCTTAGCCAAATCTAGATGCACCTATTAGATTTGGTTCCCAAACCCCTACCCACCACTGTTTATATTATTTAAGTGCAAAACTTGCTGCTAACTCCCTTCCCAAACTGCCTATCATCAGTGGGTGAGACTGCAAGTAGGGCTTTCAATTTTCATTGCCCAGCAGCATCCTTAACACTCACAGTCTAACTAATTCTGTCCTTTTAATGGGTGAAAATTGAGAATGACATTTACTGACATTTACTGGGTTAGAGTAGTTATGTCAGCATATAGCACAACTCTGTGCTGAAAACAAGGAGGAACCGGTGGCTTTGTCACAGGCTGAAGCACAGGTAACTCCAGTCCTGGCTCTGACACAGGTTTCCAGTGATACCTTGGGCAAAGCATTTAATCTCTGCCTCAGTTTACCATCTGTAGAATAAAGATGATACAACTGTTTTCCTTCCAGTCTTGGTTTCTGTATTTTAATCTGTGGGCAGGCATTGTTTATAAATAGGATATATATATTGGTCTGCACAGATTAATTTACTCATACTCCTCAGCAAGCTTTTCAACCTGGGCTAAGCTGCTAGCTCCCTCATTTATACTGCTAGCATTTAAAGCTATCTGTTTGGCTATCTGCATGCTATACTGCAATCAGCAGCATTTAGTAGTTTTAAGTGTGTATACACAGTCAGTTGCGGTTGACATAGAGTAGGAATTCTAGGTCATACCAAAATACAAGCAATTTATAATGCATATGTCTTAGATACTAAGAAGAGGGGACAAAGTTTCCATTTTCCTGGTCTCTGTGAGTCAGGATGAATTAACCACCTGCCCATGACAGCAAAAACACAGTAACCATCAGAATGGAAGTGGAAAAAAACAGAGTCATGAAATTCAGGCTGAGACTCATCCTGTTTTGCAAAACTGTTGCAGGATATTTCTGTAAAATCATCTCAGTGACCTCCTAAGATAAATGAATGCCGCAAACTTGGTTCACAATATTTATTTAACAGCTGTAGGATGGAAAGAAGAGTGACTTATTTACATGCTAATGACAAATAACAGCTTATTTGGGAGCAAGGATGCAGTAAAGGACATTGGTCAGCATTTTGCACACTCTGGGTTTGTGGTAGAGAGCCCTGGAACATTTAGTGATAGACAGAGCAAAGCAAGGCACAAAACAAAGAGAGAAAAATAATAGCAAAACCTGATATTGCTCACTGGCTTCAACTCTGTAGCACAACATTGATTTACACCAGATAGCTTCTCTATGAAAACAGTGATGGGAATGTTATCCATTACTTCTTCTATAGTTGAAGCACAGTGTGCGTAGGTAAAAATGGAGCTGTCTGTCCTGGACCAAAAGAATTATCAGGCAATGTTAATACATTTAAATCTTTCATCATCTTGATCTCTGAGAAATTTCAGAACTGTCAAGAAAAGACTTCTCAGCCGCCACAGCTGAACTGAAGGATGAAGGTATTGATGCCTTCCTTATGTTAGTGCCAGTGGACCAGACCCTGCCTGGAAATTTTCTGTATGCCAAATGCCATACAGGCACACAAGTGGGCTGCACTAAACTGAGCCTGGTTAGCTCCTACTGCTTGACCCCTCTGCATCTGTGCAACATGTCCTGCATCTGTCTTCTTTGTTCTTATAAAGGCTGCTGTCCTACCATCCAACTCACTGAGTTGGATGTCCTACATCCAACCCAACTTTGCATGAGAGGATTCTATCAGAAGCATTTTCCACAAGGGGAAATCCCCTTTAACAAATTGATATCTTCACATTTCTTAAGACTTCTTTCTTTGCTTATTGAATTTGCTTATTGCGATTACCAAGAAATCAGAGAGCCATTTCCCAATGCTGTTTCTTGCTCTCAAGCAGGCCATTAAAGAGATTCTCCCTGACCTTTCCCACTCATCGTTAATGCGAAATATGTGAGGTTGAAAGGGAAGTGAGCATAACAGCTCCACACAGCCCAGCATGCTTCCGGAGAAGCTTGAGACCGGGGCACGAAACAAAGAGCACCCCAGTGCTCTCTGCCTGCCCTGACCCTCAGCAGACTGCCCCTGGGGAGCCAGGAGGCATCAAAGGAACCCAGAGCAAAAGATGGGAGTGGAGTGGTGGTGTGGAAAATATATGATTAATCGTTAACGTCCTGCTTGTCTGACTCTCTCCTAAACTTTACATACAGAAGTTGCTTCAAGCAAAAAAAGCCCTTCCCCCAAAAGGCAAAAGAGCGAAGATAACAGAAGGGTAGCTGAAAGCAGTTTGTATCTAATGGCTGTGGCATTTGAAAAGGATCCACCAGATCTGTGGGATAACACAGGTATGCTGGGAAGTGTGTGTATTAGCCATGTGGCTTTAATCAGCCAATCACCTGATCTTCTGGGGCCACCATACTCCCATCAACCCACAGAAAAAGTATTGGATCCTGCCCTGGTGAATACTTTTGTATCTCCAACCTTTGAAAGCTCAGAGTGCTTTTCTAAGCAAGGAAACCAAATGTCCCTTTTTGTCTCAGTGGTGTTTTTAGATGTATTAGTTCTTTTGGGGCCAAGAGTGTTAGTTCAGAAGTGGGACCTCTTTTGCCTCTGATACTGCAACTTATTCTACTCCTAAGGAGAGATATGTAATGAATTCATAGTCAGGCCCACACAGTTGTTCTCTTTGATATTATCTCACTCCACGATAAATGATATTTCACAATCATTCAGGCTTGGCAAGCCAATGCCATGTGCTGCAGCTGTTGTTCCCAACAGGAAGTTGGGGTTTAAACTGCACTCAAAGCTAAATAAATGAATAAGCCAAAGGAAAAAGTATCTTCTCAGGAAGCTATGCCTGACAACAATAGGACATCACACTAGAAATCCCTGTCTTCACTGGATTTCCATGACAAAACCTAATGCAAAATCTGTAATCTCAGCCTGTAAAAACTGTGGCAGGATTGAAAGAGGCTTAGTAGAAAACAGAATAATATCCCTTGTTGTCCACCCTGCACAGCCTGTCAGCATCAGAGGGGATGTTTGGACTCACCACCTGGACATTTGAGGAGAGGATGTAGCACAGTCTGAAGCAACTCTTGCCCAGTTGCAAGTTCAAGATGGGCCTCATGCCCATGCTGATGGACACATTTGTGTGAGCCCGTGATGTATCCCACCAGGCCATGTGCCATGGTCACCTAGCCAGCTGGCATGAGAGGTGGTGTTGGCTCTCTTCTTTCCTCTGCTGGCTACATGCTTCAAGCTGTCTTAAACATGCCAGGATGGTGAGCTATGTGTGGTTGGGATAGATCCCAAACTTTGAAGACTTTCTGCAGGTCAAGGAGAGATATAGCTATGGTGCATCAGAAGCTAGGCTGAATCCTGAAGGAAGGATAGTTTATATGCGAGATTCTTCAGGAAAGCAGCTGGCTCTGGACACTCTGTGAAATACCATTTTCTACTGATTACCTTCCTCTCCAGCTCTGGAAGGAATAACAGTCTATTTATTTGTTACCTTGTGCAGTAGAGTCCTCCTCTCGCTTGCCCTCCCCCCATATGTAGTCCCCTTGTTTCCTTCCTGTTTCCCATTTATTTCTGTGCTAAGGTGGTGGAGATTACTGGCCATAGACTACCCATCCCCTGTGTGAGCCAACTCAGGTCATGGAGAATGAAACCTTTATGCCCATGCAAAAGGGACCAAAGTAGACTTATTACCCAGGATGGACTAAGATGCTAGTACAAATCATGTCTTTATTTTTACCACCCCTGACTTCTACTTGAACCTTTGGGATATACTTATATATTTGAAGCATAACGTACCACCTGCTTTGCCTTACCTCACAACTATTTGCAGTTAAAGGATGTTGTATGCCTGTTTGTGTTTAAGGCATCCTCACTTAGGCTGTTAGTTTATTTGGGGCAAGCTCTTTTCCATTTGTGTCTTTAAATGATCTGTGTTGTCAGGGTAACCCTCAGTATCACTACAGTGTAAATCCTTCCCGAAATATGCCATCACTCTGTGAAATGGAAACATAAAGAGACTACATCTTCTCTACAGATCTGTGCTTGGCTTTCTATGAACTGTATGTAGTTCATTTAATGACACCATAGAGAAAAAATGGGTAAGTTCAAGAGCTCAGAAGTATTGCAGATTCTCTGTAACTATCTATAATGTTGTCATATCCAAAGACCAGACAAAATGCCTTTAGAGCCACTGATTCCTGCTTCCTCTCCACTCTAATACCAGACACCAGTGAAAAACACTGCTCATACTCTTGATCAGTCAACAGTATGTTGACATGCTCTTTGATAGTGCACATTTGAGACAGTGGTAACATATGCTGGGTAGAAGTGGAGGGGGTGAATCATACTATCCACTCTTGATGAGGTTAAGAAATCTGAGAGTAGACTTTGGTATAGGGATTTCTCATAACAAAAGAACTGAAAGATAAATAAAACAATCATGCTGAATTTTAAAACAATGGGGAAGACTTGCTCACATAAACCAGAATTAAACACCGGAAGTCATTGTTCCTGGGAGATCTGGCGTAGTTAGACCTTCAGTTTGACTGAAAACCGTCATTCTTGTTTGCATAATGGAAACTGTATTATCTGTAGCATAATTTCAGTAAGTTGCCTTTTTTTTTTTTTTTTTTCTTTTTTGTTAGGTTGCTACATAACTTCCATATGGATGGAAAATTGAAAATCAAGTCTTGACGCCTCTGGACCCTGCCGTTGTTTTGTTACCCAAGTGTTATATTATGTTTTCACAGCTAGTAATATGCAGGTAAAAATCCTCTCAAAGGTTGGCTGTCATCGCCTGGACTGTCCTTGTGTAACAGGTATTATGGGATTGTCTTAGCCTGAGCTCCCTGGGAGGATGGGTCCTAAGCTCTCTTGTACTTAGGAAGACCTTCAGCCTCTTTTCAACACTTTCTAGTCTGGATGGATCAGACATGGATGGGACACATCCAAAGTTGAGATCTTTCGTATTACAGTGTGAATGCTTTAGTCAAAGCAGTAGCTGGGATGTGTCCAACAAAGGTGCTGAATAAGTGTGCGTGTGCCATCCCTGAGTCTTGTTTCCCATGTTGCAGCAACACAGCCTAACAGACACAGTCATATTGACAGATGATATTTCCTGAAATATAATAACACTGAGGTATTTGCTGTCATTTTTAGCTTGCAAGTGCTATCCTCTCTGGAGAAAAAGGCATCAGATGAAAGACTATTTTATTCTAGAAGTGCAAGAGAAAAACCTCTTGCTTCTCTTCTTCAATTCTGTACCTCTGGTCAATCCATAACTGTCAGTCTCTATGCAGGACTGCAGACTAAATTTACTCAAAGGTACTTATTCTACCAAATTAACGCTGTCCTGGTAATTTTTACAAGGACTCTTTATAAAAACTGTGCTATTTTCCTCATCATATTGTTGTCTTCACTTTGGTTATCAGACTGCTTTTTATAGCCTTGGGTCGATTATAAAATCAGAGATACTTCAGTGCAGAGTTTAGTGTTTCAAGCCACTATCTGAGCAAAAACTGGCATGTGATAAAGGCATAGTTATATTCAATGAAACTTGGGCACCATGAGGACATGTGTGATGACCCTGAGACCCTGTTGCTTAACACTGCTGCTTACCACTGCTTTAAAAATATCTCCAGAAAATTCCTAACCCTTGAAGTTCAAGAGAAGCTTGAACTTCATTTTTCATGCATGTGGTGATTTTAGTTGGTTTTATTTTAGAACTGGCATAGTTCTTCTTTCATCCTGCAACTTTTCTGAACAATTGTGAAGATGTTTGTATTTACTGACTTAGTTGCTTCCTTTGTTCAGTGATTAATTAAATAATAGATGTACTCAGTAATTCTAATGGAGCTCATTAGAACTGCACAAATAACTCAGCACTGCAGCCAGAAAGAAGGGCTTTCAAGCAGTTAGCACAGATCTGGGTCCTCCCAAGCTCCTCAGAGTGTGTTTTGATCCCTGGCTGTGATGTTTGCAGTAGGCTCTTGGAGAGCATTCCCAAGGTGGCAGTTGGTTACCATATCTTGCAAGCAGGGCATCCCTTAGGACCACAGAGATGAAGTTTGGGAGCTCCCAAAGCAATGAGTACTTAATACTGGTAGTCTTTGTTTTGGGCTTGGTCTGTTTTTTTGTGTTTGGTGGAAGGTGGGTGTTGGGGTTTTTTTGTTTGTGGTGGGTTTTTTTCCTTTTTTTTTTTTTTTTATTTTTTATCTTATTTTTTAATTTTTTGGGGGATTGTTTTATTTAAAATCTTACCATAAACAATTCCTAAATCAGTGGGCACAGGGTCCAGGAAGCCCTGACTAAAATCATGGTGTAAACTTATAGCTACAGTAGAAATCATTTTTTCTTATCTGCTCACTGGTGTACTCAAAGGAAAAAACATGTTTTTTTGACCCCTGCCATGTGAACACATATGTCTTCCCAGTGTAGTGACGTGGCTGGATTTTACAACATCCTGCAGACAGTTCCTCCTATTGCTTTCAAAATACTATGCCCAGAAATTAAGCAAGTGAGAAAGTGACTGTAAAACCAGAGATCCAGTCAGAACTCTTAAAGACAAAACCAAGCATAAGACATGGGATTCCCCACTGTCCTTTAGTGGGACAGAAGTGGGTGACTTATTTTTCCTTTTAAAGAAAATTCACACACCCCTGCTTAATGAGTACTTTGATTCTCTCAAATAATAAAATATTCATCTCACTGAAGTGAGTTTCCTAAGCCACTGATAATAAATTTGTTTTACAAGCTTTGTACAAGAAATGGGAGAGAAAGAGTTCCCTAAGTGAAGCTAAATGCACTGGTTGTTGCTATCCTTGAGGCCCACTCCCCACGAGTCCAGCTAAACCAGGATATGGTCTTCAAAGTAGCTTATTTGCTGTTCATTTTATTTGTGCTCAGTAAGTTTTTTTACAAAAATGGGTATAGCTGTCTGCTGTGATGGGAGTAAAAATTTAGAATGGTGTACTCTAATAATAGATTGCATACTGATCATTTTTTACTGCAGCAAAGGCAATTCAGCTGTATCTGATTGGCACTACTTCAAGATTTTTTGACATTCAGCAGGAGAAGACTACAGAGCTGTGGAAAAAAAAAAAACAAAACACACACAAAAAAAAAAAAAAAAAAACAAAAAAAAACACAAAGCAAAAAAACCCTCTGAAACTGCACATGCTGGAATGGCCACAAGCCCAACTGCAACAGCTTACCAGACCCACTCACAACTAATCGGGCATTGTGACACACAATGAATGCTTTTGCTGACTAAATTATACAACGAGTTTTATTTTGTTTTAATGCAGAGTCCAAATGTTTCACTCTGGATACAATGTCACAGGCTTCCTTGAATCTTATTTAAATTACAAGTGTGAATGTGGTTGAAAATTTTAGCTGCCAATTCTGCAGCACTCCCACAGATATACTTTTTACTGTCCTTGTGTTCCTGTTGGATATAGCAGGCATTAAATTGCAAGGACAAGGTGAAATTCTGAGAGTATGTAGGTTACTCTTTTCTTATAGTGAGCTGCAAGCAAACTCTACTGATACATGAATACTTCACTATTCAATGCTTTATTTGGAAAGAGTTTTCTTCCTTATTAAATCAAAGAGCTGCCCAGGAAGTTAGAAGCCAGGATAATAAACGTAACTACAAGAAAAATATCTGAATAATCTAAACATATTTTTTCTCTATCAGGTAGATTAATACGAATCTTGGCTTGCAAAGTCAGACTGAAAGGACATAACAGAGCTCAGGAATGGAATGGGATTAGACTAGGAAGATTTGGGAGAGATCTTAGCTCAGAAAACTCTAGCATCACTGGATCTTGTCAGGTTTTTCAAATACTGAAATAAGAACTGGAGCAATTCTGTGCAGCATCAGCGTTACACTGCTGATTTGTCTCTGGGAGCTCAAACCCATATTAGCAAAGCACTGAAGAATGCCCTTATGGCTACCTTGATTTAAGAAAATACAAAGCATGCTCTAAAAATTAAGCACATACTTAGGTCTCCTTCCAAGCTGAAAGCATGCTTAAAGATTTTCCTGATTACAGAAGGCTTCCTATAAATATTCATGTATGGACACTTACTCTACCAAATTAAATTTCCTAATTAGACTCTACAGTGAGGCAATCTATTGAAATTTTTTAAAGCTAGGGGGTGTCATTTTATGTAACTTCAGTGATTGATACATTAGTCACATGACCTATTCTAGTGTTCAGCATTCCCTCCAGTGTCAAAGATGGAGACAGAGGTTTCCAGAAGGTGATTCATTCTGTGGCTAAAATTAGGTGCAATGAACTATATCACCTCCAATAATTCCCTCCCCCCCACCAAGGAAAAACCCAGCACACTTCTTTGCTGAACTCCAGACACGGGAAATGTAGGAATACTTAAATTTCTTACTTCTGTTCTGGAACCATACCATTGCCAAATACAAATGGATGGAGGATCTGCCTTTACCACATAGAAGTGCAGGTATGCTTTGGAATTGCAGAATCAAATCCTTGTTTAGAAAGTATAACTGACTACATGCATCATGTAGCATGAACAATCCTCTCTCTATTAATTAACAGTCTATTAATGTTCCATCATTTGAAATTTCACCTGCCATAATTTTTTTTCCTTTTTTAAATTCAAAAAATAATTCTCAGGTAGCCTCTGAAATGTCTTGTTGGTGTGGTTTACCCTGGCGGGATGTCAGGTGCCCACAAAGGGGCTCTGTCACACCCCTCCTCAGGTGGATAGGGGAGATTGAATAGAATAAAAGGCTCCTAGGTCGAGATAAGGACAGGGAAAGTTCATTCACCAATTACCATCAAGGGCAAAGCAGACTCGATTTGGTGAAATTAGTTTTATTTATTGCCAATCTAATCAGAGTAGTATAAAGAGAAAATATAATCAAATCCTAAAACACCTTCCCCCCACGCCTCCCTTCTTCCGGGGCTTAATTTTGCTCCTGAATTCTCTACCTCCACCCCACCATCAGCACAGGGGCACGGAGAATGAGGATTGTGGCCAGTTCATCATCTGCCACTCCCTCCCCCCCAGGGAAGGACCCCTCGCACTCTATACATAGCCTAACCACCGCCATCAGCAGCCCATTGCCCCTATCGGGGTGTTGCAACTGTGACACCTCGTTCGTCTTCCCCTGCATAGCTCATAATGGCCTCAGGTCTGCACTACGGGCCGTTAGGGGCGCTGTTCGGGCGCCTAGGGCACCTCCTCCCCTCTTCCTTCACTGGTCTAGTGATTGCAGAGTTGTTTTCATCGCATATTAACAGTCCTGTCTCTGACTGCAACTGCTGTTGTGCGTTTTCCTCCCTCTTCTTAACTGTGTTATCCCAGAGGCACTACCCCAGTTACTGATGGGCTCGGCTTGGGCCAGCAGTGGGGTACATCTTGTTGCTGGGTGGCATTGGCTATTTCAGACATGGGAGAAGCTTCTAGCAGCTTCTCACAGAAGCCACCCCTGTAGTCCCTGCAACTACCGAAAGATTTACATGCAATATGCCTGCTTATAGTTTAAACAAATTTAAATAAATTGATGTTATTAGGTATTATACATAATGCCGTAAAAGCTTCAATGGCTTGAAAAGTACACTAATTACAGCCAAAGAAAACTTGACTTGTTTTACTGTTTTTTCTTTGTTTATTTGTGGGTTGGTTTGGTTTTGGTTTTGTTTGGGTTTTTTGTTTTGTTTTGTTTTGTTTGTTGGGTTTTTTGTTTGGTTGGTTGGCTTGGTTTTGGTTGTGTTTGGGTTTTTTTACATTAGTTCAAATTTTGACCTTTCTCTAAAAACTTCTCCTGGTTTGTAATCACCGTTGCCCTTTTTAATATTTGCATCACTGAGAGTAACACTCTCAGTTTTAGAACATTCAGAAATTTGCTCAGCAACATTGTATTAGTGCTGTGTTGGTGGACACTTAGAATACAAGTTTAGATACAGTCTTTGATGGCAAAATGGAGATATGCAGGTTCTAATAAGAGTAGATTTTTTCAAAGGTAACAGTTATTTTGTACTAAAGATGTGTAATTACAAACATTTAATAAGTTCTCTGTTTATCATATGTTGGCTTGAAGACCATCTTATTTCAAATTTAGAATTGGGAATATCCCCTAGAAAACTGAATTTCACCGGCTGCCATTAAGTCATACCATTTTTTTTTTATTATTATTTTTTCCTGTAGTTACCTTCAAAGTTTTGGAATTTTGCTGTACATAGAAATGTAAAGTAATTGATCTTCGGGCTATAATATTACACTTTGAATATTTGTACAGATACTGGTGTGTACTTTTTGTAGGTGCAGAAATAAAGGAGAGAAAGAGGATCTTAGATATATCTAGGTGATTTGAACCCCATTCTATATAAATTATTTTGCTTAGAGTGTCACATCTAAAATATGAAATTAAAAACAAAATGGTAGTGTCTTGCTGATATCTGATCTCACTGAAGAGACTACCCAGATATTGTCTATGTATAAAGCCATTGTGGTTCACAGTGGTTTAATGATGTTTTATCCCAGCGAATTACAGACCAGTCAGTCTCACCTCTGTGCCTGGCAAAATCTTGGAGCGGATTCTCCTGGAAGGCATGCTAAGGCACATGAAAACCAACAAGGTGCTTGGTGACAGCCAGCATGGCTTCACTAAGGGGAAATCCTGCCTGACCAATCTGGTGACCTTCTATGAAGGGGCTACGCAACTGATGGACAGGGGCAGAGCAGTTGATGTCATCTACCTGGACTTGTGTAAAGCCTTTGACACTGTCTCACATGACATCCTTCTCTCTAAGTTGGAGAGACATCAATTTGATAGGTGGACCACTCGGTGGATAAAGAACTGGCTGGATGGCCGCACGCAAAGAGTAGTGCTCAGTGGCTCAGTGTCCAGCTGGAGACCAGTAACGAGTGGTGTCCCCCAGGGATCGGTGTTGGGACCGGTCTTGTTCAACATCTTTGTGAGTGACATGGACAGTGGGATTGAGTGCGCCCTCAGCAAGTTTGCCGATGACACCAAGCTGTGTGGTTCGGTTGATACATTGGAGGGAAGGAATGCCATCCAGAGGGACCTTGACACGCTTGTGAGGTGGGCTGATGCCAACCTGATGAAGTTTAACCATGCTAAATGCAAAGTCCTCCACCTGGGTCGGAGCAATCCCAGGCACAGCTACAGATTGGGCGGGGAGGAGATTCAGAGCAGCCCTGCGGAGAAGGACTTGGGGGTGTGGGTTGATGAAAAAATGAACATGAGCCGGCAGTGTGCGCTTGCAGCCCAGAAGGCCAACCGTATTCTGGGCTGCATCAAAAGGAGTGTGACCAGCAGGTCGAGGGAGGTGATCCTGCCCCTTTACTCTGCTCTCGTGAGACCTGACTTGGAGTATTGTGTGCTGTTCTGGTGTCCTCAACATAAAAAGGACATGGAACTGCTAGAACAAGTGCAGAGGAGGGCCACAAGGATGATCAGGGGACTGGAACACCTCTCGTATGTAGATAGGCTGAGAAAATTGGGGCTGTTCAGCCTGGAGAAGAGAAGGCTGCGTGGAGACCTCCTAGCAGCCTTCCGATACCTGAAGGGGGCCTATAGGGATGCTGGGGAGGGACTCTTCATTAGGGACTGTGGTGAGAGGACAAGGGGTAATGGGTTTAAACTTAAACAGGGGAGGTTTAGATTGGATCTGAGGAAGAAATTCTTTACTGTGAGGGTGGTGGGGCCCTCGAATGGGTTGCCCAGGGAGGTTGTGAATGCTTCATCCCTGGCGGCGTTCAAGGTGAGGTTGGACATAGCCTTGGATGGCATGGTTTAGTGGGAGGTGTCCCTGCCCATGGCAGGGGGGTTGGAACTCGATGATCTTGAGGTCCTTTCCAACCTTAACTATTCTATGATTCTATTTTATGATTCTATCCTCCTAAGGTATTCAAAATGTGTAATTCACTTGGAAAAAAGAATAAAAATCTGAAACACCTCTACCAAATAACACTGTTGTTTTTATCTCATCTTACCATGTCCTTCTGTTGCTGACTTATTAATTATCCCTTCTAACTTCTCATAAACCAGTGCTAAAACAGCACAATTGCCCTGCTGCCAATCCAGCCCAGACATGGAGTGTGTTAACAGCAACATTCAGTTAGGTGTACATCACAACAAATTAGCTGTGTATATGTATATGAGCAATATAGCTCTGTTCTTACCTTATCAGCTAACATTTTTGTACTGTCCACTAAAGTCAGTATTGACTTAGTAGTCAGTGCAACAGCAGCCTGGAAAATACCTAAGATATTAATTCCACACACCAGGGGAAAAAACAAACAAACAAAAAAACAAACAAAAAAACCCACAAAACAAGAAACAAACAAAATCCCAACAAAAAAAAAAAAAACAAACAGGTATTTATGCTTATAGTCAGCTTTTTAACAGTGTCAGGTCAGTGTCTTTCAAGTTTTGGAAGGTATGTGGAGAGATTCAGTAATTCTATTCATAGGTTTATCTTAATAGCAGAAGGAAGGCTGAATGTTTCTAACAATTCATACTGTGCTAGTGAGCTAATATTGCAAAATTGCAGTTTGCTGGCAGAAAGCTAAAAATTATTTGGATTCCTTAGAGGAACAGAAGATCATCTACAACGTACTGACAGAAAAGGTTGGAAATGTTGAGGGTTTTGATCACTGGGGGAAAAAAAGCAACTTGCACTGCAAGTATTATCTAGAAAAAACACACTTATAATATTGACGTAACACATAATAATATGAAGGGCTTTTCTCCATTCAGAAGTCACATTAGTTTAACATAAATCAAGTAAAAACTTGTGTCATTTATATTCTGAAAGTAAAATGAGGACAAATATGTCAGATTAAAAATTGTATCAACATAATCCTCCTTGCAGAATATACACAAGCACAATAAGTCATCACTGCATGTCCACTTTACTCTTAACTGGCATATTTGCCACAGATAGACATTGATAACTCTCAAATTTTTTTACCTCTTGACTCTGTTATCTTTCATGAGGGTCATAGCATAGCACTGTGTTTAGAGCTCTTTGTAGACAAGTGAGATCACTGATTTCCTGCTCCCAGGCTGAAAAGCCCCTAGAAGCACTGAAGGTTTTTGGGTAGGCACTCTGGCCACTAAACGATTTAGGTTCTTCCTTGCCTTTTCAGTATCAGGCAGCTGTTTTGAATAGTCTATTTGTTGTTCTGAATGCAGAACATTTGCTATGCAGGTTTATTTGTGCTCATGTTTGGACTTCTGCTGTGCCCCACTGTTTCTGTGATACGAGATCCATGTGGGAACCCACTGAGGGTGAGAGGGTCTAAACACCCATTGGAGAAATGGAGGTTACCTGCTGAAGCAGAGAAGGAGGAATATCTCTGTTAGGCATGCTAACTTGCCTTTTGGAGTCACTTAATTTTCCTCCATTGACTGTACAGGGACTTTTGCCTCCTTCCATAGACTGTCTGAATTCCCTGGAAAGGCAGTTTTCCTGCTTGTAACTAAATGTGTCTTTTCACTTCAAAAAAATCTCATGAGCTCCAGGTCTTTGTAAAAAGTCTGAGATGAACAATCAGTGGCTGACCTCACCTCTTCTGGGAACTGTGGTGGCTTGTCAACATTTTGGAAAACTAGAAGTATTATGAAGAAGCTCCTTTTCTTTTCCATTCTGAAAGCATGGAAGATGAATATTTTTAAGCATATGTGATTTATGATTCATACAAGGCCAAGGCCTTTCTGCAGAAATACATCTGAGTAGCTTATCAGAAAGAAGATCAAGAGGTAATGTGAGTATTGCTAGCAAGTATTCCCATGGAAAGGAAAAATCAGATACTAAAAAGGGTTTTGAATCTAGTGGAGTAAAGTTTAATGAGAGTTAATGATTATGCTTTTTTTCTGTAATAATGCAAATAAGAAAAAAAGGCACAATTTTTAACAGTAGAGATTTGGAACAAAGCCCTGAGAAAAAGTATGATTTTTTCTACTTCTTGAAATCTTACAGATACCTTCTTGGAGATTTATGAGTCAAACAGAAGTTATTAGTTCAATATCATTCTATGGCCTGAGTGGCCTTGAAGATATTAATCTGTGAATCAGCCAATGAAAATCTATGGCCTGTAAAGGGCAGAGTATCTGATGACATGATTGTGATGTTTCTTCTGTCCCTACAGGCCAGAGGCTGACAAAACCATTTGTAATAGCTCACTCCAGAGTTCGCTGTTGTAACACTGCCTAAGAAATTCACTGTAAACCACCTCCTTGGTTCTGCCTTTATGAGTATATAAGTAGACTTGAGACCTACAAATTAAGTCATGAGCACAGTGTGGGGAGTGTCACCAAGCAAGCTATCAGTGTGACATTTTAAAGCTGCTGGCTGACTAGAGTGATATGCAAGCACATACATGGAGCATATGGAGAGGCAGGAGGCATATATCAGACAGCAGCTGGCATATCAGGTCTGGGACAGCTTCTACCAGGAGAAGAAAATAGCTTGTAATTCCAGGCAGTGTCTTAACACCTCTCCCATTGCCTATGGAGACTTTTTTTCTTTCCCCTTGTATTTTTACAATTCCAAAAATTTATTTCCAAGGTTAGTTCTTTTACTGATTTGCCGAGGTGAGCGTCTCCAGAGAGCTCCTTCAACCCCGGAGAGAGGGGAAACCCCGCGTCCAGGAGCCTCAGGTCTGAGCGGCGAAAGCCACCCAAGCAGCCTCGAGCCCTCCCCGGGGCCTGCCCGGGAGCCGGCAGCTCTGCTGAGCAGAGCAGGGACTCACAGGGGGCGGTGCCAGGAGGGACGGCCCCGCCCTGAGCGCGGAAAACCCGCTCCAGAGAGCAAGCTTTCGCCTCAGGGTTAGGGCCCGGTTTGGGAGCTCTGCTCCGGCTGCCCCGGCGGGGGCAGCGTCGGCACCAAACAGCCGATGAGAGGGGAGGCTGCAGTGGAGAGCTCGGGCTGCAGAAAGTGCCTGCACCGGTCTTGTGAGGCGAGGGTACGCAATGGGACAGGGCTGCACTCGGAGCGCCCTGGTGGAGGTCCTGCTGCAGACGGGGCTGAGCTGCTGGGCGCTGTCAGGGGAGCTGGGAGGGAGCTGGACTGCCTGCTCCAGGGCCAAAATATGCAGGGGCCACAAGCGCCCACCACAGCGCATACAGAAAAGGAGGAGGGCAGTAACCCAGGGAGCTGGGAGCTAGTAACAAAACAAAACAAAAAAAAAACCCAAGGAGAAAAAATAAAAAAAAATAAAAATAGGAAGAGGGCAATTAAGAGCAAAGGGCTTCTTCCGAAATCCAACATCCTCACCCAGAAGCGCTTTGCAGCTCTGCAGGGAGCTGATGAGGAAACGCACACCACACCAGATGAACATCCTGCTGATGCACCAGTAAAGAGGATCACTACTGGTGCCTCCAGAAAAAAGCTGTGGGTCGTAGCAGTAGGTGACTCTACTGTGTAGGGCACAGAGGCACCCGTCTGTCAGCCTGATGCAGTCTCAAGGGAGATGTGTTTCTAACAGGGGCTCAGATCAGGGATGTTGCTGAGAGGCTGCCTGGTCTGGCTAAGTCCCACTGGCTATCACCCACTTCTTCTGTACCATGTGCGTGCTAGTGATATTGACAGCAGTAGCTGCCAGCAAGCTAACGGGAGAACTGTCTACCCTGGATTTGGAGAAGGCTGAGGTTCTTAATGACTTCTTTGCCTCAGTCTTCACTAACAAGTGCTCTGACCACACTGCCCAAACCTTGGAAGGCAGATATAAGGTCTGTGAGAATGAAGACCTTAGAGGATTAGGTTAGAGATCATTTTATTAACCTGAACTTGCACAAGTCCATGAGACCTGATGAAATCTATCCACGGGTCCTGAAGGAGCTGGCAAATGAAGTTGCTAAGCCACTGCCCATCATATCTGAAAAATCATGGCAGTCAGGTGAAGTTCCTGATGAATGGAAAAAGGGAAGTATAACCCCCATTTTCAAGAAGAGGAAAATGAATGATCCGGGGAATTACAGACCAGGCAGTCTCACCTCTGTGCCTGGCAAAATCTTGGAGCGGATTCTCCTGGAAGGCATGCTGAGGCACATGAAAACCAACAAGGTGCTTGGTGACACCCAGCATGGCTTCACTAAGGGGAAATCCTGCCTGACCAATCTGGTGGCCTTCTATGAAGGGGCTACGCAACTGATGGACAGGGGCAGAGCAGTTGATGTCATCTACCTGGACTTGTGTAAAGCCTTTGACACTGTCTCACATGACATCCTTGTCTCTAAGTTGGAGAGACATCAATTTGATAGGTGGACCACTTGGTGGATAAAGAACTGTCTGGATGGCTGCACACAAAGAGTTGTGGTCAATGGCTCAATATCCAGCTGGAGACCCATAACGAGTGGTGTACCTCAGGGATCAGTGTTGGGACCAATCCTGTTCAACATCTTTGTCGGCAACATCGATAGTGGGATTGAGTACACCCTCCACAGGTTTGCTGATGACACCAAGCTGTGTGGTTTGGTTGATATGCTGGAGGGAAGGAGTGTCATCCAGAGGGACCTTGACACGCTTGTGAGGTGGGCTGATGCCAACCTCATGATGCTCAAACCAAGTGCAAGATCCTACACCTGGGTTGGGGCAATCCAGCTACAGGTTGGGCAGAGAAGAGATTCAGAACAGCCCTGTGAAGAAGGACTTGGGGGATATTGGTCGATGAGAAAATGAACATGAGCAGCAGTGTGAGCTCGCAGCCCAGAAAGCCAACCATATCCTGGGCTGCATCAAAAGGAGTGTGACCAGCAGGTCAAAGGAGGTGATCCTGCCCCTCTACTCTGCTCTTGTGGACCTCATTTGGAGTATTGTATACAGTTCTGGTGTTTTCAACATAAAAAGGATATGGAACTGTTGGAACAAGTCCAGAGGAGGGCCACGAGGATGATCGGGGGACTGGAGCACCTTCCTGTGTGAAGACAGGCTGAGAAAGTTGGGGCTGTTCAGGCTAGCGATGAGAAGGCTGCGTGGAAACCTCCTAGCAGCCTTCCAGTATCTGAAGGGGGCCTACAAGGATGCTGGAGAGGGCTTCTTCATCAGGGACTATAGTGATAGGGCAAGGGGTAACGGGTTCAAACTTAAACAGAGTAAATTCAGCTTAGATACAAGGAAGAAGTTCTTCACTGTGAGGGTTGTGAGGCACTGGAATGGGTTGCCCAAGGAAGTTGTGAATACTCCATCCCTGGCAACATTCAAGGCCAGGTTGGATGGAGTCTTGGGTGGCATGGTTTAGTGTGAGGTGTCCCTGCCCATGGCAGGGGAGTTGAAACTAGGTAATATTAAGATCCTTTCCAGCTGTAACTATTCTATGATTCGATGTTACTTCTTGTCTTAATGTCCTAAAGCACAGCTGATTTTTATCTCACTGTAAAAGTGGGATAAATCTATTGGATTTGCACTTAGTACTTTGAGCTAAAACAAGCAGAGTAACTTCAGTGTTATCACTATGTAATTGACAGTGATAATAGATGTTAAATTTAATATAACCCTTCACTGTGCAAAAGAGCAATATTCTCTGCTGATGTAGAATGATGGAGCTCAGTTGGGAATAGAAGAGCTTTTGACCTGGTGTTCAGAATACTTAAAAACTACACAGAGAGAAAAATTGAGTAGCAAGATATATTGTATATTGTTTTCTAGTTTATTCCATGACTTGAGTGCATCTACTTTTCTCAGCATGAGCCCAAGTCATAAATGTTTCTCACTACAGAGTCAAGTCACTACAGGCTTTCTCTGCTATCCTGCAGTGGACGTTAGTGGGGTGCCATGAGGCCTTGTGCAGCTGGAGTTCCGGCTTCTGGACAGGTTGGTGTCACTTGGGAATCATGAAATGTTTGTCCTTACAATGTATCTTCTTCTTCCTGGTGTTACAAAACCTGCTTTGCGAAAAACTAACCTGTTTGTTACTTTGCCAAAATGCTCTCAAAAGGTTGCGGCGTTATCAACAAATGTTAGGCTGGCAAAATATATGGCAAAGGGGTCAAGGACAGTTTGGTGCATGAAAGTAGTAAGTAAGAGGTGATCATATGATTTAGTAAGAGATAACAAGATAAAAAATAATAGTAGTTGAGGTATTGTTGTATGTAGAATTGTATTAAGCAATAGGAAATTAGGTAATATTGCAGAACAGAGATGAAATGGAGAAGATCTCCAGAAAAAGGAGCGGGAAAAAATTTCTCCTTTCTTTTAGAAACAGGCAGAAGAGGAGCAGAGAGAGACAATGACTATTCTGTCCAGAGTAAGGGTGCAACAAAATAAACCAAGCTGCCTTTGAATTAGATGGTTTGTCTGTCTCTGTTATTCAGGGTGTCAGCTCTTCTAGAAAGGAAAACAGCCCTGGCAGAGCTCTGTACTTTCGCAGCTGTATTGCTTCTGGACATGTCACCACTAAATAAACTAGCCTTTTATGGGACACCCTCCTTTTACAAAGCAGGCATTTTATAGATCTGCTGTAAAAGATCACCTTTGAGGTTCAAGGTCATCCTCTTGAGCATGATTCAAGTATGTGAACCACAAAGGCAGCCATGCTCCTGTTCAATGTAATCAGAAAGCCAGTTTTGTCTTGGAGCCAACTTCATGGATAGTCATGTACTAAGCCAACTCTCCGCTATCTCAAATAGCTCTCAGCAGTGAGAACTGGGGTCCTTTTTCTCTGGTCTGACTCCAAGGAATGCAAAACATACTTCCCCCCCTCCCCCAACTTTTTCTTTTTTTTTTTAAATAACTTGTGCAGTTCATGCTCTCTGTGTGCTCTGTCTTGCAAATTGTTGTCACCTCAAATTTCAACACTGTTGGAAATGTTTATCTCACTAGAAGGGCTGGAAAAGCAGTTAATAAAGTTAAATTAAATTACTATGTTAGCTTGGGTATTAGTGACAATATAGGAAAATGATAGTAACAAAGATAGCTGAGGACATTCTACAGCTCCCCAATGTCTAACACTAGCAATTATTCAAAAGAGCTTTTTGATGTTTGCTTTGCTTCATGAAGTCTTCAGGAGACCTCAGGTTTGCTAACATCAGGATGCTGTTTATGATGCGTTTGTTTTCAAAGCTGAGGGCACCTGTTACTAAATTCACTCAGTTTGAATTATATGGTGTGCAATTCCACTAAAGTTTCTGGAAGGAGCTTGTATCAAAGTGGTTCCATGTGCCCCAGGACAGGGCTGCAGAATCTAGAATCAAATGCAACCCTCTGCAAAAACTCTTTATAATGTAGTGTAGGTTATGATTTGCCAGTAGGCTTCAAAGGTCTGTGTTGTACAAACGTATTTCACCAGAAGAGGAATGTATCCTTGGGAGGCAATAAAGAAAAAGAAAGAGACCAATGCAGATGAACTGTCACTGAGAGCACTTTGACAGAAAGGCCCTCAAACTGTCAATATTAATGATGAATCTTGGTATTACATTTCCAGACTGCTGCTGGTGGCTGCCTTCACTAGAAGAAGCTCTGTTGAGGTCAGAACAATGTTAAATATCCGGTCAGATACACAAAGGAAATGTCCCAAAACAAAAGGAGTGCTGAAGCTTTTTTTTTTATGTTTCTTTAATGCGTCTAATGTGTAGTCCATTTGGTGAAGTAAGCTAAGTGCTTGCTGTCTGCTTTCAGGATGTCCTTGGAAATGAGATCCCATCTCATTGTTTTTTCCTGTTGAAGTAGGAAAACATTGAAAACAGCAGATTTTTGCTTCCTGTACTTTTTTTGGAGATGATCCACGAAAGGAAGAGCCAGTATGTAGTGGATTCCCAGAGACAAACCAGCTAGGTCATTCTAAAGAGCTGCACTTTCCCTTAAGATATCTGAAATGGTAGTGAAATCACCTAGCAGTTTCCTTCCTAAATTCCACATGTTTATTCTCCTGAGCTTTTTGGAGCCTTTCTCTGTTACAGACTATAAGCCTGGTCTTCCTCTATCCATTCCTCCATCTGTTATTGAAGCCTAGCTCTATGTTGGATTCTATAATGGTTCTATATTAACGTAAAAAAAAGTTATTGAGTAGGATGTAGTTATATTGCTTATTCAGAGCCTTGTCAGTTTCTTTAAAAGAAACTGAGAGGTTTTGCTTAACTAAGGGCTTGTTTGTCTGCTTTCTTCTCATGTATTGCTGTATGCTTTCTGAAATCTTGGGAACCTGTATCTTCATCAGCTTATTGTTCCTTAGCTAGTGAATGCCGTTTGAAATTATTTAATATTTTAATTATTTCAACCAATACACTTTAGGTTTGGCTTCTCCAAACTCAGCATCTGATCCTGCATATCCTGACCACATTCTATTTTTTCCAAAGAGCTGACATTAATTGTGCCAATCCAGAATCAAGCCTAAGAAATGCATGAATAAAACCAGGCACCTCATTTTTTCTAGATTCTCATATGCTGTTTACTGGCAGTGATTTCTGTGTACTTTCAGTACTTAAATGTTGCATCTTTGGAATTCTGCATACTAAGCCCATGTTTTTTTCACTGCCTTCACTGATCTTGTTCACCAGCTGCCTGTGCATAGTGATGCATTAAAGATCCTGATGCAATCCATGTAAGTCACATCCACTCCCCTGCAATTCTAAGGATGCTCTACTATGCCTTCAAAGCCATGCATTACATTATTTTCAAAAGATGTAGTCTTAAAGATCCTTGTCTGATAAATGCTTTCACTTTTCTAGTAGCACATCACTTTGACTTAAGTTAGCCACTCAGAAAGCTTCTTAGAGAAAAGTCAGCCATATGAACTTATAATTAATGTTTTTCATTCTGTGACTCAGTGTCGTGGCTTAAGCTGTAACTCATGAAATTTGCTCACTCACTTCCCCTTCTTTCTTCCCCCCCATTCGGGGGGGGGAATGGGGAGAAGAATCGAAAGAATGTAGCTCCCACGGGTTGAGATAAGCACAGTCCCGTAACTAAGGTATAACACAAACCACTGCTGCTACCACCAATAGTAATAATGACCAGGGAAATACAAGGAAACAGAATACAACTGCTCACCACCCGACAACCGAGCCATGAACTAACTCTTCTGGGCTCCTGCCCCGAGTTTTTTTACATCCTGGGCATGACATGCTTTGGTCAATTTGGGTCAGGTGTCCTGTTTCTGCTTCCTCCTGGCTTCCCCTCTTCCCTGGCAGAGCATGAGGCTCAGAAAGTCCTTGGTCAGACCAAACATTCTAAGCAGTAACTGAAAACACTGGTGTTATCAGCGCTGTTCCCAGGCCAAAAGTGAAAATACACAGCACAGCACCAGCAACTAAGAAGGAGAAAAATGACTGCTACTGCTGAACCCAGGACACTCAGTTTTGAAAGTTGGAATAGTCACAATACCCAGCTGAGTCTTTCCCCTTTGCTGGCATTTAGTTCAAAGGGAAGGGGCTTGAGTGCTTAATACAGGTCCCAAGGAATGGTGGCATTTCCAGGAGCCATGTTAATTCCCATCAGGAAAAGGCATGACTCAAGTCCTGTGTTGCATTTTGGGCCTCTCACTATAAGAAAGGCATTGAGGTGTTGGAGTGTGTTCAAAGAAGGTCAATGAAATTGGTGAAGGGTCAAGAAAATAAGTCTTATGAGGAGCAGCTGAGGGAACTGGGGTTGTTTAGCCAGGGGGCTCTGGGGGACCTTATCGCTGTCTACAACTACCTGAAAGAATGATGGAGAGAGGTGGGGATCAGCCTCTTCTCCCTAATAACAAGTGGTAGGACAAGAGGAAATGGCCTCTTGTTGTGCCAGGGCAGGTTTAGACTGGGTAGTAGAAAAACTTTCTTCACCAAAAGGGCTGTCAAGAGCTGGAACAGGCTGCCCAGGGAAGTAGTTGAGTCACCACCCCTGGAGGTATTTAAAAGACATAAAGATATGGCATTTAGGGGCATGGCTCATTGGTAGACTTGGCAATGTTAGGTTAATGGTTAGACTCGATCTTGTAGGTCTTTTACAATGTAAACAGCTCTATGATTCTATGACAATAACCTGGACATAACTCTGTTTCTGTTTGTGGATTGTCTGCAATATGTCAGCTCCAAGCTTTCCACTGAGATTCTTTTTTTCCAAGTTTGAATATGTGCAACATTGATGGATATATTGATCATGTTGACTCCTTTTATGACTAAGGGAAAGCAATAGGTGTTTCCAGACCATGATTAATCTAATCATTTTTTAACCATGTAATTAAACTGTGACAAATGGCAACTGAGAAATTCCTATTTCTGCCCACTTTCTATAAAGGAAGTTTAGACCTCCTGCTTTAGATACGGTTGGTGACCCTGAAGACTTTACAGGTTAGGTGACATGCATCTCATCTGTGACATGACTCACCATCTGCTTCTATATTGCTTATTGCTTTTTGGCAGTAGATAAAACAATACAGACAAAGCCTACATTAGATGCTGCAGTAGGTGGTCTGAATGTGGTTTGGAAATGTTAGCTAGGATTTGCAAGTATATATATATATATATATGCAAATATATAAGGCACAATAAAAACACAATGATGGGCATATTACAGTAAAAAAAGGATTTTACCAGATTAGATGTCTTTGTCTAGACTTCAATTCTTTATTCTGCTCAGTTTTATTAATATATCTGGACTAGATTTTTGTTTTATTTCGCCCCCCTGGTAGCATGTTCCCATAATCCCCAAATGGCAAGACAGGGGGATTCTGGCATAGCTGGACAAACATTTTTGTATATCTGGAAGAAGGAAATGACTGGGTTCATCACTGACGGGACAATACTAGGAAGCTATTTATGTTCTTTAATATGAGGATGCATTTTCCCATGCCCCATGAAAAATGAGATGATGCTTTATGCATTCTGTGTCAGCCTAGCAACAAAGTGAAGAAGCAGGAGAAATTGGGTCTGGCAGCCTTGCAGGCAGGCATGGAGACACAGCGACTTTGTGAGACAGCAAAAGAAAATTGAGGGAGAGAGGCTGATACGATGAAACTGGTATCAAGGGGGTTTCAACTGACAGAAAAAGTAGTGACACGATCTTCAAACAAAGTAATATCTTGCATATAATTCTTCAGGCCTATAGCCCAAATCTCTTAACTTTTTCATTAATGACCTGCCTGATGCAATAGAAATCACGTTTATTAAAACTGTAGAGTGTAACCTGGAAGGGACTTGCAAAGACACTAGAAAAGAAGGTAAGAATTCGAATTCTGATATCTTGGCAACATGGTTGGGAAAAATCTGGGATGACATAATATAGTGACGGAAAGCATGAGACACCAGAGTGAGGAAAAATCAAGTGCATAAGCAGAAGATGGGGAATAGGTAGCAATTGTTCAGACAGTTGAAAAGTTATAACAGTTGAAGAAGTCATGTCATGTTCATGATGTCATGGGAAAAGCAAACATATACTCAGGAGTATCACCTGTAAGACATAGAAAGTTTTACTGACAAAAGATTACTGACAAGGCTTTAGATTAAATACTATGTATAGCTTTCTACACTACACCTAGGAAAAGATGTGAAGCAATTGAAGAGAGTTCAGGGGAGACTGTGGATGATCATTGCTCCTGTAAACATATGCTGCGACAAAATATTGGAAGGAAAAAATGGTGGTTAAGGCACTTGGAATAAAGAAATGATGCCTGAGTGGAGAAATGATCACTAATATACAAATAAATATGTGTAAAGCTCCAGTTTTCCATGGTTGCAGAGCCAAGACAAGAAATAACAAGACCAAGACACGGTTCCAGTCTGAAGAGCTATACAGTCACTTGGTAATGACAATACTATATGATATGAGAGCCCCTGTTAGACCACCCAGTATTAATGGAGAAGAAAGGGCTCCTTAGTCCACAATTAATTCAATGCCTAGATTGTGTTCTAAACATTTTATTGCCTTGGCTTAATTTGGGCTTGAAATAATATTTATATTCTACCCCAACATCTAGAATGGAGGAGAGAGAAAAAGGTAATAATAGGACAAATTACAATATGAAGAGGAAGCCTAAGTAATCTTAGACCAAGACAGAAAAATGCTTTTTCAGCACGCACATTTTTTCATTTGCATATTTGTTTAAAAGAAATAATTTCTCTCAGCTGCCTGTTTGAAGGTTTAAAAAAACCCAAACTGTTCTCAAACTGGGTAATATCACAGAAATTAATTAATTCCACTTGGTTAATTAATTTTTTGATGGACTTCAACATTTCAAGGCAGGGTGGCATATTAGATTAGATTCCCTGTGTACGTTTTAAGTAATAATAATGACAGTAACACAAATCTTTTGTTTCTGTGTATTTGTAGACAGTGTTTTAAAGCCTTAATTTAGAAGTGGGCATTTCTCTTCGAGGCTGTAGTTTACACTAGTTTGTTCCAGGCTTTGGACACAAAACTGGGAAGGTGAAATTGGGAACTATCACAAATTGTGTTCAAAATGAGAACCTGTCTCTGGGAGGTGAGGTAGATCATATTTGCATTTATTTTGAAGAATTTCCATGTCAGCAGGAGCTCTCGGTTTTGTATTTGCATTGAGAAGAAAACAGAGTGCAAATAGAAAGATAGCAAAAATCCCTGGGAAAAATAGTCTGATTATCTTGGGCCTTGGTATTTAAATCCACATCAGAATATTTTCTGTCTCTTTTTCATCTCCTGCTCTTTTATCTCTGACTCATTCTCTACTGTATAACATCTTGCACATTTTTATTACTAACATTAGCAGTAGTATCAATATTTGCCCCTTGTCTTTTCTTTGTACTTGAACTGGAAGCCTTAACTTTTATAATGGTGAGACCCAATTATAAGGAGCCTGAAGCTAAACCAGAATAAGAATAGCAGCTGGAATTGTCTACATGGGAAAGGAAAAGAAGAGGTCAGGATCATGTCTTGGGATCCCTGACACTTGTACTGGCTTCTTCCTCTCCTCTTATACTCCGCTGAGAGGAGCTTTGCAATCACAGAGACAGGAAGGAGAATTGGCAGCTACTGTTTGGCTCCTGATTTCCAGGAAGAGCAAGAGGAAGCAGACAGCAGCGCCTGGATAGCCAGCTAGACAGAGAGCCAAAAGTGTCCTTACCAGTTTGTCATGACAGTTTCTTCCCTGTGCAACTCTGGAACCCCAGTCCAGAATATCAGGGCCAAAACACCAGGGTGAGTGGATGGGCGGTCATCCCATCTTCCTGGGATGCACTGGGCTTTCTACACAACCAGATCCCTGCCTGCACAGGACAGCAGCTGGAGCCCCCGCACAGCCTGCAGCTGGAAGACACCCTGAGGGGGTTATCACAGTGTCTTTGGTTTTTGTTTTCTGTTTTGATATTTTTCTGCAGAAAGAGATAATAGTTTGCAGAATTTAGAGCTGTGCTTTCTCTCTGAACAAAATGTCTCCTTTTCCTTTTTTTCATTCCTAGCTCTGGCCTTGTTTTATTACCTCTCCATTGCCCATCATACCTGTTTTCTCTTTTCATTGGGTTCCCCTTCTTTCTGTTCTTTTCTTACACTCAATAAAAAAGTGAGAACTCTTTGCATTCCCTCAAGCTTCCTTATTTCTTATTTAAAGTCTCCCAGCCCCTACCAGAGCCTGAATTTTTCTTCACAGGGGAAAACGAAAAGGTCTAGCATCCTTCCCCTGTCTCTGAGCTAAGGCACCCTGAAAGAGGCAGGCTTAGATAAACATATATTCATCTGCAGCACTCCCAGTTGCACCTCAGACAGTATCCTTTATGAAAGCAAGATAAGAAAATTCTGTGCAAGAGATGAATATCTGTAAGTAGCATTAAGAACAAGAGCTCTGGTCACTAGCAGGGGAAAAGAGATTGCTTAAGCCCTAAGCTTCTGTTGCAAAGACTCTCATCTCATGAATTAGAAGTGTGCTGAGAGAATTGTGTGCCTCTGACACTGTATTGTAGCATAAGGTATGTTTCCACAGCAAAAAGGCCATAAACAGAAAGATAAACTTACCTCTACATTACATGGGATATTTTTGGGTAGCCTGCAATACACATCTTGTGCTACAGTAGGTGGGTGGCTCACCACAAAGGCTTCGGAGGGGAGTTTAACATTGATGTCCGTGGGGCAGAGTGAGCCCTGCATGAACACAGTGGAGGAAGAGGATGCCATACATTGCACATCCACAATCCCTGGTCTCAAGGAATTGTGTTACAGGAAGGAAAATGCATTCCAGCAAAGGCCTGATCCTGGCACCCTCTCTTTTACTCTTTCCCTTGCTTAACAGCATTTTCTGTCACAACTAAGCAAGGCTGTAGTACTGTGCTCTTACTACCCCTGATTGGGAAGAAGGGATATCACTAATTCCGGTGGCTGATGCTAGTTCTGCTTCAGCCAGAGGGCCTAAAAGCCGTACTTTGTGATGGAAGGTCATGGTTGTGGCTAAAATGAGCCTGCAGAGGTGCAGGAAAAGGAAGTCCAGGGAAGAATGTGAGCACAAATGTCCCAGTGGGGGACTAAAGGCAAGGTCCTGGAGTCCAAATACCATTCAGCTGCTTTCTGTTTTTTTTTCTTTCTTCTGGGAAATAAAAAAAAAAAAATGGGAATAAAAGTGACCCCTGTAAAAGAATTCCCAGAAAATCACAAGGCATCTGGGAAGGGTGAGGAGAATGTTTTTCTGAGAGCAGAGAGAAGTACGTAACACCAGGGTTTTGGTATGAATTTAACAATGAAGTTTCAGCATTGAATTCCCTTTTCAGAAGGCTCAGGCTGTTTACTTTCATGTCAGGCTGCATCTCCTCTCCTGTTAGCACTGTCAGAGGTGAAATCCTCAGCAGTTAAAAAAAAAAAAAAAAAAAAGTGTTATTTTGAAGCTATTTATATTTCTAGGCAGGATTGTAAGGCAGGACGGCCTACCCCCCTGAAGAGTCAGTGAAGCAGTCTTTCATACCTACGAGATGGGTTGGGTCAGGTAGGAATCAAGCATTGTTAGTGCCTGGCAGCTGATGGCCTATGTGCATTGACTTCTTTGCTGTGACTGCTTTCTGGTGTGAATTTATGTTGTCAGTTTCAGCCAGCAGAAGGAACAAATAAGGTCAAGTAGGCTGAGTTTTGTTGCACGTCTGACACTTACCTGAGGAACAGGCGCCTGGTCCCAGTATATTTGTGCTGCTGTTTCCCTAGTTCAAAAAAGACAACACAGGTCACAGTAAATGTAGACTGTCAGCAAGCGTCTTAGCCTCTCTTTTGCTAGGCTAAGCAAGCACAGATCCTTTAGCCTCTCTTTGCATGTTGAGAGCTGTATGCCACTCTTCTGGTAACCATGAGTGGCCTGGTTTTAGCTACCACTTCATAAAATATGAGAATCACTTTTGATAGGTGATTGATGACAAAATGCTTAGATTTTGAAGGTAAACCTCAGCCATGGAAGGCACTGTAGAAAATTAATAGATAATTTCACCCTTTGGGCTCAGCTGGAGTATTAACTGAGGGTAACCTGTGGTGTTAGTAAAGAATAAGCTTAAAACTACTATAAAAAAATCTTATTTTGGCTTTCATACTCATAAGCATGTTTCTTTTGTAAGCCCTATAAAGTCAAACATAGAATTTAAGTAACTAATGCAAAAAGTAAAAATTAAATAGAATATAGCTCCATATTGCATAAATGCATGCCATACTCTTAAGTCACTATTTGTACTGGTTTTTTATACCTGATAGGTATAAACTGTATGCAGGAGGGTAGAGAAAAAGTGGACTGGATAGGACAGCTAGCCAGTAGCCTGAATGCTGAATTTGGGAAGTCTGAACCATTGAGATTGTGATTTCAGTTACTCCTGTACAAATAGTCACAATACAGTGCAATGGATGGTGGAATCTAAAATTTCAGTAATGTGCTTGCATGTGCACTTCTAAAAGTAATTTTATAAATGAGAGTAGGGTTGTTATGTAGGGGGTTTTGGAGGGTGGAATTTGGAGGTCAGGGGAGGTGATTCTGCTGTCTGCTCTGCTCTGGTGAGACCCCTCCTGGAGTACTGCGTGAAGTCCTCAGTACAGGAAAGACGTGGACCTGTTGGAGAGGGTCCAGAGGAGGGCCACAAAAATGATCAGAGGGATGGAACACCTATCCTATGGAGACAGGCTGAGAGAGTTGGGGTTATTCAGCCTGGAGAAGGCTCCAGGGAAACCTTGTTGTGGCCTTTAAGTACTTTAAAGGGGCCTCTGAGAAAGACTGGGAGAAACTTTTCAGCAAGGCCTGTTTCAGTAGGATGAGGGGTGATGGTTTTAAACTAAAAGAGAGAAGATTCAGGATGGATGTGAGGAAAAAAGTCTTCACAATGAAGGTGGTAAAATAATGGAACAAGTTCCCCAGAGAGGTGGTGGATGCCCCATCCCTGGAGACATTCAAGGCCAGGCTGGATATGGTTCTGGGCAATCTGATCTAGTTGAAGATGCCCTTGCTCATTGCAGGGGGGTTGGACTAGATGACCTTTGAAGGTCCCTTCCAACCCAGAAAATTCTATGATTCTAAGGATTGACTTTATACTGAGCCGTTCTGCAAATTCTCTAAGCAAAGATGCTGAAGCATTTATATAATATGTGTTTTGTTTTACAATATATTCAGGGCTTTCAGATACAAGAAGGAGAACCTAATGTTTCTCCTTTAAACTGTGAAGGTCCTCTTCTTCACAATTCATTTTTTTATGTTATTTAAAGGCGATTTACTTCAACAGCTCACTTGTGAAAACATTTATTCAGAACAAAGCCATAATACAAAGCACTGAGGACAAGGCAACTGAAATGATCTTCCCACTCTTTCCCTATTAGTAAGTATATTGGTTTCTGATCCACATAACAAGTTTGGATACCTTGTGGAAAGTATTAGCACTCTGGCTTTTGTGGTGAAGAACTGATTTTTTAAGGAGACTTTTATTAAATTTCCTTGAATTTTTCTGTTTTAAAAGCATAATGAATCAGACTACTCCACAATGATGTTTTGTGTGCATTTTTTTAAACCAAGGTTGAATCTTAGATTCCTGTCTGAATGCATGAGTCGTGATTTGTTTGACTCTGTTAACGAATATTCTCCTTTCTTCATTATTTTCTGCTTTTCCAAAATAAATGCAAAGTCATCCTATGAACTCATTACTTCACCATTTGTTTGTTCATTTAGAGATGAGAGAAGTGGAGGAAGGGAAAGCATTCTTCTTACTAACATCCGGTCTTAATTTATTTTTCTATAATGTAGATCAAGCATAAAAAGAACAATTTGTTTAAAATTAATATAAAAAATGTCAAAAGTCTTTAAAAACATATTTTAAAACCTGTTTATTTCCATTGGAAACTGCAAAACCAGAAAATGTCCCACAGCATGCCACAGTCCAGAGCAGTCATTGCATCCATGAACAAAACCAAAGCAAACCCTTCATCAACAGCAAAACAGACTGGAGAGAAATCCCTATCCACAGAGTTATGTTAGTCTTTCTTTTGGCACTGTGGATATCCTGAGAGAATTTATTCAATTAGTTTATATTTGAGGAAGCAAGAAAAAGGGCAAGAGAGAGTAAAACAAGCAAATAATCTGCATGAGCAAACAAAAAAGTATCCTAATGGGAAAACAAATGTTATTCAACTGACCAAGTTCGGTTTCTGTGTGAGGTGGCAGCTCTGGGATTCTGCTGACTTCACAACTCAAATGTCACCTTGTGTCATGGGAAGCAGCAGCAATACCTCTCTGGTGGTGCCTAAGAACTATCTCAAAGACACATACCCAGCCAATTGGCAGTACAGAGTTTTGACTCTTTAGTGCTGCCATCAGGCAAAGTCAAGCAAAACAACAGCAACAAATAATCTACAATTTTGACACACAGGATTCCTTTCAAGCTGTTACACCACCTTCTACCTTCTCATTTTGAACACTCCTTTAATGAAGATCTGATTCATGTTCATGTTACTGCTGCTTCTGATCAGAGTCCTCTTGTAACACAGAAAACTGCTGGCAGCAGAGAAATAGTTAAGAGATAATGGGGTTCAGGAAATAAGAAGGGCTTTGAATCCTGCTTTCTGGATTAGCCTGCACTTCCAGATATGTAGGCAGATAGATATGCTTGTTCCTGGTGATAACATTTTTCTGACTAGCTCTTCCTTGTGCTTGTAGAGGAGGAGAAAAGCAAACACATAGGGAGCCACCATCTCTTGAAAAAAGAATCACTTCAGGGCTAATTAAGCTCACAAATTAAGGAAAGATATTCAGACAGAGGCCTGTTCAGAGCACTGTTCCAATGCCTGACAAGATCCAAGGAGGAATAAGATTGCTATAAGTCAGAAGGAATAAAAAATAATAAACACCTAAAAACCCCGACTCCAAGACCCATTTTCATAGCCTCCCAGTGGAAATATTCTGATAGATTTTGATGGAACTGGATTGTTAATATTTATGAAGTGAGGCAAGATCTCCAGATGGAAGCTGCTCTATAAGTGCAAAGCTCTGCTATTAATATTTATTAATCTGAAAGTGCATATTTAGTTTTTAGGCAATTTTTGCTCCATCCTTTTCCCAAGGAAACTAACATTAAATCTGTGGGATATGTGAACTCTCAGCTTCCCACTGCTGCCTATGATGCAAATTACGCTTCAAAGAAAAATGAAGAGAAATATAGAAGAAAGTTCAGCAAGTCCACAGTGTGAAGGCTTGAGATCTGTTTGCTGAGACCGTTCCTGGCAAGTGCTGAACTTCTGGACTCCACATTAAGCAACACAAACAAAGTTTTCAGACTTGATACTGTGGCCTCTATGAAGTATGAAGTCACAGGGAGAATATGGTGCCCACAGAAGCTTCCTCCTGAGGTCATGGATATTTTGTCATGCTTATGGGTATGACTAGACGGTGCTTCAGGATGTCAAGGATTCACACCACCTTCTTGCCCAGAGCCATGTAGTAGTGCTTCAGTGGTGCTAGGACTCAAGATAATGTGAGAGGGCAGTTATGTGGGCAACATGACTATATCTACACTGCAGCTTGGGTAGTTCTAGTCTTCCGATCATCTACACTAGCCCACATAGGTTCCCTTGTGCCCAGGTTCAGATGCCCTACAAGAAGAATCTAGAGAATGAAACGCATCGAATTTGTCATTGTGTGCAGCTGGGAGATGGTTAGGCTGTGCATCAGCAGCCAAGACTGCACAACTGTCACAGCAGGGTGTAGTGTGGCTCAGCTGAAAAACTGTTAAAAGCCTTTCTGTGTTGAGAAAAAGGAATGAACAGAACCAAAAGTTCCTGCAAAGTATTTGCAGGCAAGTAAATGTTTCCTCTTCACTAATCAGGCCTAAACCTAATGACTAGAAGGTCAAACTTACAAATAAGTAGTCTGAATATAACAATGTGGCTTTTGAAATCTTTCCTCTCCTTTCCTTCATGTTAGACACCATGGTCCTCATTGTGTGTGTTCCTTATGTGCTGAGGACAAATGCCCTTGCATATGCACACAGAGGAATACAGTTATCATAGTGATGTCTCTCTGAGATGTGTTACAACTTGATGATTAAAAGGAAAAGTAGGCTCTCTTCAATATACATCCAAGGTTTAACTTCAGGAGAACTACCAGATCCTTCCAGAATGACATTGTCTGTAGATGTAATGCATATATTTTTCATTCCGTCATCCAGGTTCTTAAAAGCACAGGCTCCTGGAGAACTTCACAAAGTGGCTTTGCTTGTGAATCCTTCATTGTATTTTTCATGACTCCATTTGTTGTGCAATGTGGTAGACATTATTTGACTGCTTCCAGTCTCCCCAAACTTATACCTACACTGTGTAGATGCAAATTTCTGTTCACACACAGGCTTAAACATGTCTTAGGGCCAGCCAGCACTGACCTAAGAATGTGAACACAAAAGTAAAAACTCTCTGTTTTCTTTTTCCATACAGATATGATGCACTGCCTTGTACCTCGTACACAGAGCTGGATCAAGTATTACATAAGTCTGGCTCTTCAGCCTGTCACCCAAAGCATGATGTGTGCCTGGGTACTGATGTTGTGGATGTTGATTGATGTGTGATGTTGTTGGATGGCAGGAATAAATCAGTTTGCAAACTGTGAAAACTCTTTCCAGTACAGTTTCCCTCTCCGATGTGCTCAGAGTGTTCAGCTCAGGAGGTAGGGTTCAGGTCCTTCCATCATTTAACTGAAGTATACGGGAAGCTCCTTCTGCATCTGAAGGAAGGTGAGGATTGTTGTCACTGCAGCCTAAACACCTGGTCCTGTAGGTGATCTTTTGCTCTGTCTTGGGGACAAAAAAGACACTGCCATGCATGCTATGTGATTCTATTTTCAAAGTTCTTGAAAGTTTCAGGTCCTTATGCATGTGCTACACAATATCACTAGAAAGCTTGTTGCTAGCTTTTACTGAAGCTATAAAAGTGAATATAAATCTACCCACTCCAGAAGACAAATACTGATATCTTCAACATTCAGAAAGGAAACCCTTTCTCAGGCACAGACCTATACACACAGGGAGAGATGCTCTTTCCTCATCCCATTTATTTTATTCAGAAGCAGAAAATAGCTTGGCTGAGAAGAAGCTGGTTTGAAGTATTGTTTCTTTTATAATAGTGGATCTTTAACATCTGCTAAGCCAGGTCAGTCCCACTGAACAACACCCTGTTCTGTTTAAAATTAAAAAAGAGTGCCTGTGTTCTCAGTAAATATGCAAGGGCTATATGTGAAAAAGTCACAGGCCTGTAGAAAGGACCATTGTTTAGTGTGACCTCTGCTAAAGCACAGATTGTTGAAATGCTTGGAATTAAGTTCTGTTTAGATGAATAACATCCCTTGATTTTAGAAAGGCAAGTTATTGCAAATCTGCCCTAGTCACTGGTGGGGTGTTGCAAGCATCAGTCACCCTCAGAAAGACCTCCACTTTACCAAGTAAAGCATATTGTGTTTCTCTGAGTCTATTACCTTCACTATTACTAAAATACATAACACAGTGTCCTGGACTGGTATCAGTGTCTATGTGACCGTTATTTTTTAATTCGATCTTTGGACTGGCTGCTCTTCTGAAGGGCTGGAACATTGCAATAGATGTCTGTTGGAACAGTTATGGAAATGGTCATATTTTGAGGTAGTTCTTCAAAGTCTTGAACAGATCTCATAATTGATGCCATTTTGTTCTTTTCTTAACCTTTCTTTCTAATCTTACGCCTAATGGCTATTCATTTTCTCCAATACTCTTGCTAAATAGTGCTGCAGATGCAAAAAGTTTGTGTGAATACAAGACTGAATAAGAGTTTAGAAAAGATAACCTGCGGGGAAGTAGACATTCAATATAGAGCCAGAGAACCCTGAGCTAAAATAATTGGAAGTTTAGGGGAGTATTAGGGAGCAAGTATCATATATCCTTGCCTTGCTGTTGTTTTCTCTTTGGAGCTCACTTTGGTTCAGTGCTGCATTCTGGCTAGAGACATGCTGGCACTAAATTTTACTGAATCAGTAAGACTTTTCTTATGGTGAATGCTCATCCTAGGGGTGAAGAATTTCAACAAGTTTTTTGTTTGTTTGTGGGTTTTTTGTGGTGTTTGTTTCCTGAAGGATATGCTACTTTCTTGATTCATTAGGGTGCCTGTTTTCTTCCGGTCTCTATTGCTCTATTCAGTACCAGAAAAATTAATATTTCAATACCAGAAGAAGTCTACAAGGTTTCATGTCATCACATCTTGTCATTAGATTGGATTTGTGTTCTTATTTGCTACTCAGATCTTTGGTTATATGTTTTTGGTTGTGCTAATTATCACTTTCCAATGAAGAAAATGATGGCTCTATCCCTTTATACACCTTGTAGTAACAATGAATGAGTGTTGGCAAGGTGTGTTAGGGTCTGGACTGTTTGGTCTAATATGTTAAACTCTCTGCATTCATCTGTGGTTTCAGCAACTGCCAAATATGACTTTTTAGTAAACTTATGTGAAAATAATTAAGCAAATGGGAGTGGGAAGACAGTGATACAACTACATTCACTGAATTACCTGGCTGAAATCAGTTGCCAAAAGACGAGACACAATTACAACAGAATTTAGAATTTTACCTAATTTCAGTACAATGGCTCTGTCCCAAGACAATTCTAGCTCCTTGTATGATGACTTCAGTAAAAGTCACTTAACAGTTGAATGCTTTTAATTCACCAAGATCATGTTAGACCCTTAAAAGATTGTGTCCCTCTGATAAAGGTTTCATCCGCTGTGATTATTGTACTAAACAGCTATTAAAATGTCATTCATGCAGATTATTTCATTTTCATTTCCAACAGGACTGTAACACAAGCTGGCTTTTCAGCTTGCATTCTTGTATGATTTGTTACCATTACCTTCAGTGCTGTCTCAGCAAACAAAGTTACTAGAAAGATGGTGCAATGAGAGATGGGTAGTTAGAAGATGCATAGATGCAAGAACTGATAGAAAAGGTCTGCCTAGCTCGTTGGGTAGCTGGTGCACAAATAAAAAATATGTGTGATTACATGCAGAGTGTTGGTAGGCCACATATCTTTATCAATATACAGCAAAGATGATTATCACAAACAAAAAAGAACTGAGAATAGGTCGTGTGAAGCTGGAGACTCTCATAGGAAATGAAGAACTTGGATGTGAGTTGAGAAAACGAAGAGCACTTCCAGTCCTATTACTTTGGAGACACAGCCAAGTACAAACACAGAATACTGGAAGGATTTCAGGCTTGACTTGAAGCTTGACTTTATGCTATTTTTTTCTTTTTTCTTTTTAATAAACACATGAAATACAAGCAGATACAGAAATGTTTACATGTACTGCATTACAAATATATTTCATGGCATCATCAGATCAAAAGTAAAAAAGCACAGAAATAATGATTTCTAAGGAAAAGTAGACTGGCAGTGATAGCTCCTCTGAATCCATTTGCTGTGGTAAATGACTAAACATATTTCAAAGCACTTTCTGATATTTTTTTTTTTTTTTTTTTTTTTTGCAAAGCACCTGTTTCAGAACCAAATGAAGAAGGGGAAATGACGAGCATATAATCTGTATCATTCCGGTGACAAGAAACTCCAAACCAATGGGAACCTTTTTGTACTGTGTGCCTTCTCAAAAAGATGGTGAAAGATAGCCAAGATGTTCACTCAAGATATTTATGGCATAAATGGCTGCAGAAATGGAAAATATGAATTCCTGTTATCCCATTTTTACAGAGGTAGAAGCAGTAGCACAAAGGAACTGTGTAATTTGCTGGGTCACAGAAGAAAACTTGGCAAAGTCAGGAAGGAAATCCAAACTGCTAAGATCTTCTCACTTTGGCATCCCTCCACTTCATGAAGATCTTGATCATGCAAACAAGGTCAGGATTGAATTTATAATTTTCAGAGTATAGCATGCAAGTAAACCCTGGGTTATCTCAGTTGAAAATGTCTTCTAGCAACAGCTGTCCTATGCCACTGTATGTCTGGGCTAAGTTTTTCTATATTTTCTTTGAAAACCATTTTTCTAGATAATGACTCATTTTCTGGAAACATGGGCTTATGGCTCAAGCTCTGTCACAAAAAATTGACAAGACAAGTAGCCAGAAAGTTTTAATCAACAGATATTCGCCTCTGTAGAAACATGGCCACTTCCAGGCTGACCAACCTGCAGTAATCATAGAATCATAGAACAGTAAGGGTTGGAAAGGACCTCAAGATCATCGAGTTCCAACCCCCCTGCCATGGGCAGGGACACCTCCCATTAAACCATGCCATCCAAGGCTATATCCAACCCCACCTTGAACGCCACCAGGGATGAAGCATCCACAACCTCCCTGGGCAACCCATTCCAGGGCCCCACCACCCTCACAGTAAAGAATTTCTTCCTCAGATCCAATCTAACCCTCCCCTGTTTAAGTTTAAACCCATTACCCCTTGTCCTCTCACCACAGTCCCTAATGAAGAGTCCCTCCCAAGCATCCCTATAGGCCCCCTTCAGGTATTGGAAGGCTGCTAGGAGGTCTCCACGCAGCCTTCTCTTCTCCAGGCTGAACAGCCCCAGTTTTCTCAGCCTGTCTTCATACGAGAGGTGCTCCAGTCCCCTGATCATCCTCGTGGCCCTCCTCTGCTCTTGTTCTAACAGTTCCATGTCCTTGTTATGTTGAGGACACCAGAACTGCACACAATACTCCAAGTGAGGTCTCACGAGAGCAGAGTAAAGGGGCAGGAGCACCTCCCTCGACCTGCTGGTCACACTCCTTTTGTAATGATTGAACCTGTTGGTTAACTACAGAAGTACTTAGACTGAAAATTTTGGCCAACACGAAATTCTTCACTGTTAAATACCAGTGTTTATTACACATCACAACTCTTCAAACTATATTTCTTACTCAAAAGGCTGCTTGCCAAAGACCAGTAGTTATGAGCAGGTGTTGTTTGCATGATCTTTAATAGCACGGTTTGCCTGAGAAAATAGGATAGAACTATGAAAATCATGGCTTTATAACACTGACACGTGCTTGTTATTTTTATGAGGACAGGGGTTTCCTTTGTCAGCTCTAGCAGCTAAGAAAAACTTCACCCAGTATTGCATATATTCTGTCCTAACTGTGTGTTCCTGACTTCCTCCTCCACATGTTGCCAGAACTTTGGTCTGCAAAATCCAGTCACTAAAAATTAGCTGTATTATACATGTGATGATGGAAAGCAAACTTTGTGAGTCATCAGAAGTAAACACTTGTTTATTTATAATGGGCAATTCTTGGTGAGAAAAAGTATTTTTTTCTAAATAGGAATGGGAGAGCCAGAACTGCATGCCTTTGTAGCAGATCAGGAGTTTTCCATGAATATCTCAACTTCATGTACATTGTGTTTTATATTTTAATTGGGGCCATGAGGAAGCTGGAACTTTACTGTGGCAATAAATCATGTGATTTAGAAATTAAATTTTCCTCCAAACAAGATTCAGATGTTGAAGTTTATCAGGGATGAAAATACTAGCTCTAGGTCAACTAAATTTTTGCAAACCCATTTTTAGCTTGACACAACATTTTAAGTATGTCAGGTTTTGGGAGAGGTTTCACTTGGTTTTAGTTTGGTTTTTTTGCTTTGGTGGTTGCTTTTCTTGAAGAAATTCCTATCAACATGGATGCATTCCCACCTAACATTTCTGTCTATCTGGATGAATTAGTATTTCTGAAGGAAAACGCATTATGCAAGATTTATTTCTCGAAAGTTTCTGCATTTGGAGCTTCTTTTGTTTCTTCCTTCATCTGCAAAAGATGAACTAGCGTGGTCTGAGGATATGCTCTGAATAAAAGACAGCAAGTAGCTACCATATCTCAAAGGAAGAAATGGGAAAGAATTCATCCTGGAAAGTCCCTGTCCCTCTCCTGGTTGTGACTGATACCATGCGCAAAAAGTGACATACAGTTTTTAACAGATGTTCGCCAAGCACCTGCATTGAATTACTTGATTGATCTCTGCAGCGTCAATAAGCAAGCAGTGTTTGGTAGCAATAGTGCTGTAGTGACTGAGTAGTAGAGCAATTCTACTAGTTATTGCTTTCACTGGAATGCAAGACCTGTGGTTGGCAAAGACATCTTCTGCCATTGAACTCAGCTTATGTTATTATAGACAGCAATGTCATCGAATCATAGAATCATCGAACAGTTAGGGTTTGAAAGGACCTTAAGGTCATCTAGTTCCAACCCCTCTGCCATGGGCAGGGACACCTCCCACTAAACCATGCCATTCCCTTAAGAAATTTATTAGCATCTGTCTTAAAACAGATTACCAACTGATACTCTTGGAAGCCAGCTCTATGATCTTACTAACCTAGTGGGTAGGAAATTTTAATTTACAATTTTAATTTATTCATGGCAAGCTTATGTCAATGTATTAATGATCCCAAATTATCACTTAATTGGAATAGCTCCTTAAGCCCTTCTTTCTCCTTGGAGATTTATTTTCTCCCCATGATATATTTATAGGAATCAGTTCTGTAACCTCCCAGAATGTCTTATTGGTACAGCAAAAGCGACAAACTGTTCTATGCACATGTGACAAGACCTTCATGTCTCAAGTCAGCCTATCAGTGTTCTCTGTAGCTGATTATGTTTGATATATTCCTTGAATGCAGGTGGCCAGAAGTACACAATCTTCCACATAAGCTCCCCCTATCATGCTGTTAGTATTTCTCCGTCCATAATAGAAAACGTTTGCCTTATTATTAGCCCAGATTGTGTCTAAGGTTTTGATGTAGTTCAAAGTGTTGTTCGCCCACTCAATGTCTGCCTCATTCTCTGTTGTTTCCAGTTTCTGAGCTCATGGCCGATAGCCTGTTAGTAGCCTCCAAGAATGTGACCTTGTGGTTTACACCATTAAATTTCATCCCATTTCTGCTAGAGTTTTCAAGGTCATCCAGCTCTTCCTCCCTGGTACTCTGATCATCCTCTATTAATGAAGTTTTTCAACTTGATTAGAGTACTCCCACTTTTGTGTCATGATTCTTAATGAAAATAATCCTGGAGCAATTCCACTACTAATGTTTCTAGAACAATAGTTCCCTTTTTAAGACAATCTGCTGTTGTATTGCCTTTGGCAAGCTACTTGCTCACATCAGTTAACTGAAAAATGTCTAATATTTTCTGCACAAGTAATGCTTTGTGACAGAACCATCTTCTAGGTGATAACAATAGATTATGAGGGCAAGCACTGAAGGGATTCTTTCTTTCAACATTTAATGCTAAATTTGAAAAACATGACCCACTGTCAAATACAACAGAAAGGAATCTTGCAGAGTTAGTGGCCTGGACTTGATGGTGAAGCAAATAAAAATTTCTACATTTTGTGGCTGCCTAAAAAAATTAGAAAGAATTTGTGATTGTAACCAAAATAAATGTCTGCAGCCTCTGTAGTGCAAAAAAAAATCAGTTGAAATCAATGTAACTATCAGACAAAATAATGTTCTACTGCATCTTGTTAGCTTGTCAAGCTAATCCATGCAAATAGTCTTTATGCATAACTGTCTTATTCAGATACTTGGATGTAATCCATCAAACAATTCTCATCCATTAAATATAATTATGTGCTTTGTTGGAATAACCAGATGTTTGGTGCTAAACTGAACAGATGTCTGTGCTTCATACCGGAAGGTTATAAACCTATTTATACCAGCAATAAAATACAAGTATTAAAATGATGGAGGAAGTGAGTAGTTTTCACTTCATCTTGGCAAATTGCCAGTAATTCATACTCTTTGGATCAGATTGAAAAAGGTACCAAGTTTGCTGCAGGGTAAGTTTGATGTAGGAGTTAGTAAAATTTGGTTGACCTTTTTGTAATGAGTGGACCACTTTGGGTCCCTTAAATAGACTTAATTTATCTTGCGGTGAATTTGTTTTCAAAGATTTTGGGCTATATTTTGTATAGGGATAAATAAAAGGTACAGTGTTAGAATGATTCCCTTTCACTCCAGGAATGTCTTTGGGGTGGGGAATGCAGCCTATATGTCTCAGTACAGTTCTTGAAATTTAAAACTTGATGTAAGCAAACCTTTTACTTTGTTCAGTGCACCTTCTCCTCTTCTCTGAAATCTGAGATCCAGATTCAGAGCTTTCAAGTAATAGTTCACTGAAATGTCTGAAACGTGTTTGTTCTGAGACAAAGTTAAGTGATAGCCTAGAACTTCTTGTCTTTCACCTTAATGTATATGTCTTAGCTTATTTGCCTGAACTTTAATCTGCAAGGAGAACTCTACTGGAAAAAAAATTGTTAGTAGAATTCTGCTGGAAAAATGGATAAGAGTAACTTTTAAGGTGGTAACTACGGCTGCAGGACTAATTTCCATGAGAGTGTATCTGCAATCTTACGCCTGCAGTCCAGTAAGCCACTGAAACACGCACATAAATATTTTTACAGAATCCACTTTATAGAAATTTCTCAGATACATACAATAAACTATTATATATATATATATTTTATAATCTAGAGAATTATCTTCCTTTCCTGTTTATTGAATTCCTTTAATTTCTAAAAAGTTCAGCAGGATGAAGTAATCCTGAAACATATACTTATTCAACTAAAAAAATTAACTAGGATAAGTAACTAATTAGTACCTCTGTTTTTTTAAGCTGAACCAATTCAGGATAAATGGGGGTAGGAAGAAGGACTCATAAATAAAGGATCTTGGAGTAGGAAGAAGTTTTAGTAGTCCAAAGAGGAAGAGGGCTTTCTTGGGCATCTTTTTCTGTGGAAAAGCAAGAAGAGACCCTCAAGAGGTGCCAGTACATGGGGGTAACATAAAGGAGCCAATAACTCTTCTGACTTCCAGAAGAAAAGTCTCAGGGAGGTAAACTGTGCTAACATTTTGAACAGAGAACAGACATGTGAGGCAGAAAAGAAAGTAATCCAATGTAAGGAGTCATGAAGAGCAGTGGAGGGAACAGATGCTCATTGTGTACACGTCTGTCTGCCTGCTTGGGGTTTATATGTTTTTTCAAAGCAGGATTCCTCCGGGGTTTGTAAAGAGCGTAAAAAAGCTATGAGATGGAATTACTCAGGAGGGGACAAAGAAGGTAATACAATCAGGGGACTGCCCATGGCAGGGGGGTTGGAACTAGGTGAACTTAAGGTCCTTTACAACCCTAGCTATTCTATGATTCTATGACATTGGTTGAAAGACAGTCATGTCCAAAGAATTAGACAGGAATCTGAAGGAAAAAAACACAGTGGCTTGTGAAAAACTCTCATCAGGGACTCCAGAGCTGGAGAAGATTTAAGTTCCCCACGAGGCATCAACAGTGTGGTTTAGGCCTTGGTTCAAGGAGAAATAAATATTTAAAATGATGAAAAAAGTCTCACCTCATTGATTATGGGGAATTGCTCTGAAAAATCACATGACATTATTTCTCTTTCATGATCTGATGAACTTTGCCAGGTTTCTGGAATCAATTTTTCTTTAACACTTGTCCATTCACCTTTGAATAAAAAAATTCCATTTTTCATGCTGTTTAACCATGATCAATTGCAGTTATACACCCTGAAAATGTGGTTACATTTGCAGTGGGCAACTAAGCTAAAATAGGGATACAGAGCCTTTATATCCATTTCTTTTCTGCAGAACACATCCAATTCCAGCACAGAGCCTGAAGAATAAATAGATCCTTTTTAAATATTATCAAGGAGGCAGCTTGTCACTGTATGTTAGCTGACTCATTAAGATTTCTATTTCAATGATCACCTAGGCTGATGGAAGGCCATTGAGTTGTTAAGATAATCTCTCTGAAATGTCTGCAAATACAAATTCTGTTTTAAAAGCTTTCATGTGGTTTGTCATTACTGAGTCATTTTTTACTTCTCAATGCAATCATGAAATGTTATTTCAGTAATGGCAAAACGGTTTGAGGTTAAATTACTGAACAGCAACTACTACCACTCCATCTTCAGCTATTGGAAATACTGTTTGGGTGGATCTGGTCTGAGCCTTTCTTTGGGTGCTGGATTCCTAACCTCTTTGACAAACTCTATTAGTTTGCATTACTCAGCACTGAATAACACTGATCTGAAAAGGAGGGCAGTCTTGTGACAAAAAAGTTGGGTTTATTTCTCCTTTGTGACACAGACCGTCTGTGAGACATTAGATAAATCACATTCTTTTTTTTGAGTCTTGATTTAGAAGAAATAGACATTACTACCATATTTCCATGATTTTCCTATTTCATTTATAGCATCATGACAGTGGAAAATAAAACCACATTGAAATAAGTGTTCAGCAATCAAAATTTGCCTTCACCAGTCTTAAATCATAGAATCATAGAATCATAGAATAGTAAGGGTTGGAAAGGACCTCAAGATCATTGAGTTCCAACCCCCCTGCCATGGGCAGGGACACCTCCCATTAAACCATGCCATCCAAGGCTATGTCCAACCCCACCTTGAACGCCACCAGGGATGAAGCATTCACAACTTCCCTGGGCAACCCATTCCAGTGCCTCACCACCCTTACAGTAAAGAATTTCTTCCTCAGATCCAATCTAAACCTCCCCTGTTTAAGTTTAAACCCATTACCCCTTGTCCTCTCACCACAGTCCCTAATGAAGAGTCCCTCCCCAGCATCCCTATAGGCCCCCTTCAGGTATTGGAAGGCTGCTAGGAGGTCTCCATGCAGCCTTCTCTTCTCCAGGCTGAACAGCCCCAATTTTCTCAGCCTATCTTCATACGGGAGGTGCTCCAGTCCCCTGATCATCCTCGTGGCCCTCCTCTGGGCTTGTTCTAACAGTTTCATGTCCTTTTTATGTTGAGGACACCAGAACTGCACACAATACTCCAAGTGAGGTCTCACGAGAGCAGAGTAAAGGGGCAGGAGCACCTCCTTCGACCTGCTGGTCACACTCCTTTTGATGCAGCCCAGGATACGGTTGGCTTTCTGGGCTGCAAGCGCACACTGGCGGCTCATGTTCATTTTTTCATCAACCCACACCCCCAAGTCCTTCTCCGCAGGGCAGCTCTGAATCTCCTCCCCTCCCAACCTGTAGCTGTGCCTGACATTGCTCCGACCCAGGTGTAGGACCTTGCACTTGGCATGGTTAAACTTCATCAGGTTGGCATCAGCCCACCTCACAAGCGTGTCACAGTCCCTCTGGATGGCGTTCCTTCCGTCCAATGTATCAACCGAACCACACAGCTTGGTGTCATCGGCAAACTTGCTGAGGGCGCACTCAATCCCACTGTCCATGTCACCCACAAAGATGTTGAACAAGACCGGTCCCAACACCGATCCCTGGGGGACACCACTCGTTACTGGGCTCCAGCTGGACATTGAGCCACTGAGCACTACTCTTTGCGTGCGGCCATCCAGCCAGTTCTTTATCCACCGAGTGGTCCACCTATCAAATTGATGTCTCTCCAACTTAGAGACAAGGATGTCATGTGAGACAGTGTCAAAGGCTTTACACAAGTCCAGGTAGATGACATCAACTGCTCTGCCCCTGTCCATCAGTTGCGTAGCCCCTTCATAGAAGGTCACCAGATTGGTCAGGCAGGATTTCCCCTTAGTGAAGCCATGCTGGGTGTCACCAAGCACCTTGTTGGTTTTCATGTGCCTTAGCATGCCTTCCAGGAGAATCCGCTCCAAGATTTTGCCAGGCACAGAGGTGAGACTGACTGGTCTGTAATTCCCTGGCTCATCCATTTTCCCCTTCTTAAAAATGGGGGTTATATTTCCCTTTTTCCAGTCATCGGGAAGTTCACCTGACTGCCATGATTTTTCAAATATGATGGACAGTGGCTTAGCAACTTCATTTGCCAGCTCCTTCAGGACCCATGGATGGATTTCATCCGGTCTCATGGACTTGTATACATTCAGGTTCCTAAGGTGGGCTCGAACCAGATCCTCTCCTACAGTGGGCTCAGGGTCTTCATTCTCACTGTCCCTGCGTCTGCCTTCCAAGACTTGGGTGGTGTGGTCAGAGCATTTGCCAGTGAAGACTGAGGCAAAGAAGTCATTAAGAACCTCAGCCTTCTCCAAATCCAGGGTAGCCAGTTCTCCCAATAACTTCGGAGAGGGCCCATGTTGTCCCTAACCTGTCTTTTATTGGCAATGTACCTATAAAATCCCTTCCTGTTATCCTTAACATCCCTAGCCAAGTTTAATTCTAAGTGGGCCTTAGGTTTCCTAACCTTGTCCCTAGCTTCCCGGACAACATCCCTGTATTCCTCCCAGGCCGCCTGACCTTGCTTCCACCTTTTATAAGCCTCTTTTTTCCTTCGAATTTTGCTCAGCAGCTCCTTATCCATCCAAGGAGGTCTCCTGGCCCTCCTGCTGAACTTCCTTCTAGTTGGGATGCATCGCTCCTGAGCTTGCAGCAGGTGAGCCTTGAATATCAACCAACAGTCTTGGGCCCCCCTGCCCTCTAGGGCTATATCCCACGGAACCTTACTGAGCAGGTTCCTGAAGAGGCCAAAGTCTGCTCTCTTGAAGTCCAGGGCAGTGAGCTTGCTGCATGCTCTTCTCACTGTCCTGAGGATCTCAAACTCGACCATCTCATGATCGCTGCAATCAAGGCTGCCCTGAAGCGTCACATTCCCAACCAGCCCTTCCCTGTTGGTGAGGACGCCCTAAATAATTTCCTGTTTTTCTTTGCTACTGAATGTTTCAAGTTGACATTTTGCAGGTAGCCAAAGTTATGAGGATTAGAATGCATTCTCACTTTTTAGTAAATCTGAGATCATTTAATAACAATGTGATTCCTGCAAATGATCTCTAAAAAAATTGTTGCACATTGCAAATCCTATGATAAAAATCGAGACAGATAACAACTGTGGGAGCATCATATCTTGTGTATTAGCGCTGTCTAGAACAAAGAGAACATTTTATTGTGAAAAAAGTAGGTCTGATATTCAAATCTCAATATCTTATTTTATTAATCTGGACTAAAGACCACTCCTGATGTTAATGCATTGACGTGTGAACTGGAGTATGTGAAATATTGCTGAGGCTTATTTCTGCATTTTTAATTGTACAAGGCAATCAATTAAAAAGCATGTTTCCCAGGGATCCTCTGCCAAAGGAATAGTATTAACAAAGGGGTTCAATTATCATTTCTGTTCAGTTTAAATTCGTATGGCACCATGATAAATAGCTTCTACTGCTTGTAATAGCAATACTTTGCACGCATTTATTTTCTCTTGTTTACTTAATAATTAATATGCCACCCACAGTGACAACATCTAGGGTTGTTTACAAAACCTTCAGTAATCAATAATTGTTGTCCATGTGACACTAACAAAACATAATCCCAAACATTGCCATGCCAACTCTTTTCTAATGCTCTCATAGTAAAGCTCTGCCTGACTTTTGTGACTGATCTGCCAAGAGCCATGGAATATGAAGGTTTAATAGTTGTGACAGTTTTTGTTCCTTATCTAGGAATCTTACTTCAAGATAGCCAAGCTCGTTTGCTTAGAGTGATTTAAGTGGTGGTAACACAAAGTACCATTCAGAAAAACAGCTGGGGAATAGGTTTTCAGAAGTAGTTTGGGTATCTCAGCACTATTTTCTACTGTGCAAGACAGAAATATCCTATTCAGTTGCTTCAGAAGGGCACCAAAAATGTTGCTTACTTTTACCAAAATAGATATACAGTTCTCCATGAAATACAAAAAAAGGTGGGCAGGAATAGCAGTGAAAGTGTTTTCAAAACACTGCTTAAAACCTAGGCTGATCCTGTGATCAGATAGTTAATTCTACCATATTTAATCTTCCTTCTGCTTTTTGTAAGGACTCAAAAGAGCAGAGAATAAAATATTAATTTACTGAATTACTCAATGTAATCAGTCAAATCAGCCATTGAAAATACTAGGCTGACAGTTACTAAATGGAAAAGAAAAAATTCTTTATCCCTAAATGTCTGTACTTTCTCATGCTGTAAAGAGTGAAGAATCTCCATTTTGCTGATGCATCACACATAAGTAGAAATTAATAACATGAAGGAGAAGAGGAATCTACAGAGTGAATGTCTCTGTTCCTTTCTAAGTGCCCATCATGTCCTGCTTTAGTTGGGCATTGACAGACATTTACACCAGAGAAGGTATTGGGTACCTGTAATGAGGCTGGCTGAGAGAAGGTGGGGTTGGACATAGCCTTGGATGGCATGGTTTAGTGGGAGGTGTCCCTGCCCATGGCAAGGGGGTTGGAATTCGATGATCTTGAGGTCCTTTCCAACCCTTACTATTCTATGATTCTATGATTCTATGATTTTCAATTGATTTACAATATACCTGTTAAGAATTATTCACTTCAAGTGGCTCTGTACCCATGGCAAGCCAGTCTGAGTCTTGCTGAGTTTTGGTTTGGACAATGTATTTTTTTTTAAGGAAAAACTGTTAATTTCCCTAACTTGCAAGTCTGACTCTTGTTAAAGAGCAGTGCAACCTCTAATGAGGCTGAGTCCTACCTACCACATCACCACTAAACTGACATCCCCAATTGCTCCAGAATGGGAAAGTCTGGACAGCCAGGTAGATGCATACTTAGCTGTATGGTGTGCATCAGCAACAAACTCATGACCTCTTCCATTTCAGCCAAGACCTTTGTGTATTTCTAGGAAACACAGGTTATTAGTTTGCTTTTTCTCTGAGACCCATGGCAATCTGATGCCGTTGCTCTGGGTTTTCAGTGGATTTCAGGTAGAATAGGAAGCAGCAGCATGCATGGCTGTGGATAAGTAAACGGACAGAAGTTCACAAGCAGCTCACAAATCTCTGGGGTGTCTGACAGCAATACTCACTATCATCTCCAGGGCTGGTTAAGATGGTAAAGAGTGGATGAGGCTTTGTTTTCCTATGTTCTGCATTGTTCAACCCAGACTTGGACTTTTACAGTCCACTTCAGCATTATTTATTTGCTCAACACTTTGTATTGCCACTCCAGACCAGGAGGCAACTCTGAACAAAGAGAAAAGTTTGGTTTTGCTTTACTAAATTATTATGTAAAACAGGCAGATGTAAAAGCTCAGATCTCTGATCCTCAAAGTTTGTGTGACTTTGAATCCAGGTTTCAGCTGGGCATGTTTCTTCCAAATCCTGCATATATATTAATTACAAATGCTGCCAAATTCAGCAAGGTCAAGTCTTTGGGACTTCCTCAAATCTTAAGCCAATCTATACTCTGCTAAAAGTGGTGAAAGATAGTAATGTGATAGCATCCTCCTAAACACACAGCTCGGACATAAACTCAGTTTTATTAGAGGTCACTTTTGTACCAGAAGTAGCCAGAGTAAATTTCACTGCTCTATAAAAATTCAGAACTTTTTTGGCTGTATGTCAAGAAGAATCTTGTTTCACAGTCTCCTTTTGTGAATTGTTATTTGCTATTAAAACTCCACCAGACAGGCACTGATTAGTCTGTTCAGGCAGAAGAGATGAAAGGCTAACCAATATCTGAGCTGTAGAACAGGTTGTTTCATTCATACAGTTTGCTTAACAAAAAAAATTGTTCTAACATTTGTTTTCTCTCTCTCCTTCCCCTTCCCCTTTTCCCCCTGCAATCCTGGAGTGATCTTAATATTGAGACTGGAAGGCAGTAATGCTTATTTGCATTTGCCTGTGCGATTTTTATGCTTTTTATCTCCCTCTGGCCCCCAACCAAGAACGTTAGTAAATAGAAGAAGATCTATTTAATACTTAAATTTAGGCAAATCCCACCATGCTGTAGAAAATTATGGGAGTATCTAGCAGCTCAGTTGTCTGCATTGGTTCTACTCACTGTTGCTGGGTGGAGTACAGAGCTGTCATGCTATCAGCGATCTTCCTTTCCAGGAAACATGAAACTAGCCTGGGGCCCTGAAACCTAAACTTAGGTTATACCACTTCCTTCTGCATTGAGGCATATTAGCTTGTAGTAGAACATACCCTGCAAATAAGCCTCACAGTTCCAATGGTACTAACCATGTGTTAAGGCACTGTTGAGTATAAGTAGAAAAGACATGCTCTTCCAGTGGATGAACTCTACAGAAACTGTGAATAGTTGCACAAATAATTCTAGAGATATTAGTAGGGTATGACTGAAAGTAGCTGTATATTGATAACTTTAAGAATTTCTTTGTCTATTTGTGGGCTTCTAGAATAGGAATCAGAATGTAAATTGTCCCTCTGCAGGTGTTGTGTTGAGGGCTGCAGTTGTAGCAGTTCTGTCTGAACTTGAGACATGGAATAACTGAAGCTTTACTGCCCACAGAGGAAGGGACCCTCCCTGTGACTGGGGCTATAGGCACAATTTGGTATGGAAAGCAGATGTGGAGAGCTTCTAGTCTAAAATGACAAGTGGCATTTTTGCAATTCAAATAAGGATACTGGTTTGCAGTAAATCTGCTGTTTGAAATGGTGGTGAGAAGGGAAAATAGTTTTTATTTGCTTCAAAACGCCATATTGGAGAAAAAAAAAAAAAAAGAAAAAAAGAAAATGATATTTCATTGTGGGTCTACCAGAAACATTTCATTTAAATTGAGATAAGGCTATGTACTATTTTAAAGCATTTTTCTAACCCTGTCCTCTTGTATGCTTCCTTGTCTGGTTTTGTAATTTAAAAGCTTAGTTTTGGAAATGTTGAAACCCTTTGAACCTATCTCCTTCTGCTTTTTAATATGCAATGTCAGACCAGATCTTTAAATATTTTTTCCAAAACTTTACTTTCCCTCAGCAAAGGTTACTCTCTACCTTAAAAAAAAAAAAAAAAAAAAAAAAAAAAAAAAGTCAAATAGAATAAAAAAATTGCAAGAGAGAAAGGACGTTTGCTCCCGTTTAATAGAAAGGAATTAAATAAAATGACTGCCATCTACTGGTTGTGAGTTCTAGCCTGTAGATTCCTTAACCTCCTATGCACTTTGGCATTGTAGTGCTTGCCTTCCATTAGAACTCGTCTTTACTCAGGAAAGATAATAAAATACTTCATCTCTCCACTGTTTCATGCTTCTGGATGAGCAAAAGACATTTTGTTGTAGTCTTAAATTACAAGTAAAGAACCCTGTAATTAAAAAGGTGCCATTAATCAAATCAACCAGCAGTAGCTCAGTATTTTAATTATACACAAATATTGTATTTAGTCTCTTCCTTTTGGTTATTCATCACCTCCATCCACTATACTGCTGTCTGTTTATTATTTATTAACTCCTACCAAAGACTTTCTCTATTTTTTATGAGCATGAGAAAGGTACTTCAGAATTGATACCAACATTGCTTTTTTAACCATAAAGCAGAAAGTCATATTCATATTTATAACTGGATTATGTGTACGGTGCTCTTAGCTGTATGCACATTTGCCTTTAGTAATAATTTCCATTTATTATATATCCTGACTTTTGATAATTCTACTTTTTCTTCCATATTTAAACTGCACCCACACTAAATGGGATTTCTAATGGATTATTTTTAGGTAACAAAGTTAGTTTTCAAAAGTAAAGGAACTGACAGTAATAAACTTAAAATTATCAGTGAAAGAGATGCATCTTTGGTCATATAAAGCTGGATTCCTGAATCATATAAGGTTGACAATTCAGTCCAAAATTAGCATGAGTCAAGTTTCAATACTGGTTCAAAAAAACCAGTGATCTTGGTTTTCTTACTAAGAAAGCAGACTAAGAGATCAAGAATTTCAGGTTTCCAAAAGTTGTCAGGGTTTCAAGGTTATCTTTCATTTTAGTTACTGTAAAGCTTTGACATTTCCAAACAAGTAATTGTTGCAGAAATAAAATCCCAAACCCAAAAATATATGATTCTTGGAATCTGAGAAGTACAGGATTTACTCCTCTCCAAGGGGACTGGGATTTAAATCTGAATATGCTCAGATGGCAGCTTTAACTACCATGCTTTTAAAAATACTGAGATTGGTCATGTAGGCCATGCTTTGAATTCAAATTTGCGTTCTGGGAAGCTAGTGAAGTCCAGGTTAAAGGATCTAAATAGCACCTCAATTCTTGTTTCTAACATTTCTTTCCTGTAGGATAGTTCAAACACTTCTGATGTGCCCAGCCATAAAAAAAATAATAATCATGCAGATATTGAGGTCCAATCTGGACCCAGCACTTTGTAAAAGTGGAAATCTTGGTATTAGGTCTTACTTCTGATGTCAAAAGTCATGAGGTGTTCGGTATACTCATTGTGATCTTGAACATCCCACTAAGACCTCAGTATGTGTCCTAATCATGGAGAAGGAATTTGACAAACATCTGCAAGCATGAAAAATGGGAAGGAAATTCAGCCAAAAAGCAAATGGCTGGAGACACTTGCTAGGAAAGAATGAAGCAATTACCTCTTTTCCCCCCAGAATGAACCAGTGTATACTTGTTATACTCTCACTGATTACATGTTTATTATGTTCTCCAGTTCCCAGATCCCCTATTCATTCATGCATGTCGTGGTAAGCCCTAGTATAAAACCACAAAAGAAATTTGAAGAGAATTACAATAGCTCGGTGTAGGTAGAGAGTCAAAAAAAAATCCATTGTCATTTATTCTCACAGATCAGCTGAAGCACGAGGAATAATTAAGTCTTCCTTGTTTATGATACGTTTATAAGACATATAATTATGTCTTTAAATATCCAGCTTTCATTCTGGACTCAACCCACCTACCTCCATATTTAGTGAAGAGAAAAAGACAGAGGAAACTTTTGGGAAATCTGTTGTCTCTGAAGGTACTTCTTTTTTGAGAAGGCTTCCTCTTCGCTTCTCAGCAGCTGGGTCAGAGATGCAGATGGTGTTCAGCAGCACTTTTCATAGTCAGAAGGGATGCTGAGCTGGGGACTATTTCGATTTGTAAAAGCAAAAATAGCTGAGTGGGACAGGACAAAATAGGGTTCCTTGGGTTCACAGGTGGCATATGTCCCTGGCCTGAGTCTTCAGTGTCATTTAAGATAACAACGGCTGCCACAACTGAACAGAAAGAGAACAATTTGTTTGCAACAATTCTCCTGTGACCCCATGGACTGACTGACTGGTTTATTTACAAATAGTGCTATTGGCCTTGGCCTTTTGACAACACCTTTCACAAAGGGTAGCTCATGCCTGAAGGAAAGTCATTGAAATACTTCTTTTGATGGCAAGATAATGACTCAGTCAATTTTTTGTGCACTTGAAGGGTACTACTGGGCAGATCAATGCAACTGAATAGTTTAAATGCCAGGACATTGTGGGGAGTCACAGTACCACTATCATAAAGCTCAACTTTTAACATAGACATAATGAATTGGATTTCTGTAAATTGAAATCTATCATGAAAACATACTTTTAATGAAGTACTATGCCCTTTTTCTCCTCATTTGATCTCATCACTATTAACAGTAACCTGCACCCTCTTAAGGATGATTGCATCAACACATTGATTTAATTTCAGCTACTTTTAGCCTTCCTAAAATCAGGCACTTAATTCATAGAATCATGGAAACAAATAGGTTGGAAAAAAATCTTTTAAGATCAAGTCAATCAATTGAAGACAGCCAACTTCCATAATCAGAGGGGATGGATATTCCCCTGTAAAAGATTCCTTCCAACTACCTTTGTACAAGATAAATGATTGTTGCGTCCATCTCATCAGAAAGAGTTAGTGCTCCCTGCCCCATTTCCAACAGCCATCAAGAGCCCTTGACAGTCACAATCTCCACTATGAAGTCCCTTCTATTTATGAATCCCTTCTATTTATCCTGGAAATGGTAGTTTGGATGTGCCTTCATCTATGCAGATGTTGCTCTTTCCTTATGGATGGTAGTACAAAGACAAAGCAACACAGATTAATTTGCACAACTATTGCTAAGACCTCAGATCTGAATCACAGGATTGTTAGGTTGGAAGGGACCTCTTGAGATCAGAATCCACCAGTCTGTTAGCTTTGCAAGATTCATCTGCAATGGAAATACAAAGTTCCATGGGGAGCTCAGTTTTACAAAATATTTTGTTGGGCTTGGTTTGGTTGTTTCGTTGGTTTGTTTCGCACTTTTTTTTAAAATTTGAAAAAGACTTTCATATCTTACATGACACTGATCCCATTATTTACAATCCTCTCACTCTCTAGGTCTTTTCTTAGGTTGTTTTTGATAATGATAGCTACTAGTGATAGAAAAAAAGAAATACGTATGAAACCAATAGAAATCCCTTCATTTAGAATGCTTTTATTTCTCTACACAAAAAAAAAAAAAAGACAATGCCTCCAGTACAATGTGCAATGCTTCATGTACACTAACAAATAAATCTTCAAAAAAGAGCTTTTCCAGAAGTCTCATCTTCAATTCAAAATGAGTTGGTGTGCTTTTTCAAATGACTGACCTGGAGTGTCTATAGTGTTATTTTTGGACAAAAAAAAAACCCTGTGAAAGGGGTGAACTTTCACTTCTAAGTGTCTATGTGAATACTGAATAGGAAATTTGTCTGCTGTGAATGTTCAAAAGTATATATATATAGTTTATCAGTGTCATGAATGGGTTTTCACCAGCTTCTGTAAAGTGCTTTACAATGATGTCTCCTATTAAATACTAGCTTCATATTTGAGGGCAATTTTTCTTCCAAAGTAGGGTGTAATATTGCTGCTCTTAATACAAGAATCACACTTGATACATGAAAGCTATAATTAATAGTGACATCAATCCAAAACTAGGAAGATTAGCATTCCTGATTTCTAGACTTTTCACCTGAGGGGTAGATTATGTTATCCTTATCAAGAAGAATAGAATGTTTATGAATAACTATTGTGCATACCATACATCTCACGTAACTTTAACTCCCTATGAACGAAACATCCAGTCTAAATGTTACCTGTTTTGTCAAAGAATAAAGAGAGGCAAATTTAAAGGGTGATTCAGTCTGCTTGTGTGGTATCCCACCTGTGTTAGGCTAGGACAGTCTAAATACAACACTGTGTGGTTTAAACTATAGAAAGCCAAGACAATGAAATGAGATGAGGCATTTGGCTTTTCAGCAACAAAGAAAGAAAGGTGAATTAAGCTATAATTATGACTTTGGGGGTAGATAAAATAGTAGAACAAATAATAAGTGGAAAAAACAAAATTAAATCAAACAGATATTTTACCTGTCCTTTTAAGATCTCTATTTTGTGATATCCTCAGTCTGTTTTATTCTACTCTATAATTATCCTTTTCACTGAGTTAAAATCTATTTTCCTGCTGTGTAACATCTCTCATTCCAAATCAGCACCTGCAAATAAAAACTACCCTCGCTTTCATTACCTTTAATTTTCATGTCTGAAGATTCCTGAGTGGACATTTGTTAGTGGAGTGGAGTCTGTTAAATCTAGAACTGAAGTTTGGCTGCCACCCTTATATCATTCAATTATTCCTTTCTCTTAAAAGTGTTTATAAAATAATCCCTGGTCAGAAACCTGACTTCTTTACTGGATCACTGATAGAAAGCAGCTGACAGTGTTGTGATGTAAGGATTTAACTCTGAATTTGCTGGGGAAAAGTATAGCAGAGAATAGTAGATTAACAGAGTAAGGAAGGGAAAATGTCAAAACTCTGACTAATGAACTCAGGAAATATAGATTAAGGGTGGTATGTTTGGTTGGTTGTTTGTTTCTTTCTTTCTTCTGATGACATTTTAAGATTCAGCCTTTTTGACACAATATTTGTTAAGCTGAGCTGAAATTGGGTGTTGTCTACTTGGTGCTAGGGCACATCTCCTTGTATGACTATGCTGTTTTAATAGGTCTCCAGCATGAAGAATAATGACCAAAGAATATATCCCAAAAGAAACAGTATTGAGTGCAACCCATGTATCAAACTTTTCCCTGAAGAGAAACCAATCAATCCATTGCAGACTATAACCTAAGTAACATATCTTATACCTATTTTTTTCAGCACTAAACTGGCATACCATTGGTGAAATCAATGGAACAGCATCAGTTTGTGTCAGCCGAGATTCTGGTACATCAATTTTGGGATGCTTTACAACCTTTCACACTCATGATATTGCCTTTCAACTTAATGACAATTTCAGCTTTATAGGGGTATGAATCAGTCCTTGCATTTCAGGTTTATGTAACTTGGAAGATGTTGAAACTTCTGGAGAATGAGGATTAAAAGCTTGGGGAGTTTGCTAATGAGGTATATTCTCCTCATCCTGTGAGCTGGCAGGTGTTGATGGATCACCACATATCTTCTACTTCTTGGTATCTTTTCTTATTAGAGATACAGGTAGCAAGCTCCAGAAAAAGACAGGAGGAAAGAAATGATTCTTCCTGAATCTGAGCATTAAGACTTTCCACTGAAGATGCCTTCAAAAGTGTTCTAACATTACGACAGACCACAAGCTCCCAGGTACCACATGAGCTTCACATCAAAGGTAGAGCGTCACATCAAAGGTAAAGCTTCCAGAAACAAAAGTGGAAATAACATTGTTGCAGAAAGGGAAGAAAAGAATTTACACAAAACAGAGAAGGAAAGGATTAAATAAAGGGAAAAGGAGAAGCGAGGGAGAAGGAAGGTTCAGCAGTTTTGAGAATTAGACAGCAATCTTAATTACTTCTCTGAAATGGTTCCTGTACTGAACTCATGGGAGTCCACATGGCACATATTTATTTATATCCCAGAACATTGCATGCAATTACATGCAACAAAATTATCTGAGAATCTTAGAGGGACAAACTAGCTAATATACATCCTTTCATCCGCAAAGTGCTTTAAAATGTCTCCAGCATTATATGAGGCAAAAGATGCTGGCAGATAGGGAACATTTTCTGAGAAGTTGAGTGTCTTTACCAGGGTGAAATTTTGCAGTAGCACCTATAATCTCCTAATTCCAGTCTTCTGCACAGTGATCATCATTCTTGGAGAAACTGGCTGAAACCAACCCAATCCAAACCATAGTATGTTCTGGTAGTCCAGTGATGGTGATATCAAAATATCTTAGTGATTCAGAGAATGAAAGATTGGTGGGAAAGAATCATATCAGGTCATATAGACATGGCCTACTCCTGAACTTGACTTGCACAGCTCGAGTACTGGTTACTTGAAGCAGGCACTGGTATAAGGCATAATATTTAATGTCAATGTCTGGCTGTGATTTGGCTACCCCAGCACACCAGGCAAAATGACCGATAGCTAAAATGCAGTGTGCTCTGATTAACTTGGCATACTACTACAGTATATTGTCAGAGGCTTTCTGCTCCCTTCACTTTCAAGTCTTACAACTCAATTTCATTTACATTTATAAGCACAAGGACAGTACCATGGAGCAACCTTCAGTCCCATTTTCATTGATTCTGATATTTGACTCAGTTTTCCTTTTCTGATACTTTTCATAAACATAGCTTGAAACTATTAGATCTGTTCACTAAAAGCAACATGAAAGTTTTCACCTACTCAGCACATTCTCAGAACACACTTTTCTTCTGGTTTTCTTTAGTAAGCACAACTATCTCATCCAACTTCAGTGTATTTTGGGGTCTCTGGGCTCTGTTCTTATTTCAGAAATTTAGCATGTCATGAAATGCTTGCTACTGCTTATCTATTTTCAGCAGCGGCCTACCCAAACTTGACTCTCTAGCTTAAGTTATGCCACCCTGCAAAAAAAACAGAAAGCTGGATAAGGAAAAGCAAAAAATGCTGAGGAAAAATGAACATGAGTTATCCTAATGCCATTCCTGAATGTATAACTTGGAAGTGGAAACATCATAAGATAATGTATGAGAGATGGAGTTGTACAGTTCACTGATGTTTTTGCAATGATCTGAAGTTTTTGGATTTACAAAATATTGATGCTTTTTTCCCAGTCTTCATTACACATTCACTACTTCCAGCGATAGAGAAAAACAATATTGATGATTATGATTATTTTCCATTATGATATCATCCTATTCTGAATGGAAATCAGATATATAAGATTTATAACATTATTTAAGTCAATTATTTAAATGTCAAGTTTCCATGATCATAAATTTGTGTATGTCCTTTATTTAGCTTCTTTAATTTTCTTCTCTTTGATTCAACTCCTTGGTACTGTAAGAAACTTAGGGAATTAATCTTTATTAACAAATGAGGCTGTGTGCAAAGTATTTATTGTCTCTCACTTCAAACAGTTCTCTTCAGTCATAAATGAGTAAAAGGAAGCATGACAAGCAATTTGCTGCATGGTAGATGATATTAATGACCTGCCACACTCATACCTCCTTGTGTGATCTGTGCCTATTATTTTTTCTAAGTGACAGATTGCAACAGAGAATGTTTGGTGTCAGTTCTGTCCTGTCCTCTACTCCCTGTTAATAAGAAACAATGGAAATAGGTTTATTTATTGTCAAACCCAGGCACCACCAGCACTGCCAGTGTACGCCTTGCAGGGCCAGTAATAAATGTTTAAGGAAATTATGTAAGAATCTGGGAAATCACAGTGTCCTCCTATTAAGCTGGAGGATCCCTTTTAGCTGATAGTGGTAGATGTTCAAATCTGTTGACTATAAATGTTCCATTCATCATATTTAACTTGGCCATCGCTCTGTGAATTCCTTTCGAAACAAACATGACAGTCTTCTATAATCATTCAAGAGTCTTAAAATACAAAGGCCTTCAAATCCTTGTCATTGAGATTGATCCACGACTGTCGAAGTTGATGGAAACACTTTAACACCAGTTAATGAAAACACTTTAACACCAAGTGTGTTTACCAGAATAATGATGAGTCCTGAAGACATTGGAGGCCAGGCTGAAAGGCTAAGTGACAATGGTTGGAGCTGCTGCAACAGTGCCCAAGGCTGCAGCTTGGTGTTTGTGCTCTGATGCTAAGTCCATGAGGGCTAGGTGTCTTGGGAGAGCAGGCCATACTGCCAATGCATAGGTCAGCAGGATTTGCTGGGCTCACAGTGAATGCCAGGACTGCATCTCTCTGCCCATTTTGGAGAGTGTCTGGCCTTGAAGGATATATATATATCTTCCTCTATTTCAGGCTGGAGAGACACCAAATTTATCCATCAAGGCTCTTGCAATGTATATAAATAAGGCTTGGTTAGCACTTCCAGTCAGGCATAGCGATTTCCACATTTCCTACACTGGCCTTTAAGCACTGGGCATACCCGTACAATAACCAGCGGTTCAGACCTTGAAATGTGAAGAAAAAAAAATAAAATAAATTACCAGTGTATCCCAGTGATTTCCTGTTCTCCTAGATTTTTAATTTTCTGTCAAGTTTACTTTGTGAAAACAAAGCTGCCCACCACCCCACAAAAAGAATTATTTCATTTGTTTTTAAGGAACCAGACTGGTTCCTTAAAATACCTGCCTCTTGGTAGATTCTTTTGTGTCTTGAACTGTCTGCTGCTTGATAGCTTTAAGAAGAGCTTTTAAACTGGTGATGGATAAAGAAAAATGCAATGTAGTGTAGGATGTCATGAGAAATGAAACTCTTAATATTGGCAATAATAGGAAGGGAATGCTTAGGAAAGTCTGCAGCTCACCTGTGCTACATACAGGGGTAATAAATAGATGGTAGTCAAGCTCTGTAGCTAATTTTGGACAGTTGTGGGGTTTTGTTGGTTTTTTTTTTTTTTTTCTTTTTTTGTCCAACAGCTTAATTGTTCTAATCAGTTCCATTAAGATGTTCAATATGACATATCTAATGTGGGTGTGGTGGGACTGTTAATGAAAACAACAGAGACAGTCTGGGATTTTGTCAGAGTAGGTGTGATTCCATTACAGTCACTACAGTAAAAATCCAGCTACCTGCTACGTAACTGCTCAAGTCTCTCACAGTACTCCACTTCAAAACCTCAGAATACCAAAAAGCTTCAAACCAAGGTAGTTAGGCAAAAACAGTCTGTATAAAAAGTAGAAATTATTGTTTCTTACATACGTTAGAATAAAACAAAAAAAAATACAGATTTTGGTAAAATATGAATCTAGGCTTTGCATTTTTATGTACATTGCTGATACATCTGATACTGATTTGTATATGTCAAAAACAGTTGCTAATTTCTTTTTCAGCATTCTCCAATGAAGCACCAGTGAATGTGAATGCACTATATGTGTTGCAATGCATTGAAATTGCCAGAAAGTTCAAAGGTGTTATTTCCACTACCATTTTCACTGTTCTAGATCCATTCTTATTTCTGGTGTATAAGAACTGATAGCAAAGTTGAAAGGGGCTAATTGGGCTTTTTGGAAACAAGCTGATGCATATTTAAGAATCTTAGCAGTCTGGATTTGTTTCATTTTCCAAAGAGAATGGGGATCCTGTTCCCCTTTGATTTGTGTTATTAAAATCAACCAAGAGGAATAAATAATTCGAACCATCATTTCATAAAGACTCCATGATTATGGTAACTCCTGACCTGAATTCAGAATAAGCAATTCAGGTAGCATGACAATACGAATAATTCATTACATTATAATGCATCATCAATAAACTACAAAACTGTCAAGTTATCAGGTTAATAGAATTTAGTAAACCCTCACAAAACTCGGAAAAAGGGAATCTGCAGAAGGAACGGTCCCTTTGATTGTGAGTGCTAACTGAAAAGCACCATTGCCTACTGCTTGCAGGCTTTTACCTTACACTGCTACTGAACCACCCTGTCACACTATCCACTGCACAAGAGACCTGCTGAGATATGATGCCATTGTGGTCACACTCATCCATGCTGATCCCACATTCACCTCCTTGCTGTATCAGGACTTGACATTGCTCTTTAGAGTGCAGAACACAGAGCTCTAGAGTGGGAAGCTAGAGCTGAAAGACTACAGCTCCATGCCACAGGGAAAAGAAAATATTAAATTGGTGAAAAATGAAACAATGCAGGTATTGCTTTATTTTACATCAGAATTCATCCTGTGCATTCTTGATTGACACTACCCTAAGTGATTAACTAAATGTTGATAATTGAGATAGCTACCACAAACAATATACATAAACGAGTCTAGAAGCTGTATCATATGGTGACTGTAATCTGTAACATGAAAAGTTTTGGGTTCTGCTATGGGATGTTGGATATTTTGATTTTAAAATATATTCACTAAAAGTTATTTCTTCTCTTTGGAGAGCAGATTTATGAAAACCAAAAAAGCCTACGTAGTACACAGATATCCAGCAAATAAAAGCACATCCTTAATCATTACGAATGCACCTATAGGGCTCAGCCCAAGAGAAATTGCCCAGATTCTTTCAGCTGAGCAAAAGGCACAAAGCAAGGGATACATCTATGAAGTATATATTAAGCTAGACTGTTATGTATGGAAGGGTCTCACAGTTCAGCTAATGTTACACTTGAAGCTGTTCTGCAAAATATGCCAGCACAATTAATGTCAACACCAGATAACTGGTCACTGTAAATACCTTTGGAGGGATTTCTTATATCTTTTAGTAGAAATCCTATTTAAGAAGTAAAGTTTCCAAATGCATCCCTGGAAATCATAGGCCAATTCAATAACCTATAAACCAGAAAGCAAATTCCATCTCCAGTTAGAAGCGTTATCATCTTTGACAAGAGTGGGCTAGTGGGAAGTGAATAAATGGATGTATTTTTTTCCTAGAACAGACTTTATTAAGCACTCAGATTGTCCTTTATGCCTGTGCTGTGTTTGATCGTTGCAAGGCTGGATCACACTATAAACAGCAAAGCAAGACTGTTCTACAGCACAGAATTTTATCTGTCCCCTCCAGCCTTCATGCCATCTTGTCAATTTACTTACTCCATTGCCTTGCTAAAAATTCTGTCTATGCAGGATGGCATCTATGCTGCTTTACATAGATTTATTCTCATTATTAAGGACTTAAATGTTGTATGGTATTATTTAGAGGACTTGGTTAAGACAGGGACTTACATAGTACATATTGAGTATTGTGTGCAGTTCTGGTGTCCTCAACATAAAAAGGACATGGAACTGTTAGAACGAGTGCAGAGGAGGGCCACGAGGATGATCAGGGGACTGGAGCACCTCCCGTATGAAGATAGGCTGAGAAAATTGGGGCTGTTCAGCCTGGAGAAGAGAAGGCTGCATGGAGACCTCATAGCAGCCTTCCAATACCTGAAGGGGGCCTATAGGGATGCTGGGGAGGGACTCTTCATTAGGGACTGTGGTGAGAGGACAAGGGGTAATGGGTTTAAACTTAAACAGGGGAAGTTTAGATTGGATCTGAGGAAGAAATTCTTTACTGTAAGGGTGGTGAGGCACTGGAATGAGTTGCCCAAGGAAGTTGTGAATGCTTCATCCCTGACGGCGTTCAAGGTGGGGCTGGACATAGCCTTGGATGGCATGGTTTAGTGGGAGGTGTCCCTGCCCATGGCAGGGGGGTTGGAACTCGATGATCTTGAGGTCCTTTCCGGCCCTAACTATTCTATGATTCTATGATTCTATATTATGGTAGAAAAGCACCAGAAGGCATGTTAGCTGTTTTGAAAGGTGATTGATCAATAAGGAGAGCAGCAGAAGCAGATACTTAAACAGCAAGTGAAAGGCAGAACCAAGGATAGGCTTTCACTCATTGAAGCTCTCTTCATTGGGCACTGGTTGTCCTTCATAAAACTGGACAGCATGACTTGCTGTACATATAGCACTATTTTCTCCTTTTATGGATCACATTGTGAAAATCTAATTTTCTGGAGTGAACTTTTCTGGAGAATGTATCATTTCCAAGAAATCTGGAGAGAGACTTTTTACAAGGGCACTCTTTATAAGTGATAGGACAAGGGGGAATAGCTTTAAACTGAAAGAGGGTAGATTCAGTTTAGATATAAGGAAGAAATTCTTCCCTGTGAGGGTGGTGAGGCACTGGCACAGGTTGCCCAGAGAAGCTGTGGCTGCCTCATCCCTAGCAGTGTTCAAGGCCAGGCTGGATAAGGCTTTGAACAGCTTGGTCTACTGGAAGGTGTCCCTGCCTGTAGCAGGAGACTTGGAACTAGATGATCTTTAAGGCCCCTTCCAACTCGAACCATTCTATGATTCTATGAAATCTGTAGGGGAGGCCTACTGGGGACTTCTCAGCCTTTCATAAATGCTGTTGCACCTAAATAATTGGTCAATGATAGCCAGGTTTGAGTCTGTCCTTTTTTTTTTTTCTAGACACCAATACTAAAAGGCTTCTTCTGTCATCATAGTATCCCTTCCAGCCAGGTAAAAGCAGAACAGAAAAGTAATTTCTTTTTGGTTTATCAGGTTGCATTGAATTCTACAACAGACTGATTCACCACATGCCACAGACTGAATTGCCCTTATCAGCAGCATTTTTTCCTGCAGCTCTGTTAAAGAACTGATTGTCCTGAAGCTGGTGTGCTACTATCAGAACTTGCTATTGATGTTGTTTGCGTTGTGACAACCTTTACATTTTCATTTACTTTATAATTCCACTTAAATAAGTTTGTAAGAGTTACTGTAGAAACTCACACTTTCTAGAGTTATCCCAACCCCACACTAGATGCTCAAGAAGGATCTGCTGTGGGAAGGCAAAAAAAGGAACCTTATCCAAACCCATTAAAGTAATAAAAAATTGTTCTTTCCCTCTCCATCTCTTTTCAGTAGCCAAGACTAATCAACTTTTGCTTGCCATGTAATAACTGCAAGACAATGGTGACTATAGTCCACCTCCCAAAACAATGAAGTGTTTAGAAACCGTATCTCTGCACTTTCTATTTCTTCTGTTATTTGCTCCTGCACGCCCCATTTCAGTGTAGGATAGAGGCAATTCTAGTTTCCTCTAACAACAGCATTGCTAGTGATTGAATTCTAGGAAACTCAAAGAAATATAAGATTACGGTAAAATTGTCTTTGTTCTTAGTTTATAAAAAAGGCAGTTGAGAATTTAGCAAACTCTTGATTGTCATTAATTGCTAAGATGTAACAAAAAGTTGTTTTGTTGTTTTTTTTTTTTTTTTTTTTCCAAATAGAGCACCACTTAAAAAAAAAAGAAAAATCAACATTCAGATAAAGTGAAGTCTCTTTTAGAGCTTTCCTTCCATAATAGAATTCTGTACTAGAAACTTAGAGAATGACCTTAGATTGGACTAAGAGGTAAAGTATGTCTAAGCCATGCAAAAAAGCTATACTGAACGCGTGCACTTTTGTCTTATGAAGAATTTTCATTTTTCATGGTTTTAACAAAAATTTAGAAACTGTCTTTGTGTAGAATTGATAACTCAGTTCTTTTTTAATGCTTCAGTCTCCAAAGCAATGTGTTCTCCTCACCTCTGACAGCCACTCAGAAGACTGCATCCCTGAAAGAGTATCTTAAAATATGTGCAACCTTCTTCTCAAGAGTCAGCTTGAACAGTAATGTTCTAAATAGTAACATTTATTTTACAGCAACAGTGAGAGATTAGGAAATTATCTGCTGTAATAATAATAAAAAGAAATGTTAAAACTACAAGCGGCTCTTTTTAGAATTCTTATCTCTTGAAATACTATGGATACAATTTAAATCAATTTTGACAGAAACAGCAACATCCCCCTTTTAACTGAGGAATAACTTCAGCTCTCATATAGCAGGAGGTTGTGAGAAGCAGAGCTGGCAAGGATTTGACAGGTCCACTTTGTGACAGACTTCCAAATTTGTACTTATTCTGGCATGGAACAGAAATAAACTTTCATTGTTTGTTTTGTTACTTTATGAAATAGTGTCAAAAGATCTAAGTCTGAATCAAATAGATGTTTCAGCCTGCATCTCCCTCCCACTTGTGTGACATATGCACCATGCTCATCTACAATATGATGTCCTCCTTCGCAAGGCCATCATCAGAGGATGTGGCCTGGCAGAAGTCAATAATGCAGAGAGGTTCAGGGATTCCTAGGATCAGCTTTAAGATCAATGCTTTCAAAATCTAGTACCTGTGTATAGTATAGTGGCATTGTATGGAAAAATTGATCAACTGAAGGATTGATTAAAGCTTGTCAATGGCAAAAGACTACTTTAGAATTGGATAATCAGAGACAGTGGTGCCACCACGGTAGGTTACACTGGACTGGAACTATGATTTTCAGTTTATAATTTCTTCAGCCAACTTCATAACCTTCAGAAACTAAGAACAGAAAACAGAGGAAGTTTTTTCAAGTTTAAGAAAACACCAGAATTCCTCCTGCAAACTCAATAACAGTGAGATGAAATGTATCCTCTTCCTGGGATTTCGCACTCTTTTATTCCTCTTATGTCTTCTATGCCTTTTTTTTAGCATTTAGATAAAATTTGTTTGGATTCAACTTACAAAGTGCCAATGAACTGTAAGTCAGCCAGTGGTTTATTACTGAATGGAAAACCTACTGAAAAGAAATAAAAATACAGTAACTAAAAGACCTCTCTTTATGCCAGTGAAGTGTATATTAAGCCTAAACACCTATTTACCAGTTGATTCCACAGTGCTATTATCTTGGCACTAGATTAAGTGTGTGAAACATTTGTTTATTTAGGGTTTATGCAGCAGATATTTTATTATATTTTTGCCTTATGAGCCACATCATGTTTATCCTCATAACTGAGTGTGTGTTCTTGGCAGTGTCTTTACAGCTCATGCACCACTCATGATCAGTGAATGATGTAGCATTTTATCCGGCCCTTCATGAGGTAATGATAAGGGTAATTGGTACTTCAGTCTTCTAAGCAGTTAAGAAGCAAGTGGTGATGGAAAACAGCTATTTGCTAAATCACAGCTTGCCATCCAAATCCCAAAAGGACTTCTGTAAATTTTAACTGACAATCTTCAACATTTCCAATTAACATAGCTTGGTCTTTAAAAACAAATTATCTTCTTTTCTCCGATTTTCTTTTTGCTTATTTTACCTCCCACTAAACCATGCCACGCAAAGCTCTGTCCAACCTGGCCTTGAACACCGCCAGGGATGGAGCATTCAAAGCTTCCCTGGGCAATCCATTCCAGTGCCTCACCAGCCTAACAGTAAAGAATTTCTTCCTTATATCTAATCTAAACTTCCCCTGTTTAAGTTTGAACCCATTACCTCTTGTCCTATCACTACAGTCCCTTGGAACTAGTTAAGGTCCTTTCCAACCCTAACTATTCTACGATTCTATGTAATATGTTGGTACAGTCCTCCCAGCTGTTATCACATCATCAAACCAACTCTCTCTACTTCAGTAGGGCTCTACTGATTTATATTCACTGTGGACCTGCTACAAGATCTTTGTTTTCCATTTACCTCTGTAATTCCTAAAATTCAGAAAAAGCACTCACGGAGTGTAACAGAGACTCCAATCCATTTTGTCACGGACACTGGGTCATATAGGATTAATGCCATGAAAGGAAACTGCCTGCCATGTTTTCCATAATACTCCTGATGGAATTCATGTTCTTGTTCAGATCATCAAGACAATATCACTGCTGATCAATATAGTAGTTATCACAAGTCTGATATTTCTGTGAATCTTCTTTTCACTTGAATTCCTATTACATGCTTCTTCAGCACTAGGTGACAATGGAGTGGAAGCAGATTTTCATTTGACTATAGTAGACACAATCTTAAATCTCATGCAATTTCAAATCATGTTTCCTGACCAATTCTAATTTTTCTGCTTCATTTTACATATTTAACCCTGCAAAGGAAAAAAAAAATAATTTGAATAAAGTGTAATTTATTAATATAAACCTCTCAACAGCAGAGTGCAGCACTATTGAAAATGGCAAGCACTGAACAAAAATACCTCAGAGTTTTTATTATTATTTTCTGAATCTTTATGTTAAAAAATTGACATCAGATGCAGAACAAAACTAAGGTGAAAGAAAAAACATTGGTTTTAAGCCATTGTATGGACTGTGCCTTCTTGTTCCTTTCATCCTTGAAACAGATGGGAAAGAGTAAAGAATAAAGCTGTTCTGAAGGAGCATATGAATCAGTTAGATACGCATGCATATTTATTTTAAGCATATATATACTTTCACAATCCTCAGCCAAAACTGCAGATAATTAGGGTTGGCATGAAAGGATATTATAAAAACCCTTAAACATTTTGAATTTTAAATATACTATTTTTTATTGTAAGGCTTTTTTTGCTTCATATTTTAACTGGAACTTTTATGGAAATTACAGAAATCATTATTTTGTGTTTTCAAAGCAGATATATCTATCTACAACTGATTCAAATACTGTTTCTGAAATAGAACAGTATTTAGTAAAATTGAAATTTACTATACAAATGTACTTATTGATATAACATTGTGGGAAAAGAGATATATAAAATGAACTATTTCAATAAGTTTCACATATTCTCCTTCTGATATTTTTACAGATAGAACTTTTAAATTCAATATTCTGAAATTACTATGCTTTTCTAAAAATATATATAATATATATTTATTTTTTTTTTTGTGTAATTGGTGCTATACAGGTACTGGAATTTTTCCCTTATAGAACAGTTAAGGTTGGAAAGGATCTTACGATCATTAGTGTGTGGTGTCATCTACCATGGTGTCATGGGTTCAGCAGTAGCAGTCATTTTTCTCCTTCTTAGTAGCTGGTGCAGTGCTTTGTTTTTGACTTTCGGCCTGGGAACAGCGCTGATAACACCAATGTTTTTAGTTGTTGCAGTAATGTTTGATCTGATCAAGGACTTTCTGAGTCTCATGCTCTGCCAGGGAGGAGAGGAAGCCGGGAGGAAGCAGAGACAGGACACCTGACCCAAACTGACCAAAGAGGTATTCCATACCACAGCATGTCACGGCCAGGATGTAAAAACAAGGGGCAGGGACCTGGAAGAGGGGGGTTGGCTGCTGTGTCGGGCTTGGTATTGGATGGTGAGCAGTTGTATTCTCTTTCCTTGTATTTCCCTTGCCATTATTATTATTGGTGGTAGCAGCAGGGTTTGTGTTACACCTCAGTTACTGCACTGCTCTTATCTCAACCCATGCGAGTTGCATTCTTTTGATTCTCCTCCCCATGCCCCGCGGGACTGGGGGAAGAAAGAGGGGGGAGTGAGTGAGCAAACTGCATGAGGGGCTTAAACCATGACACATGGGCAGAGACATCACACACTAAACCACGTCACCGAAGACTCTGTCCAGCCTGGCCTTGGACGCCGTCAGGGATGGAGTATTCACAGCTTCCTTGGGCAACCTGCTCCAGTGCCTCACCGTCCTTACAGTACAGAATTTCTTCCTCATATCCAATCTAAACTTCCGCTGTTTAAGTTTAAACCCATTACCCCTTGTCCTCTCACTACAGTCCCTAATGAAGAGTTCCTCCCCAGCATCCCTGTAGGCCCCCTTCAGGTATTGGAAGGCTGCTATGAGGTCTCCACGCAGCCTTCTCTTCTCCAGGCTGAACAGCCCCAACTTTCTCAGCCTGTCTTCATAGAGGAGATACAAAGCAGTTCTTCCCCTTCTTTGTCAGACCAGCACCAGCAGCCCCCCGTAGACCTGGCCTCCCGAATCGAGTCCCATGTTCTAAATAACCAAACCCCTATGGCACCACCCTTCCAACTGTTTATTAACCTACCAAATCCACCTGGCCTTTTCCAGGTCCTCCCTTTTGACCTGGAGGATAATGAAAAAACCTTCTGAGCTCCAGAGCCCCTAACCACCTCTCCCAGGGCTCTGTAGTCCTTTTTAATGTTCTCCAGACTACTGCTGTCAACATCACTAGCATCCACATGGAACAAAAGTGGGTAATAGTCAGCAGGACTTCCTAGACCACGCAGCCTCTCAGCAACATCCCTGATCTGAGCCCTCAGTAGCCACATACCTCCCCCAAGACTGCACCAGACGGGTGCCTCTGTGCCTTTCAAAGTAGAGTCACCTACTGCTATGACCCACGGCTTTTTCCTGGAGGCACCGCTAGTGATCCTCTTTACGGGTGCCTCAGCAGGATGTTCATCTGGTGTGGGGTGCGTTTCCTCATTAGCTCCCTGCAGAGCTGCAAAGCTGCTCTGGGTGGGGATGTTGGATTTTGGAAGAAGCCCTTTGCTCTTGATTGCCCCCCCCCCCTTTTTTTTTTTTACTGGCTCACAGCTCCCTGGATTACCGCCCTCCTCCTTTTCTGTATGCGCGATGGTGGACGCTTGAGGCCCCTGCACACTTTGGGCCTGGAGCAAGCAGTGTTGCTTCCTCTCAGCTTTCCTGACGTCTTTCAGCCTATTGACAGCGTCCCGCAGCCCAGCCCCTGCTGCAGCAGGACCTCCACCAGGGAGCACAGAGTGCAGCCCTGCCCATAGCGCACCCTCCCCTCAACAGATCAGTGCAGGCACTCTCTACACCCCGAGCTCTGCCCTGCAGCCTCCCCTCTCATCGGCTCTGTCTGGCGCCGGCGCTGCTCCCGCCGGGGCAGCCAGAGCAGAGCTCCCAGACTGGGCCCTGACCCTGAGACGAGCGTTCGTGCCCTGGGGCGAGTTTTGCCCTCTCAGAGCTTGGCCGTCCCTCCTGGCACCGCCCCCTGTGAGTCCCTGGTCTCCTCAGCGGAGCTGCCGGCTTCTGGGCAAGATCTGGCGAGGGTTTGAGGCTTCCTCGGTGGCTTTCGCTGCTTGGACCTGAGGCTCCTGAACGCGTGACTTCTCCTCTCTCCGGGATTGAAGGAGCTCTCTGGAGCTGCTCACCTCGGCAAAATGGAAGTGGGGAAGTCTCTCCAGGCGTTTATATTTTAGAGAGGCATACAAATTTCTGAGTTATGTGGTTGACAGCAGTTACTGATTGTGAAGCCAGTTATTGGTTTAGGTTTGTGCTAACATCTGTAGTTATGGTTATCTGGGGACTATCTGCTTCAGTTCATTTGGATTTTTGATTTTTCTCACTGATTCGACCAGGATCAAACTGCTTCACTGAAAAGAATGCTCTGGAAGGAGAAATTTTTTTAATATCTGGTTTGCTAGTAAAAACCCTGATATTTTCCAGTTCTGTACAAATCCCCAGATTTCTCTTTGGCATTTGAAGACTACTCAGCTTTGATTATGCAAGCCATGCTTTTACTGACTGTATGGCTCTGCCCCGTAAGTCTTTGCAGGGACCATGGGTGGGCAGCAGGTTTCTGGGAAGTCACTCAGAGGTTGGGCCTTGGTGAAAGTGATAGGGTTAGAAGATAAAACCACCGAGCACTAGAAGGTTGAAAAGGCCAAAACCTGGCAAGAGAGATGGAAAGGGCTGGTGTTTGGATACGTATGCATGGATGGTTGCTGAAATTGGGCTATATGGAAAGGAAGAGTGGGACATCAAGGGTGACAGCATGTACACTTCAAACCAGCCATTGGTTTGTTATTTTTACTTAGTTGTTCACTGTTTGGGATTTTGAGACAGCATTAATGATACAACAATAGGCTCTGTCCTCAAGTAGATATGGAGCCTGCTGGACTCAAGTGTAATGAGGACCAGCCATCTGGAACATGAGCCTCTACCAGGAATGAACATTATTCATGTCTAGCTCAGACAGTGATTTTCCAATCCTCAGCTAGTCTTTCCTATAATCACCAATTAATGCTTGTCACAGCACACTTCACAGGCACTTGATGAGGATTGAGATTCTGGCAGGCTGGCAACTGGACTAGGACTCTGCATCCAATAACTGTGATGTTCAGAGCAGAAATGACATATCACACTGTCCTGGGTTCAGCAGTAGCAGTCATTTTTCTCCTTCTTAGTAGCTGCTGTAGCACTGTGTTTTTGACTTTTGGCCTGGGAACAGCGCTGATAACACCAATGTTTTTAGTTGTTGCAGTAATGTTTGATCTGATCAAGGACTTTCTGAGTCTCATGCTCTGCCAGGGAGGAGGGGAAGCCAGGAGGAAGCAGAGACAGGACACCTGACCCAAACTGACCAAAGAGGTATTCCATACCACAGCACATCATGCGCAGGCTGTAAAATCGAGGGGCAGGGACCCAGAAGGGTGGGGTTCACTGCTGGGTTGGGCTTGATATTGGGTGTTGAGCGGTTGCATTCTCTTCCGTTGTTATTTCCCTTATCATTATTATTATTGGTGGTAGCAGCAGGGTTTGTGTTACACCTTAGTTTCTGCACTGCTCTTATCTCAACCCATGGGAGTTACATTCTTTTGACTCTCCTTCCCATCCCACCGGGGGGGGGGAGGGGGGGGAAGAAAGAATGGGAGGAGTGAGAGAGAGAACTGTGTCAGTTATAGCTGGGCTTAAACCACGACACACGCTTAGAGCAGGCACTTTCCTTCATGTAACCTGATCACCCAGGAGCACTGAGACAGGATTTCTCTCAGTGCATTTAAATAAGCCAGAAAACCTCTAGAAAGACTCATGTACACAGAACAATGCCATTCTTCACAGAACATATTAACTGGCCTATTTCAATTTTTGCAATATCCCCAAAACAACAATTTGGTGGGTTGTTGTTTTTGTGGTTTTTTTTTTTTTGTGTTTTTTTTTGTGGTTTTTTTTTTTTTTTGTTTTTTTGTTTTTGTGTGTGTTTTGCTGGTTTTGGCTTTTTTAATATTTTCTGCAGGTGTTTCTCCCAGTATAATGTCTCAACTTCAGTATAAACTCTACATTTTACAGGTTACAATTTCCATGATTTTATTCATGAGTTTGAATTGAAGTACATGAGTGACTTTATTGTAGTTTGCAGAATGGCATTAACCATATGTTTAATTAGATTACTGAATCTGGGCTCTCATTTTAACACCACTGAAGAAAATAATATCCACACAGAGTCATGGCTGACCAAATCAATTTGGATAAGCGTTCTCCTTCAAGCCAGTGGTTAGATCAGAGGCACTTCTAAGGTCATCCTCAGCCAACACCCTATAGTTCTGTGAAGTAGTAGGTGGAAGTATCCTCACAGAAGGTTTGATGGAATTTATGATTCCTACAGCTGAACTAGGAAACCAAGATCATTCATGGTCACGAATATTCATTTGGATAAGATGCCATGAATAGGAGGTTAATGAATATTATTTAAATAAACTTAACATATGTACATGGCTACATTAGCAATTGATCCAAGTTCTGGATAATGTGGGGACATGCTAGTGTATGTGACCAAATGAAATTATGTTAGTAGGGCTTACATTAGCTCTCATGTCTGGAGTCTCAATAACTGACTCTGACACACGACCAGCAATTTGTACCAGAAATGTTCTTGCTTAAGTCAGTAGAGTCAGTAATTTTATGAACATTTTACGAACATCTGGATGACTTGAATGAGGCTAGTAAAGGAGATCCTCAGTTGGCATAAACCAGGGCTAGTTAGTGTCCCTGTTTTGTGCAGCTTCAAAACACTGGCACAGTGTGAATCTGCTGTAAAGAGAGATGAACTATAAATGGAGAAAGAAATATAGAACTCAGAATATTTATTCTTACAGCTGCCCAAATACTGCCAATGTTATTTGTGTGATACTATGAATGTTATGGCACCAACTGTGGCGTTGTTCCCAGTTTTAAGCATAGCACTTTGGCAAGGGCATGGACCATTTGAAGAATATCCAGTGTTAAACAGGAATGATGTTAAGACCCTAGAAGCATGACACTAGAATCAGAAAGGTCTAAGAACATATCTTATAAATACAGTGTACAGTTATTGGGATTGGGAAGGAAGGGAGAAAGGGAGGAAGGGAGGAAGGGAGGGAGGGAGGGAGGGAGAGAGGGATAAGGAACATGATAGTGATCTTCAAACACATAACAAGTTGTTGCAGAAGAAGGGAGTAATCTTTCCTTCATGTCCACTGTGGGTAGTACAAAAAGTAATGGCCTTTTTAATAGTGGCAAGGGAAATTTAACTTACACATTAAAAACCTCCAACTTTTAACAGTGAGGATAATTAGGTACTGGAATACATTGCATGGGGAGACTGTGGAAATTGTCATCATTAAAGCCTTTAAAGAGCAAGCTGGACAAGCACTCACATGAAATAACAAAGATCTAGTTGATCTATGTAGGGCAAAGGATGGACAGTATGATTGACTGCAAGCCTTTATAGATCTCTTCTCTACTATTCAGTGATAATTGTTTAGCAGTATGGGGGATAATATATACTTGTAAAACACAAATCGGATAGACGTGACAATTAAAAGTAGCACATATCATTTGGGATAGAAAACCATGGAAATAAATCACATAGTGAGGGAGACCAGTAACATTTGAGTAACAAATTTTACAAATTTAAAGTTAAAAGTTCTTACAATGTGGTGACAGATACATCAGAGGATTATATTTAAAAAAATAAATAGACAATCGCAAGGTTAGAAAAAAACATGTCAATCCCTTATGTAATTTAAAGCATAACTTTAAACATACTTTTACTTGGCAACGATAGGAGGAATCAAGCAGGTTAGAGGATCTGTTTATGCTCATGATTGTAGAGGCAGAAAATGAAAGTCTATTCCTTTCTACAATATTTCATTTGCAGTATTTCAGATTTCCAGAGCTATAACTGAGATCAGTCTTCTTTTCCTGATCCTTTATCCACACCATATTCAAGTTCAATTAAATCTTTTTTGAGAGCTTCGTGAGTACATCAACCCAGGGGCAGGCAATAGCCTTCTAACTCAGTGAGTGAGATGAAAGGGGAGATAGATAAAGATGTACAATTATTACTTTGGTCTTGCCTGAGTAGCTATCTCACGACTCTTGAAGTACAAGCCTGCTGTAATCATTAAAGCATGGTTAATCAAAACAGCTGATTATTGTCTTGGAGATACTGTCCTCTAACAATGCCCTTTGGATCAAAATGTATGCAAATGAAGATTATTTAGTTTAGAACTTTTACTACATGGACCTTTTAAATATGAAAATTTAATTACTAAGTGCAATATTTATCATGAGGAGCTCTGGCTCTCCTCTTTAGCCTATCAAGCAAATAAAAAAATATTCCTTCTGAAATAAATGCTTGTTTAACGCATGCTTCTGTTCAGTATTTCCACAAACCTGTAGGGATAATGCACCATACCAGATATGCACAGATTTATCCCCTTATCTTGGAGAACATTTCATTAACATCCTTCACACTTTGATAAGGGTCCAGCATTTCTCAGCTTCTGTAAAAGAATTTGTACGTCAATCCATAAGAAAGTAAATTGCTGGGAGAAAAAGCATGGTGTAACAAAACTGCTGTCTGACAGCGTGAGAACAACGAAGTGCTTTCATAGTAAATGGTACGTATCTCATGATATGTTCTTGATAGGGGATCATCTGAGCAGGCCTGTATACTGTCATGGGTTCAGCAGTAGTAATCATTTTTTCTCCTTGGTAGCTGGTGCAGCACTGTGTTTTTGACTTTCGGCCTGGGAAACCACGACAATACAGAAGTGTTTCAGACAGGAATATTATCCTGCCCATATGGAAGAGAATTGAGCTGTTGGAATAATTGATCATTTATTGCTTTTGCAGTTCCAATAAATAAATGCAGAAATCCAGAAAATAATTTGGGTGAATCAAACCTTTTTGTGTGTAGAGGAATCTTGGATAAACAGAAAAGCTGAAAAAAAAACCAAACCCAAAGTACAGTATGTTTTTATTTTAAGACAGGACTTTGTGAAATAGAAAGGTCTCTTGACATATGAAACCACTTTAATACTGACAAATCTCCAAGTTTGATTCCTAGAATAATCAAAACCTGGATTTCTTTGACATTTCAGAACTTCTTCTGCTTTTGTTTTTTATTGAAAAATCAATCAGAAATTCTGTTATCACCAGTTTTTCATCAGCCTCAACAGTGTGGTCTCCTCTTTCCTTCTTGATCCTGAGCATGGACTATAAGTAAATAGGAAAGGACAAGAAATGCATTTATTAGCACAGCAAGATATGTTGACAAATGTAATATATTTTATTAGATCAGTTGATGTAATTGGGGGAAAAAACCCAGCAAATACACAAAATATCAGGCATGTAAGCCTTTCTTCAGATCTGGAAAAGAAGTACTATTACTGAGGTTATTACATTATATAGTAATATATATTCCTCTTGCTTAAACTTTTTCCTTGCTTATAATCTTGGATTGTCATAACTACAGTATGACTGCCACTGCAGACATAATATTTTCAGTTGGAAAACACTGGAGTCCTTGGATCCTCTGTTTCAGCAGGATCCTGAAATTCATTAACAGACTTGTGCCAATTTTATATAGTTTGAATTGGGCTGAAGTTAAAAACCAGGGAGTTCCATTCAACCTCCTATACCTGACATCTAGCCATAAACCAGCCAAAGAGCGAAAACCACTGTCACTTTCCCAGGGCATCACTGATGGGCACAATTCACCACTGCTAAACTGGGCTGTCCTTTGAGTGGCATCTAAGGAAAGTGCAAAATGCTATTTGCAGTGGAAGCAGCACCAAAGATGAGTGCTGTGTCTGTATGAAGCACATCACCTACCAATGTTGTCCTTAGGGGTGTGTATTCTTCTGTGGCATTTTTTGAGACGCAGGGGGAACCTCTCCATGGAAATCTCTGCCTACTCTTCACCTTAAGCCTGCTAACAGAACTGCTTCCTCAGTGGAAGTTCATATCACTGCTTTGTTAAGCAAGTAGAAATAATAACTCTGGCCTCTTAACAATGTAGAAGTCTATGGTGTCAAAGCCTCTCTTGATGAGCATTTTAGTCAGATGCTGTCTTGGAAGGAGATCTCTTTCAGTGCTTGTGCTGTGCTTGGACAGAAGCTAGCACAATCATGTGCATAACTGAGCTCCTAGGAGCTGTAAAATGAGACAAAGACAGCTCCTGGGGAAACACAGTGCCGTGGTTTAAGCTTCTATAAACCCATACAGTCGCTCTCTCACTCACTCCCAACTCTTTCTTCCCTCTACTCCTGGAGGGATGGGAAGGAGAATCGAAAGAATGCAACTCCCACAGGTTGAGATAAGAACAGTTTAGTAACGAAGGTATAACACAAATCACTGCTGCTACCACCAATAATGACAAGAGAAATACAAGGGAAAAGAATACAATTGCTCACCACCCAATATCAAGCTCGAGCAAGCAGTGCACCCCCCACAGTGCACCTCCACCACCGTGCACCTCCACCCGTCCGGGTCTCTGCTTCCCGTTTCTCCCTCCTGGGCATGATATGCTGTGGTATGGAATAACCTCTTTGGTTAGTCTGGGTCAGGTGTGCTGCCTCTCCTTCCTCCTGGCTTCCCCACCTCCCTGGCAGAACATGAGCCTCACAAAGTCCTTGGCCAGCCTAAACATCACCAAGCAGTAACTGAAAACACTGGTGTTATCAGCACTGTTCCCAGGCCCAAAATCAAAAACACAGAGCTGCACCAGCTACTATGAAGGAGAAAAATGACTGCTACTGCTGAACCCAGGACACACAGTCATAGCAAAATGACCAAGGGATGGATGAAGGGGAGGTTACAAAGAGTATCTGCAGTCAGGATTTTACTGAGTTTAAAAGTATGATTGTTTATTTGCTAGCGCTCACAGGAGGTGGGTAAGACTCACATAAGTCTAAGCATTAAGAATCTCATCGCACCTGTTGAGCCACCTGGACTGTGTTTTCTGGCCAGGCATTCATAAGAATGATGAGGAAAGGCAGATCTCCATCATTCCTAGGAGTGAGCTTTTTGCCAATCAAATATCTTCCGATTCTTACCCTTCTCCATTTTTATTTTTATTTTTATTTTCTTTTTTTACCTTTAGGATTTTCGGCTCTTCTTGTCAGTATTTTAACTCTCGAATCCTTGAGCTCCTAATTGTCATCGTCGCAACCACTATAATTTTGTCTTTGCTTTTCGTGTGTGACTTCAGCTTATGGACTTTCTCACACCTTAGTGACAATTTTCTCAGTGCAGCTTAGCGAAGGTCACACAGCTGTGCTGAACAGAATTCGGCCTTGGGCTACAGACAGCTGGTCCCCATGGCTGAACTTGCAAGATGACAGTGTATCCACCTTGCGCATCAGCAGAGGAATACATTCCATGGCTCTATGCAGTCTCTGAACTTTGAAATCCGGAAAGTTTTTGTTTGTCTCTTCAGATGCTCTTTGCTTACATGTTGAAGTAGCTAAAAAACCCCCAACTTTTCATAAAAGCTTCTGAACATCATCTTTTTCCCTTATTTCTCAAGTGACTGTAAAAAGAATCTTAAAAGGGGAAAACACAAAAGATAACTGCATAATGACTCATATTCAAGTAGTGATTTTAATCTCTGAAGGCACTGTAAGAAATGTCATAAACACACATATTCATGTTGTGGGTTGTCCTTCAGTTTGTATTACAAATGTCAGACATGCTCCCTGTATTAATATAATTACTACAGCATTTAATTATTTTTCCATACTCAGCCACACCATTTATTAAATCTATAAAAAAATCTAAATTCCATCATAGTAGCTGCGTTATATGAGAGTTCTGAGAGATTTTCCCCTGCAATTTCTGTGCCTTCTTACCAGGAGTAGGAGGATGACCCTTGCACAGAATATTTTTGGTTCATATATTACTGTTTATTTTACTTAAATCAGCCAGTCATATTCTGCCACTTGGGCTGGACAGAGACATCCTGAGCAATCCTATTCTTTTATCATGCAGCGAGTGCTGTCGTCAAGACCAAACTTCGGCATGGCCTCAGGGTTACGAATCAGTGCCTCCTTGAGTGATTCACAGTCTGCAAAAGAAAATGCTATCCTGACTTTTCACAGATGGATCCTTCAGGAGCTACCCTCAGCTCTCTGCAGCTTCTTTTAGCATCTTCCCATTGTAGCTGTTTCCTTGAGGTTTGGCATGAGAGGACAAATCTCCACACAGTGCCCCATAAAGAGGGTAAATGACAATGCTAAACTTTTGGGGAGTGAAAGCATTCTACAGTCCAATTGCTAGAGACCTTTTACACACAATGGCCATTCTCATGAAGTCCCTCTGTATCATTCATATCCCACAACCAAATCTCTGTCACGAGTTGCCAGTTGTTATCTCTGGGTACCAGTGGATGCACCATAAATCTGCTGTATGAACCCCCCAGCTTTCAGATGCATGTGGGTTGAAGGCTTCATTTCTCTGATTCTGTATCAGTTTTGTTATAAAGATTTTACGTATCAGATATATAGATATAAAGCTGATAATTGATATAAAGATCCAGGATGCTTCATAAGGCTGTTTTCACTCCTCTGTCAGGACAATAATAGCAAATTGAGTTACTGAGCTTATTTGTACCCATGCTGATCTAACAAACAGGTCTGATTGCACTGCTGTGCACCATGCTAGAGCTTACAGGCTCAGTACATAAGGATGAAACATACTTCACAGATCCTTGCTGAACCCGTCATCTGTGTTTATGGATAAAACTTTGTAACACAGCTCACCACATGAACAGTTTATTGCTACATGACTAAGGAGACTGAGAAACAGCATGTGAATTATATACCTCACTTTGTAAAAGCCCTTCTTTTTGTTGTCATTGGTCTTTTAGATCTGCCAGGGTTCTTGAGTTTAATGCCGTTGTTATTATTCTGGCCTTTATTTTTTAAAGCTGTAGGGTGGTACACATGTATGATCGATGAACAAGAATCCTAATGTAATAATTGTTCACAAAACAGCAGACAGGAGAATATATTTGGCAAGGACCAAGCCATCTCCCAGATGTGAATGTTTTTCAAATGAAACTTTACGGAGGAATGAAGGAAAACATTCAATTAAAACTGACAGGGAAATTAGGAGAACTGCATAAAGTGTCTTGCTTGGGAAACAAGAAATAAAATAATTCCATTCCCAGGAATGTTCTGAGGAAGCAAGTGACAACCAATAACAGACTGAATACTTGAATATCAGCATGCTTGCTTTCCTTTGAAGAAGTGTTGCTCTTTGTGATCCCTTCATTTCGCAGAATGGGACTTGGTAATTTGTTCAGAGAGCATTTTTGAAGGAGTGTATTCAGCATTTCCAATTACATCTTGAAACTTGGCACACAGAGAGAGATGAGAAAGATCTTAAAAATGAAGAAATGAATAAATACTTCAGGCTGCTTTTTTTTTTTTTTTTTTTTTCCGTCTTATTTGACTTCTGCATAATCTGATCTGCTGGAGGTATTAAGAGTCCTTATTTAGTAGCTATGATTGTCAGATAACAGGTTCTGACACCCCTACCCTCACCCCAAGAATAAGAATCCACTTTTTGGTACATAATATCTAAATGAGCTCTCAGATGCATGTATATCTCAGCTGAACAGGAGTTTTAAGCAAGTGATAAGTGGACAGGAAAGACACTCACTGGTATCATGATCAAGCACCTCATAAAGTAATTAATTAGATAAAGCTATAATGCAGCATATGCAAATACTGATGTTAAATAAGTATTCCCATGCTGTTTGTGCAGACACAACACTGGGCATTGTATCCTGTTATGCTCTCATTCAAGTGCCTTGTGACCTGTATAGTTAATTTCTGGATTTCACTACCTGATGCAATATACTATGAAAAGCCAAATGTATTTGTGAGTTATCTAATCTAGAAGAGGAGGGAAGACATGAGAAAAGTCTTCAAATATGTAAGAAACAGCTGCCAGAAAGGAAAGAATAATTTATTCACTACAGCTCCTGTAGAAAAGACATACTGAGTTTAAATTTCAGCGAGGGAGATTTGGATTAGATATCTGGGAGACAAAACTGTGAAAGAACGGATGCTGACCTACAGCAATTGTTTAGTTTGTGATACTCTGGAGTCTCCATCTGTGTAACCAGTCTTTGCCAGGAATGGTTTAAGACTAGTCCATCCTGCTGTGGGACAAGAGGAGAGATTAGGCAACTCCCAAAGGACTCTGCCAATGTAATTTTCTCCTTTATATTTTCTCTGATACAACATTTTACACTTCCCCTGTAGTCTCTGTCTCCTCATTCCAGTAGGGCATTATCGAAATGATAGAAAATGTGCACTGACAGCAGAAGAATATGTCTTCTCCCCACAGCTCACCTCTGGGTGAATAACACCTTTAGCATTGCGTGTATGAATCTGAGGTGAGCCTCAGTCCCCATGTGTGATATGTAGTTACAGGAAATGCATGGTGACTGTGGTAAAGCAGAAGAGTCTCTGGGTCTCAGCTATCCACAAGTGAACTTCATACCTTCCAGTGGCGTGTCACTCAAATGATAAGCTTTACAAAGTTCTAAAAGAATCTGATTTGTAAGAAGTGCACTGAAAGGTCCTTTTTGAAGCATGCATTAAACAAAGCTCTCAGCAAGAATGTGTATCTGAATGGGTACTGTGAAACCTGCAATCTGAAGAAGCCTCAATAACAAATCAAATCCTTCTTGGCATGGTTGTCTGTACTGGCATGTGTTTATTCTCTCTGGGAGGTCTTCTTTTCAGTACTTTGTGTCTGGAATGTAAAGGTGGAAAAAAATTTATTTTCTGAAATGGAGGAAATTTTGCTGGGAAATTTTCTTTGGCATTTTTCTTTCTTTAAATCTTTAAACAATTATTTATTTTCGTTTCTTGGAGCCCTCTGTTTTCTTGAAAGCCTTATTCTAAAAGAATTGTGACAGCACTTTGTGGAAGTTTGAGTATCCTGCATTTTCCTTTCATCATTGTTGCCAGGGCTTCCTACCTGTATCATTTCTTCTATGGTGTTTGTTATGCCAGAATTCTTATGGTACATATGGCAAGCAAGCAACAGAGAAGATGATGGCAAATCATGGGAAATATAAACCCACAAAGAAGACTGGGAGGATGAGAGCTCAAAGCAACTAAACATTGCTGCATATTGATTGCTGTAGGGTGAAGGAGATGTCACTGGCGTTATGTATCTGGAAGTGTTGGATCTATATCAGTGCAGCACTCTGCCTGAACAACTTAGGACCTGGACAATACATCTTCCTGGTGCATGAAGACCAACTTAGCTCATACTGAAGGAATTTTTCTGTGCAGTTTAAACAGCAAACTGGCTTGGTGTTTGCCTTGGGGTACTGTCAGTGCTGTCCAGCCTGCAAGGCGGACCTTGCCTATATTTTCTCATGGTCATAGCAGATAATAGAGAAAACCCTCAAGTTTTCAAATAACACTTTGGGAATAAAATTTTGGAAGTTAAGATTTTTTTATATTTTTTTTTTTTTTTCAAATAGAGAATGTTGACAAAAATTACTCCCAAAATATTTTCTCATGAACATGGGTACGGTTTTGCAAAACTTTCTTATTGACTGGCTTCATATCCTGACAAGAGCTACAAAGAAACCATTGCTGTAATACCATGCCAGCAACAGCTGTGCTCAGAGCTATTTTATATAGGTCTCACAGACAGTGCAATAACTTTGTAATCAAAAAAGCGTTTACACTGGGCTGTGTATTTCCTGCGGTAAGTTCTTCGGTCCCTGATAATTGAGTCAGACATGTAGATTTCAGTAAGAAAGTCACTACTTATCCAGTGCTATTTCCAAAAATAGTAGTAATGATTGCATGTACAATAGTTTTCACCAGGGATTCTCTGTCATTTTAGGTTTTGCATGCTCCTGAAATGTGAATATTAAATAGCAATAAACATGCCCCTGTTGAGAACTTGTACCTTCTATATAAATATTGCTGTATAAACCTCATGTCAGCAGTTTCCTTTTTCTTCTCTCTTAGATTAAAAGTGCTATGAAATCACCAGGCCGGATAGTCTCCTGTGCAAAAGCTATATTGGTTACTGACTTTGTGATTGAGTGTGGTTTTTCAGGGGGTAATAAGGCTGAACCTCCCTATGTATCACTTATGTACATCTACACTCTTGAAAACTATCTTTTGTTCTGCCATATTTCATTTACTCCAGTGTCGTTCTGGGTGACACTAACAATGTTGAAAGTGAGGAGGATGCTGTTAATAAATGCGGGCCAGGGGCCTGGTATGTATATGACCTTTACCTTTCAAATGACCTGTGTAAATTCAGTCCAGTGAATACACCTAGACAGATTGCTGTGTTTCGAGAGCTATGAAATTAGGTTAGGAAATTCTGGAACAAGAGGAATTGATGGGATTGCCTGTCTCAAACTGGCCATTGTGGTTTGTCTGATGTGATACCCAGATCCATTACACCTAAACATGGATGAATGACAATGTAGCTGTCTGCTGAACGTTGTTAAAAATTTTAGGTGTGTATCATTCCCTAGGTGTCCTGAGCTTTATCTTACTGTGGTTACCCAGATTTTCATTAAAACAGAATGTAGATAGATAAAAACTTAGGAAGATCTCTGTTCTATTGGAGTTGCAGATACATGCCATGCGTGATTACTGACAGCCTCTAAAACTGCACTGTGGGATTGTGTGACTTTCAGCTGAATCCCATCTGAAACAGCTTCCAACACGTCAAGACACCACAGAGAAACATATTTGATCTTGAAAATGCTTTGAAAGGTGCATACACGTTTACCCTGCTGAAACATGGCTGAAAAGGAAGCCATAGAACCAATCCTCTTTATGCTCATAGACATCCATACAAAAGACATTGGTGCATTTCACAGATGTTGTTCAAAACTGTTCTCTCAAGATGACTTCTGTTTTCCTAAAGTTTGATCTGGACTCTAGTAAATATATTAGAAATAAAAGTAATTTTATTATAAAATATCTTTTCAGTTGTTACATTTCAGAAGCAATATTGATTAGATGCCTTGAATAACTATAAGAAAATAAGAACAGAGAATGACTGTTCTCAGACCAAGAGTACTGCTACCCTAATAAAATGACCTACACATAGTCAATTGTGGACGTTAAAGGGAAAACCAGTACAGGCTGGGCAGAGCAGTATGATTATTTCGCTGGTTATGTAGCCTCTGTGTTTTATCCTGCTCCCCATCTTCTGGTGATCAGTAGCTTAGAGATTTTCTGGTATAAATATCACATTCAGTGCCTGATAGCTGCTCATAGACCTGACTTCATGGTTAGTAACTTATTTAAAGTAATAAATAAGAAGAAAAAAAATAAATCCATGAATATATGTTTGAATATGGAATATGATCAGGTATTCTGATAAGATAGGTTGATGATATATTTTTTCATGTTCATGTTTAAATAGTGCCACATTTACTTTCTGGGGACACATGGGCAGCAGAGCATAGCTGGATAAAAATATTCATGAATAACAAATATTAAGCTCAAATGTTTGAATACTCCCTGAAGACAAGTTTTAGGTTGTCTATTCCATTTTGTCATTTGCAGTTCCTTTTCTAGCTGTATACTGTATAAATCAGCAAAAAATGGAACGAATAAGCAGTAAGAAAATTGAATAGGTCTATACCAAATTTCATAATGCAAAATTCGTAATTCACTAAATGAACAAAATCCAAGAATAATGTCTGGAGTGAAAATATGCAGAAAACAAGAAACTTGTTTGCAGTTTATAGATAAGAAAACAAAGATGGTCATTTGGTTGTGATCAAATGTAAGCTTCCATTTTATTATTTTCTTAAAAAAGGAAAAAATTGACTCTTACTACTTCATGCACTGTAAGTGTTGCCTTGTCAAAATCACTCTTACTAATGTGAAAACCTCCACCTTTCCCAAAGCGCATTTAGCTCTAACCAGTTCAACAGGTAAATTCTTACCTGTTAGTCTGCACACACTACTTTAGCTGTTCAAATTCGTATGTACACATTATAACTGACTGCTTTTTTCTTTTGTATTCTGCTTTGCAAAGGTGTTTTTTAGATTTCCCGAGACAGAAGACTGGTGCAAATGGTAACTATCACCAACCAGAAAACACATCATGCAATTGGATGAATGAAACTCAATAAGGATCTTGATTTAGGAAGTTGATGGAAATGATTGATCCATAGGCAGAGATCAATGCAGAAACAGTTAAGAAGTCTGATTTAACTTTTAAAGCTTCCATATCCTTCTAAATCTGAGATGTGCCCTCTCAAGACAGTCTCCGAAAAGCCTCACATGACGTTAGTCTCATGAGAGTTCTAAGTTGTTCTTGGTATGCTAGTAAATTTCTTTTTTCCAATTAATGTTTGATTAATTAGCTACCAGGATGGGAAGTATGAACAATACATGAGAATGTAAGTAGTAGTAGATTTAACATTACCTGTCTACCCCATCTGTTTTATAATGTTACATTTTTACATTTTAGTGTTACATTCTCATTGCCAAAAATCTATGTTCTTTTAGAGGATAAGCCCACTCCTCTCCATTTAAACATCTGATTCACACAGGCACTCAGCTGTCAGTTATGCTACTGTCTTTCTTCAAACACAGACTCATAGGTGAAGAGCAAAACCAAGACCTGCAATAATTGGTATTTTCTCATCCCTCCTCTACTAATAAGCTGATCCTCCCAGAGATTTTCAGTTAAGAGGAAAGAAACAGAAAAATAATGAATGAGATTCTACTACATTAGTTTCAATAAAACAAGTTCTAAAGTGCAGCAGGGAGATGTTAAATACACAGTGTTTTCCCCATGAGTTTAAATGATGAAGTGTGTTTTCTTTTAGTATGACAACAGGAAAAGGTAAGTTAACAGCACTGATCATTTAAAATATGGCTTAGGATAAAAGGATACAACAAAATGTTTTAAAGAATAAATGATAACAGTGCCAAATTATTAAAGCCATGCAGAAAAAATAATTAAAGGCAATAACAGTGAAAATATCATTTAAGGACATCAGGAGAAATATTATTTTATTTATTTAAACAAATTGAACTATAGAAACAGGTTTTCAATTCAAGAAATATCATAAACTTTATAATCTTAATTTCATCCAAGCTACTATATTCTGCCACGGGAATGAAATATTAACAATAGAATCGACATTCTAGTTAGTCTCCATTCAACCTCAAAGTTTAATAGAAATAACCTGTCGTATTTGACTGAGTGTGATATCACAAGAGAAGCCTTGAATCTAAACTGGCTGGATAAGGAAAATTGCATGGTTTGTGAAGGCAGGTTTGAATAAAATGGAAATTTTGCTTCTATCCCATTTAGCTGTCAAAGGGCCACTTCTAATACTTTCCTAAAGCTATTTGCCTACAGAGCAAAGATAAAGACTTGGAAAAAAATAACAATATCATCCCAAAGGAAATAACCAAAAAATAAAAACAGCTAGAAAAATTATTCTGATTTTCCAATTTCCTTTATTTTGAGTTTAATTTGTGTGTGTGATATTTCTTGATGGAGCTTCTAAATGTTAAAGAATAAAATGTTGAAGATTTATTCCAATTGATTATTAGATTGCAGCAAGGTTATTAAACACATTCATTTCAGTTAAGATTTTAAACTGAGAAACAGCAGAGAAACAAAAAAGCCGAAGTGACATGTAAATTAATGATAAGATAAGCAAATTAAAAAAATCTACTTTAGAACTTGCAGGGAAGCTTACATCAAAATAGATTAAAAAAATATAATCAGAAGCTCTAGGCAAAGCTGCAATGGAGTTTGGAATTTTTACAAGATGAGGGAAAAGTTAATGTCTCCTTCCAAGCAAAAATGCAGCTTCCAGCACTGACACTTGCAGAACATAATCATATATTCTGCCCTGCTTTGCGCTGCCTGGTCACTCACAATCAATTTGTTGACCTGTAAAATGAATGCATACTTGTGATAGATATGAAAAGGTGATCAGTAGTTACATCATTAAAAAAGAATGATTTCACATTAAAGCCATAGGTAACATTAGCTTAGTGTCTAGAACTGGGGAACCCTTTTTGGTTTGGTTTTTTTTTTCTGCAGTCCTACATAGGATGCAATCTGTTTTCTGTCTGCACTTCATCTAATTGAACTATGGAAAGAATAAGCATCCAATAGGTGCTTCTAAAGATTTTAAGCCCAGAGTACACTACACTCCTGATCTGACCTCTTATGTAATATGGGACAGTGTGTTCACATAGAGGTTTTTGAATGAGAAGAAACTATTGCTCCTCATTATAATGCTGCCTTTTAGCTCATCATGATCCTATACTGTGCACTAGAGACTATAACTCACAGACATACAGATACAAAAATGTCTGAAATGGATCACAATACTTATACTTGTGAGAACTGAAAATGTTTGTCATTCAAAATATGAGGACTTTCTGAATGTCAGATGTTCATTTAGCTTGTTGCTCCATTAAGCATGCTCCCTGAAGAGATTTGCTGTTTCTTACATCTTGTTGGAAAGTGGACATCAGAAGAGATGGTAGTGCCAACATCTTTCTATCCCTGTTGTGTTACCTCAGGATCACAGAACACTTGGGTAAGCTCAGAGAAATAATTTTTCAGGATTTGCCTGTTTGTTTAGCATGGGCTTTAAGGGCTTTGGAGGAAGCCCTGTTCTGGAGGCATCGCTTCTGATTAATGCCTTTCCTTCACAGGCAGCAAGATTCAGTCAATGTTATGGTATATATGTGCTGCCTGGTGCAAGTTCTCATGAGGGAGTCTCATGATGAGGGCTCACACTTAGAGCAAGCTCCTGACCTATCCTTTGCTAGGGACGTGTTTCAGCTTCCCTTTCTTGCAATGGTGGGAGAAGGTACCTACTGAAGGAATTGCCGAATAGTTTGGGCAGACTAATAAACCTGTGCACTAACCGCTTATTAGTCTGGCCTATACACTCCTTACAGGCTCTTGGAAATGGCAGGATTACAATAGGTTTTCTACTATTATAGGGCGGCAACATCTCCTCTTCTTAGTGAATATGACAATTCATAGTAACATGAGAAGTCAATGTGATGGGATTTCATCTAACAGCTTAGTATAGATATAGCTTGTGTACAAATTGTAAAAAAAAATACACTAAACTGAAACAGAATATTTCACTGAGAGAGAGCGCCTGATTTATTTGCATGGATTATTGCTTCTTTCATCAGGTAAAGACAAGAAGGTCCAAGTGAATTAATTCATCCGGTTTGCTTAGCTACAACATGCAACACTACAATGCACTAGCAACCCAGAGATGAAGAACTGTTATCATCAGAAACTAGAAACAGCAGGAAATAGTGGGGCACATTATTATAAGCGATATTAAAGAATTCAAAAGTGCTTTAACCCTTTTTCAACAAAATTCTTAATTGTGTGTATTACTATGTGTGACTAGTCCTGTTGACATCACTGAAGTCAGTTCTGCTCTCTTTCACTGTTCTGCTGAATAGGATTCCGAAAGGACAGTGTGCAACAAAGCCTGTCTCATGATATTTTGGAAGGAATATAACAGTGCCTTTAAACCTTACAATAATTAGCATTAACAATAGTTTTCTCTTTCCATAGAAAGATTGTTTCTAATCCAGCAGGCAATTAAAAACATCATTATTTTGCTGTCACCTTTATACCAGGTCCTTTTCCTTCTGTTGACAACTGAGATAACAGACAAGGAGACTATCCACCTGATGTATAGTTTTACTTTCCTTTAGAATGATCCATGACAACTTCCATTTGTGAGAGGCAGGCTGGGTTAAAGCAGCCTTTGCTTCTGAAATTCAGCTAGAGAATAGGCATGCTTCTATTTCCTTGATCTGCATTATTTTAGAGAACAGTGGTGAGACTTAGGAGAAAACAAAACCTCAGTTCACCTCCCAGACTGTTAAGGACACACAAGCAGAATTCATACAGGAGAGAAACTGCTGAGACGCAGCAGGCTGAGGAGAAAACAAAAAAACAAAAACCTTAAGTCAAAGAAGGAGCAGCCTCAGCAGGGCACTAAGAAGGGAGGTTTTGCTTGCTTGCTTGCTTGCTTGTAGTAGTTGTCTTACAGACAGTTCTCACTGTCCCAGTTAAATTGCAGACAGTTACTTCACTAACAAAAGAGAGGAGGCAGTTGCTGTGGAAGGAGAGAGACAGAATTTTAAGCTTGAAAGTGGCAATGTGCTCATTCAGACGTCACTTGTGTGTGTGGTGGGCAGCAAACACAGGAAAGTGTTCACAGGGGATTTACATTCTTTCAAGAAGGGTGATTCAATAGTGATGCTTCTGAAAACTTAAAGGATGTGGGAGAAAATATCACTAGAAGGGGCTGTTGAAGAGGTTGCAGTCTTATGGTATCCTAATAATACTTTATCAAAATTTACACTTCATTATCGCTGGTTGAGGTCAGTACATTCCTCCTTTGAGTTGGGAAGGACTTCTTGGACTCCACAATGTGGAATAATGCTTACTAGAGCTAAGGGGCCACAAGCATAAATAAAGCTATCCTTTTGCTTCACAGTATACTGTGCTGGGCCTTGGCCTCTGCTGACTTGGGTCCTAGGATGAGTTAATTTCTCATGGGGAGCTGCTAACAGCAAATGTCTAGTGTAAATTGTTCTAGAATTTCACAACATTCCTTATATTTTAATCTGTTTCAGATATAAGGACCAAGATTGAGGTTTGATTTTATTCTTCTGCTTAGAGTTTTGATTCATGGCCTAAATTCCTTCCAAGCGCCCCTGTAGTGGAAGAGTATAGCCCCTAACACCTGGAGAGTCAGTGAGAAGAAACCAAAGGCCAATTTTCCATCTACAATCAGTATTTCTTTCTAGAGATTACTGTCTTTTCCTAATAGTTTATAGATCTACACTGATTTTATTTTCATTCAGTACCTGCTCTACTGAGTATACTGGTTTTTTACTTACTGACAGAGGAGATGACAGAAGTTTTTGTACTAGTGACTGCATATCAGTTATGCTATGAAAAGGATTCTCACAAAAGATTTACCAATTTTCATTAAAGTTCATCTACAGAGTTTGTGGGTGATTTCATAAAGGGCTGCATGGAGGCATCCCAGGTGTGGAATGTGATGGTGAAATTTATTAGCTTGGAGTCTTAAATAACTTTCAAAAGCACAAGTTAACTAAACTGTACTTCTTAAATAGCCACAAAGCACTTTTGAGAATGGGTTCCTAATTTTTGCGAAGTTTGAGTTTAGAAGACTTGAAGTGGATGTTTAAGCCTGTCTTGCCTACTTGCTCATCAGACTGCCTGAATATCTAAGCTATCATGCATGCTGTGAGCAAGCTCTTCACATCTCTTCTCTTGCGTATGTTTCACTTTACCTCAGTAATTAAACATTCATTGGACAAGAAAGAGGTTAGGGAAGTCAAGCATCAGAGAGGAAAGCCAGGTTACTGCTCCAGTGGCTATTCAATTAGTTAAGCAAAGTTGGACAGTTTCAGAGGACACAGCTGAGGAGATCTAATAAGCTTGTTGACTCAGATACTCTGCTGGAGAGACAAAATTTGTGTTGGAGTCTCTTGTCCATATTAAGTAGCCTGAGCACAGAGTGGGTCTATTGCAAATTAATATCCTAAACACCACTATTTACAGAGACATAACTTGTGAGAAGGGTTTCACTGGTATTGTGAAATCAAATCTACATGGAGAGTTGGTTGGGAAGTGAAAGATATGGCAAATACAGTCGCCAATAACTACATCCTGCATTCTCTTGGTACGCTAAGATGAGATCCTCATGTGGATGAAAATGGAACCTATCAGCAGCATTTCTCTTCAAATGCTAATTTGTAAATCTTACTGAAATTCAATAGAGATGTTTTTGGCATGTGTTGATGAAATGCCTTGAGAAGACTGTATAGGAGTAATCTGATCAGGATTGTATTAGAAAGGGAAGAAAAGGGTATCTCATTGCTCTTTATAGCACATAATACTTGTTTTTTATGGATTTAAAACCTCTTAATGGCTTTTTCCTCTAAGAGACTCATCACCTGTTCAATCATTCACACTCTGGTTAACAGTGCTGCAGTATCATCTAAATGCTGTGAAAATTGCTCTACTTTAGTAAAGTCCCTCACACTTTGATTTATCCTTGCAAGTCTCTTCTCACAGATATTTTTCCAGCCTATCAAGGAGGTGTTCAGAGAGGTTCCCAGAGTTGTTTCTAAGCACTAAATCATCAACGCTAGATATTCTGACGAAACAGGCAAAAAAATCTGTCATATTTGTGCGTGTTCATGAAAGTGAATGATATATAGACTTGAGGAATGAGATTTTCTGCTGATGCAAAGATGAGGCATGGGACTATAAGAAAAAATAGGCCTGTTGTTACTGTAGAGGCAGTAACCTGATGAAAGCTTAGTCATATTTTACTCGCTGCAAGAGACAAAGTAGTTTAAAGTAGGAAGTGACCCAGTACTGCAGAAATGTCTTAGACTCCCATCAGCCAAAACATTGTATTTCTTTAGCAATCAGGAGCTTTATTATGAGAATTTTTCTGATTTCTCTGCTCTTAAATATGTGCCAGACTCAGGAGGATGCTAGAAAGTGAATGACCAAAATGATGGGCGTATAAAGCGGTGAAGGAAGGATGAGCAATAGTAATGGTTTTGTGAGCTTTTCCCTTCTAGATCATTGATTCTGTTGTAACTTGGAAGAGACAAAAATTTGTTACTGACCATTTAGTTACCTTGGAGAGATGTCTTGGGCATTTTCAGTCTATTTCCTATCAATTAGAAAAGACATGCCCCTTTGTCAAAATCAGCATTGCAGCTTGCACCACCCACAGAAACTGACGCATCAGAATCGAATTCCAATCCTTGGAGATGAGGCTTTTACAAGACTGGGAAAACAGCATTCAAAAAGCCTTGGGGCATCTATCCTGTTAAAATGGGAAATCTAATTGTGTGCTTTACCTAGGAACTGTTGTAAGAAAAATAAAAATCAGATGTATCTTTAAAAAATGGTATAAACCATATGGTTACATGCATTAAAATTACCATGACGAGCCCCAAGGAGTGGTTTGAATTATTCAGTTATTTTCTTCACACATTTCCATTTATTAATGTGCTTGCTTAAGAATAATATTTCTTTTTTTTTTTTTTTTTTTAATGTAATTACTGAGGATGAAAGGTGGTTGACACAGAGGAGTACAGTCTGTGACAGAGAAACTTCTTTATATATAATGCAGAGGGTGAGTCCTTGAGGTAAAGACCAAGCTGTAGTGATGAGTATGAACACTTATACTGTGTGGCTGAAATGGGATAATTTCAGTGATACTTCTATTAGCCATCTCAGAGCACTAGACAAATAAGAAAGCAGTTTTTGACTGAAGTAACTCTGGACAAGCAGCTTTCATTCCAGGAGGTTTGCATCTCCACTTCAACCATCATGCATTAATGCATAAATATGTATAACCTGTGAGACTGGTGTTGGATATGTCTGATTCCATTGCATCCCCCTGTTTGACAGCACAGACCTGTGCCCTCTGCCCTCTCCTGCATCCAGCCACTGTGAGCTGCTGACAGCTCCTGGGACGCTGCTTGGGCTCTGCGGGCAGCTGGGGAGTCAACCGAGACAGTGAGAGCCTGAGTGATGCACTGGAACAAAGCAATGGCCACATATTGAGAAAACAGTATCACAGATTGCTGAGCTTTTCACATTTCCCAAAAGGACACTAAACATTTTAATGGTCATGTCCCCAACACTGTTGCTTCTGTCTGCTGATTTGTTCAAGCCTCTCTATCCTTGGAAATCCATCTGCTTTTTAAATTCTTTTTTTTTTTTTTCACTACCTCAGTGGTCACTGAAATGACTTATCTCCTCTATTTGTTGCTCTTTGTGAAATGGCCATTTGTTTGCTTTCCCCTCATGTTTCATGTTTTTTAGATTCAGGTATATACTTTGTTCTCAATCTTTCTTAAAATAAAGCATATCCCTATAGATTCACAAGATCAAAATCATCAGAATCAAAACTATAGAATCATAGAATCATAGAATAGTTAGGGATGGAAAGGACCTTAAGATCATCTAGTTCCAACCCCCCTGCCATGGGCAGGGACACCTCCCACTAAACCATGCCATCCAAGGCTACGTCCAACCCCGCCTTGAACACCACCAGGGATGAAGCATGCACAGCTTCCCTAGGCAACCCATTCCAGGGCCTCACCACCCTTCATTAGTATTGCTATTATTATTGTTTTGGATCACCTAATTTTTAGCAATTTGGATAAGAAATGAGAACAAGACTCATGCTTTTTCAGTTCCCTTTGTTTTGTTTGAAGGAAAAATTTATATCTGATATTTAATATTTCTCTATATAGCAGACACAACTGTATTTTATTTTTCTTCTCTCTTTTTTTCCCCTAGGTTAAAACTTAGCAAAGTCAGCATCTGTGAACTGTATTTCAGTCTTTGAAGGGCCTTCAGGATTAGGCACTCTAAGGGAAAAAGAAGAAACCCTGCAGTTCAGGCCTCTTATAAAATTCCTTCATCTCCACATGATGCTCCCTTCCTGACTCAGATAAAGGGAGCTGTTTATCACTGTTCCTGGCTAATGGGAATACAGCTGGATTTTAAAAGGACTTCAAGGCCCACATTTATCCCTTACAATTTTAGGAAGCTGACTGCAACAACTGTTTCTGGGTTGAAATGCACCTGGATTCCTTTTGTAGTCCTCAGGAGGAGAGGGGTCAGCTGGGGGGACCCTGGTCAGCATGGGGCTGAGCGTCTTGTCAGCCATACTCTGATAAAATCAGAGGTAGCGCATGGTTCATTTGAGATGAGGTGTTTGAGAGAAAACATGGTACACTATAAAGTTAAGCAGCTTTGCTATACTGTGGAAGAGTCATGATTAAGTACTGTCTTCATTTGATTTTGAGCTGATTCTAGAGATATTTTCTTTATCCCAGAAAGTGTCTTAATTAGAAATTTTACAGAGTGTCTCCCTTGTCAGGCCTATGCCACCATCTACAAAAAGGGGACAAATTTTTAGCTGGATGCTCAACGGAGCCTTGCTCCAGGCCTGGTTGAAGTTCTTCCTCTGAACCTGAGAATATCCTCCTACTAAAGAAAATGCTGTGGTGGGGTACTCTGCTGCCAGCCTTGCAGGTGGACAAAAGCCAGAATTTTCTGCCCATGCAAAACAGGAAAGATCCTATTCTAAACCTTAGCTAAATTTTGATTTTACTTTTGAATTTGTATTGTTAAAAAGCAAAGCACATTTTCCAGCCAGCACCATGATTACTTTGTGAGTTTTCTTTCCTAGCACTTTTTGTTTAGGTATGTGGTCTTCAGCTGTATTATGAAAACTCAGTTTCATAAGAAAGATATAGGAAAGGATGAACCTGCTGCTGAGAAGAAGGGAGGACCCTAGGGATTTAGCTTCAGGCACAATGAGAAATAGATACTGAAAAAACTGTGAAATGCACCCAATTAATTGGTCTATAAGAAATCCTGTTCTCTTGCTTTTTAAAGGAGAAGCAATTGCATCTGTGGCAAGAGATCTATTTCCTCTTAATGCAGGTGTGGCTTTTAAATTGTCCTCCCATGATTTGCATCCTTTCATTTAGTCTTTTGGTTAACATTGCTGGAGAAGATTGCATATCTTGTAAGCTAAAAAACCAGGTCTTTCTAAATGCCATTTACAGGAAGGAGAAAAAAAAAGAAAGAAAAGAAAAACCAAATACATTGCTATCCCAGCTATTTTAGCTTCATGCTGGCCTCACTGTCCAAGGAGGAAGTAGAGAGTATTTGAGTGAAATAACAATGGGAAGGAGTTTTGTTCCATGCAAGATAAGGGTATAGAGATTTGGAAAAGTTAAGGCTGAAGTATAGGGAAGAAAAATAAAGAAGCTCCAAAGTAGGACAGAAGGTGATAAACCGACATTTAGAAGTGGTGGTTGATGTGAAAATGACTTGTTATATGATAAAACTTTCAAAAATTTTCAAATCCTTCTATGAAACATTATCAAAAGGCCTTGAAGCTTAAGAGAAAGGAGAAGGAATAGATCCTAAAAGCACTAAAATTTATTTTTTAGGATCTCAAAGAATAGAAAATAAATCTTATCTTTTCAAAGAGAATAATTCTGGAATCTCATTCTCAGAGCAAATAGATTTTAAAATGAAAACTACATTCGTAGACTTATAGCTATTATCCTGTATATGTAAAGATAAGTCTCAACTGAGCCCCTATTGCATCTTTAACTCCCCAAAGCTTTTGTGCCTTGTTAATTACCACGGCATCTTTTTATACATTTGGAATACAGTACTTAATGAGAAGATCATATGGGCAGCTGCCTTTTATTTAAAGCACATGGTCGCAAATCAGATCTTATGTTGCTGTATGAAAGCACTCTACTATAAGCAAGGTTATACTAAACTAGTTTTCTTTTGGGAAGAAGATGGAGTGGGAGGGAGGGGTTCTGTAACCATTTTAAATGGAATTTCAGGTGATGTTGCTAACAATTTTTGTTATTGTTTTCAGAATATGCGCATGTTTTCCCAAGGCCGAAGATCCTGGAGTCAGGTGAGAATATATACTTTTCAATTTCTAAGTATAGACTGTAGACCTTGCTAGGCTTGAATTGGCAGGTGCAGTTCCTGCTTGCTGTGAAAGATCTGTCTTGTTTTTATTACACTTCCTAAGTGAAAGTGCAGTCTTAACTGGTTTATAGAAGTTTGACAAAATACATTGGACTGTTTTGGCTATAAACAGCATTTGTTGGAGGGTTGTAATCAGGCTGTTCATCAGCAATAGGTTAGCCTATATGAGCTGCTGAACCACATACTAATTGTTCAGCATCCCTCACTGATCAATGACTTAGGGAAAAGCGTGATTGTTCTAATGTTTTTAGTTTTTATAATAAATGATGTCTGTTCTTTCAATAATTTTTAAAAGTTGACATTTAGAAATCAAAACTGTGAGAGGATTGGATCAACAAAGAAGAGTAAAATAGGTGAGTGAAAATAAGTTGGCAGATGATTAACCCTCACCTTTCAGGAAATCTGTGATCTATCTGGAATGGAAGGTTACAGGCTCTTTAGCAAAGACAGGCCTTGGCAGGCAGGGAGGGGGCATTGCTGTTTATGTTAGGAATAGGTTGGAGAGTATGGAACTCTGAGGACAGGTGACAAGACAATAGAGAGTCTGTGGGCCAAGGTTAAAGGGAAAACAGCTATGAGGAACATTACTGTGGGGATCTGTTACAGACCACCTGATCAAGAGGAATCTGTGGATGAAGCACTCAACAAACAGATAGGAACAGCCTCACACTCACAGGCCCTTGTTCTCGTGGGAGACTTCAACCACCCTGATATCTGTTGGAGGGATGGTACGGCCCAGCACAAGCAATCCAGAAGGTTCCTCTGTTGTGTGGAAGACAACTTCATTCTGCAACTAATAGAGGAGCCGACAAGGAGAGGTGCCATGCTTGACCTCGTCCTCACCAACAGGGAAGGGCTGGTTGGAAATGTGACTCGCCAGGGCAGCCTTGATTGCAGTGATCATGAGATGGTTGAGTTTGAGATCCTCAGGACAGTGAGAAGAGCATGCAGCAAGCTCACTGCCCTGGACTTCAAGAGAGCAGACTTCGGCCTGTTCAGGAACCTGCTTAGTAAGGTTCCATGGGATATAGCCCTAGAGGGCAGGGGGACCCAAGACTTTTGGCTGATATTCAAGAATCACCTGATGCAGGCTCAGAAGCGATACATCCCTGCCAGAAGGAAGTTTAGCAGGAGGGCCAGGAGACCTCCTTGGATGGATAAGGAGCTGCTGAGGAAACTTGGAGGGAAAAAAGAGGCTTATAAAAGGTGGAAGCAAGGACAGGCAGACTGGGAAGAATACAGGGATGCTGTCCAGGAAGCTAGGGACCAGGTTAGGAAAGCTAAGGCCCACGTAGAATTAAACTTGGCTAGGGATGTTAAGGATAACAGGAAGAGATTCTATAGGTACATTGCAAATAAAAGGCAGACCAGGGACAACGTGGGCCCTCTCCAGAAGTTATCGGGAGAATTGGCTACCGTGGATCTGGAGAAGGCTGAGGTTCTTAATGACTTCTTTGCCTCAGTCGTCACCGGCAACTGCTCTGACCACACCACCCAAGTCTTGGAAGGCAGATGCAGGGACTGTGAGAATGAAGACCTTAGGCCCACTGTAGGAGAGGATCTGGTTCAGACCATCTCAAGAACCTGAACATACACAAGTCCATGGGACCTGATGAAATCCATCCACGGGTCCTGAAGGAGCTGGCAAATGAAGTTGCTAAGCCACTGTCCATCATATTTGAAAAATCATGGCAGTCAGGTGAAGTTCCTGATGACTGGAGAAAGGGAAATATAACCCCCATTTTTAAGAAGGGGAAAATGGATGACCTGGGGCACTACAGACCAGACAGTCTCACTTCTGTGCCTGGCAAAATCTTGGAGCAGATTCTCCTGGAAGGCATGCTAAGGTACATGAAAACCAACAAGGTGGTTGGTGACAGCCAGCATGGCTTCACTAAGGGGAAATCCTGCCTGACCAATTTGGTGGCCTTCTATGAAGGGGCTACAGAACTGATGGACAGGGGCAGAGCGGTTGATGTCATCTACCTGGACTTGTGTAAAGCCTTTGACACTGTCTCACATGACATCCTTCTCTCTAAGTTGGAGAGACATCAATTTGATAGGTGGACCACTCGGTGCATAAAGAACTGGCTGGATGGCCGCACGCAAAGAGTAGTGCTCAATGGCTTAATGTCCAGCTGGAGACCAGTAACGAGTGGTGTCCCCCAGGGATCGGTGTTGGGACCGGTCTTGTTCAACATCTTTGTGGGTGACATGGACAGTGGGATTGAGTGCGCCCTCAGCAAGTTTGCCGATGACACCAAGCTGTGTGGTTCGGTTGATAAGTTGGAGGGAAGGAATGCCATCCAGAGGGACCTTGACACGCTTGTGAGGTGGGCTGATGCCAACCTGATGAAGTTTAACCATGACAAGTGGAAGGTCTTATACGTGAGTCAGAGCAATCCCAGACACAGCTACAGGTTGGGCAGAGAAGAGATTCAGAGCAGCCCTGTGGAGAAGGATTTGGGAGTGTTGGTCAATGAGAAAATGAACAGGAGCCGGCCGTGTGAGCTCACAGCCCAGGCAGCCAAGCGTATCCTGGGCTGCATCAAAAGGAGCGTGACCAGCAGGTCGAGGGAGGTGCTCCTGCCCCTTTACTCTGCTCTCTTGAGACCTCATGTCATGGTTTAAGCCTCTATAACTCACGCAGTTGCTCTCTCACTCACTCCCCCCTCTTTCTTCCTCCAGTCCCAGGGGGATGGGGAGGAGAATCAAAAGAATGAAACTCCCACAGGTTGAGATAAGAACAGTCCAGTAACTAAGGTATAACACAAAACCACTACTGCTACCACCAATAATAATAATGACAAGAGAAATACAAGGGAAAAGAATACAATTGCTCACCACCAATCCCCAGCCCGACCAAGCAGTGCACCCCCCACCACTCCGGGTCTCTGCCCTCCATTTTCACATCCTGGACATGACATGCTGTGGTATGGAATAACCTCTTTGGTCAGTTTGGGTCAGGTGTCCTGTCTCTCCTTCCTCCCAGCTTCCCCTCCTCCCTGGCAGAGCATGAGACTCAGAAAGTCCTTGGTCAGACCAAAACATTACCAAGCAGTAACTGAAAACACTGGTGTTATCAGCGGTGTTTTCAGGATGAAAGTCAAAAACACAGCACTGTACCAGCTACTACGAAGGAGAAAAATGACTGCTACTGATGAACCCAGGACACCTCACTTGGTGTATTGTGCAGTTCTGGTGTCCTCAACATAAAAAGGACATGGAACTGTTGGAACAAGTCCAGAGGAGGGCCATGAGGATGATCAGGGGACTGGAGCACCTCCTGTATGAAGACAGGCTGAGAAAGTTGGGACTGTTCAGCCTGGAGAAGAGAAGGCTGCGTGGAGACCTCCTAGCAGCCTTCCAGTATCTGAAGAGGGGCTATAGGGATGCTGAGTATGGACTCTTCATTAGGGACTGTAGTGGCAGGTCAAGAGGTAACATGTTAAATCTTAAACAGGGGAAGTTTAGATTGGATATAAGGAGGAAGTTCTTTACTGTAAGAGTGGTGAGGCACTGGAATGGATTGCCCAGGGAAGTTGTGAATGCTCCATCGCTGGTGGTGTTCAAGGCCGGGTTAGACAGAGCCTTGGGTGACATGGTTTAGTGTGAGGCATCCCTGCCCATGGCAGGGGGTTTGGAACTAGATGATCTTAAGGTCCTTTCCAACCCTAACTATTCTATGATTCTACCTGAAAATCCTTGAATGTCTAATACAGAGTAACAACTAAATAAAACTGAACTAACAAAAAATGATTTAAATACTTCCCTCACAAAACCTCATGTTCTTCATGCATTTTGTAGTCGTCATTCCAGTCAAGTGACAATGTAGCTTTACCAGAGGATATGACTCTCAGTGCTGTATGACTGCCAGTAGACCTTTTTCACCTCTCCTATTTTAGTTTTGTGTTGTCTGTCAAGATGTTATGTTTTTAGGACAGAAGTTCTCTATATGGTACGTAAAGGCAGCACTCATATACAGGGAATATACTCAGGCTGGAATGTGAAGGTGCAGTACATCCCATGGCAACTTCCCTTGCTAGTTTAGAAAGATGTTTCCTCTCCCCACTCACAAATGCATCTTTCCTTATTCCCTGCATTTCTGGAGGCAGGTCCCAGCTGTTCTCTTTAAACTGGGAAACCTTTGCCAAACTTCATCGACTGAGGATCCGTCTGCTTTTCTGCCAGTGTCTTTGTCCAGGGAAGACACCTTTCTTCTCTCCCTGTGAGGTGGGAAACATTGCTGGAACCAGCTCTCAGTGTTACAATGTCAGCTTCTCAAAACGTCAGATTTATTTGTGCATTTGATGGTGTAATTTGGCTTCCTACTGTGCAAATGAGAGGATTAATTTCCATAATACAGAAATTAACAATGCAGTTGATATTTCTCCATCTCTCAACACAAATTAGCAGCTGTGGGTGGCATCAGCCAGTTTAGCCTCCTTTTTGTCCTTCCTCCAAACAGCCATTGATGGAGACACTTGTCCCAATTAAATAATACTGGATAACTAGTATCTCCTCTTGATCTATTTCCCTCTTTGTTTGTCTGACTTTGAATCTTCAAGTGTTCCCTAGAAGTCATGTCTTTGACTGCGCTTTCCTGAGCAAAAAGGATTGCCCCACCCCCAGCTGTGAATCCGGTGTGTGATACACACACAGGACCATGAGCCCAGTGCTGAAGCAGAGGTGCATGGTCCTCTCAGCACATTGCTGTGGAGTTGAAATTTTCTCTCTGAGGAATAAACAATGTGTGAGACACATTTTAAGCCACCTGAAAAAAAGTATTGCAAAACTTGTTTGAGCCCTTGCGATGCTTCTGGTGGATTTACAGGTGGTTCAATGATATGATTGACATAGCTGAAGACATAACAAACACATTGAGCTCCTATAGGCTGTGAAGTAAAATCATCTTGTTATCATTCAGCAGGTCCTAGAATCACAGCTGGAAAGTCTTGAGCCATTCAGCTTCTGGGTGTTTTAGAAAAGCCTGAAATGTTGGTTTGTAAGCTGTTAGACATGGAGAGATTCATACTTAGGGTTGGGCAAAGAATATAGTTCAGTTTGGAACTTTAACCACAACAGGAGGGTTGTGGAAAGAAAGGACACTTGCTCGCTCTCTCAGTTTTACTCCTTTAGCCAGATCTGCTGTGGAATTTTACTCAGCTGAGAAAATCTGAATGTTTCTGCTGAAGTTAATTATAGTGACTGGCACATGTGGTTTGCACATGTAAAGCAAGCTACAGGATCAGGCCATGTTTTTTTAAACTGGCAGAAGTACATATATGGATCACAGAAGCTGACAATAATTCTTAAAGGATATAGATAATCAAGAATATATTTTTAGAACATAAGGTTGTGTTAGGGCATTAATCGCAACACACTGGGATGAATTTGAGTTTCTCCATTGAATTAGAGAAAATTTTCTCATAAAGTGCAAGAAAGGTCTGAATTTGGCTTTTTACCTCTTAATTGTTTCATAAAGCATTGTAGACTCTGCATTATGTCTGTCTAAATAATCAAACCCAAAATGAAATTAAAATTATAATATATGTTAGTGTCAGCTGTCCTGACAGTGAAGCCACCTAGGATTCAGTTCCATTTGATTAAATAATAACTGAATACACCAGATAAAGAAAATGACCTTGTGATTCGGATTTCCTCCTTGCCTAAGCACGTCTATGATAATATATAAATAAATGGGAAAATGCATTTTCAAGCTCAACTATAGACATAAAATAATACAGTTACGGGCAAGCTCTTATGTTGCTCTGTCAGACTATTTTTTTTTTTTCAAAGTTAAATGAAGTGTTATAAACTTGGTAGGAGAAGTAAGAAATGGCTCTTAAGGAAGACAAAGACCCCAGCCCCTTCTGACTTCAAAACTTAGTGGAGGCAGGAACTTGAACTCTTGTGATTTTAAAGATGCTTTTCTACACCCTATTGTGACTCCCAGTTTCTATCTGTCCCCTGCAAATTTAAAAATCAGTGCAAGTACAGCTGTATGCAGTTGTTCCTGGCAGTGTTTAAGGCCAGGTTGGACAGAGCCTTGGATGACATGGTTTAGTGCATGGTGTCCCTGCCCACGGGAGGGGTGTTGGAACGAGGTGATCTTAAGGTTCTTTCCAACCCAATTCTATGGTTCTGTAAGCTTCTGTCTCCTGCATTTTTTTTTTCTTCAAAATCTGAGAGAAATGTGTTCTTGTAGTATGCATAGCTCTCTAGTGGAACTCACTTCTTCAGTGACACAGCTTAATGCCACGTAAGTAGAACTACAGGTTCTTGCTTTTTCAAATAGGATCAAGAAGATCTATAAAGTGTAATAACTATCCCATAGTGAATTATATGTTTCTAGACTTTCTATACTTCTGTGAATAGGAACTTATTTACCAGCAGTAGTTGAGACAATAAGCTATCTTTTAACAATATTTTTAAAGGCTTCTTGCACTTTACTGCGAAGCCTCCAGTGCTGATCACTGTGAAGAGCTGGGCAATGTTTACTAGGCAGTTCCTTGGAAATCACATCCATTTGCAAAGCTATTAGTGACAAATTGCTAACAATATCAGATTCAATACAGTTTCTAGTGTTGATGAGTGACACTGACCCACTAGGACTGGGTATTTCGTATTTCCTCCTGTTGGGCTCCCTGAAGTGTGGGAGCAAATAAGGGCAGGACAAGGGTAACTGTAAAAGGGATGATACTATGTGCTCTATGGGTGTAGGCTTTTATATCACTGACAACATAACATGTTGCTATCTCCATCCTGGAAAACTGAGTTCTTCAGTACATGTACTTTGTCACTGAGTGTTTTCCATGGGCTGTTATACCTCATATTACTGAAGGACATTGTGAGCTTAGTTCTTCTAGCTGATTTTTAAAATAAGCAATCATTTGGAATAATTTGTTAGCTTCTTAAAATGTCAAATTTTCATGCTTGATACAATAACATTGCATGCATTTTCTGCCTTTTATCAACTCATTCTGAACTTGTTGCAAGTTAAAAAAACAAATGTGCTTACATCTGCCTTAATATATGCATATCAAATTTCTACAGTAATGTCTTCAGGAGCTACAGCCTTAAAAAGTATCACTCAGGACTGTTATTACTGAATTCTTTACCGTATGGTGATTCTTGATGGACAGAACTTGTGGAGTGATTCAGAAATTCTTTTGTGAATGAAAGGGACACATTTACTGTTAATGAGTGGGGTCATACTTCTCATTGGACAGTATCTGAGCAACTACTTGTTTCTTGGTGAAAATATGGCTCCAGTCATACCAAAGTTGTGACATCTATTACTAATGATGTATTTTTTTAATCTATTTGTTTCAAATGCATGGATCATCTGCAGAAGAACTGTCGTAAACTAACAAATAGCTGTGGAGTCTAAACTGTCAGATCAGTCTTCATGTGCCATTGGTGGAGAGAAGGAAGCAGAGCTGGTCCATCCTAAGATATGTTTCTGACATGATTTTAGGAAAGACAGGCACGGCAGATGGGGAGGGGGAGTTGCTATTTATGTTAGGGATAGGCTAGAGAGTATGGAACTCTGTCTGGGGACAGGTGAGCAGTCGACAGAGAGTTCGTGGGTCAGGGTTAAAGGGAGAACAGCGATGGGTGATATTATTGTGGGGATCTGTTACAGACCGCCTGACCAAGGGGACTTGCTGGACAAAGCGCTCCATAGGCAGATAGGAGCAGCCTCACGCTTGCAGGCCCTTGTTCTCATGGGAGACTTCAACCACCCTGATATCTGTTGGAGGGATGGTACAGCCCAGCACAAGCAATCCAAAGGTTCCTCGATTGTGTGGAAGACAACTTCCTTCTGCAAGTAATAGAGGAGCCGACAAGGAGAGGTGCCATGCTTGACCTCGTCCTCACCAACAGGGAAGGGCTGGTTGGGAATGTGATGCTCCAGGGCAGCCTTGATTGCAGCGGTCATGAGATGGTTGAGTTTGAGATCCTCAGGACAGTGAGAAGAGCGTGCAGCAAGCTCACTGCCCTGGACTTCAAGAGAGCAGACTTTGGCCTCTTCAGGACCCTGCTCAGTAAGGTTCCATGGGATACAGCCCTAGAGGGCAGGGGGGCCCAAGACTGTTGGTTGATATTCAAGGCTCACCTGCTGCAAGCTCAGGAGAGATGCATCCCAACTAGAAGGAAGTTCAGCAGGAGGGCCAGGAGACCTCCTTGGACGGATAAGGAGCTGCTGAGGAAACTTGGAGGGAAAAAAGAGGCTTATAAAAGGTAGAAGCAAGGACAGGTGGCATGGGAAGAATACAGGATGTTGTCTGGGAAGCTAGGGACCAGGTTAGGAAAGCTAAGGCCCACTTAGAATTAAACTTGGCTAGGGATGTTAAGGATAACAGGAAGGGATTTTATAGGTACATTGCCAATAAAAGACAGGTTAGGGACAACATGGGCCCTCTCTGAAGTTATTGGGAGAACTGGCTACCCTGGATTTGGAGAAGGCTGAGGTTCTTAATGACTTCTTTGCCTCAGTCTTCACCAGCAAATGCTCTGAGCACACCACCCAAGTCTTGGAACGCAGACGCGGGGACGGTGAGGGTGGGGACCCTGGGCCCACTGTGGGGGAGGATCTTCTTCGGGACCACCTTAGGAAGCTGAATGTATACAAGTCCATGGGACCGGATGAAATCCATCCACGGGTCCTGAAGGAGCTGGCAAATGAAGTTGCTAAGCCACTGTCCATCATATTTGAAAAATCATGGCAGTCAGGTGAAGTTCCCGATGACTGGAAAAAGGGAAATATAACCCCCATTTTTAAGAAGGGGAAAATGGATGACCCAGGTAATTACAGACCAGTCAGTCTCACCTCCGTGCCTGGCAAAATCTTGGAGCGGATTCTCCTGGAAGGCATGCTAAGGCACATGAAAACCAACAAGGTGCTTGGTGACAGCCAGCATGGCTCCACTAAGGGGAAATCCTGCCTGACCAATCTGGTGACCTTCTATGAAGGGGCTACGCAACTGATGGACAGGGGCAGAGCAGTTGATGTCATCTACCTGGACTTGTGTAAAGCCTTTGACACTGTCTCACATGACATCCTTCTCTCTAAGTTGGAGAGATATCAATTTGATAGGTGGACCACTTGGTGGATAAAGAACTGGCTGGATGGCCGCACGCAAAGAGTAGTGCTCAGTGGCTCAATGTCCAGCTGGAGACCAGTAACGAGTGGTGTCCCTCAGGGATCGGTGTTGGGACCGGTCTTGTTCAACATCTTTGTGGGTGACATGGACAGTGGGATTGAGTGCGCCCTCAGCAAGTTTGCCGATGACACCAAGCTGTGTGGTTCAGTTGATACATTGGAGGGAAGGAATGCCATCCAGAGGGCCCTTGACACGCTTGCGAAGTGGGCTGATGCCAACCTAATGAAGTTTAACCATGCTAAGTGCAAAGTCCTACACCTGGGTTGGAGCAATGCCAGGCACAGCTACAGGTTGGGCGGGGAGGAGATTCAGAGCAGCCCTGCGGAGAAGGACTTGGTGGTGTGGGTTGATGAAAAAATGAACATGAGCCGGCAGTGTGCGCTTGCAGCACAGAAGGCCAACCGTATCCTGGGCTGCATCAAAAGGAGCGTGACCAGCAGGTCGAGGGAGGTGATCTTGCCCCTCTACTCTGCTCTCGTGAGACCTCACTTGGAGTATTGTGTGCAGTTCTGGTGTCCTCAACATAAAAAGGACATGGAACTGTTAGAACAAGCCCAGAGGAGGGCCACGAGGATGATGAGGGGACTGGAACACCTCTCGTATGAAGATAGGCTGAGAAAATTGGGGCTGTTCAGCCTGGAGAAGAGAAGTCTGCGTGGAGACCTCCTAGCAGCCTTCCAGTACCTGAAGGGGGCCTATAGGGATGCTGGGGAGGGACTCTTCATTAGGGACTGTGGTGAGAGGACAAGGGGTAATGGGTTTAAACTTAAACAGGGGAGGTTTAGATTGGATCTGAGGAAGAAATTCTTTACTGTGAGGGTGGTGGGGCCCTGGAATGGGTTGCCCAGGGAGGTTGTGGATGCTTCATCCCTGGCGGTGTTCAAGGTGGGGTTGGACATAGCCTTGGATGGCATGGTTTAGTGTGAGGTGTCCCTGCCCATGGCAGGGGGGTTGGAACTCGATGATCTTGAGGTCCTTTCCAACCCTTACTATTCTATGATTCTATGATTCTATGATTCTATGATTTGGTCTCTGGAGGCTCATACCGCTTTTCATTGATTGTGAACAATTAAACTGCTATACTTTTTCTAGACAGCTAAACTTAACTGAGACAAATCTGCCTGCAAAGGAGCAGAAGCACTAACAAGTGGCTTTGATAGGGATAAAAATGAGCATTGCTATTCACAAGTAAAGCAAATTGGTTACAAAGAACCCATTGCAGGAAAGTAGTACACCGGAGTAAGTTGGGCAGCATTTCCAAATGAGGAGCTACTGAACCCCGAATGCCCTGTACCCCAAAGTCAATTTATAAACAATTTACTGAGTAACTGTAGGTATGTATACCCGCAGCTGTGCCCACTCAGAGTCCTGCAGAGTGATTACTGTGTGCATTGTCACCCTGTGTTAGTGTCTGTTCATGACTTTGTGCAGTAACAGGGGAAATGTTGCATGTAGCTTGGAAACAGTATAACCACATTAGTGAAGGAGCCAGGGCAGTGCTGCCATATAAATATTAATGACTCCGTGCCTCTGCACAGCTCTGTATTGCAAAGCACTCTTCTGTCTACTTCTCTGACTTCTGGGTGATTTGGGATAAAGCGTGCTCTTTTGCATTTTGATCCATGTATGTATTGAGGAAAAGAAATAATTTTCAAAAAAACCCTGTTGCAACTTGTTGTGGTTTAAGCCCAGCCAGCAACCCAGAACCACGCAGCTGCTCGCTCACTCCTTCCCCTTCCTTCCCCTGCTCCTGGAGGGATGGGGAGGAGAATGGAAAGAATGTAACTCCTACAGATTGAGATAAGAACAGACCAGTAACTGAGGTATAACATAAACCACTGCTGCTACCACCAATAATAATAATGATAAGGGAAATAACAAGGGAAGAGAATACAACCGCTCACCACCTGCTGACTGATACCCAGCCCGACCTGAATAGTGATCTAGCCCTTCCGGGTAACTGCCCCCAGTTTATATAGTGAGCATGACGTACTGTGGTATGGGATACCTCTTTGGCTAGTTTGGGTCAGGTGTCCTGCCTCTGCTTTCTCCCAGCTTCCCCTCCTCCCTGGCAGAGCATGAGACTCAGAAAGTCCTTGGTCAGAGTAACCATTACTTAGCAACAACTAAAAACATCGGTGCTACCAGCGTTGTTCCCAGGCTGAAAGTCGAAAACACAGCACTGCACCAGCTAAGAAGGAGAAAAATGACTGCTCCTGCTGAATCCAGGACACAACTGGTTTTATTCTTCTTCGGCTTCTTCACGGCAGTGTGCAGCATGGTTCCAAGAGGCATGCATCTGCTGCACTTCCATCCATTTCAGAGGCAGTAGTGACTTGTGGCACTATTAATGACACTGGATAAATAAAACAGGATGCTCATGTGATCCAGAAATTTGTGCTTTGCATTTCCTATAGATATATTTATTAAACAAACAAAACCCCAACCAAATAGAAAACAAATAAGGGTGGGGAAAAAAAGGTGTTTTAGCTGTTTGTTTTAAGCTAGCTGTTCAGCTTTCCAGCCAGATTTTGCTCATGTTATAACAATCTGATGAAGATACAATACAAAGTGGGTGTCTCTTATACACCTGTTTGTACTGATATGCGCAGAGTCCGTCGCATAAAAAATGTACAGTTTAGGCAAATACCAAAATAGCTTTACCATCTGGGGAAAAGGACTGGCACCTGTAACACGAGGAGATTACATGGGCTTGCTTAATGCTTCAGTAAGAAACTTAGCCAGCCCTTGCTCACCTCCTCCACCTTCCCCCCAAAATACACTACATTAGAAATATTTCTGGGGATCCTACATCAAGTCAGATGAGTTGTTGTTTGTTGGGTTTTTTTCCTTAAAAGAGGGGTTTTCTACAGACCATCACCTCAGCTCAGCTCCATGCAGATTCAGTCAACCATCATCATCAACCACAAAGGGAACAGGAACCTGAATTTGCTGAAATAGAAGATCTCTTCCTCCTTATGTATGTTTGTTTCTTCCTCCCTATATAGCCAGCTTTACACTTCCCTAGCCAGTTAGGTTCAAGCTCCCCATATTTATGTGAAGTTCCTGCTTGTGCCCTTACAACATTCAGATACCCCAGAGTATCCCTCTGCTACTCTGTCAGAAATAAGTAGTGACCCGGCACAGGCTTATTTTAAGACTGTTTTGCAAAGTGTTGATCTGTTTTCCAGAGGTCAGATGGACTTTCAAACTGGCTCTTTCAAACAGCCCTCTGAGGCAGTAGATCTTGTTTCTGGGTGAGGTCTTTCACTTAATGAAGGTAAATCTAGAGCAACACAACTGGACTTTTCTGCTTGCCCAGCCATGGAGTTGAGCAGAAGGTCCTTCTGTAACTTTATCAGTTTAGTGATACTCTTCAGAAGCCCTGCCCTTTTCTTTCCCAGGGCACAATTCTGTAATATTTGCACTAAATTAAGTCTTCTTATAGATATCTTCCTTTTAAAAGTTGTGGCCCTGGTAGGTATGCTAATCTTACACTCCAGAAAGCCAGCATAGAAAAGGTGAGTGAGCCTCCAGTTAGGCAAAAGCAGGTGCTGCTCAGCTCCTGTCTCAATAGGGATAGAGTACTTATCCAGTGATCTTTTACTGTGATGATTTATATTTTCAGTTCTATGTCAGTGCTTCTGCAGTATGATCCAATTAGTAAAAGATGTTTGAGATTCTTTTTTCCAATTTCAGATGACTTTTCCACTCAAAAAGCCTTCAACTGCAAATCAATAAGTTTTGATAACATTTTCAGATATTTCTTTTTCTTCCCCATAAAATCAAGTTAAAAAAAACCATGTCTGGACTGAGGGAAATATTTTGAAAACCTTGTTCTAATTCAAGCGTGTTTTCCCTTTATTGTATTTATTTTATGACATACTCATAATTGAGATTTTTTCATACATTATATCAAGCCTTGTTATAATTTCTGGTAAGGTATGACAGTATCACTTACTAATAGGCTGGGAAATCTCACTAGCAGAACCTGTAGCAAATGAAGTCTCCAATACATCTATGTCAATGTGTATGCGCAAAGAGTTTTTGGATAGTTCTGATCAAAGCTAGAAACTTTGACAATATACTGTAGAGAATTAGATCTGTCTTTTTCAAATGGTCTGCCTTGAGAGGATCTGTGCAGGTTTTGAAAAACTTTTACATTAAGGATATGATGTGAGAGGCAGGAAAACCTAGCTCAGTACCTCTCGTTTTAGTCTGAAAGACATGGGAAATGTTATTATTACAGCAATAGGATAACAGTACACTCCCTTTCAATCCACAATAGTCTGTGATCCTAGTATCAAAAATCAATTTCCTCTGGAGGACCATCCAAAGCTTGGACAGCCTTTGGAATTGATGCTTTAAAGGTGTGGGGTTTTGGTCTATTTACTTCTCAGCTTTGCATTTTGAATGTCAGCAGCACTGTTGTTATCCATTCCTGGAAAATGAAATATGAGTTATGAAGGAGGGGTGATGTTTTTCATGTTATGCCTGTGAACCTGATAATTTAAATTTAGACATTATTAAAATAAGTGTTCCACAATCTCCTGTGGGATGTACATAGTTCCTACTATCATACCAAACCCTTGATATATATTCTGATGGCAGGGTGGGTACTACTTTCCAATTTATACACGTTTGAAGTCTGGACTGCTATCTGCAGGTCACGCCAAAGAAAGGCTAACAACAAAGTGTAGGGCTTATATGCTAAACTATGCTACTTAACATTACAGATTAAGCTTTTACTTTGTATAACACCTATGCTCCCCTATTTCTCAAAAGAGACAGCTGTAAGCCTGACAATATCATGTTGAGAATCACCAGGTGGAGTTATTGCACACATTTTAGAGATTATTTTTCTGAGTACATAAGTACTGTAAAACACATAGTTACATTAGTTTCATTTTGTGAAATAATTTCTGACTGTAGGGTGTATCATAAGGCATGAGGGATGCTATTTTCTGTTCTTAAGCTCCCTATCTAGAGTCTTCTCTGCTAGCCCCTGGGAAGTAAGGAGTTTTATCTGATCCTAGTGTCTTAAGGCAACTGCCTGCATGTTGTTTACAATCTTCTCTATTTTAGGATTGTGTATACTGTGTAAGTAAACACATGGCACAATATATAAATCTTAACTGCCCAGCAAACAGGTCTGAAAAGCTGAGAAAATATGCATGTAAAGGATGAGATGTATTGCTGATAGGTAACTTTGAGTCATTCCTGATGAGAGTGGAAGACGAGTCCAAATCAACAGGGACCACAGGAAGAGGGAAGCTGCCTGATTGCAAGATACTTCAGGAGGAGAGGAGTATCACTGTCGTGGTTTATCCTCAGCTGTCAACTAAGTACCATGTACCCCCCACACTGTAAAGTCCTTGACTTAGAGTAAGTACTACTTAGCAACAGCTAAAACATCAGTGAATTATCAACATTATTCTCATACTAAATCCCAAACACAGCACTATACTAGCTACTAGGAAGAAAATTAACTCTATCCCAGCCTAAACTAGAGCAATTGTGCAGGGTCCTTAAAGAGAAACGAGAATAGCGGTGGGTGAAAGTGGGGATGAAGGCAAATGCTGTAGGGACTACCCGGAAGAGAGTGTAGAAAGGGATAGGGAAATAGAAGAAAAGTCATGGCAGGGATGGATGATGTAATGCAGATAAGAAACATGCTGAAGGCCTTGGGGGTATAGGGCAGACAGGCAGGTACACAATAAATTTTCAGGGAGAGTTCTGACCTGGCAAGGGCTCACTCTGTCTGCCAGCAGCAGCAGCTCAGAATGGGTGAGAACATGACAGGTGTCTGTCACCATCAGCCTTCCTGCTGGGGGGATGCAGGAACTGTATCACAAGCTAGTGAAAGTGTATTGATTAACTGGGAATCTGCATGTGGAGTTACAGCTATTCTGTCTGAATGTCAGCAAGATGATGTGAATGGCTACTTTAAATGTTAGAATAGTCTGTAGATTGTAATCACATGTATTTATTTTGCTCTTAGAGTCAAATCACTGAAATCTCTGACTCATATACAGAGTGATCTTTCAAGGTCAAGTTTGTATTTGAACAGTACTTAATATTTAACCCCCAAAATCTAGAATAAATATCCATTAAATGAAGGCACTCAGGGTCACATTCTGAACTGTTGTAACATCAACAAATACTAGTATTTTAAAAATTCAGGAATAAGAGGAATTAACTGACTGATTACAGTGGTTTTGTCAGAGAATGATGGTATCTGTCCACCTTGTGAATAAAGCATAATAATTTAACAAAGAAGTAAGACCAAGGAGAAGTTCAAACTGTAAATAACTTTAACTGAAGAGCTTAGCACTGGATATGCATTCTCCGTCACTTCAAATCACTATGGAGGATAGGGTGCTTAGGGATTAGTACAGATTTGCTGAGAGAAACTGCTATATGATATGCAAGAGGTCAGTCCTGAGTATCACATTGATCTCTTTCATTTTATAAGCCCATTAAATGCTCTATGGGACAAGTAAATCCATTATCTCCATAACAGAAAACTTCTGTTTGGAAATTGTGGTTCAAGCACAAGTACTATCCTGTATTCAGATGCTGAACTCTATCCCTATTGCAGTCTGAATCAGTTTTGCATACTGACTTCTCAGAGACACATGGAAGTGCATATCCTGTGTAATGGGCAATTGTTTAGTCCACAAAATACTGACTTTTACATGGTGAGCAGCAGAGGCAGAAACCAAATAGTGGATCAACCACCCCAGATATTTACACTGCCACTTGATAATAGGCAAGGAATTTGGGAAATGCTGCCTCTAATATTCATGTGTGCTTTGCTCTACAGCAGACACAATGCCTTATATCTTACTGAAATAAAATAGGATATGCTTATTTTCCCTATAGCATATTGAGTTAGAGGCATCCTGGATGCTCTCATTTTTGAAACACAAGATCACTACTGAACTTTAAATTGCAGGACCTAAGAGATGGAAGTAATTCTATATGGCATTCATACCATTCATTGATAGGCACAAAAAAGAGGAGAAAGTGCCCTAAGAAACATTTGACGACTTGATACCCACTCCCCCTCTTTTTAGCTCTGGTGCAGAATAAATTCTTCTTGTGTATCTTTATCTCCTCTTTGTGCTCTTCTCAGATGAAGTTTTATTGTACTCCTGTTGCTAAACTGATATTGTAAGAGTTTACCTGTTGTGAAACTGGAGAAAGAAATATCGCCACTGGCTTCTGCCACTTATCTTTCTAGGAGTTAAGGTTACCAAAATGAAGATTAAGGACAGCAGGAGAAGGGGGGAACAGGGCAGAGAAACAGTTACGTAAAAAAATTACAACTCTCTGTCTAGAAAGATTCTCTGTGAACCCAAGGAAAGTGCTAATCAAATAAGTGGTTATTGTCCCTTTTGCAACATGAGTATCTGTACATAATTACATTGGCAAGCTGGCAAATTTATTCTGAGAACACATGCTGTGGGGTATGAATCATAGAATTATAGAATAGTTAGGGTTGGAAAGGACCTTAAGATCATCTAGTTCCAATCCTCTGCCATGGGCAGGGACACCTCACACTAAACCATGTCACCCAACGCTCTGTCCAACCTGGCCTTGAATACCACCAGCGACGGAGCATTCACAACTTTCCTGGGTAACCCATTCCAGTGCCTCACCACCCTTACACTAAAGAATTTCTTCCTTATATCCAATCTAAACTTCTCCTGTTTAAGTTTGAACCCGCTACCCCTTCTCCTATCACTGTAGTCCCTAATGAAGAGTCCATCTCCAGCATCCCTATAGCCCCTCTTCAGATACTGGAAGGCTGCTATGAGGTCTCCACGCAGCCTTCTCTTCTCCAGGCTGAACGGTCCCAACTTTCGCAGCCTGTCCTCATATGGGAGGTGCTCCAGTCCCTTGATCATCCTCATGGCCCTCCTCTGGACTTGTTCCAACAGTTCCATGTCCTTTTTATGTTGAGGACACCAGAACTGATGCTTGATGTCATCGAAAAACTTGCTGAGGGCACCCTCAACCCTACTGTCCATATCACCAACAAAGATGTTGAACAAGACCGGTCCCAACACCGATCCCTTGGGGACACCACTCGTTACTAGCCTCCAGCTGGACACTGAGCCATTGAGCACTACTCTTTGCGTGCGGCCATCCAGCCAGTTCTTTATCCACCGAGTGGTCCGTCTATCAAATTGATGTCTCTCCAATTTTGAGACAAGGATGTCGTGTGGGACAGTGTCTAACGCTTTGCACAAGTCCAGGTAGATGGCGTCAACTACTCTACTCCTGTCCATCAGTTCCATAGCCCCATCATAGAAGGTCACCAGATTGGTCAGGCAGGATTTCCCCTTAGTGAAGCCATGCTGGCTGTCACCAACCACCTTGTTGTTTTTCATGTGCCTTAGCATGCCTTCCAGGAAAATCTGTTCCAAGATTTTGCCAGGCACAGAAGTAAGACTGTCTGGTCTGTAGTGCCCCAGGTCATCCATTTTCCCCTTCTTGAAAATGGGGGTTATATTTCCCTTTCTCCAGTCATCAGGAACTTCACCTGACTGCCATGATTTTTCAAATATGATGGACAGTGGCTTAGCAACTTCATTTGCCAGCTCCTTCAGGACCCGTGGGTGGATTTCATCAGATCCCATGGACTTGTGTATGTTCAGGTTCTTGAGATGGTCTGAACCAGATCCTCTCCTACAGTGGGCCCCAGGGTCTTAATTCTCACTGTCTCTGCATCTGCCTTCCAAGACTTGGGTGGTATGGTCAGAGCATTTGCCAGTGAAGACTGAGGCAAAGAAGTCATTAAGAACCTCAGCCTTCTCCAGATCCATGGTAGCCAGTTCTCCCGATAACTTCTGGAGAGGGCCCACGTTGTCCCTGGTCTGTTGTTTATTTGCAATGCACCTACAGAATCCCTTCCTCTTATCCTTAACATCCCTAGCCAAGTTTAATTCAAACTGGGCCTTAGCTTTCCTAACCTGGTCCCTAGCTTCCTGGACAGCATCCCTGTATTCTTCCCAGTCTGCCTGTCCTTGCTTCCACCTTTTATAAGCCTCTTTTTTCCCTCCAAGTTTCCTCAGCAGCTCTTTATCCATCCAAGGAGGTCTCCTGGCCCTCCTGCTGCACTTCCTTCTAGTTGGGACTCAACACTCCTGAGCTTGTAGCAGGTGATCCTTGAATATCAACCAACAGTCTTGGGTCCCCCTACCCTTTAGGGCTATATCCCATGGAACCTTACTAAGCAGGTTCCTGAAGAGGCCAAAGTCTGCTCTCTTGAAGTCCAGGGCAATGAGCTTGCTGCACGCTCTTCTCATTGTCCTGAGGATCTCAAACTCAACCATCTCATGATCGCTGCAATCAAGGCTGCCCTGGAGTGTTGCATTTCCAAGTAGCCCTTCCCTGCTGGTGAGGATGAGGTCAAGCATGGCACCTCTCCTTTGTCGGCTCCTCTATTACTTGCAGAATGAAGTTGTCTTCCATACAAGCTAGGAACCTTCTGGATTGCTTGTGCTGGGCCATACCATCCCTCCAACAGATATCAGGGTGGTTGAAGTCCCTCATGAGAACAATGGCCTGTGAGAGTGGGAGCCCTTCTTATCTGTCTATTGAGTGCTTCATCCACAGGTTACTCTTGATCAGGCGGTCTGTAACAGATGCCCACAGTAATGTCCCCCATAGCTGTTCTCCCTTTAACCTTGGCCCACAAACTCTTTATTGTCTGCTTATCTGTCCTCAGACAGAGTTCCATACTCTCCAACCTGTTCCTAACATAAACAGCAATGCCCCCTCCCCGCCTGCCACGGCCTGTCTTTGCTAAACAGCCTGTAAGCTTCCATTCCAACACTCCAGGTATAGGAGCCATCTCACCATGTTTCTGTGATGCCTATGATATCATACCCCCATAGATGTGCACACATCTCTAATTCCTCTTGTTTGTTCCCCATGCTACAGGCGTTTGTATAGAGGCATCCAAGGCAAGCTTCAAATGATGCCAGCTCATTGTCTGGAGCGGCTGGAGTATGTTTACATTGCTCTGAGCATTTATTATAGGTGCTGGCAACTGATGGGAGCATTGGGATGCAATGATGCCCCCCTCCCCCAGCACATTTAGTTTAAAGCATCCTTGACCAGTCTGGCAAGCCTCCTACCAAATCCACTCTTCCCTTTCTTTGTCAGACCAGCTCCACCAGCCCCCAGTCAACCTGGCCTACTAAATTGAGTCCCATGTTCTAGATACCCAAACCCCTGACCGTGGCACCACCCTTGTAACCATTTATTAACCTGGCCAATCCTCCTAGCCTTTTTAAGGTCCTGCCCTGTATCCTGGAGAATTGACGGAAAGACAATCTGAGCTCCAGAGCCCCTAACCACCTCTTCCAGAGCTCTGTAGTCCTTCTTTATGTTCTCCAGGCTACTGCTATCTATATCAGTAGCACCCACATGGATCACTAGAAGTGGGTAATAGTCAGTGGGACTGACTCGACCAGGCAGCCTCTCTGCAACATCCCTGATCCATGCCCCTGGTAGGCAACACACCTCCCTTGAGGCTGGGTTAGGCCAACAGCTGGGTGCCTCTGTTCCTTCCAACGTAGAGTCCCCTACTACTACGACCCACTGCTTTTTCCTGGCAGCACCAGTAGTGATCTTCTTAACCAGTGCATCAGCCGGTTGTTCCTGGAGCGAGTGTGTTTCCTCATTACCCCCCTGCAGGAAGCAATGTGGCTCTGGGTGGGGACAACAGATTTATGAGGAAGCCCCTTGCTTTTAATTGTCATCTTCCTCCTTTTTTTTGTTGTTTTTTTTTTTTTTTTTTCTGTTACTGTTTCCCAGCTTCCTGGTTTAGCGGCCTCCTTCTTCCCTGCATGAGCTACAGTGGACGCTTGATGCCCCTGCACAGTTTGGGCCTGGAGCAAGCAGTCCTGCTTCCTCTCAGCTTCCTTGACATCTTTTAGGCTATAGACAGTGTCACACAGCTCAGCCCCTGCTGCAGGAGAACCTCCACCAGGGTGCACCGAGTGCAGCCCTGCCCATTGTGCACCCTCCCCTCACAAGACCAGTGGAGGTGCTCTCTACACCCCGAGCTCTGCACTGCAGCCTCCCCTCTCATTGGCTCTGTCTGGGTGCCTACGCTGGCCACTGCCGGGGCAGCCAGAGCAGAGCTCCCAGACTGGGCCCTGGTCATAAAGTGAGTGCTCATCATCCCACCCACCTGCCCGCACAAACTGCCTCGAACCCGCCCCGTTTGCCTACCCTCTTCTCCGCGCTCCCTGGGGCAGGCTTTTACCTAGTCGGGGCTGGCACCGCTTCTCCTGGCACCGCCCCCTCTGAGTCAGCTGCTCGCGTCCGCTGAGCTGCCGGCTCCTCGGCAGGTACTGTCGGGTATTTGAGGCTCCCTCGGTGGCTTTCGCTGCTCTGAGTTGAGGCTCCCGGACGCTGAGCTTCCCCCCACTCGGGTTTTGAAGGCGTCCTCTCTCGAGCTGCTCACCTCAGCAATTAACTAAGCAATTGACTAATCATCACTAATGATCTTTCATGTTATTGGTACAAATGCAAGGAATACTAATATCCCTGCCTATTTACCTTCCAGTAGATGTACGTTTTCGAGAAGCAACTTGTAGCAGAAGGATGTGGAAAAGAGAAGAAATATCTGTTAATTCCTAAAGGCTGAAGGCTTCACTGTGCTGATATAATTTCACTAGGAAATTCTTTGATTCCTCACTGTGAAGTGCAATAGAATGTCCTTGGTCTTCCTGCATTTTATTGGAGGTTTTGATTATAATTATTCTTTACTTCTAAGGGAAAAAAAAGGTTGCACTATAACCATCAGGTTAGTTAATCTGTGTGCCTGTATTCTGGTTTCAGAAATTCCCTGGATGTGAGAGGTGCTTTGCTAAACAGTATAGGGACACATTTGCATTTCTTGGGCACTTTTCATACACGTCTTTCCAAAGATTTCATATTTCAAAAATTTGTGTTGTCTTTATTGAAACTAGTTATCTGTATTGCAACCAGAGAGGTCATTTATTTGCCCTTCGGTGTTTCCAGTGTTTGCTAGTTATTACGAGCATCTTCCCTGCAGTGTCCATAAGGGTGGATGTAGTTAGGTACTATCAGACTAGATCAGACCCAAAGTGTCTAGCATCCATATTCTGGATCCAACAGTGAAGGGCATAATGATTTTTAGAAGGTATGAGAATTAATATCATGAATATTTTTCATATGTGCATATTAAAAAAAAATCCCACCCAGTCCCCAGGTAAATAAAGATTGGCTTTGGCTCAGTTGTTTCAGATTTTTTCTCTCTCTTAAGATGTTTTCCTTTCCACCATTAATAATTTGAAGTTTTCCAAACTTTTATCTCTACAAATGTGCAGTCACTCTAGGAGTCTTTTCAACCTCTTTTGCCTACTGATATCCCGTGGCAGTGAGGTTTACAGTCTTGTGGAAATTTTTAACTGCATTTCAAGCACCACAATCATACTTATCTTCATATTAAAAGAAAAGGAGAATAGAATTCCAAATCTGAGTTCTGGATGACTGATTATTCTTTCATGTTTTTTGATTATGCCTTGTCTATCTGTTTCTTTTTTTAGAATAAACTTCCCTAACACTTAAAATCTCTGTTCATCTAAGGTTGCTTCTCAGGCTGCTGTTTTCTTTCATTTTCAATCTTTTTTCTGATGCCGCAGTGTTACTTGAAAATGGAGCGAATAGCACAGTGCAGATGTAATATATGAGGAGATACAATTTATTTATTCCATCATTCCTTATTCTTTATGGTGTCCAGTTTACCACCTAATAGTCTAAAGAAGACTTGCCTTGAAAGACAAGGTCAATGTAATAAAATGCCATAAAAGAAACAACATTCACAAAATTCCAGTTTGCAAAAAGATCACTGATTATCCGCAGTAAGAAAAGTTAGAGAAAGTTGACATAAGCAGCTCCTTCTGCCTCTGTACTGATAGTAGGTATATGAAATATCAGTGCAGGTCTGTTCTCATGTGCTTTTCTGCATTTGAAAAATGGAAAATTAGGCAGATTTGGTTTCCTGATTTGGATTACGATTTTGACTGATACAGGGCATGCCTAACAATTACCTCTAATCTCTGAGTAGTTTGGTGCTCTGCAGTAGCTTTCAAAGCTTGAAGGATTCAGTTTATGTGTGATAACTCATGGGTACTATGTAATAATGACTAATTGTGGGAGATTTGATTCAATGAGCACAACCAATAATTTCTGAGGTCAGAATGATCTCAGAAATGTATCACTGGTGAGCAAAAACCTCACTATGAATTAAAGTATCATACCTGACTCATTTAACCTGAACTTAGGCATGACACTTTAGGCCAAATGAATGTTGCTATTTTGTTTTATTGGGGGCAAGATGATGTAACCCACTTCCCTTCACAGCCTCTCAAAACTCTGTGTTTTCAGCTAATCTCAAATTTCATATTTAGTATTATGAGAAATACAGTGTTGTTGTGAGGCACTGCTTTCTACCTGGGACGCAAAGGCTAGTTCTATGGGTTTCTTAATAGTAGCAAACCAAGCCAAGCCTGTTGCCAGTAAAATTAAAGTAGTGTGCACAGATGTTGTATATAAAAAACTGTTGAAAACCACTTCAATCTACTCAACAGCTACTGGCAAGCTCCACAACTTGCTTTGTGATGTGAAAGTAATCTTCACACAGAAATTACTTCTAGCTGCACTGAATGGTTTGAAGAGGTTGTTTGTTTGTTTTTTTTTTTTTTTTTGCTGTCTTGTTATAATTGTACAGTGAAGTAACCTTGGGAAACTGAGGGGGAAATATTAAAATATAGTGAAATGCCTTCATTTCTATGCTGTGCTCTCATGTCTTAAATTGGTATTTAGTTTCTGCAGAAAGAAAGGAAAAACATAACATTGGTAGATCATTAAACTCAAGGCCAAAATGAGTAATCAGTGAATTTGGGCTTCCATTTTATGTACATTAGCATGTCAACAGGGAGGAAGGGAGACTGCTCGCTTTTCAGAGGTGGATAGGATAGCACAAAAGGCAATAACAGTGGAAACTGTTTTAAGCTTTCCCACATTAGGAGAAAAAAATTTTTGTTCTTTTAAAGAGGAAAGGTTGGTACCTTAACAAAATGCTAATGACCCTAAATTGCTATAGTCTTAGACTGAAAATTACATCAGGAAAGCAAGCAATCTGTGACATTCAGAAGCAGGTATATAGTGATGTTAAAGAATTATAGGATAGTTTTTTGAATCAGAATACAGTAACATGAAATAGGTTCATTCTGCTCTCTTCTGTTGAGAAGGAAAAGCCTGCATCTTGGTTGCTGAAAGCCCAAATGTGGGGAAGTGTTCACATTCCCTATACACAGTACAGTGGGAAGCAGAGCAGCTATAGGACTCTGCAGAGCATAGAGCTCATCTACAGCCCTTTCAGTAATCTGTATATTCTCTTCTCCACTTGCCTGCAAAAGTATGGAAGTCTGACTCCTTTCACAAGGCAAGCTGATTCATCTTGGGCCAGCAAATGGAAACTAGCAGCTGAGAAACAATAGCACATGGTGTGGAGGACCTGTAGTGACCTTAATCTCTGCTATGAAGAGGAACTGCAGCTCAGAATAGTAAACTGTACCCTTATACTGGCAGGAATGTATTACCCAGAATAATAGTGACATTTGGTGGTCTCTGCCACAGCCTATGCTGTTTATGTGGCACTTGTCAATAGAAGCAATGTGCTGAGAAGCATGCGGCTTCATGCAAATAATATGCAAAACATAATGCAGTTTTTCATATTTGAGTTGTTCATTGTTTGAGCAATCCCAGGCACAGCTACAGGTTGGGCAGAGAAGAGATTCAGAGCAGCCATGTGGAGAAGGACTTGGGGGTGTTGGTCAATGAGAAAATGAACATGAGCCAGCAGTGTGCGCTGGCAGCCTAGAAAGCCAAGCGTATCCTGGGCTGCATCAAAAGGAGCGTGACCAGCAGGTCAAGGGAGGTGATCTTGCCCCTCTACTCTGCTCTCGTGAGACCTCACTTGGAGTATTGTGTGCAGTTCTGGTGTCCTCAACATAAAAAGGACATGGAATTGTTGGAACAAGTCCAGAGGAGGGCCATGAGGATGATCAAGGGACTGGAGCACCTCCCATATGAGGACAGGCTGCGAAAGTTGGGACCATTCAGCCTGGAGAAGAGAAGGCTGTGTGGAGACCTCATAGCAGCCTTCCAGTATCTGAAGAGGGGCTATAGGGATGCTGGAGAGGGACTCTTCATTAGGGACTATAGTGATAGGAGAAGGGGTAATGGGTTCAAACTTAAACAGGGGAAGTTTAGATTGGATATAAGGAAGAAATTCTTTAGTGTAAGGGTGGTGAGGCACTGGAATGGGTTGCCCAGGGAAGTGAATGCTCCGTCGCTGGTGGTGTTCAAGGCCAGGTTGGACAGAGCGTTGGGTGACATGGTTTAGTGTGAGGTGTCCCTGCCCATGGCAGGGGATTGGAACTAGATGATCTTAAGGTCCTTTCCAACCCTAATTATTGTATGATTCTTTTAATTCAGTGGATCCTATATTTACCTATGAATCTTCAGGATATGGCCTATGAACTGTGAGTTCTAATTTGGGCTGTCTTGTGCATTACCTTACCTCCCCTGGTAGACTGCAGCCTGGTGTGAGCCAGCTGCCCTCTGGACAGGGAAAATAATGCATCATTCATTTGACCTCTGTTCTTACAACATGGATGCATCTGATTTTGGTCCATTGGCTCTGTGAACTCAGTCCTGGGTGGCTGAAATTGATGATAGTGGTGAGGGGAGGAAAAGGGGAGAAGGAAATGCACTAGCAGAAACCCTAATGGCAATGAAAATGTGCTCCAGAGAAGGCTTAAATGATCTTTGTCTAAATTAATGTTTTGTCACTAAATAAACAACAAATGCCAAACCAGATGGACCCATTTAACAATACCCTTCCCCAGCTAGAATCACTAAGGCGAATGGTTGATAGACAGCCAAGTTAATTGCTCCTGGTTCTGTTCATTTTCAGATTCTGTCAAGTCCCATTCATGTAGTGCTTGCCTCAAGCTGTTTAGCTCTGGGCCAGATTGCCTTAGACCCATCTAATCAATCTGCCGATCTCTGGACTTTGTGGTAGACTCAGGGTTCATGTGGTTGTGGATGTCTTGTGTCTCCATTGCACAATGTAGATGGATAACTTGACCACACTACAGCACTTTTACCCTCCGTTATCTGGTTCCTATCTCACTAACAAAACAGGGCATCCAGAGACAGCCATTCACAGATGCAATGGTAATGGCCTCAGCATCCAAGCTATGCTACAAATATATCGGTGTTTGGCCTCCAAAGCTACTGTCCGAAACCCTGATAGAGAATGAGTAAATGCTCCCTGCAGATTTATTCCATTATTTACTGGGCAAAGACAAAGCTGTCAACAATATCTCCTTCCCAATTAAGCTCACTATTGCAGTCCATAAATCACAGCATGCCTTCCCTGTGGGGGTAGAAAACCTGTACAATTTCAAAAATTCTCATAAACACGGTGTGCAGGAAATAGCTATGTTTTTTTAACTTAGCACATTCCATCATATTGCCTTAATATCAAATCATGACTAAGGCTATTAAAGAGACCAGGCAATTGTATTACTCTTCAATGCCAGGTGAAGGTCTGCTAAAGTGTTTGGGTTTTTTTCTCACAGGAGACTGCTGATCATTTTGATTAGTATTGTCTTCTAGCCCTTTCCCACCAAATCATAGGGAATATGACTACAGTGATTTCTATAACCTCGTCCCAGTGCAGGATCAGCTCTACCTATGTCTGTCTTCATAAAAACATCCAGTCACAGAGCTGCCAACACCTTTCCCAGGGAATTGATTCCAGTGCTGTGTTACTTTAATTCAGAAAGTTTCTCTTTCTGACCAGCCTGATTCCTTCATGCTATAATATGGGCTTATTGCTTCTTATTTTGGACTCTTCTCACTTGCTCTTAGACTGCAAGTTCATCATGGGAGATTGAGGTTGTTTGATTTTTTTTTTTTGCTGTGGCTTTTTTTTTTTCTCTGTAGATGATGCTTTAAGAAAATTATGGGTACTGTGGGCTGCTAGTCCTTTACACAGTGGTACAAACCAGGATGGGACCACAGAGGGTGCTCATAAGATGGCAGGTCAGATATCTTATGGAAAAAAAAAAGCCCCAAATTCTCTAAGAAGCTTTCCCTACTCTGAAAATGTGAATGAAAGTCATAATGAGATATGAGATACTACCACGACATAGCTTATTGGTATGTTGGCTTCTGGGAGTGATGTGGCTCTTCTTGTGCCCTAAAGTGAATGTATGAAACACCCCAGTATTTCCTAGGAGATTAATAACCCTAGGAAATATGCAGCGTGAACCCCTGCCTGTAAGGATTTTTTGTTAATAAAACCCAAGCCTAAGCAAGAACTAGTGCACAGTATTCAGAATTAGTGGAAAAAGGTAGAAGTTAATTACAGTTCTTTCCCACTCAGGCTGCTGGTATCCGAGGGTAAATGTACTAGGTAGGATGAAGTGCATACCTCTCACCTGTGAAGGAACATAAATCACTACCTTGGCTTAGTGAGGGTTTTCTATAGCCATGATGATCAATATTAACTTCCCCTAGTCACCTGATTTTATGGGCTTGAAGGACCCTTTTTTGCAAACTAAGTATCTAGGTTTGATTTATTTATTTTGGGCTTTTTGTTTCTTCTTTTGCTTGGAAGGCTGAGAAGTTGCTAATCAATAAGCAGTTCAGCACAATTATCTCTTTATTCATGGAGTGTATGCCTGGTTGCCCATCTGTCTGGAGATTCCATTGAGCAATAAGACTGAATATGTTACATTATGTATTAATGAAGAGCAGTGTACTTTCCATGGGATGGATGAAATAGAGTCTGAAACATGTCTGTACATAGTGTTGTGTTTTAGCTGTTATATGTATTCTGTGACCCTATGGAAAAAGAAAAAAAAAGTAATAATGAATCACAATAGCTGCTGAGGTATTGTGCATAAACACAATTTGCGTATATTCTGATTGACACAGGACTGAAAATGTTGTGCACATTTCTTGGCTACGAACTGGCTAATTTGACCTAGTAACTTCACATACAACTCACTTTGCATACCACTTCCTTAGAAATGGCATAGGGTAAAGTAGACAGATGTAAAGATCAAGAAAGATACTAGGAGGGTTTGGAAAAAAAGGATAAAGGACTTGGTTTGCCAGATGGAGCAACTGTGCTGCATCCATACTGCTGCTGCAATATGCTTTATGGGACCTAGCTGTTAAAGGGATAGAGTGACGCAACTTTTACTGGACAAGCTTCTGCCTCCCTACTCTCTGACAAGGTCTGGTGTAGGTGTCCCACTCAAGCAGAGGGTTTTGTGTCAGAGACTCTTGTCATCCTCCTATCCTCTTCTTAAAGGGTTCAAAGGTTGTCCCATGCCTAGCATCCTACTGTGGGGTGGTGTGAAACAGTTTAGGAAACCTAATAGCAGAAATGAAAAATCTGTCAACCTCTGTCAACAGTGTCAACCTCTCCATAGACCCAGATACAGGTAACTGAAGCAGCAGTAGTCAAACCAAGTCTTCAAGTTTGCTCCATAACTGTGGAATATACAAAAAACAAACAAACAAACAAACAAACAAAAAAAAACAACCCACAACAACAACAAAAAAAAAAACAACAGAAAACTATGATAACATTTCAGGAGACCAGGTTAATAGTTCCTACACCTTGGCTTTAAAGGGAACCATGAAAAATTCTCAGACACAGGAAAAAAAAAAAAAAAAAAGGAAAAAAAAAAAGGATTTAAAATTCTTGCTCCAGGTAAAATAAAAACATTGAAGGAACTGGAAATGTCTAGAAAGTAAACTAGAAGCATGAGATTTTGAAACTTCATGAGGGGTTGATTGCACATTCCATTTTTAATAACAAAACAGGCATCCTCAACCTCAGAGGAATGTATGACTAGAAAATATTTCCTGGGTAATCAAGTCCAATCTCTTATTATTATAGACAGTGCTGTTCATAAACTGATCAAACTTAGTTTTAGTCCACAAAAGGAATCCATAAAAGGATTATGAGATCTGCTTTTCCTTCACTACTGGGAGACTTTTCCAGAATTTCAGTGCTGTGAAGAGTTGTAAATTTTCCTCTGCTTTCCAGTATGGATGTATTTATGGCCAGTTTGCTGTAGCGTACAATGCTTTGCTTATATGCCCTTTACATGTTCACGGTTCCTGATAACATTACAGGTTGTCCTTGTGCAGGTAAGCAGGTGCTTTACTGATCAGCAGTTTGGATGCTTTGGATACTTGGCATGAGAAATGAGCTGGTGTAAAAGAAATCAAAACTCAAGGTAAGGGTGGCTGGAGCACACTAGAGAGGGACAAGATTTCACTTACACAGCCTAAGAATTGCAATGTATATAAATAAATCCTTTAAATTTGTTCCACTGGGCATTTTTTGGAACACCTATTTCGTCCTTGCGGTTCTGAATCACCTAAATTGTTTATGCAGGATGTGGTAGTACTAGAAGTAAGGGGGAGGAACAGACAGGTCACCAAATGAGATGGAGGACTGTAGCCTCAGCACTTGCTGAAACGTTTCCATCCAGAATGTAACAATTGGGTTGAGAGTCGAGGTATCATGGTATTTATGACTTGGCCAATGGATAATGCATACTTCTTTATTTATGCTGCAGGTCTACTCTGAGCTTTTGAACCTAAACTGGAAGCAATATTTACAAAAAAAAAAAAAAAAAAAAAAAAAAAAAGGCTTTCCTGACAGAGAAGCTGCTGTCCATAAGCCTCTTTTAAATCAGAGAGTGGTTTAAGTTAGAAGACCATCTAGTTCCAAACCACCTGCCATGGCCAAGGGCACCTTCCACTAGACCAGGTTGCTCAGAGCCCCATCCAGCCTGGCCTTGAACACTGGCAGGGATGGGGCATCCAGAACTTCTCTGGGCAACATGTTCCACTTTCACACCACCCTCATAATAAAGAATTTCTTTATAATATCTAGAAAAAAAAGTACATAAAGTAGCCTTTGTGGAGTTGGACACATAACAGTAGCAATAGAGAGAGGATATTAGTAGAGCAAAGACAGTGACAAGACAGCACACAGATTTCTTGAGTGAGAGATTATCTTACATCACAAACACATGCTGCTGTTATTTCTAAATGGGAAGATGGAGAGACCCTGGAAAAACACGTGGAGATTTTGCTGTGCAAGTTGCTATATGATCATTCGTGTATTCAGTATCTTGTGTCCACTAGTGCTCTCCAAATTATAATTCCGAATGACATTGCACTTCTTTGTCTGTGTGCAAACCCATGTTAATAGTTTTCATTTTAAATGATGCATTTAGCGAATATCCTGGTTTTGGAGTTGCAACACGCTACAGGGAAATGCTAGAAATCTTCAAAGGAATCTGATGTAGTGGAGAGTGAACTGAAATACATGGGCTGTCCCACAGTACGAAAGTGATTTAAAATGATAAATGGCAGTGCTTACGTTTTCTGTACATGTATATACTTTTATACACAAAAGCAGTAGCAAGCTTTCCCTATGTGCTCTAACACAGGCTCTCTTTCACACAAAGGCTGGACTCGATGATCTTGCAAAATCCCTTACAACCTCGGATGTTCTATGATTCTATGAGGATGAATTGTTGCTTGTTCAGTGTCTTTGGTGCAGGTTAAAGGTGAAAGCAAGCATCCCTGGACTGGGTGTGGGACAGATGGAGTCCAGATTTGCTTTGCTGTGTCCCTAGGAAGGGAAGAGTAATCATCATAGGCAGCTGAAGATTGCTTCCCAGAGACCCAGTAGAAGAAAAGAAGCAGCATATTGTTCATAGGAGTGATCTGCTTATGAGGTTCACTTCCCTTTCGTGCTGCTCAAGCACAAAGGAATGAGGAGAACTTGGCCTGTAGTGAGCACTGGAAGTCCTTTGTGGGCCCTATAAGGGTCCACTGACATCACTGACAGTGATTTGATATATTAACTGAGCTAATGGAGAATAAGAGTATTCTTCTTTGAAACATAAGCCTGTCTGCAAATGAGCCCCAAAACTCTTTAAAAGAAAGAATCCTTTATGATTCCTTCAGGGAATCAATGCTCAAATATCAGAGCTGCCTACTTCTAGAAATGCCCTCTAAAGATGTAAATTAGAGACTGTGAGGGTAGGATTTTATCTTGTGATCTGTGCGTGCAGTACATTGTTTGCTTATATATGCAGGCTCTAAATACTTAATTAAATGCTACAGCCATCAGACTTAACACAGGGATGGGTTTTAGCCCTTCTTTAAAAGAGGTGCTAAGACAGGGACTGTTCACTAGGGCGAGTTCTGAAGAAAACAGACCAACAACCTTGTGTTAACTCCAGGCTCTGGCATTTTTCATGGGAAGTAGGTCTAAAAGATAATGTAACAGCTGAGACTGCTTTCCAGAAAGTTGTCATATGTTTGTATAAATACTAGCTTTCTGACCTATTCTATTGTTCTTTTTTAGTATTTTACCCTTTTGAAAGTTAATTTTGAGCAGTACCTATGCAAATAGCCTGACACAATTGAAAAGTCTATGAAGAACAAGCAAATGGAGTTCAAAGCAGGAATGATAAGCTGAATATGTTGCAGTGAAGAATTATGCACTGATTGACAAATGCATAACTGTTCAGGGGAAATTCTGGGAATCACCAATATTTAAGTTTGAATGTATTCAACATGTGTTGTCACATGTGAGCTGGATCAGCATCAGAGAGATGTTGCTTGGTTTGATCACTTTTTCCTATTCCTCTCTTTTGTTTCTGCTCTTCTTCCTTTCAGTGATAGATAGGCTCAACTATTGTTTCTTTGATAGCCCCAAACCCTACTGTTTGTAACTCGACTCACTCTCTTCCAGTGTGTTGAGGTGGTATTTTCCAGTTGGAGCCTGCCTGCTAACTCCAGGCTTTTCTCTAGGCTGTTCTTGCTGTTATTGCTTCTGTTCAGGTATGAAGCAGCAAATCACATATCCCAGACTGTTTGGACTCTTCTGTGCTGGGCACTATATATTCAATCAGAGCAGGGAGGAGAGGAATCCTGGCACAGTTAGTTCAAATACAATACTGATAAAGGATGTCAGGGAGTATATTGACAAAGATTTCAAATAATAGTGCCAGGACAGTATTGTGAAGAACAACATTAGTAATGATTATTGGGACCTCAATAGATTTGGAACTATTTGCACTGATCATGATTTTGTTCTCATAAAAAAGGTGAAGGTCCAGGTTTCACTGCATATTTGCTAGCAGCCCTAACCCAGTTGCATATCAATCCTGGTTGCTTCATGGTGAACATGGCTGATGTCTGCTAATTGCTGCAGCTGTCTCAGATCACTTGAGAATCCTAAAGGAGTTGTGCAACCCTGGAGATGATTTAAAACCAACGACAACAAAAAAACCCCCTTTAACCAAATTAAGCACAACAAAGAAAAACCAATTAAAGTGGTGTAGATAGAGGCTTTTAATTTGTGTGTGTACTAGTTAGTGTCCTAATTACTTATGTCTTTAACCTTGTCCTTGAGAAAATTTCAATAACTGCTAGAAGATTGGTAGCACCAAAGAAAGTCCACATTTCAGCCTGAGTCCCTGCAAAATGTTTCTTTTAGGGGGGGGGGGGGGGGGGGGGGGACCAACCAACCAACCAACCAACATATTTTAGATAAAAAGGATGAGAACAGTCTCTTCCTCCAGAGAATATGTGTGCACCTGTAATTTGCAGCTCCTTACTATATATTTCTGAGAGGAACATGCAAGAAAATTTAATACAAAGCGAAGTGCTTTGCTGTGGCTTATACTGCAAATCTCTGTAACTGTGGTGCTGCTGCACAAAGGATACTGACACAGACTGCTATATGTGAAGATTATTTTTTTTTAAGCCAGCTGCTTGACATAAGGATAGAAGTAACTTTTGGCGACAATGACAAAATGGGAGAGAAGATGAAGAAGAAGAGATGAAACTCTGTGGCCCTTCCGGTGAAGTATTATTTAGTAATCACCAGCCACTTGGCTTTACTATCAGCAGTCAAAAGATCAATCATTTTCAACTTCTAATGAAACAAACATGGTTTGATGCTTTTCCTCATTTTGAAAATGCAGCTGAATGTGACTTTTGGTGTTGAAAATACTTTGAGGTGCTGAAATGAATTCTATCAAGCATTGTTTTACACCTGGTAATATTCACCAGAAGTGGTTTTGAAATTTAGAGCATTTTCAGAGGAATTGTTGATCAATTTGCTTCAACACTGCCTCCAGAATTTGATGACAGATCAGTACAAATATGGGTTGGAGGATGTTATGGCAGATGCAAGGAGAGGTTCATAATTTTGAACCTGGTCTTTAGACAGTAGCATTCATAAGCACGGATCTAAGCTCCCAAAAAGCTGTTTGGGATGACATTGAGCATCTTCTGTGGCCATGAGAAAGTTATTGGGAGGATTTTTTGATGTCTCTAACATTGACTGTAATGTTAAAATGAATAGATTTAACATGTGTGCTTCATGAAATAAAGCTTCAGTGTTATAAAGGATAGGAAGAGTTGGTTGCTTTTGTTTGCAATGGAAACGGATTTTTTCTGGTTTCCATCACTGGAAGGAAATTCAGTTGAGGGGTTCTGATCTCCTGAGAAGCAGAAAAGAGCCTTAAGAGTAGGGACAACAAGCAGAGCACTTTAGATATAGCCTTGAAAATAGTGTTTGAAACAAAGAATGACATTATTTGCACTAAAGAAAGGTCAAAATCCATAAATTCACCAATGACTCCTGTATTTTAATAACAACAGTTCTGTGTAGTTTAAAGCAGTTTGTCTTGAGGTATTTTATAACTGAGAACATGAAACACAGGTGTTTTTCAAAAGAACAATGGTAGCTGACGAAAAAAATTGGTGTTCAGTAGTAAGAGAGGTATATTAGTCAGAAATGTGAAGTTACACCAACATTCAAGCTAGTTTCTCAGAGCTTGTTGCATGTAACCTTACCATCCCTACTGATCATCATTTATGCACAATGTAAATCCCTGAGGAGTACAAAGGACCTACAAAGAACATGCATCACATTCGTAGAATTAGTCTTGGGACTGAATAAGCAAAGAAGTCAGCTAGAGTCCCAGTAAAATGTGGAGAGCCTCATAGACACCAATTTGAGTTTGGGGTCTTTGTATGCTGAGGAGAAGAAGGAATGATCTTGAACCTTAAATGTGCTCATAAAAGCTGACCAGAAAAAAAAGTTCAAGTAAAAATTTCCTAGCTATCAGGATTGTGTTAGAAATTGGAACATATTTCCATAAGTATCACAGAATATAAATATTCTGATCAGCTCTTTCAGTAGCTAAGAAAATAAGATCCCATTAAATCTATTTATTAGACATTGAAGTATGTTAGCATCTATGCAATTTCCCCAAGATTTGCAATGAAGGCGTTTGATCAGTGATTGGAGGTGGACTGTCTTGGTATATGTCTTCCTCAATTACCTGAAGCAGTATAGAACTTTTGATGCAGTACATGACTGCTTAATGACTAACTAGCCAGACTATTAACTGCTATTACTTATTACCAAAGGCTGATGGTTCAGCTCTGTGCTATATAAAGAAGATCCTAAATACATGGAACCCATTTCCTCACTCTTTTTTCACCAGTCAAAGAAACATAAGATACAATCATTCTAAAGTAAAACTCTGTTTTCTACCATGACGTGACAAACAATCCAAAGTTAGACATAATAGAAAAAAGTCCTGAGGGAAAGCACCGAGCCCAGTTTAGCAGCTGAAATGGTCGTGCTGACTGGCAACTTAAATGTTTCCTAAAAGTAAGGAAGATGGCTTTTCTGTGTTCCTAGATTGTAAGGCTGTGCTCTGATTTGGTACCTGCACTTGAAAAAAAGATGTAGAAATGCAATATACTAAATAAACACATTCATACATGTGAATTTTGAATGCACCCAATCCTGAGGCTTTCATACTTCAGCAATATGCTTTTCCACCCCTTTTGCTGCAAGAATCAGCGCTCTCTGCAGCAGTGTTATAACATACTGCTGTTTGGCAAGTGAATAATAAAATCTCAGATGGGATCAATTTTGCAAATTACTTCTAAAAAGCATCATAAATTTAGTCCACAGAAATAAAATTACAATGAAAAGTCAAACCCAAGAACAAAGTCCTAGAGGTTCTGATGTGTCATAAATGCAAATGACTAGAAGAGCTAAGGCTTAAGGAAATTCAAATGTCATGCTTCAGTTGTAGTGCTTAAAGTTATATTTATTTCTTGATATTTATTTATGCAATATTTAATATGCTCTCAAATGTCAAGTGCTATTTTTGTTCGCTAAACATTTTGTAGATCAATGCTTTCATAATATGCAAGTTAAACACAATCTTCTCCATTACTTTCTATTTTGACTGACAAATTAATTTTCCTACACCTTCAAAGAGACCTGGTAATAACAGAAACACACTTCTTACCATATATTCTAAATATTCATTAGAAGACCTGGTCAGCCAGTGGTTGCTCATGAGGCAAGCCCTTATTAGAACAAGAATTGCAGTGAGAAATACCAGTTACACAATCACTTCTTAGTTTATTTCATCTGTCTTTTTAGCCTGTTACACTCAGACCTTGATGGGTCTGTCGCACAACTTCATTTTTATTTTTATATTTTTATTTTTGTTTAGTAGATGCGTGAAGACCAAGTCCTTCACAGGATAAATCATTGCTTTGATGTCTTCTTTCCAAGTTAAAAAGTCCACATAAAAGTCACTTCTTTCAGTTAGGTCTCAGTTCAGCTAGCAAAAACTGTATTTTGGCAAAAAAAACAAACAAACAATCCATGCCTGGGACAGATGATGTTTTGAGTATCAACTGAAGTGCGTGAATACTTCATATGTTTAGCTGTCACAATTAATAAAGCTGGTACCAAGTGCTGAACACTTCAGCAAAAAGCAGAATTGAAGTAAACTATTTTATGCAATTCATCAGGATTTTTTCATCGTTTTCCTAGTAGTCAACTGAACCACCTATGGAATATATAATTATGTCTCACTATATATCACCATTACTATTCTATGATTCTATGATTATCAGAAGAATCATCACAACTGTTCTGACAAAGCTTTTTGCTTAATCCTTGTATAAGCTTCCAATCAATATTAATGAATGAATCTTCACAGTAAGCCTTAAGGTAGATGCTTTCTAATGCAACTGAGAAAGTTGAGGTAGAGTTATGATATTGCCTGAAGCCAGATATGTAATTGTTGCATGTTGGAATCAGAATTTTTCTCTGTAGTGCTTCTAACAGCTGATTTACCCACAAGAGGATTCTTCCATTCACACATCTCCAAAGGTACAACCAAAGCACCATAATGCTCTGATCAGCTGCTTCTGTGATGTACAGATATGGTGTTCAAGGGGGAGGAAAAAAGCCAGACAGATGCTAATCCTAGAAGAGATGTCTCCTCAGATGCAATATCCTCTTCGAACAGTTATGATTTACCAAAGTCAAAGCAGTTACTCTGTAAAAAGTAAATGAAGGAATAAGGTCTCTGAATCATTGTGTGATCATTGACTTATTTCTGGTGAATAATGAAATAAATCTGTGATTGATAAATATAAGTTGTATAGGTGTAAACTTCCTCTAAATGCTGAATTACTCTCATTACTTTTTGGAAAGAACATGCCAGAAAATGAGATGAGAGAAAAAATAAGCAGAGAGGGCTACTTTTCATTATATTATGGTTAATATTTGAGACCGTATCCAAAGGCTACTAAATTTCAAATTCCACAAAATTCATTGGTTTATCTGGCCTTTAGCTCAGGTTTTTATTATAGTTAAATGTGAAATTTTAATGAAAACTCTCAGAGAAGTTCTTCTTTAAATGCTTATTGACCAAGACTCTCCTCATATGTCAAAGTCTTGATCTGGATGTAGTATTTCTTACTTAAGACAGAAGAGCTTACTTAGTTTAACAGTTCATTGTTTCATGTTGGGAAAATACACAATAACCTGGTAACACAATGGCAGCCCAAAGGAAACTTCCAGCACATGCTACTCTATTGATTTAGACAGGGGCTAAAGAGCACAAGGTTAATATTATGACTATGTAATGGGTTGACCTTGGCTGGACACCAGGTGCCCACCAAGCTGCTCTATTACTCCTCCTTAGCTTAACAGGGAAGAAAAAAGTAACAATAGGGTTGTGGGTTGAGATAAGCACAGGGGGAGATCACTCACCAATTGCCATCACAGGCAAAAGTGACAACTTGGGAAAATTAGTTTAATTTATTACCAATCAAATTGAAGTAGGTTAATCTTAAAACACCTTCCCCCCACCCCTCCCTTCTTCCTGGGTTTGACTTTACTCCTCAGTTCTCTACCTCCTCTTCCCCAACAGCACAGGGAGACAGGAAATGGAGTTGTGGTCAGTTCATCCCATGTCGTTTCTGCTGCTCCTTCCTCCTCACAGAATCATAGAAGAGTTTGGGTTGGAAAGGACCTTAAGATCATCTAGTTCCAATCCCTCTGCCATGGGCAGGGACACCTCTCACAAGACCAGGTCACTCAAGGCCCTGTCCAAATTGGCCTTCAATACACTTCCTCTGCTCCAGTGTGGGGTCCCTCCCCTGCTTTTTAACTGTTATCCCAGAGGAGCCACCACCACCATTGGGCTCAGCCTTGGCCAGTGGTGAGTCCATCTTGGAGTCAGCTGGCATTGGCTGTGTCAGACATGGGTGAAGCTTTTATCAGCTTCTCACAGAAGCCATTCCTGTAGCCCACCACTACCAAAATGCAAACCCAGTATATTATAATGCTGAAAGGGCTGTAACTGTTCAAAGAAATACTTTTTTTGTCTATACATGTAACCCATTGTGGTATCTGACACCACAGTAATTTCTCTAATGATATGATGATAGAGTTTTGCATGAAAGGCTATAAAGGAATACTGTAGCAACATCTATTTTTAAACTTCCTGACAAGAGAACCATTTGGAGAAAAAGAAGTGTAAGGATAGCAATTTGAGTTCAGCTGTACTTTGGAAGCTAGAGATTAATTATTTAAATAAATTGAAAAGATTTCAAGTGGCCAAGAATCATGACCATCTCAAACTACTCCTCATTTTGTAAGAGGAGTCATCTTTTGCATTTTAATTAACTATTTACCATAACATTTCCTATGTTCCCCTCTCTTTAATAACTTAGCCCTTTTTTCCCTCTGTAATACTGTATTTTTCCCTTCTTGACAGTTCTATCTCTAGTTCATCTTTCTCTTCTCTGGATCCAGTCAGATATCTTATTCTTTCTCTTATTTCAGTACTGGAGTTTTGAAAATTATTCCATGGATAAGGATATTGAGCTTTATTGAGGTATATTAGCAATTCAGAGCAGATGGCTGTGAAATTTTAGCTCTGAGCTATAGCAGTCTGCGTATTATCTTATTATAAAATGGAAAAAGCTTCTTTTAATATATATTTGACTTTTTTGTGTATAATTCACTGCAAACCTCAAGTCAAATCTCAAAAGCTGATAAATTGTCAAATTAAATATTGCAAGTTATTAGCAAAGCATCAGATAAGAAAAAAAAAACCATCATTGTGCCATTGTCTAAGTTTATGATCTGTGTGGAATACTGAACAGAGTTCTGGTCATCTCACCACAAAGGCTTTAACAATATGAGGAAAAGCACAGAGAACAGCAAAAAGGCAGATAAAGATGGAATGACTTACATCTGTGGACAGACCAAAAAAACATTGAGTGGAATAAGTAGAGAAGAATTACAGAGGATATGGTAGAAATTAATGAAATATAATGGAAAAGATGTACACGGAATGAGTATTTACTTTCTTACAGTACAATAACTAGAAGCCATTGCAATCATAAGGTTACCAGGTTAAGCAAAGAGATTAATTCAGTTGTGGAAGTCATTGGTGCAGCACGTCTGGAGGTAAAAACGGATTTGAAAAGACACAAAAGTAGCTTATGGAACAAGGCTATTACAGAATACATTTTCACTGAACTGTTGTGACACAGGGTAAGGGTTGACTAGCAGAATTTGTTCTGTCTCTAATAGGGAAATATTTCTTGCAGTACTTTGAATTTTAATTCCTGATCGTCACTATTGAGACAAACCAAAAGCAATTGTGGAACTGAATTAAGGTCAGTGGCAAAGTTAATGAGACTGCAATGATAACAGGAAAGAAAAGTAGAAATGGCTTTTCAAAGGCATTTTTAATGCAGACCATCAGGGTTGGGGTTTTGTTTACATTTTGTTTTTTTTTTTTTTTTTTTTATTTTAAATAATGTTTCTGAAGCATAAGCTCATTTAATCTTCAAAATCAAACCTAACACTGACTTTTTTAACATGACTTTGGCTGCTTTCTGAGATCACCAAGTTCCCCAGCATTTTTCAGCACTGTGAATTGCATACTGATTTCTCTATATTTTAATAAGGTCACTAAAAGTGAAAATCACAATATCTGAAGTGGACCTATAAGGAAGACAGAGAGGGACTCTTCATCAGGGACCATAGCGATAGGACAGGGGCGATGGGTTTAAACTTCAACAGGGGAAGTTTAGGTTGGATGTAAGGAAGAAGTTCTTTACTATGAGGTGATGGAACAGGTTGCCCAAGGAAGTTGTGAATGCTCCATCCTTCGCAGTGTTCAAGGCCAGGTTGGACAGAGTCTTGGGTGACATGGTTCAGTATGAGATGTCCCACACTAGATGATCTTAAGGTCCTTTCTAACCCTAACTATTCCATGATTCTACAGTCTTCATGCATAATTCAGCATTTGTTGACACTGATGGTGGCGAAATAAAGGCAGTTTGATTGCTTTTAGAAGAAATTCTCAGAGACTTTATTTATAAGGTTGGTGCATAAAACTCCTTTTTGCCTTAGATTTAAAAAAAAAAAGAGAGAGAAAAGATTTCTTTAAGCCAGATTATTTACTTGAACTATTACACGTGCACCATAAAAAGTTTTCAGTCTTTTCCTAAAGTCCTGTTTGAAGATGATCATAATTTGTTAAAGTATTTGTTTCACTAGAGGAGAAGATCCTTCATATTCATCAGTGTAGCAGAAAAACCAACATGACCTGTACTTTTTATGGAATTCTTGGCTGTTGAGGGTTTTACTTCCTTAAATAGCTATTGTGAATGAGAAAACAGGAGTAGGGAGAGAGACAGGGCAGAAGTTATGTTTCAAAACAGAGAAAAAGCCAACCTGAGAATCTGCTCATTATCTAAAGCAATTACTCCATGGTTGAAATCAAATAATGAAAACTGGTTTACTCTACAACCTTGAGTAACCTGGTCCTTTGTCAGCTGTGTCTCTACTGCTAAATAAACTGCTCAGTTGTTTGAGAAGGCTTCTTGTTGCAGAGCATGTTGTTCTCCAAAATTGGGATTTTCATGCAGACTGCCTATTGAAGAACCCAGAAAATGTGAGCTGCCAGATCGTGTTGAGGGGTTGTTTGCAGTGCATTAGTTACAGCAACCCAAATGCACAGGCATATTCTTACCCTTCAGTAGCATAGGCAGTCACATTCCAGCAGCCAGGAGCTTTCCAGGTCATGCTTGCATTTATTATTTATCACAGAAGTAGCTTATGCTTCTGTAGAGAAAGGTACGGTAACAGAAAAATGCTACAGTTAAAAATGTTTCATTAGAGGCACATTAAGTTTTCTGAAGTAACGTCATAAATAGTTCTGGAAGTTCTACAATTTGGATGATATACAACTTTGGGCTAACGACCCTAATCATAAATCATCTGTGGGCTGGTCCTGCTCTAGTACTGGAAAGAATCCCTGCCAAAGGGCCATAAGATTGCAAGATAAAAAGATATGCTGATGAAAAATGATGGTTTGCCATGCTCTTTCCTGAGGAAATCGTGTCTTGTTTTGCTTTGTGGTACTAAACCCTTAGCAGAGTAGCACTGTTTTGTTTTCCTTCAAATATGTTTTCAGTTCTTACTTTGAACTCTAGCTAAAAGAAACTTGAAGTAATGTACATCACAGATGTAGGTTACATCTGCTTTTATTTTTCTGAAACCTGTGAAATGAGACAACATTTTTTGGTGCACTTGGAATCGAAAATTAGAACTTTGCTCCTCACTTTATCTTTTTTCTTCATATTTCTTTCTAAACAATATTATTAATCAGCTATTGCATGGGTCCCTTGGGAATTCTGATTTAGCTAACCACTTATGCAAAAATCAATCTTTCAATGGCAGGCTTTGTTAATCTTCCAAATCCAATTTCCATTTCTCACATTCTAGGTTTATTGATTATACTTCAGAATTCTCGGATCATCTGGCTGGCTTACTGAATTAATCTGTGTCTAATAACTTAATTGTCTTGAAAAACAGATGTGCTACTTCCACTGAACGCTGAAATTTTGTTACAGATATCTAAGGGAATGACAGCACACACACACATAGTTATTTAAAAGCATTTAATTACCTAAACTTTCACACTGAACTGCAGTGAGACTGTGAGTATGACAGGATGAAAAGGTAAACAGACTGCACCATGTAAATGAACCAATATTTGCCCCAGTGAAATTCCAGTTTTGGAAAGATTTTGAGGTGAGCAACAAATACTTTCTATGAAGAAACTTTGCCATAGCCCTAAGTGAAGTTAGGATGCTCTCATACTTGGCATTTGGCAGCTATAGCAAAGATAATTTTTCCTCTGAAAAAACATTTAAATGGACAAGAAAGGCAGAAATGCTGACAAGAAGAGAGGGGAAAATGACTTGCCTGAAGTTATATAGGCAAAAATATTAGAATAGGAATACTTTTCTGTTTATTAGGAAGGGGTGAAGAGACAAGTGAGCTTACATTTCACAGGAATTGATCTAAATGGTAATGTTGCAGTCCTGTTTCCAGGTATCTTTCAAATGACTGTGTGCAAACAGGAGCACAAGACCAAACAATACAAAATGCTAAATAGTAAACAAGAGTACATAATCAATTTTTCCAGTCAGAAAGAGGTCGGTGTTTGTAACCCTATTCAATAATTCACAAATCAATTAAAATAACATTATTGTTCTCTCTTTCCACTTAGCTGTAACAATGTGTAAAGGTCACCTACCGTCTAGTTAGGGAGAAAGTGGCAATTAACATCAGTGTAAAATCAGAATATTCCTTTTCTGTTACGTAATGTGAGCGTGACATGATTTCCTGCTAAGATGGAGTCTTCAGTGATAGGAGGGTTGAGTTTTCACCTCACAGAGAAGTTAAGAATTTCTAAAATTTTGCACTGACTTTAGAAATCTTGTAATTTTGTGCTTAAATAAAGGGAGCTGAAGATATCAGAGGTGATTGGAAGCCTGATTTCTGTTATGTTAAATGCCAGCAAAAAAACCTCTAGGTATAGTTCTGAATACAAAAGGAGATGCTTTTTTCTATTTGGTTCAAGAGATACTTTTTTCTATTTGGTTCAGTTAAGCACTTGTAAATGGACATTCCTGTCAGCATTTTGCTAGGATTTCCAGGTGTGACTAAAGCATTGCTTCTGAACTGGGGATTCTCTCTTCTTACTGTTTTTTCTTCTCTTTTCTCACTCCCCAATTAATATCTCTTAGTGAAATTTTTCTTGATGGTGTTACCTCCAGAAGACAGTGAAGAAGGAGAAAGCTGAATGCAGAGTACAAGCCATCTCTTGCTGTGGAGCGTGCAGCTGCCTTTAAATTAATAAATCTTAGCAGCACACTTGAGACAGCCTTGGGCTAGCATGACTACACTGCATTCAGATGAGAGCCAGTAAGTCAGGGTAGTGTTGAGCTGCACCTTTTGTGCTTGCTGGCTTGGATTCTTGACGCCGCCACATTATACTGCCTCAAATTGTGTTACTGTGCTCCATTTCCCAGTGCCCATTTTGAGGTTTTCTGCAGTTTCTGACAAGTTTATACCAAAAATTCAATGGCTTTTTTGTGCCTCCAGATAAATCTCAAAAAAATAATGAAAGGAAGAACCATTTTGGGTTTTTCTCCTTATAGAAGTTCTTTTCAACAAACCATAATAGTAATGTTTACACTTTGAAATATCATGAAGTTGTTAATGCTGCATCAGAAGCAAGGGAAATTTGATCTTTGCTTCCTAAAAATAAGTCATTTAGGTACTTGTCAGTTTCAGTCTTCCATCTTTCCTGGCTTCCTAGTTTCAATTTGCAACCACAAAACTTTTTGAAAGCTGTTAGCCAATTTGTTTTGATATGTCTGGCCTCAAAAATACTAAGTTCCTTATTATTTTAAGGAAATAAGGGAGTGAAAATAAAGGGTAATATTTATTAATCCTGCTGGCAAGAAAACACTTGAGGCATGACCTCAGCTTTATCAACTGATGCTGAGGAATCCATGTGGGTAAATTTGTACAAATGGCTACCAAAAACTTGGCTTCAGATTCTACTAGAAAGTCTTTAGATCCCAGTCATCCCCTTGGAACTGCAGAATGTTTGTTTTTCTTTTAAATTCCTACTGACTGTGTCCTGGGCATAAACTGTAATTTAGACCTTTTTTTTCTCCTTGCTGTAAGAAGGCAGATATGCAAAGAATCAGATGTCCAGCAAGAGTCCCTTCCTGGATTTTTGATGAGATTTCTTTCAAAAGCAAATTATCAAGTGCTTTCTATATGAACTCACATCCTTTCCCAAATACAATAGGATACAGATCATTTTTGTCAAGTTAACATTTCACTGAAAACAGAGCTGAGAAATACTAAACTCTGTTGAAAATCTAATGTTATGTTTGCCTTTTCTTTTCCACTGTCAGGTTTTAAAAATGTTAAGCATTTCTGTCATTCTCATGTTAGCATGTGAAGTGTGAAAATTAATTTTACTTGCAAATTGAAAGATTTGGTTTGGGGGTAGGAATCATCACTCCTTCATGGAGACCAAAAAAAAAAAAAGGAAAAAAAGAAGAAAAGTCCAGATCTTCTCCAAGCCTGCAGGAAGAAGTCGCATAGACCTTGTTTGAAAAAACTCATCTGTAAATTAGCAGAAAAGGAGGTGTAAGATGAATCCTATGAACCAACCAGCTGAAGTCAGTGAAGGAGAGCAAAACGTATTTTCTCCGAAAAATATTCCTCTTCTAGAAAGACATTAATGGCTCTATTAAAGTACATTGTTATAGCAAAAATAACCTTAGCAGCTAACTAGAGCCTATAGGAGACAGGACATCCATAGAGCATGAGCAGTGTGCTAAACTAAGATCTGTCCTTCTCTTATCTACTACTGAAAGAAATCATTGGGTAAAATGTGAGGAAGAATGCAATGTATCAGGAATAGTATAAAGCTTCTCTGCAATCTATCCTTACATATCATACTTTGCTCATTACTGAGATGTCAGTTCTTTCTTTTTATTAGGTCATCAAATTGATCTCAATTGTGCACTGTTAAATTCCTGGAAAACAAAAATAACAAATTCCTGAGCTTTTTGCCATACTGCTTCACACAATGAGATAGGGAGAGCTACTTTGCTGCTCTTCTCCAGATGAATTTTCATGGCCTTCATCTGCTGCAATTCTTGCACAAAAATAATTATCAGGGTTATAGGTGGGCAGAGACAATTTTCTAATGCAATGCCTTGTACTCTTTTACTGTTTGCTTGCTGCTTTTTTATCGCCATCTTTGTTATATTTACACTGTGAACTATGTGGGGTCAAGATCACCTTTCTATTCTGCATTTTTATAGCACCTAATACAGTGGCAGTCTGCAGAAAAATTAGGAGTACAACAAAATGTTCTAACAAACCATTTAATATGTGTGCAGTATTGTAAGTTACTGGGAAGTCCACCACTTAGTAGATTATATGGAAGAAAACATACAGACAAGATGACAGACATTAGTGAGGCAAAGAGGAGACTCTAGGAAATGAATATAAAAGTTTTAAGATAATTTTCTCTGAACTTTAAAGAGAGTGTAAATGGTTAAAATGTACAGGACAGTACAAACCCAGGTCTTTTAAAGTGATTAATATATGGTGATGATGGGCTCAGACCAACTTTCACCAAAGGCACAAAGGTATCTTTATTATCTTTGTTTGGATCTTGGTCTAATCTGACATAGCTCCAACAAAGAGCAGCTAAATATGCTTTATCATATATATCCCAGATAAACCAAGCGTCTATGGCTAAAGTTGTATTATTTTTCCTGAATCAAAATCCTGAGGAAGAGGAATCCTATCCTCACCGTAATTCATGGTGGATTTATCATTTAGTCTATTTGCTCCCCTATTTCACCACTGGTCCACCAGCACAGGGTGACCTAGTTTTATTATAAAAGAAAAGCTCTTCCTTTTTGTTTTTTTTTCTTTTTTTGGCAAATGGCCTGTTTATTTCACAATGACCGCAACTTCAGCTGGTTTCAGTGGCAATCCTGGCTGCTCAGCAGTTCTGAAAATTAACCCAGTGCTTTTATCCCCTTTTTATATCTATACAAATTAAAGTTAAGTATTTCACTATGAATAAAAACATGATAGTAAGAATAAAAGCTTTATTGATCATTGTAAGAGCATTAAAAAGGCTTTGCAGAGTCACTAAGTTCAATTGTGATGTCTAAAACTAAACAATAAAGATCTTTGAATTAAATGTTAAGAGCATTACTGAAATACAGAACTATTTGGTTAGTTAGGTACATCCAATCATGAAAAGCAGAGGGCAACAGCAAGCAGAAGTATCAAAATGGTCACAAAAGCAAAGGACATAAATACGTATTCATATATATATTTAATATTATATAAAAGCTACTGGACCAGGACATAATCGTGCTGTATAGCATTACTTATAGAATGAAAACCACAGTATATATTCATGAGGCTCCTAAACTCACAAGCCTGCTAATAATTTGTTACCAATCAGATTTTTTTTTTACAAAACTGATTAGAAGACTTAATCAGGGATTGACCAGGTGGAGTATTTTTTGAACATGTTACAAATCCCAAAACTTTGCCAGAACAAATTACAGCTGAAATAGGCACAGAAGATATAAGTTGGGAGGGAATTCAGATTGATATGGACATAAACGACTTCATGAGAGTAGAAGGTGTCCCTGTCATGGTAGGGAGTTGAAACTAGGTGATCTTTAAGGTCCAAACCATTCTATGAGCCTATGAATAGAATCCAAAATTCCTGACTGCTCCCTCCAAAGTGCTGTCCATTAAATTGCATTAGTATAATTGCACAAGACTTAGGTCTTGAACTTTCTGCTATTTCAGTTCTTTGTCCAGTGTAATAGATACAACCTTTTTTAAAGTACTTGAAGTCAAAACGCAATTTATTTGGGCTGTTCATAGAATGAGAAGTAGTTGTTAAAAAAAAAAAAAAAACAGAAAATGAAAAAATAGTATAGTTCACGAAGTAACAGGAGACATCAGACACACCAAAAAGTATATTTTTGTCAATCTGATAGAATACACTAATCTCTTGCAACCAAAAGAGTTTTTCTACTAATAATTAAGATGTGATCCTGATTGACTAGCTTTTCTCAGGTGTATTCAAGGTACAGTACAGTTATCGTGTAGCAAGCTCCTAATGCACATGGAAATCTCAAGATGAACTTCCACATGCAGGGGTTTGTTTGAGAACATTGGGAATAATCTATTCTGCTATTTTGAATTTAATTTAGTTTTAAGAATGGTTTTTTTTTACACTTAGGATGTGTCCCTGCCACAGTTTCATGCTGAGAGTGTTGCACATCACATTAGATTAAGGTCAATCAGCAGTGTTATAAAGGTTTCTTTTTCTTCTTCTTCTGTCTCTATCTTCTTTTAAAATGAAGCATCACTGCAATTTTGTGATGAAAACCCTGTGTCTTGAAGCGTATCAGATAAGAGGCCTTGGCTGGCCTCCAACTGTGATTAAGGCTATATTTTTTTTTTTTTTTGTCTAAAGGGTCATGAAGAATAAGAACTTCACTGACCCTTTAATCAGAAATGATTAAGAACTGGTGGCTTGCTCTCTGGTATTCCATTACCTTCCATGTGGAGCTTATAATAAGGAGATACTGCTCTGTCAGCAGCCCTAGGAAAATTCAACCTTTGAAAGATTTTGTGGACAACATCCTATAAACTGATAGGAGATTTTGAATACTTTATCTTGCTGTTAAACAATTTGAGAGAAGACTGTTTTAGAAAGTCTTAGAATCCCATTGATGGAGTGATGAATATTTCCAAGACAACTTATGTCTTAAACATAAGCACCTGGGATGTTATAAAATTCTTGAGGTATTTGCTGTGGCTAGCAGAACTCTCCCTCTGCACAGGTGGAAGAGGAGAGAGGGGACCAATGGTAATAGGTTATAATTTGCTGTTCTACAAGTAGTTTTAAGGAACAATGTAAAGAATGGAAAATACTGACAAACAAGTGAGGACAAAGAAACACACACTTCATCAGTTCGTGTCTCGCATGTCTTCATATGTCTGCTGCCTCTCAGATGAAAGGCTACTAAAATCTCAGCTGGATTGCCCCCTTATCTAATTGGTGAGCAGACTTATGGAGATGCTTGATAATTCAGCCATGAAGTCAGTTATCAGGGACTGTAGAGCTCACAGGAAAAGTTTCAAATTATCTGGAACGTTAATGATTCCACAGAAATAGGAAAATCCCTCCCTATGTTTTTTTTCAGTTTTGTAGCAGAAGCTGTGTCTTCTAGTTACTGAAGACTTCCTGGAGTCTTCCTCTGTTTCCTACCAGAACAGCAACATGAAAGTTTGAACACTTCTGCGTCTTAATGCCATTTTTCTTATTTTCTGAACTTTGGTTTGGGCACTGAGAGAGCCTGAATTGTGAACAAAGAGCACCTTTGTCCACGTTAATGTGTGCGTATATGAGTGCATGTATGTATGTACATATATATATATATATATGTATCAGTGAGTAAAGTCTGGCTCTGCTCTGTGAATATTACAGCTCAGAATACCAGGTAAAAAAATGATAGGGTTTTGTCTGTTCTTGTGATCAAGTCAGTCACCATCATTAGGCAAATGAACGGAGTAGAAAAATTTCCATCAGCTTTATTTAGGGTAGGCCAATTGTGATCTGACAGTGTGTCAAAAGAAGCAAAGAAATATGCACTTTTAATGGACTTTATTATCTTCTATTGGACAGTCATAAGAGGACAATTTTCATAATACACATATTCCAGGGCTATCTCATCTTGCTTTAAATGTCATACAGGCTTGGGTATGTATTATTAAGCTTAACAATGTATATTATAGTCAGTGATGTTAATAATCTTAATGTACTGGGCAATGTTTCTACAGATTAGTAAATCTAGGATTTAAGAGCTTGCAGTTCAAATAGAACAGACAATGAGCCAGAAATATTTCATGAAAGCATTAGGATAAATAGGACCACCAAAGAATGACTTGGCCAGCTATTCTGCATAGCAGTGTGTTGGCAATCCCAGGAAGGCCTGGAAAATATGAAATCTAATTATGGTAGCCATGCAGCTGGAATAATGCAAAGCTGGTGATTATGCCCAAAATGTGGCAAGATAGTAAATTAAGAAGTGGAATGTCTGTAGACAATTAAGGAACTAATGAGAGTCTACGCAAGGGGTTTTTGGTCTTTAAAAGGCAAACACACAGATCAGGAAATGACAACATTTGAAAAATTACAAGAGGACCTGAACACTTAATGCACATAATGGCTGGGTCTTGCATGAATGGTCAGTGTACAAGTAAAGTGATTTAGAAGTGCACATTGCATCCTAAGACTCAGGGTAGAAGATGATGAAGTTATTCTAGAAATAAAAACCACAGCTTGTATTCTTTGTTTTACACTGATGCTTAACATCACTATGACCTTTGTCACCCCTGTGTGACCCTTTATAATGTTATCATGTTGGGTTTGGTATGCACTGTGCAGTCCTGGACAGAGAAATAGGGATGATAAATCCAGCAATGCACAGAGGTGTGTATCAGGACAAGGCTGAGTGTGTCACACTACTAGAAGAGGAGTTTATACGGGACCCACAAGGATGAGAAGAAGAGAAGCATGACAGTATCTTTGAAAGTTCTTCAGAATGTGTTCCAGGTAACAGTGTTGACTCTCTTTGTTTTCATCTGATTTTACCTTCATGTATTTCTGTTGACTTCATATGATATAATGATGTTAGGATGCGATGTATTTTTCACATTTCTTGAGGTAGATATTTTCACAGATATGTTCTTCCTTCTACAATGCAGAAGACCTCTGTGATTCACCCTACTTTGGAGCTGAATGAGGTTTGCATTTCAAATGCAAACAAATATTAATTGAGCTTCTCTCTTTGAAGATTAACTTGTCCAAATGGATTTCATAAATTTTGGAGTCTGGATGAAATACTTTCTGATACATCTTCATCAAAAAGAATTTGTTCACTGGAAGAATGGTGGTGTTCATGCATGCCGCTGTATTCTGCATGTTCTTGGGTCATTTCCAGTGTCCCAGGTCTTATAGTTGTTACCTAAGCCTTGTCATGCCTTCAGTACCTTTGAACAGAAGGGAAGTATAAGAGAAGTAATAGTGGAAACCCCACTAAAGTTGAGCTAACTAATCATATCTCAGCTTTTGTGTATTTGTCTTTTAGCCTCTCATCCCTTTCATTTTATTTTTTTTTTAAAGACAAGCCTCGAAGAGCCATAGGAGCGACATCACCTTTTTGCTTTTATGTGCAGTTTTATGGGTATTTTGTTTAATAACAAACTCACAGTGATTTGTGACTACTTCAACTGGAGCACTTTTCTGTTTTGTTTTGTTTTTTTCTTGTATTATTTCTGCAACATTTTCAGGCACATTTCAAGTTGACAAAATGTTATTCAACTGACCATCAGGTATTTATCTTCACTTGTAGGAGCAGAGCTTTCTGACCCTGAAAGCACATTCAAGGAATTATTCTATGCTCTGATGGGGAGTATATTCTAACTAAGATCTTTTGAATAGATTCTTATAGTTTTGTAAGTTAACTTTAGTGGAATTAAAGCATAGGATGCGGTGTAAGTGTGACTCAATTGCATTCTACATGATAATCATTAAATTTGGTTGCAAAATTTGGCCAGGGCATTTCACCTGCAGACATTCAGCCTTAAAAGAGCACCAACTCCACTGAGTTAAAGATAAAATTAACAAGAGATTGACAAAAAAAGTTTAAGAACTTCAAGAACTGTGTAATCTCAAAATCATAGAAATTATGTAAAAACTTCTCCAGCTGCACAAGAAGCAGAAGCATTTACCACAGCCCAGAGAAATCCAGAAATTTTTCACAGAAGCATTTACCACAGCCCAGAGAAATCCAGAAATTTTTCAAAGGTTATATGAAGTATCAGAAGGCATGAGGCTACAGCTGAGTAGCTGAGTGAATTTTTTGCACTGCTGTTTGCCATGCAAAATAGCTGTAAAAGGAGTCATTATTTAAAGGAAAAAGAAGTTGGAGGACTTTTTTAAAATACTGATTTGTCATCTGGAAAGGTCTCGCAATAGTTGAACATTAACAACTGCAAATATAAGGTTCTTTTCACTTGTGAGATTTCTGAACTTAACTATGGTTTGTAAGCTCTCACTAAAGTGGCCTAATGGTAAGTGGGAATGCAAAGTGGCGTCTGAATTTTAAAAATGCTTCAGAAAAATTACCAATCAATAAATGGGACTTTTGTTCTCTGTTAAGTGGTAAAAAATATAACAAATAATAAAATTATTAGAGATGCAAATTAACATTATATATTGGGAAAGAGTCAAAGCAATTTTTGTGAAGGAATCTACTTCCTTGAAAAGTTCAAAACTTACTGAAGTTTCTCAAAGAGAGCAAATGAATGAGTAATACATGTAAAGAGTATAAAGGGTTTTAATGAAACTAATCTGTTGTGAAATCAAATAAATGAATAAGGAATAAAAAGGAATAAAAATTTTGTCATGCCTTAATAACTGTTTTAAATATAAGGAAGGATGGGGGCACAAAAAAGTAAGTTTTCACACTGAACAGATGGTCTCATGGGTTGCCACAATAATCCATACTAAACCCCAAGCTTGTAATTTTCTTAGATTGTATAGTAAAGAAATAAAGAAAGATAGAGCAAAAGTGGCACAAATTTATTCATGATGATACATTTTAATGAAGAGGTACCAAGGAAGATTTCAGATATATCTCGCATAGTGACTGGGCAACAATAAGAAGTAGTGTAATATTTTGTGGAAACAAATGCAAAAACCTACACCCTCAAAGTGAAATACTCTTGCTACACACATTAATGAGCTATAAATGTCCTTTTACAATTCAGAAAGGAGGTCCTGAAATTGTTATGATAATTTTTCTGAAAGCATTAGCTTGTTAAGTTGGGAACTGAAAGCAGAAAATACCGTTACAGTACTGTATAATTCCACTTTATGACCATTATTTGAAAACTAAGACTGTATCTACATAAGCATTTTACTTCCTATCAGCAGTACACTTCTGATCTTCCTGATCATCCCCACTGACTCTACTTTGTCTTATCTTGCAGGATAGTCTCAGAGCGCAGAAAATTATTTCCTATTGGATGACACTAAGCCATTTAGCATCAAGCTGCTAATGGGTGTTAGGCCACAGGATAAGATCAGACCTCTTCTGCAGTAACTCTCACCTCTTCCCATACATGTATAATATGCATTCTAGTTCCTCAATGGCGCTTGACTTCTGCTACTACAGGACTGCACCACTGGCCGCTGTAGACGTAGCATTTGTCATTTCATCTCTGGGAGGATACAACAATCCAGCCATTGTATAGAGAGAGACTGTGCAGAGCAGAAAGATGGAAAAGTGGTAGCAGCTTCTGTATGAAAGTAGTCAAGGACTCTTACGTTGCAGAGAAGAATATGGAAGACATGAAAAGTATTCATTAGACCTGGAGAGCTGGAAGACATCAAAAGCCATCTAAAGAAGTTCAGTTAATACTAGTGGCTAACATTGGTAATATTTAAGGAAACCTCCCACTCTTTGAGAAGATAATGTAGAGTACATGTCAAGTCACTTTAGAACACAGCTTTGTCATTATCTCTATTTTCAGCAAGGAATATTGAAACATGAAAAGAGAAAGGTGCTTTTTCAAAGTCATGCAGGAGGAAAATGGCTACAACATGAAATGCTTGTCTCCTAAACTCCATCTCTGTACTTGCCCTGACACTAATGGGAGTCAAACCTTTGTATGCAAATATTATCAGATGAATCAGGCTCCCTATTCCCTTCTAGTAAAGTTGTCTGAGATATATGTGTCTGAGGGCCTAGTAATTGCATGGTTAATACTGAAAGGTTTTAGGAAAAGTATAAGACAGGAAAGAGCCTTCATTATTTCAATTAGAAGAGTAGGCCATGTAGAATGAATTCAGGCAGGAAACATGTTCCAGTCAGAGACAGTTTAGGTTCGAAGGAGGATGAATTGGAATTTTTTCTGAGGGCTGCTCCTGAGAAGAGATGAAATAAATAACACTGCATAAGTAAAAGATTTGTGCAGATGGCGAAGGACTGTTATTTATTAGCTACTTAAATTGTCTTAGCTTCTCACCAATCTCCTATTAGGAAAGGGAAGCAAAGGCTTTTTCAATGGGTGAGTAAAGATTTAACAATTATCCCAAGAAACTTAAATTGCGAGGCAGTATAGGTACTGAGGAGTGTGATAGGCTTCCATGAGCTTTATTTCTAACTGAGTGAAATCTGTTCTGACACTAGAGGATCTTTTTATCTAGCAGATAATGATGAAGTAACTGAAAGCTGGAGACTTAGAAAAAGAAAAGAAAAATTAAAAAAAAAGAATTAGATAAGATCAAATCAAATAAAATAGACGGTTTCTTTTTTTTTTCATTACAGTCCAAGTAAGTTACTAGTGCAGCAGAGATAAATCTCACAGGAGTATGAAAGGATGCAAGTTATCACAAGCCTTTCTGAAAACTGTGGTCTAATTTGGTTGCAAATCAGTGGGATTTATATAGAGTTTCTGACAAAGTGGGGCAAGTTTTTATTGTGGCTTGAGTTTATTTTACTGAGGTCATGCATGAGTTCATGACTTTTCTCGTGTATACCTCCATGAAGCAAATGCATTTTTCAGGGGTGGTGATAGATTTAGAAGGCAGCGCTGACAGAAACAAGGATACCAAAGATCTATTTTATATGCTATTTTTTCTCACTTTTTTTTTTTTTTTTTTTTTGATCTAGATACTTCTCTGTGCAATATTTTCCTTCTTATGTCTTTTACTGAGTTACTGATCTGTTTGGATTACAAGCATCCCAGATATACTGTCTGAGCATGTTCTTACTGACAGATATTGAATAACTTAAACTCTTTTGGCCTCCTTTGGGTGTAGCCAGACGGAAATCGTTTTGAGGGCATGAGACACTAACATGCAGATTCTCTGCACTAGAGCTGGATCTTGTCTAAGTGGCTGGAAAAAGTATAGAGTGGTCAGATCTGCCTGTTCCATCAAAGCCGTCTGTCCTCTCATTCTGTAGGTGTTGATGCAATGCTCTGCATAAATGTGGTACTTTATTTTAAAGAAATGCTAAACTGATGACAGTCTGTCAGGGGGCAGCTACTTTACTGTAGCACACATCAATCATCACTGTACTGTGTAAGTAGTTCCATTAAAATATGTGGAAATATTCCCAAAAAACTTTTTCACATAATGCCAGCCTTACCTTGCCCTATTTCTCCCGCCAGCCTCCCTCTCTGTTTAATAGTTTTTAAACCATACAACAGTTATACAATAAGCACATTCAACAGGACGTTTTGAAAACTGCAAATTAGACCCATTTTTCAAAAGAGAGATTGACGCTTAAGTTGTCTTTTCATTCTGAAATCTTTCCTCTTTAGTTAAAACTTTAGACTTTTCTTTAACACCCTAACACCTGGACTCACAAAGATGTTTGAAGCCAGCAAAACTACATACATTAAAAATATTTAAACTATCTTAAAATATGAAAGGACTAGAGGTGTCCAAGCAGCCATCTATATTCCTCTGCGAGTGAATCATGCAAATGAAAGACCAGAAGTTTACAGACTTGTCACAGCATTCCAGGAGATGAAGTTTCAAGAAAAGTGGATTTTTGAAAGAGTCATAATGAAAAAACCTGGATTTGGTGATGTTGGCTGATTAAACAAGTAAACAGAGCATAACTTATTTTAAGGCTAGCTAAAGGGTAGGCTTCCAGACTGTCTTTAGAGGATTTTCCAAAGTGCTGTCTTCTCTCATGTGCTTCTTCCTTCTGATAAAGATGTCTAATTAAATCTACGTTTAATGAGTAGATACTTTGTTCCCCATTTAGGCACCCTGTAATTTTGCCATTAATGGAATGAACAACCGCAAAGTCGCTTTTTTCTACCCCCTCCGTGGTTACTGCAACTGCCCCTGCTTTGCCTGGGGGTCCTGCTGGAAAACCATCTATTCCTCAGCCTTTTGCACTCTTCTCAGCCCTTGAGCTGAGGTCTGGACACCTTTTACTGACCCAACATAGGAACTATCTATTTTCCCCGACTCTGCCAGGCAACCAGGGTAAGAGTTTGTCATACTCCATCCCTCATTAGTAAACAGCTATTTAACTGCCTCAAGTCTTCACACTAATCACTGTGGCTGTCCTTTAAAGCTTCCTGTAATGTTGTTTCAGTTTGTAGGCTTTAAGCTGGTCATGCATTAAGGACAGCTGGGTGGCAATCTATCACGTTGCTTTACGCACTGCAACACAGTTTGACTGACATGAGCTGACATGATCCCACACTTGGTAGCGCAACATGACAGCTTAAAATATGGGAGTGGGTCATACCAGCCTTCTTAACACGCCTTACTTATTTAAGACCCAAATTCACCTCTTTTCCTCTGCTAAATAAAAACACCCCCACATCAAAAAAACAAAACAAAACAAACCCAAAAAGCCGCCCAAAACCAAACCCTTGATGCATTACAGCAATTTCTAGCAATTTCTTTGCTTCATCAGTGGGGAATTATGAATGTGGGTATTTGCATGAAAATTTGGTATTACTAATCCTTTTTTAAAAAAATATTTCTTCTAGTCATTGTTTGATATTGGAGATCTGGGAGGCTAAAAGCTTACAGGGATAAGGCGGGTGGGAAATGCTCTGAAAACAAAACAGATGACTGAATCCCAACTTAATTTTCTGTCCTGGTACAGTCTCTGTATGACTCAAGATTAGTCACTTGGGCTAGATTTTCAGAAGCACTTGGATGCTAAGCCCTCATTTGAATAAATGCATGCTTACTCCTTAATACCTTTAAATAGTTAATAATTTTAGCCTCTAAGTAAGGTTAGTTTCTTTTTGTCTGACTTTTCTTTTTGGAAAATTAAATAACTTCTCCATAGTGTGGAAAAAAATAAAAGGTTTGGATGTATTACAGACACAGCTGAGGAAGATGGGTGGAAAATATCACTTTCATTTTTCTCTATTCCAGTAAAGACTCCAGACTTCTAAATGTACTGGGAACATTCTGGTTGGAAGCCTTCAAAGCTCCCATATTTTTCTGATTATATCATTTTGGCATTCTAGTGCTATTGTTTTGGCATCTGGCATTTACTCTGCTGGTAGAGATACTTTTACTCAGGATGTATCATGTAGCTACAAGCCATCTGTGTTGTAACTTTATTTCAGACATGGTCTATTATTGAATCTTGAATTGTATGGCAGTCTGCAGTAATACTTCCCCTCCACACACACACACCCCTTTTTTTTTTCTTTTGACCAAGGTCTGGTAGTTCAGTATTTAGATAGGAAAATATCCTTCTGTTATAGATAATCTTTCTATTCCTCTTCAGCTTTGGCCACTGTAGACTTCGTTTTTTAAGTATCACCCTCTTAGTCAAAGCCAAGAAAGGTTATTCAATGCTTCCTATCTCTAATTCCCCACCCACCCAGTTTTCCTTCACTTTTGCAACCTCCCATGTGCAAAATCATGGATATTTAAGAAAAAAAAAAGCTTTCCCTGTTGACAGCTGTGACAAATGTTCATCCATTACTTTCAGCATAATTAAATTATTTTCTTAATTGTATCTAATTAATTTTTAAACTTTTTAAAGTTCGAATTAAGACACTTGCAGTAAGAGAAGTTTCTCAGAGTTGCAAGGGAATCATAGAATCATAGAATCATAGAATAGTAAGGGTTGGAAAGGACCTCAAGATCATCGAGTTCCAACCCCCCTGCCATGGGCAGGGACACCTCCCACTAAACCATGCCATCCAAGGCTATGTCCAACCCCACCTTGAACGCCGCCAGGGATGAAGCATTCACAACCTCCCTGGGCAACCCATTCCAGTGCCCCACCACCCTCACAGTAAAGAATTTCTTCCTCAGATCCAATCTAAACTTCCCCTGTACCCCTTGTCCTCTCACCACAGTCCCTAATGAAGAGTCCCTCCCCAGAATCCCTATAGGCCCCCTTCAGGTATTGGAAGGCTGCTATGAGGTCTCCACGCAGCCTTCTCTTCTCCAGGCTCAACAGCCCCAACTTTCTCAGCCTATCTTCATACGAGAGGTGCTCCAGTCCCCTGATCATCCTCGTGGCCCTCCTCTGGACTTGTTCCAACAGTTCCATGTCCTTTTTATGTCGAGGACACCAGAACTGCACACAATACTCCAAGTGAGGTCTCACGAGAGCAGAGTAAAGGGGCAGGAGCACCTCCCTTGACCTGCTGGTCACACTCCTTTTGATGCAGCCCAGGATACGGTTGGCCTTCTGGGCTGCAAGTGCACACTGCCGGCTCATGTTCATTTTTTCATCAACCCACACCCCCAAGTCCTTCTCCACAGGGCTGCTCTGAATCTCCTCCCCGCCCAATCTGTAGCTGTGCCTGGGATTGCTCCGACCCAGGTGGAGGACTTTGCATTTAGCATGGTTAAACTTCATTAGGTTGGATGAAACAACTTTTTTTGTGTTTCATATTAAAACTAAAATGGAAAGTTCAGAAGTGTATACTTTAAACAAAACAAAGGTGAAGCCATAAGGAAAATACCCTTTGGCATTCAAAGCTCATAGTCTACTACCACTTTTTAAATTTATGCATAAATATATACCTTGATGGAGCTACTGATAAGAGGAGCATAAATCATACTTAATAATTGAATGCAGCTTTCGTGCATCCAAAATTTGGGGTCACATCTGCCTACCTTCCTACATCTGGCAGGGTATAATAATTAGGTTCTCTCACAAAAATGAGATTAACAAAAAAAAAAGTCTTTGCAGGCATTATTATTCCTTCAAGAAATTTCAGACCCTTTTTTTAATTGATATAAATAAAACCAGCTCTGCTGAAGCCAGCCAAACCCTGCTGATAGATGCCTGCAAGGAATCTGTCGTTCCATTCCTGAGTCACGTTTGACAAGAGTTGCATGACCCACTGTTTTTTTGCTTTGACAATCTCCAAAATAGCTGTTACAATTTTGTCTTTATGGGAAGGTTTCTTCAGCCTATTTTGATTTCAAATGTTTCAACATAAAATAATAGCTAAAGCAGAAAAAAAAAAATAAACCACATTTGTATATGTAGATAATGAATTGTTTTGGTAAAACAGCAGAACATTTTAGTTTTAGTCTAAAACATTTTGCTACAATTAGCACTGTCTATTTCTGTTTAAAGGCACAAGACTCCTACGTATCATATATTTATACAGGGAGAGAGTGTATTCTTTCAACTCACAGAAAGGAAGCAGAATTTCTTCACTCTAAGTCAAATATTTTAAAAATCGATTAATTTACCTTATTATGGCCTTTTGCACATAGTTGCATTTCAACTTGAAAACGAAGTTAAATGCAGTATAGCTCCTGTTTGTTCCTTCTGCACCCTGTGGGACTTTGTTGGATGACTCGATGCTCTGTGCAGAAAGCAGCTACAGTGGATTGAATCAGAGAAGAAATTTACCCTCATTCATCTGTTTTTTGAGAATCATATCCAGGATGGAGGATGAATCTATACTAGGGGAGGAGGTCAAGAAAAGTTTCTATTTACTTTAGTTGAATCAAGGCCAGAAATATTTTTATACAGATCTGTTGTGCCCCATCTAGCCCTATAATACTAGGATTGATCAGGGCAAAGAAAAAACTCTCATGGGAACTGAATTTGAACTGTTATCATATGGGAAGGAATGCCTTCTTGACCCTAAGTTTATGTCCTAAAGAATGAAACCTGATAGAAGCTGTCAGTTTTATCTTAAGCTGCAGAGCTATAAGGATTATTTCAGCTGAGGATTTTAATATTGGTCTCTGCCTTCACACAAGAAATGGCACTTAGGTTAGGAGATAGCAAGAGCTTTAAGAATTAAAATGAACTTAAACTGCAGACTCTGTAGGGTACAGATATGTTTTCTGTCTGGATTAACACAGACACTGATGAATTTTCCATTGATTCTGTAACTTTTGCCACAAAGTAAGCAAAGGGTCAAAGGCCTGATCTGAATGCAGCAGTTCAGCTTGCTGCAGTCCCTGGTGGGAACGGTGGGAGGGAGGGGGCAGTTGTGGTTTATAAGTAAAAGTCCCTGTTCCTATTAGGAGGGCTTGTTGCTCTACATCTCCAACTGTGTGGTGGCTGTGCTTTTCCAAGGTTCAGGAGCAAATAAGGGAAGTGACAGGGCTGTGGCAATTTCCATTTTGGACTTCCTCCTCTTGTGTGCAGCCAAAGATTGATCTCCAGGGATCCACAGCAGATCCATGTCCTCTTTTAGTTGGTGGAAGGGGGCAAGGGGGCAGACTAGGGTGGGTGTGAGTGGATCTGTAATTTGTGTCAGTTTTCTTCTCTCTATCAAATTGGAATTGACTGGTGAGGTTGTGACTAATTGGCAAGATAGCTGAACAGACAAGGCAGGTATGCAGGGTTCTTTTTCCTGGGGCTGGTGGTAAAACAAAACCCCAAATCAATGAAGACAGAAACCTACAAGCTTCCTGGTCCTTCCTCTCAGTGCAATAAAATGTCTTTGTACCATTATATGCAAATGGTATCTGGATATGGATATAAGAGTGACAGAGGTTATGTGAAAGAAGCCTCATCTGCTGCTCATGTCAGAGTACAGTAAATATCACCCATAGACTTTCTCCCCACAGTGAAGGAGAAGGATGAGGATGGGAGAAGCAGGGGTGTAATTTATCTAAGAAATATTGTTCCACTGTGGTCATTAAAGTCACCTAGGAACAATACCTCCACTTTCCTCCTGTGATGATTATCCTGTAAAGGAGCACCATTGTTTGCTGTATACTTGTGGGACTGAGGGTATCTCATTTGTGATGAAAGGTTCTAAGGTCCTTGATGCAAAATGATTCAGATGGTAGAATGGAGAGAGAAGGAAGTCATGGCTTTTGATGCTGCAAGGGGCATGGGGAGTAGTAGGGGCCACACAGTCCCAAAGAGAGTCAGGGAAATTGTTTTGTTGGGATGACTACAGCAGAGCCCTTTTTCTTAATTGAATCTTGGGTGTTAAATCAGGAGTTGTGCATCATGCAACTAGAGATGCTGGAAAGTATCCAAAAAGGTAGGTGTCAAGGAGGGACACAGGAACAATGTCAGATGAGAAGGTGAATCCTTCAGACCAGGTACATTGTCAGGATATGACCTGGACAGGATTTTTTCTGTTTTGCTGATTCTTGAAGAGCCTTTGTGGAAGAGTTCTGAAGAGGCATCTCTTGGAAGAGAGAACCATGTATTATGTTTCCTCTGCTTTAAAACCAAGGAAGGACAGGGGCTTTTTTTCCACAGGAAAATCTGTACAGCAAGGGGTTTGAAAAATCACTTGCTATTTGCCTGTTTTATGTAAGGTCTCTGGGAAAAGAAGGCCACATGCTATGCTGTTGAGAGAGACTAAATCTAGGAGACAACAAAAAGAAAAGTCATCCAAGGTGTTGCGTTAAAAGGGGTGGGGGGAGGTGGTAAGCCTCTTGTTTATTTACACAAACCCCTTGTTTTGTTCTCTAATAGGCAACTACCAGTCCAACCGCGTCCGCTTATATCGAACCTCTATTGGTCCGGATACTAATCCGACCGCGTTCGCTTATATAGGACCTCTAATGGTCTGGATTTACTGATAGTGCACCACACTGTCCAGTTCAATCAGCTACAGCCACCAATCCGACCACGTCCGCTTATATCGAACCCCTATTGATCCGGATCCTAATCCGACCGTGTTTGCTTATATCGGACCTCTAATGGTCTGGATTTACTGATAGTGCACCACACTGTCAGTCAGATCATGCTCCTGAACTCTCATGGCCACACTGAGAGATGGGGTCGCGTTCAGCGAGAGAATTAAGATTGATTACTGAAACAGTGCAGTTTATTGATGCAACAGATACAGGTTCTTATGGATTGCTGGTGATAGAGACTCTCTGCAAAAGCACGTGTGAATAATGATTACATGAATACAAGCGCTTGATAAAGTTAACACAGTATAGCTATAAAATATACAGATGACAGTAAAAGTAACTCTACAGAGATTCTAAGTTTCCCAGGGAAGCACCGAATACAGTGCAAGTCTTACCCACAGGCATCCCTATGTGGGGGGAAGAGAGGTCCAGTCCGTCGACCGGTCCTGGGAGTCGATTGATGTTATCTTCCTCAACTCGTCCACAATGGTATCTTCCCCAATATCCCCCTCTTTCTTGGGTCTTTTTATATTATTTTTTATCTTTAAGGTGGAGCTTGAGTGACTCTAGTCATGCATACCATTATTATTACTCAGAGAGGGGTGATCTCATTTTGGAGGGGGGTCGCATTGGAGATGGGTGTGTAAATGCGTTATAATGACGTTACAATGAAGCAAAGTCCACACTGAGGATGGCATTCTGTCAAAAGATGACAGGCTGCTGGCCCAGGGTAAGAAGTGTGCAGCTTATCGGCTTTTGCAAGGTCTCTACCTCACTCTACCACGCAGCTTATCAGCTTCTTGCACCACCTCGTTCCGGTCAGTGTTGACAGTTACACAGCTTATCAGTTTCTTGTACCATCTCGTTCCCGTCTTTGTGCTGAAGTTAGGACAAAGCGTAACTGCGAGATCTTCACCTCGCTCCATCCTTCATCCGCGTTGCCACGGGAACCGCTGTGGAGTGCACATTCCTGGCATACCAGGTGCGGCTGCATCTTGCCCTGAGAGGCCTTGAAAGTCCGTTTTCCCTTATGTGTGGACAATGCTACATTTCAAATATAAGTTTAATTCCTAATTATCCCATATTTCCTAATTATTCCACACAAGGTAAGGTTGATTGTGTGACAATAACAAACCAATGTAATGCCCTTTCAGATAAAACCAGTATATTGATCTCTGCAACTTGCTGTGTGTGAAAAATTCGAGCTGCAACTATTGGCAGTGCAGTGTAGATCAGTTTTATTGATCCATCAAGTTGTTACTTTGGGAAATGGCAATTGGAGCCTGAAGACTGGCACTACGCCTCTACGTCAGCACAGATCAGGAAGGATCGGCCAGGAGAGAGAAAACCGCAACAAACTGCAGGTGGTGATTGCTGCGACAAAGTCAACTGGGGGCAACATTTCTCTGTAGCTCACTGCTGGAGACCTCAGAAGTACCTCTTAGTTACAGGAAAGATTTTGGGAGTGTCTGAACACTGTCCTGGATAAGAGATAAATAGTGGGAATTATGGCCTTATGTCATGGTTTAAGCCCAGCTGTAATTCAGAAAGCCACACAGTCTCTCTTTCACACCCCACCCCCCCGCTCCTGGAGGGATGGGAAGGAGAATCGAAAGAATGTAACTCCCACTGGTTGAGATAAGAACAGCCCAGTAACTAAGGTATAACACAAACCACTGCTGCCACCACCAATAATAATAATGATAAGGGAAATAACAAGGCAAGAGAATACAACTGCTCACCACCCACCAGCGGATACCCAGCCCGACCTGAGCAGTGATCTAGCCCTTTTGGGTAACTGCCCCCAGTTTATACAGTGGGCATGACGTGCTGTGGTATGGAATACCTCTTTGGTCAGTTTGGGTCAGGTGTCCTGTCTCTGCTTCCTCCTGGCTTCCCCTCCTCCCTGGCAGAGCATGAGACTCAGAAAGTCCTTGGTCACAGTAAACATTACGGAGCAGCAACTAAAAACATTGGTGTTATCAGCATTGTTCCTAGGCTGAAAGTCAAAACCACAGCACTGCACCAGCTACTAAGAAGGAGAAAAATGATTGCTACTGCTGAAGCCAGCACACCTTATTAAAGAGCTCTCAGTCTTTCACATGTTCTTATGTGATGTCCACTGAAAATTAGGAAACAGGAGAGATACTGGGGGGAAAGTGGCTGAAAGGCCTAAGAAAAGGAAAAAAAAAAAAAAAAAGGTGTTGGCGATTGTAAAACTCTCCAGGCAATTCTAAGTACCTGCAATAAAATACTTTACTAATAACAGCCATAGCTGGAACTTTTTTAACAATCCAAAACATCACCTTTAAGAACTATTTCAGTTTGCTGACTGTGAATGTTCTTTCTGGTATATTTTTAGCAGTCTTAGAGATTCCTTTCTTTCAAACATCAGGCTTTTCAAATGAAATTAACTATTTTTGTTCAATTTTAAGTAGTCATCTATAAGATATCCAGCATAAGACATCCTGTGTGTTGTTCAGTGGTATTGTCCTGATTTAAAACTTCCTAATGAAGGGTCTCAGCAGACCCTAGAAAATCTCAATGGTTAGCCTATGATCTCCTGATGTTAGCATAGTACATGGTGAAACTGAAGTGCTCACAGTTTCTTATTTCTACTTTCAAGACCTTTAAAACTCAGCCCAAGAGTCTCTAGGTAGCCAGGAACATTGCCTTTGCAATCAGCACATGCTTGGCATTAAATATTGGTTGAAATGACTTAACCTTCCCTTTTGATTACAAATTCATGGTGTTCAGCTTCATAGGATCTTCTACAGTGATTTAAATTTTGAGAAATTTATTTTATAATACTAAAATATTATCTGAACGCTAGAATTATATTTGGGAGGGCTATGATAATGTAAGAATCATTTAATAGTTGTGGTATAATTAGTTTAAAATTATGTAAACAGTTCATGTGTAATTATATTTTTCTTTTAAATAGATTAATTATTTATGAAATACTAAAGCACTGAGCTGTCATGCACTAAGAAAATAACATTGCTAGACACACGATGAATCAGAGTTCTTAGCAAACATTCATTAGACTATTTTAAAATCATCCAATATTTAAAAAGATTAGTTACAGGAATACTCAGAAGTCATGAATTGCAAACAAACAAACATATTTATTAAGTTGTTGACACCTCAGATACAAAAATTCCTATTGACTGCAGTTCCTGGAATAGCAGCAGAATTTTGTTTATGCTGTAGTATCTAAATAGAAACTTAGAAAGTTGGGAAGATTACAGAAACACTCCAGTATAATAATAAGAAAATTCAGCAGAGAATTACATATTATAGATTAAAAAAATAATAATAATCCTGTTTGTACAGTTTAAACAAGCATGACAATAAGTCATTTATGGATCACAGATAAAACAGAAAAATACCTTTCATCTTTAAATTCTCTCTTCTGCCAAAAAACACTCCAGAACAAGCTGCACAAAAAGGGACCCCAGTAGAAAGAAAGAAAATTATGCATATAAGGGGGTTTATGTCTTTTTTACCAGGCTAAACTTTGTTCACAGAACCTAGTTAAAAAAATAAACTCTTGGGAAATGCAAATCAATGAAGAAGCATTTTCAAATATGTCTTATCTCTAATTAATCATGTAGTACTCAGAACAAAGACCAAATTTCTTCAAAGTTCCCAGCTTTCCCTTGCATGCAAGTAAAATATTTCCTGGATCCACTTGGTTCAAACACCATTCAATTTATAATTGGATTTTTTTCCTCCCATCCCGCAGTGCCAAACAAAGTTTCAGCAGGTTTGGCCTATCTGCTGGAAGCTTCTTGGGAGAATTTGTTTCTGTTTTTACCAATTGTGTAGTACAATTTTTGCATTAATCAGAGTTTCGTATTTTCAGCTCATAGTCACTTGAACTCTGACATATGTTATTTAAAGGAACCCTGGAACAGGAATGGGCAGCAATTTTGGTATCCATGTGCATTCAAGTAGACTCATAGTCAGTAAGAGTTCTGCCTGTTTCTGGACTTGCAGCTGTGAAAAGGAGGCTATGGGAGTTAACACAAATTGTCCTGTTGTCAGAGATGGAGGACTAGTGTTCCTTACTCCTCTGTTGCTGTCTGTCAGGTCATGGCACTGTTTCTCCCTCTTCCTTAATTGACACAGTCTGCAGGTCTGTTTGTTCCAAAAGGAGTGAGTGATTTTCAGAATCTGGATGGTAGCTGGGGAGCAACATCAGGTTATAGTGAATAGACAGCCCAGCAACTGAAAGCCATTCTTGGAAGTGTTACATGTGGCAAATAAAATTGAAGAAAATATCTTTCGGATTTCAGTGAGGGTAAATTAAGGTGTCCCTCAAGGATCAGTGTTGGGACCAGTTTTGTTCAACATCTTCGTTGGTGACGTGGACAGTGGGATTGAATACGCCCTCAGCAAGTTTGCCAATGACACCAAGCTGTGTGGTTCGGTTGGTACACTGAAGGGAAGGAATGCCATCCAGAGGGACCTTGACACGCTTGTGAGGTGGGCTGATGCCAACCTGATGAAGTTCAACCATGCCAAGTGGAAGATCTTATACGTGGGTCAGAGCAATCCCAGACACAGCTACAGATTGGGCAGAGAAGAGATTCAGAGCAGCCCTGTGGAGAAGGACTTGGGGGTGTTAATCAATGAGAAAATTAACATGAGCCAGCAGTGTGCGCTTGCAGCCCAGAAAGCCAACCGTATCCTGGGCTGCATCAAAAGGAGTGTGACCAGCAGGTCAAGGGAGGTGATCTTGCCCCTCTACTCTGCTCTCGTGAGACCTCACTGGGAGTATTGTGTGCAGTTCTGGTGTCCTCAACATAAAAAGGATGTGGAACTGTTGGAACAAGTCCAGAGGAGGGCCATGAGGATGATCAGGGGACTGGAGCACCTCCCGTATGAAGATAGGCTGAGAAAGTTGGGGCTGTTCAGCCTGGAGAAGAGAAGGCTGCATGGTGACCTCCTAGCAGCCTTCCAATACCTGAAGGGGGCCTATAGGGATGCTGGGGAGGGACTCTTCATGAGGGACTGTAGTGAGAGGACAAGGGGTAACGGGCTTAAACTTAAACAGGGGAAGTTTAGATTGGATATGAGGAAGAAATTCTTTGCTGTAAGGGTGGTGAGGCACTGGAATATGCTGCCCAGAGAAGTTGTGAATGCTCCATCGCTGACGGTATTCAAGGCCAGGTTGGACAGAGCCTTGGGTGGCATGGTTTAGTGTGAGGCATGGCAGAGAGGTTGGAAGTAAATGACCTTAAGGTCCTTTCCAACTCTAACTATTCTATGATTCTATGATATTATTTCTAGACGAGACATATATATGCACATGGTAGCTGCCACAGCTTAGTTAGTCCTGAGTTATCAAATCATATCATGTAACTTCATTACAATTCTCACATCACAGACCTTTGTTAAATGAAAGCAGTCTTTTCATTTTTGCAACCTGAGAGTATATTTATCAAATAGTTTGTGATCATTCAGGCATATTAATGAAAGACTGCAAATGGAGCGGGGTACGTGGAACCACGTGTACAGAAATGATTGCTTAAAAATAACACTGTAGAAAAGAGTTAGAAATTAGGACTTGGTGAGCAGTCTTAGCTGAACAGGTTTCATCTTATATATTGCATTTATGTGCCCTTATTTTATTGACCTGTAATGTACTGTCTGTCATACCACATCAGAGAGCTTTCTCAGCTGATGCAGGAGGCTACTATGAGACTTTTTTCAATGCAAATCTCTCCTCCAGTGTCCCCTCTGCTATAAAATTGTGAAACAAATGAGAGCTTAATGAATAGCAGATGAAATTTATTGGCAGTTACATTTATTTTTTATCATTTATATAAAACATGAAGTATCAATATATCAACGTTTATGTAAGTGACTGTAACTATATTTTTCCAGCCTGTGCAAAGTGCTTGTATTCTAGGCTCATACAGTGTGTGGGAAAAGGCCCTCTGAGTGTTTGAATTACTCTTTAGCACGATAAAGCCTTAAGGATGATTAGTGCCTTTGGGCACTACAGTCATGTAAGTATAGAACATCTGAAATATGTCCTGGAATATGGAACTGAAAAATAGATGGGAAATACTTGTTATATTGCATATGTTATGATCAGCCAAATTTGTAAGTACTGAAGTGGCTGTTCTTCAGAGGGACATCAGGAAATGTCTAGCCAAACACACAATAGCTACAGCTCAGATTTACAATGTAGACTTCCCTCCCATTGATTTCCAAAGGCAATTTGAACAGACTGACAAGACTGTAGTGACCATCACCACTCATTCTTTTTATCAAGGGGCTGCTTTGGAACAAACAGGTCACATAGTATTTACCTGCTCAAATGGTAATGAGTCTTAGACATGGGATCCACACCATGATGATAAGCTTAGGGAAACACAGATATTTCTTATTATGAACAGATGCCAAACTGAAAGAATTTTGGCCAATTGAAATCTGTGTTGCAGTCTTGAGGGTTGAAAGACCATTGACACTTCCCAATTCTAATGTTAAGGTTTGAATCTTAACATAGATAAAATTGTTCTTGAGAGGATGGAATGAGGCATTAAGGGTGGAGCAGACACAGTAGGTCTGAACCTAGCAGCTAGGGCAGGTTAGGTGCAACTGCCTCAAGTACAGGCAGACCTGGAAAGCAGAGAGCAGCAGTACTTTGTGGAGCTTGTTGGAGTCATTTTCAATAGCCTAGTTTTAAAATTGAGCTTAACTGTCTGTATAGACTTAAGTATGTAATTCACTTTGTGGATGTTTTGTTCTGTGTTATCTTTTGAACACAGCACACCACTGAGGGTCCAAGAAAGTGTAACTGCAAGCACTTAATATAAACAGTACATTCAAACATTGAAAAATAATAAGCTTTAAGTAAGGTTTCTGAAGAATGTGAAGTGGCTCTTTGCTTCATTGGAAAATAAGCATATATGCATATATGTGCAAATGTAAATACATAAAAGTTTATATATATACTATATATGTGTTTACTGGGAAGAAGGAGAAAGAGTGAATATCAGATTGATACTTTTTCACTCTGGTCTATGATTTCACTTTATTATCCTACCTAAACAATTTATCTTCACTCTGATACCATTTTTATACTTAGAAATTTGGAATACTAATATTTACCAGTGTATGATCTTCATTTGGAGATACATGTAGTCAGTAGAAAATTTCCTGAAAACAACATTGCTAGGATTGTATGTGGTATGTGTGTGGATGCTGATTTGTGCTCCTTGATTGTGCATGGCTATGTGTTTAGTGTTTTGAACAATTGTGCTTTATCATGGCAAAAAATGTATAGTAAAAAAACAAATTATGGAGTTGCTGAGTGACAGTCTTTTCTTCTTCTCTGTGCTTCAGTTTCTCTGCCTTTCAAAGAAAAGTGTTGGTATTTTCCCCAAATCTGAAGTGAATTTTTAGATCCTGGAAGAAAGGCACAGTCTCATACACACACGAAAAAAAAGCAAACCAAACCAAAATCCCACCAAAAAAAAAAAAAAAAACAAAACACCAAAAGACGAAAAGAAACCCCAAGTATTAAAATCTATACATTGGAGCTAATTTTGAGGACATTTAAAGTCAGCTTCTTTTGTGTTCTCTTAATAAATAGGAACTCTGCTTCAGTTTTGGAACCTTAAGTTGTCATGAAATTTATGGGGTCTTAGCAGTTTGTATTTGTGACTTGATAAAATACTGTATCTAAGAACAGCACAGAACAATGAATCTCTATGGGCTAAAAAGGAGTATGTTCACCATGCGTAACAAGAAGTATTTGAAAAGTAGATAATAGAATTGCTCCTATCCTTTATTTTCTCCTATTCTTTGCTTTTGTGTTCAATTTTGAGCAATTTGCGGAATTTCTGACTTGACAGGCAAAAAAAGAGAAATAATTGCAGTTTTTTCCAACTATTCACCAGGATAGGTGTCCAGGTGCTGCAAAGAAACATAAAAACGTAAATCTCATTTAACAACAAGCATTGCTCTCCCCTTTTTCCTACCTACATAGTCATACTCCAGAAGAAGTCAGCATCTGAAAAGTGCTCAATGCTGGTTTAACTGGGTCACAATATGACCTGTACTGCACAGATGATACTTGTTAAAGCCTTGCATGGCACCAAGCATTAACTGCCATAGCTATCTGGGAGGAGGAGACTCGGAAACATGTATGCAATAATTATCCAGCTTATTTGCATGAATAGTGTATTTTTAATAAAAATTTGGTGCCTTTTCCTTCAACAAAATATTAACAAAGTACTTGCCAGCAAAAAAATCAAGCTTCTTTCACTGCCCATACTAGAAAGCTGAGCTTTTTTTCCCAGGTTTCTGGCAAAATATTTAGAAATTCCTGGAAGAGTATAATTACTAATAGATTTTTAACATTAATATGAAATTCATTTATCAAGCAGATCTAATTATTACTAACAAGATGGGTGAACTGGCATGTCATTAACGAAATCAGGGTAACTTTGACAGTTGTGAGCGGCTGAAAACTTGCCTTGGAATATATGGGCACAAGATATTTAAGCAAGTTAGTTGTTTGGCTTATTTTTCTCTTCACTGATACAGTTACTTCTCTGAGTCCACTTATTCAAACTGGGATCAGCAAATAACTCCTCCTGAGCAGCTACAGATAGCTTTTCCTGTTATACAGTTCATGTTAGTGGTATTATTTTAATAGCCTAATGATTAGTTCGTTCCAGTTCTTAATCTGTTCTAAATGCAACAGGTTAGTCTACTTCAGCTTTGAGCAACATAATTTGAATTCCAGTCTCCAGATTTCAGTTTCAGTTATCTATAATCAGTATTGGCTTCAATCTTGCCTGTTTCTAAAGAGTATCATAGTCATGGTTCCTATCCAGATTTGATGGTAATTTCTAAGAGGTGTATTTTCTATGTTTATAAGTACATGAACAAGTACACTTAGATTTTGTAGACTATGGAGTATTGTAAACCTCAAAATTATTTAATTTGATAATTAGCTATATTTCCAAAAGTAAGCCAGTGGGTTACTGTTTTATTTGTAACACAGTCTGTGGAAGAGCTGAGATATGAACCCACATTTTTCAACTAGACACTTAATTATGAACGCATCTTTTTCAAAGTGTATTAGTAGAACTATACCTGGAAACCTAAACACATCTACATAAAACTGAGAAAGAATGCTTTTCCACCTTCCAGGAAAAAAGGGTCACAAGAGGTTTCTCGGTGTCCTCTAACTATCACAAATGTATTTTGCTGTTTTGAGAGCAAGAAGCATGAGATAAGACAAATGTGTAATTGCTTCTTGACCCACTCTTCTAGGTTATACATTTTCATGAGATGCCACGATTCATTATTTGCATTGATATGTACAGAAGGATGGGGCTGCTTAGTTGATATTCATTTATTCAACAGTCTGTAATCTATATTTAATGGAGTACCAGACTGTGGCATAATAAACCGTTTAAAAAGATAGCTGCTGCTTACACAGGGGTTATTCCTTGCATAACCTGTACTTATTTTTCATTACAAAACTAAAAGAGCAAAGCATAATTCACACAAGAAAATGAAGTTAACATTTAATGGCTTGAAAAATGATAGTGTACCATAATGCTGTGCAGTACTCTGTACACTTATAAAACAAAATGGAGCAAAGAATAAATACAAATAAAAAGGCACAAACAGTGCACTGTGAAATATGAACACCAAAGCAAAACAATGCATTTCAGTTTGCCACCTGCTTATCAGGACTGCTCAAAGATTGCTAATTAGGCTGAAACAAGTAAATTTGTTAGTTACTGAGCACACACAAACACCTACCCTTAACACCATCATAAATGCTGAAACTTTTCCCTTCTTTAAGTTTTCCTCGATGGAAATAGAAGCTTTTATGTCATGCATGGAAGTGCCGTGTGGCCATCTCTGCATTTAACTGTGGAAGCTATTGACAAACATGATTGCCTCTACAAAGACATCTCACTGTAGGTCAGATAGGATCTAGGCTTCAACTGAATGTTTTTATTGAGCTGCGATGTCTTGCTCCCAAGACGATAGCAGAATGAGAGAGGTCTGCTGTGGTAATCAGATCAGTGAGGAAAACTCCAGGGCAGGTGATGGTATAATGGTGGAAAGCCTTAAATTTTGAGGTGCTCACAATTCTAACACCTGTGACTCCTGCTACAGTAACAGGGTTTTCCAAGTTATCTGTTGTAGAAATACTGGACTTGTCCAGAGCAACTTAGCTTCTAAAAACAAATGCTGCTTTAGCCAACTTCTCTTAGCCCAATAGAATTTTATAGTGCCTCAAAATAGGAAATACGAGTTTTGCTCTTGGTGAAAGCTTGATGAGGACATGTCGTTGCATATGTTAGAGGTTACTGGTTGACAGAAGCAGTATAGTGTGGGTTTACAGTGTTCAACTAGTCCTCCTCTGGGAAGATATGAAGTCTCCAGCATCACTCTCCACTGGGACACTAGTGGGAGGGAACTCGAAACCAAATCATCACATTGAAATGTTATTTGATAACCAGATTTGTGGCCATATTTCCTTCTGGCATAAACAGGTGAGTTCACCTGCAGTGATTGGAAAGGGAACTTTCACCTTTCAAGCAGCAGAAAAGTGTTTCCTGCAAAGGGTGGTGACCTCTGTTTCAGACAAAATCAATCCCAAAACAAAACACATAGGCTTCTTAGATGAATCACAAGAGAGAAAAAAATAAAAAAAAATATATAAAACATTCTCAAGGGCTTTAAAAATATAATTTAATTGGTGGCTAAAGGATTTCAAGTACCACTTAGGAGTTATTGTGAGGTTGAAGAAATTTGAAGGTTTTTTTAATCCTTGTATTTAAGAAGCTTTTTCTGCTTGCAATATTATCCAGTTGTATAATTCTGTGACTAAATGTGATATACATGGAAAATTAATGATCATCGTGCCTTGTTGGCTTTTTAAGCTTCCATTTCATGCATATATCTGTTGAAGAATTTTTCTATTTCAGTGTCTTTTCTTGCTCTCTTCTGGGAGTTGCACAAACATCACAGAAAGCTGGCACCTGGGAATCCTTGCAGTTGCCTTAAGGGCAATCAGCTATAAAAGATAGGTCTAAAAGCTAATTGCTCTAGCTTAGTCCTCAAAGAGCAGGTAAAGCTTGCTGAGAAATTAAAGTCAGGCAGGAAAAAAGCCAGTTAAAAATTTTTTTCTTTTGAGTTTAACTGGAGCTTTTTAGGTCTGAAAATCCTTCCAGTTTGACAACAAATCTTACATTCTGATGCATGCTGGGATGAGGTCCTGAATTTTTACTTTGTGATTTAAATGTTTGGGATATTTTGTGCCTTTTCTTCCCTTGTTGGGGCCGATAAGGCAGGAATCAATATCAAAAAATGGGATGGGACTGGGATAAAAGGCAGATCTAGACTGTCGGCGGTATAATGCTTCTAGAGTCTGTGAGGTTGTGTACTGTAATTGAAAGCTGGGTCTGTGACAATATCCAGAGTACCTCAGCAAAAGGCATTTGTGATATTCTTCATTTTGGCTTGATAAATGAAGTCAATACACTGTTTTCCCACATACTTTTTATATAAGATATGTAGTAAAACATGGATGTTTTGGAAAGATTTGAAGTTGGTTCTATTTATTTGAGTTTGTGTGTGGGAGGAATGCAATAGAAAGGTACAAAATAGCTGCTGTATTCTGAGCACTGCACTCGCAGAATCTCAGAGGGGAAATTACTTTTCCATCTCAAAATCTTTGAGTCCTCAAATAATTTTCTTGTCATGACTTGAGATTTTTAAAATGTTCAGTTAGAAACAAACATACAAAATGCTTGTTCTAACCTCTCTAAAGCATAGAGTTTCTTCCCTTTTGTGTTTGTCTTTTGGCTCCTCTATTTAAAAACAAAGCTGAGACAAAAAGTTTTCACCTCTTCATCTTGAAATGTCAAGAAGAGTTATATGAGTGGAGGAAGGAAATTACAAATTTTAAATTGAGAAATCTGCCTGAATAACCCATTTCTACAAATACCAGTGAAAATGTAACACATTTTGTTAAAAAGCTCCCAGCTGGCCTTATTTCCATGGAGCATTTTAGACCTCGACTTATTGACAATGCTGAACAAATTGTAGTTTGCTCCCTCATACTTCAAAAATGTATCTCGGTGTAACGCATACAACCCTGAAATAGCAGAGTGCCTATGCTTGCCATCTTCCTTCCCATCCCCAGGATTGTTGTGTTTTGTTCCCTGGTATTTGTCCCACTGTAGAAGGCTGGCCATAAAGAGCCCATTCCATGTACCTTTCTGTGTCATTTAGTTTCTCACTTTCTGGATGAGAGAAGTTATTGGACCTCTCTTGTTACCATGTCCTTTAAGGGTGATGTGAAATCGTGCTTAATAGTTTGGGGGGGAGTGGAAAATTAGGAGGGGAAGAGGTCAGGGATGCTCCCATGACCTAACCAGATCTGTTACATTTCCTTTGCTAAGACCGAACCAATCTGGATGTTGGAGACCACGTAACTTTTACGTTTCCTAAATTTCTCTCCTTGCTGTAATGAGAGATGAGACAGAGTATAGTAGTAATGCTATCTAAGAATGATTAATCATTTCAGGAGGTTGAACCCAGGCATAGCAAATTGGCCTGGCTAGTGTCTGCAAGCCACCTCTTACTGAAAAAGGGAGAGAGTTCAGATCTTCATATTCCTTGGAGGAGTATGTTCTGAGACAGGTAGATATATGAGTCGCTAGGAGAAGAAACTTTTTGGATTTGTGCTACATGGTGTGGAAGGATATAGAATACATTTTGTACATTCATATGCAAATGTGCATGATTGAGAGAAGGTTGTTACATAGCATGAATAGAAATCCAGAAAGAGTTTGCCCAATTTGAAAAGCTCACTGTTGAGACTAGTAAATTGCTGGTGCACCCTTTAAAAAACAGTCAAGTGGAATTCAGTGTTAAGGTATCATTTTATCTCCAGCTTAATGCAAAAAATAACCCTCTTTCTGCTCATTAACATCTCCGTAGTTCCAAGCAAATCAACATTACTGTGACAAGCATGGGCAAGAGAACTCTCAACTGGAATATATTTTAGCCTAGTAGTTAAAGCATGCATGCATGGGTTCGAACTCACACAGTTGAAGGACAAGTTAGAGACTCGGACTCGCCTGCTCTGCTCAGCAGCACTAGGCACCAATCTAATCATTGGAGAGGTACCACCATCTTCTTTCTTTTCTACACCAGACCAAAATAGCTAATTGTAATATAAGACCTGAAACTGTAGTGGTTCCCGAAGACCAGTTAGCTGAATGAGAAGCAAAGATGGCAGCTTATGTTTTAGATACAAGGTTAACTTTGCAGATACTTAACCTTAACTTTGTTTAGATACAGGGTTAGCTTTGCAGCTTTTTATGTTAAATACTCTGGCAATTCCTGGCAATACTACAAAAGGCCACAAAAAGCATCAGAGGCATTTGACATGTACAAAGATAAGGGTCTCATGAGTCAGAAGTGGCAGAGGTTTGACAGATCTCCCTTTCAGTTTGGGATGTGTTGCTAGTGTTTGATGGATCTAAGTGTATTTTCTTGATAAGCACACTTTTCTAAGATAGAACTGAATAAGGCTGGCAAAATCAGCTCCTTGTGTGCAGCACTGGAGAAGACCAGTTGTCTGCAGAGGCAGACAGCTGCAGCAGGGATAGGACCTAGGTTTCCTGGCTTGCTAAGCTGATCCAGAAGCCTTTACTGACTAGGTCTACCTGCTGCTCTAGCAGCAGGTGGGGGCTGAAAATGAACCGAAGATACAAGTAGCAGGAAAAAAGCATCAGGACATGAAAAGGAAAAGCTTGCTATTTTGAGAATGCTATTTCACTAAATAATTGAATTCCCCCTTCACATGCATGCTCATTCCATATGCTCAAAGTTTAACCTAAGTGTTTCCTTCTTTTTATTACTTCTCTGTTATCAGTACAAACATGTAATCTTGGGCTTATTGCTAAGTGTGTATCTGTTTTCAGGTTTTATGCTCTGTAATTCCCAAGGAAATTGGTTCCAGATATCTCACATTGAAAAACTGTGCTCCGTCAGCAGGCTAGAGGAGTTTTAAAACTGTAGGCAATGATGGCAATCCTTTGCTTAGTTACACTGGTGTAAAGCCTGAGTAATTTTATCGTACGAAAGAGAAAAAATCTTGACTACTATTCTCAGGAGGGTGTTTACTAATTATTTCTAAATAAGGTGGTGGAAGTAATTAGTGCTAGATATCAGAATCAGCACCCAATGTAATTTGTGTTCACATAATAATACCAACACTTTCTTCTGTTCAACTTCTATTACCACATTTGGGTTTTTTTAATTGAGAAGGAAAAAAAAAACCAAACTACTAATACTGCATGAGGTGTATATGTGTCTTTGAACACTGCAGATTTGTATCAGCCAATGGCTTTTACAATATGAATGGATTTGTGTGGCAGACAGCACTGGTAATTGGATCACTGTGTAGTTAACGTGGTAGAGTGGGTGTGTGCTTCATTTGAACTGAAATCAGTGATGACGCACAACTGTTCAGGTAGGGACTGTGCAGAGCAGATTCATCTACTGCTTTTCAAGGGAAGCAGGGAAGGAGACACAGTTTGGGCTGACGGAGAGGCAAGGGGCTTCCCATGTCAGTCTGAAGGTATGTTTTAGTTCTGATCAGGTAAGAATTATTCCTAGAAATGTTTAAAAGTCTTATTTCTGCTCCACATGAAACTGCTGTATTTCCAGGTTGATTTCCTTCCTGGAAGGAATCCAGTGGAGCTCAGGATATTTTGGCCTTTCGTGGAGAAAACCATTCTGAGATGGTTAGGGCCTGGAGGTCTCAGGAATATGGTTCCTGTAACATCCACAGAAGGATGTGGAATCTTAATTTTTCCCTAAATATAGGCATTTTATTTTGAGTATTCTTCTGAAATTATTAGGACTTTTTTTTTCTTTTACTTTGGGAAAACTTCAAAAACTGTTCTCTCTACCCAGAAACTTTTGATTTCCAACAGTACCTTGCATGCTAACAATTCTTAACCTTTTTTTGTGAATTATTTTGCTTGACTAGTTGTCTGCTGTAGGAACTCACTCTGGCAGGGTGCCTATTTGGTGCTTTTTCCTCTATAAGCCAAGTTTTCAGTACAGATTTGGGCTTTGGCAACCTGACTCCCTGATATATTTCAGCTGGCACTAGTATACACTTCTGAAGATACCTGGGTGCTGACACTTAGGAACAGTCTGATATTATAGCATATTAGGATCCAGTTTCATTATTACACCAGTAATGACCTCATGGTATTTCATCTGCAATTTCTTTTCCTGAATCCCTGATATTTTCAAGTGTAAGCAATGTGTAATTTTATCAGGCCTTCATGTGAGGCTCTCACTCAACAACCAGAAATCAACTGGAGACCTTCCTTTTCATTTTCTGCAATCACCATGAGATGGAAGTTGTCAGTTGATGGACTTGTCTCACCCCATTTGAACCAAAACCACTCAAAGCTTATTGATCCTTTGAGACACAGAGCTCTCCAGCTTTGTTGTTTGCAGCATGCAAGTGTGAAACTTTACAAGTGACTTTTAAAGGCAGCCAAGGAATGTGTGAGACAGATTGTTAGAAAAAAAAAAAAAAAAAAAAAAACCAACATTATTTAATTTGATGGTGCAGAGCTTTATGCCAAAGTAAGGCATGTGTTTGCTGTTAGCGATCAAAGTGGCTTAGCGAATGAAAAGTGGCGTTTTGTTTATGGGATTTCACAAGCAGGAGATCCCTAGGGAAATTAATTTGGCCCTCTGGAATGCTGCCCTCCTCCACATCACTTTCCCTGCAGCCCCTGCATTTTTTACTACAAAGCTCGATATTAGGTTTTGGGTAGATGGAACCCAGAGGGAGGGATGTGGGTACAGCAGGTAGCTCCACATTATATTGCAAACTCTTGGCAGGTCTCCAACATTTTCATAGTGCACTCTAATAAATCATCAGATCACAGATAATGGCCCAGATCCTGGACTGACGCTAATGAGCTATCAGCCAGAGAACTGGGTTTTATTTTGTCCTTTCAATAAAATCCCAGAGCACAAACCCATGCTTTTTAAAATAGTTCTCCCCATATGTAGCCTGGAGGCAGTCTAAATAATTTAGATTCTTCATCTCTGTTATTCTGTAGGAAAAAAAAGTCTGAAAATTCTCAACTTCTTTCTTAATAACAGATTGATCCAATTTGTGCCTCCACTCTCTCTAGCTATACTCCCACTTAATTTTAAGCTGGACATGTAATATTTATTTTTTCATGAACTGCTTTGTAATTTTTTTCATTGCGTGTTGTTCAGCAGTTTCTGCCTTCCACCATGTAGGTGGCCATATGACAGTAATTCAGAAGAAGTGCAGCAGTTCGGATTATTTTTTTTTTGTGGAAATCAGTAGTACCTTATATTGGAAGTTTGCAAATCTTACTTTCTAATTTTTTATGTAGTTTTATGTTTAAAAACATGAGAGCCTACTCCCTTACATTATCACTATTTACATATATATATGGTTATATAGTTATATATATATATAGCAATATAGTTATTACTATGAATAGTTTAAAAAAATCAAAAAACGGCATTTTGGTTGATTATATCCTGGAGGTTCAAGAAATGGAAAGTGATATATACATATAAAATTGCTGTGTTTTCAGCCATGTTCTTGCAATGCCAAGGCCTTGATCAATGGAACCGATCTTCACAATATCAGCTATCACAATCTACAGGATTGATAATTCAGGATGAAATTGTATTTTCCAGTGCTTAGTTTGCTCCTCTTTGAAATGAGTCCCAGATTTGTCTGGGCTAGAAGGTACTAAGATGTATATGTCTGGGCTCTTATATCACAGGACATTAAATTCTACCCAGTTCTCCCCGTAACAGACAATTTCAGAGCATAAAGTAAGATTTGGTTAGGAAAGACATCATGTCATGGCTTTGAAGAGGTGATGAAGGCTCTGTACTTTTCCTCAGGAGTTTCTTAGTCAATCTCATTGTCAAGCATGCATGTAGCAAATTTCTCACTATTGCTTATCTGATTTCAGTTTCCAGGCTCTGGTCATGCCTTTCACCAAAAGATTAAAGTGTTTTTTATACACCATACTTCCTCTCTCTGAAGATACTTAAATATTTCAACCAAGTCACCTTTCACTCTTCTGGTCAGTTAAGCAGATCAAGGTGTCTGAATCCCACAGTCATACGTTTTTTTGCAGCTTTAGAATAAGTTTCTGTAAATGATTTTCTGCCTTTCTAGTATTGTGATACTCTTCTTACCTTGATTTTAACTTGCTTTACAGCATCCCCCCAAAAAAAATAAAAATGTAAAGGTCTTCTGTAAATGCCTGGTATCTGGAAATCTAATAAGCCATAAAAGGTTAGAGCTTAAAATAAATCTATCTGGTTCTTTAGTGACCAAACTTTTCTAGCCACAGCCAGTTAGGATGGAAAATTCATCTCATTCTCCCTTGGAGTTCATGAAGGGAGAAGACGGCTAATGAACTTCTTGAAGCAATAAAATTACTTGTCTTAGAAGAGAAAAACTCACTTCCACCTCCCCCCCCCCAATTAAAATTGTATCATGTGTTTTTATAAAGGAGAGCAATTTTAATGGGAAAAGTCCATCCTATTGTTTCTCAGCAGCCTCATGCTTATGTTTGCCTGTTTCTAGTGAGTGCCCTAATCTCAAGAGACTGGGTAAAATACATTTTTTAAATGTCTGTTAATGACTCTTCATGGCTGTGATGATCCCAATAATGATATGAACTGTTCCTCTTTTCCTGGGGAGAATCTGCCCTTCTCAAGGTTATAATCCTCCATGAGCTCCCTTGGTACCCAGTCCACTGGTGTTTCCTTCCCAATCCAGAGAAGGTGAGGGGTGAAAAACAGAGCAGTACAGAGCAGGACAAGACTGGTATATCTTTAGCTCTAGTGCAGCATAGTCTGATGGAAAAACGCATGTTAGGGAAGCACCTCAAGAGCTTGTAAGAGTTAATACGTTTGTAAAAAACGTATCAAAGAATAAAAAGAAATGAGGAAAAAAAAAAGAAAAAGTAAAGTTGTGGCTGGGAGGGATGATATCCTGTCTCTCATGAATGTTTCTTTCCCATGAGTCTGTTCCCTGATTTGGAATTAGAAATTGGAATTCTGGGAGGAAAATAAAGGTAAATAAGGAAGTATGGAAGCAAAAAAAGGTTCCAACAAATCAAAAAGATCTTCAAACAGTCTGGCAAATTTCCTAGATGTCTGTGACACCCTGATGAAATAACAGCAGCAAGGGTGGACTATCAGAATTTGGTTTCTGCTGAGAGGAAAAAGTAGGTTTTTACACTGAAAAGTTTATTTTTCTATATCTACCTTTAGCAACACAAAACTTTGGTTCAGCCAAGAGCATTACATCTTTGTATGTATATAAATGTACAGACTTTTGATATAGCTTTGACGACATTTAAAGACACTTTAGTCTTTTTCTCACTCTCTTCTCTCTTTCCAGCTCTTTCCCACCTGTTTAGTTTAGCAGTTCTGTTTCACTTCCAGCAACTATATATTATGCATGCACACTTAGTAAAGCCAAGAAGAATTCTGCAGCACACTGCCTTTGTATATAAATACTCCTCTTGAAAGCATAATATCAAACTGCAATTGTTTAATAAGAGCTGCTTTAGTCATAACAAAAGACTCTCTGAAACATATTTTTTATGGGGACATAAACCCCACAGACACTCTGCTGTTTTTTCTTTAATCTGATGATTCCTTAGACGTACACAGAAAAATATTTAAAGAAATTATTTGCTTTACCTGGAAATTGTCCTTTCTTGTGTGCTCAATGAAATACTGTTGAGTATAAGTTCCCAGTTTGGTTAATGTTACACTTACTTGATTTATACTACTGGGGCTGCTTATACATGTAAGCATATTTCTTAACAATCTACACACAGAAATCTTAAAATGCTAGAGCTTTGTTAACATTTTTAATGCAGTGAAAATGTCTTGGTTTTACAGGGGATATTTTTCAGAAGTTCCAGTGGGAAAAAGGCTGGGTTTGTTTGTAATTCCTGAATCTCCAACTTTGGTATTCTAATTGCACTGGAAATGAAATTATTCTCTTAAATTAAGAATTTCTGGAGAATTTTTCTGCTAAATGTGAAATAGTCTTGATATGAAAATAATAAAAATGAAATTTTAATTATGATGTACATTTCTGCACCAATAAAGCACTGATACAAGAAAGTACCAGTGTTAGCAGCTTGTAGCTCAAAATTTCACTGATGGATGGAAAAAAGGATACGTTGTTCTGTCTGCCCCCAAAATACTTGAACTTACATCTGCCTTCCAGGAGGTGTTTTTGACTTACAGGGCAATTCCTGGTTTGGTGGGGGGGCGAGGGGGGGAACAACACAAAAGCCCCAAAGAAACTGAAACTAAAACAAACAATAAAAAAACCTCCAACAATCTCTCCCACTTCCTGCAGTATCACTGAGCTTTAAAGGTAGAAGGGGGGAGCAGTACCTCTGGACTGGCTATTGCCAGTAAGTCAGAAAACTTTAACCACATCCCTGCATGAAATACAAGCAAACCAGTGAGATGTGAGAAGACTACTTAGAGTGCAAATATAATTCTGTGTCTGTTAGCAGCCACTAAGTCCAGCAATACTTAGGCATAAAGACATCTACAAAATCTTATAGTGTAATTTTTCACTTCTACAGATTTATTTTTCTTTTTAAAACCTGAGCAACTAAGTAAAAATGAAATAATCCACCTAGTAGCACCAAGTTGCAGAATCTGCACTTTATCTTTTTTCTTCATTGCCTTAACTAAAAATGTTTTTTGTCTGGAAATGTTTGTCTAATTCTTACAGCATCAGCAAAGCAAAGGGAAAAGCCCAGAATACTACTTCGAGAGTGTGTCTGCTTCTTCATACTTGCATTTGAAACAGCTCTGATCTATGGATAGGCTTTGACTTTCTGAGGAATGAAGATGGGACCTGGGGTAATACGCTCTCTATTTCTGTGCCGGCTGATGACACGATAGCTTGCTAAATGACAGAACTGGAGCCGGAAGGGTATCAAACACACGGCAGCAGCTGTCACAGACTCCTTGCTGTGAATGCATGGAAGGAACTTCAAAAGCTGGCGTTCTCCAGGGATTCCTTGAACTCCTGTGTTTTTCTTTTTGTTGCTGTTGTTGCCTTCTCCTCAATCATGGCTCCCTCCCTGGCTTTTGTGTATTGCTACCTCTTCTCACCTCTTCTGAGTCAAAATGGGACACTGTGACTATCTCATGATCTTGTGCCTAGAGGGGATATGATTTTTTAATCATTACTATCATCCATTATCATCATTATTTTATTGTATTTATGTAGTGCTGCTGGTCTGGTTGATATTTTTATGAAATGATGGGAAAGAAGGTCCTAACCCAGAGGATTGTACATTCTATTTGTGAGATGAGCAACATCGCGGTCATATCATGATCTGGAAGCTGATGGGAAAGAGTAGGATAATGAAGCCAGAGGAAAAGGGAGTACCATTTAAAGCCTATTTTCCTCTTGTTGTCTGTTTATTGAATTCTCTTACTTTGCAACAAAAACATCTGTTGGTTTGTCTGGTCAGGCAGGAAATTAGCATCAGAAACATAGAAAGGCAAACACAAAGACCAAAAATACCCCAGACTTTATGCTCTCAAATCCAACTCAGGCTGACACAGTCAGGTCCACCAGCAACTCCACTCCACTCCAGAGTTGGAGTTACTCTTCTCTGGACTTGTAAACTTAGGAAAGCAGAAATTACCAGCCAGTATTAGACATGAGTCTATCTTAGCCAGTATAATTTCTTAGACTGCTGGTTTAAAGGTGACAATCTCCCTAGTTGACCCATAGGGGTTTATCTGTCCCAAGAACAGGTCTCGTCTCTAACAGCTTCAGACACAAAAGCTACTGCAGGATTTTGAGTTGCATCACATATATTTTTCCATGGTATCCATCCATACCTTCTCTCCAGTGATGCAAGCGGATACAGCCGGCTTAGTTCACTAGGAAAGGCTATCATTTGCCACAACTGATTGCCTGAGGCTAGTGTCAGCAGACATATGCTGCTGACACACATAGGCCAGTTAACAATAAGGTAACAAAATCTGTATGGCAAATCAGAGTTATTGGAATAAACTGAGGTGTCCAGGGATTACTAAAAATTAGCTGGAATGGAAAGAACCAGTATATTTGCACAGAACCATACAAGGGGCCCTCCTGGTTTTAACAAAGGGACAACCTGATCTAGACAGGGGGCTAGTGCTGCCATAATATGAATAACAGCAGAAATATAATACAAGCCAAGAGCAAGATAGAGTGTCTCCTTCCCTAACTTGTGGGTCATCAAATCAATGACAGGTCATTTTTTGGATCCTGTCTGAAGACCTCTTCCAAATTTCAGCTGAGGAAAAAGGTGATGGATTTGACTCCTTAATGGAGCTGGCTGCAAATAACAGATTAAATGCACTTTCATCTGTTTCTGAGTGCAATTCAGCATAATTTAGGGCTTAGTTTATCCTGGTGCTGTATGAAAGCACTTCTTCCCTTTTGTCTTGTTTCAACACTTGCTATTGGTTCTGAAATTAGAAGATCAGAAGCAAGGAGTTAGGGCTGTTAGTTGGGGCAGACAGGCAGAGCTCCATGGAAGCACAGGGTGCAGCCCTTATTCCTCGGCATGTCCTAGGGAAAACAACTCTATCAAAACTGCTGGATTTCAGCTAACAAAGGCCTTTTTCTGCTTTAGATAAAACTAGCATAAGATGAGGGCACCTCTCCCTTCTGCTCACAGGAGCAAATCCTTACATCTCTAGCTGCTTGCATTGATTTCAGTGCGTAACCATGTTCCTAAGGGGAGGGCCAGGACTGCAGGTGGCTGGCGAGACCCATTGCCAGCAATCTATGCTAGATGGCTCTGCTAGAGCCATTTGGGTATGGAAAGAGGACAAATTAAATCACAAAATGTTAAAAACATTTAGGGTGTTACTTTGGAAAGCAAAATTTGTTCAGAGCATAATCTGCTACCTCATTCTCCTTTCCCCATCACAGGAGAAATGGAGATTTACAAAGGTTTTGATGTGTCAGAATTTGTGATGGGATGTCCTGGGTTAGATCACTGCTCGGTCGGGCTGGGTATTGGTCGGCAGGTGGTAAGCGGTTGTATTCTCTTCCCTTGCTGTTTCCCTTATCATTATTATTACTGGTGGTAGCAGCAGTGGTTTGTGTTATACCTTAGTTACCGGACTGTTCTTATCTCAACCCATGGGAGTTACATTCTTTCGATTCTCCTCCCCATTCCTCTGGGAGCAGGGGGAGGAAGGAGAGGGAGTGAGAGAGCAGCTGTGTGGTTCTGAGTTATGGCTGAGCTTAAACCATGACATGGGACTTAGACGTTCTTCCAAGTAACAAATTATTTGACCCACACTTTGGTGTTAGAGCAGCTTAAAATTATAAAATACTGAGACTCTTCAGAAATGATTATTCTGACAATCCTTTTTCCTTTACACAGAAGGCAAAGCCCATTTATGGCAAGGCAAAACAGCTTCCAGAGTGTTTGTATGAAAATAATTCCAGATTTTGTTTGGTGTGTTTTTTTTTTTGTTTGTTTGTTTGTTTTTTTAAAAGAATACTAGGAATAAAAGGTTAATCACTAGGTTTAAAAAAAAAAAAGGTTTTGTATTTGCTGAGTTATCGAGATAGCCTCTCTGTGTTCCCATTCTTTAAATGAAATTTCGTCTGACAAACTCATTTTCAGTCACAATAATGAGCAGATAAACAAGGGGTAGCAGTGGATAGCTGCAGAGTGAATAGAATAATTCAGAGGGAGAACTTTTTTCCCCTGAAGAGCATGTCAACTCTTAAAAAATTATGCATCTAGCCTTGAGATATGCAAGCCATATGCATAAATAAATAAGCTTTTGAATGCATGCCATAGGTTTTGGCAGTGGTGGAGATATTGGGGATGGGGAACATAAAAAAAAATTCAATTGTTCCTGACTACTGAAGATGCACAATTAGTGGGTGTAGTAATTAGATAATTAAGCTGTCCCTAATAAATCTATCTCATGGCTTTTGGTACTTTTTGTAGCCATGAGCATGACGGTTTTACTGAATGCAGATTTGAGTACCAAGATCTGTTGCTGAGCATATAAACAGCTTATGAAATTTTGAAGTTCTGAGAAAGAAACAAGCCCATCTCATATTTTCACCAGCAGAGGCAGGAGAGACATAAGCTAAGACATATAACGGATACATAGCCTTTTCAACAACCCAAGTAACCCCCGACCCCAAATCTTCATTCAGTGATTCTCACCCATCCACCTTTCAACAGCTGATAGTCTCGTGCTTTAACTAGAAAAGCTCACTGCAAGAAGCTACCTTGTGTTTTGTTGAACAGGAATTTTAAACTGTTCTGCACTAGTTCTGGGGCAACATGGCAAGTATGTCTGTGGGCTTTTCTATGGGGAAATCCTAGTGTACATAATAAAGTCAGTGTCTCTGATTTCTCCTCGGCAGATGATTGTGTATGGAGTGCTGGTAGTTGAGCTGGGGTGATGGTGGTGGGCTTCTTGCAATTATATAAGACATTACTCTGCTTTTTGGTGCCACCAGAGGGTTTTGCATGGTCCTGCAGGATTTATTGGCTTCCGGGCAAGTAAGCCACTGACTGAGGTGAGCATCAACCTATCCAGCTCTGTTTCCCCTTCTTGGTATCCAGACTTCATGGAATAATATCCTTAAGGCTACTTCTAGTTTATAACTGCGAAATGCCGTGGGTTAACAGGCAGCTCTGGTGGGAACCCAGAGAATACTTGTTAATGGCAGTGGTCCTCAGGGTTTCTTAAAGGTGTGTTTTGGAGAAATCCACACAAGCATGTATCCGTTTTTCTGAATTACTACTTTATTATCTGGAATACAACTAAAATGCCTATTAAAAATAAAGAAGAGAAGGGAACCTGACAGAGAAAAAACACCCAGACGCCTAATCCTTATCTGGGTACTACTAGTCCAGTCACATATTAAAAAACAACTCATGGTAACACTAGAAATAAGTTTTGCAGTGTTTTTTTTGCCTTTCAAATGCAATCTGTATGACCAAGGGCTTTTACTGAATTTTTCAGTCATTGATGTGACACGTAACAGTATGTTAATTTCATAGTTCCTTTAATATTGTATGCTTTCAAGAGTTGAATGAAAAATGCTTATTTTCCTGAGACAGTCATGTACTTTTTGATTTTGTGTTTCATTTTTTGAGTTTTCATTCCAATCTTTGTAAACTGAAAGTACTTTGTTTCTTAGGAACAAAGAAGGCAAGCTTTTTAATTTAGGATTCTGTTGGAAGTGGAAAGGTTCTTTAACAGAAAATTATTTTTTTAATTCAGAATACCATTTAGTGAAATAAAATTAACTTCTAAACCCATCATTCTAATCACTACCTCTTAAAAAAGATTTCATTCATTGTTTACAGAACGTATAGCCACCAAGTTAATGCCAGAACTCAGAAAACATATATGTTGCCTACAGCTTGACAGTGTGCAGCTTCATCACTCTGCCAATAACCTGAACCTTGGTGATCTATGTCTCAGTCTGAACGTATCACTTCCTTCTCTACCTCTGAAATGTATGAAAAATATAATCTGTTTGATATTAGGTTGCCCAGTAGACTACTGGAAGTCAGTGTTTGTATACAGACCTGAATATAGCCATGAGGCTGTCCTATGTTATGGGCAAAATTTGAGGGTCTAATATTCCATTTTCCAAAACTTTCTTTTAATGCATATTTTAGAAAAATAACTGATTAATTCATGCCATGTTTAGCAAAAATATTTTGATCTGAAAACAAGCCTGATGATTAGCAGTGGAAAAATTTCTTTCAATCATTTTCCAAATGCAACTTCCTATTTTACTTAGTTTTGAAGTGCTGAAATTAATTTGATGAGTGTTTTGTTTTTTTTTTTTTTTTAATGAAAGCATCTCTTTATTTGCTTGGTTTAGGTTTTTGGGGGAGAGTTTTGTGGGTTTTGTTTTTTGTTTTTGTTTTTTTTTTTTAAGACATATAGAAACAAAATGAGGTTTTTGGGGGTTTTATTAGACTAAAATTCCAATAGTCTCTTTTATTCCCCTTTTGTCCCTTCTTTACCTGCTTTGTTTTGTTTTGTTTTGGTTTACTTTTTTAGCAAGAAAAAAACTTTTTTAGTCATCCGGCTGTGATAAGTAAATGATGGTATGCAATGGCTGTTTGGTAATGTACTATTCATACACATTTTGTGACAGAAAGGAAAATTAGAATAGACTCATAGAATCATAGAATAGTTAGGGTTGGAAAGGACCTGAAGATCATCTAGTTCCAACCCCCCTGCCATGGGCAGGGACACCTCACACTAAACCATGCCATCCAAGGCTATGTCCAACCCGGACTTGAACACCGCCAGCGATGGAGCATTCACAACTTCCCCGGGCAACCCATTCCAGGGCCTCACCACCCTTAGAGCAAAGAATTTCTTCCTCATATCCAATCTAAACTTCCCCTGTTTAAGTTTGAACCCGTTACCCGTTGTCCTATCACTACAGCCCCTAATAAAGAGTCCCTCCCCAGAATCCCTATAGGCCCCCTTCAGGTGTTGGAAGGCTGCTATGAGGTCTCCACGCAGCCTTCTCTTCTCCAGGCTGAACAGCCCCAACTTTCTCAGCCTATCTTCATACGGGAGGTGCTCCAGTCCCCTGATCATCCTCGTGGCCCTCCTCTGGACTTGTTCTAACACTTCCATGTCCTTTTTATGTTGAGGACACCAGAACTGCACACAAAACTCCAAGCGAGGTCTCACGAGAACAGAGTAGAGGGGCAGGATCACCTCCTTCAACCTGCTGGTCACACTCCTTTTGATGCAACACAGGATATGGTTGGCTCTCTGGGCAGTGAGCGCACACTGCCGGCTCATGTTCATTTTTTCATCGACCAACACCCCCAAGTCCTTTTCCACAGGGCTGCTCTGAATCTCTTCTCTACCCAACCTGTAGCTGTGCCTGGCATTGCTCCGACCCAGGTGTAGGACCTTCCACTTAGCATGGTTAAACTTCATCAGGTTGGCATCAGCCCACCTCACAAGCGTGTCAAGGTCCCTCTGGATGGCATTCCTTCCCTCCAGCATATCAATCGAACCACACAGCTTGGTGTCATCGGCAAACTTGCTGAGGGCACATTCAATCCCACTGTCCATGTCACCGACAAAGATGTTGAACAAGACCAGTCCCAACATTGATCCCTGAGGGACACCACCCGTTACTGGTCTCCAGCTGGACATTGAGCCACTGAGCGCTACTCTTTGCATGCGGCCATCCAGCCAGTTCTTTATCCACTGAGTGGTCCACCTATCAAATTGATGTCTCTCCAATTTAGAGACAAGGATGTCATGTGGGACAGTGTTGAATGCTTTGCACAAGTCCAGGTAGATGATGTCAACTGCTCTACCCCTGTCCATCAGTTCCGTAGCGCATCACAGAAGGCCATCAAATTGGTCAGGCAGGATTTCCCCTTAGTGAAGACATGCTGGCTGTCACCAACCACCTTGTTGATTTTCACGTGCCTCAGCATGCCTTCCAGGAGAATTCGCTCCAAGATTTTGCCAGGCACAGAGGTGAGACTGACTGGTCTGTAGTTCCCTGGCTCATCCATTTTCCCCTTCTTGAAAATGGCGGTTATATTTCCCTTTTCCCATTCATCGGGAACTTCACCTGACTGCAATGATTTTTCAAATATGAGGGACAGTGGCTTAGCAACTTCATTTGCCAGCTCCTTCAGGATCCACAGATGGATTTCATCAGGTCTTTGTTAGCCTGAGTTCTAGCACTTGCTACATTTTACCTTTTGACACAGAATTCTTCAGAGCTGTGCTCTTACATGTCTGCCTATTCAACACACTTCTGAGCTGCCTGAGGCTCCCAAGCCATGGCATTAATAGAAGCCTTATATTGTCTTAATAATTTCCTGATTTATTATATTATTCATCCCTCCTCATGGCAATGGTATAGTATTATGTGATATGTTTAACCTTGGAAAAGTAGCATCTCTTGCGTCTCTTCTTTCCATGATGCTGCTAATTTGGTAAGTTTTGGGTGTTTGATTCTTACTGAAATCTCTTTGACTTGGACCTATGAGTTTACAGTATTGCTCCCTTGAGTTTTCATTCTGCTCTCCTGCTTCCACATGCGTGTATCATACACTTCATACACTGGGTTCAGCAGCAGCAGTCATTTTTCACCTTCTTAGTAGCTGGTGCAGTGCTGTGGTTTTGACTTTCAGTCAGAGAACAATGCTTATAACGCCGATGTTTTTAGTTGCTGCTCAGTAATGTTTACTTTGATCAAGACTGCCTGAGTCTCACGCTCTGCCTGGGAGAATGGGAAGCCGGGAGGAAGCAGAGACAAGACACCTGACCCAAACTAGCCAAAGAGGTATTCCATACCACAGCATGTCATGCCCACTATATAAACTGCGGGCAGTTACCCAGAAGGCTTAGATCACTGCTCGGGTCAGGCTGGGTATCGGTTGGCAGGCGGTAAGCGGTTGTATTCTCTTCCCTTGTTGTTTCCCTTGTCATTATTATTACTGGTGGCAGCAGCCGTGGTTTGTGTTATACCTTAGTTACTGGACTGTTCTTATCTCAACCCATGGGCGTTACATTCTTTTTGACTCTTCTCCCCATCTCTCTGGGAGCTGGGGGGAGGAAGGGGAGGGAGTGAGCGAGCTGCTGTGTGGTTCTGGGTTGCCGGCTGGGCTTAAACCACGACAAGAATAGATGTTTTCATGCCATTCATGATGTTTCTAATGCTTTACCTCCCATCTGTGAGCATCTGATATCAATTTTAAGCAAATGTCAACAGTCTATTTATAAAATGGAAACTCTCAATATCTTTGCTAAGTTTAACTTATCCTGTTATCACATTACTCTGATTCCTGAGAAAACTGAGGTTTTTTTCTAAGTATTTCTTCTTAGCTGTGATATATTTAGAATATTTTTTTCTGTATGACAAATTGTTCTCTTTTGATACTGATTTCCAGTTTGTACATGCTTTTTTGCTTATCTTGAAATCTTAAAATTAATTTTACTTCTTATGTCACATCAATAACTTCAGTATGACATCAGTTATTGACACTAGCAAGCAACTGAAAAAATAATCACCCTCTTGTTTTTAAGCTTCTTTGGACACATTACTAATGCAGTTTATCCTGGAACACCTGCAGCACTATCCCAGCCAACAGAGAGTACACATGCATTCTCTCAGAATAAAGTCCAAATTTCTTCTCTACCAACCTGTGGAACCCTAAGCATTGCCCTCAGGTAGTGAGAAGGGAAAAGAAATGGAAAATTGGCAGGTCACACAACATGCATAAAAATGTAGCTGAAAGCCAAACACCACCATTTAAAGCTGTGACTGAGGAGTATGCTGCCTTGAAGAGCTCTTCAGAGCAGGGGTCCTTAGTGCCAGTACTGGTATCCCACCTTTTTTGCATGTTTGATGCCTCAGGCATCAGGCAGAGGGACTGGGCATGTTGTGAGACACAAAGCATGTGATTTTTCATGCTTGTACATGCATGAAGTCAGCTGCTTTGTAGAAATACGGCAAAAGAACTTGGCTGTCAATTCCAAGGTAATAAACATGACTTATAACTATTGAGGTCTGACTCAGTAGCACTTAAATTTCCAGTGTGGTGTAGGTATTTGGACACCTATTTTGATAGAGAACTCAACCATCTCCTTTGATTTTACTGGAACAACTTCCACTCCTATCAGCTTGATGTATAAGAATCTGTATTCAAAAACTAATTTCACCTTAGTCAGGATTAAATTTCCTCATTGGTTTTTGAGGATGATTTCTGAAGGTTAGTACAAAAATCTTAGGGGTTTAGACTTGACACAAGAGACCCTAGACTGAAATGAAGACAAGGAAAAATAAATAAAGAAAATATAAATTCATGGTCTTATAATTCTGCTGAATTCCAGCAAGCAAGAGCACATAAACTTTAAAATGATAAAGTAAGGATTTTAAAATCAATGGAGTGTTTAATAGAATTCCGTACAATGCATGCAAAATGCGGGAAACATGGCAACAGGCAAGTTTGGAATGAGTGAAAGGTTGAATGTGGCTTGGTTACATAATTAAAACTAGACAAGCAAAGAAAAATGTCAATAATCCAACCAAGAAGTCACACTGGTGTCTCACTATCAAAGAAAAAAAGCAATTAACAAAGCAAAGCAAACTTGGAAAGCAAATGGCATTCTGGGAACCAGTAAGAAAATGGATTTTAAAAAAAAGTAATATATGAGTTGTTCAACTTATGCACTGAACTCTGCAATATATCATTCAGCTAAGGAAAATCCTGGGATGACTACCTCTAATTCACACAGTGTATGCCTACCCTCATGGGTATCTGGTACTGAATTTGAAGTTATTCCTCCTATGAGACCTGGAGCAGTGGATAAAAAAAAAACACAAAACAAAAAAAACACAGAGGTGTTCCCGAAGCGGCAGTTCTGCAAAGGAATTTTTTTTATTATTACTTTGTCCATAACACAGTCTAGAAATCTGAGGCTGAAAGGTTGGCAAAGATGTCATAATGCAGGACATTTGCATTTTGTCAAACAGGTACAAATCTCAACAATGGCCATGTTGATAATGGACAAATCCTTCTTATCATGGAACTTGTTTTCCATACACAAAGAAACATTCTTCAACCTTTTCCCGTAGCTGGTGCCCTGATGTGCCTTTTCTGGATGCCCAAACAGGCTTTTTCCTCTATGTTCTGCCTCCTGGTCACTTCAACGTCAGCAGCCATGAAACTAGAATTTATCATGGGCAATAAGGTCCAGCTCGGGACTGTCTTGTCATATGGACACTGACTCTGTTCCCTATTTGGCTACTCAAGTTATGAGATCACGGCTGATGAGTCCAATTTTCTCTACCTGCCTCTAGTCCATGATGTGGCAGAGATCAATTCTCACTATGATTCAGCAGCACCCTCATCTGGGCTGGTGCATTTCATCACAGTAGAAGTTACATTGCAAGCCTGCTCTATGGTTACAGAGAAAGAAATGCAGATAATTTAGAGGAGTTTTAGGAACTAAAATGTACTCTGCGAATAAGACATTTGAAGAATTGCTATTTTCCCAGATAATGTGGTACTTAAAAAGAAGTACTTGGATTAAAGGAGTCTTGGTTTTATTTTAGAAGTCAATGATGTGTCATACCTTTTTAGCAAAATGTGATTAATACAAAATCTTACAGTCACTTCCTAATATTAGTATGAAAAAAACAGCAGAAGTGGATAAAAATGCAATCAGCTGTTCACTCTATCACTCATTAATCTCTCTCTGAATGAGAAGCGTCAGATGCAATTTTGAGGTGAAATCACATGAGCTAATGCGTACTAGTCCACTTGTCTGACAATGATTTGGTCCAATTGATTTATTTCACAAGAAGAGTCCTGGCTGTAGCAACTGGCACCAGGAATAGGATCAGTCAAAGAAGGCTGAATCTTGAAGCTTGGCTTCAGTGTGAACTCTTTGATGTTTGTTGAAGGCTGAACTTGCAGGGTGCCATTTCTCTCTGCAAGGCCACCAAGGGCATCTGTGTAGCCCTGGCCACTTTCGCAGCCCTTTCAGAACAGTGTTATTGTGAGATCTTTAACTTCTGCCATATTTGTGGAAAACTGTCCAATAGATCCCAAAGAAGAGATGAGGTATTGCTGGCACTGTGTCCCTGCCCCTATCCAACCCTAAACACATGTACTTATATGCATAGCTATTCCTTAAACAGGCTAAAAGGTCTACACACTATATATATTCATAAATTAATTTCATATATGAGCAGTTTAAACTCCTAAACCAAACTAACTTTCTTCCCTTTCTAAAAACAACATTTCTGTTACACGTCATGACCAGCACTTCTTTCTTCCTCAAATGAAAAAATAATTAAAAGCTTAATTTTTTCCCTCCCTCTCCCTGGCCAGCTCTACAGTATCTCCATCCATTTTTACACTGCTATTACCTATTTTAATCCATCCATACTAATCCTGTGCTGACCTTCAATGATTTCAGTGCAGTGAGTCCATGAGATGAGCCTGTAAGTCTAGGACGATTTGTAGTGTTGTCCTTTTTTTTTTTTCATTGCTGATGTTCTTAAAGAAAAAAAATATTGTTGCCCAAAGAAGTATGAAAATACGTTTTCTTGACAGGCAGAGAGGGAACAATTTTGTTATGACTAAAAATGAAAATAATCAAAGTTGTGAGGATAAAAAATGATGAAATTGGGATGCAAAAATATTGAGAAGGGGCTAGGTCTACTCATTGCACAAATGAAAGTGCATATACTCTGGGCCAGTTTCTGCCAGACTGTTTCTGAATATTTAACTGGAATTTTGCATGGCGTATTTTTCTGAACTCACTCGCATATATAATGTACCATTAACACATCAAAGCTTATCCTTTAAGGCCCATGAATCACCCTGCCATGATTACACTGCACCTAAGACCAGAGATGAATGCTGATACAGGGGACTCTACACCTTAGGGAGTTCACTGCTGGAGGCTGTGGGTAAAACTCCACCAGTGGGATTACATAGGATAAACTAAAAAGGATTTACAGTGAAAAGGGGGCTAAAACAGTGTAATTACTGAGGGATGAAAGCATGTAGTTACAATGCCTGTACATCTGCACTCACACTAAAAACGTATTTCTGTAGCACCAAATTAAAAAGCGTTTTCTCTACATGCATACACACACACAGAAAATTACACCTTAATTTATCTCCTACTCTGAGAATAAACCAGGAACCTCCAAAGACTAAGCAAACATGTATATATCAACTGAGTTGGAAAAATATCCTATTTTCCCTGGGTGAAGATCAAGGACCAGGCGGAGTACCCAACCAACATTGTCAGTGATGCAGTGTTGCAGTGGTCTGAAGCCAGTTCTAGCTGACCAGCAGAACTCTGCTTTCTCTTCAGGGATGGGAGAGGCAGATATGTGAAAACTGGAGAGAAGAGGTCTTAATTCTCTTTGCATTGCCCTGTTGTATCTGCTTTGCTCAGATGCTGCCAGCAAGTGAAGGAATTCCAGCTGCACACAGGGTCAGGCTGTCCTTAAAGTCTCTTAACATTGGTCACAAATATATATGTATACACATATATACATATGTATATATATAAGTATTACACATGCAGTGTCACTGACTGCAGTGAGTTGCTTTCACATCCGAGTACTATTTAACCAGCAGGGATGTCAAAGTCTGTCTCTTTATTGCTGACTTTCAATTCATGTTTGATCAAGTCCCACTGATACAGCTATTAAAATAGCTAACTTAATCCCTACTGCTCCTTTGACTGATTTGTTTCCCCCTGTTACATTTAGCCTGATGTAACCGCCAGTGCTTTTTGTAAGTCGCTTTTTTCACCCTTCTGTTTAATAATCTCCCCAGCCTTTTTCCATGACAAATGTGTTCATATTTCTGGAAAGCTTCATGTTTATTGTTTCTGTCATTTAAGCCCTCCTAGTACTGTTGCCCTCTGTTGTTGTCTTTGTCGTGCAGTTGTACCACAATGTTATGAACAAATGCTCATCTCTCTGAATTATCATGCTTCTTTTTCACTTGTGTTTCAGGTTATATCCCACAATTTACAAATTGTCATTATTAGCAGATTATTAGATATATTGACTATCTGTGGTGAATTTGGCTATTACTCATCTTACAGAACATTTCTTCATTGCATGAATATTTATTTCCTTTTGTTCTCAATTTAGTAAATAATATGACTGGATAATGGCTTGATGTATTAATTTGGTGAAGCTGTTATGACCACAGGCTAATTTTGAGGTAAAACTTCACAAATTCTGTCCAGAGCTGTGTGGTAGATCCTTAGGCAAAAAAATCTGCTCAAGCCTTTTCAAACTCTTGAGTTTCCTACTAGTTATGAGCATAGACTCTTAATCTTCCTCATTTTGCATCTTATTTATTGCTGTGCAATAGCTGTTGTGTCATATGACTGACTAGAAGTAGGCAAAAGTATTTTAGAGGACAGTTAAGTTCTGAAGTTTTCTAAAGACAGAAGAACATCCATAAATCCAGATTTCAGTTGTGGAGATCCATATATACACTATATACACACACACACACAGTTTATATAAAAATTATATTGATTGATAGAATAGTTTATTATATTTTTATTATTTTGGGAAGTAATCAACCAACACATATTTTGTTTGGCATAGATATAATCTCTCCGTAAATTATGATTGGGATTAAAAACAATTTTAAGAGCCAGGAAATAAGAAAACATGACAATTGTATCTTGAAAGAAATAATGTGGTTGCATTTTTTTTTCTTTTGTATGGCCAGAATGAAAGCCCTCATGATTGATGTTAGCTTTCAACTCTAGGACTCGTTCCAGTTTGTGTCAGAGTATTTGACTGATGGAGGACTATTGTTTTTTTTTTGGATTTTTTTTTTTTTAACTGCGATGTGTGACAGCATCACGTTGAAACCAGTCCAGAAGCATGAAAACATGCCAGCTTGATTTATTTAGTTGTTTTACTGATAACACTTCTCATCACATTTGTAGACTAATCAGGTAGCTAACACTAATGTCATGCAAGGAGAGCATTTTAACCATTCAAGGAATCTAATTTTGCAAAGAAAAATGGTTATTCCATATTTGGGAAGCATGTCATTAGGAAAGTACCCAAGGCATGCCGTGAATCAGCACAAGAGTTGATAGGCTTCTGGTTTAACCTTTTCTCTTTCCTTTATAGACCAGTTGAATGAGCTAGCCTGTCTGATTTGATATTAATCAGTTAGTTCAACACCCTGATAGGTTGCTAATGGGGACGATGGGCTGCTAATGGGGACGATGGGCTGCTAATGGGGACTATGGGCTGCTAATGGGGTTAATTAGGCTGCCAGGTGGATGCCTGACGGTCCTTAAAGCTGCCTCAGCAGGGTGGAAGAGGAAGTGATGGGTATTGTCTCACGGTTCTGTTTTGCCCTTGCGCAAAACTCATGGCCCTTGAGCAGCCTGACCGAAGATAATCCAAACTCTCGTTATCCCTCGCTCACATCTAGCAAGTTCACCAGGGTGCGACAGAGGCTGCTCCTCACCAGCTATGGCGACAGCAACCAGTGATTTGACGGCAGTCTCACTGCCGCTTGTCTCCAAAGGATACATTTGGCATGTGAACTCCTCCATGGCAGAGGATGAGAATACGATCTCCCTCTGCAGGCCAGCAGACGGGCTTGTTCCTCCCTCAAAACAGGGACGCTTTTGGGGTGAGTTTTGCGCCTTCGACGGTGTCGGGTTATAACCAGGTGGCTCTGAGCTTAATGAATTACCAATTGGTTATTTTTCTAGGTGAGCTCAATTATCTGTTAAATACCTTTGGATTTGAGTGCTAATGGATTAAGCGAATCTGTCAAGGGTAATTCCGAATCTGTATTTCTGTTGCCTCAATAAAGAGCTTTATTAATGAATCCCTAGTCATGGGAGTACTTACAGAATGTGACCGTCAAGCTGGTTTTGACGAGGAGTTCAGCTCAGCCGCACCCGGCCCCTCCTGTCTTTGAGCAATGGCTGGAACGCAAGGAAAGGCTGTGAGGGAGGATTTTTCTGCAAATTTCTGTGCTCTTAGCGCAGTAGTTCCTCACGCTACCACCACCCCTGAATTCTAGTTGGCTAGAATTAGAAAGACCCGTTCTGAGCTGCAAGTACACAGCACAGAAGGGTAGAAAATGGCTAGATGCGTTGTAAAGTATGCATGCAAGCATCTTGACCCATTGACCGAAGTGATCTACAGTCCTGAGACTGAGGTTAGATGACTTTTGTAATTTTATTTCCTAAACTCTTCAAAAGCGTGGCAAAAATTGGATGAGGAGTTCTCTTCACTGTGTTATTTTCTCTTATACTTGTGTTTCCTTGATGTTTCTAAATGTTTATTAATGTTATACTGGGGTAACGTGAAGGAAAAATATTTTTCTCTAATTATATAGAGATATCATTCTCTGGTAGAGCACATCACCATCACTGTATTGATCAAGAAATAAAAATAAAATTACTCTAAACTTTCCATTTCTTCCAGGGTTTTGGATTTTTTATTTATGGGGTTTGTTTTTTTAATTCTTGAGGGTAAAGGAGCTTCACTGTGGGATAGGATAATGACTGAGAAAAGCATGAGAAGAATCTGACTTCACCTGTTTATTTTGATCATTTCAGCAATTGTGATGCCCTTGAGTAAACATTTTCTTTACAGTGTTTCATTGCTACTATCCTTCATGTTCCCTGCAATGTTGTTTCAACTTTGTCATGTAACTTCCATATATATTCATCTGAAAGAAATCCACACTGCACCATTGATCCTTGCTTTGTTGTCACCTATAATTCTTTCACACTTAATAGATTTCATCTATGGACAAGTATTGTTTTAGGCTTTTTGCCAGTGTTTAGTCCTATGAGCTAATTTTCTGCACAAAGCAGTTACAGCAACTCTCTTTGAGGAATGCTCTGGCCTTCACTTATACTGAGACACCTAGGCTAGTGAACCTGCACAGATTAAGATGTAGTATTAAGAAGATACTTCATTCTTGGCCTCAAACCACAACTGCAGTGTTTTAAGTCTGCAAAATGATTTCCAAAGCTAGAAACAGCTGAGTTTTTGCTTTGCTTTACCTTATCATACTAAGAATGAAGGAAAGAGTCAACGTTTCTTATACTTTGTCTCTCCAGTGCATCATGAATCTGGGCGTGTCTGTGCCATATCTCCCTGTTAGCTCCTCATCGTAAGAACAAGAGAGACATAAGTCTTATCTGCTGTTCAGTTAACTATATGGACAAAGGGATGCTTGGAACTACAGTCTGAAAACCTGTGAGAACCTCGATGTATTTCCTTGGATTCTTTTATATATATTTTGTGTGGGAAAGTAGGGATTTTGTTTGTTGTGGTGTGTTTATTTTTTTGTTTGTTTGGTTTTGCGCAGGTTTATTTTGTTTTGTGGTGTTTTGGGTTTTGGTGTATTTTTTTAATTATTATTTTGTTTTCGGGGGTGTGGTGTAGTTTTTTTTGTGGTTGGTTTTGGTGGGGTTTTTTTGTTTGTTTGTTTTTGTTTTTAAATAAATACCCTGGGTCAGAGATAACAAATGATTTTGGAGAAGTCTTTATGGTAACTGGTAGCATCTCATTCTTCATTTGTAACCTTTCTGTTGTTGCTGATAGAAGCCTAAAATGTAAACACTCTATCCATTTATTCCATTTATGTTCTATCCTTCTTTTTTTTTTTTTCCTCTGTAGGAATCTCCTCTCTGTCATGTAGTCAGCATCCTGACAAATAGGAACATGTTGTTCTGCAGTGTTCATCACCTCCTATGTTAGTTGAACAGATCGTGCAAAACCACTTTGGATAGGAGGAAAATGATATCTAATTACTAGGGTAACCATAACATTTATTAGCATAATTAACAGCATTTTAAATACATTTGGAAGAGCAAAGCTGCAAGTCAAAAGAGCATTTATTTCAGAAACAGGTGATCAGAGGATAATGTGTGTCTCTGGAGGGGAGGGCTGTCAAATCAGTTGTTGTTGGTACTTTGCTTCTGGTTATACAGTTGCGATAAGGCAAATAAGCACAACAGGACAGTGGGGGGGAGAGGGGAATTTTTAGTCACTGATCAGCGTACAAAGATCTGATATTTATGGAGAGAATTTTCTATGGTCTGATGAGAGAAAGTGATGTCCGAAAACCCTCTGACTCTAAATTACTTCAAGAAATAATGGCAAAAGTTTTTTGTTTCTAAGCATTTTTATCAATTCTTTTTTACGTTAAGTACTTAGCCATTAGTGCAAATGAGTCATCATGGTGCTTTATCACTGTTAAGCAGCTGGTTTGGTCTGAAGACCTTAAAACCACCAGCAAATCTGAGACGCCAAAATGGCGAGGCTGTATTGAGCCCCGATCTAAACAGAGCTGCAGCTGGTTTTGTCTCTGTGCTGCTTTATGGAGTGAGATAATGTCAGAGAACACTGCTGTCCCCTTTTCCTCTTTTTTTGCTCTGAGAAATTTTTGTTTGGGTTGCGACATACTCACTGACTCCTGTCCTTTGGTCTGTAGAGATGTTAGACAAAAGTCATAGAATGGTATGGGTTGGAAAGGACCTTAAAGATCATCTAGTTCTAATACCCCTGCTGTAGGCAGGGATGCCTTCCATTAGATCCGGTTGTTCAAAGCCTCATCTGGCATGGTCTTGCACACTTAGGGGGATGGGATATCAGTAACTTCTCTGGGCAACCTGTGTCAGTACCTCACCACCCTGGTAATAAAGATTGTCTTTCTAATATCTAATATAAATCTATACTATTTCAGTTTAAAGCTGTTACCTCCTGTCATATCACTACTTGCTCTTATACAAAAGTCTCCTTCCACAGAGGTTTAGATTCCTTGTAAAGCTGCTTTCAACATACCACTTTGACTTTTGCTCTTTGACTAAGTACTAGCATACTGTAAAAACATGGCTAATATTTCTGTGAGTACACTGACACATCTAACAGACCTCAAAAAGGGAGGGCTTCCTCGTGTAAAGTAAACGAAAGTAAAAGAAGAGGAACAAAAGGCTTGAATGGCATATGCTTTTTGCTCATTAACTTCTTTTATGAGTTAGAGTTGTTACATCTGTGAGTCTGATTTCCCAACTATAAAATGTCACAGATGTCCTCTGTTTGTAAAACACTTTGGAGGAAATTTATCAACAAATGAAAGCTATTAAAAGTTTCCTTTTATTTGTTTTGTTGTGGTGTTTTTTTTTTTTTTTTTTTTTTTAGCTTAACAAATGTTTTTTTTATCTGTTTTCAAGATGGGTATCTGGAGTCTCGGTAACTGGAGAAGGAGTGTTAAAAGTATGTGGTGTTTGAATAGCAGATGTTGAAAGCACTGAAAGCTGGTTCCCCAAAGTTTTACTCCTCCTCTAAAACAGTCTTCCTGATACAGACAGTAGTATTATGTGTTTGTTTATGTTTGTGCATAAGAATACTTTGATGTGAGATACAAGGAACACATTAAATGTACTGGTGGGAGATCAATTTATGGCAATTATTATTGATTATTATTGATTTCAGTGAAGTTTCAACTCAAGATATTTGTGTGGCTCATTCTTTTTACTTGTGGCATTTCTAAAATCTCATAGAAAAAACATTAGTCTTAATATAAAAATATTTTTATTTTGAACTAAAGAATACAAGTGGAAGACACATGGTGGATTAAAATGTGCAAATATTTTTTTCTGTATGAAGTGATATTAAGCATTTCATTCATAAGGAAATTTCTTTCTGGATGTAAAAGTGTTGAAAACAGCATGATATTGCAAAATGTCATTCTGGCATTGAGGTATAGTCATACTGTTTGGATTTCCAGAATCATGATGAATAGCAGTTAACTTTAACTTTAGATGCAGTAGGATATTCACCCCATATGACACTTTATAATGTAAGGAAACTTCATTAAAGCCCTAACTAAAGTCGGATACAGCTGGTGAGCAGTTTTCCCCTTTTTTTGACTGGAGGCACTAACAGAATCGTAGAATCATAGAATAATTAGGGTTGGAACGGACCTTAAGATCACCCAGTTCCAACCCCCTTACTATGGCCAGGGATACCTCACACTGAACCATGTCACCTAAGGCTCTGTCCAACCCAGCCTTGAACACCACCAGCAATGCAGCATTCACAGCTTCTCTGGGCAACCCATTCCAGTGCCTCACCACCCTTACAGTAAAGGATTTCTTCCTCATATCCAATCTAAACTTCCCCTGCTTAAGTTTGAACCCGTTGCTCCTTGTCCTCTCACTACAGTCCCTAATGAAGAGTCCATCCCCAGCATCCTTGTAGGCCCCCTTCAGATACTGGAAGATGTTGAACAAGACTGGTCCCAACACTGATCCCTGAGGGACGGCATTCATTACTAGTCTCCAGCTGGACATTGAGCTATTGACCACATCTCTTTGTGTGCGGCCGTCTAGCCAGGTCTTTATCCACCGAGTGGTCCACCTGTCAAGCTGATGTGTCTCCAATTTAGATATAAGGATGTAGTGTGGGACATTGTGAAACTCCGCACAAGTCCAGGTAGATGATGTCAAATACTCTGCCCCTGTCCATCAGTTCTAATTGATAACTAGAGGGGAAAGATTGCCTGTTAGTCATAAACAAGTATCAGGAGGAAGTTACAGTGGTCAATAATTGAATTTTTTCAAAGAGAGAGTGCTTCCACCTGGTGTAGGTACTTGCAAAGCACTATGGGAAAGTATTCAGTATCTTGGAAGATGACCAACAAAGGCAGAATCCTCTGCACCCGCAGGACTCTATCTCTGTTACAATTGTAGGATGTTTCTGATTCCTGAATATTTCTTGTTGAGGAATTATTTGGACAATGAGGAGAGCATTAGGGAAGAGTTGGGGACTTCAATGCATTGGTAAAAATGCAGATGGTGAATGCATGGGACTGAACTGACTGCTTTGGTGATCAAACTAGAAGTGACAGGCTGAGTGGTTGTGAATTCAGCAGTACTGGTGTTAGGGTTGTGAGACAGACTGAAATATGATATGAATGAGGGACTGATAAGTCTTAAAATTTCAGTGTAGTTTATTTTTGTCATTCTCCATCCTGCACTCCCACCCTGTTGGCAAGGATTGTCTTTACCTCAGGTACAGGCCAAAATCAACCGTTGAGGCTTCAGTAGGATTGTAGGATTCAGTAAAACTCTTCAGAACTAGAGGTACTTTTTTTTTTTTTTTATTTATTTCCCTATTATTTAGTGGATAGATAAAGAAATGGGATGAACATTTTGTACTTGGCTCCAGCCAGCTGGATTATTTCTAGTTGGCTGATCACGTCTCTTACACCTAGTGATATAAATTATGAGCTTAGTTAAAATGGCATGTGCTTTTTAATTCATTTTCCTTTTTTATTAAGACAATCCAGCAGATTGCTTTATTTTTCTGAACTGCAGCAGTAAGATCGTAAGTGAAGACTCCTGGACTCCTAGTCCCTGGAGAGCCGTCATGCATTTAAACAGGCATGCTCCTTGGCCTTATGCTAAAAGGCTGATCCTAGAAAAACAGGGTGATGAGGTCTTTCATTTGCCAGTGTTTTCCATAGTGTGATGTTCTCCTTTATGAGGCTTGTGGTGGTGTATTGCTGTGTGCTTTTCCATACATCAGGCTGCTTCCTCATAAATCTGAATCCTTTTATATAAAAAGACATACATTACCTCCTTCAGTATGCATGTATCTTATATAAGTATTAAAGATGAATAGCTCCCTATGGCCTTTTAGCAACTTCTTTGCTAACCTGAAGCAGGATACAGACCCTGAATGGATATTCTGCATTTCTTCCTGGAACAAGTCTTGTTGAAGAGGCACTGGATTTCTGTCTTGCTTGATGTGGCCAGGAGCTCTCCAGTCTGAGGCTTGGAGCCAGTGGAATTTGACAAAATTTATTTCTCTTTTTTGTCCTCCTTTTCTAGTTTCTTCAGTCTTCTCCCTCCTGCTTGACAATATCTTCCACAACTTGTGTAAAACCAGAAAAAAAAAATAATACTGGCAAAGAAGGGAGAGAACTACTTATTTATGTCAGGTAAAAGTCATCAATCGAAGAAAACTTGCTATGATCATAGAAACACAGAACTGTTTGGTTTGGAAGGGACCTTAAAGATCATCCAGTTCCAACTCCCCTGCCATAGGCAGGGACACCTTCCACTAGACCAGGTTGCCCCAAGCCCTGTCCAACCTGGCCTTGAACACTGCCAGAGATGGAGCATCCATAGCTTCTCTGGCCAGTGTGTGGCAGTGCCTCACCACCCTCATAGTGAAGAATTTCTTCTTAATATCCAATCTAAATCTATGATTTTTCAATTTAAAGCCATTCCACATTGTCCTATCACTACATGACCTCAGAAAAAGTCCCTCTTCAGCTTTTTTGTAGGATCCCTTTAGGTACTGGAAGTCTGCTATCAAGCCTTCACTGATCTTCTCTTTTCCAGGCTGAACAAGCCCAACTCTCTCAGCTTGTCTTCAGAGGAGAGGTTGTATGTGATGATTTACATGACATTATAGTCTAGTGATAAGAGTTTTTTGGCTGGAAGTAGGAAAGCTAAATTCCAGTGTTTGCTAGAATTCAGGCACTTTGTATAGGCTTTTTTTCTTTATTATTGTTATGAGTATTGTTAGCCAGTGTAACTGGGAAAATGAAGTTAAGCTTGTGTGTGTGTGCTCAAGTTTGTAAGTTCTGCCTAATTACCTGTGAACTGCTTGCCCAATTTCTACCAAATTTTACAGGGGTTAAAATATCAGAGGCAGTGTGATCTGACCATTTGTGTGTGGTGGTTCGGGTTGGTTTGTTTGTTTGGTTGGTTTTAATGGCTTTTTTGTTTGGGTTTGGTTTTTTGCTGGGTGCTTTCAGGAAGGTGTGTGGTTTTCATGGAGGTTTGGTTTTCTTGTTTGGTTTCTTTGATCTTTGTTGTTTTGCTTTGCTGGGTTCCTTTTAGTTGTGGAGGGGGTTTTCTGTGGGTGTGGGGTGGTTTTTTTGTTTGTTTGTTTGGTTTTTTTTAATGGAACCAATCAGTGAATAATACAGTACCGGAGAGGAGTGAATGGTTCTGTGGAGAGATAAGCTGGGTGTTGAAAATGCCTGAGATCTACAATTTTCTGTAAATTAAAGTTTAAAAATATATTTATAAAAAAAAATAGCCTTTAAATTGTCTTGTGCTAATTAATGAAGCATAAACTTTCAAATACAAAGACATATTGGAATGTTCTGAGAGAATTCTAAAAAATAAAAGCGTCAAAACAATGAATGTCTTATGGTAAAAATGGTACAATATGAAATGAATGGTTTGCTGGTTTCTAATGGGGGTAGTGGTGACAGTCTTTGAGGTCAGTTTAACAAAAGTAAAACTACTTCTACTTATGCCTTTCATGATTAGTTTGTTTGGTTTTGTAAGCCAGTGCGGAAAATTTCAGCCTTGTCCCTCAGCAGACACCTAGGCTTGTGTATGGGTTGGAATCAATTTCTTAGAATTCCTTCAGCACTCATGCACTGCGCTGAAAGAGCTGAAGGTTACTTGAAACAGTATTTAGAGAAAACATCAGTAAGGGGTGAGGTTTGAGAGTTAGGAGTGTTTTGAGATTCCAAGACATCGTGCAGTGAATTTACAAGGCTGATCTCTGCGGAAGGAAAGCGGTAGGTGACCTGTCTCCCTTGACTCCAGAGCATATCTAGAGAGATGAAGAGGTTATCCCGCTTGGCCAATGTAATTGCTTATAGCTGAGACGTGTGAACACTGCCCTTAGTATATTGTGTGACAGGCTGATTCATGATGTAAGAACTTTTTTCCCCCTGTGGCTTTACACACTCTATTCCTCGGAGAGCAGGCTCTGAAAAGGTCCTTTGTAGGCTTGCTTTGCTGACTTACACTGCCCTGTTTAGCTCTGTCCTTGGGTATGTTGAGGTACCGTTGGGTGTGGCTCACTGAAGATGCAGCAAGCTCTGGTTCTGGGAGTTAAAGGGTTTTTATGCATGCTCTCCTTGGCGTGCTGCCTGCTTTTGACAGCCAGCAAAGCAGGGACACCTTCCCCAGCAGCTCAGATCTAAATACCAAATATAGAGATTGATTTCCAGCACAGCCTGTGCTGTGTATAAATCCTGGATCAAACAGGCTAATCACTGTTAATCACTGCTAATCTGCATGATGGGGCCTATAGACCTTTGCAACTCTGTTTACCGGCTAGAGGGGACAAACTGCGGGTAGGTGCTAAATCATTAACAGTTGCTGTTGAATTTAAGTAGCTGGTGGTGTTGAATTTAGGTGACTAGTGCCACACCTACACGCTGCCAAGGAGCGAAATTTTTAAGAGCTACAGCATCATTGTGCGTTTTTCCCAGCACAGTTCTGATTCAAGTGCTAATCTGCCTTAGCAGATGAGAAAATTTAGTTGAAGAACTCCTTCTGAATGACCTGCTGAGTGCTGTACTGCTGATTTAAAAAAATAAAATTACTCAATTATTTTTTTAATAACTCTGCCATAGGTTATGCTGCTGTGCTCTGCTATTTACAATCTAGCATTTATACTCAACTCTGAATAAAAGGAAAGCTAACATTGGATATAAAAACTCATTGTCTGTCTTTGGTGTTTACCATATGGTTTATTCTTGGACAGGTGTGAAATTTGGGAAACCTGATAGGCTACTTTAATTTTTCACTGTAGTATTCACAATACATAGGGTTGATTGTCATTCCCCTTTTTCTTTCTTTTTTTTTTTTTTAAATTTCTCTATTTCTTTTTAACTTACAAATTGCATTTCAAAATAGCAAGGAAATGTGGCAGGTTGCACAGCTGGAGAGACTTATGGCCCCTTTCTGTAGTTAACATACTCTGAGCTTTTGGCTTTGGTGCCTCATAATGCCACATGAGGCATGCAGTAACTGCCCAGAAACACATTTGTTAGCTGTCATGTCACTCCTTAATTATATCTTACTTCTGTTTCATTGCATCATGCATAAGTCTGCTAAATGTTCTATGTGAATCCCAGCCTGATTTATTGTCTCAAAAGTACCTTAGAGAATACCAGTGGAACAAAAGAGCTCACTTTAATGTCTTTTCCTATCTGCAGAGCTCAAATTTAGTATAACTTTGTTAATCTTTGAATCAGTAAACAATATTGCATGCAGTGTGTAGCTTTAATTTAAGCAGATTGCTTACTTACATGCTTGTTCTCAGGTGTACTATGAAAATAAAGTTTTCCTTCTTTGCTGGATCATATCAAGAGTTGAAAATATACCGTGTATGTGTTGCTAGATCTTCTACCACTATAATTCAGGGGAGTTTCAAAGCCAGGACAGTACTGCTGATTTATACCAGCAGATTTATACTGCAGATTTATACCTGGTTTATACCATCAGATTTTGATGCTATTGGTGATGGGAAACTATTAAAAATCCATTTAAAGGGTGCAGCTTTTTCTCCCTGTAAGTCCTGGTACTAAGGGAATAGGGAGGGCAAGAAGGAGCAGATGCTGCTTATGTGAGGAAGTGAGGTATTGCTGGTGTGTGCTGGGGGTGTTGCTTGCTTCATTCTTCTCAATAAATTATTTTTCTCTGTTGGTGGCAGCAGCTTCAAAATGCTGCAAGTGCTTTTACTCTGAAACAAAATTTACTGAGTATGTGAGCATTTGGCAGCTACTGAACTATTGCTCTCTGCATGAATAGACTTAGGGCAAAGTAGTATTGCAACATTTGGAGTGTGACTTTCTCATCTGTTGTATGATGCGAATGTATTAATTAACTTATTAATATAATGGGTTTTCTTGCATTCTTGCTAGCCAAAGCCTGTCTCTTCTTACCTTCCTCCTTGTCTGATCTAACACATGCAAGTATGTGTTTGACCTGAAACTTGACCTGAAAGAAGCAGCCTCTTTTCCCAAGAGGGGGAAAGAACCCCAAACCAATCCAACTCATGAATTTCTTGGGAAAGGGAGACAGTATATTTAATAGATTTGAGGACCACCAAGTATTGTAGAAGTAGATTACTGATTTTGGTGGAAATTAGTATCTACAATGTTCCTGGTTAGTGATCTCATAGCAAAATCATAGAATAGTTAGGGTTGGAAAGGACCGTAAGATCATAGAATCATAGAATAGTTAGGGTTGGAAGGGACCTCAAGATCATTGAGTTCCAACCCCCCTGCCATGGGCAGGGACACCTCCCACTAAACCATGCCATCCTAGGCTATGTCCAACCCCACCTTGAACGCCACCAGGGATGAAGCATTCACAACCTCCCTGGGCAACCCATTCCAGGGCCTCACCACCCTTACAGTAAAGAATTTCTTCCTCATATCCAATCTAAACTTCCCCTGTTTAAGTTTAAACCCATTGCCCCTTGTCCTCTCACCACAGTCCCTAATGAAGAGTCCCTCCCCAGCATCCCTATAGGCCCCCTTCAGATATTGGAAGGCTGCTATGAGGTCTCCAAGCAGCCTTCTCTTCTCCAGGCTGAACAGCCCCAATTTTCTCAGCCTATCTTCATACGAGAGGTGCTCCAGTCCCCTGATCATCCTCGTAGCCCTCCTTTGGACTTGTTCCAACAGTTCCATGTCCTTTTTATGTTGAGGACACCAGAACTGCACACAATACTCCAAGTGAGGTCTCACGAGAGCAGAGTAAAGGGGCAGGAGCACCTCCCTCGACCTGCTGGTCACGCTCCTTTTGATGCAGCCCAGGATACGGTTGGCTTTCTGGGCTGCAAGCTCACACTGCTGTCTCATGTTCATTTTTTCATCAACCAACGCCCCGCAGGTCCTTCTCCACAGGGCTGCTCTGAATCTCTTCTCTACCCAACCTGCAGCTGTGCCTGGGATTTCTCCAACCCAAGTGTAGGACCTTGCACTTGTCAAGGTTAAACCTAGTTGGTGGGTGGGCAGGGGAGAAACAGCAGAATGGAGAATTAATTTCTTGAATTAGCTGTAACATAAAAAAATGTCAGAAATGCTGTGGAGATTCTCTCACATTCTTGTCTGGATGATGCTATCTTAGAGAGCAGCAAAGTCAGGAAGGGAAGCAGTCTCACCTGTTTATACTAGATTTGCTACTTACTAAATGTCAATATATCCTGTAAGGTGTGTTTTTTTTTTAAGCAGACTGCAAAAATTAAGCATTGAAGAGAAGCTGCCATTTTTTTGTTTGTGTATTTCAGAGCAGGCATTCTGGTAACTAACGAAAAGCATGTGAGATGGAGTTTGTAACCAAGACACCCTGCTAGCGTGTGCCAGGTAAGTGGATGGTGTATCCTGTGAAACTGGTTAACCAGGAAAACCTGACAGGAGCTAGTGAAAATAATGAAGGTCAGAAATGAGCTTCTAAATGTCTGCTTTGGATAGAAGAAAACTCTGGAGAAGCCAGGTATTGCAGTTACTTGCAACTAAGTTTGAAAACTTGAGGTTATGATTGCATAAGCTCTTTTTGGAAAAGAAATCAAATGTCTTAAAGGCTTTCATGCACATAAGAGCAAGATTGTAAAGCTTCTTTTTCTTTTTTCTCCTTTCATCATGGTTGCTTACCACAGGCATTTCCATTTTTATACTTCAAGGTATAAAACTTGGTGCAGCTACTTTGTTATTTACCTTGGCAAAAGGTAAACCAGGGAAGATTTGCATATCTACAGTTGTTTATCTTTTTGCTGTTTTCTCGCCGTGCCCAGGAGGCATGTTTGGAATACATCATTGTCATAGTTTAAGCCCCTCATGCAGTTCACTCACTCACTTCCCCCTCTTTATTCCCCCCAGCTCCCTGGGGGATGGGGAGGAGAATCGAAAGAATGTAACTCCCACAGGTTGAGATAAGAACAGTCCAGTAACTAAGGTATAACACAAACCATTGCTGCCACCACCAATAATAATAATGACAAGGGAAATACAAGCAAAGAGAATACAACTGCTCACCGCCTGACCCAGCAGTGAGCCCCCCTCTTCTGGGTTCCTGCCCTTAATTTTTCCATCCTGGGCATGACGTGCTGTGGTATGGAATACCTCTTTGGTTAGTCTGGGTCAGGTGTCCTGCCTCTGCTCCTTCCCGGCTTCCCCTCCTCCCTGGCAGAGCATGAGACTCAGAAAGTCCTTGATCAGACCAAGCATTCTAAGCAGTAACTGAAAACACTGGTGTTATCAGTGCTGTTCCCAGGCCACAAGTCAAAAACACAGCGCTGCAGCAGCTACTTAAGAAGGAGAAAAATGACTGCTACTGCTGAACGCAGGACAATCATTTACAGTGACTTTATATAATCCAGGAAACCAAGAAATTTCACTAGGGGAGAAAGTGGCTGAAGTCAGTTACTGGTACTGTTTGCAACTGAGACTCTTGAAGGTAATATTTGCAAGACTCTTTAATGAAGATGCCTAGGTTTGTTGACATAAATACATACAAATGAAAAAAATCCAAATGATGCCCTTTATCTTAGATTGTTATATTAAATTTTAGTATTTGCAGTAAGGAGTGAAACACCATTTAATTATTGAATGATAGACTGTCTCTGAAAATTAGCTTCCTTTAAAATTTAAAACAGTTGAGGGCTTACACAGGGGTCCAGGTGTTATCTTCAGTAGACATGGGTAATTAGGAAGAGGGAATCCAAAATTATGGCTGCAGCTTGCTAGTTAAGTCAGCCGTGTCTGAGGCAGACTTTTGCTGCTGTATCCCAAATGCTTGAATTCTGCTCAGGCACCCAGAGGTTCCGCCTCTTTTCAGGGTAACTTCAGTTTAGAGCCAAGCTTTGTTCCTGTGGGCTCATCTTCACAAAAGTCTTGTTCTGTGTGCTCTGCTTATAACACACTTTTGATGACCTACTGTGAACACACAGAACAAAGTAAACAAATTATGGCTACAGAGCACTTGGTACTCTATTTCCTAGGGTCTGAGCATCTTGAAATGAAGGCCTTTGATTCATGTGCCTCAGAGGAGTTCTACTGAATAGTACAGTGTTGCCTAGGTAGATTAACTCCTCTTAAGGCAGTGGAGTTATTTTGGTGGTAAAACAGTGTTTAGTGGATGCATAATGGCTGCTGGTGAGAGTAAATGATTGTCCATGTAATTAGGGAATGCCAAGACTTAATTTAATTTTTATAATTAATAATGGCTTAAAAATATTGAGATCAACATTAAGAATGGAGATTAGTCTTTCAGCTCACCTTCAGTTTTGTGGGTTTAGATAGCTGACCATCTAGAGCTAAGATAAAACATGAATTTGACCTAAAGCTTGTCAAAAAAAAAAAAAAAAAAAAAAAAAGCCTTACCAAAAAGATGATCCATCCTTCTGCTTTTTGTTTAACTTTAATAGCAACTATTTTATTGTATGCAGTCCAAATCCAAAAGACAACGCTAGGCAATTTTATGAATAGATAATAAATCCTGGGCAATTAAATGTAAGTGGCCAGACCTCTGCATAGCAGATTTTTCTGCTGGAGGTCCTAAATTTAGATTTCAGTGTCTGTATAAAAGAGGAGGTTGAGTTTTACTGAAGACAGTGAAGGAAACGTAGTAAGTTATAGACCATGTTGTTCAGGAATTCTCTTGTCCTGAAATCTGCACCTCCTATCAAACTCTGGTTGGTTTCTTTAGAGAAAATCAGTTTAGATCATTTCTGTCCATAAAACATTATGGAAGCTTTATATTTCTAATTCACTTATATTTTGCAGTGCTGGAGAGAGTGTCTTTCACTGGCTATAGTTCCTACTTCTTGAATTGACTATCCTGGGAGATCCTTTCTGGGTGATTTTTGGCATTGCCTGTTGGAGCATTCACCATTAGCTGTTCAAATCTGAAGTTGAAGCTCACATGAGAAAACATAATGAATTCAACCACCCAATGAAGGGGAACAAAATATTCTCCAGATGTGATATTCGGATGTCTGATTCTCACTTGGAAGGTAGATAAATTGACCTTCAGACCATGGTCAGCCCTTGCTGACTGCTGAAAGAAGAGAATTAAAACCAGACTACACAAATATGTTTTTTTTCCTTTCTCCCCTCACAGGAGGTAGAGATTTATTTTTGTTTGTTTGTTTGATTTTGTGTTTTTGACATGTGGGAGAAGGAAAAGAAGATGAACAGATGTAATTGGCAGTAAAACTTACTTTACTTGTCTTGAGTTAGGACATTAACAGAGTATGAATGTTTCTGGTACTCTACAGAGGAATACATTGAAGGCTTGCTGCTTGTAGATCATACTGTTTATTTGCTATCTCTGTAGGGGTGTGTTGGATTTATTTATTTATTTATTCATTCATTTTAATTGGGAAAAGTGTTTGAGAGATATTTTTAGATTTAGGAAGATTTCTAATCCCTTATCTCCTCAGCCTGAGAACAGAGCCAAAACTGCGACAGCTCAGTGTTGTCTCTGAGTTTTGATAGGGTGCTTTGCAATGTTTGTTAGAGTGTAATGAAGTTTGCCAGGGAAAGGCTGGATTAATCATGTCCTGTGAGAGGTCTTTGCAAAAATAAATCTAGCCACGTGAGCAGATTTTATATAAATGGGTACGTTTGCCAGTCTCTGAACCAGGATTAATTTTTATGTCTGCTTCATTGTTGTGGGATCTAAAAACCCATGAGCTTAAAGTGTAGGAAATGTTTAGGAAAATTGTCATTTGATCATAATTCATCATGACAAAAGTGAGGGGGAATTCTTATGGATAAGTGAAGACTTTGAGGGCATGGGCCATAGTTGTTAAATCAAGCTTTCCTATCAATACAAGATTTCATTAGGTTGCATTTGCAACACACAGCCTTTGTATTCAGGCAGTCTGTGTGAAAGAAGGAGATGGTAACAGTTTTGTGAACATTCATTTGGGTCTGACATGGCTTGACTATTTAGCCAGGTTCCTTTATGGCTTTTCACTTGCCCTGTATATAGTATGCATGTAAACTAAATTTTGCTTGCTGGTATTCAGACAGGGTTTTCTCTCTTAGCTTTCCAGAATGTCTCTTAACCACACATGCGTTGGTGTGCTGGTATCAGAATATAAACTTTGTCACTGGTGTTGTCCTTGTTGTTTTCTTGCAGTAATAAAAGAATCTAAGCAGAAACTGTGACCTGCTGCATCTTTGATAGACAGAAAATCATTGGAATGAACCTTCCTACAAAAGCAAAGGGTAATTATTATTCACGTAGAGGAAAGTTCTGAGTAAAGGGAATGTTTACAGAGATCAGAATGAGTTTGCAAAAGATTGCATGGGAGACTTGCTCCTTTTCTGAATGCAAAATCTTGCTCGTGCAAGAACTTACGCTGTGACCCATTTGCCTGTTCAATTATATCTTGGATAAATTTGTTTTGCAGTCTCATTCCCAAAATATTTAATTGCTTTAAGTGATCCAAATAGGATCAATTTTCTGCAGCTCAGGCTCCTGGGTGTTAGAATTTTTGCCATGTTATTTGTTAATATGGGAATGTTGCTCTATCTTTGCTGCATATTTTTACAGATGATTTAAATGCTTGCTTTCTTTTTAAAGTATTTGTGTTGCTATTGCAAGGTACAGTTTCTTCTTTTTTCCAGTTCAAAATCATATACTAGGAATGATGCCTTCTCAAATTTCTGTCCATAAACTAAGCATTCTCAATGTACAGTGAGTTATTTGGGCTGTATCCAGTATGTATTGTTTTTGTGACTGATTGTAATGGATAGTATGGAAGTGGTAGTGAAATGTAATCAAGTCCATTACCTGCAAAAATCAGACAAAGCTCAGACAATTGAAAGTTAGGCATCTGACCCAAATAAGTGTGTAAGATTGCCTAGTCTTTGGAGAGCAATTGGTCTATTCAGAAGCTGATTTGTTGATCTGTTACCAGTCTCTGACAGAAAAGGATATCCAGATGCTTAGTTTAAGTAGATGCCTAAATTTTAGACTGTTAAAGTTAAATAGATTTTCAGAAGCATGTTTCCTAATTAGACTTTAATCATAGATTGGTTTGGTTTGGAAGGGACCTTCAAAGGTCGTGTAATCCAACCCCCCATATCATGTAGTCCAACATTCCTGGTCAATGGCTTTCTATAGTCTGTGCTTAATCAACTTTTTTCATGGTCCATTACCCTTGATTCTCTTTCCTTCCCATTAAGATGAAAATTTGGTGACCAGCTAGAATGTTACTGGAGACTACTGGTTTTAGCTCACTATCACTGATATGAACAGTCTTCTGATATTCTTTGGAACTTCAGGGGCTATGCTGATTTATATCAGCTGCAAATCTGGCCCAGTGGCAGTGACCTACTGATAAAATCTAGCAGCTCAACTAATACAAAGAAATGGATTTTTTAATATACATTTATATTTGAAGAGTGGTCCACAGGGTCATTCTTTGACTCTGAGTTTTAATCATACCAGTTTTGTTCAGATGATGTACTGCAACCCCAGGCATAGTATATCACGAAAACTGCAGTGTGTTGGATACAGATACAGTCTACAGTTGAATAGGACTCTTTCACTGTTGTCTGTCAAAGTTTCTATTACTGGTTCAGTTGTTCATTAGGAAAAATACAAAGCATACGTTCTGAATTCTGTACAGGACCATCCATTATGCCGGCTTTGTCAGGAAGTACTGGCATTGATTTTTAACGGGGCAGCAGATTTTATTTGCTTATTTGTTTTTCAAAGGCAACTTTTATTTCTTTTAAAATGGATACAAGCATCTTGGCTCATCTTCCAGTAGTGTGTCTGTGGCAGAAGATGTGGAACGACTCATTTATAAAAAAGCAAAACTGTACTCAGATCCAACGTGTGCAAATTTTCTTCTTAAACTCTGCTCTTGAATTAACACCTCTTGAGACAAATGGTAAAACCATATCCAAAAAGCACAGAAATATGGAGAGAAGCATTCCTCGACTCTGCAGAGAACTGCAACTTCAGTTCCCTTGTCTATAATGTACCTTTCTGTCTGTACCTATTTTCGGCAAACAGGGATGCTTTAGGATATTCTAGAAAAACAGATTTCTTTCTCTCTTGTATGGTTGGAACCTACCTCCAGAAATGTTTACTGCTATTAGAAATTATTATTTATAATTATAAATTAGTATTAATGTTGTAAAATTTCAAAATATGTGGAAACATGGCTCCTTAAACCATGGAGAGAATGTAACATCCAGCCATAGTGAAGACAGATGGAAAAGAATGCATGTGATGCTGCTAGATTTCTGCTCTCTTGCATATTTACTAAGTTTTTGATGGGCGTGCATCTATACCAGGTTCCTGCAGTAGTATAATGGTTAGAGGCTCAGCATGACCATGCTGGTACTTCAAACGTTAACAGGCTCCTTACTTCAAAGTTAAGTGGGCAACTGACTAGAAAAGCACGCACTTTTTTGAAGGTAAAAACCTTCAGAACTTTAAAAACATGTTTACACGGTGCAGTGAAAATAAATTTGTCTGATGTTTATGTTCATCAAAGCCATTGAGGGGATTCTTTCTCCACTTTGCAAAAGGCTGCTTTTTTGAAAAGGCCACTCTTCAGGGTATTTGTGGGAGATCTGGAAAGGTAATTTTGATTTATTTCTGCAACTTGAAATTGGGTCTCATCCATAAGTGGCATTCATGGATTTAGAGAGATATGTCCCTGTCTCTGAAACAAAAATTGAAAGTTTAGGAATCTGGTGGGGAAGGAATTTTTTGCCTATCTGAACGTTAGGAACATAAATTAGTATCATAAGGACCATGCCCTATGTCTCTTATTTTTGTTCAAGCAATACTTTTTACTTTAAATTAGAGCTTTAGCAAAGTAAAGTGGGATGGTGGACTTTTCCAAATTTTGGATTTCAATCCAATGATGTAGACTTAATGAAGTAACATCTTTTGATCAGTGAAGTTTGTTTATTTTTTTTCTTTAAATGATTCTTTTTTAAAAACAGTCTGATGGGCAATTTGAAAAATGAGGGAGAATAGGACAGGAATAATCCAGAAACAGAAAAACAATTCATAGGCAGGTAGATTGAGAGGAAAGAAATAGGTTAATGTGAAAAGTTTCCTAGGGTTTTGTCCTGTCCCTGTTAAAAAAAAAGTGCACGATTATGAAGAGAGTGGCTTGCCACATTAATATTGTATTCCAGGCTCTGTTAGAAGTCTTTTAATACTGCATTAAAAGGAAAGTATGGGGATTCTAAATGAGCTGTACAATTCTCTTGTTTCATATGCTTGACCCTAATGTCACACCACACGATAGGAGCACCAAATTTGTATGCTTACTAGCTGTCAGCAACACCATCACTTGTGTTTGTGCCTGTATGTAGCTTGGTGAGTCTTAACATTTATGATCCCTGCTCTGCATTGCTGTCACATAATTCTTCCCATCAATAATTACCACAAACATGTTTACTTAGGAGAAATATGAGGAATGAGTATGCTTTAGTCCAACCTAAGGGAACCCTCATAAATAAGCACCTGTGAGGGAAATAACAAACCAGCTGATAATGTATATTTTTTGCTAATCCCTATTAAGCATTTAATTTTGAAACACGGGGAGGAAACACAAATTCATGGTAATTTTTATTTGACAGTCACTAGGATTAACATGCTCTTCTTTTTTCTGCACCCTTTTTTCTGTACTTTTTTTTTCTAAATATTTTCCTATTAATAATGAGCCAAAACTGAATTTAGTAGAGTAAGTATTGATTATTTTGTTTATTGTGTAGCATAATTTAGGATTTGTGGTCAGCCAAGCACCTTACTCTCCCATTTTCTTGCTGTTAGAATGCAGCTGGAGAGAAACAATTTATTACACTTCATTAATTCTTTTAATATCTGTTGCCTGCAATATTTGCTCTTTACTTTGTGGTTACAATTAATATTTAACTTCCATTATGCAAAGTCCACTTATCTGTATTAAATTCTATTTGCTTGGCTTATGTGTCAAAGTGCTGCCAGGACAGCATTTGGAACCTGACACCTCTTCTTACGTTAATGTTTAGGTAAACTTGTGAATTGCAGTTTCTTATTCCTTCATTTATGTAATTGATAAAGATGGAGAACAAGAAGCATAATTTCTGTCCTGTTTTCCTCCTTCATAAACCATTACCTGTTACAACTTGATTTCCAATTTCTAACCAATTTTCTACTCAGCTTACTGTTTTCATTTGCTACTGAATTCCGTTGGTACAATTGACTTCAGACAGATTTTTTTGTTTTTCTTTTTTCTTCTCATGTCCCTGGTTGCAACTACTTGAAGTGTAGCAGTCCTAAGCCTTAATGCAGTTTTGAAGACAGAGATTGGCTAACTGTTTGGGTTCTGCCCTAACGTACATTAATGCCAGTACTTAAACATAGAATTGATTTTGACTCTGAGCATACTGGGAAGGTGTGCTACCATGATGTGAACTCTCCAGTGGCATGTTGAGTACCAGACTCAATTAAAGACATTACTGCTTAGTCAGGAATCTTATCTTGGGTACCAGGAACTCCACCTGGTACTAACTCAAACAACAGCTTTGCCTGTGTTGGATGTGCATCACTGGAATATCCCAGCAGTCATTAAGACTCTTCTTACTCACTTTGGAGGGAATACTAGATCCATGGTGGTTTTAGATCTATGAGAATTTATATTCAGTTCTCTTAGTCACTCATAGGCTTGTCTACAGAGTTTATGGATGGGACTAACACAGTTGAGCAAAGACTTTTAAAACTTAGTTTTGCTCTTCTACTTGAAAATAAAACACAGATTCCAGATGAACAGAGAAAATTCTCTCTTAAATTACGAAAGTTTTGACTAAGTGGTTCAATCTCGAGTGTAGCATTTTCCTAATTAATTACTTGACCTTCTCATAAGTGTCTCTAAGTGTCTCATAGTTCACCTTTGACCTTGTTCTGGTTTTGAAACCAAAAAATAACACTGCTGAGAAATCTGAACAGGGCATACTTATGTTGGCATGTCCAAACACCACCTTAGGATGGAAACAATGCTTTTAACTTTGCAGAAATGAGAGGGAAGTAAGAAAAGACGTGAAAAAATACCCCTCTGTTCCATTCACTGTTTGTGACTTGGGTCATGCTTTGCTTCTAGAGGTGTGTGATTTTAAAGAAAGGCTGTGTTTAATTTTTTCCTTGCTAGCAAAAATAGGGATCTAGATGGATCTGGAAATTACTAGATGGGAAGGTAATATTAGTTCTGCCTCAGCATGGAAATAAATGGGACAAAAGGACAGATTATAAAAAAATTATCTGCAAACAAATGCCTCAATATGTGAAATCGTGACACTTCGGAGAAAAATTCCTGAAACATGATTCTAGTGAAGTCAGTAGCAGCTTCAGTGATGCAGTGTGAAATCTCAAAAAAGCATGAAAAAAAAGCAACAAATTTGGGAGTAGCTTTTAACTTTTGTGAAGTTTTGTGGAAGCAGAAAGAAGAGTTTTTTGTGTCTTCTGCACATAATAGGGAATAAAATTCTTTTTAGTTGACTGCAATGATATCATCAAAAAGGTAGTGATCAATGAATAGAGGGAGAAAAAAGCAGAGCAGTGAACAAAACAGAGCCATTGTCTGCAGGTAGGAGCTTGGTGCTTGGGTCTGCCCAAAGCTCTGAGGTTGTCCCCAAATGGTCACTCCCTAGAGGAAACTCAAGCCCATCTTTCAAATTGAAAGGAAGAGGGAAACGGTTGTAAAGAAGCTAAACTTTGCAAAGTCAGCTCCAGCCTATCTTCAGTTTCCCCTTTGTCAGCAGAAGCTGTTGAGAGGCAGCTTGGCAGCCTACCTGTGTTTGTTCTTCTAGTTATTATATATCAACCCTGAGCCAAACAGAGTAGAAGTTAGAAAACATGTTAGAAATGATGAAAAAAAAATCTTAAATCGCAAGGGTGATGTTGGGAACAGGATCAGTTAAAAAAAACCTGTGGGATTTTGGCATCTCTTGTGCGGCTGGTCAGGCTGTGGTTTTGCTTCAGGTTTTAAGTTAATATTGTATTGAGAGTGCTTTAGTTAGTGGCTCAGGCATAGGAATGCTCTTACACTGGTAGAAAGCCACTTTTACAAGAATCTTGTTTAAGTACAAGATAATAAACTAAGCTGGAATCCCTTTCTTCCAGAACTATGTAGACACATCTTCATTTGTGTTTTACAGTTTTCTGCTTTGTTTTTCTCATGATTTGTTTCAGATGTATTGCAAGCAATTCTTACTTTATAAAGCACAGACCGATATCCACCACTACAAAGGAAATGGAGGGCTCTTTTTTTCCTGTGGCTCAAAGAGCTAGGTGAAGTAAAGCTGGACTTGATCTGTTTATTTCTCAGAAGCAAAAGCTACCTTTCTTAGTAAGGTATCGGATAATATAGGTTTCACAGTATGCTCTTGTGTGTTTCAGACACTGATATTTTAATCGAAGCTGTAGAATTGCTTGGGAATGATGTGCTGTGCATAAGAGGAAAAAAAAGGTGGCCACTTCCATCACCGTCTGCTCCCCAACTTCCTTTGTGTAATGTATCATTAATGTAAATCGTTGCCTTGGAACAAGAGGATAATTTGAGCTGTACAGCTTGAGGAATTTCTCGAGATCTGGGTCGTGTTGGCAAACAAACAACATAAGCAGACTGAGTAGGCTTTCCTTGACTGTGTGTATGATGGCTTTTTGAGCCTTGGTGCACTGGCATGCAATCCGAGTGTTCTCCTTTTGCTGCTCTGACATGGAAACGTAACCTGAACTCTGGTCTCTGTACCTTTGGGACATGGATGCATACTCATGATTCAAGCTAATTGGGATGCAAATTGGGTCATATGGCCCAGTAATACCTAGGCCCACCTGTATATGAACAATGATTCTGTCAGAAATAATGATCTTAAACTAAAGTCCTGCTCTCTTCTGTGTATGTGAAAATCCAGGAGGCAATGGATTTATTCTGGCTTCCAGAGAATAGAGCTTGTTGTGTTCTTGTTACTGTATGTCTTTTTTTTAATTAGTGTTTTAGGCAGTGCTATGGAAATGTGCTCTTGCACTGAAATAAAAACTGATTCAGAGACTGTCACACTTTCTGGTATGTTGGCATTTCCAGTGGGTATCTTTAATAGAAAGCTGTAAGAAATCCCAGCATGTGAGGATTGCTTTTACATAGGTAGGCCACGGGAGATGTACCAAGAATGCAGTCAGATGAGTGAAGCGATTGGGGGATGCAAGGTCACCTTATAATTTCTGACTATGCGAATGCTGAAAACCTCTCACAAGTCTAGGGCTCTCGATATTATGACTTGGGAAAGGAAAAAAAATCTGATTAGTATTTCAGATGTTGGCCTTTTCAAAACAGTCATGTTTCTCTTTCTCTTGCTTGCAGTCTTGTGCTTGCCAGTGCCTCAGCATTGTGCCAGCACTGTGAGAGAAGGCATTGCACACAGTAGCTAACCATGCACTCTTGAAATATATTGCTGCATACCCTGTGATATTCATACTTGCCTTAGAAATGACGAAGAATAGAGGTGTGTCTGGAACCTCAGTTGCAGTCAGACACCTTTCTCCAAAGAGTGCTCTGCTTAGCCTTAGTTTGTGCCTGCTTGCTGCTCCCTGGGAGGGTGGCAATGGCAGGCAGAAAGCACAGCTGTAAACATCTATTCTTCTAATGCCTTGAGCCATTGAAAAGTCAGAGAGTGACTTGGCAGAAAAAATTCAAAAATCATCCTGAGGGTTTCCTTGCAGTCCTGCCTTAATTGCTTCCCTCAGCTCAAAATGTCTTTCCTTCTTTTACTTAGCTGTGTGGGTGAATCTCCTTTTACACTGCATTATTTAGTATCTCAAGAATTGGTACTGTGACTTCAAATGCTTTGAAACCTTCAGACCAAATTCTCATTGGATTATTTAAAGGAAACAGGTGTTTTTCTGTGTTTCTAAGCAACCAGACTATAGGAAAAGGACAAATTTTTGTGATGATTTAGGGGTTGGTTGTGGGTTGTTTATTTTTGTTGGTTGTGTTTGTGTTCAGGTTTTTTTTTTTTTTTTTTTTTTTTGTTATAGAATCATAGAATAGTTAGGGTTGGAAAGGACCTCAAGATCATCAAGTTCCAACCCCCCTGCCATGGGCAGGGACACATCACACTAAACCATGCCATCCAAGGCTATGTCCAACCCCACCTTGAATGCCGCCAGAGATGGAGCGTTCACAACTTCCCCGGGCAACCCATTCCAGTGCCTCACCACCCTTACAGTAAAGAATTTCTTCCTCATATCCAATCTAAACTTCTCCTGTTTAAGTTTAAACCCATTGCCCCTTGTCCTCTCACCACAGTCCCTAACGAAGAGTCCCTCCCCAGCATCCCTATAGGCCCCCTTCAGGTATTGGAAGGCTGCTATGAGGTCTCCACGCAGCCTTCTCTTCTGCAGGCTGAACAGCCCCAATTTTCTCAGCCTGTCTTCATACGGGAGGTGCTCCAGTCCCCTGATCATCCTCGTCGCCCTCCTCTGGACTTGTTCTAACAGTTACACGTCCTTTTTATGTTGAGGACACCAGAACTGCACACAATACTCCAAGTGAGGTCTCACGAGAGCAGAGTAAAGGGGCAGGATCACCTCCCTCGACCTGCTGGTCACACTCCTTTTGATATGGTGGTTTTGTTTTTATTTAATAAAAAATATTGGGATTACTGATACCGAACTTTCTGCATAGATACAGTGGGGATGTTCAGCTTAACAAGCAAAAGAAAATTTTCTTCCTTGGCTATGATTCACTCCTTTATTCCATCCTGGGTAGTTCCAGTAGGCCCATGTTAGTAACTCCTCTTGGGTATTCAGTTCTTGCTTAATCTGTGGCTATTGCTACTTATTGTATTAATTAGTGCCAGCGTTATGTTGCAGTAAAGTGGGAAACCATGAAAGTCATTTGTGCATGTGCTAACAGTGCAGAAGGGTAGAGTTTAAAGAGTATTATTGATTAAACTTTAAGTCTTGCAATGCAAACCAACAAAGTCCTCCTCCCTACTGAAAAAGCTGCCTACCTATTGAATATCATACTCTTTTTGGGGTAGGTTTCAGTTCAGAAGTCGAAAGATCTGTCCAGATCTTTTTCCTGGGAAGACTTTGCTGGAAATGTAATTTTTCTTGTAATTTTTCATTTGTTTCTAATTTCCAGATGAATTGGCATTCCACAGAAGAACCTCTGGAGTGATATCAAATAAGAAAATGGGAAGAGTGCTGAGAGGGAAGTTTAAGTCAACACAGTTTAATTTCATCTTAAACAACAATATTTTCTCTTCTGTTCTTAAAATGCAAACAATTCTGAGGGTTTGTCTTTTTTTGATACCAAATCAGAGAGACTGCCTTGCTACTATTGATCCTTGGATGTAATTAGAGGAGAACATGTTCAGCTACATCTAATGAACTTAATGGCTGTAAATGTTTTTTCTTTGGATGCAAGTGACTTGTTCCTGACTTTTGGCATGAGGTGATGCTAATCTACACTGGGAGCTCCAGGAAACTTCAAAGTATACAAATTTGGTGGGATATAGATACTGGTAGTCTCCTTAGTATGAAAGATAAGTTATATTTAGTTTTCATTGGTTCTGCAGACAGGAAAAACTTCTCATTTAAATTTAACCAGGTGAAAGAATCTTTTTGGCACTTGATGTAAGCATCTTGTACCTGTCACTGAAAAAAACAAGTAGTGTAATCTACTGATTCAAATTTGTGAATGTATTTATTGTGTTTCAGGTAATCTGTGGGTTTTTTTTGGGTGCGGGTTGTTTTTTTTTCTGTGATGTACCTTCCAATGACCTACTAATTCAAATGGTACAAAATTGGAAGCTCAGGTTTCAAGATGAGTTCAGGATGATATGGTTTGCAAAAATAATCACTAGATACATAAGGGGTCTTAAATAGCATGTTTCTGTCTAGAATCTGAAATAGCTTGCAAAACCAGTAATTCTTAAGGCTGGTCAGAAATGGCCAAAACCTTTGAGTTCATTACTTTTTGGGGTGTGGGTTTGTTTTTTTTTTTTGTTTGTTTGTTTGTGTTTTTTTTCTTTTTTTTTTTTTTTTTTTAAGAAAATTAGTGGTTGACCTTTTATTTTGTAGTGTATAGATCTGATTTCCATAGGCAAAACAAGCTTTTTATTGGCCATTATGTGAAAGATTATTTTTACCCCATGTTAACATTTTCCATGTCATTATACGTGAAATGTCCAGGCAGCTCTAATAATCACAGACAAATGAAGTATGATTTGCCCAAGTTAATTATGCAGATAATTATTTCATACCAGGTGCATGCTTACATTTTTACTTGGACAAAGAAGATAACTTTGACAACTGTGAGCTGACATCAAGCTTTCTTGGTTGAGTACAGCATTAGGCTTTGCTGTTGAGAATTGTATTCAAGATGTCTCACCACCCTGTGACCTCAGATGGTGAAGGTTTGAGTGGAGCTGCTTTGGGTAGCATGAGAGAACTGTCAGGGTGGTAAAGATGGAGCCACCTCATGGTCTTCCAGGTGCTGCAGTTTCGGTGTGCTCTGGCACTGCTGTGTCAGCAAGGATTGTTATGCCAGAAGGAGCACTGTAGGTGGCCATCCTATTTCAGTCTTGTTTGTGGTTTGTTGTTTTGTTTTGGAAAGGGGAATTGTGCATCACAAAGCCAGAATTCTGGGTTTGCTGGTTGCCACCTACAGCACTTAAGCTGTCTGTAGTGAAGCCTGTTGCCCTCACATCCATCATGCAGGCAGCTTGCATTTCTGGTCCTGAAGGAGGGCAGAACCAGTGGGTGCTGTGAGAAAAGTGCACAAGCGTGGCTGACCCAGCACTGTGAACTCATCAGGAGCAAGCTGCTTTTTGCTTGTATTTTTGGTCTTCTATTAAAAACATGGTGATACTGTGAGAGAACCTCACTATGATCCAGGTCAGAGTGGAGGTTTATATGTATGTGCATGAGTTCTGTAGACCTATGGGGTAGCCAGGGAAGGATTAAAATTACACTGTGTTTCTAAGAGGAGAAAATGAAGCTACTTGAAACACTGATTAAAATAAGCAAGGAAACAGAAGCCCCAAACATTTCCATCAAATTTCTGTTTTACCTGGTTTTTCACTGGTATAGAAACTAATCTTTAGAGGCACGATTCTAGGGATACTTCTGGGGTGTCTTGCCAACATGTTTACAATTCTTGATGAAAAAGCCTTACGGTTTTTTTGCTTGGTGGGTTTTAAAGACTTTCTGCTTTGAAGTTAATGGCATTGCACTTTTCCCTCTTTACCAGTTTTCACGCTCAAAAGTGTTTTTCACAATGCATCTGGATAAATGTTTCAAGTAGTCTGACTTCTGCAATGGTGAAAAAGGCACAAGGGAATGTGGAAGTCCTTCTGGTTAGAAATTCATGAAAGCAATGCCAAGATACAATGTATTTGAAAAAGTCTGCACTTATGTAAAGTGAAATACTATTTTATTCTCATAGTAGGTGAGCAATTATGTAAATGTTCCTTGGAATGTACACTGTAGCTTCTATATCACTAGAGGTGATCGTAATTGTAATTAAAGATGTATTGCTGCATTTAAATATGAAAATATACAACTATAGTCTACAGGGCTGGTAAAACTTACCTATGAGCTGTGTATTGTCCTTCAGTGTGCTTTGAATATGGCTTTTTCGTACCTAAGAAGCTATAAAAAGCACTACTGTCCCAAGAGATACTCCTCAAACTATTCAGAGGATCTCAAACCTGTCAGGATTGCATGTTTCAGCAATCTAAAAAATTTATCCTTCACATCAGTCTGTTTGATCAAATGAAGTTTGTAAGTTGATTGCTGGATATAAACTGCCTGGGAGCCTGAGGATTAAAAAAGTTTCTGAACAACTGGAATGTGGAGGGGAAGAAGCAAAAAAAGACAGGTTACCCTGACTCAATAGATTTTTTTATAAGTAAACCTACTTCTACACAATTGATTTTACATTATTAGTTATTTTTTTGAAATTTGAATGGCAGCTAGAACATTATAAAAGGTAATGAAACTCTCCAAAGGTACCTGAAGCACAAATTCAAGTACAGTTACAGGTATATGGCTCTAAGAATGCTCTTATCCTTGAAAATGAACTTCATTCATCTTCAATAGAGTGAGGAAAGCCAACTGCATTTGAAAATTCAATTTTTTGTTTATTAACACTTTGTCTTTCTTGTGTTGTTTTAAGGAAGGTAAAGCTTCCATATCCTCCCATTGTTCTTGATTATTTCCCTGATAAGGTGTGATTTCTGCTGAGATTTAGGAGGTCAGGAATAACCAGCCTGGTAATTCATTCTTGAAGAGAACAGGGAGCCCAGGTTTGAATCTAGCTCTGATTCAGATCCTCCTTCCTGCTCATCACTCATAAATCTTCATATTCAGAAGCCATGTTTCTCTCCATTGCAAAATAAGGATTCCTGGGTACGAATGAACTGTATGAAAAGTGTTGTGTATGATTCTGGTGCACTAAGGAAAGGGATTCTACACCTGACTTTACCCATATATGAAGCCCATCACTGCTGACCTGTTTCTGTTGTGCAGTGCTCTCTTCCTTGAGAGAAGACTGAGACATTCCTCCCAGATGTAAGAAGCAGGGCACAGGAATAGCAACTGAGGATTTCCTTGGCAGCAAGCTTGTGATTCAGATTGAGACTGTACCTTGGATCCTCCACACTTCAGGGTAAAAAATGGCCCAGGTTCATAATGATCCCTGGTTCATTATCAAAAGTAAATAATTACAAAAGCCCCTCTCTGCACTAAAAATAGTGGTTCTTAAGGTGTTCTGAAGTCATGATAAACTCCTAGTATAAATGGCTAGGTAAAATAAGGACTTGCTATTAGTCATCTATGAGGTTATGACAGCCATGAGCAGGGCATGAGAGGGTGCCTAAGCCATGGGATGCTGTTCAGGAGCACACTAGAGAAGTCTGTTTCTGAGGCTGTGGCGGCTTGTCTGAGCCATGGAGGCAAATGGCTTCTGGATCATTAGCCTTTCTCCCACTTCCCTGCTGCACCACTGACTCCCACTGCACTTCCTCAGCAGCTTTGTGGCTTCCCTGTGGAGCCAGAGATATGCCAGAATACAAAATCATAGAATGGTTTGAATTGGAAGGGTCCTTAAAGATCACCTAATTCCAACCCCCTGCTATGGGCAGGGACACTTTTCACTAGACCAGGTTGATCAAAGCCCCATTCAACCTGACCTGTATGGCACAGAGCAGGTATGTCCTGGCACAATGGTAGGAAAAATGAAAAGCAGATCTCTGCTTCACATCTGTAGCAAATCTGCGTCTGCTCGATTCCCTAACCTTCTTAATCCCACTGTTTCTGACATGCTTTTTAGGGCTCTGAGGTGCTCCTCTGTATCAAAGCTGTAGATATCTGAAGCAGACTATAAATGCAGTTGCCAGGTATCAAGTTCCCTCCTAAACCATGGAGGCAGTAAGGTTTCTTCAAGAATCAATGCCAGGTAATTTGTATCACTTCATAAAAAGAGGTAAGGTTTTTGTTATTCTATGTTTGTTCTTGGAAATTACAGAGATGTCTTCACTGAAGCTTTCTCAAAATTTTTTCCTGAGGTAGAGACAAGTTCTTGGAAATTACAGCACGAGAGTCTAAGTCTGGCAAAGTTAGAAGCAAGAAATTTGCTGTGAGCTGTGATGTATCAGGCAAAGGCCTTTATTAGCCTTTGCTGTCTGCTAACAGGCAAGCTGTTAAAAAGAATTAAAAAATCAGAAGTCTAAAAATCACATGGGGTTAGCTCATGTTGCATTTGAATCACTGAGCAGAGGCTTTCACACTGCAGGTCTTTGGCCATTGCTTTCAATGGGCATTTTTTTGCATTGTACCCTGTATTATCATTTACTGGAGGCTTTTAAACATTTTTTAACAATAACATATAGTGACTTTTAAAGGTTTTTCTAAAGTTTTGTATAATTGGGCAAGGAGAATATCTCTTATAACCGGATGTATGTGCTGTTCCTCAAATGTATGAGGCTGGCACTCAAACTTTATTGAAACCTACTACTTCTAAGGAAATTTGACCATATTGAGATAAGGTCTTTTAAAAATAATTAATTCTTAACTCTGTCAGTCACAAGCATCTTGATGGGAGTGCTCATTGTGCGTTTGTGCTCCTCCTCAGGGCAGAGCTTCCTGTATGGTGGTGCTGTCTGTGATGGGCTGAAACTCCCAAACCAGAACAGGCAAAGTGTGATGTTCTGCTCCCTCATTCCTCTTGCACTCCCTGTTCTGAATCTAGTGTTATGATTACCCAGTAAGCTAGATCAGGGGACTGGATTAGCTGAAAACCTAAAAATGGAGTTAAAAACCTGTTTGCTATCTGTCTGAACAATTTCAGTTAGAAGAAAGTATTGTCTCAAAAGAAAAAGAAAAAAAAAAAAAAAAACAACAAAATTTTAAGTGGAAAAGGCCTTCGCAGCTTTAGCTGCAGTGATGGATGAGTTTCTTTTTCTGCAGGTTTCTCTCCTGGGCTCTCACAGCATTAACTTTCATAGGCAGGAACGTCGCATTAGGACTTAAAATTGTTCAGACTGAAGGGTTGCTTTTTTTGTGAGGGGTTTTTTGTTTGGTTGGTTTTTGTTTGTTTGTTTTTTTTTTTCCTTTTTCAAAGACATTACTCGTAGCATCATTCATGACAAATCCATGGAAATTCAGTTTAGATTTGTTTGTTACACAGAGGTATAGCTTAACCCTGCAATAAACACTGGATGGTATAAATGATGTTTATGTGATTCCAAATGAGGGAGGAACTGATGTTAAGTCTTTGGGACAAATTTTCTCATATAATGGGGATCAGGCTGCTAGAATAACCAATGTGTGCAGGAATGCTATGGGAATGAGAGGTGCTTGTCAGTTTTGAACATTATCCATTCTCCTATCCAAGGCTTATGAAACATCCTGTTGAGCCATACTGTAGTTTCGTGCCTCTTGGGTTTAATTAACCCTGATGTAACTCTGATAACTTCATTAAAGATGGATGAGGGAGGTGTCTGAACCATTCACAGGAGGAAAAAAGAGGTATTTTGAAAATGAATTTAAAAAAGCCCCAAGCAATTATGGTAAGAATCGTAGAAAATATGTACTGTAACAGGATTTCTGAAAAGTATTGAACAATTACTACATTTAGACCTGTGTTAGTGATTGCTCTAGGTCGGATTTTAACAAAGACTGGGATTTGTTGCAACTTCATGTTTATCTTGACCAAAGCAGTAAAATGGTTTGGCTTCTTTGAGAGCAGATCCCAGAACTAGCAGATGAATTAATAATTATGTAGAATCTTTTGTGTGTGTGTGTGTGTGTGTGTTCAAAGGGGCCATTAATTTCTGCATTTTATTATTCAGATCATCGTTCAAATATGCTCTTAAAAAAGGCATTGCTTGTGCGTATCGTATTCTTTTATCCCCAGAAATCTTCATCTCCAAAGGGTGTTTCTTTGTCAGGATTTCACAACAGCGTAGCACTGCTGCTGCATCTCCTTATACTCTGTTGAGGATAGTGACTGTAGGGATCTGAAAGTGTACGTGAAAGCGGAGGCAGAAGTGGGACATGAGACCTGAATAACCCTTTTTGAGTGAGTTTCAGAGAACTCCCTGCAGTCAGTTCAGTTCTCAGAGTGTAAGACTGAGCATGAGAGGAAAATATCCACTGGATAATAACATTTTACTCAGTCATACTAGGCAAATTTTAGTCAAGTACTGGCTAAACTAATCTGGCTTGGCACTGATAATAAATTGCACAAATTTCTGTGACCTTCATCACTCTTATTTTGTATTAAATGTCATCTTGTTAGATGATGCATGAATGAATGGTACAATATGATAGATAGCATGAATTGTTGTCTGCTAATAGATTTTATTAAAACATGTCTCCTCTCTGAGTTGGTCCTTGAGAAATATGCCCAAAATTATTTCTTAACGGGCCTTAAAAATCATAGGACTGTAAGACATTTACAGGAGTTGAGAAAATTGCTTCTATTTTCTCCTCAGCTTAAGACGTTGCTCTTTTCCTTACTTTCATTACTCTGTGTGTGGATACTTGGAGTGATGGACACAAATACACAAGCTTGGCTTGGATCTGATTCTGTAGGTCATGATAATCAGAAAACTTTTTCAAAGGAAGGCAGGCTGTTTTCAGAAATATATAAGGAATCCTCCAGATGAAGCAGGTTGGTGTTTAAACTGAGAGGGGGTGAAAGGTGATTTTTTACCTACAGCTCCTTAAGGCCAACAGTTCCCACCAGGGCTGTTTCTGTTTGCAGGAAGCCCTGCAAAGCTCCGTCCCATGGACACTGTAGGTCATTACAATAGAGGAGGTTCAATAGACTTTTTGCTTTCCATTGGCAAGTCATGCAGTTCAATAGCAATACTCAAACCTACATTAAAGTAAATGCACTAAAAGAGCTGTGTTTGCCTCTGAACTGATAGATTTGGTGTTATTGAATTAAAAAGATATTTGCCTATTAGCTTATAATAATGAGGGTGATATTTAGGGTGACCTGGTAATTTTGGCTACAAAATGTTGTCCCCGAACACATCCATCTTCATGCTGTCGGGTGGCATATAACCAAGTTTTAAAGTCTGCTCTTCACTGTATACTACTGAAAAACATTTTAAATATGTTTCCAGAGACTCTCAAATAGTAAAAATTTTAATTGTCAGAAGTTTTCTTGAGCAAAACCAAATAAAAAAAAAAAAAAAACAAACAAAAAACCAAACAACAGAAAACTCAAACGTATCTTTAAGGGTTCAGGATTTTTTGGAATTAAATGTGGTACATTATCAGCACAGCTCCTTTTCTTGTCCACATTTATATAGATCTAGCCAGATGATGTGATCAGACCTGATGCATGTAGCTTAGACAGAAGAAATTCTAGCTAATATTGAAGAGCTCTTGATTGTAAGACAACATCCTCAACTTCTACAGCAGAGTAAAATGCCTACTAAATGCTTTTGCGTATCTACAGACAATTTCTTTCCATGGACTGAGAAAGCCCTGAACATTTTAAATCTTACATCAGCAGGACATTTTTATTCTAACAACTATATCTCTGTAAAAACCTTTCAATGTGTCATTGAGTAGCAACCCATTTTGCACAGGAACTGATGTTTTCCTCTTGTCCTGTTGCACCATGGTACTGTCTTGGGCTCTTTCCACTCAGCTGCACTTTAATTGGATGTCACAGAAGGTAGGTGGAAAGCATGAGCATGTTCCATCTGAGAAATCTCCAGAAAACGTAGTTAAGTGCTAAAAATTGTGAAGGGAACAAGGTGGTAGGCTCCACAGTGACTCCAGCTTGGTTGGGATAACAATTTGAAATCAGGTAAATCTTAGTACATGTGTGTTCTACTTGTCACCACCCCAGTGAAATGACCACATAATTTGATGCACTGTTTTCCCTGCCTCAGTGTTCTTTATCTTATTTTTTCCAACTCCTTCTATAATTCTATTTCAGAATTACTGAAAATATTATTTGACGCACTTCAAGAAACTATCGAGATGATACAACTTCTGAAGATTTTTTTCTTAAGTCATGCGTCTCTTGCCTGGTTTGAAACTGCAGTGCTGCAGTCTGAAATACAATCGTAAGGACAGATAGCGAGAACAGAATAGGCGATAGTAATGCGACAATTGAAAATGATGGAGTTCTATGCTGGTACTGCTGGCATTAAATTTTAGTTATGAGTATGTTTTCTGTTTGGTTTTGATAAGTATATAACAGTAAAGTTGTATGTGGTGGGGTTTTTGTGTGCGGTTTGTTGTTGGGGTTTTTTTTTGATTGAGTTTGGTTGTTTTGGGTTTTTTTGGGGGGAGGGTTGTTATTGTTGTTGGGTTTTGGTTTTGTTGTTTTTTTTTTTTTTTTTTTTCTCTCCAGAAAGTCTTTTGTAGATTGACTTTGATATGCTGCTAGTTTGATTTAGATGCATCTAATACTAGAGTGAAATTTTGACTGGTAAAAGGTGCTAGCCAAATTATTGTAATACAAGGAACATAACAATCCTACATAAGGTCCAAAATCTCCTTTGCCTTGAAGGTAATACCCTCTTGCTTAGTTTCTTCCCATGCAGAATGTGAATCTAAGGCTCAAAAAGGGGGCTTGAATTTTGTCTAGTTTTATCAGGACTAAGATTTATCAAGACTCTAGCAGGTGTTTTCTAAGGGTGATACACATGAGATTGGGTGTTTGGATCAGCAAGAAACTGCAGTGTATTTATTACACAAAGAATTCAGGAGATGTGGGGTCTGCTCTGATTTTCCAGTTTCCAATGTCTCATTCAGTAAGTGCTTCTCCCAAAAGGAGATTTTTTTTTTTTTTTTTTGAAGGCTCTTACGTTATCGTATCATATAAAGTAAGACCAGACTGTTGTTGAAATCAATGCGAGTCAAGGTCAAATAATGTTTCCAAAGTAAGTGTTCACATGATATTGTAGTCTGGCCCTAATTCTCATCATGTAAACAAGTAGGATTTTGGAAAATGTGTCATGTTGATGTATGGAAAATAAACTGCATCCTGACATTTTGCAAGATTTAGGGTTTCCTACCATTACAAATAGTCTAGCATAGCTTTAATTGAAACACTGGAGATTTAAAGGGTATATAAAAAAACTCCAACCAGTCCTGGACTTTTTACACTCTTTCATAACTAAAGGACGTGAGGTCACATGAAGCTAATCATGGGTAAATTTCAAGCAAATGAAATGAAGTTATTTCCTCACAAAGCACTTAGATCATGCAAGAGGTCAGAATCGAACACTGTAGCTGCACTTTTTAAAAGCGCCAGCTAACTTTATGGTCTTCCATAAAATTTTTAGCTTTACCTGCTAGACTGGGTTAGTCTGTGTTCATGCCTCAGGGCATTAGCTGATCACCAAATGACTGAAAGAATTTTTCTTTTCCCTACGCAAAGCACTGTACAATTACTAAAATATTTTCCCATTCCCACCCACCCCCCCCACCCCTCCCACCCCCCCGCTGTCTTCTAAATAATGGCTACAAGCAGGTGCTAGGAACAGCATTTTGCTGTGATGGATAATTGGTGAAAATCTGATAAAGTGGCTTCACTATTCTTTTTTTTTTTTTTCACCATGCTAGAAGTTTGCTTTTATTTTTAGCAATGGTTTGTGGTAACAATACAGACAGAAAAAACTTATGTTTTCTAATAAGATAGAATGATGCATGTAACCAGGTGCAATTTGAATCTATTATACTTAAAACTGTTTTCAGCTGCCTGCTTTTAGAATGATGACCTTTCCCACTGCAGCAGTGGCTTGGGTTTGTTCCTGTAGTGTAAGCAATAATACATGTTGAAAAGGAGGGAAAGGAGAGCAGTGGGGAAGGGGGAGACCTTCAGATGGAAGAACAAAGCAGTATGTTGAGAAAGGTAGGGAGAGGGTTGAGGGGTGCAGGAGTGCTAGGTAAGTGTGAGAAACATGGCCCCTCAGTTTGAGACTAAGCAGTAGCCTCTTTTGGCTCTGCCATTTAAACACTTGCGAGAAAATTTAATATTCTAAGTTCCTCATATCTAATTCTGCAGTGAGGTGGAAAACAAGGAAAAGAGGATCTTAACAACATGAAAAGATTGTGATCTTTTTTTGTTCTGTAGGCATATTTGTTTGATCATGCTGGAGCTTTGAGACCAAATAAAAATTGCTTTCTCATTTCAGATGTTTCCGTTGCTGCAAAACAAATAGCTTTGTTTTACAGCTTTTAAATTGTTCTCCCAAGCATTTCTCCTTATCCTGTTCCTCTTCCTTGCTGCAGCATTTTCACTGTTGCTGTCATTCATCTATATTTCTTTCTTCTTTGATTTTTATGAACTCAGCTTCAGCAGCAGAGTTCGCAGAAAACATCCCCTCCTCTTCTGTGTAAGACAAGCCATGTAAAAGTAGTTTACTCAAAGGGAAGGAAGGAGATAAAAAATAAATCTCCTTTGTAAATCAGGCCCTCAGGCCAAATTGAGCTGTGATGTGGGGAGCGTTACCTAGTCATCTCCCATGAGGATTTGTACTTCTGGAATTGACCTACCTTCCTTTCCAGATGTAAAAAGATGTCTAAACTTAACTTAAACTCTTCCCAGGAGGACCAGAGTCCTGTGGGAATCTCATGGATGAGGTAGAACATGATGGACTACGGCAGAGTGATGGTTTCTAATGGCTGAAGCATTCTGACACTTAGACTAGATGCCAATTCCTCCCTGGTCTCTCATGTTCTTCTAAGCAGATTCTTTTCATCTGTGCGCCCCTATGTTTGTGCTCCCACTCGTATTTTGATAAAATATTATGACAAACACTTGGAAGAAGATTTGGGTGTGAGTGGCAATGTCATGTCTGTCTTCAGTGGTGCCTGTGATTCTGTTGTAACTACCATTATTTTCATTATCAATGTGCCTAAGAGACCTCCAGTGCCTATGTTTGTTTAATGTATGCTTAGAGATTCAGTTCAATTATTTTTTTCAGATGTTCTTTTTTTTTTGTCCATAAGATAATTTTCCAGTCACTAATGAAACCAAGTGAAAAATATCCTGGATTTGCATGGGCAGGTGTCCGTGTGGGAGCTGGACTTCTGAGAAGAAAAAGAAAGAAGTGTCAGAAATGAGTAGGGCCATCTTTCCTGGTTTTGAGATCATATGGTGTTAGGTTGTTTGAATTAATATTCACAGTGAAAAGGCAGAGCTCCTTGGTGACAGGAGTGTGACAAGCATTCATATCTGTAGGTAATAAAGTAATTTTCAATGAAACATCCCTCCCCTAACTGTGGGCTGAAGGCATCCAAAGCATGAAGGGCAACTGGTATAATTTTCTGATAATTCTTCACTGATTTTAATTCTTCCTATTTTTTTTTATTTTTCCTTTCTGGATGGTTGAAATATTTTAAATATTCTGGATAACTGATTTGAGTTTATACCTGGGTGTGTATAAGGAAACTTATATGTGTGCGTAAGGAAACTCAGAACACTTTATTCATGCACAGGATTTTTCTTTTTCCCCCACTGCTGGAATTACTGCATGAAACAAGTGATTCTGTTATACAAAACATCAAAATAAATAGTGTAAACAAACTCCTGCAACTTTAAGCATCTATGAATCAAAGTCTATTTGGCCTCTTCATTGTTATGTCCCTACATCTTGATTAATGAGATCTCTGAATGACAGCCTGGGAGCAAGAGGTTTTAATATAGTAGGTAAACTAAAAGAGCTGAAAGGAGGAAAAAAATAAAAAGACAAAACAAAAAAAAACAACCACAAAACTGAAAAGCAGAAAAAGGGGACTGTGTATCTCTTAGATTGTTAATGTCTTTTCTCTCTCACTTCTTCAGTCATTCTTGTAGAGATCAGTTATGTTTTATTTTATAGTACAGGTTTCCTCTCATTTTCCTTTCCTTTCTCCTCTTGACTCAATAGTGTATCCTGAGTGTCCTCCTCTTATTAGGCATACTGCTATGAAAAGAAAGGGGAAGACTGTTTGTCCATAAGATAGTAACTCAGGAATTTATCTGAAGGTGTACTATAAGATTAAAGATGTGGTAGAAATCAACCTGGGCTCCTTCCCCAGCTGCATAGGATTAAACAAGGAGGTACAGCAACCTCATCAACTAGCAATAGGCTGGAAATAGGAACTGTAGGTGATGCCAGAAATCACAGATAAATGTGCAAGCTGCTAATACATAGGATGGACCATCCATGCTGTTTGTATTTGGTGGTAGACAGGGTTTCCTTTCTTTCCAGTTTAACTTGATATTTTGCTTTCATGTACAAATAGCTTGTAGAAACTCTGACTTCCTCCTCAATATCCATGATGTTGACATGAGGGATTCCGACTGCCTGCATGCCCTGTCATTCTCTGTTACTCCTCTACGTACAGGGTGGTCTCTCCCTGTTCAAAAAGGATATAGAATCATAGAATAGTTAAGGTTGGAAGGGGCCTTAAGATCATCTAGTTCCAACCCCCCTGCCATGGGCAGGGACACCTCCCACTAAGCCATGCCACCCAAGGCTCTGTCCAACCCAGCCTTGAACACTGCCAGCGATGGAGCATTCACAATTTCCCTGCGCAACCCATTCCAGTGTCTCACCACCCTTACAGTAAAGGATTTCTTCCTCATATCCAATCTAAACTTCCCCTGTTTAAGTCTGAGCCATTACCCCTTGCCCTGTCGCCACAGTCCCTAACGAAGAGTCCCTCCCCAGCATCCCTAGAGGTCCCCTTCAGATACTGGAAGGCTGCTAGGAGGTCTCCACACGGCCTTCTCTTATCCAGGCTGAATAGCCCCAATTTTCTCAGATATCATAGCTGTTACTGTGCTGGAGATTGCTGATTCAAGCTGAGAGAGTTGGAACTTAACTCTTTTAATGTAACATCTTTCTTTTCTCTTTTTAGGAATTTCATAAGCTAGATGTGGTGGATTAATTTTAATTATTTCATTTTTGTGTTTCTGAGTGTGATGGAAATGGGGAAGCTTGTCTTCTTAGAGAAAGAAGCTTTTTATAAGCAAACTATAAGGCTGACTGTTCCCTGGACCCTTTAATAACTTCCAAATCTATTAGCCAATTTCAATAAAATACAACAGAAGTCTAAAAGGCAGTAGTTTCCTACAAGTTTTGTGAAAATCAGGTGCTAGGAAGACAAGGGATATCTTTACAAAGAGAAGGGTACAGAAAAATCGACTCGTAATGAGTCTTGCCTAGTTTGCTCAGTGGGAGTGGCCAACACACCAGTCAAAATGCAAAATCTCAAGACAAGCCACAGCAAACTGGGCTTACTTCTCAGCTAAGGGTTAGGGGGTGGACTCCAGAGATGTTACTGGAATCCAGGGCATTGTCAGGGGTTGCTTAGTGATGGAGGTGTGAAGAGGAAATTGCAGTGTACAAAAGAACTTCAGGGTAACAGGTGAGTGGATGTAAAACACAAAAGTTTAGGAAAAAAACAGCTTCCCTGTGGCCAATGTTTCTGTTTCATCATTGTTACTTGTTTGTCATTTTCACTTCAAGCCGTGAGATTTAGTGTTATGGGTCAATGTGAATTACAGTGCTTTTATTTCCAGTTTCTTTTTCAGTGGACAATTATAGGCAGTATGATAAAATATCAATAAAAAAATAGAGAAAACTTCAGGCACAGAAAGATTTGGACGTATTGGGTTTATAATTCACGTGAATGTGTTTTTATGACAATTATTTTTTTTTTTAAATGTTTTCTGATGCTGAGTGGCTTACTATGGGGCAAGTTTTTAATTAAAATGTCTATCTAATATTTCCGTTGTAAACTCCCTTAGTTTGCAGCTTCTGTACAGTGTTACTAAATTTCAGAAACAATATTGTAAGTTGATGTGACCACCATTTGTGGGTCTGAAATAATGAGATGCTGCTTATGAAATGCTGTGACGTTTTCATATCTGCTAGAGATGTGCTGAAAATGGAAACAATAAATGACAAGGCTTTTTTTTCTTTTTCTTTTTTTTTTATTCCTGATGGATTTTAAAGAGCTATAATTTCAAATTTTTGCTGTATATCTGGAAGAAAAGAGAAATGTGTCTTCAGATTTCATCACCACTGAAAACAAGGACAAGATAATTGTTATTATAGCTTAGCCAATGTACAATCTATCCAAAATATGTCATGATGAACAGCCCTTTCTGAAGGAGTATGTGTTCTTCAACTGCTTGCCCTTACAACTGTTAACTTTTATTTGCTTATCCCAATGGTTTTGCATTTTTCTGTCTGTGTGCCTATTTCTTTATGTGGTTCATATCTTCCTTAGATTTCATCTCATGTCTGTCTCTCTCCCTTCTTTTGGCTGCTCCCACCTGATAAAAAATATATTTGGGTGAATCTTTGAATCCATTGTACAACAAATCAAAAAAAAATTTAGAAAGAAAAAATAGTGAAAGCTCACTGAAAAAAGCAGTCGACTGTAAACGGTTGTTCTGCTGGCTTGAATAGTTTTTGTTATGGCATACTGAATTCTGTGAAATTTTTGTTAAGATTTCTTAAGCGCAGGATGGAACTTATAAAAAATAAGAGCAAGTACATACACTGAGAGAATTGTTTGCCCTCTGTCAAGGGTTCAGCAGCAGCAATTGTTTTTCTTCTTCGTAGTAGCTGGTGCAGTGCTGTGTTTTCGACTTTTGGCCTGGGAACAGCGCTGATAACACTGATGTTTATAGTTATGGCTTAGAATGTTTTGGTCTGACCAAGGACTTCCTGACTCTCGTGCTGTGCCAGGGGGAAGAGGAAGCTGGGAAGAAGCAGAGGCAGGACACCTGACCCAAACTGACCAAAGAGGTATTCCATACCACAGTACGTCATGCCCAGGATGGAAAAACTGGGGGCAGGAGCCTGGTAGAGTTCAGTTCATGGCTCGGTCATCAGGTGATGAGCAGTTGTATTCTCTTCCCTTGTATTTCCCTGGTCATTATTATTATTGGTGGTAGCAGTAGTGATTTGTGTTATACCTTAGTTACTGGACTGTTTTTATCTCAACCTGTGGGAGTTACATTCTTTTGATTCTTTTCCCCATTCCCCCCCCCTGAAGTGGGGGGAGTGAGTGAACGGACTGCATGAGAGGCTTAAACTACGACATGCTCTCACCTGCTTTGAGCAGGGATGTGATTCTGTATGTAGTTGCAAGTAAGCACACAGCTGAGCTCTTGGCATTTGTGGAGATTTATTTTTGTATCTTTGTTCTGTTTAAAAAAAAAATTTGGTTTGCTCAAAATCAGTTGAAAAGAAGTGTTAAAAAATTAATACCTCTTCATGAGGGGGAACTGTTTTCCAAATGAATATACTTAACTGGAAGTAGGTACTGTCTTAGGTCAAAGGAAAATTTCCAGTAGAGGGCCACAAGGATGATCAGGGTCTGGAGCATCTTTTATGAGGAAAAATTGCAGGAGCTGGGCCTGTTTAGTCTAGAGAAAAGGAGACTGAGAGGGGATCTCATTAATGTATATAAATATCTCAAATGTAGGTGCCAGGAAGGTTGTGCCAGAATCTTTTCAGTGGTGCCCAGTGACAGGATGAGGAGCAGCGGATATAAGCTAAAACACAAGAAGTTTCACCTCAACGTGAGGAAGAACTTCTTTACATTGAGGGTGGCAGAGTATTGGAACAGGTTGTCCAGGGGGGTCATGGAGTGCTCCTCTCTGGAGGCATTCAAAGCCTGCCTGGATGCGTTCCTGTTTAACCTGCTGTAGTTGGCCCTGCCTTGGCAGGGCAGTTGGACTGGATGATCTCCAGAGGTCCTTTCCAGCTGTAATGGTTCTGTGATTCTGTGAAAATCTCTTTTTACCTTCACAGTGGTATCTTGCTGTTAGTGCATAATACTGGAAGCAACACAGGTAATCACAGATTTTTTTACCCAGAACAGCAGTAAAAAGCTTGTTAATCAGCTATTGTGTACTACCAAGTAGATAGCCTCTGCAGCCTGTTACCACCCACTGGCGTCTACTTTTAAGAGGAATACACACTTTGTGAATATTTTCCTGAGAATACCTATGTCTACATTCTTCCTGAAAGCCATGCAATAAATCCTTCTAATTGGCAGTCTGCAAGCATTTGATTTCTGCATACTCAGCCCAAACCTGTCCACGGAAGGTGAATGCAAAACTATGTGCTAATGAATTAAACACGTTCAGCTCTTGTAGAAATTTGCATAGTGGTAATGGTGGAATAAGTGATAAATTCCAAATGAGATTCAATGAGACTGAATCAGCTTTTCTGAGGCTTATTTATCTATCTTTCTCCTTGGAAAGGATCCTAGAGGAAACTTTATTCTTTTTTAGTTATAATTGTTTGGATTTAGTGCAGGAATCAGCAGTGTGGATCAGGCTGAAGTTTGACACTGGCCAGTATCTTGTTCCTAGCACTGATCCGTGGCATACACGTCAGAAAAAGGTGAGAGAGGTCTGTAGAAGGCAGTCATAGGAGTCTTTCTCCCCGTTTTATGTTAGTGATTAGCTCAAGCTACAGTTAACTGAGGTTAACACAGTTACCCCTAATTATATATTCTGGAGTACTCTCCACACAAGCATAGGGGTTATGGAAATCTTTACATTAATGTAGACATTTAGATATTGGTTTCTAAACTTGTTGGGTACGTTCTCTTTCTGGTTAATGAAAAAAAAAATAGGTGCTTGTAGGATGCAATGTATCTTGCTTTAAGGCAGACAGCCAAAAGACTTGTCTGATGTTTACAAGAGGCATCCAATTAATTTTCTTAGATACATTCACTTATTTCCCATGATTGCAAAAGGAACATGGAAAGTTAGCTCAGACTAGATTGAAAACAGTCCTGATGAGGACTTGGGGGTTTTAGTCAATGAGAAGCTCCACATGACCTGGCAGTGTGTATTTGCAGCCCAGAAAGCCAACTGTATCCTGGGCTGCATGCAAAGAAATGTGAGCAGGTTGAAGGAGGTGATTCTTTCCCCCTATTCCACTCTCGTGGAGTACTGTGTTCAGCTCTGTGGCCTCCAGCATAAGAAGGATTTAGACCTGTTGGAGCATGTCCAGAGGAGGGACAAGAAGATGATCAGGGAGCTGGAAAACCTCTCCTGTAAAGACAGGTGGGAGAGTTGGGGTTGTTCAGCCTGGAGAAAAGAAAGCTAAGTGTGGAGACCTGATAGAAGCCTTCCAATACCTAAAGGGGGCCTACAAGAAAGCTGGAAAGGGACAAAGGGGAGTAGCTTTAAACTGAAAGAGGGTAGATTTAGATTAGATATTAAGAGGTCATTCTTTACTGCCAGGGTGGTGAGGCCCTGGCACAGGTTGCTTAGAGAATTGGCAGCTGCCCCATCCCTGGCAGTATCCAAGTCAGGTTGGACAGGGTTTTCAGCAATCTGGTCTAGTTCAAGGTGTCTCTGCCCATAGCAGGGGGCTTGGAATTAGATGATCTTTAAGATCCCTTCCAACCCAAGCCATTCTATGATTCTATGAAGTATAGTTATGTGAGATTAGTCCTGCTCATTTTGTCAGGTTGCAGTATGTACATAGGCAATATCAGAAGTAAGTGATGGCATTTTTTCTTTCAACCCTAAACCATATTTTGTCCTCTCTAGGTCTTATTAAAATGTGGTTAGGTAAAGAGTTCAAGAGTCACTAGAAACAGCATGGGAAGAACACAGGAGATCTCCAGGGTTCAAGGCAATGGCATGGTAGCAATGAATATTCATGAGTGGGAAAAAAAGCCCCAGATGTTATGAGCACAGAAATGCAGCAGAGAATCTACTCTGTCCAGGGTGATACTTAAACATTTAAAATACTCTTAGGAGCCTTTTTCTTTTCTTGCATTGGATAATGCTGTCAATGTGCAGTTTTTGCAAGATACTTTAAGCCATGTATAGAGAAGAACTTCTTGGATATTTAATGTAATGCTTCATACCTGCTGCATACACAGAATTCAGCTAAGTTTAGGAACCAGCATGCTGGTAGCACTTTTTAAAAGGATATGTCCAAATAAGAATATAATTTATCTTTTCAATCTCTCTCCCTCTTTCTCATTTTCCATTTTGGTTTAGTTTTCCATTCATCATATGGTACTGGCATTAGCGCATGTTGTATTAGGGTATTAGATCAAACTGTCAAAAAGCTGACAGGTTTTTTTTTTTCCTAAGCGTATGCATTTTTTTGAATAGTAATTAATTCAACCAACTGGAAGTAAGTAATTAGTAGCTTTTTCTTTTTTTGTGCTTGGTGCAGATTTTGATATGAATTATTTTTAGAAGGTTGTAGTTTTAACATCTAAAAAGCCTTTATTTTTGGGTACCTTGGTTACACAAGAAGAATGCATGATCCTAGGAAGTATATTAACACATGTGATGCTGAACATGATTTTTGAGTAGGAAATGCTCAGGTGCCTAATGACCTTAGGGAAGAGCCTTGTGGAGTACTGATGGTTGGTTGCATAAGTGTTTTAAATACTCAAGCTTTCATGTTTTGTAACTGCAACCAACCACTATGACTTCATGTAGGAGTAGGAGTGTTCCATTACTGGAGTTCTATGTGCTTGAGAAGAGCAGCTGATATGTCTTATATCCTTAGCAGAAGCTTGCTTAATATTTCTGGCTATTCCAGTGAGATAGTTGAAAGTTACAACAACTATCTGTAGATTTTGTCTTTTTTATATCCTTTATTTATTCAAATAATACAACATAACAAATACTGTTAAAATGTTTTCTGAAGTGATACACCTTGTTAATTGGGTTGGTGTTTTTTAGGAACTTCCATCATGTGGAAAGAAGCTCTGTTTTTGGTGCTCTGGTGAAGGTGGTGTTGCAATTCTTCCTGTAAGGGAGATCTTACTATGAGATATATTTGCAGCAGGGAGACCTTAATTGTCTTCCATGCCCTTTTTGCAGATGTTCATAATGCTATCAAGGTGTCTTTCTGGAGTAATTATTTGCAGGAAATGGCTGTCAAAGATGAATGCCATGTGTGTTTGCAGAAGCAGAACTTTGTAATTGTCTGATTATTGTTAGAAGTTGCCACTTACAGCTTTGGTTGTTTAATAAAATGATTTTGAAAAATCTTCCTAGACTTCAGGTTTTCTCTTATCAGTATTTTCAGCAGACTCTGATTATGGGTTATTAATGTAGGAAATATCATCTACCTATCAAATAGGGTATAATCCTGAATCAGACGACTCTTTCACCTGACCAGTAACAGATTATTCAGTCTGTGGGATGGAATAGTAAGATAACTGTCAGTAAATGTTGAAAACAGTAATGTTAAATCTGTCAGTTAAATTTTGATAGAAAATTAATGATGGAAAAACAGAAGTGCTTGGGAAAGGAAAAAGAAGCAGTACTAATCAGCAAAAGGTGTTTGTTCGGACTTAGCTGCAGTATTTGCTCCTCAAAATTGTGTTTTCTTTCAACATGAAAAAATAAGATTATTTCAAGTTGAAGCATGCACCCACTAAGGAAAAAAATAGTAAATCTTTGTTCAGTTGTGTTGACTTAACGCTAGATCTCTTTTTATTACATATGCAGCCTGAGTTGACCCTTAAAAATCTGTGTGGAAATAGCAGCTCAGTGAAATGTTCAGACCGGGTATCGGTATTTTGAGTGAAAGGGACAATGTTTTTGTGATACTGTTGCACTGTTATTGTGATGAGCAAGAGTGCTTTGGCTGATGCCCTCAACAGTGAAAGAGAAAAAGTAGAAAAGGTAAATTGCCTTTGGAATGTGATGTAAAGGATTGATCTAGCTCTTCACTGGGAGAATAAGGCATGGCTGGGTGGGTGAAGTTTAACTAGTCAGTGATAACAAAGCTTGGAAAATTGTGCACTGTTTCATGCCTGAACTTTGCAAATGTGTTGTAATCAATTATAGATTCAACTGAAGAACCTGGAAGCAACAGAACAACCTGCACCTTAGATCTGCAGTGAAGACACCTTAAGGTATGATCCCAGACCACAAGGAAATCAGGTAAGCACAATGGAATAGTTCTTACAAGAGAGTTCAACAATTTTGTTTTTAAACAAGCATACGGATTAGTGTGAAGCTAAGATGGCCCACAAAACAGGAGCAGCTGTTTATCAACTTGTTACTGTTGCTGTGAAATTGTATCAAAGGGAAGAGTCATATTGTGACTGATAAGCAGTGAGATAATAGAAGCAAAAGCAGAATGTTTGTACTCTGAAAGGGTTAGAAACCTGTGCAAGGGAAGGTAGTGCTGACAGGGCAATGCAAAATATGGTAAATATAGCTACACAGCATGAACTGAACCAACAGTGATTTTAAAGATGGGATTGAAAGTGTAAAAAGCTATGCATAAAGAATGCTAATACTGAGTGGAGTTACTGGGCATGCCTGGAGGATCAGGAGTCCTGGGACCAGATGGAGAGCAGGACAGCCAGTACAGAATATTGTTAAATTATTCAAGTAATACTTAAATAAACAGAGGATAGGGATCTTACTGTCTCCCCTGAAACCTGTCTGGGGAGTAGAACTTCCATTCTGATCTACAACTTTATTAAATAGCCTTTAACTTACCACTGTCTGGGCTGAGATCTGCTCATTTTATGTGCTGGTTACAAGAGGTCAACAGAGCAACAAATACTTGTATTTCTTAGTTCCGCTCATCAGCCACCAAAACAACACATTTTTACCAGGAGGGAATGTGAATAAGGAAATCTCACCTTTCTTTATGCTGTCTGCTTGTAGCTTTCCTACATTTATACTATAAGTAGAGAAATTAATTTGAGGAAGGTTAAGAGTAGTCATTACCTATTACTGGGATGGAGAACTTGTGGACCAGATAAGACCCGTGATTTTGTTTCACATGACCAAAGGTTGCTTAATTTGTTTAGCACAGTGAAGGCTCTGATGTTGGAGTGGTTTTTTTTTGTTTTTGTTTTTGTTTTTTTTTTTCAGTTCTTCCGTTATTCCCAACCATGTGATGTGTGTTTCTATATCACAGGATGTGTCCCTAGATGCAAAGGCTTTTTGTTCCCTTCACAATAATTGCCAAAAGAAATGAAATTTGTATTTGGTGTTAATCTGTAACCTGCTGGAATAATTTCAGACACCTCTTTACCCTCTGTAAATGCTGAAGAAAATCCCCACCCTGTTCTTCCAGTCTGAATATGGAATGGAAACTACTCTAAAAAGGCTTTCGTTAACCAGATTTTCCCTAGCCACAGACCATTACTCACCCTCACACTGAAAAAATGGACTATTCTTTTATGTCACAGTCTAAAGACAATTTAGCTTTTTTTCTGCTTTTTTCTTAGTTAGAGATCTGAGAAAAACTGTTAAAAGAAGAAATGGTCAGATGTTTTTACACGGAGATAAACTAAAGAGAGTGAGATATTTGGGCTTCAAAGGGCCAGATCATCTAGCTGCCTAGTTTTCATGAAGTGGATGAGCTTTTGTCAGTTATGTAAAACAAAGATTTAACCTAAGGCTTCATCCAGCCTATGTCCCTCCTCTTTCGCATCACCATGAATTGTTGTGTATTAGTGGGATTGAGATACTGGGCTATTCATGTTTTTGTTAGTCATTGGGTAATTGACCATTTTTTCTCCAATATATAAGGAGGAGTGTTATAGATAAGAATACAGCATTCATGCATGCATATATTTATGTGTGTGTATTTATTTGTGTATGTGGTACTGCATAATGTGGTAATACGCATTTAGTGCAATTCTTCCCATATTCCTTGTTCGACCTTGTCTTTAAGACTGCAAATATAACATTAACCTTGTTGCTTCTGTGTTTTTTTTTATGAACTTTCTTTAGTTGTTCTAATTTTCTCATTGTTAATGCCTCCTGTAATTCAGTCATGGTACTTCACAATTGCATGGTAATTTGGAGCAGGGGAGAAGTCAGGCTCTTTAGTGACCTTTTCACTAGAAATTTCTCATTAAAGCAACTGTTAACAAGTTTGGATGTGGCTTTTTATAACCTTTACAGTTCGGTGTATGTCTTTCTAATGAGCTCTTCAATAACTCAGTCCCTCCGTTCTTCCAAAACTAGTCATACTTTATATGGGATTATGTGGCACTGAAATTCATTGTCTTTTTTCAAAACCGAAGTAACAATGCTAGGAGCCTGGTAAATACTAAGAATTTTGTACCTGATCACATTTAAGATGAGTCTAATTCAAGTTCTTTAAAACCAGACGTGAGAAGATACCTTGACACCATCTTGGCATGTGAATAAGGCAAGTACTTATAGAACTTTTCTAATACATACGATCCCAACTAGTCTTCCAGGCTTTTTTAGTGAAAAATATCTAGTTGACCTTGATTTTTTTTCCCCATAAATGTGTCAATTTAGTTTTGAGTCCATGCGAATTTTAAAAATTGTCAGAACAAAATTATTCTCCTAAATGCATGCCACCTTAGTTCTTTTGTTGGTTTTGTACTTTTGTAAAATCATTGCAATACCTGCTTACAAACCCATAGTGTTTGATTTTAGTGTTGTTTTTAATTTGCTTTGTTTTGTTTTGTTTTGTTTTTCCCAAATGTGTCTGTCCGGTTCTGTCGAATGGTACTTGCTGTACAAAATACCTGAAGACTTACCCTGATCATCTCAGGAAATATTAGTGTGCCAAAAGGCTTTTTATTACTATTTTGAACTGAAAAAAGTTGTAACAGTTGGTGTTTCATTTTCTTTTTTCTCCCTTGCTTGTTACAATTTTCTGTCTAAATATAACGATTTTCACTGTATTCCAGAATAGTCCTTCTCTGGTGGCTGTGAAATACTTTGTGATCTGGTACTGGTTTTGATTTTGATTTTGCCAGCTAGTCAGGAGTTAAGATGCTGAGCTTAGGTTGGGGAAATTTAGGTTGCATTCCTGGCTTAAACACACTCCCCTTATTTGATACTGCTTTCTTTATACTAAGAGGACTAATAGCCCTTCTTTAGCCTGCAAGGATATTATAAGGATAAATTTTCTAAAGCATCAAAGGACCTTGAATAGCAGATTACTGAGGGCTGTTGAAATAGCTAAGAGCAGCGACAGATATCATCTACTTGTTTTTTTTCTCAGTATTGTAAAATAAATTAAAATAAAAATAGATTATTTTACCATATTTTACCATACTCAGTGAATTGATGTTGCTGCATCATCCTTCTTTACCTCATCTTACTTGTAACAGTAATTTCCAACACGAAAAGGTGAGGAAACGTGCTACTTCTAATGAACGTAGTTTCCAGTCATGTCAGTTGAGTGGTTTATAAGTTTTTCTCTTTGGATGTTTGTTCTGCATTGCTGGCAGGTGTCAGATTCCCTGCATGCTCATTTGGACCTGCTGAAGAATTTCTAGGCCATCTGTTTTTAAACTTTTTCTCCATCCTTCTTCCCCCTCCACTTTGCTGCCTTTAAAACAAAACAAACAAAAAAAAATATTTTATTGATGCTCTTGGCTCTTGTAAGCGGAGGGACTGCATTAATCAGCTAACACTGCACTCTTTGGGGTTCTTGCATGTGTGAAGGTTTTCTTTTGATGACAATAGTCTAGCTATTGAACTAAAGCTGCTGTTCTCATTTACTCCCTGTAAGTGAGGGCATAGATTTTTTTCTACCATTATCTCCTGGTGACCAGAACTCTCATCTGTGACTCTAGATGAATGGCATAGTGGAAGGATGGGCTGAGTGTTTTATTCATGGGTAGCTCAGTGACCTCTTTGAAGAAATGGGAGGATTTGGTTTTCAGGGTAGGGGAACTTGAGGGTACTCAGCCGATGGAAAGCATATAAGACCCGTCACTCCCTGATGCTGAGTATCTATTGCTGTAACTGAAAAATATGTAGGAGAAAAGAACTAAACCCATGATTTTATTTATTTTATTTTTCTCTTTCACATCTGAAATTTACTTCCTTGATCTAGAACTTTGCTATTCTAAGCTCATTTTATCTGTTAAGTCTTCTCCGAGTAGTGTTGGTAGGGCATTGTGGCAGATGTGGGCTGGGGATATTCATAAGTCCGATGAAAAATAGGATGTAATTTCTCGGTTAGTTGCTGTTTCTCACTTCTGTGGAAATCCAGAATGTTTCTCAACTACTTTCCATTAAAGGAAAGAACAGACACAAACACCGAGATAGCAAAATGGCTTTTCCCTTGTAGTCTTCAGGCAATTTTACAAGTTCAAATGGTTTGGATAGTTCACATAAACTTTACATTATTATTCAGTCTGAGTGGAAGAAGTTATCAGGATTAAACTAGACGTTCAGATTAGCTCATGCAAAATAAACATCTCTGTCATCTTCTCCAACTTTGCCTAGAATCCAACCAAATTCCCTGCTGTGTTGTCAAATAATATCTACTCTTTCAGTTGACATTAGATACCAGTGCTTAGGCAAACTAGAATTAAATTTCAAGTCACCTACTCTTTCTAGAATCAAATGATTGCACAATTTAACAGCTTTCTTTGGGCAGAAATTATATGTATCTGTAAAATTATATCTGTATTTTGCAGACTAGCTGCAAATATAAACACATATGCATTATTCTGTGTGTTTCTCAGGATGTTATACAAGCTGATACTAGGTATGGGGCCTGGTAAATAAAGGTGACACAGCTGGAACACAGGCTGTCTCGAGTGCTGTTTATTGTAATACTCTCGTAGACTTGCTTATTTGAAGACTGGCTGTAATTCCAGATATACTGAAACTTAGAAGTATCTTTTGGTTGCTCCTGTTACTGATAAAGCAGATCTATTTTATTTACGTGTTTTCAGACTAGATACTAATCATAAAGCAGTTCTACTGTGCACATGAATTTGCAGGTGCAAAATTTGCTTGCTTAATGTCAAACAAGGTGGAGTCCTGTTGTGTAAAATAAGATGGGTCTCACTGCCATCAAAGAAAAAGAAATGCTAACATAAAACAAATTTGTTCTTGGCTTCTCAGCCAAAAGCAGCTAGGAAAGCTGCAGCAATAAGCATACTCACCTAGAAGCTATGTAAAGGGCAAAGTTGGAGAGATGACAGACTAGATGCTTTAAGATGAGTTTTGTTGCTGGAAAGCATAAAGAGTGTTAGGACTTGGTACATTTCTTTTTTTCTAAAAAAGCAACTAGTGACATGCTCTAAGGTCAATATGTGCTATCTTTTCCACGCTCTTCTAAAAAGTCAGGTTAGTCCTTTTAGCCATAACCTTTCTCATATTGAGTAGTTTGCTTTCCTGTCTTTAAAATTTGTCTTCTATTTGTGATTTTTGACAGCTTGTAGGATTATATTTTCTATATATCAATTTGGATATGCTCTCTCCATCATATTTTGATGAAAAAAGTATAGTTTTATTTACACTAAGATAATATACACTGCAAAGTGGATGTATGACTTTTTAGCAAAGTCTTCTTGTTTTGTTTTTTAAGAATCTTTGCCATTCAAGCTCAATTTAGTAATAATGAAACAGTTGTCTTTAAGGAAAGGGTGGCAGTTTGGTGGATTGAAGAAAAGGCTATTGTTTCCTCATCTTTCAGTAGGCAGAAAATCCCCTGAGAAGGCCAGGGAAATGTTCCTAAAATATGAAATAGAAAAGTCCTTTGGAAAACTTGAGTAAACATGCATCAAATATTTCCCATATGTATTTTAGAAGCGATTCAATAAAAATGGGCTCAATGCACTCATTGTTATTTACTTTATGGTAGATAGCACTTTTCGTTTTGAGGGCTTTCAAATCGTAGCACAAAATCCATGTCGGCACATGCACACCTACTTCTTGGAATATGAAACTGAAAGAGACCTCCTGGGTAAGTCCAATATGTTTACTGGTTAATTTTTAAAGTGATCATAAGATAAGAGCATAAAACCCCATTTACAGTACAGTACATTTTAAGACTATATAATAATATGCTCCATCATATACTTAAAAATAGAATTACCAAAATAAAGCATAGTTGAATTATCATCACTCTGAAGACTGTCTGATTTTGAACACTTAATACTATTTATTTAACTCTTCCAGAAGGACAGAACTGTGAGTGTGTGGTGGAAATGACAAGAAACCATTCAGTATTCTAACCTAATTTTATAAAATAGGTCCTATTTCCAACATATCACTGTTACCACTTTTATTATTATTGAATCATGTTATCTGATGTTGTTTTACAGGAAGCTATTATATACATAAAACTAACTTCTCTAATTGTGCCTAATAAGGTGATGATACCTAACTAGAACCAGCCAATATGGGTGACATTTATGTTCTCTGTCCTTTGGGAAATCTCTTTCCATCAGGTTTGCTCACTGTCATTTATTGAATTCTGTGGAAAGATTTTCAGTCACTTGAATGGTTTTTACTATGGTGTGTTAAACAAACAAGGCTTCCTGTCAGTCAGTGCACTCTGAATACTTTTGAAGCTGTTGGTCAGCTACCACTAGATATTTGGTAAGTGGAAGTCGGAAGTCTATAAAGCTTTGCAGTAATGTAGGATTGGGTAGGACCTACGTTATCATAATTTCACAGTTTTACGGGATTCTTCTCACTAGGTGACTGCTTTCCACCCTGGAACGATTATGTTTTTCCCCTTCATGCTTTTTTGAGCAGCCTTTTGCAGAACTTTTAATGCTCAGGCTTTCTCTTTTCTCCCTAGTTTTCATTAGATCAAGGCTGTGCTGTTTTATTCCTCTGCCAGCAGTGACCTTGAGCTTTCAAATTTCTTTTGCCTTTCAGTCTTTTAGTGTATCTGAAGAGTTGTATTTCTTCTGCTTTCCTGGCTAATCAAGGTTATATCTTTTAGTCTCGACAATGGTTCCTAAGTTCCCTTGGGTATCCTAGCTGCCAGCCTCTTCATCTGTTACTATTTGAATAAATTTCTCTTGAATACAAGCGGTCAGAATTACGCAGTGTTCTGGTTGAAGCCTTATACAATGCCGTCAGTAATCCTGTGTCACTACTGGAAGTACTTCATCTTTTATATCCTCAAAGTGCATTTGGCTTTTCATGGTCACACCAAATTAATTGCTCCTCATTACCCTCTGACTGACAATACAGGTCTTTTCCCTCTATTTTTATCAAATTATGAGACACCAGATCAGATACTTCTTATGAGTATGACCTTGTACTTTATGGTAGTACAGTCTACGCATAGCTTATTAATACCTCTCAGTTTCACATCATAAGAACATTTAATTAGCGTATGCAGGCCTGGGTTTACTGGGGATGATGGAGGAAATATACCTATAGCCTCCATCTATAGTAGTACCATCTTACATTAGGTGTGCTTCCATGCCATGTGACACAGAATGGCCATGTGCCTGCACAATCCTCCCACACAGATTGAGGTTGTGTTAGCCCTTGCATTCCTGCTTGCTATGAATCCTCTATATCTGTCCTGTTTATGAGATGACGCATAATTTTTTTCTTTAATGAGTTCCTTTGCCATGTTACAAATATTCTCTGCCTATCTAGAAATATATTTTTTGTATGAAAGAAAACATCTCATCAGAATCTAGACAGAAAAAAAAAATAGTGGATTTAATGTTGAAAAAGTATTAGATTCGTCCATAAAAATCAAGGAGTTTTATCAGAGAAGAGTAGATTATTTTGATGTAAACTACCTAAAAGTCTACAGTGCTTTTTATCATATCTTCTGTTTCTCTGTTAATATATTCTTCCTTCACTGGTTCCTCTAAAGCCATTCATGCCACTAAGACCAGTTGGATGAGCTGACAATTTCTCTCAATTTTGTATTACTACAGTTAATGTTCTCTAGTTGCTGTATTGTTATCAACTGACTTGACTCTAGGAAAAGCATACTGCATTTGCAGTGTGAAATGCTGTTTCCTTCAGAGTACATGAGTGGAGATTTTGGTGCTTTCAGTCTGAACGTATGAATTATGGTTCAGCCCCTCTACCTGGGGAGTAATAGCTGAGCCACCTGTAGCTCCATAGATGGGTACTAACAGAAGACAGCTAACTACAGAATAGCTGCTCTGTATCTGAGAGAGTTGAATCTCTCTCCAGAGCTACTTGTCATTTACAAGGTGCACAGAGAGTAGGAAAACTACACTGCAAACTAAAGTTGAGTGTAATCAATGGTGCTTGGAGCAAGATTGTTCCCTTGAGCCTTTTCAGATATGAGGCACCTTCCAACATGTGATGATTTTGTATAGAAAGGAGTGTGGGAACGCTGCCGCATCCATGGAGAAAAGCCCAGGAAAATTAGATGAGGTCACACACTCTCCTATGGCCACCAATGAAACAGTCACTTTTTCCTGATGAAACGTAGGCTGCTAACGGACACCAAAGTGTTTTCAATTGCATTGGATTCTAGCGTTTGTTATCGTTCCCTGAGTGTTCATTAATCTAATTGTGAGGCAAATGCCAACTTAAGACTAAAGGTGACCTAAATGTCGCACCACCCTGTGAGCATTAAAATAAAGAGTGTTCAGGAATTAATGAACATAGTGTCCACATTTCTTATGCATAGAAAATGGTAAATCTCACCTCATGCCTCTTCAACACGAAGTCTTCCTTAGCCAGCTATGTATTACATAAGTAAGTCATTTTTCTTGCGATTGTCAGAGGGCTGCTTTTTATTTCTTTATAACAAACCACGGAGTCTGTGGATCACGAGGTAGGGTTTTTGATTAGCTCTTTACAATATGAGAATTTTCCTTTCCTTCAAAAAAACCTGTTCAGCTTACCTTCCAGTGTTTTCTCCAAAATCACAGGATACACTTGACTTTCTCCCGGAGATACTTGAGAATAACAATCTGACTCCTTTTACTTCTCTTTTCAAGTATAGTATTTCTATTTTGCTTACTCTTTCACCTTGCTTTTTATCCTTCATGAAATGGCAAAGGATAGCGCTGTGACTGACAGGATAGAAGAAAAGATGAGGAAGGCTGTTTTGAAGCATAATCTGGATTGCCCAAGCAAGGTTTATTTTGAAATAATAATAAGTCCTAACCATTTTTTAACATGTCTAAGGTATATCTGAGAACAAGGAATTTGGACTATACACGCAGTTACTGGAGATAGACAGGGGACACACTCATAGATTTTGCAGGCAATAATCTAATGCAGCCCTTACTGTAACAACGTAATATTCTATAGAAAGAGGGAATTGACCTCAACTATGAGGACAGAACTTTGAAGCTATGTCCAAAATACCATTTCCAGTTCTAGTCTGTATACTCTGTGAAGCCCAGCAGAAAAAGAGGCTGATAGGGACTTCAGGAGTTAAACTGTGCAGTTTGCAGAAAAAGCCAGGCTTATGGCTGGAAAAGGCAGAGATCTTTCCACTTCAACTGGTGGTCTGAGCAGTCAGCTGCTACTCAGCTGGTGTTGGAAAGCACCAGTGCTAGGTGGGAGAAGAGCCGTTGGGCAGCAATTAACAGGCGCTTCAGCAGCTAACCCAGCTCTAAGATGACCATTACCTTGAAGGTAATGGTCATGTACTCATGTACTCAGAGCCTGTTTTATTGGCGATGCTGGCTTTATGGTGCCATCCTAAGACCTGTTAGCACTTCCACACAGTCTGCCCTCTTCTTTACCATTCTGAATAATTGTTTATCAGCAGAAAATTTCGGCATATCTATTAACTCCAGGCCACTACAGTGGCCTTGGGCAATTGTATAATTTTTAGATTGTTCTGTGAAATACTGGAATTTAGACCTCAGCAGAAGGCAATGCTTTAGTAATATTTAAGTTTTTAGATTATTTGCTAGCTGCTTGGATAACATACAATGACCAGTAATAATCAGGAATATGTCTTTCTGACACTAAACTTTGTAAAGTTCTACATCAAGCCCCTATTTCTGTACTGAGACCCCAAATCACAGTAGTGAGCATCTGAAAGTATGAACCCTTGATTTCTATGTGTTCATTTCATATTTTCTGTCTCTTTGCATGAGCCATTCTACATATCTTGCATATATGTGTTAAGACATATTGTGGCTGGTTAAGAATTACATATATACAGATTGGCAAGCCACCATACATGCCCAGGTGGCCCAGTTAGCGTATGCCTTTTAAATATATAAGGAATGAGTTTTGTTTGTCTTTTCCTCAAGTAGAAGAATAAATCAGAATAGTTATCTTGTTCAATCATCTAACCATCTGACAGAAATGAAGAAAATTGTTGTCTTGGTTATTTCAACTACTGTGTTATATAATAGGTAGCTAGCACAGCAGTAGAAACTGTGCTGGCTTAGGAGGCAAGGTTTGTGCAAGAAATGGATGTCCTGCTGCCATCACTGCCTCTAGGACCTGTTTAAGTTAGGAATTGTATGGAGAAAGTCTAGATGATAACTTATGGTGAGGGTTTGAGGACTTGAAGTGAGGGTGAAAACCAAACAGAGTGATCTTTCTCACTCTTGAGTGCCCACATAAGGATGCAACTGCTCAATGTCGGGAGGAAGAGGTGATCAGGAAAAAGTGAATTGGTCCGGAAGTGTCAATGCTTTTGAGCCTGAGGATATCAGCAAGTTTTGAACTTTTCCTGCTATATTTCAAGGTTCTAGTGTCCCCATGGCATTTGTAGTTTCTTGTCTCTCGGCCCTCATGCCACAGGTGTGACCTGCAAGTAAGCAGTGAATATTGCTGATTACTAAAACTTACGCTCTTTTGTACTTCAGTGGAATTCAAATGTGCCAACTTAGTCTTTTGGTAGACTGTATCCATACTATCAGTAATTTTCCAAAACTCTGTTCACATCTTTGAAGAGAATACGGTTGAAATCTGGGGGCTTATTAAGGGCACCTTCCCATTGAAATTCTTCATGTGGTGCAGGTGGCTGTCTGTGCTTTAGAAGAAATTTTGACAGGCAGCCATATTTGACAGCTGTATGGCTTAATGTGGATAAGTCTCTTAATACTGACTTAAGCCTTGAACTTTTATGACTGCTGAATGATGTCAAATAAGAAAACAATTTTTGACTTGTCATGCCGAATAATTGTTGACATTGTGCTATCACTTTCTTCCGCATTCAGCTTGCCAAAAAATGAACTGTGGAAAATTCTAGCCATCCCATTTTAACTTCACTATTATATAAACCATCCCTTTTCTGTCAAATGTATTTCATAGCATTTTGCACTATCTAAGGAAGTTAGTTATACCATCACAACACCTTGAGGTTGCAATTAAAGTTTCAAAAAAAGTTTCTGCTTGATCTTTCTTGAGAGAGAAGGTTGAATCACAGTGATCCAGTGAGGAGTTAATCTAACAAAAATGGTTTATTTTCTCAGTCTACTGACAATTTTTTCTCCAAAAGGAATTTCTCTCATAATTTATGGGATCACATTATAGAATAAACTCTAAAACACATGATAGAGATTTAAGAGTGTATGTGTTGTATGCAATTGAGTTAATAGAAAGTAAGAAATTTCAATAAATAAATATATACACATATAAAGAAATACAGTCTCATTAGTGCACAGTCATTTCAAATAACATGCTCTACTTGAAATCTAAGGGAATTTGACAAGTGTCTCATGCTTTCATGAAATTTGGGTACTACTTCCTTCCTGTAAGTGCTTAGCTTAATAATTACCGTATCATTACTGTATTACTGAAATGGCTGTCCTTTCAAGGTGGGGTTTTGTTGTTGTGGTTTTTTTTTTGTTTTGTTTTGTTTTAAACTAACAATCTCTTCTAGTAGCTGGCCATTTGTATTTGTCCAGGATGAGCTGACATGCAGTGTGGCGAGTGGTTATTGCACTTTTTTCTCTCCTATCTATGCAAAACTTTCCAGCTAAAGTGCACATGAGATAGAAAGGAATTCCTCAGTAATGAAAAATGAAATAATGGTGACAGAAGGTTTTTAAATTTATCAGAAAAAGGTATAATGAAATCCAATAGCTGGAAGAGAAGACAGAAACAGTCTTATTAGAAATAGGATATGCAGTTTTCACAATGAGGGATAGCTGTCTATTGGAAAAGCCTATCTAAAAATGCAGTGCAATCTATGTTATCTGGAATCTTTATATATAGAAAAGGATGACTTCCTAAAATATGTGTTTTAACTTCAGGGGAAAATATGACCTGCTTATAGATTTATTCTCTCCCCCCCACCTCCTCCCCCCCAGTAATGTTCCCTGGTCTGTTCCGTGCAGCAGATTAAAAAAAGTTATCCCTGTAATCATTTTCTCATTTACAAGATAATGAATATATGTTCTACTGGTTCTCAAAACTTTCACTTTTCAACAAAATGAAAGGGGGGTGGGGAGAGCACTGTAGCTGCAATGTGAGACACCTTGAAGACAGCTTGATAATTCCTATTTTTTTTTTTTAAATTCTATCTCTTTTTAAATTTTTTTTTTTAACTGCTGAGAAAAAAGATAGAGGGTTAATAAATGGTTAGACAGTGGTGCCATAGTCAGGGGTTTGGGTATCTAGAACATGGAACTCAATTTAGTAGGCCAAGTTGACTGGGGACTGGTGGAGCTGGTCTGACAACGAAAGGGAAGAGCAGTAGGAGGCTTGCCAGACTGGTCAAGGATGTTTTAAACTAGATGTGTTGGGGGAGGGGGGCATCATTCGATCCCAACACACCCCGTCGGTTGCCAGCACCTATAATTGATGCTCGGAGCAATGTAGAGATATTCCAGCCACTCCAGCCAATGAGCTGGCTTCATTTGGAGCTTGTCTCAGACGCCTCTATACAAATGCCCATAGCATGGGGAACAAACAAGAGGAATTAGAGATGTATGCACGTCTACATGGGTATGATATCATAGGCATCACAGAAACATGGTGGGATGGCTCCTATGACTGGTGTGTTGTAATGGAAGCTTACAGGCTCTTTAGGAAAGACAGGCCTGGCAGATGGGGAGGGGGAGTTGCTATTTATGTTAGGATAGAGAATGGAACTCTTTCTGGGGACAGGTGATCAGTCAATAGAGAGTTTGTGGGTCAGGGTTAAAGGGAGAGCAGCTATGAGGGACATTACTATGGGGATTTGTTAGAGACCTCCTGATCAAGAAGGCTGTGAATGAAACACTCTATAGACAGATAGGAATAGCCTCACGCTCGCAGGCCCTTCTTCTTATGGGGGACTTCAACCACCCTGATGTTTGTTGGACGGACTGTACGGTGCAAGCAATCCAGGAGGTTCCTCGATTATATGGAAGACAACTTCCTTCTGCAAGTAATAGAGGAGCCGACAAGGAGAGGTGCCATGCTCAACCCTGTGCTCACCAAAGGGGAAGGGCTGGTTGAGAATGTGACACTCCAGGGCAGCCTTGATTGAAGTGATCATGAGATGGTTGAAGTTGAGATCCTCAGGTCAGTGAGAAGAGCGTGCAGCAAGCTCACTGCCCTGGACTTCAAGAGAGCAGACTGGAAGAAGGGTAATATAGCCCCCATTTTCAAGAAAGGGAAAATGGATGAGCCAGAGAACTACAGACCAGTCAGTCTCACCTCTGCGCCTGGCAAAATCTTCGGAGCAGATTCTCCTGGAAGGCATGGTAAGGCACAAGGAAAACAACAAGGTGGTTGGTGACTGCCAGCATGGCTTCACTAAGAGGAAATCCGGCCTGACCAATTTGGTGGCCTTCTATGATGGGGCTACGGAACTGATGGACAGGGGTAAATAGGAGAGACATCAATTTGATAGGTGGACCACTTGGTGGATAAAGAACTGGCTGGATGGCCGCAAGCAGAGTTGTGCTCAATGGCTCAATGTCTAGCTGGAGACCGGCAACGAGTGGTGTCCCTCAGGGTTCGGTGTTGGGACTGGTCTTGTTCAGCATTTTTGTCGATGACAGGGACAGTGGGATTGAGTACGCCCTCAGCAAGTTTGCCTATGGCATCAAGCTGTGTGGTCAGTTGATAAGCTGGAGGGAACGGATGTCATCCAGAGAGACCTTGACATGCTTGTGAGGTAGCTAATGCCAGCCTTGTGAAGTTCAACTATGCCAACTGCAAGGTCCTACATCTGGGTTGGAGCAATCCCAGGCACAGCTCCAGGTTGGGCAGAGAAGAGATTCAGAGCAGCCGTGTGGAGAAGGACTTGGGGATGTTGGCAAATGAGAAAATGAACATGAACTTGCAGGGTATGCTCCCATCCCAGAAAGCCAACTGTATTGTGGTCTGCATCAAAAGGAGCATGACCAGCAGGTTGAAGGAGGTGATCCTGCCCCTCTAGCCTGCTGTTCTGAGACCTCACCTGGAGTATAGTGTGCAGTTCTGGTGTCCTCAACATAAAAAGGACATGGAACTGTTGGAACAAGTCCAGAGGAGGGCCACCAGGATGATCAGGGGACTGGAGTACCTCCTGTATGAAAATAGGCTGAGAAAGTTGGGGCTGTTCAGCCTGGAGAAGAGAAGGCTGTGTGGGGACCTCATAGCAGCCTTCCAGTATCTGAAGGGGGCCTATAGGGATGCTGGGGGGGGACTCTTTATTAGGGACTGTAGTGATAGGACAACGGGAGATGGTTTAAACCTTAAACAGAGGAAGTTTAGATTGGATATAAGGAAGAAGTTCTTTCCTGTGAGGGTGGTGAGGCACTGGAATGGGTTGCCCAGAGAAGTTGTGAATGCTCCATCGCTGGCGGTGTTCAAGGTGGGGTTGGACATAGCCTTGGATGGCATGGTTTAGTGGGAGGTGCACCTGCTCATGGTAGGGCTGTTGGAACTGGATGATCATGAGGTCCTTTCCAACCCTAACTATTCTATGATTCTATGATGACTCCTACTGATCCCTTTCACTCGGAAGAATAATTTATTTAGAAAACAAATGCAAAAAAATGTTCTAAAATTTACAGTAAATTTTCACGTAGAGATTGTCAGGAAAAAACCAAAATCCAGTATGTAATTATTTGAATTATTCTTTTTATGATATTCCTTTTATGATGAACCAGCAAAAGCTAATCTTTACAAGTGGTGGGTGGCTGACTATGAACTCTTAAGTGAATAGTCCAGCGATTTCAAAGATGATTGATGAATGTTCTATTGGATGTATATCAGGTCAAAAGAAAGGTGATCAGTAAATATTCAAGCATTTGTTGATGAGTGATTGGGATGGTCTTTCCCATCACTAGTTAAATTTTTTTTGTTGCAGTAGTATTTTTGAAAATAAAGTAATAAGGATACAGGGTTGTGTTTATGGGTGGTAGTTTGCAGAATTTTTGTCATCATTTCACATGACATTGTTCCAGTTGAGCATGGCTTTTTGATGAATTGCTTTATATGTATAAAATGAGTTAACTGAGTTTGTGTGTCCTCCTTTTGTGTCTAGAGATCTAGTCGTGTCTTACACATTTTTAGTGATTTCCCATTATTTCTGATCCAGAGCCCCTGATAGAAGGGAGGGTAGTGGCTCTAGGGAAGACTCTTCAGGCAATATTTTTAATGGTAAATTTGGAGATTGCTTTCTATAAAGGATCTGTCTACATATGAATGACCCCGTGATCTTAAGTCCAGAAATTTCTGATTGAAAAATTTATTCAGATGGACCAGAGAGACTAATACTATACATACAAATCTTCTACACATGCTTTACTACTTTATGGGTTCATAACTTTGGCAGACAAGGATTTTCTTTCTTTTTCTTTTCTTTCTTTTTTTTTCTTTGTTCCAGGTACACTTAGTGTGACCATTAATACCTATATGCACTTCTACAAAAGGACATTCTTATGTGCTAATTGCACATTTATTGATATGAATGAAATAGGCTGATAGAAGATACTTTTTCCGCTCACTGAAGTGCTAATGCAAAATTTACAGTTTCTATAAAAGAAGTGGCTTGGCACTTGAATTGGCTAAAGGGACTGCAGTTAAAGGACATATCTTTAATTGCAGTTTGAGATAACACTCTTCCAGTTCTAAGTACAGGGCAGTCAGGCTAACATGGAGCTATTAGCAGGTGGCTGGGCCAGCTGGAGTAGAATGGCCACCTGCTACATCCACCATTAATTAGTTAACTCATCATTAATTGCATGGCTTTCTAACTAAGATCATGTGTAATATCTGTCTAATAAAATTTTTGCCTCAGAATGATAAATCTGAACTCTCAGGGGAACTGGTTGTAGCCTAATGCTGCAGATGTCAGATGCACATTCAGAAAGAAACAAACATCCCAGAAATGCTGAGCTCATAGAGCCAGATCTCAAGCTGTTTTGTTTGGGCACAGCACTGAATCATTGGAGTGACATTAGTTTTTGCTTGAGGAGAATCCCAATCTGCAGGGCTTTGAATGCAGCTTCATCACACCATGGACAGTCTACTTCTCTTGAGACAGAAGGTGATTATCAACAACAGAAGGACCTCCATGCTCTGTGGTTCTCAACTGTAAATACTGATCAAAATCAGCTTTGTTGTTAGCAACCCAGGATCTTCTGCTCTTTTGGCTTCTGTCAGATGGTCAGGTTTTTATTTTTGTGTTTTTCTTCTGTGACCCATAGGCCACATACTTAGGGTTCTCCTCTTTTTTTACTAAAGAGTGTCAGTCAGGGCTTTGAATTTGCAAAATAACCTTGGAAAGTTGGTTTGGAAGATCTTACTGATTTCTAGCACAGCTCATTAAATGCCACCCAAAAAAATGCTACTTAAATATTTGTTGGTGGAAGGACTGGGGAAATCTTCAGAAATCCAGCTGCTGAAGCAGCACTGGCAGTGTTTGAAGACAGAGTGCAAAATGCTTTCGTGTTACCGCTTTAAAGGGGACATTTTTTGCACTTTAGAAGAGAAAGTCCAGTCAGTGCTCTGTTACCGTATAAGTAGTGTAGTGCCTGTGAAAGGGAAAACCAGGGCAAGGGAATTTTGTCCTTTGTGCCTATTTACATATTGAACTGTTTGCTCCAGGTGCTGTTAAAAGTGGGAATATCTTCTGAAGTAAACAATCAGTGTAGCCCAGTATGTTTGACTGTTTTAAAACCATATTTTTTTCTAATGGGTCTATGTGACATAAAGCCAGCATTTTCAGGTCCAGTCCTACTGCTATGTAAAGGAAGTTATTGGTATGGACACTTTATGCATGCTTTCTCCTTGGCACTTTCTATGACCTTGTTTGGCTCACCATCAGAAGATGACATTGCTGTTTCACTAGAATAAGTAATATAACAAGCCTGACAAGATCTGCAAGCAGACTTTGGCACCTAGGTTTAATCTAAGGCAAGCACTCCATTCTTAGCTGCTGCTCTTGCTATGATGCCAAATATAAATTCTTAAGCCGGTATACTCAAACTTCTAATTATATACTAATTAGTATCCTCCTGAAAATGGATTTTTTTTTTCTTTGCTCTGAATTCTTATATTAAATTAAAATTCAGGAGGGAAACACTGCATCTTATTTCTGAATTGAAAAGTGTGTGATACCTAATTATTATGATTTAAAATATTGCTGACTTTGAAATAAAAAAACTGCAGGTGCTCTGAGCTTGAATGATTCATTCTTTGTTTTTTGAAGGGAAACTTATAAATGTACAAATTTGAGAAGCAATGAACTTCGGTTTGTTTTTTTTTTTTTTTATAATAAAAAAAAAATGCAGGGAAAGGAAACACAGCCAATAAATAAAAAATAAAAGGTACCAAACAGTTATAAAAAGCGCAAATTAAGTAGGGAACCCTCAGAAATCTAGGACAAAGTGAGAAATCCTATATGAAAAAGCAACTTAAGTTTTGTGGTTACTTAAATATTCTTTAAATGTACAGAGTAAAGGACAGTATTACTCACTGTGGGACTAGTTTATAAAGAAGAGAAAAACAATCATTTTGACCATTTTCATTTTGATTTCTACACCTTTTGGTTCTTATCCCAGTTATGTTGACATGCTTTGCCTTGCAAGAAAATAACGCGATTCAAAGTCTCTGAGCACAGGGACAAAGAAACAAGATAATTACTCTGGTTTGGAACGAGAATAGCTGTTTGGACAAAAAGCTATTTTATAAAAAGTGGTGTTTCATAAAATATTAGCCTTTTTTTTACTAAAAATGCTGGGGTATTTCTGTCTCAGGGCTTTGCATCTTTCATTGAAAAACAGCAGTAAAAATAGAGATAACATGTCTAACAGAATAGGGAGCCTGACAGCTGGTATATGTATGTAAGTTTGGGGTATTTTTTGGTTGGTTGGTTGTTTTATTTTGTTTTAAAATGAGTTCATTTTTCATGAAAGAAGAGAAAAACAACGAACAACCCAGGAAAGAAGATGGCGTATGTACAATGGCACGAGATTGTTTTCCCTGTTTAGGCTTGAGTGACATGAATTGATCATAAATAGGGAAGATACTTTTCAAAGATATTTTTATTCTTGCACAATAATGCCTTGGTGCTCCCGGAGTGGAAACATAGCAGCTTTGTATCATTTAAAAATTGATGGAAAAATAATTTTAATCTCAAATCAGATTTTTTTTTCCTCAATGTCATTATAACTGCAGAACAAGCACTACCTTTTGCCCACCAGCTCCTACAGGATTACCTCACCAAAAAGTATCTGTGAATCTCAGAAGGAAGAGGGAAAAATAAAATAATAAAATAAATAAAAAAAAAAAAACTGTCTTGATCCAGCCGTGGGTTCCTGCTATTAAGGAACCTCCCACTGTTCTCAGGGAAAGGATTGATTTAACTGAAGCTTAAAGACTTTCAGCTTTCCTCGTGATGCAATCTTCACTTTGACACTTCTTTAAAATTTAAGAGTAAATATTCTGGGACATGATTTGAAGATCTTTATGGCTGAGGTTTCCCTCTTCTAAAAGAAACCTCCCTCTTCATCCAGTTGCACAGAGCTGGCACTTCAGAAGGTAGTACTCTTAGAGCACCTTGTGTTTTATTGTGCACTGCACTGCATCAATAAAAACGGCTTTCTTATATCATCATTCAAACTTGGTAATTTCTCCTCTTCTTTAAAATACTTTAGTCTTTTTAATTTTCATCAATATAATTAAGCATGTAAAATTATAAGAGGAAATATTAATAGAAAAATAAAGGTTGTATAGACAACATAGGACTAATTTATTCCATTAATTAGAGCAATATTTTATGTTGGTATTCCAAATAAGTAGACATGCAAGTTATTCTACCACTTAATAAATTAAAATAAAGTCTACTCTAAATGTAATATCTTTCAATTCTGCTAAAAAGATGAAAATTCTGGTATCAACGACTTAATCCTCCAACCGTATCCTGGGCTGCATCAAAAGGAGTGTGACCAGCAGGTTGAGGGAGGTGATCCTGCCCCTTTACTCTGCTCTCGTGAGACCTCACTTGGAGTATTGTGTGCAGTTCTGGTGTCCTCAACATAAAAAGGACATGGAACTGTTAGAACAAGTCCAGAGGAGGGCCACGAGGATGATCAGGGGACTGGAGCACCTCTCGTATGAAGATAGGCTGAGAAAGTTGGGGCTGTTCAGCCTGGAGAAGAGAAGGCTGCGTGGAGACCTCCTAGCAGCCTTCCAATACCTGAAGGGGCCTATAGGGATGCTGGGGAGGGACTCTTCATTAGGGACTGTGGTGAGAGGACAAGGGGTAATGGGTTTAAACTTAAACAGGGGAGGTTTAGATTGGATGTGAGGAAGAAATTCTTTACTGTGAGGGTGGTGGGGCCCTGGAATGGGTTGCCCAGGGAGGTTGTGGATGCTTCATCCCTGGCGGCGTTCAAGGTGGGGTTGGACATAGCCTTGGATGGCATGGTTTAGTGTGATGTGTCCCTGCCCATGGCAGAGGGGTTGGAACTCGATGATCTTGAGGTCCTTTCCAACCCTTACTATTCTATGATTCTATGATTCTATAAAGACAAACAATAATAGTTAATACGAGGTGTTTTTCTATACCAATTAAATTTGATCTTGAGGACCAGACAGTCAACTGATGTGGGGTGGCGTATCTTCTTTTAGGATATTTTGTAGGATTAAATCCTCTGATGGTGTAAATGGAGTACATGGAGAAATATCATTTTTGTCTTTCTAAAGACAGGCTGATATAGATGATTAATTCCGTTAACACTCCCTAAAGTTAAAGAATTTTCATTTGGGACCTTTGTTTTGACAGAAAAGGATATCATAGAATCATAGAATAGTTAAGGTCTTTTCCTACTCTAAGATCATCAAGTTCCCACACCCCTGCCATGGGCAGGAACACCTTACACAAAACTATCTCACCCAAGGCTCTATCCAACCTTGCTTTGAGCACCACCAGGGATATTCACATCTTCCTTGGGCAGCCCATTCCAGTGTTGCACCACCCTCACATTAAAGAACTTTTTCCTTATATCCAATCTAAACTTCCCCTGTTTAAGTTTTAAACCATCTCCCGTTGTCCTATCACTACAGTCCCTAATGAAGAGTCCCTCCCCAGCATCCCTATAGGCCGCCTTCAGATACTGGAAGGCTGCTATGAGATCTCCAAGCAGCCTTCTCTTCTCCAGGCTGAACAGCCCCAACTTTCTCAGCCTATTTTCATACAGGAGGTACTCCAGTCCCCTGATCATCCTGGTGGCCCTCCTTTGGACTTGTTCCAACAGTTCCATGTCCTTTTTATGTTGAGGACACCAGAACTGCACACTATACTCCAGGTGAGGTCTCAGAACAGCAGGCTAGAGGGGCAGGATCACCTCCTTCAACCTGCTGGTCACACTCCTTTTGATGCAGCCCACAATATGGTTGGCTTTCTGGGATGGGAGCACACCCTGCAAGTTCATGTTCATTTTCTCATTTGCCAACACCCCCAAGTCCTTTTCTGTATGGCTGCTCTGAATCTCTTCTCTGCCCAACCTGGAGCTGTGCCTGGGATTGCTCCAACCCAGATGTAGGACCTTGCAGTTGGCATAGTTGAACTTCACAAGGTTGGCATTGGCTACCTCACAAGCGTGTCAATGTCCCACTGGATGACATCCGTTCCCTCCAGCTTATCAACTGACCACACAGCTTGATGTCATAGGCAAACTTGCTGAGGGCGCACTCAATCCCACTGTCCCTGTCATCGACAAAAATGCTGAACAAGACCAGTCCCAACACCGATCCCTGAGGGACACCACTCATTTCTGGTCTCCAGCTAGACATTGAGCCATTGAGCACAACTCTTTGTGTGCGGCCATCCGGACAGTTCTTTATCCACCAAGTGGTCCGTCTATCAAATTGATGTCTCTCCAATTTAGAGACAAGGATGTCGTGTGGGACTGTGTTGAATGCTTTGCACAAGTCCAGGTCGATGACATCGACTGCTCTACCCCTGTGTATCAGTTCCATAGCCCCATCACAGAAAGCCACCAAATTGATCAGGCCGGATTTCCCCTTAGTGAAGGCATGCTGGCAGTCAGCAACCACCTTATTGTTTTTCATGTGCGTCAGCATGCCTTCCAGGAGAATCTGCTCCAAGATTGTATGCTTGGATGCGGACTGTATATCTAACTCTTCCCATAAATTGTGAGAGCAGTGGGTTTAGGTACTTCCTCTCATTCACTTAGTAAATCAATGAAACAAGCTTTTTGAGACATAGGCAGGGTAGCTAACTGAAGATGCTTCCATATGAAAGGGCAGATGAGAACAAAATGTGAAGATAGCAAGTGGGGCCTGAGTCTGCAGTAAGGGTGATGGATAAGGGACAGAGACAGATAAGAAGCAGCAGACCTGTGAATGTTTTTGCTAGCCTGAATAAGTAGCTGGGAAGTTGTGTATTGAGGGCAGCCAGAGGAGATTCAGCAATAGGAGTACTGAGTGATATATAGCTGCACCAACACTGAAATCTCAGTTGAAATTTCACAGGATTTCAGAAGGAAGGACAAAAGATTTTTTTAACTTAAAAAAAAAAATTAAAAAATCTTTTTCTTTCCTTAGAAAGGAGAATTTTTAATGTCTCTGTGTGTGTATATGTATTTATATGTGCATGTATATATTGTAACCCCCTATATTTTCTTCTGGAAATTCAAATTTTGTCTCAGACAGGAATATCATAGCTCAAATTTTCTTTTTTCAAATTTTTTTTATGTTTCCCTTCATCTCTCTTTCCCCAATTTTTTGCCTCTGGAAAAATCAAGGAGGAGGAAAATGTTGAGACTATGAGGTGCTGAAGGGGGGAATCCTTTTTTCCCAACACAGTTTTTTAAAAGCTAAAAAAAAAAAATAAAAATGCTAATAATATTGGAGTTTGATATTCTAGGAGAGAAAAGCCTGCAAACTAATAGAACAACAGACAATTACTTTCTGACCAATTTAAATAAAAATGGAAAAATAAGTCACAATGACAGAGATTTAGCTATTGGAAGAAACTACCAGAGGAAATTATGGATTTTGCAGATCTGGAATCTGCAGACAAGCTTTGTTAACAGGTTTTCTGATTATTCTTTCTGTAAGCCATTATTGTTTAAAGTAATTGAATGTTGCATTGTTCTGAAAGTAGAAAGTTTTGAAAAGGAGCCTTTTAGGTGCATTGAATATAACCCCTCGCAGTTGGAGGCAGGCAGTCCGGCAGCCCGGCAGCCCATTCATTAGCAGACCAAGGTACTGCCATAAGTTTATTGCAGATAAGTGAATGGGTAGAGGCAGGACAGGGATAGAGGGCTGGGGGAGAGGAATGGCGGTTGTCTTGACTTTTGGTTTGGTTTTTTTTTCATGTTTCTTAGCAAAGCTAACAACTCTCCTTCAAGTAAAGACTGTATATATCTTGGTAAAAAATGAGGTTTACTTACACATCAGGGTCTTCTTTTTTTTTTTTTTTCATTTTTTTCCATTTTGGGTCAGTGTAGCAGTAAAAGGTAACATCCTCTGGCATGTTTGATGGGAAGGAAAACTTGATGAACTAATGATCCCTCTTAGTCTCAAATCTATGAATATATTACCAGCTTGACTTATTGAGTTTAAACATTTGTTTATCTTCCTCTTCTCTTGCACAGCAAGAATAGCAAGGGGAATATTCATTGTGTTCATGCTGCTGAGGAAAAGGTGATATAGAATTGCAATCTTAATTATTTTTTAATTTCCTTTATCCCAGCTTTTCTGGAGCAGTGTCTTGTTATTATTCCAATCAATACTGTTCTGCAAAAAAGATGCATAGCGCTTCTGGAATTCAGGAAACTAACAGCTTGTCAAGTGATTAATGCCTGTGTAGCATTTATGCTGGCACATTTTTATAACCTGTCTAAACGGCACTATACTGGTGGATAGAAAGCTCTCAGTCACGGAAGATGATTATAGATAGGGTCACCATTGGTTACAATGATGGAAGTAAATGATTAATGACTTCAAACAGTAGAGAAAGACCAGAGATTTAAGTTGGCAAGGCAGTCAGCCTGCACTGATGAAAGACAGGTGGTTTCAGAAGAGATGATTTTTGTAATCTGAAGAAATACATGAATGAATATGTGCAATATCTAAGCCAGGTAGAATTAGGTTTTCAGTGTTATTGAGTGGTCTGTATCACTACTATGGACCTAATGAAAGATCAATGATGATAATACAAACAAATGTTTCTTATTTAATAAGTTGCACTTTCTGAAAGTTGAGCCTGGTACCCTGTGTGAATCAAATGTTCACTTGGTGGAAATCAGTATAGTTCACTATAGTTAGCTCATAGCATTGCAGAATCTATGCCTAAAACATCAGGATTTCTTTTGCAATTGACATCTTGTTTTTTCTGCTCTGGTTGAAATCAACATCCACTCAAGTAACAGGAGCTGCTCTCCTAGGGAACTATAAAGCATGAATGACATAATACCACAGCATCCATTACCTATTTTGTGATTTTATCAGCAAAGACTGCAATATTCACCATATTTACTTCGCACCTACTGTAAGCAAGCAAAATCCCCTCAGCTTGTTGCTCATTCAAGAAAGCCCAAGTTTTGTCTTTACACCAATAAATGCTTATGTGTTTCCCTAGCTGAGATGAAAAAGAGACTTTCAAGAACTTCCCTGCGCTAAGGAGCATCTGATCTATTATATGTAACAACTTTCTTAAACTAATAATATTTATTACTTACATTATATGTAGCTGGAAATATAGAAGGGAATTGTGCAAATGCTGCTCTGCTTCCAGATTGCTTACGGTATTGTTAGCTATTGTTGCAAATTTCAGGGAGGTGATTGTTAAGCTACATTCATCTTTAAAAGGTAACTTCTGTGCATTTCAGTGGGAAAGTTACAACGAAATTATTGCTTTGTTAAGGAAGTAATATGTCAGGGACAATCCTGTCATTTATCATACAGTCTTCAGTCTCTCAGTGTTAAAGAAATTCTTGAGAAAGTGGTGAAACTTGATCACCTGAATCGTTCTTTGGCTGCCTTAGGTCTGATTTTAGTCAAGGTAAATTACTGACCATGTGCTAGACTTGCCTTCTGATAAAGGCAAAAGATGAACGTCAAGACTGTAATTGCCCCTTTCGTGTGCCTTCGACTGTCTGCAGTGGTACCAAAGCTCTCTATATCACTGGGAGATGTAAAACAATTCCATTTTATCTATGAATCGTGAAATCCCTAAAAGCCCATTTAGTTAGGAAATAAAGATCAGCATTGTTAAACTCGAATTCGAAATGATCATAACTTTTAATATTTTTTTTTTTTTCTCTTTTCTGAAATATAACCTCTTGCTCTGTGGGATCATTATTATTTTGCTGTGCATAAGGAGTTTGATATATCAGACCATGATATTAACTCTGGTCATCTCCTGCTTGAGTGTGTACGTGTTTAATATCTGTTTGTAACCTCTGGTGTTTGAATAGGATTATTTGGTTTTCCATATCATCTAAGAACTTATTGCTTTTCCAAAAACCTTTCAATCATATAGACAGAAATAGTTAACTAATAAAACTTATGTTGGCATTTTAATAACAGAGGCCTTTAGAGAAGAAAAAACAAGGCATAAGTCTAATTGTAAATGCATTGACAACTCTAAGGCAAAATCTAGGAGTTTACACCTGAAGGATGGTATCAAACCATCTATTTTGTGTATGCTCCAGAGACTGAATTGCACACCAGTACATGATTTTTTTCCATTTACCAGAGCCCATGTACCATCTTGACAGCAAAACTATGGCTAAGTGGGCTAAAAGGTGGAAGAATAACTACATGTATGAAGAGTTTTGCTTATTTCAAGCGACAGACCCAAAATTTCAGTAAGGGCACAATTATGACTGATATTGTTTTGAGGATAAAGAAAAGGAGGCGTTGCAGGAGAGAATGGTGAAAGTAGTATAATTTTTCAGTGTTAAATTCTGTGGATTCAATTGATCCATAGAAGAAGTTGAAGAAGAAATACACTAACCGATGTTAAAAGAAGCAGTAGCATTTTACTGCTGAAAATGCACTGATATGCCTGTGCTTTGGAGCAAAACCAGGGATGTGCTTTAGCACTGTCTGTGAAATTGACATATACATACTCCATAATTCCCTAGGTTTTTATCAAGTAAAGTTCATGAAGACATCATGTTCCAGTCCAAGCAATGCAAGGTCTGCAACCCTCAGGGTTGCTGCAGATCGCAGTGGACTTGGGCTCGGGTATGCTGAAAGAAGTACAAAGTCTCTCCATGTGTGATGCACATTTCAGTGGGTGAGAAACAGGTGAGAGGATTTTGACGCAGAGGAATAAAATAGTGACATCAGGATTTGGGGTTTTCAGTATGGATTTGAAGAAGGGATGTCTGGGATTCATTATAATTAATCTCTGTTTTCCACTTTGGAGCTTCATCCAAGATTTAGATTTGCATTTGCCTAAAGTTCCTGGATACCTAGCAATGCATCATCTGCCTCCAGTACTTCTGTGGCACGCTGACACTTCTCCAAGCACATGCAAATTAGTTGTGTGTAAGTCTGACAATTCATGGAAGTGTAGGAGATTGCCTTCGTGTGACCTCTTCCACTGATTACATAGGTGTAATCTATCTGTTATTTCCCAAAAGCACTGACATCATTGTGTGTGTGTGTAGATTGTATTTCTATCCATGCCTGAAATAAAGAGTATTTCACAGTTCATCTAATCCTAACCTTTGTAGAAGTGTTCAGGCTCTAACAAACATCTTGCACAAGAAAAAACAAAACAACAGCAAAATCAGAGCACCCAAACCACCCAAAACCAACCAAACGAACAAAAGCCAACCAGACAACCAAAACAATCCATGGATGACAATTCTAGCATGACAGAAATCACAAAAGCAATGAAGCAACTAGTTTCTGATGGAAATGACCTTATATGATCTGCCATTCAAAAGGATTTTCTGTAGGTATTTACATGGAATTGTACTTCCAGTAAGAATGATTTCTTTGAACCAATGCCGAGCTCCTCCTATTGGGGCATATTGAAAGGCTCCTCAACCTAAATATAAATAAATGCTTCAATGAGACCTCAGAGGAGGTGATTTAATAAAAAAAATCTTAAGACACCAGTTGCTTGAAGTAGAGATTTTAGTACACGTCAGAACCTTCAGATTTTTACTTTTGGAGGTTCTTTGCTTGCTCTGAGGTCTAGGGTGGGCTGTGTATGCTACCCCAGTTCAGGTCATTTCATGGTAATAGCTACTTCATCATTACCTTCATCATACTTTTGGGAATACTTGTTCAGATTCCTTTCTTTCTTGTCTCTCAGACTCAGGAATGATACATAAAGGTTTTTGTTGGTCTTATTTGGTTGGTTGGGTTTTTGTTGTTTTCTTATTTGTGTTTTGGGGCTTTTTTTTTTTTTTTTTTTTTTTTGTAAAACAGCCACCTTACACATTAAACGGTTAATTTCTATCTTAATCAGCATAATGCAGAAAGATTAGTGGATAGAAACTGGTCCAGAACACTTACGGACATATCCTTTGAAACCTGTATGCGTTGTTTGTCCCCTTTTAGCTCTCCTTTCTCTTTTGTTCTTTCTCTTTTGACCAATATACAAGACAGCCCTGTATAATGTCTAACAAAGAAAACAATTTTATTCTGATTAGAGTAGCAGAGAGGTGAAAGGTACTATCTGTCCTAACATGTTATGAAATTGATAGAATGTGCATAATGTGGCCAATCTAACCTTTTTTTTCTTTTCTAATGATGTCACTTGATGTCTGCAAGATCAGAGTACTTGTTGATGCTAGTGCCTAGCTCTGAAAATTTCAACAAGCAGAATTTTCAGTCATCCAGGCAAAGATGAGACCCGCCATCGCTGCAGTCTTTAGATATATTGTTTTAGCCGTTACCACTTCAAGGTTGTTGGTCCTTTGCCAGCAACATGCTAGCAAAAGCCTTACATATTAGGTGTTGGTAGCAAAGCAATTCAAACTTGAAATGTACAGATCTTACAAAAAGGTGGGTTTTTTTTGTTTTTGTTTTTTAATTTATGTAACTAGCTTTTGCAATTTTTCTGTGTTGTTTTAGGGATAGTAGTGTCCATAAATAACAGGTAAAGTTCCAGGCTTGTAATCAGTCAATTGTTCTTCAAAGGAATTGAAAAGTGCTTGTTTCAAATTCAGACCTAAATAAGTATCAGTGTCTGACAAAGCTTCGAGATTTCCTTCAAAGCAAGATTTATTGTCTTTAAGACAGTAAGTTCTGGAAAACTCTGGACACAATTGAACTTTAAAAACCTCAGTGAATTTGTCAGTAAGTTGCAATATTCTCAAGTGCCTGTTTCTCTTCTGATTGTGGGTCTGTTGGAGCCCATATACAGCAACTTTAGAATAATGTCAGTGACATTGCTTAAGTGCTAATTTGACCTTCTATTTATTTAGAAGTATTTCTGACATATGATTGAAAATTGAATAAACTTTTTCAGTTTAATACAGGCAGACTATATGCAGACTCATACAGCTAGGGTGGTAGCTGTGGTCAGTGCAGAGAATTTGCTGACAGCGTATCACGGAAGACAGTAGCATCATAATAATTTCTGGTGACTAAATCATAATTGATCAACTTAACTTTTTTTTTTTTCTTTCTTTTCTTTCTTTTTCTTTTTTTTTTCCATGACCGTAATAGACAAACTATGAACAGTGGAGTTTTCATCCTTCATAAACAAAATGCTAAAATATGGCTTCAGAAGAGGACTTCCTATATGTAGCAACTGCTGCATCATTCCTATCAGCCAGTGGGATTCTTTCAAATCAAAAGAAACTCCTATTTTGAAGCAGCCAGAGACAGAAGCAGTTAAAATCAGCCAGCTGAGTGTCTCTGACACTCTCAGCTAACTTCCTTTGGGTTCTTTCCAACTTTTCTGTTCCTCTGCCTCACATTGCTCTACCAGAGCTTTAGTTAGTATTTCTGAGAGCTAGCTACAGTGAAAGTTGCCCAGAGCTGGCTGGGTTTGAATATATTTATCAGGCACCATTTTGGCCCTCAGCAGAATGACTGAAGTAAACTATACTTTTGCTGTAACTTTGCCATTGCTCTGGCCACAAAGGCTTTGTCTCTGAGTGCTGCTTTTTATCTTAGACGAACCTAGGAAACATATTTTGTGGGGAGATGGGGACACATGGTATGGGTCTAATTGGGATGTGTGAAGAAATGACTGTTCTATTTTATCCGTGATGTTCCTGATGTATTTGTTTTAAAAAGCAGATTGCTGGAAAATCAGACTTTTTGTCTCTACATTTATAAATTGAGGGCAAAATTCAGATGCTTAATTAATTACCATGAAATAATTCAGGTACAGGGGTACCTGTGGTGGATGTGTTGTTCACACTGCTTTGGCTCAAAGCAGGTCCAGCTAGGTAAGGTTGCTCGGGAATTTGTACATTTCAGTTTTGAATGTCACAAAGAATAGAAAATCTTCTAACTGTGTTTGATGATAAATATTGGACTTGATTCTTCTTAGCCTTTTGCCTCCTGTAATTCTTACCACCTGTGCAAAAGTGGCTATGAAATGCTCCAGGACTGAAAGGCATTTTGTACATGCACTTTGCAGAGGCATAAAAACCTCCACTTAATCAAATACTCAAATCTTTCCTCAGCCTTACAGTTTAGACACATCTATAGCATTTGACCACTGTAAGCTCCTCAGGGGAGCCAAGGACTGAAGAATTCCTGTATTCATCCTGAAAAATTCCTCTTTTCTTTTTTCCTACAGTTCTTCTCTGAGGAGTTGGTGGTAGCCTCTTGACCTGAAAATATCTTCCATTTCCATTTAGAGACCTATAATCTTCCTTCTAAGAAGCCCAGCTGTAAGGCATCTGCTCTCTTTGATAAAAGATCTGCCGTTTATTTCATTACACTGCTTCTTTGTCCTGAAGGTTTCTAATAATTCTGGTGATGTCAATGCAAATTCCCCCTGAAAGTCTCAAATTTTAGAGATTCGTGATAAGCAAAGCCAAGATGAAATAGAGATCAAACTAAAAGAGGGTATATTGTGCCATGGTTCAGACTGATCTGAAAGCATTTTTACAATTTTTTAGAGCAATACTCTAAGGCAGTTAATCTGTTGGGAAGATGTTAAATTTCTTTTTCATGCTAGTAAGAATTAAAGGTGCTTTAGCCCCTTCCAGGATGAAATCTTTACAAAATTACTTCTTAGCAATACATAATAAGTATGTATAATGAGTCACCCTTGTTAACTTTAAAAGAAAGCTCTTGGATTTTTCACTTTATGCATATAGACTCATGATGGTTGGTTTCAGGCATGTCTGTGTAATACAGCAGTATTTCCACTTAGATTGAAGTTAAGATATATAAAAATATAATTCATAATCTAAAAAAGAAATGTTGAGAAAATCTCATCTCACCTTTTGAATGACACATACTTTGCTTGTTTCCTTTTTTGAACTAAAATTAACATTTCACATGTTATATCTGAAGATGTGATTCAGCAGCAGCAGTTTCTTCTCTGTCAGATATTTGTATGAATCTTTTCCTTAACTCTTGCTGTGTATAGTCTGGTCTAAAGCAGTGAATTGTGAGGCACAGGGGATCCTACAGCCTGCAGAGCCACTTCCCTCCCACTGTTCCTGTCTTCTCCATGCCCTTTCCCAAAGCTGCTTTGTTTATATTTAGGAATGAGTAGGTTCTTGTAACTTTGCCATAAATTACTATTTTGACAGTTTCACCTGCCATACTGATCCTTAAAGGAATGTCAGGGAAGTCAAATGTGCATTTTGGAGCAAGTGGAGCTGGATGGGGCATCCAAGCTTTCAGAGAAAGAGGGGTACAGTGTTTATTGGGTAGCTTTCATTTGTTTCAATCCATTACATGCATCCAGGAAAGAGGGAAAGTAGACCACAGTGACGCTGAGAGAACCCTGCAGGTTTTAAAACTCAGGTTTCCTCTTTTATCTTCAGTTGGAAGACCACTGCAACTGTAAGAGGTTGGCTCAGTTTAGCCCTGGAGGAAAGAGCGCTGCAGACTGCTCCCACAGTTAGCAGAACCTTATGTTCCCAGGTTCTCTCCCCTACGTGTACTCAGACATGCTTGACCTTACTCAGTAAACATAATATGGCAAAAGTCATGAAGATAATGTTGCAAGCTGAAAAATGAATATGTGCAGTACTTCATGCTGTTATTTTACATTATCTCAAGTATCAGGTCAGTCTTCATTAGATATAAGACCAAATGCATCCTTTATTTCCTCCCTTACTGGCAATTTCTCCTGGTCACTCTTTGTTCTATATTTCACTCTCCTTCTTCATCTTATGGCTCTCAGCAGCTTTCAGCCTGGTTAGTGTGGTGATATTCACCCTTTTAATGTAGTTTAGCAGCGCAAATAGAAAAAAAAAAAAAAAACAGAAGCTTTTGTAAAAATTGGTATTTTTTCCATTGTTCAAGTGGAAGCCTAAGAACAGCTACAGGCTGGGCAGAGAAGAGCTTCAGAGCAGCCCTGAGGAGAAGGACTTGGGGGTGTTGGTCAATGAGAAAATGAACATGAGTCAGCAGTGTGCGCTCACAGCCCAGAAAGCCAGCTGTATCCTGGGCTTCATTAAAAAGTACGTGACCAGCAGGTCAAAGGAGGTGATCCTGCCCCTCTGCTCTTGTGAGACCTCACTTGCAGTATTGTGTACAGTTCTGGTGTCCTCAAAATAAAAAGGACATGGAACTGTTGGAACAAGTCCAGAGGAGGGCCATGAGGATAATCAGGGGGCTGGAGCACCTCCTGTATGAAGACAGGCTGAGAAAGTTGGTACTGTTGAGCCTGGAGAAGAGAAGGCTGCGTGGGGACCTCATAGCAGCCTTACAGTATCTGAAGGGGGCCCTACAGCAGTACCGGAGAGGGACTGTTCATCAGGGACTGTAGTGATAGGACAGGGGGTGATGGGTTCAAACTTAAACAGGGGAAAAATCAGGTTGGATATAAGGAAGAAGTTCTTTACTGTAAGGGTGGTGAGGCACTGGAATGGGTTGCCCAGGGAAGTTGTGAATGCTCCATCCCTGTCAGTGTTCAAGGCCAGGTCGCACAGAGCCTGGGTGACATGGTTTAGTGGGAGGTGTCCCTGCCCATGGCAGGGGAGTTGGAACTAGATGATCTTAAGGTCCTTTCCAACCCTAAGTATTCTGTGATTCTATTCTGTTTCCACCAATATTTGGCATAGAGATTTTTTTCCTTAATTACCAACAAAAAAGGGAAGATAGGAATACCTGGGGCCACCAAGTGAAGGTTCTATATCTGATGGAGTATGGACAGCTGAGGAAACAGCTCAGGAAGTGTTCTTTGCTAATTAGGCCACCTACAAGGCCCTGGGATGACAAGAATGATCTCTGTTGTCTCCTTCGTCACACCATAGGTTCTGTGGCTTGAAGCTGTACTGTTTTGTAGTAAATTGGGGTGTGTGAAGTGTTTCTATTGGCTACATTTGCATAAGGGTGTCTTATTTTGACAGTTCCTCATGAGAGATTTCTGTTTCTGGTACATATACACAAAAACCCCAGACTGAGGAAACAGTTTATCCAACTGTCCTTCCCAGCACCTGGCTCCTGTAAGCCTTTCCATCCCTCTTCTGACACTTAACTGTAAGCCTGTCCAATTAAATACAGGAAATTACTATATTCTTGTCACATGCTGATTAAGCTTCAGTTTCCAAGATAAAGGAGTACTGTTCCCCCCCCCTCCCCGTGTCAGTGTAAAAGAATATTGCCCTAACAAATTGATTTAGTGAAATTCCTTATCAGAACAATATGACCAATCTAATCTGAAAATCTGATTCTCTTTAATTAGTTGTTATTTCATATTGATCTAGAATGGCTTGAGAATCCAAAGCAATCATTCTCAGTATCACAGCATATTGCCAGTTACTGTTTGGGTAGAGGAAATTCTAATTTCCTAGTGGGGAATATGGACTTGATTCCTTTCATACAGCTGAATAGTTAGAATCATGCTCTTCAGTTAATGTACAAAATTCATGTTTCTCATGTTATATAAGAAAGCAGAGTGTTTGAGGAAGAAAAAAATATTCTGATCAATAAAAGATCTTTCTTCATGTTTAAAATTTCTGAGGAGCAGGGGGGCTAGCTATTTTCTTATTCTTACTCGTTCTTTCTCCAGTCCAGTCCCACTAGATGCCATCTTAAAATAGATTATATCCACAATGATAAATTGAGGATATCAATTTGTATTGATTTGCTGAAATCACAGTATAATGATGTAATTAGTATACTTATGAATTGTCCCTACTGTGAAGTTAAAAAAAAAAGGCAGTAGAAAAAATAATTCCTGCTTACTCACTGAATCCTTAGTTAAAAAACCTCTAGGAGACACTTCCACATAACACTGACAGAAGCTTTAAAGATCTTTGTTTTCTCATTCTCCATTGTTACTGATTCAAATTCAAGTTGTTTGTCCCCATTCCATATCTAGAGTTCTTTGACCCTCATTGAAGAAAGCACTTAAATATTTATATGATGAGCATATAATGAGCATTAGTGGTTGTTGTTTTTTTGACAGCTGGTTATCACATTTTGATTGGGTTGTTAGACCACCTCCTTATTGCAGCACAGTGCCAATCTATCTATTGGCATGTTTTGTTTTGCAACCTGCATTTTAGTAATGTGAATCCTGATTCATGAACTAATAATAGGTCTATGATGGGGCTACGGAGCTGATGGACAGGGGCAGAGCAGTTGATGTCATCTACCTGGACTTGTGCAAAGCATTTGACACTGTCTCACATGACATCCTTGTCTCTAAGCTGGAGAGACATCAATTTGATAGGTGGACCACTCGGTGGATAAAGAACTGGCTGCGCGGCCGCACGCAAAGAGTTGTGCTCAATGGCTCAATGTCCAGCTGGAGATCAGTAACAGGTGGTGTCCCTCAGGGATCGGTGTTGGGACCGGTCTTATTCAATATCTTTGTTGCTGACATGGACAGTGGGATTGAGTGCGCCCTCAGCAAGTTTGCCGATGACATCAAACTGTGTGGTTCGGTTGATACACTGGAGGGAAGGAATGCCATCCAGAGGGACCTTGACACGCTTGTGAGGTGGGCTGGTGCCAACCTGATGAAGTATAACCATGACAAGTGCAAGGTCCTCCACCTGGGTCGGGGCAATCCCAGGCACAGCTGCAGGTTGGGTAGAGAAGAGATTCAGAGCAGCCCTGTGGAGAAGGACCTGCGTGGTGTCAGTTGATGAAAAAATGAACATGAGCCAGCAGTGTGAGCTTGCAGCCCAGAAAGCCAACCGTATCCTGGGCTGCATCAAAAGGAACGTGACCAGCAGGTCAGGGGACGTGATCCTGCCCCTCTACTCTGTTCTTGTGAGACCTCACTTGCGGTACTGTGTGCAGTTCTGGTGTCCTCAACATAAAAAGGACATGGAACTGTTGGAACAAGTCCAGAGGAGGGCCGTGAGGATGATCAGGGGACTGGAGCACCTCCCGTATGAAAATAGGAAGAGAAAGTTCAGGCTGTTGAGCCTGGAGAAGAGAAGGCTGCTTGGAGACCTCATAGCAGCCTTCCAATACCTGAAGGGGGCCTATAGGGATGCTGGGAAGGGGCTCTTCATTAGGGACTGTAGTGATAGGACAAGGGCAACAGGTTCAGACTTAAACAGGGGAAGTTTAGATTGGATACGAGGAAGAAATTCTTTACTGTAAGAGTGGTGAGGCACTGGAATGGGTTGCCCAGGGAAGTTGTGAATGCTCCATCGCTGGCGGTGTTCAAGGCTGGGTTGGACAGAGCCTTGGGTGGCATGGTTTAGTGTGAGGTGTCCCTGCTCATGGCAGGGGGGTTAGAACTAGATGATCTTAAGGTTCCTTCCAACCCTAACTATTCTATGATTCCATGATTCTATGACAGGAAAAAAAAGAATATTGCTTAAAAAATAATTTAAAATAAAATAGTTTGAGAGAGAAGGGAACAAATGACTCTCCGATCAACTGAGAAAAAAACAGCAAATTGAAATAATGAGGCAAGCTTTTATTTTAAAGTCTTGAAAACGAGCCTTCAGAGTATCCCTTTTACCTTTCTCTTTTACTCAAATAATGCTTACCTCGGCAGTTATAAAGATAGCCCTGAAGGTTTTGGAAGAAAAACCTGAAGTTTAAGCAAACCATTAAGATATGCCGCATTAAAATATCTTCTTGAATTTTACGTTCTTATTCTGGGGAAAAGACGGTGATGTTCTAACCCTTGTAATCATGGCCTTATGATACTGTTTTCTATCTAAAATAAAATAAAACAAAACCAGTCCTCAGTGGAAAGCATAGGAGAAAGATATGATCAATCCTCATATGCAAATTCTGCCAATTTTTTTTTTTTTTTTACTAATAAACTTGTTTATCAAGTCTGAGAAGATATCTCTTCTGCTTATGGCACTGACTGTCATTAGCTGATTTAGGTGATTAATGTGAGCTCCAAAAATATACAAGAACATTAACCCAGTTCAGAATTCAGGTGTGCTGAGAAATTAAAATTCTTGTTGGTCAATACCTGGAATTTAGACACTGGTCACCCAGTTACTATTGAATTGTGCCACAAAATAATCTCACCATACTCCTGAATTAGTCCTTGAAATCCTTTCTCCTTCACAGATCTGAGTTACAGAAGAGAGATTGCATCAAGTACAGAAAGCTGAAAGCAATCCACATATACATAGGGCTATTGAAGGAAAATATGTTTCAGAGATGAGAACCTCTAGAGTATTTGTTCTCCTTTTGCGTGAAAAGACCTCAGACTTGCATGCTTTTTCTGATGTCCACAGTATCGCCTACTGTTTGATAATGATAATTAATGTTGCATGCCACATACCCCAAGACATCCTTATGGTGAGGTTTTTCAGCACTATTAAACAGCTGGAGCCTGTACTTAGTGTTTGTAAATCATGGGGCTTTTTACCTAAAGATGTCAGTAATTAGTTGCTTCTCCCTAAAGGACAGTATCGGAAGGCTGGCACTTTTCAGGTGGAGTAAAACTGAAGTGAAGGTGCCTAGAAAAGCCGAGGGAAGGCTCTACTCAGCTTTCAGCATGAATGTTTTGGAGGTAGCACCCAAATAAACTGACCAGTGTAACCTGGGCTAGGCAGGAGCCCTGTCTTAGTTAAACTGCTTTTCACCCTTCTCTGTACTCTGTCCTTGCACTTTTGTATTGCAAAATAAAACACACCTCTGAGCCTTGGCTGTCTTCTCCTGAGCACAAGATGATTAAACTCCTGATTCCAATGTGATAATAGTCTTCATGGGGGCAAACAATTTGGCCCGTTGTCCCCCTATTTCAGCGGTACCCAACCTCTTTAATCTCTGGCAATTGATTTTGCCTCCTGATTTTTATAGGCACATGGTCGGCAAGAAATTGTTTCCAAAGACCTAATGGAGAGCAATGTCCCTGAGACACCATTCAGCCCAGTTGGTGGCTTCTGGCATTTCGTACTGGTCTCACAAAGTTTCTGAGTTGTTGTCTCTCTACTATGAGCCTTGAAACCATCTGAGGTTTGCCCATAATGAGACTTAATTTCTTTGCTGTTGTGCAAAATTGTTAAGCAGCATACTGAGAAGTGTTTTAATAAAGACATCACTTTAAAGTAAGCTACTACCATCTGTTCTGCCCTCTAATTACAAATAGGGAAAGAAGGGAGTGAAAATAGTTTGCAATTGCATCACAGAGACAGCAGGGATAAATAAGTGACATAAAGGTATGCAAGTCTCCAAATATGGCCCGTATCACTTCTGTTGCTTTCATGATTCATGTACAAATGGAAGATGAAACTGTTCCCTTGTGAGAGGAAAGGTTCCTTATGATAGTGATTTGTTTTCAGGATATCAGAAACTTAATCTGAAATGGCATGTCTGTAACAATGTATACCAGTGCATTCTCTTTTGGTGTCAGTTACTTAACTTGAGAAAACTATAGATGTGAGTTGTGTATATTTGAGATAAAATAAAAGATATGCCAAAGAAGATGATCTGGTGGGCAGTGGATTGAGACTCAGAAGAATTGAGTTCATTCCCAGTTTCCACTCATTTCAGCCAAAATAAACAACAACTGGGTGTATAATTTCAAGTGTAACTCTGGATTTGATGTACTGGGAGGTTTACACAGTACTTGCTTGTAAAACAGGAATAACAGTGCCATATTGTATTCAAGTGTTGCCAGGGTTCATTCAATTTAGTGTTTGTGAGACATGAAGGCTGTTGCCTGACAGGAAGCATACACAGTGCATTGAGATATGAGGTTTTTGATTTGATTCCCTACAGCCTTTTCTGCCATACCTATTGCACCACTTCATGATACTGTCTCTGTAGTACTTACACCTTTGCAACAAATATGAAGTAAGCTGGCACTGAAAGATGCTCCACAATCCCTCCGTGGCAATGAAACCACATATTCCTGTTCCCAAATGTGCTTCCCATTGTGGTTCATGCTACTGCAGTGGAAACTGCAAAATCTCCTGTGGTTATAATGTTAATCATAATCCTTAACCATGGGAGGAGTGGCCAAGCAAGTAAACAACAGCTGCTTGGTGACTCTTTCTTCACCCTGATTGTCTCAGGGGCATGCAGGCTCTGAGCCACTCTGTCTTAAGGCAGCTATGCTGCTGCTTCTAGTTCCGTAAGTTTGGGAAACGCTGGCCTCCTGAAGCAAATTCCTGCAGGTTCTGCAATATGTTTATGCATTTACTTAATCAAACTATCAGAGGATTTATCTAAAAGCATCTGAGCACACTGCACAAACTGAGGAAAACCAAATTCCTGTTTGATGCAGGGAAACAAACTCAGAACCATGTGGCAAAAAGGAAAACTGCATGATAAGTTAATGATTCCTTTCAGTCAGGGAGGATCAGCTGGTATCTGATCAGCGTGGATAATCAGATTGTTGTGTATTCATGGACTTAATTTGAAATATCCATTGGTGATATTTAAAAGTTCAAAGGGAGAAGATGCAGTCATGTAGCTCTTATTTTTTTTCCATGTTTCTCCAGTTTGAGCCTAAAGATCTGGGAATATATGTCTCATTTTCTAACTGTGAATGAGTCTATTACATCCTTTTCTTTACCAAAATATTGACAATGAAAAATGCAGCAAAATTCCGTCTCCCTCTTCCATTCCCCCGAAATATTAAAAGTGAATGAGACAAGTTGTTCCAGAACAACGCCAGGCACCAGACTGCAACTGTAATTAAGGTATTTGCTACATTGAGGACTCCACCAAAATTACTAAAATGTTTTTAAATCAAGGAAGAAATAAAACCCAGACCTGCCCTAAACAGCAATAATTTTCTGCAGATAATATGGTACAAGGGGGTTTTAGCCATGGTGAATGCTCTCAGATGCTTATTTCAGTTAGCCTCTCAGACTCAGAAGACTGCAAGCCTGGATTTAATTGTGTCTCTAAAATTAGTTGAATCCTTTAGGCACTACAGGAATGAAAATTACTTTTAAGTTTAAGTCCCAGACAAAGCTCAGAGGGCTATGTGCTCTTTCAGTGCATTTCAGATAAAAGATGGTCCATAAGACCACCTCAGCCAGCACACAAATATATATCTTTCAGGCTTTCCTTTAAGTATGAAAAAACCAAACTTCTTGCCCAACCTTCCCAGAATATACTTACCAGGAAGCACTGGAAAGCTACACTTGTAAATATGATTTCAGTTTTTGATGACTAAAAAGCCATACTAGGCTAGGACTACCCAGGAGACGATGCAAGCCAGGGCAGGTTGTGTTTTCCGCATTCTTGCAGAACATGAGAAAAGTTGATTGCATTGCTATGAATCCTCTTTGTCCTCTGCTGGGACATTGTTGCTTGAAAAAAATCAGTGGATTTGGTTTGTTTTCAGAGGTCAATGTTGAGTCTGAAGTAATGTGGTTGGAAGGGATCTCTGAAGAGCATCTGGTCCAACATCCGTATGTAGCTACACCAAGTTCTATATCTTTGCATTCAGTGGAAGTTCTCAAAATTTTGGCATGCATTAGGAATAAAAAAAAAGGAGATGAATGGTTTTGTAGCGTTTTTGAGGCTCTCCTGCAAAAAGATATGCTCTAATTCTGCCTTGTGTTGTCTCAGAAGGGAGTGCCTAGTCCGAATATTAACGTCATTTTGTAATGAAGGTTCTTGATTGGCCTGAGTGAGAAATATTGCTTTATGTAGCTCAGAAACCTTCTCAGTTATCTAATTCACCCAAATGGAGATTACAAAGTCAACCTGCTTCAAATAGAAGATGAAACTAGTATGGAAAATAAATGCAAATGATAAACGATCTTTATATTTCTATATTGTTATATTTTTCTGCACTCATCAGACCATAGTGAAGAAATCACCTGGAATTTTGGTTTTGGTTCTCTGCAAATACAGAAATTAGTTTGTGAAACAAATATGTCTAGGAGTCTCTATTGTACAGATAATATGCATCTAATCTAAAATATTTTCTTATATCTGCAGCTCATATTCTCCTATATCTGCTGCTCACAGATGCAAAAAGGAGATACTTTTCATATCTTACTGTGTAACAAAATATTTTGTTCGTCAATAACGGCACTAATACTAAAAAGCTACTTAAATAGTCCAGGCAGTAGTGTTAGCAGCTTTGTTAGTCTTAAATGGCACATTAAATAGAATGAAAAAACTCTTCTTAAAATGCATTTTGAATTGTATGAATTTATGTTAAATAGTTTAGGTTACGGAGTTGACAGGACATCATTATCATAATTATTTCTGCTGCTCTTTGCAAATATCCTTGCAGAATCATGAAAGTTATTTCCAATAAATTATTTAAAAATTCCTTTTTTGTATTCTTGAGTTTGTATAGAAAATACTTAGAATTTTGAGATGATCTGTGGCAATAAAATATTCCTATTCCTTTACTAATGAATGAACCTTCTATTCCTTTATTAAGGAAGCTTCTGTTTGTGGGCTGTTTGTTGTTTGTTTTTTTTTTTTTTTTATTTTGGTGCATAATGGTTGCTCAACATAACTTAGCATTAGAGAAAAGTTATTTCAAGGACATAAGCTAAATAATCTTTATTTTTGTTGAATAAGCATAAGTGTTAATATAATCAACATCCTTGCTTGTGGGTTGGGTATTCAAACTGAGATTATTAGCTTGAAAATTATTGCAGGGAGGAATGGCACCTTATTACTTGACAGAGCAGATCCATATGTGTGTTCGAAGTTTTAATATATTTTCACTAGGGAGAGAGAAATAACACTTCATTTATTATTTATTTTTCTATTACCTCCACATACTAGATCATTTTGTATAAACTAAGTTGTCTTCTAGTTCTCTGCGCAACAGCAAAATAATTCCTCAAGTAGAACTACATTATGCCTTTGCTCTCTATGCCACTTCAAGGCTCTGTGGAAACCACACAGGCAAACTCCATGCACAGTTTATATGAAGTGGTTTTGTAAATATAAATTTCTGTGCCTTATGTAGTCGCTTTTGGTTCTTATGTATGGGGGGGCTGATTTGCTGTTATGAATTTGTGCTTGCTTTTCTCATTATACAGTACTTATACATGTAAAAAGAAGGTGGAGAATATGGAGAAACAACAAAGGAAAATGGAGAAGGGAATGTAGGAAAACTTCAGATGTATGAAAGAGTATACTGCAGGAATGGACATATTTGTAAGAATAGCAAAATGTGTTTCTCCTGAAATATTTCTGCAACTACTTAGTGGAAAGTAATAACAATTGCAATAATATAATTACAATGAAATTAAAGTCAAATAGGAAGCATTTTAATAAAAAAATCCTGACTTTTCAAAAAGAAAAATGCTTTTTCTTCTCAACTCGATAACTTCTACAGAAGGTTGTTGGTATTTGTATTTCAACTTTTCTTAGCATTTTTCTAATCCTCAGAATTTGACACAAATAATTGCTTTCTAAACGTCAAGAAGCTAATGGTTTTGGTTCAATTACTTCATCTATAGCGAGAAAAAAAAAAAAAACAAACCTGACTTTTGAAGCAAGTAAAGAATTTACTTCAAAACTGATGGATATTGCCCAGTCTGACCAGCTGCATTGCACAGCCTCAACATTTCATCAGTGTCTGGGAAGGAATGATAAGTGGCCATCCTGCTTCCAGGTGCTCTGACACCTGAATTATTATCTTAGAAAATGGTGGCCCCAATACTATTCATTCTTGTCCTGTACTTGTTCAGTTCAGAAAGAAAGGAATAATCTTGTTCTCAAATTCATTTTCTTTTTTAATTAAGGGCTCTGCATTTGGAAGAAAAATCCATAATTATTAATCACAGATGGAAGGACGCAGGCTTTGAACAGCAGGTGAAGCTCAATATTTAGAGAGCTTGCCCTGGGGAAAATCACCCAGGTCCTCTCCCAGATTCCTAACTCCTCCTATGCATCTGTGAGCATCACAGCCAATCAGGCCCTGGGGTATATTCATGGGCCAGTCTGTCTGTTTAGACACAGCATTTTTTCACAAAGCTCAAAGCCCAAGCTCTCTTTCTGTCAGAGCTGACTTCTCAACATGATAATGAGAACCTTTTCTATTTCATCTGAGAAAGTCAACAAGGAACTGAGACATCAAATAGTAAAAGCTTTCATGTTTGGAAAGTTGACTGTTCTTCTAGCACACATCTTCACTGGTTTGGTGTTGGGTTTTTTTGTTTATTTGGTTGGTTGGTTGGTTTTTTTGTTTGTTTGTTGTTTTTTTAGGGATAAAAAGAAGCATTTGTCTTTACAAGAGGGTTAATTATATAAACAAAGCATTTTCCATTCTAAGATACTGGATTAATGAGATGAAGTCTTGGGACCTCTGGAAGTCTCATCCAAGGGGAAATAAAACCAAATGCAACATAGGCCAATTGGACGAATGTGTTCAGGAGGAAAAAGAGAGAAAAGTTGACCATGCACAGAGCTTGAATAGAGAGTTAAAAAAACCCCAGAGTTGATGATGACTGACTGTATCCTGGGCTGCATCAAAAGGAGCATGACCAGCAGGTCAAGGGAGGTGATCCTGCCCCCTCTACTCTGCTCTCGTGAGACCTCACTTGCCGTACTGTTTGCAGTTCTGGTGTCCTCAACATAAAAAGGATGTGGAACTGTTGGAACAAGTGCAGAGGAGGGCCACGAGGACGATCAGGGGACTGGAGCACCTCCCATGTAAAGATAGGCTGAGAAAATTGAGGCTGTTCAGCCTGGAGAAGAGAAGGCTACGTGGAGACCTCCTAGCAGCCTTCCAATACCTGAAGGGGGCCTATAGGGATGCTGGGGAGGGACTCTTCATTAGGGACTGGAGTGAGAGGACAAGGGGTAATGGGTTCAAACTTAAACAGGGGAAGTTTAGATTGGATATGAGGAAGAAATTCTATACTGTAAGGGTGGTGAGGCACTGGAATGGGTTGCCCAGGGAAGTTGTGAATGCTTCATCCCTGGTGGCGTTCAAGGTGGGGTTGGACATAGCCTTGGATGGCATGGTTTAGTGGAAGGTGTCCCTGCCCATGGCAGGGGGGTTGGAACTAGATGATTTTAAGGTCCTTTCCAACCCTAACTATATGATTCTATGATTCATATTACCAGGGTGCTCCCAAAGCACAATGCAGCTATTACTTGGAGTGGAAACAGTTTGTGAAGAGTTGACAGGCTGAATTGATTTAAGGGGCTCGGGACAAAACAGTTATTTAGCAAAAGAAAGTATGAAGATGGGTAAAGGATTTCCTAAGTCTTGAACAAAAAAGCCTACAATTTCTTTCCTGAGGCTCAGTAAATGCTTTTCCTCAAACTAATTTTCAGTGTTGCAGCGAAGAGGGATACGGAGTTCAGTATCAGGCATCCCGTGTACAAACACTTCAATTGTGTCCTTTGTTCCCATTTGAAGGCTGCATAGTGGCAATTACTCCGAGCTAGTGTTTATTTGGATCCTTTCTCCTAGGTGAAGGAGGGATCAACAGGGAACAGTGATTTTTCTATTAGAGAAAACTTTGACCATAGCAAATTCATTCTGAGGGCAAGAGCAGCAAACCCCGAACACCTACTTGACTGAAATCCAGGGAGAATTAGGCTAAGAAATTTTTTGATCCCTTTGGTGTTTTGGGATAATTCTGTCATGGTCTGCAAAAGCTGCCAGTATTCACAGGTGTGCCAAGGGCGTAATTTTTGTGACGAAGGGAGGTCAAACTTCAGCTGCAAGAGGATCAAATTCCTCTGGGATCAGGAGTGTTCTGGATTTTAACTTTCAGTTGGAGGACTTTGTGTGCAGAATACTCTCCTTTTGGATCCACCCCAAGATCTACAATACAAAATCATGGAAATTTTCCGTTTCAGGAGTCTTTGGATGCTGACTCCTGCCATTTTTTAATTCCCATTGTTCTTTCCCTCCATTTTAGGAGTAGCCTAAGTAAGTTTGGTGTTTCTTTCACTTCTTCCTCATTTTTTTTTTTAATCTTTATTTAGGAAGAAGGAATAGAATCATGAAACCAGGTGAATTGGTTATTGTGCCTGTTACATAGTTGACACAGTGACTAAACTGAGAACACTTTTCAACACGTGATTTTTTATTTGGGTTTTTTTGGTTTTGTTTGTGGGTTTGTTTTCCTAACCTTAGCTGGTAACACTACATTTTCCAATTCTCTACCTAAAAAATTATTTTTTACATTCTGAAGCCCATTTTTAGGCCTCTTGAAATCACTGGAACAAAACCAGGAATCGACATTCTCTCCCTTCCCACAGGAATGGATCCAGTGCCTCGATGTCTTTCAAGAGCAGGTCAGGATAAGTGTCTCCAGCTGGCTTAATGCAGAGGATTTTTTGCCCTCTGTTATGATTGACAGCACATTTCAGCTTGATTTATGTGAACAAAGCCAGCAAGCAAGAAGCAATAGGGCACAGATCCTCTGAGGCTTCAAAGCTAAGCTTTTCCCACTTAAATGTCAGTCGACTACTGTTTGTCAGCAGCGTAGAAAGACCTGACAGAAGGAAATTGAGTCTTTTTTGCTTGTTTAATACCCATGTGGCAGCGGACCATGCACGGTGCCACACTGGGAAGTGAAGCATGCCCAGGAAGAGCACAGTAAGTTGGGCTGCTGCCTCACAAGCATCCCATGCAAGGACACTGAAGTAGGCTCAGGGCTCCCAACTTCATCTTTTAAAACCTGCCTCAGGGGCAGGGGTAATTTCTCATTGTGCTTGTTTTTTGCATAAGAGAGGGTGTCCCAGGCAGCCTTTGCATACCTTACTAATCAGTTCTGGGAGTTTTGATGCTTTCCGGAGTGCATAATCATGCATCCAGATCCAGAGGCACATGGTCTTTCCTAGGGCAGCCTCTGGCCCTGCTTATGAGTTTGTCATCTGGCCCAGCACTAAGTATGACAACGCAGGAAGCAGTGGTAGGGCTCTATCTGGGCCCTGGGGGATGAGGAGTGGTGTATTCCCACATGTGAGGGCAGTAGGGTTAGGATTTTAAGAATAGGAGTCTGCAGGTCTTGCTTGCACCACTGACTTTTGAGGGGATTCTTTGGAAATTAAGGATGCTGTTTGTGTGAGTGAGATGTTTATGTAGAAAAGGACCCTGACTGTGCTTGTCTTTGTCTGTGCTGATATCAAGAATGGCATCTCTATCATAAAAGTAAGGATTATAGTCAAAAGGGTTACTCTAATGAAAATAGATATTTCATCTAGTTATTCATAAGCCAAATGCTGCAGATGACTCAATGTTGGGTGAAGTTCATACTGCAGGTATCACTGCCTGAGTAAATAATGCTATTAATTGTTTGCATTTAGCTCTGCTTGTAACCTCTTGGACATTTTATTTGCAGTTTTCATCAAGATGAATTTGTACCCTACCAAACTGCAAACAAGAGTTGCCATCCCCACCAGTTTATTCATGCCAGTGTTTCAATTAGCTGAACTCTGAAATACATCTGTCTTAGGAAGGGAAGTACTATACCTAAAAAGTAATTTTTTCTCTGTGTCAAAATAGCAATATCACAATGAAGGTCTGATGTCAATGACTGGAATAGAGCTATGAATAATAGTATATAATGAAGAAATTAATTTAAACTTGTAATATCATCTTAATGGGAACTTGTTGCAAAGTTAAATTGCATTTTTTCCCTCCTTTCAGATTAGCACAGTCGATTAACAGGTGTTCTCCATGTGTAATTATTTTCAGTGGAATGAAAAGCTGAGTTAAACATTACAGCTGTATAGGAATATATTACTGTCAGACACTTTGAGAGGATGAAGGCAGAGAGGAGCGGAAATGTGGACCAGGATCCTCTGGCTATGTTCCAGTTTGCTAATCACATCCCACTTAGTCAGAGCTGCCTGGTAGTTTCAGTTAGTTACTGTGTTCTCCTCGTATTTCCTTGGAGGGCTGGGTGCTTTGCAATATAAAATGGAAAAGCTCCTTCCCCCCATGTGTGCTTGCCCTTAACTCTCAAGTGACACAAATTTCAAATGAGAGATCTGTTTCACCCTCATTTTCGTGTGCAGGAAAGGCGTTTCATTTTACCTGTCTCTCTGTATAGGTATATATATGAACATATGTATGTATGTTTTGCTTTAAAGGCTGCCTGCAAACTTGAGTTTTTTGCTTTTCTCATGGAACATTGATGGATAAAAACTTGTCACATTGTTTTATCCAAAATATCTGGTTGTATATTTTCTAGCTTTCTAGTTGTACAGCAAATGGTCTTATTCAGCTCATCACCCTGACTGATTTTGAATGTTTTGATAATTATGGTCTAGTATTAAGCTTCCACATCAGAACTTTAGAAACAGTACCTTTTGATGAGCTGGTGATGACAGGGGTTAAAGCAGGGATATCTGGGTCTGAAGGTATGGAATAAAGGATGAAACTGTGCTTGTCTAAAAAAAAAAAAAAACAAAACCACAACAAAAAACAGTTATTTTGCTCTTTTGGTATTTGTGAAGTGGAATATTGAGCATCTGTGGTTACCCACATGTAGAGATCATCACTGTGACTAGATCATGGAATTTATGTCCCATAATGCTTGAGGGATAGATATACTCTTCAAGGTATATCCATCTGACTGAAGGGGTACTTCAGAATTAACTTTATTTACCGTCTTGTAAAATGAATACTCACCATTTAAGTGAATGAAATCTGTTTCATTCAAAATCCAAAGCCAGCCAAAATCAATGGAAAACTTTCCATTAACATCAGTGAGCTTTGATTGTAAGTGAAAAGAATTAATTTTGCAGGAATAAGAACATCTGAGCAGCCTTTATAAGTGGATGGAAAATCATAAGAACAGTTTGCATTTACACAGAATTCTTCCCCTACAGATTTCATTCTACTTGAAAATGGACTCCTTGAACAAGCTTTAACTCCGTTTAAATATTCATACATATAGAACAAGATTGTTTTATTTAAGATTTTTCTTTTCAGTCATCAAACAAAACCTCTTAATCATGCTTTTTTTTTTTTTTTCCTTTTTCTGGTTTCTCAGTATTTTTCACCACCTCTACCCAGATATTAGATTTCCTAAGACATCCAGATCCCTGTCTTGACAGGTTATTAATTATCACAGCTGGAGCTGGGATGTTGTGGCTGTTCCTCGCTGTTTGTCATTTGGCAGTAAAACTGGATAAAAACTAAGGCTTTGGAAGAAAACAGAAATAAACCCCAACATTTGTATATAGAGCACATTGGCTGAACAGCTGCTGGGTTATTTTTCAGACCATCTCGGATGTCTCTTATCCTTCTTTCTTGAACTTCTCTTTTCTTAACTTGGAGATCTTCAGAGCTATTTCAGCTGCTCCAGCCAATGAGTCGGCTTAATTTGGAGCTTGGCTCAGATGCCTCTGTACAAACACCTGTAATTTGAAGAATAAATAAGAGGAATTAGAGACGTGTACATGTCTGTGGGGATATGATATCATTGGAATGACAGAAACATAGTGGGATGGCTCCTATGACTGGAGTGTTGGAATAGAGGGTTATAGACTCCTTAGGAAAGACAGGCCGGGCAGAAGGGGGGGGAGTGTAGGTATTTATTTCAGTGACAGGCTGGAGAGTATGAAACGTTGCCTGGGGACAAGTGATGGGCCAACTGAGAATTTGTGGGTCAGAGACAAAGGGAGAACAGCAGTGGGGGCCATTACTGTGGGGGTCTGCTACAGGCCACCCAATCAAGAGGACTGTGTGTACTCTATAGACAGGTACAGCTGCCTCATGCTCTCAGGCCCTTGTACTCCTGGGGGACTTCAGTTTCCCTGATATATGTTGGAAGGATGGTATGCACTGACACAAGCAATCCAGGAGGTTCCTCAATTGTGTGGAAGTCAACTTCCTCCTGCAAGTAACAGAGGAGCCAACAAGGAGAGGTGCCATGCTTGACCTTGTACTCACCAACAGGGAGAAGCTGGTTAGGAATGTGACGCTCCAAGGCAGCCTTAGCTGCAGTGATCATGAGATGGTGCAGTTTGAGATCCTCAGGTCAGTGAGAAGGGCAAACAGCAAGCTCACTGCCCTGGACTTCAAGAGAGCAGACTTTGGCCTCTTCAGGAACCTGCTTAGTAAAGTTCCATGGCATAAAACCCTAGAGAGCAGGGGGACCTGAGACTGCTAGTTGATATTCAAGGATTACCTGCTCCAAGCTCAGGAGTGTTGCATCCCAACTAGAAGGAAATGCAGCAGGAGGGGTAGGAGACCTCCATGGATGGATAAGGACATGGTGAGAAAACTCAAAAGGAAAAAAAAAAAAGATTATAAAAGGTGAAAGCAAGGACAGGTGATCTGGGAGGAATAGAGGGACATTGTCCGGGAAGCTAGGGATCAGGTCAGGAAAGGTAAGGCCTGGTAGGAACTGAGTCTGGCCAGGGATGTCAAAGATGACAGGAATAGCTTCTATAGGTATGTTGCTAATAAAAGACAGACTGGGGATAATGTGGGCCCTGTCTGGAAGGAAACAGGAGATCTTTAGGATCTGGAGAATGCTGTGGTTCTCAATGACTTCTTTGCCTTAGTCTTCAGTGGCAAATGCTCTGACTATGCTGCCTAAATCTTGGAAGGCAGATGCAGGGACTGTGAGAATGAAGACTTTAAGCCCACTGTAAGAGAGGATCAGGTCTGAGATCATCTGAGGAGCTTGAATGTGCACAAGTCCATGGGACCTGATGAAGTCCGTCTGCGGGTCCTGAAGGAGCTGGCAAATGAAGTTTCTATGCCACTGTCCATCATATTTGAAAAATCATGGCAGTCAGGTGAAGTTCCCAATGACTGGAAAAAGGGAAATATAACCCCTGTTTTTAAGAAGGGGAAAATGGATGAGCCGGGGAATTACAGACCAGTCAGTCTCACCTCTGTACCTGGCAAAATCTTGGAGCGGATTCTCCTGGAAGGCATGCTGAAGCACATGAAAACCAACAAGGTGCTTGGTGACAGCCAGCATGGCTTCACTAAGGGGAAATCCTGCCTGACCAATTTGGTGGCCTTCTATGATGAGGCTACGGAACTGATGGACAGGGGCAGAGCAGTTGATGTCATCTACCTGGACTTGTGCGAAGCGGTTGACACTGTCCCCCATGGCATCCTTGTCTCTAAATTGGAGAGACATCAATTTGGTAGATGGACCACTCTGTGGATAAAGAATTGTCTGGATGGCCGCACACAAAGAGTTGTGCTCAATGGCTCGGCGTACAGTTGCAGACCAGTAAGGAGTGGTGTCCCTCAGGGATCGGTGTTGGGACCGGTCTTGTTCAACATCTTTGTTGGTGACAGGGACAGTGGGATTGAGTGCGCCCTCAGCAAGTTTGCAGATGACACCAAGCTGTGTGGTTCAGTTGATACACTGGAGGGAAGGAATGCCATCCAGAGGGACCTTGACACACATGTGAGGGTGGGCTGATGCCAACCTAATGAAGTTTAACCCTGCCAAGTGCAAGGTCCTCCACCTGGGTCGGGGCAATCCCAGGCACAGCTACAGGTTGGGCAGGGAAGAGGTTCAGAGCAGCCCTGCGGAGAAGGACTTGGGCGTGCTGGTCGATGCGAAACTGAACATGAGCCAGCAGTGTGAGCTGGAGCAGGGGGCTGGAGCACTTCTTGTATGAAGACAGGCTGAGAAAGTTGGGGCTGTTCAGCCTGAAGAAGAGAAGGCTGTGTGGGGACCTCATAGCAGCCTTCTAATATCTGAAGGGGGCCTACAGCAATACTGGAGAGGGACTATTCATCAGGGATCGTAGTGAGAGGACAAGGGGTGATGGGTTAAACCTTAAACAGGGGAAGTTCAGGTTGGATATAAGGAAGAAATTCTTTACTGTGAGGATGGTGAGGCACTGGAATGGGTTGCCCAGGGAAGTTGTGAATGCTCCATCTCTGTCAGTGTTCAAGACCAGGTTGGGCAGAGCCTTCGTTGGCATGGTTTAGTGGGAGGTGTCCCTGCCCATAGCAGGGGTGGGTGGAACTGGATGATCTTCAGGTCCTTTCCAACCCTAACCATTCTATGCTTTTAAAATAGAAAATAATATGATAGCAGACCAGTACAGAAGGTAGCAAATTATTGCTGAAAATATCTTGCCTTACTTCAAGATATTTCCATGAAATCTGCATGCAAGACTGAAATAGGATGGTGATGAGGTGGTACATTCAAAACAATCAGAAGACCCCTTCCAACAACAACAAGGCTGTTTACTAGGAATCAGTAGGGGTTCCTAAATTCCCTACATCTAGCTGGTGTCTGAAATCACTTGTCTGGAGGGGTGATTCGTTTGGTTTGGGGTTATGACTTGGTCATTTATTTCATGGATGCTTGCAGTGGTGAGTGCATCTGACTAGGTAAAGACACTGTGTGCAGAAATATGTTATTTGGGTTGCCAGGAAGCTTTCGGTGAGCCTCTATGCCACTTGCAAAATAAGATGAAGCAAGACTCCCCAAGAGCATACATAGGCCACGAGGAAATTCAACCCAGGGAAGTACAGTTCTGGCATCAGGGCCAGGAGTTGCTAAAGCAGCTGAGGGGCTCTGCTAGAAGCACAGAGCCTACAGAATTAGTCCTTTTCTCAGCTTCTGAGCATGTGTGGGACTGACGTTGAGGAGTGGAGGGATTTGGGCAGCCCATGCCAAGACAAAGCATCTCTTGAGAAAGATGAATTCATATTCGTCTGAAACTTGTCTATTTTACTCAATACTCCTCAGGTGTAGCTGCTGTTGTAAGGCTCTGAAGAGCAAACAATATCCAGAAGAGGGCAGTGCTGTACTCACACATCAGCTGGATCAGGTTGAAAAACCGGGACGTTTGTGGAAATACAGCGAGTGATGAGAATTTGTTCTTCTCACGTAATCAGTTCACTTAATTAGTGGCAGATTCTTCTGCCACATTTACATTCATTTTGTTTTTGTATCTAGTCAATCTCTATCATGGAAGGCACTAGGTGTTGTCAAGTAAATTGTGACAGCAACACTGCTTTACAGTTTTATTTTTCCTCCTAGTTAGAATGAGATCTGGGAGAAAAAGGAAGGGATCAACATCCTAAGATGGAATTTAATAATGTTGCTAAAAAACAAAGACTTTATCACCTGAGGAACACTTTGCAATGTTTCCTGAAAGTGAACAAACTGTCTCCTTTCTTCTTTCTCCGGAAGTTTTGCTCTGCCCAGATCCCTCAGCCTGGATAACCATCACCTGTAACTCACTTGCACACTGTGCCAGGCTTCCTCATTCACATCATCCTAAAGGAACCCCACAGCTTTAGCTACTATCAAATGAGGATAAATGAATTGAGATCAGATCCTTTCATTGCTTTGCAGCATGTACTAAGGCCTTAAATCGTGGAAGGAGGTAGGGAGTGAGCTAATAACAAAGCTCCTAAAATACAGAAGAGAGACAGTCCATTCGAACTAACTATAACCAGACAGTGAACTGCAGTGGTCCACACTGGGCATGACAAATGTATAGCTCATCCTGGCCTCCATTTGGGAAGAAAGGGAGAATGACAGATGCACTTTGGCTTCCACAAGATGTATGAGGATCTGTGAACTGAAGTGTCTGTGGAGCCACAAGAAGTGTCTAGCACTCCATGCTGGCAAAGAGGGTGTTTTATGCCCAGCAAGCTGAAAGAATGGGACATAAGCCTGTGTCCATACAAAGGCTTCTGGCAGTACCTGCCATTTATCTGCTCTGTACTTGTTTTCAGAAACAGGTACTTCTTTCTTGTCTGAGTTTCCCTTGCCAAGTGTGCAGTCCTCCAGTTGCTCCTCCACTGAAATGGAGATCTGTATGTTTAAGACTTGCATGTTTGACTCCTGTCTTCTACCTCACTGCTGCTCAGATTATGACCAAGAGACGCCTAAGAGATGCTCACCATACAACAGCCTCTCTCCTGGTCCCAGACTGGTCACATAAAACTTTGGGGAAAATATGGACAAAATCTTGAAAGAGAATCTCTACCTCTTTCATCACTTGCAAATACTGTATTTTAGAAACGAAACACAGCACAGGAGGTGATGCTGTGAGCAGTCTCCATTTACCAGTCCTTAAAAGTCTACTATTATATGGGCAAAAAGGAAGGGAAAAGTTGCCAACTAGATGAATTTTCATCTTTACCTCACCCAAATCCCTTAGTGCTAGTCATTATTGCTGCATGTTAACATCACCATTCAAAGAAAACTTGTTTGCAAATTTGTCTTGAGGGCAATTTATGGAAGATGTTCAGTGCATGACCTTTTTTCAATTCACCTCCTCCCTGCAGATATTTTAGAGTCACAACAAGCCTGAGGCCATGCTACTTAAATAATGACCTCAGACTTTGCAAAATAAGCGGGGTGAGGACTGGGACATATTTGACTAAAGAAACCTCTTAGAAAAATCCAGAAGCCCTCAGGAGAATCACAGGGCTGAACCAATGTCACTGGATGATGGGCATTACTGATCTGCTGCTTTTTGCAGAACTTCTTCATTAGGTAGTGCACTTACCTACATATGGGGATATTCAATCATGCATTTGTAATTGGGACTTTCCCCTAATGGGAAAGCTTTCAGACTTCTCTTTGGTTATTAGTCAGAAAGTTCCCATCAAACCTAGTGAAGGGAGCAGATTATTTAAATGTAACGTGGGGAGCGGTGAACATAAAAGAATTATTCACAGTCAGTACATTCTATTTGCTTGACATCTGCTGCAGGGTTTGAAGTGAAATTATAACCAAACATGCTAGAGTGCAAATAGCTGGGATATAAAATGGCAAAGTATTTCTTATGCCACAACAGAACCTTTCAAAGGAAAGGACATACTGAGGGCCTTATCATTCTCATTCATGCTTTCTGAGACAGACATTTAGGGATTGCTCAATTGTTGCTATTTTGAAAACCTCGGAAGAAAGAAAGCTGAAATATGAACAGTCATTGCCTGATTACACCAGTTCCTCCTGAAATGTTACGTGTATACAATGCTTTTTCCTTATGGAGCTTAGACTGATAATATCCTTGGTGTTAAAATGCTATCTTGTGCAAAGGAAGAAGCAGATGCTTTCTACTGGCTAGTGTACATTTGTCAGTGAAATTTCTGTAAAGGTGATGGGCTCTTTAATATGTTATATCCAGGAGGTTCTGTCCCTAGTTGGAATATTTGCCCTTGGGATCCAAGAACACACAGGTGCTTCTGTAGTAGGATATAAAAATCCCTTTCCCCCACTTTACTGCCTCACTGAACTGGTTATCTTGGAAAGAAACCCATTGCTGCCAGCCTCCTATTTACAAGTGAAGGTCAGTCAATACGCTACCAGTTTCCATTCTCCTTCCATAATTGCTTCTCATATTAAAAGAAACATTTTTTATTACTATCTGCCAGTGTGCGTTTACCACATAGCTCATGTCATGAATTTATTTTCTCTTCTAGCTTGCTGGCATGTCCACTTCTTAGTTCATCATCTGTTTCCTTCTACAAGGAAAGGTTTCCTAAATGTGTGTGTGTGTCTAGAAGGGACGCAGACTTCAGTTTGACAGTCACTCCTTCCTACTAGCCCTACAAATTCAGCTACTTACTTCTCAAAAATATGCTGCAGCTAGGTTAATATGAAAGAAACAAAGAAAATTAGCCTGATTTGTATTGCAAGTTTTGGAGATAATTTGTGGAGGGGCAACATATTTCAGTTGGTTAAATTTACTACTTTGGATCATCTTGTATGAATAAAATATGCCTGTGAAAACTTCCTCACAAAGGAATAATTTGGGAAAAGTGACTGAAATTTTGTTACTTTGTACATGTTGCAAAGTTGAAATTTCCTTCATCCAGAAATCCTTCATCCAGAAATCAACACTTTGTCATAAAACTACATTTTCTCTAAGAAAACAGTAAGATTTTCTGTGAGAATATTAAAGAAAATATTGCTTGTAGGTGGAAAAATTGCTAGTGTTTTATATGAGAAATAACGTGTTAACATGATCAAAAACTGGGGACAATATTCTCAGCAAGCATTGCGCAATGCACAATCTAATATACATGTAATTTTCATGCAGTCCCAGTGTGCTTGCAAACCAAGCCAAGGTAGCTACATATGCTGTCAGAATAGGTGCAGAGTCAAATTAGACTTAAAAATGTATGCATGTCTTTGGACAATCTTGCTTATCAAAAAAAAGTGGCCCTTGCAGCTCTGGTTTCTGTGCCCTGAAGGAAACTGGTGCAGCACTAAGCTTCCTGTGCTCAGAGCCCACTTTGCCTTCCCTTTTCTGTTGGTGGAGGCAGCAAGAATGAGCATCTGCCCAATATATTTTGAAAGCTTAATTTTGCATGCTAGTGTAAGCCCAGTTTCAAGGGTGGCTTAGGCTAATATTCAGTCTCTTGAATTCACTGTTCAACCTACAAGCACACATTTCTTTACAGTGTCCATGGGTGATAAGTGGTGACAAAAAGCAGAAAGGAATAGCACCTTACGCTCCCAAGTTAGATTTCAAAAGCCTTTAGTCTCTCTGAGCCTGTCTTCTACCTGCAAAAGGAGTTAGGAAGACAAATGTCTAAAGGCTCCCACAGTGTGCTGTATCAAGGATAACAAATGTAACAAAGCTAGACTGAATAGATGAAATGGAAATCCCAGCCAGCCTGGTTCTCCGCACTGAAAACTGGTGGGATAATCTGGGTCTGATACATTTTTTCTGGTTGTACTTTCTCAACAGTGTGCCAGATATACAAGTTAGTTAAAACACCAGTAATTTATTCCGCCATTTGCAGTGTTGAAATCACTTGCTGTCATGTTGATGAAACTCGCCTCAGTTGGAGAGTCTAATTAAACACACAGCAGTTTATAAAGCTGGCTAAATTCAGACACAATCCAATGCAAAGAAGAGAAATCTGACCAATAGGAAAAGCCAGGCTTTCTGAGAGGCATTCAAAAAATGAAAAAAGGGATTAGAAAATGAAAAAAAGGTAAAGAAAGACCAGCTAAGTATATATTAGATATGTATGTGTGTATACATAGGTACATACACACAGATATGTATGTGTATATATATACATATGTATACATATAACAGGGACAAAACTGGCATGGTGTGATTATCAAATTGAGTGATGACAAATCCCTTGGCTTTTGTTTAAATAATAAAGATTAAACGGCACAGTGCTTTCCCAGAATGTCCTCTCATGTTTGGCAAACTTCTAAACCGCAAAAGAATAGTTATGAGCCTTAGCCAAATCCTTACTCTACTGAGTTCACTGAGATTCCTTTTTCTGAGTCAGTGCATAACATTACCATGTGTGTTTGTACTAACAGCTCCACAAGCCCTTTTGGCTGAAAAATTAGTGAAATTGCCTATGGTTTTGATTAATTGATAAGTAATCAAATATCTAATATTATGTTGCTTCAGACAGGCTGCTCATTAGGACTGAATTATATAGCTGAGAGATAAAGTGTACTTAGTTATCACTAAGGTGATATTTCACAGTTGGTAATTTTTATTTTCCTGCTGCCTTTGCTGTATTATTTGTTTTGTTTTTTTGGTAAGCAGATAAAATAGCTACAGTTTTGCATTGGGTTTAAATCCAATTTAAATTAAACTGGATTAATCGCAGTTAAAATCCAAGCTATTCATGAAAAGGGTGCTGCTACTGCTTCATCCCAGGCTATTAATTCCCTCATCCTCTTTTTGCCACACCTAACACTGGTGTAGATCTTTGATGAGTCAGACCAAGGAGCTTACTTTGGCTAAAAACTAACTTAAAATAAAAATTTGCACTCTCCAGAGTACCCTGATCTCTCTCATGGCATAGCAAGGGCTGGACCAAGGAAAGGGCAGGAATTCAGAACCAGATGCAGTGAAATGATGTTCTTCAGCAGCTCTGCTGATTTAGATTAAGCTTCATAGTGATTTTAAGCCATCCTCTTGCTTACTGGAAATGTACGCTGTGGGTAGCACGAGTTTATGCCAGGCTTGAATACATTGCCATAATAGAAACAGGAAACATGAAGTACTACCTGCTGTACATATCACAATTTTACAGAGTCCTTCAGCATCCAAAACTCATATTGATATAGAAATTACTCTGGTAGTCTCTGCATAGTGGTGCTTGTGTTAGATGTAGCTTTAATGAGACCTAGTGCTCATAAATACTTTATGAATAGAGGAAGATGCACAAACTGGAGATGGCTCTGGTCATTTCCTGAAAATCTTGGCTCTCTCTAATTAAATCTCACCTGTTAGTTTTGAAAATCCTTCAGAGAGCAGCAAAATTATTTGCTATTAAATCTTACAAAATTAATTAGGTTATTTAGTCAGACTAAATTTGGTTCGGTTCAGAAGCAGCACTCCAGTTTCTGTGTCACATCATCATTCTGAGGATATAATAATATGTGTGATAACATACATTCCCCTCATGCAGACTTTTCTAGCCTAAATCCAGAGCTAGGAGATAGGCAGTTTTTCTTTCAGAACTGAAGTTTGTGTTTTGCTTTGTATTGAGTTTTTTTTAGCGTAAGTCATTTCTAATTCTTCTATTATGCTTTATGTAAGTAAGCTGGAATGAATGATTGACAATATAATCATTTAGTCATAGTTATTATAGAATAGTAAAGATTTTGCCATCTTTTTTTCCATCGGCAAAGTGGGGATACGGTTTCTGTATCAGAGGAGAGTTATGATACTTTGTTGGTTAATGCTTGGACTGCATTTTGTCTGTGCCAAGTACCATATAATTATTTAATGTCCCAGTTACAGATGGTTGATGTTGTGTTGCATCCTTGGAGTATTGCTCACTTATTTTATTTTCTAAGACTCTGAAAATCTGAATGGTTCACTTCTTCTGAATGTAATGCATCAAATATCAAAGAATAAATGTGAATTTTTAAAATAATACTAAGAGTGATGCACTAGTGGATGCATTTTTTTTTTTTTTTTTGTTTCTAATGCACAATATTTTTTCTATTATTTTATACAAAACTGACCGAAAATTCCTGCTATGCTTCTTTATAATTTCAAGAAGACTCTTGGGTGTTTTCTTCTTCCTATGGCCTAGATTGTGACATCATGCTATTGCAAAATTCATCTTTAGAGGATAGAGCTATTTATGTGATTAAATTTCAGGTGTGCTCAAAAACATGATTGCAGTGTTGAGGAGACTAATAAAAGCTCATCACTTATTAATTGGAAACTAGTTTTAGTATGTGCACCTGAGCACAAAAAAAATATCAAAACTGAGTCATTGAAATTTCTTATAGAAAGAAGTCGTCTCTTTAAAACAATTTTATGGCTTCAGGTCTCAAAACTCCACATTCTCTGGTTGTAACAACTACTCCTGATAAGTACTGCCATTTTGAGTGAGTTGCATTTTTTTTGACTTCACTCACTGGGGTCTCTAAGGAGAATAGGCACCAGCCTAACAGCAAACAGCCCAGTTGCCGGTGGATGGAGAGTAAAGCAAGCAAGAGCATGACTCTAGGAATTGTGAATGCACTTCACATTGAGATCTCCTGGATTTATAAAAAAGATATAAACAAACAGAAACCATTCAAAAAATACCTCCGTGAATCAGTTGCCTTTGATATTCTCTCCTACAGGTTGTGCTATGACTATTGGACTACAAAGTCATGTTCTTCCTTCAGTACACTGCCACTTTGATTTCATATGTCCTGTTAAATTTGTCCCTGGGTGTTACATGTCTTTCTCTCCTTCCCTCAGTATGCAATAGTGGGACACCCTCTGGGTGAAGGGACCTTACTCATAGAATCATAGAATAGTTAGGGTTGGAAAGGACTTTAATATCATCCAGTTCCAACCCCCCTGCCATGGGCAGGGACACCTCACACTAAAACATGTCGACCAAGGCTCTCTCCAACCTGGCCTTGAACACTGCCAGGGATGAAGCATTCACAGCTTCCTTGGGCAACCCATTCCAGTGTTGCACCACCCTTACAGTATAGAATTTCTTCCTTATATCCAGTCTAAACTTCCCCTGTTTAAGTTTGAACCCATTACCCCTTGTCCTATTACTACAGTCCCTGATGAAGAGTCCCTCCCCAGCATCCCTGTGGGCCCCCTTCAGATATTGGAAGGCTGCTATGAGGTCTCCATGCAGCCTTCTCTTCTCCAGGCTGAACAGCCCCAATTTTTTCAGCCTGTCTTCATACAGGAGGTGCTCTAGTCCCCTGATCATCCTCGTGGCCCTCCTTTGGACTTGTTCCAACAGTTCCACGTCCTTTTTATGTTGAGGACACCAGAACTGCACACTATACTCCAAGTGAGGTCTCACAACAGCAGGGTAGAGGAGCAGGATCACCTCCCTTGACCTGCTGGTCACGTACTTTTTAATGCAGCCCAGGATACGGTTGACTTTCTGGGCTGCAAGCACACATTGCCGGCTCATGTTCATTTTTGCATTGACCAACACCCCCAAGCCCTTCTCCGCAGGGCTGCTCTGAATCTTTTCCTTGACCAATCTGTAGCTGTGCCTGGGATTGCTCCAACACAGTTGTAGGACCTTGCATTTGGGGTGGTTGAGCTTCATAAGTTTAGCATCAGCTCACCTCACAAGCGTCTCAAGGTCCCTCTGGATGGCATTCCTTCCCTCCAGTGTATCAACCGAACCATACAGCTTGGTGTCATCCACAAACTTGCTGAGGGCGTACTCAATCCCACTGTCCATGTCACCAACAAAGATGTTGAACAAGACTGGTCCCAACATCGATCCCTGAGGGACACCACTCCTTACTGGTCTCCAGCTGGACACTGAGCCATTGAGCACAACTCTTTGTGTGCGGCCATCCAGCCAGTTCTTTATCCACCGAGTGGTCCATCTACCAAATTGATGTCGCTCCAATTTAGAGACAAGGATGTCATGTGAGACAGTGTCAAACACTTTGCACAAGTCCAGGTAGACGACATCAACTGCTCTACCCTGTCCATCAGTTCCATAGCCCCACCATAGAAGGCCACCACATTGGTCAGGCCGGATTTCCCCTTAGTGAAGCCATGCTGGCTGTCACCAACCACCTTGTTGTTTTTCATGTGCCTTAGCATGCCTTCCAGGAGAATCCGCTCCAAGATTTTGCCAGGCACAGAGGTGAGACTGTCTGGTCTGTATTTAACTTGGTCATCCATTTTCCCCTTCTTGAAAATGGGGGTTATATTTCCCTTTTTCCAGTCATCGGGAACTTCACCTGACTGCCATGATTTTTCAAATATGATGGACAGTGGCTTAGCAACTTCATTTGCCAGCTCCTTCAGGACCCGCGGATGGATTTCATCAGGTCCCATGGACTTGTGCAAGTTCAAGTTCCTAAGATGGTCTCGAACCAGATCCTCTCCTACAGTGGGCCCAAGGTCTTCATTCTCACAGTCCCTGCATCTGCCTTCCAAGACTTGGGTGGTGTGATCAGAGCTAGTGAAGACCGAGGCAAAGAAGTAATTAAGAACCTCAGCCTTCTCCAAATCCAGGGTAGCCAGTTCTCCTGATAGCTTCTGGAAAGGGCCCACGTTGTCCCTAGTCTGTCTTTTATTTGCAGTGTACCTATAGAATCTCTTCCTGTAATCTTTAACATCCCTAGCCAAGTTTAATTCTAAGTGGGCCTTAGCTTTCCTAACCTGGTCCCTAGCTTCCCAGACAACATCCCTGTATTCCTCCCAGGCCGCCTGACCTTGATTCCAGCTTTTATAAGCCTCTTTTTTCCTTCGAATTTTGCTCAGCAGCTCCTTATCCATCCAAGGAGGTCTCCTGGCCCTCCTGCTAAACTTCCTTCTAGTTGGGATGCAACACTCCTGAGCTTGTAGTAGGTCATCCTTGAATATCAACCAACAGTCTTGGGCCCCCCTGCCCTCTAGGACTATATCCCATGGAACCTTACTAAGCAGATTCCTGAAGAGGCCAAAGTCTGCTCTCTTGAAGTCCAGGGCAGTGAGCTTGCTGCAAGATCTTCTCACTGTCCTGAGGATCTTGAATTCGACCATCTCCTGATCGCTGCAATCAAGGGGTCAGCACACCAGCACACCTGGAGTGCAAGGGATGAGCCCGGCCCTGGGAAAACCACCTGCTAGATCATGGTGTCTCCCCTGCCAGGTAAGACTCCTTGCTGTGGAAGATGGTTTTGTGATAAAGTTAATGCTTACTCTGTACTTTAGGGGTACCTCAGTCTCTTACCCTTCAAGGTCTTAAATGTCACAAGTAACAAGTGATAGGACACTGCTGCACCTGAGGAGGTTTAGATTGAATATTAGGAAAAATTTCTTCACCAAAAGGGTAATCAGGCATTGGAACTGGCTGCCCAGTGTAGAATCATCGTCCCTGGAAGTGTTGAAAAAATATGTAGCATAGGCCCTTAGTGACATGGTTTAGTGGTAAACTTGGCAGTCCTGGGGGAAAGGTTGGACTTCATGACCTTAAAGGCCTTTTCCAACCTAGACAATTCTATGATTCTGTGAAGCAGGGTCAGATGGGGTTCACTTAGAGACCCTCCAAAGAGTAGCCGTGTACATGTTGGTTTTGCTTTCCTTGCACACAAAATGGGCATCGTGGATGCAAATAGCCTCTATAGCCATGGCTTGTTAAATACCTGTCCTGGAAATTTTTGGATCAAAATACAAATGCCTAATGATATCAGATGCTGCTAAACTAGGTTGCTAACTAGTGTTATAGCATAAGATTTAGAAATTAAGAAATCTCTCAAGTCCAGTTTTACATGCCCAAGTTTTTTCATTAGACCTGGTCTATGCTTTGAAGAGATCTGCATCTTTCAACAGTTCAGTTCTAGTCATGTCTGCATCATCGCGGCTTTCTGTAGTCAGTCCTTGGATTTCCTATAGCCAGAGATAAGTCACAGGTGACTGTCAGAAAGTCAGCCTGCAGACATTTATCCAACAGCTGACTAAAAGAAGTGCTTAAAACATGAGTCTTAAGATGTGAGACATACTTGTCATGTATTTACTTCCAATTGGCTGAGACCTATCCCACACTTCACTTTCACATTATACATCTCTGAAAACTAACACCCCAAACTTTTGAATTTCCCACATATATCCTCATCACTACATTTTTTTTTTTCACATTTTCTCACTCTTCTGTGACAGACCTTCACCTCTGTAAAACATATCCCTACCTACCCTTGCTTTTCTTTATCTTCTTGGAAGATGTGGTTGCTTCTGGATGTATTCATTTGTATGTCTCTGATCTCACGCAGCTTCACAGTTCTCTGCTGCCCAGCTTTCTAGTCTGTCACTCCCTGGTCCAACAGAGTTCCTTTGCAAGATGCTGCAGATGACACAACAGGAAAGTTATATGAGACACAAGCTTTTGCCTCCCATGGGAGTGCGTTACCAGAGATCAGCTGCCATGCAGCGTCTTGTTCCTGCTTGAGGCAGCGACTTCCAGCACCTGAAATTTTCACTTCATTTCCATGCATATTGCTGTCCAAAATTAATGCCTTTCCCATTTCAGCATGCTAAAATGGGCAGTCAGAAAGTCAGTGTATTTGATAAGCAAGCAGATCATGAGCCACTTCTTGGCCACGACTATTATAGTCAATAAAGAGAAGCTGCAAAAAAATGCCCATAGTATCTAAATAGAAAAGCTTTGAGAAAGGTATTAATATTTTCTTTATCTCCTGAAGACACAAAGGGTGTCTTTCTCACTCCTGACAAAGGGGTACAACAGGGATGAATCTGCTCCATAAAAACAAAATTACACAAAAGAAAATTAAACTAATAAAAAGAGAGAAAGAGAGATTACAATAACAATAAAAAACAATAGGCAAAGAGAAAACAACTCCCCCTCCTTATTGTTATGCATCCAGAATCAGTGTCTGACTCATTTGTTAAACTTTTATGGCACTGGGAGTTTCAAATACCAATTTTCTTCAGCATGAATGTGCCCTCTTTAACAGGATGAATATGAAGGTCTAGATCAAGGCAAGAGCAGGCATCTGGAAGATGCTAATGTTGTATTCTAGCCAGCTGGAGGTTTGTGGGCAAGACACCTTTGCTTTATTATTTCTCCTACCCTTTTTCTGACCTGACCTGCTGATATTGCAAAAACATTTCATCAAAAAGCGTCTGTTAAAACCAGCTGTTTTGATGATGTTGTGTTACAATTTTAATTGGTAGTGAGGCTAAAACATCACTTTCCTGTAAAGTACAATCTTTTGCCTCAAAAATAAAATGGTGTCCATGTGGAAATGAGACATCCATACTTCATGGGAAGGGAAGTCAGGCAGTGTGCTGTCATGGCTGTCCATAAGGCACCAGACTTCACCTCCAAGGGGACAATATCCCTTGAATTCTGCTAAATGAGGGTCTGATGAATCATAGGAAGGGTTATCCTAGAAACAAGGAGAGAAAGAGGCAGTGCAGCAGCATTACTTATTTGCAATAATGGGAATTCCTGTTAGAAAAATTATGTCTTTCATCCTTCTGTTAAAAATGGAGAATTAAAGTTTTACAAGTGACAAACTGAAAAACGTGTACAGTGATGAAAGGCTTTGATTCAAGGTCTTCATATGGGTAAAGCATACAGCTGAGCCCAATATGACTGGAATTTCAGTGCCCATAATAGAAATAATTAGCTATACTGGTTTGTTTGCAGAAGTTTTCAGTACTTGCTGAGTTTTATTTAGTGTTAGTGTGTCTATACTAACAACACACGCAGCTCTCCAGGACTTTTGAAAAAGTAGGCCATTTAAAGAGGCGGACATCACAGGATAACCTTAACTATTGGTAGGAAGATGGACCAGAAATTATGTTCATGGCTGTACTTGCAAGACTCTGATGATAATAATAATAATAATAATAAAAGAAGATATCATGCCATTGACAAATAGAAACAATTTTATATCTAATAGGATTTAAGTAATAAAGGCTGAAGGGCTGCAACAGCTGCAAAGAGATTAGATATGTTTTCTCGGTGTAATAAAACTTGTCAAATAAAGCTGAATAAAATCTTCTTATCTGTGTCTCAGGCATATTTTTCCTGCAGCCTCTTTCCTTTCGGCTGATTGTGGGAATCACCATTTCTCTAGAATGGTTATACACACGACAGTTCAATTAGAGTCAAGTTAGTGAAAGTTATGGCTGGATTTGCCTGGTTTTTTTCCATGCAAAGGACATTTGCAGCATTTGGAAAGTATGAAGCAAGTAAAAAAGCTCACTCTGCCAATCTGTTACCAGTCTCTGCTAATATTCACTGGACAACTGGGCTGGACTGTGTAGGTCACTGTAGTGCCATGAAATTTAGCACTGGTTTACACCAGATCTGGATCTGAAATTAAAATAAAACACATCAAAATAACAAGACAGCCTTCCCTAATCTCATTTGGTGCTGCCTTGGCTACAACAACCCATTCTTTTGTAAGGTCTCCCTTTTCTCAGCTGTCAGGTCCTACCTGTAGGCACTGTCTGAAGTCCTCCATTCTTTATGCTCCTCCTGCCTCGGTTTGTTCTTATCTAGAAAGGAAAGCATTATCTTTGTAGGGCTGGTGTACTAATGTTTGCTAAAAGCTTGAGGATATGCAGATGGTATTAGCATTCAATAGTGTGAGTTGTTATTATTACTCTTAATAAGGTATGACAGGCTGACATTTTGCTAACCTTTCCGTGAAATCCAAGGCCAAACCTTTGTCTTGGTTACAAAAATGCTTGGATATGCCATGTGGTCGGTCCTTCCATCCACAGTAGTATTTCTGAACTTGTCTGCATGTCTGATTTAAATTACATGAGCATCTAAAACAGAGTTATTGTTTTAAATACGGAGTGGGAAGAGCAAATGACAATGCATATTTGAGCAGCATTGCTGTTGCCTTCAACACATATTTGAACAAAGTACATTACTTTCCAAGGCAAACCAGTGAACCTAGTAAGAAAGGCCAAGGGATCCGTCCAAGCTGATGTAATACGTAAAGACACAAACATCATGCATAAATCAATAGGCATTGATTTAAGTAAATGAGAATTTTACCCTTAAGTAAGAAAAATTAATTTTTTTTATATGTATGTATTTTAAATGTTTCATGCCAGATTTCTGGGGACACATCCAATATTAATTAAAATTTAAGTGTATTGTGTTAGCACCCACAAACTCATTGTTTAAGATTTTTTTTTAAATTAAAGCTTTTCTCCTACATTTTTTTCCCCTCCAGATAGAAAGCCCAGGAAGCCAATGCATGAGGACAATGTAATAACCAATTAGGGAAAAAAAGCTGAAACTGCTTGCTGGTGCTAAAACTGCTGTCAAAATATATAGTGCATCTGTGACTGAAACAATTTCTGGACATTGTTTTAAACTCATCTGTTCCTTGGGATAGAGGGGGGAAGAAATTTCTATATAAATTTATTCTAATAATTTCATTTATTCTCAGGCTAATTGCATGGAACTCTGAAGATGCTTGGAAAATAAGGGTGAGTGTAAACCCTGTGTCACTCTGACTGAGCCATCATGAGTCCTCCTGGAAGTAACTGCATTAATTAGGGTGTTCCCAGCCTCTAAGGGGCATTGCAGAGGCACTACATGCGGGTTTGTTAGGAGGAGGGGGATTAAGATACTTCTCTTCCTTTAATAGCTCAGGAAATCTGATGACTGGCAGGATGCATTAGTCTGGATTTGGAGACCCTAAAGCAGTCAGGCCAACCCAGCTGTCATCAGGTGGTATACACACATCATGTGCAGCATCTTGCTTGTCTTATCACAACTGCAGCCATGGTCCCCAGCATGGCCAGACTTTCTATGGAGCAGGCTGAAGTGTGAGTGTGCACCATCACAGTCCAGTGGTCAGCATCTTTGGGGGTCTTGGGCTGTCTTCTCCAACTGCCCACTTCTCCACCTCTATGTTCCTATTATTATTACTATACAACATTATTCTCCCTTCCTTACAAAGTAAGGTTAAGTGTTATGTTGGGAAATATTCTTTACAGGTTTAAACCAAGAATGACTCCACTGATTTTAATTAAGTTGGTTCAGTTTGTTTCCAGCTGAGTTGTCGTCTATTTGTCGAGATGGCCTTAGGTATAGCTGTTGATAGAAATATTTATTTTAGTAGTTGGATGGGTAAAATCACGTTTTAGAACATGCGCTTGTTTTCCGCTTGTCTCCCCTTCCTGTGAAGTCAAATTGTTACCAGTGACTCAGATATAAATAAGTGTAGGGAAGAGCCTATGTAAAGTTATTCCGTCCCATGGCCTGGCCGAAGTGTTTTTCTAAAATCCTTTTCCAGCTGAGATGCAGTACTCCCAATGTGACAAGAGATTTTAAAAGGTACCCGCATGGCTCAGCCCTCTGGATATAAAACTGTGTCGGTACAGAGCCAGCTTGCTTTTCTAGGAATATGAACAGGAGTCAAGGGGGTGTAAAAAATGGAGAATTACATCCTCTGCTTAAATTCCTCTACTCTCCCTGCAAGATTGTCCTGGGTTCAGCAGTAGCAGTCATTTTTCTCCTTCTTAGTAGCTGGTGCAGTACTGTGCTTTTGTCTTTCAGCCTGGGAACAGCATTTATAACACAGGTGGTTTTAGTTGCTGCTCAGTAATGTTTAGTCTGACCAAGGACTTTCTGAGTCTCATGCTCTGCCAGGCAGGAGGGGAAGACGGGAGGAAGCAGAGACAGGACACCTGACCCAAAGTGACCAAAGAGGTATTCCATACCACAGCATGTCATGCCCACTATATAAACTGGGAGCAGTTAACCGTAACGGTTAGATCACTGCTGGGTTGGGCTGGGTATCGGTTGGCAGGTGGTGAGCGGTTGTATTCTCTTCCCTTGTTATTTCCCTTACCATTATTATTATTGGTGGTAGCAGCAGTGGTTTGTGTTATACCTTAGTTACTGGACTGTTCTTATCTCAACTCATAGGAGTTACATTCTTTTGATTCTCCTCCCCATCCCTCCAGGAGCGGGGAGAGAAAGGTGGGGAGTGAGCGAGCGGCTGTGTGATTCTGGATTGCCGGCAGGCAAAGATTATGAAAAAATCCTGTGTGCAAGTGGAGCTTCGCTTTGACTCTTGTCAGAGGTTCACATTTTAATATTAGTTTCTTTCTATTTTGTTTGGTTTCTCTCCTTTTCTTCTGGTGGTAAAAGCTTAATGAATGTTAGCCTGACAGGAAATGCTGGAATCCAAGCTGTGGACAGTTTGCTTCCACCAAAGTCCTTTGGGCCTTAAAGTTCATCCTTATCACTCCTATTTAACATAACAGCATCGTCAGATTACTTTCCAGCATTGGTTTTCACACATGATTGACAGATGTAACAAGCAGGTAGGCAAGAAACTTAACTTGTTGCAGGACAATGGATGTGCACATTAGAAGGTTTCTGAAATGCAGAGTGTTACTAAAGGCCATAACCTGATATCAGTGATGCAGTTGGCTGCAAGCTACTCAGTGCACTTCAGTTCTAATCCTTTTTTTTTTTTTTTCTCATTTTGTTACCTCTTGCAATAGATCGCTACTCATGTACTCAAGGTATTTCTTGCATAATAGAAGCCCTCAGGACACAGGAACCAATCAAAGATATTGATATTTTTGCTTCAACATTAAGTCAGGGAAAGAATTGACAGGAATTTCGAGTTCCCTGTGCATACAGGTGCTGGTCACCGTTTCCATATGGCTTTCAGACTGTCTTTATTCCCAGTGAAAATCCACACCTAAGGAACACCCTGCAAGGCCTGAGGCATGATTTGCTCCCAAGTTTTTGATTCCCACCAATATAATTTGTTGGAAACATTCTGCTTCTGTTGGAAGCATTGACAGGCAGTCTGGGAGCTACTGAAATATGTCCCCAGCATCTAGAACAGAGTTTGAATGACAAAACTCAAAGTAGTCGTGGCCAATGGTTAGACAAAGTGCCTCATGACCATCATAGAATCATAGGTAAATCATCCTTGCAACAGGTCCCAGATCCGGTATATACTTATGCTTTCAGTCACTTTGTTTGTTTGTTTTGGTATTTTTTTTTAATTGCACATTTAGAATTGCATATTGGACATTTAGAAGTCCCACTCCAAGGCCAAGCTGGAGTCCCAGTATCCCAGCCTTGCACAAGCAGTGTTGTCCTTTTGGATTTCACCAAAATGAACAGCTGCTGCTCATGTTCCCCAGCTGGTCGTACATGAAATACTGTGTGATGGTGGCTGGGGAGAAGGGGAGATCCTTAAGGTCTAAAGAGGCGATGATCCATATGATCTGCTCCTAGCTCATGCTCAATATGTTTTGCAGCCTGGCTATGTTCTTGGGCTCTGCTCAGGAGCACAATGTCAGCTCCAATGCAGTGTTGCAAACAACTTTATCCCTGCTTGAAAATGGAAAGAGGCACAGTGCTCCAGACCTGAAGGATTTCTGGGCCTTAGCTTGGCATTTTTAATTTTGGCCTGCCTCTTGCCCTTACTAGTAGCTAGTCAGTTCTTAAGCACACAAAGCATACATAAATATAAGCGCTATATCCCTCAGGAATAGCCTCATGAATTAATGGAACAAAAATGATTTATAAACATCTGAACCTCAGCCTTCATTTGCTATGCGTGGAAGATGTGTACATATTGGGTTGAATGCTTCTGTGCCGCAAAGTCCAGGTACTTGGTGTTAAAGATTCTGCTACATTGTCGGTGATGTTAGTGCATACTCCTCATAAACAACCAGTGGAGAGATTAGATAGAGACCTGCAGGCTGCAAACAGGAAAAGCTTGTAAAACTTGGCATCATCCCGTGAATTTTTGGCCAGCGTATGCGCTGTTTATCATGGTGTATTCAGAGACACCAGCAGTTATAAAGCTTCCTACTCCTCTGTTGTGAGATTTTATCATTTCTGCCACAGCATCTGCTGTGCTACTGCACTGAAAGAGCACAGGGTGGCTCCCCCTTCCCAAAAAGTTCCCCCTGAATGGGGAAGGGCATGATAGGAGACCACAAGCTCTGTCTGATTGTCTGCACAGTTTGAGTAGGATTAAGGTGCCTAAGCATAAGCATCTAGGGGACCCCACCAGGTCTCTAATTGCTGTTTTAAAAGGGTGTTTCTATTTGTGCAGCACAGCTGGCAATGCTGCTTTAAAGCGTCAGACCTCCAAGGGTATTCAAATGGCACTAGATTCCATTATAGGGATATATCAATCACAGCACCATGACGGAAGAAAACCTAAATCTACTTGGAAAGTATAGTTCACAAACCTCAGTGATCCATTAAAGCATCTGCTTCATAAAGCTATGCTCCTCAAGTCCAAACTAATCCACTCTAAACTTAGGCATTAAAGACAGGGTTAAGAACTTGTGTACCATGAATTCCTTCTGTAGTCAGTAAAGAGAGATATATTTAAGAGTTTATCTATCTAAAATCTAGCAGATTCTGCATGGGATTATTCCATGGTTTGACAGCTATCTAATTGTTGTCCAGGGACTTTCTTCCTACATGCTTATTTTGATCTACACGGGACAGATTTTTGTTTGTGGCAGCAGTTTCTTGAAAATAGAAGGTCAGGATGAGTCCGAGATTGTGGATGAGTCCCAGCTTGTGAGTAACTCCCCTGCAGCCAGTGGAGCTACATCTGCCTTTGAAAATGTGTCAGAATAGAAGCAGGTTCCTTCCCCCATTGTGTTCAGAGAAACAGCCTGGGTATCAGATATCATCCAGCATTTGTTTACCTGAAAGTCCCTGCTGCAGCTGATGTAATGTACACTCTACTTAAGTCTTATTACCCTTCGGTCGTATGGATCATAACTATCTTGATTCAAAACAGCTTTGTTAGTGAAAGGGAGAAGGCAATGGAGAGGAGGAAACTTTGCAATGTGCGAAATAGCATTTAAATGAGAAGTTTGCCATTCAGCTAAGAGCTGAAATTTAAATTTCAGGAAGACAAGGAGCGTAGATTCAGGTGGGCAGAAGTTGCATGCTGCAAGGGCTTGAATTCTAGGTGGATGAACTGGTGTGGACATTTGAAAATGACAGCTTACAGAGCATCAGACTCAAGTGGTAGGAGGAATGACCCAACTAGGGGAATATCCATAGATTGTTGCCATGCTTTGTTTTTAGATATGAAAGCTTCTTAGTGTATTTATGCAATAAATAAATGAATAAAGCACATTGCTGCAACCAAGGGCCTTTTCTGATATGTATCTGAGACATGCTATTTTCCTTTTGAATAGCAATGATTTTCACTGCTGACAGATTCATGTAAGAGAATCTCAAAATTTTAAGGGAGAATTGAATAGGTTTTTCAGCAGAATTAAAACATAGTGAATGAAATATTATATTGGTTTTGCTGACTTAGCAGCTTCAATACATTGAGAAAGTTTGATATAGAAAGATCCAAAGAGTGTCTGAAAGTCCTAGACAAAATCTCATTTTCGTGATATCAAGATACATTACATTGTCACTTCTATTTTAATTAGAAAGGTGTCCTTTATGCCATTGAAGAACTACTGAAATTGGTCTGATTTTTAATTTAATTTTTAATACTATTCTATTGTGTCTTACTACTGATCACTTTAAAATGCAGAGAATGGTCATAGGTCATCATGGTTTTTCCTCTGGAAATTCCCAGATGGTCCTACCTCCAGTTTCAGTTGATAGTATTTTAAGAACTTGATCTTGAATAATTGCAAATTTCCTCTATTTGTGTTAAACTGACAGTACCGTGCTCTGCTTATAGGTACATAAATAAAGAGCCAGTGAGCTGGTGCTGAAGACTCTGTAGCACTGCTTAAGATCTTGGTAGGCACAGTAAGTGATTCCTGTTAGTTACTTCACATAGCTCTTCAGCACAGTTCTACATCAGCTTCCCACCAGCAATCAGTCTCTACTCCTCAGCTTTGTCTGGAGACTTTCCTGTCCCTTGTTAGGGCCAAAAAATTGTTGGTTTTGTTCTGCACCATTGTGCTTTCTGCCATACAGTAGCACTTCCCCCTCAAAGAAACATTTCTCAACCATTTGAGTTGCTTAGGGTTTCTGGGTTCATTTTGTTGTTTTGTTTTGTTTTTATTTTTCCCCCCCGCTATTTCCATTCTTCACTTTCCAATATGGGCTTAACTTGGGACGAGACATTTGAATATTTCTGGCAGCACAGAAAAATCAGATTGACGATTTCATAATTGAAATTGAAGTGTAATGTTAGGGAAAAAAAAGAAAAAAAGAAGAAGAGGAGAGAGAGTTGAGATATTCAAGTATGGGTGAAAAGATAGAAGTGAAAAGATGGGACTTGTAAGCATTTTCAGATCAAACAGAAATTTTTCTTTAAAGGAGATGGAATGAAAACAGATGGGATACTCAACATTAAACAATTTGGAGAATAGATCCTTAACTTGCTTCATCACTACTTTGGAAAGTGATGTTGTACAACTCTGGGCAAGTTGTTCCTTCTTTCTTCTGTCTCTTTCTTTAGTTTTGTTTGCCCTGTTTTTTTCTCTGTGTTTTGCAGTGTCTTACAGGAGATTTACAAAAGTAGAGCTTTGCATAGTGTGGCTATAACAACTGCTAAATACATTTTCTGATCAGAAACAAGCCAAGGATCTATGGCACGGAAGTCTCAGAGACACAGATTTAGCCTCATGGCTCTGAAGGTCCACCATTGAAAGATGATAGAATGAGGTATAATGGTCCATCACCTGTTTCCAGCATACAGATAGGATAAGATATAAAGTTAAGTATGTGTTTCTGAATTAAGTTTCAGGAGATGTGGCTTTAACTCTCAGGCTGCCCAGTGAAGTGATTGCGTCGCTGTCCTTGGGGGTATTTAGGAGACATGTAGGTGTGGCATTTAGGGACATGGTTTAGTGGCTCACCTGCCAGTGTTAGGTTTACAGTTGTACTCAATGATCTTAAGGGTCTTTTCCAACCTAAATTATTCCATGATTAATCACAGACTATTTGCAGGACTAGAAAAGATATTTAATACAATGAATACCTGCTTGACCAATATTAATCTATGGATGATGCTGTCCTGTGTTCCAGGAATGTTATTAGGGCCAGAATCTAACACTGTTTATAGAAAGTTGAAATAATATGGGTTATATTCATCCTGCAGACCTGAATCAGGATAGCCTGGTAAGGCTCTCTCTTCAGAGAACATAGTATCAAAAGAAAATCTTGAAATGTTCTGAATTAAAATCAAAACAATTTTGCAATGCAAAAAATGTTTAATCTGCTTTTATTCTTCCTCATTTTTTCCATACAAAGCCTGCACTTTTCAAATAAGAAAAATATTTATTCAAAAGATAATGTATGTATTAGCTAAAATCATTGCTCATCATCAAGTAAACTTCTCACTTCTTTCCAGTTGCAGATCTCCTGGCTTCCTTCTTCCTCCCTAGTTCCACATATGTAGTCTTTTGCATTGAGTGTGTATGATGCAAAAAGCTCATGTCATCATCACAACTGTTTAGGGTTTCACTTCAATCATTCCCTTCCTTGTCAACATTATCGGTTTTTATCAAAATCAAAAGTACTCACAGAAAGTGGTTTCCACCACACACTCTTTCAAGTAAACAAAAGACAACTTAAACTTTCTATTTATTCTTTCTTCCTGGAGTTAAGCCTTCGGTTCAAGCAGATGGCATTTTTTATATTTGGAGAGAATCAACCTCTGCAAGCAATGGTTCCAGACAGGCAGGGAGGGAATAAGGGCAGAAAAAAGGCAGAGCTGATTTTCATCCTTGGCTGTAATGGTATGAGGCTATCATTTATCCTCGCTGTGTCTCAGTTTTCAGAACGAAAAATTTCAGTAAGAAGCTGTGATCAGCTCATTAATTCCTTCAGTCATAGCCTCTTTCTTCCTCACCCTTTCTTGCAAATTATCTGAGTTAAAAGAGGTAAGGCAGAACCTTTCTGCTTTGCACTTTTAGGACAGGAGAAGGCTTCAGCCAATGTCCATGGGACCAATTTGTGGTGGGTTGGTGTGCTCAAGTGTGCCCATCTCCTGCTGTGATAAACACAGTGGTCATTTACATGCAAGCATCAGCCTGGTTCTCATTTAAAATCCTTTGAAAATGTTTTTAGGTTTCATTTGCTGTAAAACTGAAACTTTCTTCTGTCACTGCCCCTTCTGCCTCTCGCTGGCTGGTAGACGACTAATTATCAATGACATGAACTAAGCCAGCAGTAACATAAATATATAATATTTAAATCTCATTTGCATTGAGCTAACAACAAAGCGCTGACAGCATTAAGGAGGGAGAGAAACAGAGAAAGAAAACTTAAAAAAAAAAAATCTCCCAACAGAATGCAATTAGCCTGCTGCTCACCTTCTCATGTATGGACTGTCAGAAGAAAACTTCTGTGTATTTATGGCATGATGAAGTAACTCTTTTTTCCTTCTTCCTTGACATAAATGAAGATCCTGGTAATACTCAGCTGTTGATTGGATTAAAAAAAAGCCAACAACAAAACCTGGCCTGTAGATCACTGGAAACTGGCAGAGTATTCCAAGAAAATATCACAGTAGGCTTGTGCTAATTCTGTATTTGCCCCTTAATATTTGCTGTTGGGGAGGATACTGGGGTAGATATACTGCTAGGTTGACATTGCCCAGTTGCTGCTATGTTCCTGTGGGTTAGGAGAGCTTTGCTTGGAAGGGCAGGAGCACACTGATTTTGCTTTTCATGAGTGTTTGCATCTCCTGGCAGTAGCTGGCTGCAGGACTAAGCCCATATGAGTTATCATTTCTAATAGAAGTGACACGTTATGCTTAGCTGCCAAGTGAATGGTTCTGAAGGATTAAAATTCCATCTTCCCTATCCAATGATGTGGAAGGGATGCCAAATATGGACACATATTCTCTTTTTAGTTCAAATGTTGAGACTGAAAGGTAGCTGAAGTAAGCCAAGCAGCTCTTTAATACCTGTCCTTATACTGAGGAATCATTTGGATATATGAATCAATTTTTGTTATTCCACTGTTTTTAAAACCTTCTGACTTTTTAAAAGTGTAACAATTCAAAACAATTGAAAAAGGAAATACACCAAAATAAACTAAAGTTTTCTTGGGTTTTGTATGACATTATTTACCAGGTCCAGGTTAAGACGCACAACAGAAAGGTTGCCCATTTCCCTAAGGTCCTACACTGTAAATATAAAAAAAGACATTATAGACAAATGCAGTAATAGGAAAACTCTGAGTAAAAAGCCTGACAGAATTAAATAGTGGGTTCAGAAACTTAGCACTGCAACATCTTCACACCCCCATATATTTTATTTATTATTTTGCAAATACTTTTACTTTAAAACTGTACACACACAGAAGAAAAGTAATTATCAAGATCCTTTTTTATAATAAACCTGCCATATATTAGCTCACAAAACCTCAGAAATCTCAGCTGCCTCCACTATTGATGAGCGTATGAAGCTGAGCAAATAGCCTAGCTTATTTTGCCTCCATTTCAGCTTGCACCAGTGGTCTGTTCCAGATAATTCTAGTATTTGCCTCTTGGTCAAAGTGTATCTTGTCTGTCACTTGTTACGCTATATGTCTGTGCAGCACATAGGATGCCTTCGTCCCAGCCCTTTGCTGTCATTGGAATGATAATATTAAAAATAATATATCAAATTGAGAATAACCAGTAGCAAAAATAAGACAGAACTTTTATAAATTACAGTACCACTTTCTGTGCTGCTGATACGAAACTGGATTTTGACAGATAGAAATCAAAATAATGCTATCATGCTATCAGTTCCAACAAAGCTGCACCAGTTTACATTCTATAGTATATAAGTTTACTCATTTATAAAGTTGTGAGCACCCAGCTTTTGCAACTATGATTTTTTTACTCATTTTCCTCACAAAAAAATGGAAATAAACTTACTGTCTACCAAGAGGAGATCTAACATATTAGATCATGGACCAGCTATATTAGATCAACATCTGTGCTCCCAGAAAAGGCTTGCTTACTGTCAATAACATAAGCTGACAGCTTTAGGATCAATCAACTTCTTAAAACTTTCTTTTCTCTCATCTCTCTTCCTCTCTTATTCCTCAAAGGAGCTTTGCAAAGTTTATTTGTTTGTCTCTACTTCAGAATTTCTCTCACTAATACTTCCATAAGAAATAGATTTGCCTCAAGTAGTTTACGTTAATCTAGGGCTCAATAATGAATACATATTTGGAATAAATAATGCATAACGTCTTAGTCTGATTATTATACTAATGATGACTGACATCCTCCTAGTACCTTCCAACCCCAAATCCCAATCAATCTTTATTGAATGAATACAGATTTGGGGGTTGGGGAAGGAGATGGGGAAAGATCCCTAGCTACAGTAAGCTGCCAAAGCTTCTCTGATGTTGGTTGGGCATCTTTACCGTGTATGAAGCCTGTTTCTTTTTACACAACCCACACTAGTAGCTATAAAATAGGATGTTTTTATTATAAAATATTTTTTATGTTGGTGGCTTACTGGGTGAAGATATGTAAAATGCTAATACTTAAGAGAACTAGGAGTGAGGTAGGAGGATACACCACCTCTTGGAAGAGTTTATGCTGCCCTGATGCCCATTTACTGCAAGGACAGAGGCAGGCAGGTGGCTAACAGAGATCAGCCAAAGGAAGGCAACAGCTGTTGCTGAGGCATAGGATAGTGCCCCATAGCATCCATACCACTTTCTTCTGTGATGTAGAATAGGTGTGGCCAACAAATAGCAGATGTCTTAGATGAGGACCAGCAAATAAGGTATACAATGTTGCTGAGCGCGAAGGGTTGGGTAGACATGATAGCACACTTCTGGAAAGCCCACCAGCTCTGGCATGTTAATGAAGTGTTGCATCATTCAGCCTTGTAGTTGTGGGTTGTTTTTTTTTTTTTTCCCACAAATGGGGAGCACTTCCTGGCATTGATGTCCATGGTCATGGGAGGCAGGATTCAAACCTAGGGCTTTTCTAATCAGCTTCCCCTGGACTTGATGTTCCCTAAATCCAAAGCGCAGGTGAGGGATAAATGGATGAAGGAGTTGACAACTGAAGGATGACCCAAAGGTTGCAATTTCATAAAAGCCAGCACTGAAGGAAGCTGCTGGCTTTGGTCAGTATGCTTAGCAAGATTTGGAGAACATTTCCAAAAGCAGTGGTCCGTCTTTTCTGCCAGAACATCACTTTGAGCTCTGAGAAAGAAGAAAAAGCTGCTTCATTTTTTTCCCTTTGAGGAACAACTTTCTCCAGACTACTTTGTCCCCAAAATCACTTCCCCTGAAGAATTCAGGGTACCAGACCTGTGTGGGGTCCCCTATTGATGAAAAGATCCTTCACTGTGGGTTGTTTTTTGTTTGGTTGTTGTTGGTGGGTTGTTTTTCTTTTTTTCTGCTGGCAGCAGGAAGTAAATGAATTCTATATAAAGCTGGAAGGTCTTATAGAGGGTAGTGGTCGGAGTAATATCTGGACATCCCTTTCACAGTGGCTTGTGCAACACTGTAAATTTTGTGGACCTTCTACAAGTACAATGGAAAGGACTGTGCCTTAGGTGTCAGGGACATGAGAACCATTTTAAAAGTCTGCTTTGTCCCCAGTTATATTGTAATGGAAGCAGAAAAGCTCCCAGATGTAATAGGCATAACTGTGAACCTGTGTGTTCTGGAGCAGATGTACACAAGAGGAGCACAGCAGGGACTTCTTCACAGAGGTGCACAGATTTATCCACAGGGTCATAGTCTTTGATGAGCCATGTACATCCTCCTTTTCATAAATGCTTCAGTGGGACTATTCACATAAGGAAAGATAATACAAAGATTTGCCTATACAAGCATGGCAGACAGAAACACAGTGTGCAGCTGGAGAGTGATAAGGGAAATTGATTTCTTTTTCCTATTCCTTTTCACTTTATTTCTCCTGGGTGGCAGCAGCAGTTTTGTTCATCAGTTACATTGCCTCCTTCTCCTATACAGGAGCAAATTTTCCAACAAGCTCAAGCCCACTACATGAAGATGTATTGAATAATCCACCTCTTTTAAAAAAGAAGAGACTTTTCACAAAAATCTGCTTTATGTTCATCAAGTTATTGAATATTTTCCATTTTTCTTTATACTCTTCACAAAGCTATAGGACTAAGAACATTGCTCTGACTGTTGTGCAACTGTCCTAAACAGCAGGTGATTTGGAGAGATACACATCACCTAAACAAGGCTTTTATGTGCTAGATATAGTATTAAACACTTAACCACCCATAAGATTTCTGTGCAGTCTCTGCTTGTGTTTAGGTTGCAGATGAGGCAATGTCAACACAAGCATGATAAATTGAAGGCTTCTTTTGCAGAGTGCTTGCACACACACAAGCAAACACTTCATTAGCAAGACAATAAACAAAACAAAACCCACAGCAGTCCCCACAAATGTGTCAGTAAATTACTTCAGGGTAAGAAAACACCCTCTGCATTAACTTCAGGGGACCAAGGAGACTGGGAAGATGCTGCCTGGCTGGAAGCATCTCCTGGCCTGCATGTTGCCTCTGTGAGAGGAGATTGAAGATCAGAAATCCTCCCCTCCCACAAAGGGCCAATCTTGCTGGCCCCTGTCTGGTTGCTGCTGGGCTCCTGCAGCTCTCAAGGATTAGGTACTTTGCCTGAAAGCTGATCCTGTGAAATTACTCAAGAAAAAGCAGCTGGAGTTACTGCATTCTGACACATGAAGAATGTTTGTGTCCCCCTCCAATTAAAGGGCAAGTTTTGAAATTCTGCTGCAGGGATCAATGCCCTTTAGGGAGAAGGGAAACATTTGGGTTCTCTTTGGTGTAAGAAAGAGTGGCAAATAATAGTTTCAAGGCTGTTCATCTTTCTGCGATCAATGTGGAGAAAACTGCTGAAGAAATACATAGAGACAAGTTCCATTAGGAAGTATGTTTTTCCCTGTGATTTTTCTTCTAAGTTTTTATAATTTCTAACATTTCCAATTTGTAATTAGAAATGTTAACTTATTATTTTACACTCCTCCCACAATTTTTGATATCGAACATAACAGAAAGAATGATACCTATGGGATTCATAGAATCATAGAATGGTTTGTGTTGGGAGGGACCTTAAGGATCATTTAGTTTCAACTCCCTGCCATAGGCAGGGACACCTTCTACTAGATCAGGTTGCTCAAAGCCCCATCCAACCTGGCCTTGAATACTTCCAAGGACACCCACAACTTCTCTGAGTAACTTGCTCCACAGCCTCACCACCCTCACAGTAAAGAGCTTCTTCCTAATATTTAATCTAAATCGACCCTCTTCTAGTTCAGCTGTTTTAATTTTGTTTGTTTCACTTATTTATTCAACTGCCTTAACTTTGTAAAAGGTAAAACAAAGGCATCTTCTCTTCCTGTCAAGATGGTCAAAGATGTATCTTGATTTTTTTTAACTATTTTTTTTGACATTAGCTTTGTCTGACACTGAAATGAAATGAAATACAAGAAAATATATTAATAAAACAGTTATGATGCTCATTCATTATAGAATTTGTAGCCTGAAAGTGGTGGAACATATATTTAAAAAGGAGGAAAAAGGGAAATGCAAAGTATAGGAGATAAAAATAACACAATATTGGCAAGTTGTAAGTGTATTTCTGGAAGCATTGAGCCTGGACAGTTTGATGAATGATTTTCTCTGTGTTATCAGATATCTATTTCATAGGCTAACTTCAGACAGTGTGATATTCACATTCTCTAGAATCAAGGAAGTCTAGGCTGTGTTCACTCACCCTTATCACTTTCTGATTCGAATTATTTGATGAGGAGAATTCAGTGAAACTAAAAAAATGGTGCACTTCTTCCTAAAGAATTTTTCTTCATAAGAACTTGAATATATTTGCCATCACTAACAAGTTTAAATGTTTTATGTTACATGTTATTTCTGAACCAATATAGCAGGGTAAGAAAATTGCCTTTTCTGGAAAGACCATCAACATATGCATTTGTTGAGGATTTTTTTACAGAAACATTTTTTCTCCCACACACTGCAAGCTGGCTCTTTAAATTGTTTTTTAAATTGGTAAAGACTTACAGATGTGATTTTAGTGGTAACTCTGTTATAGTGATCTGCTTCTATCAGCCTACTTCTGCCTAGTGAGCATTAGGGTTTAATTCTTTGTTCCTCATGGTGCTTGGGTGTTTCTTAGCATATTGTCCTAGTATTTATGCATCTCTGACTGAGTTTGCTGTGGAATGGAATAAGTAACTGAAACATACTAGTTTACAGAAAACTTAGGTTAAAACCATAGATTTTACATCGGTTAAAACTTTCATAGAGAACGAGAAAGCTTTTTTTATTATTATTTTTAATGTTAAAGGTATCTCATACTTAAATATTTTGTGTAGTATTGTTTCTTTTAAACAAGGCACTGAAATAAAAGGCACGGTTTCAGAAAAATGTACGTTGGACTTGTAAAACAACCCTGCAAAGCTATGGTTGAATTGTTAGTCATGATAGGTATGTTTCAGACTTACTTGTGCCTCTTAGGCAGTTGTTTCTATGGATGCATATTATTTGAAAGACTTCCTCTGTATTTTTAACCTTCTTCAGATTCTTTGAAGATTTTTTTTATACTATAGAATCCTACGTTTGTGGTACTGCCGCTTCAGTCTTTCCTCAACTAGATCATTTTCCTTCTTTTTCCACTTCCTTTTGCCTTTATCTTTAATTCAGTCTCAAAAGTTTATGCTTTTTATTGCTCGTCTTCTTATATCTTTGTATTTTATTTTTAATTTTATGTATTTATAGTCCTGTGTCATGGGTGTGACTCAATTAATGAACAGCCTGAAAACTGGAGTTCGTAGTTATAAATTTTCTTACATTTCAGGTAGTTTTGCTTTTTTCATTCTTGTCTTCTAAATAGGATCAAGTATGACTGGGAAGTGATCTCAGTTTTCTTTCCTAGAAAAATATTTGGGAGGGTCACATGGGCTTCTCAGACATAAATAAATTACATAACTGGAATGAGTAGCAAAAATCAAGGAAGTGGTCACATCAAAAGTGTCTACAGCTGTAACCCCGTACTGGAGATGTTGAGTACTTTGTACCACTTAGTTTCTTGTTTACTGTATAATTTATATTAAATCAAATTATTTTCAGGCATATAATTAGTCTCTGCATGTGCGAAAACAACTATTTATTCAGTCACGTTTTAAAATACCACCAAGACTCACTGTTGTCTCAGAACTAATTCTATTCGTAGAATTTTGATGTTTTCTGACTCTTACTGCTGTTAGTGTATTTACATCACAAATAAAGAATTATAAAATGAGGCTTTAGACGGAGCTATCTATGCCAGATGAATCGATTGCACAATGTTTTATGTTCCATTTGCGGGTAATATTTGTGTAATTCTTTTTCATTTTTGTCAAGTATTACATTTTGTGTTTGCATTTAGTATGATTTTTAGATGTTCACACTATTGCACTCTGCTTACCACTTCCCTCCCAAAATTATGGTGGGATTTTTACAGTGATTTATTTAGCAGTTCACTGGAATCTGACTCTTCAGTTTTATCACTTGCTTTTCTTTCAGTTTTTTAAACTTAGTATTGCCTGAATATAGAGAAGGGTTTTGGCATTTAACATACAGATAACTGTGCTTAAAATGCCATTATTGTTGTAACAAACCAATAAACCCTGAAGAACTTGTTTGAAAGGCTGAAATTATATCCTTAATTTACATGCTTTTCCTTCTCCTTGTTAAGAACAGTGGTGATGAAGTGTCATCCTTAACTTTGAATTGCCCAGCATCTGTTGGCTTGTAGCACAGCCCAATCCTAAAATTGCTTAAATGTAGTTTAGAGCATCTGAATATTAAATGGTACCCTGAGGATTCAATCCAATAGCCAGGACTATAGTAGTTACAAGATTATAATTTCTCTTGTGCGTATTTCCTGTTCAAACATCTATCTAACCAGTTCAGTCAAAAAAAAAAAAAAAAAAAGAAAGAATAAAAGGGAGGAGGATGGAAGGGAATCCAGATTCTATTTGTGGAAATATAATGAAGGCAGGGTTACCAATCTGTTTCTTTCCTTTAAACTTTCAAATTAATTCCCCAGAGTAAGATACTTTAAATTTCTAACCGCACTTCATGCCAGGTTTGCAAATTGCAGGGAGTTTATCTGTTCTCAGGTTTGTTTCAGTTTTCCTTACCAAATGAACAGCAAAACCATATGCATATATAATGTGTACATAACATGTCAGCTGAGGAACCCTGGAAGCTGAAATCTGTTTCTATCAGAAGACAAAGGTAGAATTAATTTGAGAAGAAACCCACTACAAATCACCTATGCTGGTAAAGGGTGGCAGGCTACCTCTGTGTAAAAAGCTGCCATTCTCAAGCGCTGCCATGATTTATATGGTGTTTACACAAGTTTAAATGGTGATAAATTCAGTAACTCTGTTCTAAAAGGACAGATTGGTTTGCTAAAGTTTGGATTAAGTTAATAATAAAAAATAGGGATTTTGAGAATGTGGATTTTGGTTCATTTTCTGGGATTAACAAAGATCTTTTTTTCAAAAGAACCGAGACAGCTTATTTAGGTGCCTTTAAATAAAATGTAAGTAAACTCTGCAAGAAGTTACTGTTTTGTTTTACCCTTAGATTTCACATTTATGACACTGTGTAAGATTTTTTTATTATTATTATTATTTTAAACAGTGATTTAGAATCTCAGATGCTTTGAAAAGATTGTTTAGTTTTCCATTCTTGAGAATTACTTTATTTCCTTTAAAAGACGCCTAAATTTCTTAGAACACTTCAGGTGTTTGGGCTTAGTTAAAAAATGAATGCTGATACAATGTTGCAAGCCATAAAATAGTTGGAGTTTTTCATTGCAAATTTTGCTTCAGGTGAATATTTTTTCCTTCTTGCTCACCAGGTAACATCAGCTGGCTTCATCCCAAGGCAAATTCCAGTTTTCTCAAGAGGAAAAATTTTCCTTGCTGAGGCAAATAAGAAATAAGAGCAATCACATTCTTTTTTCTTTTTTTTCTCCACATTCTTGGCACTTACTCATGTCTCTTTCTCCTAATTTTTCATCTTTCATATGTGGCCCAGAGCAGAATCTCATCTGTTTACAATAATAGGAAAAATATTGAAAAATAGTAGATCTTTTCCAAGCTCCATTAACTGAGCAATATGATGCATGTTGATGAAAGGTGCTGACAGCCTCTTGTAACTCAGGTCTGGAGAATGGCTCCATAGCAAGTGTCAGCTCCATTGCTCAAAGCTCACCCTTAATGCTACCACTTAAGAAGGCCATATGAGGGATACCATTCTTTGACTGAGCTAACATTGGCATGAAACTCGCAAGGAGCTTGATTTCATACCTCTTCTGCTGGTTTCTTTTTTGAGTGATGACAGGTTCTTTGCAGGCAGAAAGCACCTCAGGAGCCCCAAGTTGTCTTCAGGATTCTTTGGTATTTCTAAACAGCAAGGACATACAACCAAATCATAGTTTTTGTCAAATAACACCTGCAGTCTTGAATCATCACTGGTGTACTCTTTACAGATGCCTTTGGCTCACTCAATGTTGCTTTGTTGGACTCAGTTTCTTTACAGTTCTTTGGCTGATTGTGAGGAACCTCTTTTGAGACCCATTTGAGGCCTGCTGATTGCTGATGGTGTCTGAGGCTGTATCACTTCATGTAAACATGTGCTTGGCTGAAAAATGTAAATTAATTTTGACATGAAGTACAAAAGCTGCAAGTGAAACATTTTGCATAGAACTCTATAAGGGCAAACCAGTGAGGATTAGAATGACACACAAGTACCTATACAAAACCAAGTGTAAAAATAACCTCTGTTTTCCAACAAATCTTTGTCCAGAGCAAATAGAGAAACAGACTTGAACAACAGTGGTTTTACCTTAGTTACTTTTTGCTTTCCAATGTGCAAATGATGTGCGTAGCATATTTGTCAAAACATCAAGGAAGCACATCCAGGCAGTTCCTGAACACCTGCAAATCCCACTGAAGGAAGATGCAGCTGCCAAACTGTAGTTCAGCTCCTTGAAATGGCTGACTACTGTGAGTAGTAACAAAAACAGTAACAAAAAGAATTAAGTCAGAACTACCTTACAATATCTGCTTTGAGGAGATAGGTTATATGTCATAGAAAAATCAAACTTTACGTCTTTACTGGAAATAAAATCAGACTACTTAACTGTTGCATACCCGTGACTATTCTGGTTGCTAACCAAAGACTACATAAATTTTCTGCCTTTTTTCTTTTTTTTTAGATTCATGGAACCTTCAGTGTTGTTGTTTCGAAAGCAGTTAATGCTGAGTTATAAGAGCCTGACAGAAACTTTAATAAGTACTTTTTTAAAGGACTCAGAAGGATCATGCACAACTATTGAATGAAAAGTAGGAAAAGCCCTGAAAAAATTAATTGCCGTACCTGATGCCAACAGGGGACTGCAATCAGTGTTGACTCTGAATACCTGGGTCCTAAATTTAGCCCACTGCATCTGCAGGAGATTAGCAAGCAGACACCAAATTAAGGTAATGAGTTTATGATTAAAAAAAAATAAAACTTTCCTTCTTTCAAGGAGTTGCATGAGGACCTTGAGGAGCCCAGTGAAAGGCAAGCTGTGCGTAGCCTCTTATGGTTTCAGTAAAGATCTCTACCTCTATTTGCCTTGGTATTTTACAAACAGGTATGTATGTGCAATATTTTGTAGCCTCTCTGCAGTGAGCTATTCTTTCTTCAAGACTAAGTAGAAAAAAAATTACTTTACAGCCTTTCAGTTCTAATTCATTAAAATATTTTACTTACAGAGAAGGGGGCTGCTTGGTTCTTCCGTAATTGCTTTATTTATAAATATGTTGACCAGCCAACAGGTTACATTCACTTCAGGTCTCATTCATTTGCACTTTCAGTAATTCCCATAAAGTCATTTTTGTTTTTTTGGAAGATGTAAGTGGTGATTTTGGAAAAAAACAGACATTTGTGCCTCTGGTTACTTTGCAAGCCTTTTGCTTCTCATTCACACAGAAAGTCTTGATTCTGACATACCTGTATGGGATGCCTTTTTGGACTTCTGTGGGGCAAACAAGGGCTGTATGAGCCATCTTTTAGCTTTATTCAGTAAGTTCTCCAAAGAATTTCAATGTTATAATGGCTTTGCATGACTCTTCATGTGATTTCTTACAGTATTTATTCTACTGATTTTAAGACCACATTACATAGACCAAAACCCACTGCATCGGTTATTTTATTGATGGATGCTGTGGACCTGCTGGGAACTTGGAGAACAGAATTGATCTTTTGACTGTCTTTCCCTTTATATCTCACTTTAAGACTGACCTCATGAAGTAGACAACTTCAGTACCAGTGCATGAGCCTCAAATAGATAGAATCATGTTTTCAAACATTTTATTTGAACTGCCATCATGTCCTTGTCTCATTTGTTGGTAGTTTTTTTTGTTTGTTTGCTTTTTGTTTGTTTGTTTGGTTTTGTTTTTTGTTATTTTTGTGTTTTGGTTGGTTGATTGGTAATCTTTCTCCTCAATTCACTTCTATCTCAGGCCATTAATATTCTTCAACTCTGAGTTAAAATGACCTGTGTGTACTTTGCAATTTGAACACAGAATTTCATTTATATTTGGCATTTAATCAACAGAGAGCAAAGCCCAATGTCAAATTAACACTGATCTGTTATAGAACACCATAGAAAAAGTCAAAGTGTATTTTCTATGTGTGTGAATCTTCTGCTCAGATGTGCCCAGAACTTTGTGTAAATGTGTGTTTGGAGGGCAAGTTGCCTATATTTTTGTTACAAATATGCTTTTTTTCTCTTAAGTAGCATTATGGATTAGGAGCATCACTAGCAGCACAAATTAAACAGTCAGTGTCTAATGGCTGGCATAACATCCTTTTTCCATTATGGCCTAAGTCTCTCCTACACAAGATACCTGGTCTAGCTGTTGCCTTGGATAGAGGATAGACATGACAATAGTAGAACTGCTGCTGGTAGCGGGCTGCAGCCTGGCTGCTTTCTCTTGTTTTTTAACTGGTTTTGGACCCTAGACTACAGGTTGGAAGCATATGCCACATGCTTGTGTTCAAAGTACAGTATATGTGCATGTACGCACACAAACACAGCATGAGTTCGTGTGACAATTATGCTCTTCTGATCATTACCATGGGGACACAGCAGTCTCCGATGGCTTCTTTGTATGGAGTGTTTGGATCCAACAATCTGGCAGCTTAGTAGCTCTCTAGAAGCAGAGTTTTTTGCTCTGCCAGGTATTTTGTCATATTTCTCTGGAGGAGGGCTTTGGGTTTGGACTTGTGAAATACATGGAAGTCAGCATCATCTCTGCAGTTATCTATGCCTATATGTTTACTCCCCGGGAGAAGTCAAGCCCATGAGTAAGGTTTGTGTGTAAGAAAACACTTTATTGCAAACCCGCATGCTCTCCATAGGTGGTGGCTGAGGGAATCTTGCTTCATATCCTAGAAGTTTAGACTGTAAGAAAAAGAGAAGACTAAGGGCAGTAGTAGAAAACAGAATGCATTCAGTTATCAAAAACCTATGGGAATCATGGGCAGTGATTTTTTCTTTTAAAAATAAGTGAAGTTATGCAACTAAATTTCATATATGCTTTAGGAAAATATGAATGTTGATATTCATAAGAGATTACTTATTTGGTGAGACAGATCTTGCTGTTCTTTCCCAATTCCTTTCTTAGACCTCCAGTATATCACAAAGTTGAAGCATTTCTTGAACAAGATATTAACCATTTAAAGGCTAAAAAGCATTCTTTTCCTGAAGACAAACTATTGAGAGCTAGTATAAGGACTTGTCTAGGATAAATAAGTTCAAGAAAATAATGTTAGTTTCAATTACCTAAAGGTTGGCAAACATTATTACTGCCTAATTTGAATTCTGAGTTAGTGCATTCTGTGTATTTTTACCCTATAACTTCTTTTTGAGTTATGACATATTTTAGACAGCTTTTAGCCATGATTCAACAGTTGCAGATAATGACAACTCTAAGACATCTATTAGCAGAATCTACTAATGGCTAATAACTTTACTATTAACAGTGTGTTTTGCCACTTTATTGTGACAATTTTTCCGATATTATTTTTTTTTTTTTTGTCTGTGTGAAGTTTCCCGCTGTTGACTCTCATTATCTTAAAAACTTGACCTGTCAGTTGTGGCCAAGTTGCTTTACAACACTATATTGGTTAAATGATATTGAGAGGCTTTCTTTCCTGCTTGTCCTGTAATAGCTCTTGTAGCCTTTCTGTGGTTCTATGCCAGCTTTGAGACCCAGAGTGGTTTCACAATAGACCTAGGCAGGACCACAGGCCCTTCTGTTTCCTGGTGTACTTGATGTCAATCCATTTATCTTGGCACCATGCTGTGGGGCTGTTTGGTTTTTGTTTTTCTTCACCAAACTATTCTTCTCTTCACTCAGATAACTAATTGCCTTTAGAATTCTGATTAAAGTGTTGTGCTATTTTGGGGTTTACCCAGATGCTTTAATAGGTTACGTGAAAAATACATGCTCGAAGAAGCAAAAAAAAATTGTGATGAGAGTCCCTCTCTCCCTAAATGTAAAATGAGAATCAGTGGAATTAGTGAAACACTAAAATTTCTGCATATGTACTATGTTATCCCAAGGCTTTGTAATGCTCTTCCTCTCTTTTGAGCATCTCACCACAAGTAACTTTTTTTAAAGATATGATTCTTTAAAAATATAATTATCCAAACACTCACCTTAGGGTAAGTTGACCCAGTGGTTCTGTGCATTTAAAACTCTTAAATCTCTGCTAACATGTCTGTTAGAAATGAATGAAATAATGATGAGGATGAAGCTAAACCAAAGCACACAATTAATTAGATTTCATTTTCTGTTGTGGTGGATTCCTGGAGCTCTGCAGGCACTGATCAAAGATACATTTGCTTTTTTCATGTACGATAATTGGATTACTAGGTAGTATGAATCTTTAATCTTTGCTAGATAGAGATAAATGCTTGCTAAATACACTGAGCAAACGAGTAGCTGAAGAAAAGAAGTGACAAAAAAAGTTGTAGTGAATATAGAGGCTTTAGCAATATATCTTCTGGTGATGGAGAGGAAAAAGCTGTTCTGTTGTCACAGCTAGTTAAACGTACTGTGACAACAGGGATAGCTGCTTCCCTGCACACTTTGATAATGTCTCCCTGTATGCACTGAATTTCAAAACAGGGTGGTTCCTTTGCATGTTTGCCAAAGTGTCTTTGTTTTTCAGGGTGTCTGAAAATATTTGGAAAATTTTCTGAGTAACTCAGAAATATAGATTGGAAAAATTCAGGTGTCTATAGTAATTTCTGGGGTTGAAAATGGAAATCATATTTACACCTTGTGATCAGGAGTGAAAGTACACAATTTTGGAGTTGTGGAGGGCTTGTGTTTGTTATATTTTTTCAAGTATTGGAACAAAAAGAAATGTTACAGAAGTAAAATGACTACAACTCTAGCAACTCATCCTACCAATCACCACCCTAAAAAAAAAATGCCACTCATCTGTGACTAGTCATAAACCTGCATTCATGCAAAAAGTGAGCATCAGATAGAGAAAAGATTATGAGCTGCACTGTTTGGTGGGGGGAAAGAAATAAATTTGGGGTTATTTTAATTTGATATTGGATGCAATTTTCTGTGGAAGGCCTTTCCTCCCAACCTGCAATTTATGGCCTGCTTGAATACTGAGGAAGAACTTGATCTCTTTTGAACACCTGAGAAGCATAGGAGAATGCACAGTTCTAATTCACAACTGTGGGAAATAGATCTGAGTGCCTCTGCAGAACTCCGGGACTGTTCTATGTAACCAGAGAGGGAGACTCAAAGAGACAGCATGTGACCAGCTTCTGTCCACCTTCCCTTAAAAGCCATCTGAGCTGAGTGTTTAACTCATCTGCGGTGCTTGGAAAACCTGGCCTTTCAAGAAGCAGTTCCAGAGGACTATGCAAACAGCTTGAATGCCAGTGAGTGGCCAGACCACCTCCAGGAGCACCGTAATCCTGATGTCCTGTCATGAAGGCAACTCTGGGCTGTGAATGAGTTCAAAGGTTGTATCATGCTCTGGGAAGGAAGATTGCCACCAATTATAAACCAACAGATACTGTCAAATTCACTTGTTAAAGCTTGTTTAAGCTGTTTGAATAGACATCCTGAATTTACTTCTTTTTAGGAAGGTCAGCAGTAAAGAGCTGACACTCAGACCAGACACTAGAGACCACTTCTCCAATTTCCATGACATTTGTGGCTGTAGAATTCTGGGAAGTGCACAAATATATGCTAAATTGTTTCATACATAACAGAGAGGTCAGTCTTCTTTCCTTGCTTTTTCATGAGGAAGTGATTGATGCTTGGCACTTCCGTATAATAATAAAACATTTCCAAAGTTTATGGTCAATAAATTTGTGTAATAAAGAATGCATCCCAATGCTATTATAGTTCATACTTCCACTTCAATAACTTCGCAAGCTAAGATAATGTAAGTTTTGGTCATGCTTTTTTTGTTTTCAAAGAGCAAAGACTTTGAAATTTCTTTCAATCTAGTGCATGTTAAGGTTAGTGTCCCCTTCAACTAGCGATTCCTGCTGGAGTCAAAACTGTGATTTCAATTTTATTTTTTTTATGAGTCTTTTCAAAATAGTGTGGTCTGGGACTTTGGGTGGCTAATATTTGTATGTTGTGGTGGAATTTTTTGTTGTCTTTTTCAGAGCACTTCTGAATACAGCTGTATTTATTTGTTTATTTATGTGAAATACCACAGAAAACCGGCTTTCTGATCAGATACCTTTACGTTAGGTGTTTTGACGTTTATCATCTGACCCAAAATATTGTTCAGTCACTGGTTGAGTCTTCACTGCATCTACCAATATTTGAACAAAATAGTCAGGTAAAGGTATATTATAAGAGCCCTCATCTTTATTCAAGGCATAGAGTTGAGAAGGTCTTTGTTTTGATTTGTCCCTTTTTTTTGGTTGGTTGGTTGGGGTTTTTTTGTGAGGATTTTTTGTTTGGTTTTGTTTTTTTTGTTTTGTTGTTGTCAGTCTCTCTTTCATTTTTCTGACTTTGAATTCAGACAGCGGCAGTAAATGGGGCTGATAGAGGAAGGAACTCCAGTCTTATTTCCATTGAAATGATGATGTGGGTTTGTGTTAAGAGCTCATGTTCATGTGAGGAATGTAAACAGGGTTTGGAGACTCTATTAATTAGATTTTCAGTCACAGAAATTCCTAGCTGTTCCAGAACCACATTTCAGCTAGCTTTAGAAATTAGCTTTAAAAGTTTTAAAAGCTTTTGTTTTCCTTTTGAAACTTCCTATCAGGTTTTTTTGAGACTTCTGGGTATGTTCGGCAAGGTTTTGTCTTCAGTGTTTTCCATACAACCATGACAGCTAGGTATCAGTTCAGTTGCTAAAGCATAAACACAGAGATAGTGGCATAACCAGGCTTCAGACAACACTGAAGAATAGGGGAAGTTATTCTGTGGGTACTGTACCATAGGTGCCTCATCTGAGGCACCTTAAGGGTTTTGCAGTTGAACTATATCTAGCTGTGTTTAAACAATTGAATTGACATGCTAATGTCTGCTCCTGCTTCCATTTGAAAACATGAGGATGAAATTAAAATAGTCTGGGCTGAAAAACCCCTGATTTTCTCCTCACTACTAATAAAAATAATCAGTATTTTTTATTTTTCTTACATTCTGTTTTGATAAAAGTTTAAACATTTGTCTTCAAATGGTCTCGTCAGGAAATGTCATGTGCTGTCTGCTTTGTCCTTGCACCTTCTGTCTTATTTTTGCTGTTCTCGTGCATACTGATGGCATATGATGTAGCCTTTTCTACCTAAAAAATGGTGAATTCTATTTCTAGACCCATCCAGCCCTCAGCAATAGCTCGTATCTCTGACTTCTGACTTTTTCTTCTCACTCCATAAAGGCCAGGGCAATATTTTGTGCATTTAGGCAGTCTTTCAGCCTCACTGCAGCTTTTGTACCTCGATTTATAATCTGTTACCGGCTGCTGTCCCCCTTTTGAAGTGCCGCACAACAGTGACCTACAGGGAAAACTGATGCCTCCGAATTCCTCCATGAATGTCAGGGATTAATTTAAGCACAGAAAGCTTCATAAGGAGTCCTCAGTGTTCATGTATAAAAATACTGCAGTAGACTTGCAGTTTTTGAGGAGTGAGTTTAAAAGAAGAAAACACAGCAATTTATGGCCAAAAGGAGACTGCATGTGGGAGAAAATACACGGTCACTTGTAAGCTGCAATCTGCTGAAACCCAGAGGGTTCTTTTAAGTTTGTCTTTTCTCTGATATGTGTTTGTTTATTCCAGCAAAACATGTTTTTGTCTGGAAGATATTTTGTGCCTCAAATAAAACATACAGCTTGGCACAAAGAGCTCTCTCTTTTAAACTGGTATCAACAGTTATGAAGTTCATTGTGGAAACTGCACAAATAGAAATGTGAAGATTCAAGTTTTTAAGGACAGGCTTTTCTCTTTGACTTATGAGGTTGTAGCGCCTATCTCTTCCTTGTAAAACTTGTATATTGCCATAAAAGAATCTGGGGCCTCTTTTGAACAGATAGAAATGATAGGACAATTTTTACATCCTTGGACTTAAAATGACCTTGTTCTGTGAACTGTTACTTTTAGGTAAAGAACTTAGGCATAAATTAGAAGTGTTTTTCTTTGTATAGGTTCTCTCTTTGTTTGATTTATTCTATTATAGCCAAACTAGGTATGGGTACAGAAACTGAACCACATTCTGCGCGACACTGTAAACACACAATAAGCTACATTTTCTGTGCTGAAGAAGCAAGTAGGCCAAAGAGGTGAGGGTATAAATAGTAGGAGTAAAGAAAAATCAACCCTTTTGTAAGTGCTGGGAACCTGAAGTACAGAGCTTGTTCAAGGTCACTCAGGAGCTGTGCACCAGAGATGAAATTTAACCAGGCTTTCTGAATCTGACGCTAGACTTGCAATCACAAAATATCTCTTCATCCTGAAGTTTGCAGTCACTTGACATTTGTGTTAATGCCTGACACTTGACTTCAGCATTTCAGCTTTGATAAGGCCACACTGGCTTCTCTTAAGATGAAAAGAGTTTAAAAAACAAAATAACAACAGAAAAGAAAAGCAGTTTTTTGTCAAGGCACCTCCATGGTACGTGAAAAGAGATCTGTCAACTCACTTTCACTAAATTTGTGCCAGAAATGATCGGAGTAAAACCTTACTGTGAGGATAAAGCCTCAACAGATTAATATTATCAGTGGCTGCTTGCACTGCTAGTTGAGACAAGGGAGGCATCTTGTCTTTTCAGCATGAATAGCTTTGGGAAATATTTGCCAATGCAAAACAGGTTGTTCCTATGCTTTTTCCAGATTTATTTGTTTATGGTAGAAATCAACTGGCCTTATGCCAATACCTGGTGTGTGATAATTCTGAAGAATCAGTCCGGAGAGCATGGGACTTCGCAGATGTTAAGAAAAAGTAACAGATCAAAGTAGGCTCATCTAACCTCAAGATGTGGGCTATTATTGTTGTTACTATTATTGCCATCAGTAAATTCTCTGAGCATTTTCAGATAATCTAGGGATTGGCTTCTGTGAGTTTGATCTGTGGGATATGCCATCACATATTTTGGATGGGCACTTACTTTTCATGATCCTTATGTCTTTCTCGCGTGCTGCCCAGTCCTTTAGCGGAGGGAAAGGCGGTTGGAGGAAAAGCAGAAATAAGGCTGCGCCTACAAGAGGTACAGCTTGTGCGGAGGTAAAGTTACTGAAGAGGCCACCTTGTGGAAGCCAATAACACAGCTGCACTTTTCTGCAAACTACTGACTCATGAGCAGAAGGATTTTTTGATTTTAGGACTGATTATCAGCTTTTACCAACTAGGCAGGAAGGAAAAAAGAACCACTTCTTTGAGACCTGTCATGGGGCAAACATACAGAGTGCTCAAGTTGTAACATTTAACCTACTGGTGGCAAACAGCTTTGCAATTACAATATTTTCAAGAATATCTCCTTCTGTCTCTTTCTCTCCCTTCCCTTTTCTTGTACCCAACTGCCAATTCTCCAGTAACTACTGGGAATCTGTTTATTTGTAAGAGGTTTTAGAGAGGCAGGTTGTCATAATATAAGCATCAACTCTCCAGGTTTCTTCTTTGTTACTTGTTTTTCTAATAGTGCTTGCCTCTGCTTCTGCTCTTTTCAAATGTGCTGCTAATTTTCTGTTTCGATTATATTCGGAAAACTATTATTATTGTCATCATCATTATTATTATTTTAAACTATGTACTCAGAATCACTTCCGTGTTTTCACAGAAGGAAGGACAAAAGTTGGGACAGGCATCTGTAAGCAAAGAATTGCTATTACATTTAAAACTAAGTCAATAGCAGATCCTTTGAACAGGCAGCTCCTGCCAGGGGACACAGATACCCAACTTAGAGGCCAAGGCAGAGTGAGGAGGCAGGATATGGGGTACAGTGATGATTTATGATGTACAGTCCTCCCACATATTTAGCGGGGTGGAGGGCAGTGTTTCATTCACCTCTTGCTTCCCGTTGGAATATTCTTTATGTTATCATTTTGACACATTAGGAGTGTGATTGGTGGTCAAGGTTTGGCTTGAATAGGCCAAAGCCAGAGAAGGCAAATGGTTTATAGGCAATATTTTAAGAGCTGGGTTAAAGAATGGATTGCAATGTTTATGTTCTTTCTTAAAGCAGACATGTAGAACACAAATAACCCTACAATAGGATTAATGTCAGACTGTTCCAGAACCTAAAAAAATAGATGTACACAAAATGTATTAGTAACATTGGTGCATGTTTTTCTGTCTGAAAGGAAAGGTTTGGGGTTTTGGTTTTCTTGGGGGTTTTTAATATCTGGAGTCATCAAATAGAGCAGAGAATAGTGATATGGGGTTTGATTAAGAGAAAACATGTCAAATGAACTGTAAATAAGCTTGGTGATTTTTCCATTTGGAGAGGCAGAGGTAAGTTGGTTTTGAAGTTGCCCAGGGAAGTTGTGAATGCTTCATCCCTGGTGGCGTTCAAGGCGGGGTTGGACATAGCCTTGGATGGCATGGTTTAGGGGGAGGTGTCCCTGCCCATGGCAGGGGTGCTGGAACTAGATGATCTTGAGGTCCTTTCCAACCCTAACTATTCTATGATTCTATGATTCTAAATGAGGGTTGAATGGTTATATGCCATCTAATAACTTAAAGGAGTGACAGCCTGTCTCCTAAATGATTCCTTGCAGTCACCCCTGTTGGGATCCTAGGGAAAAAAAAAAAAAAAACTTGAGTCTTTCTCCTGTCTGGCATAGCAGCAGAACCTAGAAAAACAGACCAGTAATGTGGTAAAGCTTCCAAAAAAAGGTAAATTGATCAGAAGATGTACTTGGTCAAGGAATCTGATGGGTAACAGCAAATGATGCCTCATCACTGTGTAGAGAGGACCGAGAGCTGTTAGTCTGAAAACATACTATGTTAACACAGCTTGTAAATCAGTGTGCTCTCAATGAAAGGAGTAGTGGGTAAGCTTGTGTTAATGTCAGGTTTATGTTAACATGCACTAAGGAAATCAATACAAGGTAACACTGTTTGCATAGGGTAAACAGATTTCTGGCATGCTTGCTGCTTTCGATTATCCAAAATTGTGTACGCAGAGCTGTGTTTGCACTGCATTGTACAAACCAGAGGGTAGTTCTCCTGTGTAGAAAAAGGAACACATTTCAATAAGGCATCAGAAAGAGCTTAGAGCCAATTTCCCTGTTGTTTGGCACAGGGGTAGGGCCTGCCCTTCACAACAGCTTGTCTCTTTTGGTCTGAATCTTATTTGCTTGCTCCTGGGGCAGTCTCTTTAACTCTGCCAGGAAAGTGTAAACTGAATTCTTTGTATGGAGTAGGGAGTATGTAGGAAATCTTGGACACAACCAAAATACAGGACTTAGAAGAACCTGATTAAGGAAAAAGGTGCACGTAAGGATGCTCAGAATGTTTCTTTGCCATGCAGTTAGGTCTGAAAGGCTGTATGCAAACCTAGTCACAAATAGTCTTTGATCAGAACTGTACTGATTTTAAATGCTTTTTGAAATCCTAATCTGTTTTCTCATTAGTGGCTGAAATTTTCATAAACTGCAAATTACAGCATATCTAATAGAAAGTTGGGATAATTTGCATCTCTGCAGCTCTGGTATTTCCCTCCCATACTGTGGTACTACCTGTTTTATACCTTTAATATCCAGTTTTTAGGTTAATGTAACTTTTTCCTGGGAGAGATGTTAGTGTGCTTGGTCTCTCACCCCTTAATGAACTGTGGATTGTTTACAGCTAATGAAGCTCACAGTAGCCCATTTTAATTTGAGGCTAATTTTCCTGGGTCCAACCAAAACCTATAAACCATAAAGAGCATAAATGGGGCCTGACTGAAGGCCTGAGGTTGTTCAGTCCTCAATTCCCTTTCCTGCCCTCATGCTGCTAAAAGTTATTTCTTTTCATAATGAGCTGAGGATGCAATGCTCCCAGCAGGACTGGGCTGTGGGGAAGCAAAGAGGTTTTGCCAGCCTTTGGCTGCTGCTGCTGCACCAGGTGCAATGGACAGGGGCTTCAGGCTCTGAGCAAAGTCTTTGTACCCCAGAGGCAGGGCATGCCAAGCTTCATATACCAGTTTTCATTTTCCAAGAGTGAAAGCTTATTTTCTCACATCCCCAGCTGCGGAGATATCTCCAGTTTGGGAACTGTTCCAGTTTACATCTGATCATTTTTACCTTTTTGGGAACAGTTTCATTAAAGCAAAACCTTTCTCAACAAGGAAGATAAAGAACTACTTCACCAAAAAGCATATTTCTTTCTGTCCTTCTCCTACGCTGAAAGAGCAGGTTAGTTTTTTACAGTGAACTGTTAGGACATATTTCCCCTTAAAAGGATCCATCTTCCAGAGCTCGAATGTGCAAAATATCTTTATGTGGTCAGAAACTTTTTACACAGATACCTATTTAGGTAAGAAAATTAAGGGGGGGGGGGGGGGGAAATGTTGCTTTTTGCTACAGCTTCACTCCAGGAACAACAGTATCTGCGCCATTTATTTCTAGATGGCATGATATTTGGTTTCTGCACCACACGATGGAGGACTGATTTTCTTACTGCTTCTCCCAAACCCATCATTATTAATAACCCAAATAATAAATCTAAAAAGAACTCCTCAACTCCCTCCCTTGCAAGAGCAGCCTATGCGTGTTGTGTTTTGCTTGATATAATATTTCTGCTTTGTATAATTGAGAAGCATTTTTTTTTCCTTCCATCATTCATTTTACTGCATTACATTAGCAGTTATGTGGGGATTCAGTTGATTAATGACTAATTTCCACCCTATGCATGCTCAAGAGGAACCTGTTCTCACAGTACTTCTCTCCAAAATAACGTATTCTTGAAAGAGGGGGGAATTTAGGGGAGCAAAACTCTCATGCAAAAAACAAAAACCTGGTAGAACTGCAATGGAAAAATGGGGCATGTTGAAAAATTTGTATTTCAGTAATTTCCTGGGTAAGAGAGCACTTATGAACTGGATGCCTGTATTCACGCTTTCCCCAGCTGCCAAAGATATTACTTTTACCAACCAGTTTGTCATGACCCTCTAAGAGGTTCAACTTTACTGACTTAACTGACTGTTTGAATTCTTGTCAGCTTATTTTGGTTTCCTTCCTAGAGAGCTAGAAATTGATGGGTAAACACAGAATCATGATCTTTGCTCCCGTGAGAGGGAACAGAAGAAGGAACAGCAAATGCATTGCTCCAGGTCATGCTACACATTGTTGGCAGAATCAAGAATTGGTCCCAAATCCAACTGTTTGCTTAGTTCTTCATATTCATGCCTGTGGTATTCCTGGTCTGAGTTTCCCCCAGAGAGTCCATAAAAACTCCCTGAATTGCTAAATGTATCCTCTAAGACATCAAAATCAAAAAATGGGCAATTGGCTCTCAGCAATGACTGAAGACCTCCAAATCCCACCCCATGCTTGGAAGTGTGCAACACTTCTGAGTGCCACTACCTTTGCAGGGAGGAGGTTGTGTAAACGTGAACCTGAGATTTTGCAGTGCAATTCAGTGAGATCCTGGTAATAGCTGGTCTGTGAGGGATCCAAGCCTTTCTCTGCAGGATAGCCACATATCTTTTACTTGCAATATTTTAATCATTTTTATGTTCATTTACCCTTAATGATAAAACAGAATCCAGCGAAATACCATAGGTATTTTGGCAACTGTTCTTTTTCAAGGAATTAACTAGTTAAATTAGTATGTCAGCAAGTGAACTGAAATGCAGGCAGATACTGCATACATCAGATCTGAATTTCATTGTTTTGCGCATCGCAAAAGCCATAGACATCTGGCAAAGGACACCAACAAACTGACCTCCAGTTGCTTCCTTATGCTTCCTCTGAGGCTGCCACAATCTTTTAATAGGTATTCCAATGCAATCATAGATTCTTCCTTTTTTTTTTTTTTTCTCTTTTCTTTTCTTTAATTTTGTTTTCCTGTTGGAGATGAAACAGAGGCAGAGTTCCATTGCTAAATCAATTAGAAAGAAAACTACAGGTGCTCTTGTAATGCTGCTTGCAGGAAGACATATTTCCTGATAAATTAGTTCCTCTGACATGCTGTTAATGAGAAATTGAGAACCACGTTGTACTGTATGTCTGGGCTTGACTGACTTAAATTTCTTTTCTTTCCACTTCGAGTGTAACATATATTAGGGAAAAAAAGTATAATAATTCCCAAAGCAAAGTAGATTTTTTTTTTGCCTAATATGCACATTTATGCATCAGTCTAGACACATGACTGCTGCTGTGCTGATAAGACTTTCCTTTGCCAGCTTCAAGGATGAACAAAAAAATGTTCTCTCTCTGATTACTAACAGCTAAAGCATCTTGTCAAAATTTTTGGAAGTGAACTTGTGAAGTCAGAAATGAGCATGTAGCATCTTAACCACAAATCACAGACAGAAGAGCTGCAACATAAAATCAGTCCCCGAATACAACATACTTATTTGGATTATCATCTTCTCCTGTCTTAGACTTTGACTGTGAGTCTGTGATTTGGTTTGTGAATGAAGTTTTAGTCAACTGTTTTGGATGGACCGATATATAAGCATGTAGGTTCTGATCCTGCAAGGTATAAAATGCCTTGTAAGAGCATGTCTAGTGTCCATTGTAATGGGAAGTAAAAACGTTAAAATGTTGTATCTCTCTTATGAATACAAAATACACATTTCAGCGTCAAAATGGTTCTTTTGTACTGTCATTAGACCTCATAAAATGGAAAACAGTCCCAGATTCCAAAACAGAAATCATGCACTTGCTCTGTATATTTTACTGGGAAGTTACCATCCGTACCACGGCTGGAAAATGAGAAGCAGGATCCCTCGTCTGTCACAGTTCGTAGTCACAGTGCAAACCTGCCCTCCCCAGCTCTTAAACATAAAATACCAGTCTAAAGTGTAACAGCTGAGAAGTCAGCACCCAGTCCCTTTTGTTTTGCCTGGTCTGTGGAGGATAACCTCCACGCACAAGATGAAGTTTGCAGCGTAGCTGCTGAGGTATTAACCTACAGCATCAAAAATTGCTAGATTCTCTCTTTATCAGTGTCTCAGGGACTTTTGCCATGATTTCTTTCTGAGTTTGTTTGTTTTGACCTTTTTTTTTTTTTTATTTCCCCGCCAAGGGCAGTGAGCAGGTTGTGCTGACCCTATTAGCTAAAATTTCTCTCAGTGGAGCACCGACTCCATCCTGGGCTATCTCACAGTACTTAATATGTCGTAATTCTATTTTAGCAGCTGAAATTTGTTGGCTGTTCATAAGCAGCCTGGTCTCACAAGATAATTTTTCTTCTGCAGATAATTACTTTTCCCCATGAGATTTTACAAAGCCAGTGCATATACAAGCACACACACATATTCTATTTTTAAAAAATCCTCTATTTGCTGTTTCATTAGGAAGTGGATAATCTTCATGTCTCTAGTGGTACATTCTGCCGTTGTGTTCCAAGTCTATTGGTCTCATTTTTTATTAGATGACTTGCTTCCTGTTAGTCCTTCCTTATTTTGGTATATCTCTTTGAAAGCATATTTTTTGTATTTGACACAGAGTGGAACTGAAAAGTGTTTCAGTGCAGTTGCTGTCAAAGGCATGGTCCCTGACACAGCAGGGTAGGTCAGTAGTTAAAAGTCTTCATGCTTTGCTAATGTAGATAAGAAGAACTCTACTGAAGCAAACAGAACAGAATCAGTTTGCATCAGGTGGAGATGTAGTCCATATATTTAAGGATGGAGTAGATGCTTTTTAAAAAGTAAGTTAGGGTTTTTTCTAGTAACTATTTTAGTTGGTCACATCTTATGTGCTGTTCATATTACATTCATGGTGGACTATTCATGGTAGACTAAACCATGAGGTGCTACCACTCAGATGTATGTGGACCTGACTTCACAGAATGCCAAGCTAATGAACATTAAACATTCTTTTGTTTCTGTTTCTAAGGTAAAAGTTAGGAGCTGAATTGTTAGATGAAAAGCTAATCTTTAAATAAGTGGCTAACCACAGTCTGCCAAAACAAAGTAATTGACCAGTCAACCCAAGTTGAGCTCCATAAGAAATTGTATTCTTTGCTTTGTGATTAATTTATATAAGTTCAGGATAATCTCCCTGATCTTTACTAATTACTTACTAGGCAAAATCATGGACAAGTGCAACCCCTGCATCAACTGCTGTAAGCCACTCTTGCTCATCTGTGGGCAGTGTTTGTGCAGTGCTTAGGAGGTCTTTTCCTTAGTGGCTTAAGAGAGGACAAAAAGTTTTCTCTCCATAAAAAAGTGCTATCAAAAATGGAAAAAGAAAATAAATGAAGAGAAAGTCATTCCAGGATGCTATTTGCATGTGAGTGGTTGTATTAACAAAATTGCTGTTAACGAATATCTGGATAAGCCCTTCTTGCCACTGCACATATGGGTTGTTAAGTAAGACCAGCCTTTTCGCTCAGACACTTGAGATGGTTTCATACCATTTTTGTGTAGTTGATACTTCCCATTTTATCTTCTACCACTCCCACCATACCCCTGAATACATATAATTTGCAGTATTTAAAGGGCTGGCTATGACTTCACTGAGCTTACTAGTGAAATCTCCACTGTTGTCAATGGCATGAGGTAAAACCCCAGATAATTCCATGTTTTACAATGAACCACCCAAGCTCTGGTCTCAGGGGCTGCTTGAAGGCACATTCTCTGGCACTGAAACAAGAAGGTTCTGCCAGTGTTCATATACCTAGCTAAAAGCCCTTTGTCTCTTGATTCTTACCAAGTGTCTGCTCACCGGGCTCAGTAATGCACACCCAGTGATGGTGTACATTTATTGTTTTGAAGGAAAACCTGCTTCCTTTCCACCATGACCTCTTGTATTTTTATCAGCTGCATATCTCCTCCCTCACCCATTAGTAACTTTGTATAATAGCAAAGCACTGCTTACAATAAATTAGTTTAGTTGCATGCCATCAGAAATAGTGTGTGATCACAAAAGCACAATGTTATACAAAGCAATATACCAGAGGAAAAAATCTTATCAAACAAAAGCCAAAGCAAAAATCAGAATGTGTGTTAAAGATAAATCTTATGTCATGACCTTAAAAATCTCCAGCTGGGACTCCGCTATTCAGAATAGCTCTTGGAAATTATTTTCAAAGGTTAGCTGCATGTGAAAAAGGAACAAAATAAAGTTTGATCACCCAGGGATTTGCATGCTTCCCACATGCTTGTGGGAGCCACCAGAAGTCCCTGTACAGATGACTTGAATGGAGGAAGAAATAGTTCAGCTTTCCAATCAAGCGAGCAGGAGTGAATGTTCTGTAAACATTTGAATATCAAAGGAGGCCTTTTAAAACCAAAGCCCTACTTCACAGGAAGCCAATTTAATGAACACACACCAGAAAAAAACAAACTAAAAAAAAATTAAAAAAAAAAAAATACAGGGCTGCAATACGTTACTTGGTGAAATTGCACCTTTTTGAGGCCCGTCATTTTCCAAAGACTTTACTGCGCAGGTCAAGGAGCAGGCTCTGATCTGAACCTTGTGGTATGATTAGTAGGGCAAGAGAAAGAAGCTTAGGTTCAGAAAGTACCTGGATTAACACGTAACATTTGAGAATGCACCTGAAGCCAGGCGCTACTTGAAAAACAGTAGACACTTGGCATGCAGTAATCCTTTCAGCAGGTTTAATGAAGCTTTGTCTCACAGATAGTTCCTTCTGGATTATAATTTCTTATTATTCTGTGACCTTGCGGAATCGCTTATTGCTGATGAAACAGAGCTATTACAATATGTAAAAGCTGTGTTGAAGTCTAGGCTTGGTTTTCAGTGCGTGTTTTCAGATGGACAAAAACACAGAGAAACCTTAAAAAGCTGTCTTATGGATAGGTACCTTGAGTGCAACAGTTCCAGTTTGCTGAAGGGGAAATTACATTCCTGCCAATTCTGTACCACATAGTCCTATGCACCAACAACTTCCATTTGCCTCCAATGAATCAAATATAAAAGTATGAGATGAAACCAGGCCTTATTAATTTCAGCTTTTTTTCTTTTCTTCTTTCTAGAACTCCTTTCAAAGTAGTAGGACTGTTTTCAGTCTCTTGGAGCTTCACTTAGTAAAAGTTAACTTCAGATATGCCAATTTTTGAGCAAGCACTGAAATACTGGTGACCATGCCTACCCTTGTGTAAAGTTTCTGTGCATCTTACTGGCAGACACAAGCAAAAGTTTTTTGTTTTTCCTTTTTTTTGTTTATAATGTCAAAAGTATGAATGGGTTCACCAAAGGATTCATATTTCTTAATAGTACTCTAGTTGTTACTTCCAACTCCAGATATCTCTGTACCACTAATCACAATATATCTGGAAGCTGTACTGAGGAAAAAATTGTTCTCACTCTGTCCTCATTATTATATTCTTCAGTTAGCACTACGTCCCTGCTGGAGCTGGAATACTGAAGTTGATGGGCTTAGCTCCACCCCAGTGCAATGCCTATGTCCACCTTACATGCAAAGCCTTTACAAAAAAAATCTGGTTTTGATATAGACAGCCTGACAAAGGCAGTAACAATGTACCTATGAAGGAAATACAGGAATAGAATCACAAGTATGATGGGAGATAAAGATGAAAAAGAATTATGTCAGTATAGATCCACTGACAGCAATGAAAATGTACTGATTTACATCAACTGTAGTCTTTACTAAGTTAACAATATAAAAGGATCACTGGGAGTATAACAAATGTTTCTTTCTAGCCACAATTTACATCCAGGCATGGCTGCAAGTTGCATGTGCTTACTGCAGAGTTTAATTTGGCGCAGTAGCTATCATTATGATATGGCTTAGCAAATGATTTATGTTGGTTTTGTAGGTAGCTGACAACAGAGATCTCCCAGTAAAACTGTATCTTTGAGGTACAGGAAGAGAAGTGAGTGACATCTCAGATGACATGGCCACGCTAATCTGTACAGCGGTATTTGTGCTGTCACAGCCCATCTACATGAGCAAAGGACACAGAAGAAATGTATGACCATATAGATCCTCCAATCAGGGGTGGGCAAATTACTTCATCTTGTGATGATCAATTCAACTCTGGAGGGTGTTGGAAGGGATAATTTTCCTGGGGTTATCAGGGGAAAAGTTGTCCCTGCATAGGCCACTTGATTTGGCAGAGTAGTCAGTGTGTTTCCAGACTAGCGTGTTTTCCTCGTTTCCTGCATCTATAGTGTGAATAGGTTTGTCCTTAGGTTTAGCAGCTTGAGAAAGGAAGGTGGGGAAAATCCATTGAGCTAAGAAATACTGCTGCAAATTGGCATTGCTATGGTTTTCCCTGGGGTGTTTGGAAATGACCCACCGGAGCTGAGCTGTTTGGTTGTACTAATTTGACATCATCAGAGGATATACAACTTGGGCAAATCTAGGGAAGCAGCTCTGGCCCAGCAGAAAGTAATGCAAATTGAGTGTGCCAGAGATATTGCAAAGGGTGAGCAAACTGTATCTCTGAAAACCAGTGAGTATGCGTAAAATAACAACAGTTCATACACATTACTTATCTGAAGAAGCATGTGGTAAAGGTGATCTTGATAGCTATGGCATGTCTTGTGACCTGTCTCTTCTACATGGAATTGGCTCTGTTTAAAAGCAAAAGCACTTGGAAAACAGGCTGCTTTACATATTTTAAAGTAGCCAATTATTAAAATATTTTTAAGCAATTATGCAGAAAGAATCATATTTTGGAGTTATTGACTCTTACAGATAATGGTTTGGTGAGAAAAAGCCAAACAAACCCCCCACAAACCATGACTGGCATGTAGCCATGAACAGAGACAGGAGTATGGTTTAGATGAACTGTGTGTTCCTGGATTAGTAACTAGCACTGTGTTGCTTTGCGTTTGAGTGTTTCAACCAGGGCAAGACTGATGACTGAACTGGTCCTCAGAAGCACAGGGAAGACATAAATGTGATCTGGAGAACTGAAACTGGAGTGTGTGCCTAGTATAAGCTAGGCACACAGGGAATTTAAGGAAGCTTCCTTTATGAACGAAGCAGATACATAATAATAGATCTGTAAATATAATTATTATTAGTACAAGAAGGTGTAGAAGCATCTATGTTAAGAGCATTTGCAGTTATTAAAGCATGCACTGAAATAGATAGTCATGCTGTGGCTAGCACACTGTGAACTTCCCATGTTTTATCTCTGAAACAATTTGAGACCACCCATCTGCTTCTGTTCTGCAAGCTGCCTTGTGAGAGAAATTGCTTTGTATATCACATCAGCACATAGCTTGAAATATTAGTTTGCATTGTTGCTTTCTCTCTAGCATAGCCCATATGAGTAGATGCCACCAAAGGATTCATGCATAGTCTAATGTGCTGTGGCACAGGAATATGTCCAGAACAAACTTCCATGCTGTGAATGTAAGGAAACTATTCAAAAACAGGAGCAGGAATTAATTTAATTTTCTTTCCTTTCTTTTCCTTTTTTTTTTTTTCCCCCTCCAGTTTTTCACTTCTACCTTGTTAACTGAGAGAACAAGGGAGTGAGAAGGGCAAATGGATAGGGGGGGACAATGTTTAGTATGAAGTCCTTGCTTTTGACGTGTGCTTGTCTCATTTGTGTCTCTTCTGTGTGTGGAGTTTGTCTAAATGTCTGAAGAGTGAAGCTTACTAAAGACTCCCTCTCATCTGTGATTCTGCTGTACCTATCTACTCTACAAAACTTGACCTTTTCTGTGTTAAATGATGTCTGAATTGTTAAAGCTTTTGAGGGGACAAAAAAGGGGAATTGTAACTGTTATTATGTAAAGATGAAAAAAGAAGCTTGTGTGGGGTTTTGTTATTTTTTTGGGTTGGCTGTTTTTTGATTTTGTTTTTTGTTTTTCCTAATAGCAAGAAATCAAAAGTCTCTTCACCATGTTGAGGAAGACAGCAAGGGCAGTATCTTCTGCATAAATTCACCCTCTTGTATTCCTACAGGATTACAACACTCTGTTGCTCCAGTCTCTCTGCTTTTAGGGAGAAAAATACTAAAATCTAAATCATGTTATAATGATCTTAAAAGCACTGTTTGTTCATAATTTATTTTTTTAAGTTGGCTATAAATCTGCAGAAGATTGCACGTACAAAGTTCAGTGTTCAGCACTGAAAAGATCTGCAGATGTTCAGCAGGAGTTCTGTCATGCTGTGAACACAAAAAACTTGGCCCTTTTGGATGTTCAAGAGGATGTTGATTAGTACTGAAGAAATGTGCCAAAGAGCAGAAGAAATTTATAAGGCAGATCAAAGGTGTTAGGGCCTTCAGAACAGGCTGTCACACTGCATGGCAGGGCTGCATGCGCACCTGATAAAGGAAGCAGCTGAAAGCAATGAGCCCAGGGGTTATTTCTCCTGAGATTTCTTGCACTTCTCTTTACACAGAGGTAGGTAAGTAAAAAGCAAAATGCAAATGGAAAGTCAGAAACTAAAGGGCAGTTACAAAGCATCTGAGGAATTAGCAGGCCAAGCATGCTTTGGTGGGTGCCGTTTTCAATCAGTTTTCTTACGTGAATGATTATTTTGCCACTGTGGGTGTGAGAATTGTGTGAATAAAAGATGGAGGGTGCAGGGAAACGAGGGGGAAGAATCATGCAAGAAGAGAAATTACTCCCAGAAAAGAAGCTTCCAAGTCTTCAATCTTAGCCTCTCCTTTGTGTCCCTTGCTACTGCAATACCTCCTGTCCTCTGTCTTCTTTCTATTTTTACTGATTTCTGTGCTGAGAGGAGCAAGATCAGAAGAAAGGCCAGGATATTGCAGACACAGCTAAACACTTTGATAGTACTCACATTATTTGCCTTAACATTCCTGGTATCAGTATAGCAGATGTTCCTGTAACATTTGGTGAGGAAGCCTGTAGCTGAGGGAGAAAAAAAAAATAATTCTCTCATGTTTCTGATTAAAAATAGCAACTGAAGCAAGGACTCCCCCCATCTGTGCCGTCATTTTTGGCTTGGGTGACGGATCAGCTGGTTTGTGGTTTAACATAGGGGCCTCATGGTGTTTTTATGATTCTGTTCAAATGTCATTGTGTGGATAGTCAGCTATCAGCAGTCTGTGTGTTGCAAATCAAAAACTGAAATGTCATACAGATCGAGACCATGGTAGGGCAGGTGTTGAAGCATATTTGAAGTTAAAAAAATAAGCAAGCCCATCTAAAATGCAGATGATCAGGAGCCAGCAAAAAGCTTGAAAAAGATGTGCAATCTTGAGTCTTTGTTTTCTTCTCTCAGGCAAGAATAATGCTCCATTTTTTTTTTATTTTTATTTTCCACACTACAAGCAGAACCGCCCAAGGTTGATTTTTGAGTTTGCACTTACTCATTCTAAACTGGTTGTTATTCCACACTCTTTGCTTCAGCAACTTTAATTTCATTTTAGTGTTATCTGATTTTCAAGTCAATATTTTCTTGAAAGCAGTGATATTTGGAAATCAGGGGTACCTTTAATGGTCAGAACTGAATTAATTTTTTCAGAGTGATAGGAGGGTTTTGGATTACATCAGAGAACTCAGTGCAGGTCGTGCCAGTTTTAAGAGCTACCTAAACTTCCCTATACCACAGAGAAACTATTATAGCAACCAGGCTGGACAGAGAAACTCTCTTCATGATGCTTGGTCCAGCTTTTCATCTTTTTTTTTTCCTTTGCCTTGTCTTCTAGTACCAGCAAGGACTAGATTCCTTTTACATCAGCAGTGTCCTACAAATACCTTCTAACCTGAAGCCATCACTAGTCTTATTAGACTAAAAGGTTTTAATTTCTGCTTGCTAGTAGTGATAGGCATTGTGAAGTAGTGAAGCATCTGATGTTTCCTTTTTTCTGTATTTTTCATCTCATCAAACCTATTTATATTCATTCTCTTTTCCACTTAATCAGACTCCTGTCCTACTCTGCTAATGGTGTGTTTGTTGCAAAGATTTAAAAATATATGAAGAAATAATACTTAAAAAAAGGGCGAGAAAGAGGCACAGGGTTGATAATATTCTTCAGTTATCCCAGACTCGGTTTCACTACCAAATGTAATGCAGAGAGCAAATACCCTTCACTTTGATTTGTGATAAAGCAGCTCTTAGAAATGCTGGTGGGAAAGCTGTTGTGCATATGCTTAAGGCCCTAAATTGCAAACACTATCAACAAATAAGAGAGTCAGGAGGCAAATGAGGGTCTAAAGATGTGAATAAAATCAGATAGTACCAAGCACTAAGTCAGTAGTCAGGGACACTGCATTGAAGCCTGCTAACCATCAAATCAGCTGTCTGGCCCTGTCTTGCCCAAATTGCAGTAGCGGTGGCCATCCTTGGTCTTGTTTGAAAAAACTCATTATGGAACAAGCTGGACTTATTTAAGTACCATAACTCTTGTCCTATATCTCCTGAACTAGAAAATTATGTTTATGTAAGAGCAGTTTTTACTGTTCTTACACTTTCCCACTCTCAGCTAAAGATATTAATGCTATTCTCACAGTATTTATTTATAAAGAAAATTTATTCTGGTTGGGGGGTGACATTTATGCTGATTTTACCACAGCCTTTTCACTGCCTATGTCTTTTATTATAGCTGTATTTCTTTCACTGCCTGATGTTCATCCCCTCTTAGAAGTAAAATATTTTACCAAGCTGACCATCTGATGAAACATTTTTTCTGCTAGGTTCAGAATATACTTACGAAGTAGTATTGGAGGAGTGAAGATACATAACATTTTCAGACAGTATGAACAGTATGAGGGTGATAAAGGTTTATGGGAGTATAAGAGAAAGGAGGGAATCGCTTCCTTAGGATGATTAAGCAGATTTTATTTACAGCACAAACTGGACACATGCAAATTGTGTATCCATTAAACACAATACTACTTTAGATTTCAGGCAGCTGGAGATGAATGAGTCAGTATTAATTTTCACCTACATATAAATGTTAGATCAAGTTAAGGTTTAGGATTTATCAAGTATACTTAAGGGTTTGGGGTTTTTTAAAGAAGGCAGGAAAAGCAGGGGTGTTGCAATTATCCCTAGAGAGACCACTGCAAGTAAAATAAAATGAAAATGCAAATCCAGATTTCCAGGAAAAGTAAATAACATAAGAGAAGGTAGTGCAAAGCTAAACCACACAGGCTATTTAGGCTCTGCCGTCTTGTTTTTCTTCATAGTCCTTTCACACCATTACAGGAACTGGTGAGAACTGGGAGAAGTTAGGTTCCTTGCTTGTGTCTTGCCTCTCCATCATATTCAATCTTGCTTTACAATAAATTAATCTGCACTTCCCACTGCTGACACTCTGTGCAGGAGAAGGGAAACAATTGGGGTTTACCTTCCCCATAGGAGAAGGGCTATGTGTGCAGTGAAGCCTAGTAAAGAGGCACCAAAGTATCTGACAGAGGTCCCAAGAGATGCAGAGAGGTGGGAACCACTCCTGTGTCTGGCACAGAATTGAAGTAAGTGGCAGAAATGAACAAAAGCCAGCCTGGATCAGACCCAGTGATCAGTGAATGGCAACGGAGTGAGTTGCTCGCCCAGGCATATTGTGAAGCTGTTTTTTGTGCGCTTCAAACTAAATACAGAAAAACACAGCCTGTTATTTTCTTTAGAGTGAATTTCCTTGGGTGATGGCAGAACAGGGAGTAATAAAGCCTATTCTCTGGTGGGTCACAGAGCTGCCCTTAACTCCTAGCATTTCCTGTGCAACATCCTATTGTCATCACACTGAGCTGCTGCTTTCCATCAGATTTAGGACCTGTGAGCAACACCAGTTGGATCCTACCCTTGCTTGTTCGTACACATATCAGGTATATTTCTTGTGAGCTAGATCATGCTTCTGAGAGCAAATCGGTGAACATGAAGCAGGCTGGCTTTTGTATCTTTTACTCAACACCATGTACTTTGCACATATTCCCTTTTACTCCCTTCCCAATCTTTTCCACAGGAACAAAAATTGCTAAAGTGTAAGAGAAAAATCTCACCAGCTTTACAGGTTTCAATTAAACACATCCATTAATGTTATCCTCATGTGCTTATTTATAAACACAATTTATTCTTTTCTGCAAGTCATTCAGGCAGCTGTTACTGCTGCTACAAAAGTGCTTTCCTTCACTGCATATTTTACTATCAGCATATTTCTTTAGCTACTTTCCATTTGTCCTACCTTAGAAATAAAATATTTCATTGAAATGTCCATCTGATAAAATATTCCCCTTTAGACACATATTTACTCAAAAAGTATTTAAAAAGTAAATTTGTATAATATTTAAGGCAGAAAGCAGTGTCAGCAGCAATAAATTAGTGGCAGGCTAACCTGCAGGTTTGTAGGCATTCTCTTCCTGCAATAATATACAGTATGTCATTGTTAGTAGGGATGTACATACTCCTATAGGTCCCAATTCAAGAAAGACTTATGGACATGATTTGAGCAGCCAAGTGCACCAGTTATCCAAACTGGAAGGGGCTTTAAGTACGTATTTGAACTGTAGAATGAAGCTTCCCTGGGGAGTCTGGGGAGCTCATGAGGCCATGTCCTTTAAGAGTTCCCAAATCAAAAAAGCAGAAGAGCTTCAGCAAAATACAAAAGTGAGTGTGTATTATACGTAAGCATGGTGTTCATTGCAAATTTATGCATGGCTTTTAATTTAGAACAGGTGACATTCTGCATTCAGAGTTCAAGTTTATCCCAAATCTCTCAGCAGAATATTCCATCAACCCATAGGGGTTTCACCAGGGGCCAAATGCGGCTAGCTGCCAGTGTCTAGGTTTCAGCTAATGGTGCTGCTGGTTATTCTTCCCTTTGACTGTATTACAAAGCCTGAAGCCTGGTTTCTTCCCCGCCCACTGCTCAAATAGGAAGAGCCAACAGGCACCCGTGGGTGACCCAGCGGAGTTGCTAGCAGTTCACTTTACACAGCTTTGCAGTGCACAGATTCCCGCTCTAATCCATCCATCCAGGCTCAAGCTCCTTTCTGTAGCCTCAGCTATGTGTTCAGCTGGTACAAACAGGTATAGCTACTCAACTTAAGTGGTGCAAGTTCTGCTCCCTAAAATGCTATGAGACTCCAGTGTGACTGAATTTAAAATTCATGAACACTTGAATGTCCTGAATGTGATCTACATCATGAATTACACAGGCCACAAGACAATGCAAAGATTTACCTCATTATTCGTGAGCTCATTTCCACAATCTTCTGCTCAATGCATTACATTTGCTAACCAAGGAAGACTGAAAACACAAGGGGATTAAGTGCAGAGAAAAGTCCCTATCTCTGTGCTACTTCTTCTCAGGGTTGCTGTTGTAGGTACTTTGGCAACTGGGGACCATGTGTGTATTACAACAAACGCAGAGGGACTCCTCTGTAACTGACTAGTGTTTATAAAAGGCCTTGCAAAAGGTAAGCTGTGTGTATTATTTTAGCCCCTTTGTTGACTCATTGCACAGTAAATCAAAGCCCTAGAAGACGGGAGGAGTATACAGATTGATTTGAAGGTAAATAACTCCCATGCATTGCTCTTTTCTAAAATCCTTGCTGCACTGGCAGAGCATGGAAGGAGGCTTTTCTCTTTATACAGAGGTCCTTTTTCTAAAGTAATTCCACACACACACACACACATCCCCAATTGTGACCCAAGTTAGGCTTTCCCAAAGTGTGCCTAAAAGGAATAGAGAGGTTTTGCCTCTAAAAGAAGCCAGGTGCCACATGTTATGCCTCTAGGCCTCTGTTCTTACCAGAGGTAGCAGCTGCCAGTCCCTTTAAGTCTGGGAACTGCTGCCTTCCATGGGCATTTTACTCAGGGTTCTATGGATCTTGCCTCCTCTGCTCTTTGCTGTGGGTGACTAGTGGGGTTTTTCTCTCTCCATTTGATGAAAGAATGGTGTGATGTTGCTTTGTAGCAAGAGTTAATGGGGCTGAGGGGCAGGAAATTTAAATATTGCATTTGTGTAGTATTACTCAGAGTAGACGTGGTAGCTCAGGTCTGCATTAACTCGGTGATCCTGCTTTCCCAAATCCCTTCTCTCTTCTCCATGGTAACCTCAATGTATGCTTTTAAAGCTAAATGATACTGGAATGCTTAACATTATCTACATTATCTCTTTTTTTTTTTCTTTATGCTGGTTATCCCAACTCTTCTCTAATCACAGTGAATGAGGAGCTGGTGGGTTAAAACAACATGCCAGTGGAGCTCCCACTGTATGCTCTCTTCACCTGTCTGTGGCCCTGTTAAATGTGTAATCCCCTGTTTCTGACAAATTAATCTTTTCTGTATGCAAGCACTAACTGTGACACCACAAGAAGAAGATTATGCTTGCATACAGTAAAGAAGTAGCAGAGGAATGTGCACTTTGAACGCTCCTTTAAGTTCCTGTTTCTTGTGTATCTTGGTATTAAAGATGTATGGAAGAGTGAAAATGAGAATTTCTAAGATTAATATAAGTGCTTACAAGGGGCTTTGTGAATGCCTCATAAAGTCATCTTGTTGCCATGCAAAGCCATCAATTAAATGAATATTTCTTCTTTGAAAGTTTTGTTAGGAGTGTGTCACTGAAATAGATTTTTAACTTTAAAGGAAGCTTTAGAAAAAAAGCACAGGCTTGAGGCTAGAATGAGAAAGTGGATGTCAACTTTATTGGTGTTTTTCAGTGCCCATTTTCCAATGGTCAGCTAGACTGACCTGGACACCCTGCCTGCTGCTGGGGCACTTCTTTCCCTGCCACTGGGCTCAGGTGGCATATGACCTGGTGTGGGTGGGGACATTGGACAGATTCAGAGCCCTTCCTCACATTTTCACTCCTTTTCATCACTTTGTCTCCCAGTTGTGCTTCTCAACACACATGCAGCATTAAACTCAACCTATGTGGCTCCCAGCAGGGTAAAGTCCATGGTTTGTGACGCAGGTGCAGGTGAGAAGCCTCAGATGTCTGCTCTAGTTTGTTCTGCTGAAGGGAACATGAAGGCATGTCTCCAGCCAGTCTGTCTTCCTGTCCTCCTCTCTTCTGGGCTTTTTGAACACAAGACAAGGAGGATTTGCTGCAAGATGCTTGCTGCTCCTATTACCATTTTTGTAGTTCTCATTAATTTCACAAAAGCCTTGTTTTGTCTTGCAGCCACTGGCAGCAGCTCATTGAGGGTGAAAGCAGGAGTCTTGTCTTAGAAAGAAATTTTATAGTGGTGGAGTGTCCAGGCTACAGATATCTTTAGCTATTTCATGTATGCATATTGATGCACTACTTGTGCACTTGCTACCCAGAGTTCAGACTGTAATGTGGAGCAGCATGACACAGATATTACTAATTTTTCATCTTTGGCCTTTTCTTTCTAGCTCTCTTGTTAAAACCCAATTGAATTATCTCAGACTTAAAAAACCCTGTAAATTTAGTACCTATCAAGTAATTTCTATTAGTAAAGAAAAAAAAAAAAAACAAGAAAAAAAAAGAGACGATTTTACTCCATTTTTTACAAAACACCCATATCCTATTTTTCCCCTACTGCCATGCCAATTAGCATTTACCTTTTCTGTGGTAGGATGATAAAAAGACTAAATATTGAATAAGCACAGGGAGCATCTAATTGATAAAAATATTTGTCCTTGGATATAGCTGGACACACTAGAGGGTAAAGTTGGGATACTTGTGCGATGAAATACTGAGAGAATTCCTGCTGGTGATCCCAATTATGCAGAGCACTGTGCAGTGTCTGTAATGACTGATGTAGGCTGTGGGTATAGTGGAAAACCATTTCCAATTCACCTGTCTGTTTGTACTGATTTCCAAAATTTTCTAAAACTTCTACTATTTGGAAAAATTATTCCTGTATTTTAAGATGCATTTTCATCAATATCTGCTTTTGAAATAAAACCTTTTGTCTTCAAGCAGAGAAAGAGAGAAAAAGAACAACCACAGATCATGAATGTTTTTACAATGCTATGGTGTATTAATATATTCAGATTTTTTCTAATAGAGATTTTGGTTATTAAAAATAAAAATTGCTTGATCAATTATAAATTATAATTTGATTTATAAGATGGTGTTATGTATTAAATAATGCCAGATGGTGCCATGAGGGCATTAGCTCTTTGTAATAGATTCTGGATGACAATGGAATTAAAAGGGGACAGAGTCTGGTAACCAAATTAAACAAATAGTGAAAACTCTGCCAGAATAAAAATAGATCCCAAAGCACTTCTCACTCTCCTTCTCTCCCTCTTTTTAAAAAGTTAAACATTAAAAAAACCTACATTTTTGTTCTGTTTTGTTCTGTTTTTTAATGCTTTGGGCATTTATGATTACAGCAGGACTCCAAAGGCAACAGCATGGATTAAATAGTCAATAACTTCATATGCCTTATAAGCTTCTTTCAATATGTTTGCATTGGTTAGTAAAAAAATCTATTGTTATGTACCACCATCTGAAAAACATTTCTGGATTTAGAGCAGCCAGGCTTGTTCCTTGTGCTACTCCTAGGTAAGACCATTCCCTTAGCACTAGTGGCTGAGATGAAATTTCCCTAAGTGAAGTTTCTCTTCCTATACAGAATTAAATGAGGTACTACGTTGACTTTACTTATAAACATGAGTTAAAAGGACCAAAACATATGCTTATACACAGAATAGTCCAAGTACCACTAAAGTGAACTTCCTCTCCCAAAGGTGTGAGAGGGAAAAACAACAGGGTATGCAAATACATAAACTGAAATTCCAGCTACATAAATATCATTAGCACTAAACTATGGGGTTTTTAAAAATAATTTGAATTTGATTTTTGAATAGAAGTTTTCTGCTTAAACTCATGTGCGGAATGAGGTTCTACTTCAGCACTGACCTGAATATCTCTCCTGGCCCTCAGTTCTGACTTTATGTCAGGTCATTGTATTTAAATATCTATCCCTGCCTTTGCTTTTCTTTGCATCTTAAAGGAATATTCTGGAGTCAACTAAAATATGCATGTTATAATTGCAAGCTTTCTTTTGAGTGGTGTTCATTAAGAGGTTGCTTGTTCTTTGTCCAGTGATTTATTACTCTTATGTGAGCAATGTGTGGTGATGTAGTAATACCTTTGCCCATCAAGTATATTCTCATACCTTTCTAGTTTAAAGTTTGGTGTCCTTATTTGATGCCATTTTTTAAACACCTACAAAGACTTTTCCATCTTGCTGTACATGGATTCTTCTGCATGACGAATGCAGGGAGGGTGCATGAGACTGAAAGCTCTGTAAAATAATCCTTGTTACTGCGATAAGCATCTGAGGAGCCTGAGAAAGTCATTAAGCTTGGGAAGTATCTCTTTCCTATGGGAGCTGTGCTGCTTTCTATTCGCATCTTCTTTTTTTTTTTTCTTTTTTTTTTTTTTTTGTGAAAAGGACAGTGAAATAGTAAGGCTATCTTTCTTGAACTCAACTGCATGTATTTTATACTGATGTGTCTGATTCAAGAGCAGTGCTTTTTCTTCTTTTATTCTTGATGCTCTTGTTGTGATATGTCATCTTTCTATTGAACAACGACCAATGACTTCAGGCTTTGCCTAATGTGCAGTGTTTATAAATGAATCAGAAAAGCAACATTGAATATATTTGCATCAGAAGATAATATAATGAAGTTGAACCAATTTTACTTCTGAATTTTCCTATTTAAAGTGCACTGGTCTTCAGTGTAAGATGATTTAAAAAGTGCTGAGCCTGGACTTTGGGTCTTAAACTTCAAATTTCTACTGTAGGTGATTCCAGTATTTCCAAATTTCTTTTGGTACTGAACAAAAGAAAAAGTTATGTTATCATACAGTTTATGAAGGGAGGAAATTTTATTTTACTCTCTTTTTATTTTCTATTTTATTTTTTATTTTTTATTTCATATTTTATTTGTTGTATTTAAAATTAAAACTACCTTAGTATGCTGTCTCTTCCTGCAAAGGTTAAAATATTTTATATTTGTGTTTCATTTTTACTTTTATATTATGGTATAGTTTCAATGTAATAAACAGTCTTTAAATACGAAATGAAGGATTTCAGTTGCTAAAAATATTCCAGTAATTCTCATTCAAATATATAAAAAAAAAAATCCCATTTCAACTGCAATGTTACAGTGTTTCAGAAGTATTTACTGATGAAAATAACTTTTTTTTTTTTTTTCACTCAATTCTTAGAAGTGTGTGTTTCCATGTTCTTAAGTGGTGGTTCACAGTAAAAATAGAACTTGCATATTTCTACTCAGGCTCTCTGTGCCAAAAATACCAGCAAGAATTCTCTGAATGCATTAAACTTCACAAAACTCAGTTTTCAGGAACTTAAGAAGCCAAAAAACTTCTGACACTGCTAAGCTTCAGTTAAAGTCAACTAATTTCAACTTTGGCACAGTTAGAAGGTCTTTCCTGTAAATGTCCAAGCTCAAATCATGATCGTGTCACATCTGATAAAAATCCTATAAAATCTAATTTAATCCAGTTTGGAGACACAAACTGCTCTCAGGAGACCTCAGAGACGTGTGTATGTACTTGTATATATGTTTCAATAGATATTACTCAGGTAATTGGTACTTCGAAACAATCCTCTCGCCGAAAACCCCCACTGCAAAATCCCCATCATTCCCAGCAAAGAATGATGGTGTCTATCATGCTCCAGGAAGGTTAACCCAGAGTTTCCTTTCCTCTTGGAGCTTCACCTCTGTAATTTCTTCACAAACTACTCCTTATCCTTCTGCAACTTTCTGCCTCTAATTTCATGAGCTATATTCAAATATCTACATATTTAAAGGACTGAGTCACCTGAAAGAAAAGGATATAAGCAGGGAAATATAACAATATTGATAACCCATCATTTGATATGCTAATCCTGACATATATTACCAAACAAATGCTTCTGCCCAGTTGAAGCTGAACTGCTCAAGACACAATAGGAAATAGGTTAAAATCTGCATTGCAGTTCAAAGGCACTTCAGTCTGATGTCTTCTCCTGAGTGCATGGTTAATTTTCTGGTGAAAAGGCAGCCCATATAGCATAGGTCAGCAAGGTAAAATAGACTGGGAAAGAGGGAATAATACAGGGATGTTGTCCGGGAAGCTAGGGACCAGGTTAGGAAAGCTAAGGCCCACTTAGAATTAAACTTGGCTAGGGATGTTAAGGATAAGAGGAAGGGATTCTATAGGTACACTGCAAATAAAACACAGGCTAGGGATAAAGTGGGCCCTCTCCGGAAGCTATCAGGAGAATTGGCTACCCTGGATTTGGAGAAGGCTAAGGTTCTTAATGACTTCTTTGCCTCGGTCTTCACTAGCCCTGACCACACCACCCAAGTCTTGGAAGGCAGATGCAGGGACTGTGAGAATGAAGGCCTTAGGCTCACTGTAGGAGAGGATCTGGTTCGAGACCATCTCAAGAACCTGAACATACACAAGTCCATGGGACCGGATGAAATCCATCCATGGGTCCTGAAGGAGCTGGCAAATGAAGTTGCTAAGCCACTGTCCATCATATTTGAAAAATCATGGCAGTCAGGTGAAGTTCCCAATGACTGGAAAAAGGGAAATATAACCCCTGTTTTTAAGAAGGGGAAAATGGATGAGCCGGGGAATTACAGACCAGTCAGTCTCACCTCTGTACCTGGCAAAATCTTGGAGCGGATTCTCCTGGAAGGCATGCTGAAGCACATGAAAACCAACAAGGTGCTTGGTGACAGCCAGCATGGCTTCACTAAGGGGAAATCCTGCCTGACCAATTTGGTGGCCTTCTATGATGAGGCTACGGAACTGATGGACAGGGGCAGAGCAGTTGATGTCATCTACCTGGACTTGTGCAAAGCGGTTGACACTGTCCCCCATGGCATCCTTGTCTCTAAATTGGAGAGACATCAATTTGGTAGATGGACCACTCGGTGGATAAAGAATTGTCTGGATGGCCGCATGCAAAGAGTTGTGGTTAATGACTCAATATCCAGCTAGAGACCAATAAGGAGTGGTGTGCCTCCGGGATCAGTGTTGGGACTGGTCTTGTTTAACATGTTTGTCGGTGACGTGGACAGTGGGATTGAGTGCGCCCTCAGCAAGTTTGCCGATGACACCAAGCTGTGTGGTTCAGTTGATAAGCTGGAGGGAAGGAATGCCATCCAGAGGGACCTTGAGACGCTTGTGAGGTGGGCTGATGCCAACCTGATGAAGTTTAACCATGCCAAGTGCAAGGTCCTACAGCTAGGTCGGAGCAATCCCAGGCGCTCAAAAGGAGCGTGACCAGCAGGTCGAAGGAGATTATCCTGCCCCTCTACTCTGCTCTCGTGAGACCTCACTTGGAGTATTGTGTGCAGTTCTGGTGTCCTCAACATAAAAAGGACATGGAACTATTGGAACAAGTCCAGAGGAGGGCCACGAGGATGATCAGGGGACTGGAGCACCTCCCGTATGAAGATAGGCTGAGAAAGTTGGGGCTGTTCAGCGTGGAGAAGAGAAAGCTGTGTGGAGACCTCCTAGCAGCCTTCCAGTATCTGAAGGGGGCCTAGAAGGATGCTGGGGAGGGACAATTCATGAGGGGCTGTGGTGAGAGGACAAGGGGTAACGGATTAAAACTTAAATAGGGGAAATTTATATTGGATATGAGGAAGAAATTCTTTACTATAAGGGTTGTGAGGCACTGGAATGGGTTGCCCGGGGAAGTTGTGAATGCTCCATCGCTGACGGTATTCAAGGCCAGGTTGGACAGAGCCTTGGGTGCCATGGTTTAGTGGGAGGTGTCCCTGCCCATGGCAGGGGGGCTGGACCTAGATGATCTTAAGGTCCTTTCCAGCCCTAACTATTCTATGATTCTATGATTCCCTATAGTTGGTATGCTGCCTGTGCATTTCCAGTTGCTTTTCTAAAGCTATTGCAGAGGTAGGGAGTAAGAATAGGGAAACAAGAAGGACAGGAAGCATGAGAAGGGTTCAGTACAAAAGGAGACTGAAAGCACTGGAGAAGTAAAGATAAAAACCGAGGAATGAGGATAGATTTCTGAACGAAGGTTGCACAGTTGCTATTGTTTCCATTCTCTTCTATTACCTAATCAAGAAATAATTAAGCTTACCAGATGCATATTAAAACAGACTGAAGGAAATGTCTGTCTTCTGTTTCATTATATTAATCATTGAATAAGAACCTTACGGAATATTGTCCTGGAGGGAAGGAAGGAAGCTTTTATTTGAATTATTTAAACCAGTTTCACTGTATTCAAATTTTTCTTAAGATGATGAAATTTTTACTTTTCGGGACTAATTTTTCAGTCAGGTTAGGAAGATTTTTTTTTTTTACTCCATAAAAGTACCTTTTACATAAGTGTCTGAATTACTTGAGTCTGGCTACCAGCTGAGGAAGATCTGCTGATCCCATCTTCAGCTGCTGTTCATATATCAGAAGTAATAATGTCCCTAAGGATTTCTACACCTCACCCCGCCAACAATTAGTTTCATGACTCTTCTTGAAAGTGCTCTTTAGAAAAAGACAATTTAAAATAATTTCTTTTACTAAACACAAAACAAAGAGGAAAACCTGTTGAAATTTAAATTGATGTCTCAAATGTAGCATAAATTAATTGTAGTTTAAAATATGAAATGGTTGCACTGAAAACAGCTCAGCATTGTGATTCTCGCTCTGGTCGGTTTTGCTCATGAGTGTTTTTGACACTGTCAGTCATCACATGTATGAAGTCAGTAGTTATGTTTCATATTGCCAGTTCTTCAAAGAGCAAAAAATCTTTCAGTGTCTCCTTCCAAAAGCATGCATTTGAGAGGTAGGTTAGCTGCAAGCTAGTAAGGAGCTGGGAGACAGAATTTACTCAGATGCAAAATTTAATTTCCTGATTTTTCCCTACGTGCGTATCAACCATAGAGATGAAGCACCCCTGAATAGGTGTTCTCAGGTATGTAACTCTATTAAGACTATTGTTCTTACATAGATTAATCTGGACTGGGGCATTAAAGCCAGAAATTTGACAAAAAATGAAAGATTGTTGAAATAAATGTGCCATTAATTTAACTTGTATTTCCAACACACAGAGTACCAGGCATAATTTTTTTAACCTCCCCTGCTTTTCCTCTTTATTTATCATGCATTTAAATTAATTATGGAAAAAAAATTGGAAAAAAAAAATCCTGATAGTTATTTTTATGATCAAATACCTTTTCCAATTAGTGTTGGCGCCTCACTATAATCACGATGAATGTTATTAATTCAGTAGTCTACATCCTATTAAGGGTTTCATCATAGCAGTGTGTTCAGGAACTTACTTAATGGCTTTTGCATATTAATGCTGCAGCCTGTGGTCTTGCGTCCATTAGTACTGTGTAATATCTTGGGTTTGCATTCATATGTGTATATATAAACATCTAAACTTATGTTTATATACCAGTTTTGATCAGGTGACTGCAAGGCTATGAAGCTATTTTGAATTTACTTAAGCAATTATTTTTAGTAAGATTATTGTACATTCAAAATGTTCTCCACACAGTGAAAGATGTAATCCCATTGTAAATCACCAGGATACCATTACAACAACATACAAGAGAAGACAACTGCAGTGGTGGTTGCTAGGCATAGTGCATAGGTGTTGCTGATTTTTGAGGTCATGGTAAAAGTACACCTTACATATACAACATTATTGTGAGGCTATGTTAAATAAAAAAGTGATTCAAAAGCATGGACAAAGTGGTTTGTGGGAAACTGAAGGTTGATAATGATTTGTGGGGGAAAAATTTTGGTAACTACTGGTTTATAAAAATCATTCTGAGAGTCTACCTTACTTTCTGTTGACAGCAAAATAATTAAGAAAATATTTGAGCTCTCCAGCCTTCAGAGGACTTCAAATTTTGGCATAAACTGCTTTATTTTCTTTTTTTTTTTCTTCTTTTTTATTATTATAGAAGGCTTAATCTGAGATTAGCTTCTGTTCTCTGAATTTTTAAGGGTATGAGGGTAAAGAAGGACCTCTTTCAATCATTCATCGTCACCCTCACCTCTGTATAATACTGATGGTAGTCCTTATTTCACTTTCCTCTGGTAAACTTATAGCTTCTGTTCAATCTTTTTGGAAGACAATCTAGATATAGTTTTGACAATTTAAATGATGGTCAGTCAATCAATCACAATTTAAATTGTCCCATTAATAGCCACTGGTATTTAAATGTTTGTATCTTAGAATTTTCTCTATTTTTCCTCCCTATTATCCTGCACTTTTTAAAATTTAGTCAAAATTCCATCTGTCTGTGGATTTTAAATATCTGGAACATCTCATGCAAACTGCTGCTCCACTAAAGCTCTTCTTCCTAGCAATTTGGCAGTCCTCAAGAGCACTTCTTTTTGTTCCTCTTCTAATAATCCAGCAGCACATATCAAAATTGTGATCTGGACTTGACATTTTTTCTAAATTGTTAGGCTTGTTGTGACACTGAAGCCTTCACAGAGGTAGATCCAGTCATATCACTCCTTTTCATGATGTTTCCTAAAAAAGAATAAATAAAAATATCCTTGATAATGCTACTGCTGCAAGTCACCTAGTCTTGGACAAGCCTTTGTCATGGAGGGAATGATCCTCTTGCTTCAAACCTGAGCACTTCCTCTGTCTTCCAAAATGAACGTTACACAAGATCAATTTAGATATTATGCCCTCATCAGAAAGCACATTTAGAGCTGAGCAGTGAAATAGTCCTTGTATCACTAATTAAAATTCAGTGGTAAGGTTGTTTAATTACTCCCTCCACTGAAAATTCCTACTTTACTTTTCACATTTATTCTGGTAATAATGTGTTGAAGAGCTCATCAGCCTCTGAAGGAAGGCAACAATTTTTCTCATGTACATAATCATTAAACTGACAAATAGGCGCAGCACTATACAGTTATCAGTATTAGCACAGCAGCCCCATCTTTATTAAAACTCTTTGCAGCAGGGGATTAAAGTGCATAAAGGAGGGAAAAAATGATGGGAAACAACTAAATTTGAGATCCTTCCCTTTTGCTCTCCAAGCACCCCCTCAAATCAATTCCTACTGAAATTCCTCCTTCCTGCACAAAAGCAAGATAATTGACTGCATTTGATTTTGTAAAAAATAATTGCTTGCTCTTTGTGGGTTAGGTTAAAATGCATTTCTTTCTTTCTCTTTTTTTTTTTTTTTCATTCATGATTGTCAGATCTTAAATCTGATGGATGAATATAACTGCCTGCTGCAGACTGCTTCCAAATCCAGTCACCAGTTCTGCCACTGAAATAAGTGGGATGGAGGGGAGGACTCCCAGATTACCTTTCTGAATCTTGACTTGGGTGAAATAACTACTTTGGAGCTCCTCAGCTGTCTTTTCTGAGTTCAGAGAATCAGAGTGCAGGGACCACCCAATTTCACAAGAATAGGCTTGCCAGCCACAGACTGCTTCTGTGAACTATATAGATACACCTGTGTAATCAGATAAAGTTTTCAGGAGTATCAAGCTTTGCTAACCTGGGGAGAAGCAGAACTGCAGCAGCTAGAAATTAAAAACCTACAGGCAGGTCTAGAGAGCACAGGTAGGATAATGTGGACTTTGAAAGCCTGGTGTGGTGCTTTTGAAGTAAACAAGTCAATAATAAGGTAAAAAATGCATTTCATCACAAGTTTAGAATATGAAATAAAAGGGGAAAATACTCTGTTTCTTCATTAACTGAGCTGGGGATCTGAAAGGCTTGCTAAGCTGCCATTAAAAAAAAAATAGTGTATCTCGGAGTTGAAGATCAATTATACAATTAACACTGAGGGAAATACCAGTTCTGTTTCTCATTTTGTTCATGGCATATTTAGCTCCAGCTTTCAGTTTTCATTCTGAAAAGCATGAATTAACACCAAGGGGATTTTTGGTGCTCTCTCTAAAAGGCAGAGTTTTAGCCCCGACTTTGTAAGCCCAGGGTAGCAACAGCACACAACATGACCACAGGTCAGGAAAAAGTTTCTCCCGTTACTAAATAAGCAGCTTCACTGTACTTCAGACTTAGTGATCAGCTCATACTTAGATGCCTCAAAATGAGATGGCAGTCCCCAGCATGGCTATTTTACCCTAGTGTATTCAATTTTGCATATGAGGTTGCAATCTGGGAAGATGTTTGAAGTACCCTTTGCTACACACAGCTATATCCTATCCCATTATTTGGTTGATGGGGATAGTTTAATTGGAGGCTCATTTGGCAGAGATTATCTCCCTGATGTATTGTAAGCTGTTAGTGCCAGCGTACCTAAAAGAGAAAACATGTCAGGAGGTCTTATTATTACTGCAGTAAGTCTTTGCAGTGGTCTCCAAAGGGACTGAAAAGAAACCATGTATCAAAATTTATATATGAGGGATACATCATATGGAGAATCTCCCTGCACTTTATTCACTCTTTGTTGGAGGGAGGCTGACCTAAACCTCACACAATTCACTGTCACCAGGATAACTTGCTTGGAAACGCAAGACCCAAAATATCCTGAGTTGTCCCCCAGGACACCAGGCAGTAAGGCACCCCATGTGGGATTGAAGGGGTGTGTGGTGTGATGCTTCCTCCAGCCCTTCCTCGCATCTTCTGGCGCAGCACTCTGGATCCAGAGATCTCTAGGCACTACAAATAGGCATGGCAGCACTGCTGAATTGGGTGGTTTACTAGCACTGAAAATCACTTTGAATAAAGAAGGAAATTATAGCAAATTTAGTCACTCAAGAAAACAGCAGCATGATAAATAATGTATGGAAATTGAATGTTTCTTTAACAGGGAAGAATGCTGAAGCTTTTATTGAGCAGTTAATGCCCTCTCTGCTTATTATCTTTGGAGTTTTTAAACCTTGTGGCAGTCAGATATGTTCAAATGGAAGAATTTGATCTCTTCTACCCTAGACGATGGGGACCAGAAATTTGATTTGACCTGAAGTTCCAGGATGTTAGTTTCATTTTACAAAGTTTGATGTTTTCTGTTGTTTTCTTTTCTCAATAACATTTTACTATGGGTGCACAAACAGGGAGGTAAAATTCAAGACATGTACCTGGGGTGTGATGCATACCTTCTGCAGGCATTTTTGGCTTAGAAAGGCAAGTATTTCCTATGGCATGAAAATTATTCTGTTTCCAAGTTTGCTGGTGATAAACCAGATGATGCAAAGTTCATCACTTTTAGGAATCACATCCTGGGTTTGTATTTTGAAATTGGCACATTTGCTTACTGTGATGACTTTAGGCTGATATTTACTCAACTTTATTTTCCAATCCTTTGAAGCATGTAAAACAATGATGAAGAGATAGAAAACCCATGAAGCTTGTATATTTTTGGCAGCATTGCTAGATCTTTTGATGCAGTCTTACAAATGAATGTTCAGCTTTTATTCAGAATCTATCCTGTATCCAAATTTCCCCATTGTGTCATGAAACTGGGAGGCAAACTGTTCAAAGACTCTGCTAAACTTGTTGATTTGGATCAAAATTCTGAAAAGCTTCTAGCAAATTATGTGGTCTTTATTTTCTTTGCGTAGCTAGAAAAATACACTTGTAATGCATTTTGGGAAGATTAGATTTCGGGTAATGGAAGATATTTGATTCAGTATCTCTAATTATTCTTCATTACATTAAAACCTGCCAGATTCACTATTGGATGAACCTTCTGAGAGGGGGTGGTGGTAACTTCACCATTTGAATTATTTAAAACTGTCTTATTATACAAGCAGAAGTAGGTGGACCTAATGAGGTAACAAAGCAACATATTATGGGTGCAGAAGACCAGACTTAACTGATCAATTTCATCTATCTCCTTACTATGAGGTACAAAAAGTAATGTAATTAAAGAAAGCAGCATACTTGAAGGCATGACTTCAGATTACTGTTTGGATAACTCATGCTCAGCAGAATGCACTATTCATGTTTTCATCTAGGGAGATAATTTATCCTGAAATCAATATTGTGCTGGATATGTCAAATAGCAATTATAAGGTGCTTTATGTTTTCAAATCAAGAGATGACTGTTGCTGTTCTTAACTTCTGTGAAAAATTTTTGGGGTAAATCAAGTAAAAGCTATTTTCCCCAAATTATATGCTGGCATAGCAAGCTAAACAAGCATAGGAATCTTTCAATGAATGTCACAGTCTAGTTGGCTATGTCTGAAGTGCGTCTATTCAAAAACTATGTAGCAGCTCCCCTCCCCAAACATGGCTGGGCTGAAAGAGCTTTCAGAAGTTCCAAACTCTAATTTGTTGTGCTGGGTAGCCAAGGATTCTCAAGAATGATTATACTCTGTGGGATTTGCTACCGTGTAATCTTCTTGCTAAAAGATATTTTCTCTTTTTATGTCTTTCTCTAAGTACTATTCAGAATGTAATAAGGTTTTTTTATTTTCTTACTAATTATCTTAAAAAAAAAAGAAAAAGAAAAAGAACACCACCTCACACACAGAAAAAAAGCCAGAATAACCCTGTGCTGAAAGCTAGCCTATTTACATTGACAAAGTACAGCTGATTTAGAAGGATGTGATAATCTTTCATACTTTCCACCTACAGGTGTCAATGATTGCATGCAAAGCTGCTTCTGACTGAAAAGAGCCCACCCTCTAAAAGTATATTGAGATATCTGATTTGAAAAGATGGTGCTGTAATCTGTTACCTCACAAAATGAAATAAATGGAAGTGACATTGCATCTGCACTCTGATATCTGTCTAACAAAAAAATTATTTATGACTGTATTTCCAGAATTGCACCATTCGTAAAAACTCCATTTGGGAAATCATTTGTTGAAAGGTGTCCTGGGTTCAGGAGTAGCAGTCATTTTTCTCCTTCTTAGTAGCTGGTGCAGTGCTATGTTTTTGACTTTCAGCCTGGGAACAGCGCTGAGAACACCGATGTTTTTAGTTGCTGCTCAGTAATGGTTACTTCGACCAAGGACTTTCTGAGTCTCATGCTCTGCCAGGGAGGAGGGGAAGCCAGGAGGAAACAGAGACAGGACACCTGACCCAAACTGACCAAAGATTTATGCCATACCACAGCACGTCGTGCCCAGTATATAAACTGGGGGCAATTACCTGGAAGGGCTAGATCACTGCTTGGGTTGGGCTGGGTGTCGGTCAGCAGGTGGTGAGAGGTTGTATTCTCTTTCCTTGCTATTTTCCTTGTCATTGTTATTATTCGTGGTAGCAGTAGTGGTTTTGTGTTGTACCTTGGTTGCTGGACTGTTCTTATCTGGACCCATGGGAGTTGCGTTCTTTCGATTCTCCTCCCCATCCCTCCGGGAGTTGGGGGGGAGGAAAAGGGGGGAGTGAGAGAGAGGCTGCATGGCTGACTGAGCTTAAACCACGACAAAAGGGTACTAAAAATTCAAGGTGTAAAGGGACAAGAAAATCACAGCTCATATGTAAAAAATTATGGCTCATTGTCTGTATTTATTTTTTTTGCAACAGTAGAAAATAATTGCCTTTTTCTGTGTCACTTTTGGACCAAGAAATATGTCACTATTAGTTCATAGGAAAGCCCTGTGATTGAAGAGGGGGGACGAATTATCAGCTCAGCTGGTAAAATTGTAAATGTCCTAATCAGCAGTCCCTGAAGCTGGAGATATGATGCATCCTCTCCTATGTCAGCTTCTTTCCTTCAGTGTTGGATGTATCATCAGCACTCATCAAGAGAAAATGAGAGAAATTTCCTCAGCTTGCATCACAAGTCCAAGAAAGAAAGGTATAGCTCAGAGAAGTCCGCGTGCTGATTAGGAACGTATTCTGCTTGATCAGTAAGGAGTTACTGAAAAATTAATGCCTGTAGAAGATCTGAGGGCATCAGTATAATAAACGGCTGTAGCAGTAATATGTAAAGACCTCTTCTAAGTTAGTTAAGTGCTAAGCCTGCTACTGTTGCAAGCAAAATCTGTAGGACCTGGGCTATATACTTTTTAGAGCACAGCAGAAATACTCTTAAAAACAACTGATTGAAGTGTTGGGGTTTTGTCATTGTTTTTTGGTTTGTTTGTTGTTTTTTCTTTTTTCTTGAGAACATGTGAGACAAAACACTGTGTGTCTATATTTAATGAGACATAATGAGCTTTTCAACTGATTAAATTTGAACAGTGACTTTTTTGCTTCTTCAGCTGAGCTGATGACCACAAACAAGCTCTGTCTACATGCAGATCTCAAAACTGCCAAGCATGCCAAGCAAGGGGCAGTACTGCTAAAGGCAGATTTCCATGGTTTTTGTTATGGTGTCCAGCTTCTCCAGTCCCTAACAAGCTTGGGTTATATATTTTTCAGCACATGGACTATTTGCAACATCCCTTTTTCTCTCCCCTGTGGATTTTCTGCCATTTAATAATGCTTGAATTCATAGTACTGTTTTCTGGGGGTTGGGGTTGTTTCATTTTTTGTTTTCTGTTTGGTTGGTTGGTTTGGTTTTTGTGTTTTTTTTTTTTTTTTTTTTTTTTTTTTTTTTTTTTTTTTGTTAGATAATTACAGAGTTCTGTTTCCTCTAGCTGGTTACTGTTTATTTTCATGTGAGAACTTAATATCATTCAGCCTAATCTCCTGCTGTCAAATATGATTGACAGTTGCCAAAGAGCTAAAAAGATTATTACAGAAGTACAGTCACATGCATAGATAGTACTTGTAATGTCTCCTGAAGGAGACTATGGACTAAATAACTGATTCTGGTTCCAGGATACCTGGAACACCAGGTGCCTGAAAGTCACACTGTTAAAGCAGTGTGTCAGAACAGAGACTGAGGCATGGGCTGGGGTCAGATCATCAGACTGTGAAATTAATTCTCTCCTTTTGTTTCCTTTCAAAAAGAAGAAAATAGTAAGGTTAGGATGCAGGACAGGGAAGTCCCAAACTGTTTACAATAGTAGCTTTGGAGTTCAAAATGGGAAAAATGGGATGAAAAAAATATTGAAAATATTTTAATTTCTTCTCCTTCAAAATCACACTTCTATACTGTATAAAGGGAAAAAAAAAATCTATACAGTATTCCTTGTTTGTGTGTGTTTTAACCTGCTTTCTTTTGTGATTGTAGTTTATTGACTTAAATCTGATAAAGATTCCCAGGCTCCAAATTTTTTATTGGGTCATCGACTGGGTCTATAGTTTTATAAACTGTCTTGTTGTCAGGCTGTTCTCAGTAGATATAATGCTGTCAGGTGTGAGGTTATAAGGATGAAATAGAGAAAAGAAATAAATAGCAGAGGAATAAAGACAGGGAGAAGGCACAGGGGAATGGGGCAGGTGGTTAAGTTGAAGAGAATGCTGGTCTTCACAGAGGGCATTTGTACAATGCCCTGCACAGTGAGGCTTCCGTAACCCCAACAAGATACTAATATAGGGCTATGGGTTCAGCTGGATGGCACTGCTAATGAAATAAATTAGGTTTTTATCCTTTGCTTCTGTGCCAAAGGTATAACTGACATTTCTTTTGTCACAATTCTGTAATACTGAAAACTCTTATTGAGGTTCCTTCCTTCCATCTATTTATCTGGTGGATAACTTTCCTCTGTGTACTATCAGCCTGGGACACAATTTCTTGAGCTGAATCTCTTTGTATTTTTTTTTTTTTTTTGCTCTTCTTCAGAATCTTTTTAGAGTCCTTTGTTATTTCTGTCTTGAGTGGTGTTTGCAGCTTCTCCTAAATTTAAATCATCTGTGAAGTTAAATAACATAAAATTTGTTCTTTCTTCTGGAATGTTAGTTATTACATTAAGCAATCCAGATAGACCCTCTCAATTTTCTGCATTACATTGTGTTAAAGCACAGTAGTAACTAGTTAATGAACTCTTTAATTTTTCCAGTTTTAGACCAGATCTGAAAATTAACATCAGTACAGAACACTACATGTTTTCTTGTCTCAGCTTCTGGTTAGTTAGAGAACAAAATATAAGCACTGAATCACTGGAGGCTGACGAATCTATGTGAAGGGTTACTTAAAGAAAATAACTTGCTCGATACAGTTGGAGACCACACTATTTCCCCACAGATAAAAGAAGAAGTCATCATTTTGTGTTTTCTTTAATGGGGAATTTTACCAGGTTTAGGCATAAATCAGACCCCTACAAAGCAGGGTGATTGGCAAGACTTCATTCTATTTGTTTTGTCATTTTTCCTTTGAAATTCTTTTTGATTGCACCAGTATAAAGAACAGGCAGCCACCTCAAATTGAAGGTTTAGAATGGGAGGATCAAACAAATCTTATCAGGCTGCAGGACAGAAGAGAAATTACTTGAAAAGTTAAGAAGTTCATGTCATCTTCTCTCATGTTCTTTCCCAAAACAATGGTAAAGGGTTTGCTAAAGTCACTGGAAGAAAACAGAGGCCTGCTCTAGCAAGCAAGAGGAGTTCAGATTTTCAAGAGCTTTGGCCTCACAGCAGTCTTATACCACTGACTAACTGAGACACAAAGAGGTGGAGTGACATGGCTGTGTCTATAACAGATAGAAGACTCTCCATCACTGGTTCCCTGAATCCCCTTTTTTCATGAACTAATCCCATATAAGGTTGTGGAGGTCAAATATATCCCACTTTCTTCTTAGAAAAGGAAATAGACTGAGTTTTTCAGAAGCAGATTTTTCATAGGCATGTGACAACTTTGTTTCTCTCAGCTTGAGCTGACAGGAAGTCTTTTCCAAGATTTTGTATATGATTCTTGAAAAGAAAGACTAGGGGTTATACTGTTGATCTTTTTCAAAAATCTTGTATTATTCATTTTTAAAGAAAAAAATTGAGGTTGTCCATTCACTTCCATCTATAAAGAGAATAAATTTGCACTCTGACAGTCTTTTATGTTTATATTTTAATGTAAATATTACAAAAATGTAATGTACAGACTGACAAATGCTATAGTATTTCTGTGATGTATTTTGATGTTCCATTTACAACTTCCAAGCGTTCACTCATTGAATTATTTGTGAAGAAAGAAATGTATGGTAACAGCCCATAATCTGTTTGCATGGTCTGCTGCAGTGCTACACAGGATGTGTTGTGTATGAAATATTGCTTTGCCACACTGGCAAGCAGATCTGAAATGGACTGGATCTTTCTGAGAAGGAGATTTTGTTTTGTGGGCTGTGCAAGAACAGTCTCTTTAGCTTTGCGCAAAATGATTTTAAAAAATCCAGGGGAATGTTGACAATGTCTTTTAAAAATGATGTTATGAATCTTGGATCTCTAGTTACATTTTATGAAATAAAAGAGAAGAAATTTGGAAAATTACCCAGACACTTCACTGCTCTTTGCCAGATGAAATGTGGATGGTTTTGCTTTGATTGAAAATCTTGTGAGAACCTGACAAATTTCTCTTTAAAAATCAAGAAGATACAACAAGTGGCATTTCTGTTCATGCAGAATGACACTGGAATGACTCGGTTTTCTCAGTGTTCAGTTCCTGGGCATGTCCTGTCTCTGCTTTCCAGCTTAGTGTTTTCTCCAATGGCTTCTGGTGAGCACTCAGTTGATTGCACACTGAGACTCTTACAGCAATGAGCAACCAAATATTTATGAACACAGAAGAGTTTGTTAGGTTTTTTCTTCTTTTAGACCAGATGAGGTAACTTTGACAATCCAAAGCTGAATCTGTTCATTGCTCACTAGGGGATCTCAGAGTCCTGAGATACAGTGAAATTTGTTGACTGAACTTCAGAAGTGTTTCCCCTCAATATGCCTTTTTTTTTTTTTCCTTTTCTTTTTTTTGCTTGCTTAATTGCTTTGTGTGTATTTCTGCTCTGTGGGAGAGTTAGACATTGATTCTGAAACAGGAGGATGTCATATTTATTCTGTAGGCATTAAGAGTTCTAATTACTCCCTGACGAGTCTCATTCACAAAGCATTTTATTTATGATGCTTTTTCTTAAATGATTAAACATGTATTGGTTAAATATTTGCTAAGTGTAAGGGCATCACTTCCTTGATGCTGTTTCCCAGTAGGAAAATAAGAATAAGAAAATAGTAGGTAGCTGTTACACGAAAGTCTTTCCCAAAAGACAGTAGCTATTTATAAGAAAGATACAGGCTGCCCTGTTTTTTTAAATATATACAATTACATGACATTTTTTAATATGTGGTTCCATCTAAATGGTTTTGGGTTTGTCTGCTCTTCATCATATAAATAAAACCTTTTGAGGTTTGACTTTGTGAAGATATATCTCAGGTAGCTCTTTAGAGTTGCTGCTTTGTTTCCAAATAGTCAACAGCATTTTTTTAAGTTCTCACCTTGATCCTGCTGGAGACCAAATGAAGTGTGTTCGAAGAAAACCAAATCAAAGGACACAGAATGGAAATTAACCAGGGAAAAGCACTGAGTGGCTGCCCTAGAGATGTAGGTCTCAAGTGTTACCTCTGCATTTTCATTTTGTTTTGGGACCCTTTCTTGCCTGCTGCTTTTAGTCCTTTCTTCCCTCATTTCCTATTGACTCTCGTGACTCCATTCATCTAGTTTGTTCTTCTCTTAATTGACACTATTACCCCTATCTTATCCCTTAGTAGTTCTGCTTTCTCACAAGCTCCACCTTCTTTTCACACAGGATGCGTGTTGAGATTAACATTCTTGCCTTGTCTCACAGCATTTTCAGTTATCGTAGAATCACAAAATAGTTTGGGTTGGAAGGGGCCTTCAAAGGTCATCTAGTCCAGCCCCCCTGCAATGAGCAGGGACATCTTCAACTAGAAGAATTGGAAGTTAATAACCTCCTATTAGCAAACTGCTGTCAGTGAGAGGGATGACACTGGCATCTAATAAAAAATCCCTGAAAGATGGTGGTACCTGCACATGAGTTCTCATCTTCTGTTCAAAGCATGGTTGTCACGAGCTTTGAATGACACTGCGTGTGTCTGTGTGTGTATGAGCCCACACGAGAAGGCGCATGAAAACCAACAAGGTGCTTGGTGACAGCCAGCATGGCTTCACTAAGGGGAAATCCTGCCTAACCAATTTGGTGACCTTCTATGGAGGGGCTACGGAACTGATGGACAGGGGCAGAGCAGTTGATGTCATCTACCTGGACCTGTGTAAAGCCTTTGACACTGTCTCCCATGACATCCTTCTCTCTAAGTTGGAGAGACATCAATTTGATAGGTGGACCACTCGGTGGATAAAGAACTGGCAGGATGGCCGCACGCAAAGAGTAGTGCTCAGTGGCTCAGTGTCCAGCTGGAGACCGGTAACGAGTGGTGTCCCCCAGGGATCGGTGTTGGGACCGGTCTTGTTCAACATCTTTGTGGGTGACATGGACAGTGGGATTGAGTGCGCCCTCAGCAAGTTTGCCGATGACACCAAGCTGTGTGGTTCGGTTGATACATTGGAGGGAAGGAATGCCATCCAGAGGGACCTTGACACGCTTGTGAGGTGGGCTGATGCCAACCTGATGAAGTTCAACCATGCTAAGTGCAAAGTCCTCCACCTGGGTCGGAGCAATGCCAGGCACAGCTACAGGTTGGGCGGGGAGGAGATTGAGAGCAGCCCTGCAGAGAAGGACTTGGGGGTGTGGGTTGATGAAAAAATGAACATGAGCCGGCAGTGTGCGCTTGCAGCCCAGAAGGCCAACCGTATTCTGGGCTGCATCAAAAGGAGTGTGACCAGCAGGTCAAGGGACGTGATCCTGCCCCTCTACTCTGCTCTTGTGAGACCTCACTTGGAGTATTGCGTGCAGTTCTGGTGTCCTCAACATAAAAAGGACATGGAAGTGTTAGAACAAGTGCAGAGGAGGGCCACGAGGATGATCAGGGGACTGGAGCACCTCTCGTATGAAGATAGGCTGAGAAAGTTGGGGCTGTTCAGCCTGGAGAAGAGAAGGCTGCGTGGAGACCTCATAGCAGCCTTCCAATACCTGAAGGGGGCCTATAGGGATGCTGGGGAGGGACTCTTCATTAGGGACTGGAGTGAGAGGACAAGGGGTAATGGGTTTAAACTTAAACAGGGGAGGTTTAGATTGGATCTGAGGAAGAAATTCTTTACTGTGAGGGTGGTGGGGCCCTGGAATGGGTTGCCCAGGGAAGTTGTGAATGCTTCATCCCTGGCGGCGTTCAAGGTGGGGTTGGACATAGCCTTGGATGGCATGGTTTAGTGTGATGTGTCCCTGCCCACGGCAGGGGGGTTGGAACTCGATGATCTTGAGGTCCTTTCCAGCCCTTACTATTCTGTGATTCTGTGATTCTGTGAGATATAGACTGGGAAGAGCTGATGGAAAATCATGTTAGAGGTTGGCATTGTTAGGGGGAATTGGGTGCTGACTAGTCAGGCAAACCCTTATTCCAACTCCCAAGTTGTCTCCCTTCACCCTTGGAAGGTTTATCATGTTTTGGATTTTTGGTAACTTGTTCTGTGCTCTCAATATGAAACACATGCACATCTTAAAATGATATTACTTTTATCTTGATGGAAATCTCACTGTCATCATTATATCTTCTTTCATGAAACCAATAGCTTTTAAGAAAACGAAATTAATACAGAGGCATCAAGGTCAATTACTCTTGGTAGTGCACAAAATATCATGGATATTTTATTGATCCAATAGAACATGCCAAAATAAGAGGGATGAAATTCTCTAAGGTGCATCTATGTAATGAAGATGGAGTGAAGCATTGGGTCCCACACAGGTTTAGGACTTCAGGTGATGTAGGTGCTGTATTGAGGACTAGCAAAAAATCCTTTGAAAAATGTTGTTCTTGGCATTGTATAGACAGGTGCCCAGAAGAGCTGCAGCAACAATGTATTTCAGTGGATGAATCAACTGAAGTACCGTGGGCAGGCAGTACAGCTTCACCATAGTATTGAAGGTTGAAGGGATAACTACTGGTGTAGGGAGACAGGGGAAGTTCGGAAAACCATGGCTGGCTGGGGAACTAGCTTTACTCCTTGCAGCAGAGACTGGGTAAACCCTGTTATTCTGAGATGTAATATCTCAGTCTTCCAGTCACTGACCAGCTCTTGTGAGCTTAACATCACCAAAAAATGCATTTTTCACTGCTGAGTAATTGGTAAACTCAGGAAGCCTTGAATGTGTAACTCTTTGTATGTCAGGAGCAGGCTGTGTGTGGGACTGCAGATAAAAAGACATGACAAAATGGTTTTCTTCAAAGCATTTTTATTTCCTGGGCCTACAGTACTGCATAGCATGTAAATTCAGAACAGCTCCACCAAATCCAGAAATGGATGGCATTTACCCTACTGCAGGCAAGATCGAAGACCGGCTGAAAGGTGTATGCATTTTAGTGCCTGTAACATTATTTATTATGCACACAACCTGACAATTCCTGAGCTCAGTTCCTGCTGTTAACCTGCAAAGGCAGATTCTTTAATTAACCTTTAAATGATAATTATTTCACTGGCAGTGCACCAAGCAGAATCAAAGCACTCAGTTTATACTGTATTAGACTTGTCTCCTGAATATATGTTAGATTACCTGGAGTTACTTAGGGAAACTGAAGGATACTACATCTATTTGTTTGTGCTGTGTTCAAACATATCTCTAGACAGATAGGATTGAATGCATGGGGTAGGGCAGATGATTTGCTTTTCTGAGAAGCTTGCTGAGTGGAAAAGTCAGACAATGCAGTCAGGAGTCATTTGGGTATCAACATGAAAATGCACCGGAAAGTGCAAAGGAAAACTGGCCAGCTACTTTGACTTTGGAAATGACGTAAACAGACCTTACTGTGACAAGCGTTGCTGTGCCAGTAGGAAAACACTTGCTGTGATACTTGAGAAATATACATCCAGGTAGTATTAAATAAATAATATCACTTGCTGTTATTTTTATGAGCTGAGCATGGAGGAGTTTGTATGGGGGGCTAGTTGACGTGCTTGGCTTCTTGAAGCTGCAGAGAGCAATAGGGCAAGTCCTCTCAATACATGGGAGGTAAACTGATTGCCCAGGTATTTAGCATGTTCAATTTCTAGACCATTCCCTCTCTCCTCAATTTATTTTATGCAGTGGGTTCATGTTATATCCTGGCAGTTCAGTGCTATCCCCCGAATCAAACCCGTGAAGAAGTGGTAAGTCATCAAGGAGATATAGGTGTGTTTTTGCCTCCTGCAGGCCTCTCCTCATGTTGTGTCCATGAAAGCTATGGTAGAAGTGACTCCCTCAGCCTGGGATAGAAATGCCAGTGAGGTGAAAGAATGTGTCTTAAACGTGTTGATTATTCATGCAGATCCATCATTTTAGGGAAAGCAATGATGCCAGGGCTAGCAGCATCCCTTTTCTCCACATACTTACTTGTTTCCTCCAAGACTGCAGGAAGCAACTACCATAGGATAAATGAAGGAAAATGGTGGATAAATCACCTTCTGTTTTCAGGACATTTTCCAAATCTGATTGGGACTGTCCTTGAGAGTGATGGTTCTATCTTTTGTTATTTAAGTGCAAACTGTCCTTAGAAGCAGAATGCTGCCACCTTCTTTGCCTTTTTGAATCTCTCAGCAGCGTGTCTCTGTGGAGATATGTTTTACCCTTCACTGTAACCACACTGTGGTTTTGCACACAATTCACTGGTTCCCATTTATTCCCACATGTTCATAAGCAAGTCTCTCATCTGAATGACTGGAATATATTGCTGTCTCCAGGCTAGAAAAGTCAGAATAAATGGATGCGACCACGTTCCTTATCTCCAGAATGCAGAAAATTTTGTCAATCCCTGAGATAGACTGGGCAGAAGCTGAATGCATAACAAAATCATTTGGGGTCATGGTACAATGATTAGATTCCTGCAGCCTGTGTTACTGTAGATTAGTACTCTAGCTCCCTGGAGAAAAGACAAATTTGAAATTCTGTGCTATGGCCAGATGCCAGGCAGACCATCAGAAACAGTGTGTGAACCTGAGAAAAACATGCATCCTTTTAAGGTACTGAGATCTCTTCCCAGCAAACCCTAATCTCAGTCCTGAAGGGAAAGCTCCGTTCAGCTTGCAGTGCTGTACTGCAAATGGGACATCTCTGGCTACTTGCAAGGGATCGCAGCTGTGGTTTAGTAAGCTTTAGGAGCTGTTGCTTTTTCTTGAAAGGAGAAGTCAGAAATGTACAAAAGCTCTAACTCAGTGACAGAAAATTTTCAAAAGCTTTGTGCTATGGCCCAGAGAATACTGTCAAGGCATTGCCTTTTTGTCACGGAATCAATTATGTTATTCCCCCAATACGTCTAAGAGACCACGATGTACTGCCTCGAAATGAATGAATTCTGGATGTCTGGCTGTAGTTTCATGGCTGTTTGATTATACAGTAAAATGTATTCAGCAGGTCAAAACTAATGTTCATTTCCAGTTTATATATTTGCTCCTGGGACAGGGGTTTGTCAGTGTTCTTCTACCACATAGCTTTTGCATCCTGATAGCTGCTTTGGACATGGTTTGGTGTATAGAGAAAACAGGCTTAATCCTGATTTACAGGCAACCCCTTAGAGTGTTTGAGAACAAGTGTCTTTTTTCTGAAGTCTTGGCATCATGTAACAAGAGAACTTCAGATTTCTACAGACACACTGCATGCCTTCCATGGATAAATACGGTTGTGGGAAGCTAAATTTCTAATACAAGCATCAAACAGGGAAGTATAATTAAGCCCCATATCATAAGAAGAAAAAAATCATTCTCCTAACAGGGCACAAACCCGAACAATTCCCTGTTCCTTTCTTTTTATGTGGCAAAAGAAAGCGAAACATTTCATCCTGCCAAAAAAACAAAACCAACAACAAATAAGGTGTTCAGAAATGTGATCTTATTCCAGCAATGTCCAACCTAAGAGAACAATTTGTGCTTCTGCCAGTAGATACTGCAATTGGATACTATTTTGTAGCAGCAGAATTGTTGTAACTGCTGTGGAGGCACAGCATGCTGCTAAAAACCTGGCAACTTTTATGAAAGCCGTTTATATTACTGTAGGCTTTCTATAAACAGTGGCAATAAAAAGCTAAACTGTTTTAGGAATAAGATGCAGATATTAGAGATGTGTTTTGCCGCAACAGTAATGCCTTTTGGCAAGTGTGCTGGCATTTAAAGAAAAAGATAAAAATAAAAAAAATGTAAGTATCTCTTAGAGATAAAGACTTTCTCACTGCAGTCTCGACAGCGAGCAGAACCCCTTTCCCGAGAGAGAGCACTGGCTGCAGAAATTACACAGAATTGGTTTACTTACTAATCTTGCATGAGAATGGGGGCAGAGCACTCCTAGATAGCAAAGGCATCTTTTTTATGAATGTAAATATTAAGAGGGGAAAGAACAAGTTCCTCAGCTGCCCTCTGATGAATGGCTCCGCTAGGCAGGAAACAGCTTTCCAGGTATTTATGTAAAGCCATTTGGACTCATATATTAGGAATTTAAGACTGGGGAGGGTGGTGGTGTTGGTTTTGTTTGTTTGTTTTGGTTTTGTTGGTTTTGGTTGGTTAGTTGGTTGGTTGGTTGTTTTTTTTAGCTGTGCACACTAGAGTTTTCCTTTGGGTTCCAGTGGCTTTTCCAATGGAGACCCTGGAAACTAGGCCACTGATTTATAGACCTCACTGCAACTCGACACGTCTGATGTTAAGGGTATATATTTGAAATCTTTGTATTACATTAGCTTTGTTAGTGTTCATTCTAGGCATAGTTTGGTTTCTACAGTTAAGACAGATTTTCTCTTAGAGTCAGGTTCAAAACAAACTGTCTCCAGAAAATGCCTGAGTTGAAAATGTCTGGAGGTAAGAAATGTGCTTGGTCTAGTTTTATGTTCTTTACTAGGCATCTTCTTTTGGTCATCACTGGGGACCAGTTGCTAAGCTTTGGTTTGAATTATTTAAGCTGTTCACTTATTCTTGTTTTCTTGTGTATTGGTGATGCTTTCCAGCCAAAGAGTTGCTGGGCAAGAAGGAAGGGAACATAATAAGAACTATATTTCTATTTACAAGCTCCAAAATCCTTTTGAACAGCTGTATACTGGAAATCAGTCAGGTAGACTCTGCTACACCTGGCAAGAATAATCTCTCTATCCTAGAAGTCCTCCCTTTTAAAGGAGATATGTGTAAGTCTGCTTTATGCTTTCCGGTGTGATTTAAAATACTGATACAATTCCACACATGCCCAACAGCAGAGAATTTAGAAAACTCGAGATGTTGGAAAATTATGGGAGACTTATAGTCATTTATACTTAATCATGGGCTAATGGAGAAGTGTGGGAAATGTATGTGAAGTGTATGGACATTTTCCCGATAGAAAGCTGTTGCAAATATATTGGAAACCTGCTCCCCAGCTCAGTAGTCCATCCGGGGTTTGCACAAGTATATCTAAGATTAGGTTGTAGTTCATATCTGCAGCAGTAAACTTATGCCTACCTAAGCTGTGTTCAGTGCCTACTATTTATCCTACCTGGAGCAAGATAACAAGAGGCTATGATATCTGTGCCTACTCTCTTGAACTTAAGTGATTATTTCTCCCACTGTGTTGGAGGCTGTGAATGCAAATATGGTTAAATATAGTTTTCCCCTTTTTTTCTTATTGTTCCACAGAAGCTTGAACTCTATCTGCCCCATTTAGTATTAGCTATCTTGCAGAGCTGGGTACAAAGTATAACAGCTTTTTTTTTTCCTTTTTTTTTTTGAAAATGAGACTCCCTCCCCCCATTCTATTTGTGGACTGCTGGTGAACAGATCACTGTTTTCTCAAAGTTATTCAGTATGAGAGTAATTAGGGACATTGAAGCGTGAAGTTTAAGGGAAAATGGAAAAGGAAAGATGATTCTCTGGCTGTATATAGTTTCTTTAGGGATGGTATTTACTGAGCAGTGAGATTCAATATTGAAGCTGTTTGCATTGGATTCTCTTGACTTCAAGGCTTTGTTCCTCCTATTTGAATGGTAAGCAATCAGGAATCAGCATAGTGGAGCTTTTGTCAAATATAATTGCTCTCTACATTGAATCTGAAATGTTCACTTACAATTGAATTCTGGACTAAAAGTTTAAGCCCAGTCGTGAATTTGTGAGAATTGGGTGATGTGAATTCTAAAGGTTTATGAATATATCTTAAGAAGCATATGTAAATATATGCCGAAAAGTGTGTAGAACATATTTTTTTTCAGGCTATTCCCCAGTTTATTCATTAAATAATTGTTTCTACAGTTTTCAGTTGATGAGGGAACAAATACAAAAACTAATCAGGAGTCAGTCTGCTGTTAGTATCAGTAATTAGAATTGCCAAATCCATTTGAGAAGAGGCATGGAGCTGAGGGAGGCAGTCTGCTGCCTCCAAAACCCTTACCTCCTTTCCCAAGTGAGGACGAGTTTCAGCATGGGCTGCTTTTGAAAACCACTTTCAAAACTATCTGAGGGAGGTGGGGGCAGAGTATGAGACCTCAGCACATATTGATACCCTGCCTTTTGGACTGCCTTAGGATACCTGAGAGCCCGCGTGCTGTGAGCCAAGGGGAAACAGGACCTGCAGGGTACCAGAACCTCTCTAAAGAAGCACCTGGATGTCACTCAGCATATCCAACATCCTATGGGATGACATTAACAGAAATTTTATGGAATCACAGCAATGCTGTGGTTGGAAGGTACCTCTGGAGAGTGTCTAATCCAAACGCCCTGCTCAAAGCAGGAACAACTAGGGCAGGTTGTCTACAGCCATGTCCACTTGGTTTTAACCATCTCCTGTAACAAGACTCCGCAACCTCTCTTTGCAACCTGTTTCAGTCCTTGGTTATCGTCACAGTAAAAAAGTTTTCTCTTGTATTTTGAGGTATTTGGATAGCAGGGCAGCCTGGAATATAAATCCTGTTATGTCTAACTTGAGTACTGTGGTCACCAGCCATGGTTTAGACACCTCCAGGTGATTCTTTGCATTTGAATGGGCATGAGAGTGGGAAGTGCAGACAGCTCTTTGCAGAGCTGAGAGCAATGTGCCAATGACAAGAGAGGTCCCAGATCAGTGTCCCTGTAGTTGCTAAAATTGCAGCATATTATTAAATTCCCAATGGTCAGATTCACGTGATGGGCAAGATGATGTGACTTTAATTTAACTGATGCTCTTAATTTAACTATTCTATGATTCTATGATTCATACTCAGTGCAGCAGCCCAACGATGTAGCTTCATGAACTGGTTAATCTGAGGTAAATAGAAGCGTGAACGTAGAGCAAGTAATCTTGTGGTCACTGCCTGAGTGCTTGCTTTTCCCAGCAGTAAATGCAAAGTAGCTCGTTCTGTTTCTCACTGCATGCAGAGTGGGCTTATGGCCAGCTAATGTGCTATACATCTAAGCCCAGGCTGGCCTCCAGTGCTTACAGCCCACATGATACATAAATAAATCACTATGTCTACCTGACAAGCTTGTTTCAGGCTAAGAAACTTCTCAGTAGAAGATATATGTTTTGCCAAGGAAGTGAGAAAGGCCCTAGGTGTTTTAATAGTGACCTGCTGGGTTGGACCAAGGGTCCATCCTGCCTGGGACTGTCACTGAAGGAGTCATGGAGACTGCGTGAGCCTGCATGCTGTCTGCAGGAGGTTCCCTTGTGCTTCCCCACATTTGCAGCCACTGGATTAGAAATGTGAAAAAGTACATCCTTGCCTATTCCTTTCAAGTATCTGTGGGGACCTGTTGACCATAATTTATTTTATCTGTTTTGAAGCTGCTGCTGCTTTCTTCCTCCAATGTCCTGTGGCAGCAAATGTTGTGGGCTTTATTTATTTACTGTTTATACAGAACACTGTAGCTTTGGCCTCCCCTGAAGATCAAGACTCTAATTAATACTCTCCTGACGTAATAGCCGTTGGTACTTTTCCCAATGGACAAAGTTGGCCACCAGCTCCCTCCCAGTCATTCTCTGGCTTTCTTTCATCTTTCCACAACAAAAGCAGGAACAAAACCCAACGGCAGGTTAAGGAGGGTTGCAGCATCTCCCGCTCAAAGATGGAGCTGCATGCCTGCTTTACAGAAGAAATTAAAAGCAGCACTCTCTACGTGCTCTGAGAGTCATCTTCCATCATCTTATGGCCACTGGGTAATCAGGAACTTACTGACTGTCATAGCTAGAACAAAGCTATGAGGAAAAAAATAATAATAAAAAAAATCTACACACATTCATTATATGTGTCAAAATCTTACCATCTGTATAGGAATAGATACATATATATAAAATTGTATACATCTAGGACATGGTTTTGTGTGACATAAGGTGAGTGTAGGACAAAATATGATTCCTTGATTCTAAACCCTTTAGAAAAGGGACTATGTATCCTTCTCTTTCTTCTATAGACAAAATATGCCTTAAGTACATAAGGTCTTAAAAGATGCAGCAGCCTGCTATAATAAACAGGAAATTCATGTCCTATTAGCATCACACCAATCAAGTTTCATTAGCATGAACAATCACAGAAAGAAAATTTCAAAGCAATGCATGTAGTGGGAGAAGCAGGATTTTAAGCTAGCGCTGCATCAAAGAGACTGCAGAAACAGTGCCACGCGATTCCCCTGACCCTTTGAACAGATAGCTCAAATAGCCCATAATAATCCATAGGTTTAATATTTGAAACAAAGAAACCAACGTAGAATTCTGAATAATGAATATGTTTCAGGAACTCTACCCTCCCCAGAGAAGTGCAAAACTAAAAGGTAAAATTGATCAGATACACTACTGGGAATTCAGTGATTTCTGTTCTGTGGGAAGTGATGTAGGCAGATATCATCACACTGCAGATCCACTTAGCAACTTTCATAGAAATAATTTATACCTGCCAAATTCATTGCTGTCATTAGGACTTTGCCATTTTGTACTCAAATGGACTCACTGAATCAGCTGGAGTCAGTGACATTTTGCTGCTTGCTAGCACAAGAACTTATCAGTCCCTTTGATTGTAATTTTTATCGCAGCCACAAGCATCTTTGGTTCTTCCTAACAGGAATAAAAGGATTCCAACTTGCAGTTAAAACTAGATGATTATTTTTTTCTTCTGTTGAGAGAAGCAGAGGAAACTGAGAATTTGTTTTTGTTGCCATTTCCCTGATATTTTTTTCATCTTTTTTCATTACAGAAAGCTTAGGATACACCAAGTGTTCAGTGAGAGTGGGTTTCCATTAAAAAAAAAAAAAAAAGTATAGAAGCAGAAATATTCGAAAGACTATTTGTCCTCAGATCCCCCTGAGAAAATTTGGGTTTAATTTATTTGGCTTCAAGGGAACGGAAGCCCTGAAACTCCCTTGTTGGCTCCTTCCACTTGGGATGTTGGTAATATGGTTCACATGAGATTTGCTGGCCAGTTCTGCAGATATCTGAAGTGTAGATTTTTTCTGTAAAAAAAACCCCAAACCACCACCACCAAAAAAAAACCCAAAAACCAAAACCAACCAACCAACCAAACTACAAAACAACCCCAAAACCCAAAAAAAACCCCAAAATCCCACAACCCCCCCCCCCCAAAAAAAAAAAAAAAAAAAAAAAAAAACAAAAAAAAAAAACAGGTCTAGAGAATAAGTTATGCTGTTTCTGGGCATCTCTTACTCTTTCTTTGCTTAGGGAAAACTCCCTTTGCAAAGGCTGAAAATAGTGGGTGTTTTGTGCTGGCTGACACCAAACATAGTGTGATTCATGACTTGAGGTAGTTGGGATGCTTCACTGCAATCTCTTGGCCTGGGAGCCAGCTTGGAAACAGGGCTGGCAATCACAGAACACCTCTGTTCTATTTATGCTCTCCACATGGCTGCTACTTTTCATTCCTGCCCTAGAGGAATCTCACTGCCCATATATAAAACACGTAATTGATTTCTTTGACTTCATTTATTTACATTCTGAGAAATAATTTTTAATCAGGCTATTTACTAAAATTATTTTCCCCAGAAATAGCATGGCATTAACTTGTGACAACTGACATTTCAGCTTGCGACATCTCTCACTTGAATTAGTTTCAAGTGATTCTGAGTAAATTTGTGATTATATTAAGCATGGGTCTTAAAACAGTATTTTGCTATTCAGTATTTCACACAGTAATGAGGCTGAACTCCTTCTCATCTTACCTTTCTTTGGCAGTGTGCAATGAGTCCAGAATCTTCAAGGGATAAAACATTAAGGTTTTGTAAAGAGGTGCTAGAAGAGTTGAATCTTAAGAGTATTAAGAAGAAAAGATGATAGAAGCATGTCACAATAAATTCAGGTTCTTAAGGACCTGTTAAGGGGAGTGGGTGGGAAGATCCTTAGTAATCTTTATATATCTGATAGGTATCAGAGAAGTGTGTATCAGTGTATCACTCAAGTGCACTTTAATCCTGCTTTGAAGTCTGAATAATCTGTAGGGGTTTATGCATTAAGTTGTTTCATCTGCATGCTAGTAAATAATGTTTAAAAAGCATAAAAATTCAGTAGTTTAAGAAGTAAATATTAAAAAAAAAGATAAAGTAATTGGTTGAGATAAAGTAGGGAGTTTCCAAATGAAAATACTTGTTTTCAGAAGACTGAAGAGAATAAGACATCACTGTGTCTTCATTTCTCACCAGGTAGGCAGAAAGACAGATCCAAGAGAAGACCACCACCTCTGGTTTAGGTGTTGCTTATGACAACCCTCATGTGGCTTCTACATGAGACAGTACCAATCCTTGCCCTGGGGTCAGAGAGGAGACTTTTTGCCTTGCTGCTGGCAGTGGACACTGATTCATTCTTCAGTGGACATTCTTCTCACCATGGGCAAAAACCCTGGAGGAGGGTCAGCCCTGGAGTTTCTTACCATGAACATTGTGGGCAAGATCGTTGCAAAAATACTTGTGACAGAAAGTTGAAGCCAATGCTTGACGTACAGTTTGTGCTGGGTGCTTCCCAGACAGGAAGACTGCCTGAGCGCAGTGGATTGGTGGTAAGTTGGCAACTTTCCCTGGCCCTCCACGGGAAGGTTGGTGGACAATTCAAGCATGTTATTTTATACTATCAACTTGCTTATCCTCCTACCACCGGTAGAAAGCTCTCAGACTGCCTGCTATGTGAACAGGGAGCTTTATTTAGTGCAGTTACATAGAAATGACAGGTTTTTCCCATTCCTGTGGTACTGCAGCTATTCTACTGACTAAAAACTCAGCTAAGCTAAATATTATTCAAGATATTAATATTCTGTTATACTAGGTTTCATCTGTGTGCTACTACATATTTAAAGGCTTCTTAAAAAAAATTGTGTTAAGAAGCAGCTGTAGTGTCTACTCCAAAATGTAAAAGTTCTCAGATCCCAAAAGACTGGCAATTTTAATGACAATAAAGGCCTAGTTTGATTTTTATGGATTTTTTTATCATTTCAAAGTATTCAATTTTAACTTTAGTCAGATTTTCTATCTTTTCTCCAAAATCAAAAGGAATAAAATCTACTTTAAAACAGTGAAAAAGCGAGAAAAGTAAAATAAAGGCACAAGTCTCAACTGTTTCAATGTTGTTGAGCTTAAAACATTAAATATTTCAAAGTATGATTTAGAAAAGACAGAAATGCTATGCTGGTCTCTTTGGACAGGAAAAAAAAGAAATCCCATTTGATGATGGATATCTGAAAAAAAAGAAAAAAAAGGCACTCATTCAAGAAAGAAATAATGAATGTCAATTAACCATTATTATTCCAACTCCATGTGATTATTTCTTTGGTTTTGTTGGAGAAATTTGGGTTTTTCATATGTACTGTTTTTACTAAATGATTGCATTTAATCTGAAAGAAACTGAAATAAATACCAGGGGAAAAAATTAGGCTGTGGCAAAAAAAGACATGATTTTGTTTTACTATGATTTCAGTTATTAGAAACCCTTGTTCCAGTCTTCATAGTTTTTTTCTGATGAACCTGTCTCTTTCTTTTAACAGTATAACAAAAAGGCACATAATTTTAGACTTTAAAACTCTCTCTTTACATTTAGCTTTGGTTTGGTTTGGCTTGCATCTGTCTTTGTTACTAAGTCACTTGCTCTGGACAAGCAGTCTTCAAGCTTTATAATTTATTGCTCATACAACCAGATTAAAAAAGCTTGTGAGGTTCAGGTTGTCCTATATGTCTTCTCCAGGACTACATGATATATATAAACACAGAAAATTTAGGCTGAATATGGTAATAAAAACATATCTTGACTTCTGTATTTAGCTATTAAAAGTTGGGAAGTTCTTTCCCAACTTTCAGATTTTCTATGCGATATGTACGTAAATGTCAGCTCTAATCTAGAAGCTTTATTTATCAATACCCTGAGACTTTAGACTATAGAACAGAATCACAGCATAGTTAGGGTTGGGGTCAGGGTGCACAATGGACAGAGCTGATGAGAGGGGAGGCTGCAGCGCAGAGCTCGGGGTGCAGAAAGTGCCTGCACTGGTCTTTTGACGCGAGGGTGCGCAATGGGCAGGGCTGCACTCGGAGCGCGCTGGTGGAGGTCCTGCTGCAGCAGGGGCTGAGCTGCGGGACGCTGTCAATAGGATCAAAGATGTCAGGGAGCTGAGAGGGAGCTGGACTGCTTGCTCCAGGCCCAAACTGTGCAGGGACCACAAGCGCCCATCATAGTGCATACAGAAAAGGAAGAGGGCAGTAATCCAGGGAGCTGGGAGCTAGGACAATAAGAGCAAGGGGCTTCTTCCAAAATCCCACATTCCCACCCGGAGCCGCTCCGCAGCTCTGCAGGGGGCTAACGAGGAAAAGCATACCTCACCCTCGCCTCACGAGACCACTGCAGGCACTCTCTACACCCCAAGCTCTGCGCCGCAGCCTCCCCTCTACATACGCTCTGTCTGGTGCCGGGGAACCAGAGCTCTCAAAGCAGTGTCTAGCCTCGCCCGAGGCAAGCGCTCGCTCCCTGGAGCCGCTTTTTCCAGCTTAAGGCGGGGCCGTCCCTCCTGGCATCGCCACCTGTGAGTCCCTGCTCGCGTCGGCGCAGCTGCTACCTTCTGGGCAAGGCACGGTGAGGGTCAGGGGCTTCGTCGGTGGCCTTCGCCGCTCAGAACTAAGGCTGCTGAATGCGGGCTTTTCCCTCGCTCCGGCGTTGAAGGCTCCTCTCTGGAGCTGCTCACTTCCGCAGATGCTAAAAGAAAATTGAGATTTGCTGCCCGCTTACTTCATGCCAGTATGTATCTTTTGACCTCTTCAGCTGTAGACCTTCCTTCTCTTGGCTGGGTCCAGCAAACGTCTTATTGAGAAGGCAACGGAGCTTATACACTAGGAAGAAAGTTATTACAGGAAGGCAGCTGAGCAACTGACAGGAAATTACTGAAGCAATCAGCAAGCTTTTTGTAATTCCCGTCTAAACTTCTGAAAAACCTGATAGGTATTGGCTTCCCAGTCAGTGGAAACTAATCCAGGTTCATGGACATTTTCAATTCCTTGCAGACTTCTAGATGATTCATGTTACAGTAGGAATCTTCAGGGAGAGTGCTGGAAGGGAAAAATAAAGAGGAGGAGGCTATATTCCTGCCATAGCTGTATTTTCAATGCCATTTGCCTCCCAAACTACTGCTACTTTTTGCTGTAAAATTACTCATCCCCGAGTGTTTGGAGAGTGTCCATGATGTGGGAAATACAGCTGTTCATAAAACAGAGAAAAGTGATCTTGTTGGTTGAATTTTGCTTTCTTCAAGGTGTCCAAATTGCAAATGAGCCGAGTTGCTTCCATTGAAAGTCTTTTAATCATATGAGACTCAAAAAATGTTAGAAATAACAGATAAAGAAACAAAGGAGTGAAATACTTAAGAATAAAAGTACTGAACAAATACCTATGATTAAGCCTTTTTTTTTCTGCCTGAATGTCTCCGTGAACAGTAGTTTTTTTGCAGAATGTGATTGTACAACACATTTAGGTTTCAGTGTTTTCAGATCTCTATTTTTAATTGTCCTGGGTTCAGCAGTAGCAGTCATTTTTCTCCTTCTTAGTAGCTGGTGCAGCACTGTGTTTTTGATTTTGGGCCTGGGAACAGTGCTGATAACACCAGTGTTTTCAGTTACTTCTTGGTAATGTTTAGGCTGGCCAAGGACTTTGTGAGTCTCATGCTCTGCCAGGGAGGAGGGGAAGCCGGGAGGAAGGAGAGACAGGACACCTGACCCAAACTGACCAAAGAGGTTATTCCATACCACAGCACATCATGTCCAGGATGTAGAAAACAGAGAGCAGAGACCCGGAAGGGTGATGGGGGTGCACGGTGGGGGGTGCACTGCGTGTTTGAGCTTGATATTGGGTGGTGAGCAATTGTATTCTTTTCCCTTATATTTCTCTTGTCATTATTATTATTGGTGGTAGCAGTTGTGATTTGTGTTATACCTTAGTTACTAAACTGTTCTTATCTCAACCTGCGGGAGTTGCATTCTTTTGATTCTCCTCCCCATCCCCCCGGGAGCTGGGGGGAAAAAAGAGGGAGTGAGTGAGTGAGCAAAACTGTGTGGGTTTATAGAAGCTTAAACCACGACATTAATAAAAAGCATTTTGAAGTACTGATAGAACTGGTTAAAAATATTTTTACTCAGCAGAAAACAGTTAATGGCAATCAAACAACGTCATAGAGGTCTGAGTGCAGAGATTTCAGCCTTAAGTGTAGAAAAAAATCATCATATACATATAAATTGGGGATTTTAAAACAAAATATTATTTTCCATTAATAAAACTGTTTTCAACCTTGTGAATTCTTAAACTGAAGAGCTATCAAGAAGAAACAACTTTAGCTAATCCATTGCATTCATATCTCTTGGAAAGTGGTTGAATTTGGAATATTGATATATTAAAAAAAAAAGAAAAAAGCCCTTACAGTTTCACCTTTAACTTTTTAAACTTTCTACCTTCAAGTCTTTATTGTGTACCAGATTTGAATCTGACATTTAGAGTAAATTTCAAGAAAGCTCAGAAGAACCTGAGCTCTCAAGTCTGTGATACTCTTTAACAGCTGAGTCATTCTAGTCCATATCTGCATTAAAGAAAACAGAGCTGGGTAATTTGATGTACTTGGACTTCAGATTTGTGGGATATTATATCAGTGTAATCACTGCACTGATCTACACAAAATCTGCTATCATTCTACACCACCATCTCTGCCACACTAGCATAATAACAAATGTGGTGATAGTGTGGTGCAATTTGAATTACTTAGTACAGTATGAGTATATATAAACATATATACTAAGCTTTTTCCTACTTGAAAGAGATTACATTAAAATAGTAATATGCCAACCCACACAAACTCTAAACTCACTAAGCAAGTCATCAGCATATTTTATCAGGCCTGCCTCTTACTATGAGTTGTGCAATATTTTGCGCCCCTTTCAAAACCCTCTCACAGCCTTCAAATATTTATCCAGTGAGATCTCTATGACTGTCCACATGCCCTCTTATCCTGAGTCTATTCTTACATTTGGTTGCAGCCAGCATTTAATAAAGGAATCAGGTACACACTTCCACAGCATCAAACCTATCCCTATATTATTTTGTATTTAAAGCTGTCCTTTTTCCATTCCCACCTCTCTGCCATTAAGTGTTGGACTTACCCCACCCTGATGCTTTTTCTTTGATGTGACAACAGCCTCATGGTTTCCCATAGCTTCCAAGCAAGTATAGTTGGGAGGTATGTGTATGTTTCTAGGTATGTAGTTGTTTTATAATTCTTTTTCATTCAGCTGATTTGTGACTCTGCAAATTGAAAAAATGAGGCTTTGTCAACTTGTTTTTGCTTTAGAGAGGAAAAATGCTATAAGAGAACTATGTTTGTTTGTCACTTTTTTTCTGGCTTCTGTCCCATTTTTATGTCTGACTTCATTATGTTTTGGAGAAATTATTTCTTTTTGTATATCTGGGTAACCATCCATCTGCAAAACTAGCATTTAAGCAGAGGAAATATTGAATAAAAAGGTGTTTGTTGGTTTTTTTTTGTTTGGTTTGGGGTTTTTTATTATTATTTTGATTTTTTTTTTAATTTATTTAACATCTCACTAGCTTTCCAACGAAAGATTATAGATTTGAGTTTCCTTGTTTATGAGCAAAGGTGATAATTTTCCACACTGCTATAACTCAGCTGAAAAGAATATTCCTGTATAGTAAAAACAATGTGCATGTGTCTTGTTTTAATCCCAGATGGTAACTGAGCTGAAACAAGCACTGTACTGGCTACTAGGAAGAAAATTAACTCTATCCCAGCTGAAGCTGAGACAACATGCAAATTGGGAGGCAGAGGAAAAAAGTCATCCCAATGACTTCGTGCCAAACACTGTCTTACTGCATACCTCAGTTTTCCTAGCTACCTAAATGTAATGTGGTTTTCCCTCTTTGCAAATGCTGCTAATATCAGGGCTTAAAAACTCATAAATCCATGGCTTGGAAAGCACTGTGACAGAAGTGTATGTTTTCTTGAACTTGAACCTTTCAGAAGCTGAATAATTTGTCCTTCTTAGTTACAAATTGCAGAAATAAAAGGAATGCTACTTCTATTATTTTTAAATCACCTATTTCAGCTCAGAAAACATCTTTCCTTTTCACACTTGACCATTATATCTGCCCTTCACCTGCAGATTTTTCTGGTTTTTTCCTGTGGTAATTGCAATACCCAGTGTACATGTGCGTCTTTGATCACTGTGCTGCTGATATCACAGTGGGTAGCAGGGAGGTAAGAGGCTTCCCTGTGCAGCAGATTGATCTTTTGCTGGTCTGTTGGTTATTATATTGGCATGGTTTACAAAAGTACAGAAAGTTTTTAAAGATTACCAGAATCAATTATTCTTTTTACAAACAGTGTCATGGCCTTAATAAAAACAACTGAACAAACAAAAAAAACTCCACCCTACCAAAAATAACCCCAGAAATGATGTTTGAGGTGGGATAAGAAAGACTTACTTTTAGCCTGTCATGATCATCTGTGGCTGGAAGCCTGTGTGTCTAATGGCAGAATATACGAGCAACAGGATGCTCATTCCAGCTGCTATTTGAGGTTGCATTTTCTTGAATTAAGAATAGTCAAATACAGATTGCCAGCTGTTTGACACTTCCTTCACTAACAAAGAGTTGGATCCCCCAGTAATTACTTTTATTGTGACTTTTATGAGCCACTTGCCAGACCCAAAATTTGGATTAGCATTGCATTTATAAAAGCTAAAGGGTTTACCTGAAATGTAGGACATATGCTGGATGTGCTCATAGGGATTAACAGTGAAGCAAAAAATCCAGGTCCCACAGAAGCAAGCAGAAAAACCTCCACTAATGTCATTAGAAGTTGTATTGAACTGTTAAAAAATTTCCTTAGTATAAACCAGGACATTTCTAGTTATGCCTACAAGGAAAAATGCCTCTGGAAGTTTTCTCCCCAAAAAATTGTGATGAAACATTTGGAGATTTTGTTTTTTCATTTTTTTTTCACACCATATATCTGATCCAGTTATCATGCACAGCTAAATATGAACCAGTTTTGGATATAGGTATTCCATATCACTATGTTAATCTAGAAAGGTATATTAATCTGTACTTGCATTTAGGTCAAATAGTTTTCCTACAGTTTTGCAGTGAATGTAATACATAAAAGGGTAATGTAGATGTAGTGCAGTTTGAGGTGACTGCAATGGGAAGAGGGGTTTGTATAAACGGCAAGTATATTTCAAAGAGTCATCTTTTGACAGCACGAAGATGACTAATGCCTTCACTTAGAATGAAATAACTCTAGAAATAGAAAAGTTTCATTAGTACTTCTTCCCTAATCACGCACAACAACCATCAGCTGCCTACTGGGTGAGTGGGTGGAGGAAGTATTCTGAAACCCCTCAAAATCAATTAAAAGATTTTAATAAATTCAGTGGATGTTGAATCATCTGGAGTGAGCACTGAAGGGGGAATGGCAAATTCCCTGCAAAACTTGCACTTGCTTAGGAAAGTTCTGAAATAAGATTTTTTCCGCAGAAGTGCTAACATCTCTTTCATATTCAAATTTGCCTTGTTCCCAGCTTGAAATTCTTAGAAGCAAAGCATCTAATAGTACAACACTAACAGGGATAACACTTTTTTCCTTATCCAAGCCATCCATCTATAGCTAGGTGCACAGCGAGAACAGCCCAGAAGAGGACAAGAATGTCCAAATATATAAAATGAGGAAAGATTTTTTTTAAAAAAGAAAAACAGTTCAGAGAAAGAAAATGCACAGGAAGTTGCTGTGGTGTTCCTAAGAAACGAAAAAGGTCACTGAAAGGCAAAACCAATAAACTGAGTTCTGAGGATAGAAAGAAGCCATGGGCTTGTATTGCATCAAGGTATATGAAGGGTAGACACTCATAAGAGCTTTCCAATATTGGGAATCAGGAAGCAGTGAGGGATTGCCAAGGATCACATCCATAAAAAGTTAGGCAAGTGCCTGTCAGGGGAGAGTCGGGTAGAGCCAGTCTTTCTCCTATGTTACATCTCTTATCCTCAAAATTAAACTAGTTGTATCTGTTGACTTGCAACATGGTGTTCTTTTGAGCATTGATTACCTACCACCTAGCCAGACCCCTGAAGTGTAAACAACTTTAATTTATTATTCTCGTATTCATCTCCTATACTCAGTTACATGACTGGCTGGTTTTGCGGTCTGTATCTTCATTAACTAAAAGTAATCTTTGCCTTTTTTCCTTTTACCTTTTTTTTTTTTTCTTATTAAGTGTTCACCTTGCAAATTCAGAGCAGTAATTTTATAAGAAAAAAAAAAAAAACAAGCAACAGTTTTATGATCCTTATCTTGCTGAGTTTACTAGCTTACCAGTTTTGGATTTGGTTATATTGCTGTTCAGTGCAGGCAGTTGACCTTATTTTTATAACCTTATTCCCAAAACTATTTTTCTAAAGTAATTCTAAAGTAATTCCCCTTTAATTTCATATGCATTATTGTCTTTCCCTACTAAGCACCAGACAAAGTAAGATTAATCCTCCTTAAGGAGGAAAAAAAAGGGGGGGGTGGACACAGAGGGAGGGAATGTGCTTTTGATGCTAGTATCCGTCAACATACATATTTTGCCTTAACTCTTGCATTATGCTAGCTCAAAAAATATTATAGTTTCTAATGTTTCTTAAAAAGAGTGGGCTGTGTTTAATGTATTAAATTATCACAGTTAAAAGGTAGAAAAATCAATTTTCTCTTCAGTATCTTGCATTTTGTTAAGTATTTTAAATCTAGCGTGCATATGATTTATTCTGAATTCATGTCTTTAACACTATTCAGACAATAGTTGTCTCAGATCATCCAAAGAACAAATTCAAAACCAACAGTAAGTTAGGTAAAGCTAGGATCTTTATTGACCTGAAATTATACCCCAGTTAACAAGTTAGTTAAGTATGTTTTTAAATCCATCATTTTTCAGCAAATAATTCATCTTAACTTTTGGCAAAAGACCAAAGTTAACATAAATGTAGGTAATGAGTCTTCAAGAATATTATTTAGTGCTTCTGTAAGTAGGTTAATTAATCCTTGGTAATTAACAAGACCATCCTGAAAGTAAATACTGAATTTTGAGTCTTTCATTTTAATGGTTTGGACACTTTTTTTTTCTTTTTGTTTCCTTTTGCATGTCATTTGCTGACAGTATTAAAACCTGGGGATGGAGAGAAATTCACATCTTACACTTTTGGTTGGGATTTTTTTTTTTTTCCTCATAGCAGGCAATTCCCAGAGGATTCATAGGCTTTTAGCTGAGATCACTGCGTGTTGCCACCTTGAAAATGAGAGCTCTGGTGTCAGAGTAGAGTCCCCAGCTCACTGTCGAGTGAAGTCTCAGAAACTGTGATTGGAAATGGGATTATATTTTCAAATCTGCTACTAGCTCTTAATTCAGTACTGGGGTTATGGAATTTACTAAACATAATGTGAATGAGAAAAAAAAAAAACAACAAACAACTTGCTATTTTACATCATGGTTCGGCTTTATTAACATATAAACTGTCATACTACCATCTAGAATTCTTTTATGTTAGTTTTTTGTATGTGACAGCTACTCTGTTTTTTTTTGGGGGGTTGATATTTTCCCCCGCATTTAAAAAAAAAATTAAAAAAAAAAAAAAAAAAAGGAAAAGGAATACCAAAGGGACAAAGATAAAGAAGCAGCCATTTTTCCATTTCAATTTATTAATGTTACAACTCTTCAAAGGGCTGTATACATTTCAGCAAGTACTGGTTCATACATGTAATACTGACTGCTAGGAAACAAACTCTCCATATGGGTGTGATCTGATTTGTATTTTCAAAGTTTGACAGGATCTACTTGGCTGGAAAGGTTTTAATGCAGACTTAATTTTTGTTGAGGAGGGATGGCACTTTTTCGGGGGGAGGGGAGTTCCAGTAATACTGGAAAAGTTCAAAAAACAACCTACAAAAATGTTTCTTTATACAGCAAACCTGAATGAGCAGGGTGATCAGGACAGTGCAGCTTCCTGGCAGTCTCAGGATATTTGTTAAACTTGTGAGGGATTATGGTATGATTTGGATAAGGTCAACAAATACTGAGAGTGAAACGATTTCTGAAAGTTGACTGCTGTTTCCTGATAGAAAACAGTCTCTGGTGGAAGAAGTTGAAGACTGTTTCGTACCAAGGACAAGATGCCCATTTCAGACAAAGGGCAGTTTACTTGTTGGGGTAATCCATCTAGAGATATGTTGAATTCTGCATCCCTGAAAATCAAAGACTGGACACTTTTCAAAAACTGGGTCAAATAAGAATCATAGGCTTGATGTAGAAATGCAGACAATAATTGTCTCAGATATTCCAAAGCACAAAAGCAATAGTTACTAAACTCTGCTGTGGAGGGTGCTGGAGGAAATGAGCTGACACTTCAGTCTTTAAAAATGGTTAATCTGAATTTTTATTTTACATCATGGTTTGGCTTTATTAACATATAAACTGTCATACTACTATCTAGAATTCTTTTATGTTAGCTTTCTTTTATGGTACAGCTACTCAGTTTTGTTTTTGTTTTTTTTTTTTTTTTTTTTTTTTTTTTTTTTTTTTTTGTGTTGTTGTTTTGTTTTTTTTTTTTTCTCATAACATGTTCTGGTCATGTTCATTTTTGCTTTGTAATCATAAAGAAATAAGAAATGTATTTTTAATTAATTTGTTTTATTTAAGTAGAGGCACCTGCTCACAGTTTATGGGAGTTAGGTCTCTAAAATAGAATATTCTGAATCCTGATGCAACATTTCAGAGGGTGAAATCTGAGTTACACCTACTAGGAGTACAGCCCACTGGTGACATGCTCTCACATCGGATTACCTAAACCTGGCAACTCTACAGCTGAGAACCACCATTGACAAATGAGCCAAAATATGGTCAGGCAGGTCATTTCCCTTGAGAATCAGTGTGATGAAACTTCATCGTTCTTTCACTCTACATATTTTTTTTCATAATAAGATACCACTTTTACTTTTTTGACAGATACTGCCAAAATTAGATGCTTCCAAACTTGCCGTTTGTGCTAAATTCTATTCAACTGATAGTGCTCTGGGACCTGTCACTAGGCTACAAAAGAAAAAAAATGTCCTTAGGAGTGCATTTTGTACGTGAGAGAAGTTGGGATCTATCACAGACCAGACAGCCAAATGAAAATAAAATGTGTGACTTAAGCAAAGTAATAACAAGTGGATTTCAAAATACCATAGTTGTCTCCTTTATTGACTCCAGGCATGGGAAACAGATATACTGACCTTGCAGGATTATCCTTTCAACTCTACTGGAATCCAGATTTCAATTTAAAAATATATCCTAATTTTAGAATGCATTTTTAAAATCCATTTTCTGAAGAACACTTCTGTGACTGACCTTGAAGTATTTGCCTCTTTATAAAGCTACTCTGAAATACCCTGCCACTTTTTTTCTTTTTTTTTTTTTTTTTTTTCCCCAGTCCTTGGAACTGAGATGTATCATTACTAGTTTTCAGCATAATTATTTGTTCTGCAAAGTGAACTTGTTGTGTAATTATATCTACCAGTATTAGTAGCTATCACCAGCTACAACACAAACAGCACTGCTGGGTAAGATAGTCCTTCTCAGAAGCGTCCTTCAGTTATTCTTCTGTTAAATCACAGTGTTATTTGCAAAAATATCCCACAACCAATTGTGTGCAGCATCCTAAGGGAAAAGGAACTCAAAATCACAATAGTTTCTAGATAAAATAGAAATGATGGCACTATTATCTTTCCTCCAGATTCTTTCCAGGCTCCTGTGATACTTGCAAAGGTGCGACACATTGGTATGGTCTCTACCAAGTGCTGATAACACCTTGCTCACAGTATAAAGATGCCACTAGGAAATCTCAGAGATAAGCAGTAGTTAGACTGCTTATTTAAGGGTCACGTGTCGGTGTATTATCCACTGACATTTGGGCATAAGCCTTGCCTGTGTTTGCTGCATGGATCAGTAGTATATAAAAGGTGTAGGATTCCCAGTTTTGTCCAAATTACCAACTACTGCAGTGCAAAAAGAAAGAAAGATTTGGGGTTTGATTTTCATGTCTGTATTGGTTGTGTGCCAGCAAAGAGGCTCATGGAGGTTGCTGATCTCAGCTGCACACTCGACGTCTCTGCGCAGCAGGGGATGTTGCACCCACTTCACAAGTGGGACTTTCTCAGAGGCAACCTGGCTTTGGCCAATGGATAAACTGCTTAGGCACACATGGTGCCCTTAAACCAGAACCCTGTGCCTTCTAGAGTACATGTGAGTACTTTGAAATGCTGGCACTGATACTCCAGTATATTCTAGCTGTTAGAATTACTCGTTTACTTACTCATTTACTAGCTCATACCGGCATGGGATTTTGGTAACATAAAGCATTCAGCAAGTAAAATGATACTGTAAGAAGAAGAGTTTTCTATGAATTTTTCTAGAACTTCTTGAGCACTTATAACACTGGAAGGCTCAGTGCATTAAGCCTCTGAGTGTCATATAAGCATGAAAGAAATACTGAGCAAAACAACTGCTATCTACAGTCACAGATCAGCACATGTACTGACAGCATACATTCCCTCTGGCAAGGACCTTGTGTACCTTTAATTTTTTGTACCACACCTGATGCACACACGCTTCTTGGTAATATTTAAATAACAATACAAGCAGTAGTTCTGCTTTGATTTTATATAAGGCACGCTTGTTCCACCAGATATTTCCAGAGATGAGAAACTTAGGAGAATGTTTGCTGTTCCGTGTGATAGCAGCAGGGTTTTATTTGGTTATGTGTGCAGGGATAGCCTGAGGAGTTCACAAATGTGTTAGATTTGCATTGAGTGAAGAACCTTAGAAACTACTGTGATGAATAATGAGGAGAAGCACAAGTACATACAGCAAGCAGTCAGTTGGTGTGTAGCACTCTTGCATTAATACAAAGGCATCTTGTCTTTGAAATCTAGATGGTTTTATACAGTTCTCATATGATGGCAAATCCATGAGACCAGAATGAGATTGGAGATCAGAACGTTTTGTTAATTACAAGCAAGAATTGCCAGATCCACAGAATCCATCACTCATTCCAGGAAGGATTTTAACCATGGGTTTTTGCAGTCAAGCCCACCTCCTGCTGCTCTGAAGACATCTGCATACCGTCTGCATTGCTTATTTATATTCAAACATCTGGAGAGCTTACAGACTTTGCTCTGTCATTCCAGTACAAGGCATGGACAATCAGTTCTCCCAGTGGGAAATTAAAGGTAACTAGCTCAGCCTCCACTGTATTGACAAGTATTTATTGAGTGCCCTCTTTGGCCTTTCTAAGTCTGACGAAAGATTAAAAAGGGAGCTCTATCATGTCCTTGGAAAAGCTGATTGAAAATGGTAGATCAGTGATTATATTGAACATGGATAAAAAGTAGTCATATATCACTGGGGTTTAATCTCTTTTGCAGAAAGGAGAGCATATTGATCAGATTCAGAATGTTGAAAGTTAGGTATACTTTAAATTACAGTATTGGCACCTAGACATGCATCAATAAGGCTATTTTGGTGTGTCTGATATTATTCTGCCCAAATTATTTCATCGGCTTTTCTATCATCCTTCTGAAAAACTAATGATCTCTTCAGCTGTTGTTTTATGCCAGAATGTTCTTTGCATTTGCAGTGATGTTACAGTTTTCTGGTGCTGTTGGAATCTCACTGAGATATTGTCATTTGTTAAATTACAATCCTTGGGTGCAAATGTGTAGTGAACTGACTTCTTGCTTTCAGTCTCTGTGTCTCTAGGTCTCTGGTGCAGTTGTCAAAGTAGCCTTGCTTGGAAGTTCCAGAATTATTCTTAAATTACCGAAAAAAAGCTAAAAAATTTAAAATGAAAAGGTCAATGACACTCTAGTTTCAAAGCAATGAGAGAGAAAAAAAGAAATTTCATACTATTTTCTACCCTATTCTTTCCTTTTTTTTGTAATCAAGTTGGTTTCAGGTCTTCGCATTTTATTACTTTTTCTTCTGATTAGCATCAAGAAAATGGTGAGAAAAAATTGTGCATAAGTTTCTGTAGATCATCACCTGCAACAGAAGACAAAGCAACTATAAACTATTGAAAAGGGTATCACCCAATTTTGTGCTATCCATGTTCTCTTTCTTCAGGGTAAATGGTCATACAAACATTATCAAAGTTTTAGTCTCTGGAAAATGTCTCCAAGGCGTCACACAGGACATGGAAAATTGCTGAAAATTTCTGCTCTTACTGTATTGGCAATATTTTCCTGCCACCAAAGGTCAATCATAGTATAAAACGGGCTGGCTAAATAGGCAGTTTATCTATTTATGGGTATTTTTACAGACTTGACATATTTAAGAGATACAGCTAGCATGGAATACACCGTTCATTTTGTAACCAAACCTAGCCCATTTCTTCCTTTTCATGTTGGTTTGAGGAAGAACAGAGATGTTTTCTCATTTGGCTTTTTTAATTTGAAAGAAGTCCCTTTGTAGATCAGTCTTCAAAGTAATTATGTCCAGATCATTAAATGTACCTTGAAAGTACCATTGTTAATACAATTGCTTGCTTATTCCACAAAAAAAAAAAAAAAAAAAAAAAAAAAAAAAAAAAAAAAAAAAAAAAATAAACCAATCTTTTGCACATAGGCTATGCTTCTTGTTTTGTATACAAATACATGAAGGGACTAGACATTACTGACATTGCAGGGAAAGCTTGAAGAATGTCTGCTCTCGATCTAAAGAAGAAAAAAACCTCAGGACTTGCATTTTTAGGGTGAAAGGGAGAGAAGGCCAGTTCATAGTTCACTATTTAGTAGTTAAAGAACTGGGCTCTTGCAGTTATTCTTTTTGTTCCTGGGAAATTTGCAGCTAGTTGCAGCTGTAAACTACTCTTCATTAAGCTGATAACACTACTGGTTTGATAATTCTTCATCAGTTCAGACAGTAATCTGTACAGTGGCAGAATGGCAAGAAGCTGTTATGACATGTATGATGTTGTATTTTTAAGAAAACCAGAACTCTTTGGATGTGAATTAAGTTCTAGTGTCACTTACAATCTGTTCCAGAGCTGCTTTCTTTGAAAAAAAAAAATAGTATTCACCCTTCTACTGTCTGTGCCGTGTAGCTGAATTCACGCAGAATAGTTCAGGTCATTTAAAAGAAGCATCTTGGAAATCAGGAACATATGCTCCTTAAATAGTCCATCAAAGTCAGAATGCTAATGTGACTTGCTCTTTGCTGCTGCTGTTGTTTTTCCTGAAAATCACCCTTTAATGCAGACTACAAGAATTTTGATACAATCAATCAGAAGAAAACACAGATCCTGTATCAAGTTCCATTTTAAGCTCTGTTTCTTTAATCTGTAAAACAAGTCATAACATACACTGAAGCAATGTCTTTTAAATTAAACATTTGCCAAGATGCTATACTATGGTACTCTATGATGGTAAATGGATGAAATTAAATTCTCTGTGTTTGCCTTTGCAATAGGATAAATGGACTTGCATGTCACTGCAAAGACCTTAGTTTATTACATTTTGGATTGGATTCAGTCATGAACCATCAATTATTTGCACTGTAGGTTATTTTTATTTTGTTCTTTGTTATTATCAGTGCCTCAACTCATTGACTATTTGTTATGTACCATTCGTGACACTGTTGCAAATTTCTGGCCTTTTGCAAAAATCCATATGGAATCAGCAGTTTCTGCTATGTGTTTTTTGGGATGGATTGTGCTCAGAGCAGAAGTGGCGTAGTGGTGTTATCTTTTGCCTGTTGCACATCTGAAAGAATTCCCCCAATACAGCTGCACTCATTCCCCTGGCTATGCTTTCAGGCACTGTTACCTTTTCTCCTTGGATTTCTTTTATAAAGGCAGAAATTTTCTGTGGTCATCACTGACTTCAAGGGGTCTGTCACAGAGAAATTTTTATGGAGTTATTGCTTGTCTCCTAGTACTTTGCACAGCAAGTTGTACTTTGCGATTTATAATATCCAGAGAAGAGCTACCTTGTCCTTACCACTTTCATCATTATCTGTTGTCTGTTAACTATAATTTCTTACCTCTCATAATGGTTCCCAAGCAAGCAAGGCCATAAGTTAATAAGGAGGAGCCATTCTGCACACTCACTATTATTCATCTACACAGTACTGCAGGCTGCATGGTAGGACCTGCCACCTGGTCCAGTCCATCTGGTCTCAGTTCGTCCTCACAGTGTGGTTCTCCTGGATATGTTGGCAGCAGTGTGCCTCAGCTGTATGGCTTTAATCCCCACTTGTTAGTACATCTTCATGCTGACATAGCCCTATGGCAGCCAGTGCAGTGGCAAAACAGGAAATCGAACAAAGAAGGATCATTATACTCAGCAATTTGATCTCTTTGACCAGCCTTGTGTGCTGGTGAGTGCTCCGTATTCCTCAGCTGTGATCTGATTTGTGTCACTACCTGTCCTTCTCCTCAAAATATTGTTACCAGTATAGGAATACTATACAAGTGTAGCTAACACTGCTCTGTTTGCAGTCTATGCATGTTCCTGCTTCAGCAGGTCTTGAAAGCTTCAGAGGAATTTTAGTAGAAGATGTGGACCGTGAACACCGGACTATTTGCTATAAAACCTGGCCCTCACTTGGCAAAGAACTCAAGAGCAGTTTAGGATAATTCCTGTTATCTGGACACAATTGAACTTGAGGGAAAGAATCGTATCCTGATCCTTTGGATAAGATCTGTGCCTAAGCCCAACTGAAGAAATAATCGCTGAAGATTTTCCGTTGGCCGAGTGTATTGAGGATCTGTCCTGGGTTCAGCAGTAGCAGTCATTTTTTTTGTTCTTAGTAGCTGGTGCAGTGCTGTGTTTTTGACTTTCAGCACGGGAAAATTGCTGATAACACCAATGTTTTTAGCTGTTGCTAAGTAATGCTTACTCTGACCAAGGACTTTCTGAGTCTCATGCTCTGCCAGGGAGGAGGGGAAACTGGGAGGAAGCAGAGACAGGACACCTGACCCAAACTAGCCAAAGAGGTATTCCATACCACAATACGTCACGCCTAGGATGGAACAACTGGGGGCAGGAACCCAGAAGAGTTCAGTTCACGGCTCGGTCATCAGGTGGTGAGCAGTTGTATTCTCTTCACTTGTATTTCCCTTGTCATTATTATTATTGGTGGTAGCAGCAGTGGTTTGTGTTATACCTTAGTTACTGGACTGTTCTTATCTCAACCCGTGGGAGTTACATTCTTTTGATTCTTCTCCCCATTCCCCTCCCCCCCCCCCCCGGAGAGGGGGGGAAGAAAGAGGGGTGAGTGAGTGAGCAGTGAGCGGGCTGCGTGATTTACAGCTTAAACCATGACAGGCAGTTACCTGGAAGGGCTAGATCACTGCTTGTGTCGGGCTGGGTGTTGGTCGGCGGGTGGTGAGAGGTTGTACTCTCTCGCCTTGTTATTTCTCTTATCATTATTATTATTGGTGGTAGCAGTAGTGGTTTTGTGTTATACCTTGGTTACTGAACTGTTCTTATCTCAACTGTGGGAGTTACATGCTTTCCATTCTCCTCCCCATCCCTCTGGGAGCAGGGGGAGAAAAAAGTAGGGGGAGTGAGCAATCAGATGTGTGGTTCTGAGTTACCAGCTGGTAAACCATGACAGGATCACTTGTTCTGTTGCTATCCTCTGTAGATGTCGTTCAATAGGAAAAAAATGCAGGCTGTTGAACTTGCCTTAGAGGAGATGTCTTTGGCTGTTTAGTCAGGAGGTGGATGGAAAACCCGTGTTACCTGGTTAGCTCAGAGTGTGTGATATTCTCTATCATATTAAGATGTAGAATAAGTATCACAAATTCTAAGGCCTAAAGAAGTTGCTTTGATCCCATTATCTAACCCTTCTTATAATATAGATGATGTAATCATCCAGGTGTTTATCATAACTTTTTCTTAAGCTTCACAGATGTGGATTTGGAATAAAAGTGTCACTCATTCTCACCTCCATAACTGTATTATCAAAACATCAGATGTGGATGTCTTCCTCTGTCACATGAGGAATTCACTTACTGATCAAGGTTTTCTCTGCCTGTGGCTACTTAATCCTCTGTGTTTCTTTTTTATGTTCTTGTATATCCTTTCCCTTTCTACAAACAGGAAGAAATCAAAATGCACAGTGACTATATAAAATTTGCATACTATGCATACTGTAATTTCTCCAAAGGTGACATATTGTCAGCATGTATAAGTTATTTATTTTCAAAAGGTGTGAGATGAGTTTCAGAGGAGTCCACATTGCTAGGAAATAGCTCCCTCTTCAAAAACACACCAGCTGCTTCTCTTTTTCATGGGGGTGTTTTGCATCGTGTTACCACCTGACACCATTTGCTTTGGAGGCTCCAGGAAAGGAATGGAATGGTTGCCATGTTGATTAGAGGTGAGCTATAAAACCTGATGTTTATTTATTTTCTTGAAGAGAGATTTGTGTGTCTTATCTTGTTTTATGGTGATAATTTTATGATTAATTTTTTCAAGTTTAGTTCAGGATCAGTTCCCCTGAGGAACAAGTGCTACAGCAAATTGCAGAGGCCTCCAGTGCTTGATATTTCTCATTAAAATTAACCCACCCCTGACTGCAGTTTACAAATAGTCATCACATCCTCAAGGAACCTAACAGCTCTTGAGGATGCCACAGGCAGAATTAGACATATACACTCTTAAGCATTTATGTTTAATGACTGAGATTGAGTACGTATTGTGTTTAAAGTGCTAGTTTAGAAACACTGCAAATACCTGGATGTTGCAGCATATTATGCCAGGAAGGGAACAGGGTTATCTAGGTCCATCTCACAGAGATTGAAATCTGAACATCTTCATGGATCTATGGTGGTTCTTTTGCTTGTCAAACAAGTATCAACACTTACATGAAATTAACTTCGGAGTTGACAGAACTCAGAGTATGTAGTTATATTGTTATAACTACAAGGACTTGTCAGATTTGAATGGAGTCAGGATAAGTCTGGACATATTACTCCTCTCTGATCTTTCATGTAGGCACCAATGATAGCCAAGGATAATGTAAGAACTATCAAAGGGGATTTCAGACCTCTATGGATAACTGGGGGCACAGGTATTTTTCTCCTCAATCATGGCAGTGATGTGAAATTTTGTGTCAGCCTGGGCTACAGTGTTCATGAGATCGTGAAGTTCAGTATCGTGTGAGTAAGATCACAACTTTGGACTTCAGGAGAGCTAACTTTGGCCTCTTCAGGGACATTCTTGGAAGACTCCCATGGGAACAGGCCCTAAAGGGAAGAGTGGTCTGAGAAAGCTGGTTAATATTCAAGGATCACTTCCTCCAGGCTCAAGAGCAGTGCATCCCCATGGGTAAGAAATTGAGCAAATGGGGGAGGACGAGCAAGGAACTACAATGGGAAAACTGGCTGGATAGATAAGGGGACAACAGTGTATGTTGTCTACCTGGACTTCAGCAAGGCTTTTGACACTGTCTCCTGCGATATCCTCATGGGTAAGCTCAGGAAGTGCAGGCTGGACAAATAAACAGTGAGGTGGATGGCAGAATGGCAGAGCTCAGTGGGTCGTGATCAATGCTGCAGAGTCTAGTTGCAGGCCTGTAACTAGTGGTGTCACCCAAGGGCTAATACTACTCCATGAGCCAGCAGTGGGCCCTTGTGGCCGAGAAGGTCAGTGGTATCACTGACTGCATTAGAAAGATCATTGCCAGCAGGCCAAGAGAGGTAGTCATTCCTCTCTACTCAGCCCTGGTGACACCTCACCTGGAGTACTGTGTCCAGTTCTGGGATCCCCAATACACTAGAGACATGGAGGTCCTGGAGCAAATCCAGCAAAGGGGTGCTAGAGTGATTAAGGGCCTGGAGTATCTCTCATGAGGAACAGCTGGGGGAGCTGGGCCTGGTCAGTCTCGAGAAGAGAATGCTCAGGGGGGACTCTGATCGATGTACATAAGTATCTGAAGGGAGGATGTCAAGAGGATTGGGCCAAACACTTTTCAGTGGTGCCAGGTGATAGGACGAGAGGTAACGGGCATAAACTAAAACACAGGAATTTCCACCTGAACATGGGGAAGAACTTTACTGTGAGGGTGACTGAGCATTGGAATAGATTGCCCATGGAGGTTGTGGAGTCTCCTGTTCTGGAGATATTCAGGAGCCACGTAGATACAATCCTGAGTAGTGTGCTCTAGGTGACCCTGCTTGAGCAGGGAGGTTGGACTAGATGACCTCCAGAGGTCCCTTCCAGCTTCAGCCATTCTGTGTTTCTGTGCTAAGATTGCCTCATAGCAATTAAATTGGCAATTAAATGAGCACATCTCTCCTGTTGGAACAGAGCTGGATTTTGACCTGTGTGGTCTAGAAAGCCAAGGAGTAAGGCAGAGAAGAATAGTTGTGTCTTCTTTGGTCTCAGATTTATTATAATTCAAGTTTAGGATTCAGAGGGACAGACTAAGCTGTCACACATAATGAAACCTTTGTTGAAAATCAATGTTTTCATTCCTTTCTTGTGATCCAGAGGAATCAAAACCAAAAGGCAAGGACCTGACTTTTATAGACTTTTTGCTTTAAAGATCCATTTTGTATAAATAACTTGACTGAACCAATCCACACAGCAGCCTCGGTATTTATGTTATAATTGTTCCTAAAGTCTCCAGCCATGCATGGGGTATTATTTTTTCTAGATGCTGTGTATAATTCAATAAGAAGAAATATTTTCCAGAAGCATTTATAACCCAAAAGAAAGCTTAGAGCTTAGGTGGGGTGGGAAAAATGTCCTACAGGAGGAAGACCATTTAGTACATACTAACTTTAAGCACCGATTAAAATCAATTGCCATTCAGCAAACAAATGTTTTCCACGGAATTCAGCTCATCATCTATTTGGGGCTAACACTGTTTTACACTTGGGTAAACAGTTTACCTCAGCAGGATTTGGTTCTTGATTGTGGCTGCTTGAAACAATTACAATACGAATGCAACAATAATATTAATTAGTCACATTAATTAGGATCACATATTGCTGAGTCACCTCTGAAAAATTCCTTCACTATTCCAGAATTTGTACACTTTATTGTGTTTTTTACTGAAAAACTCCTGGGTTTACCTATGAGCTTTTTGCCCTGGCTGTGATTTTTAATAAGAAAATGTTTTTTATCCAAACAGCATATTATTCACAATTTCTCAGTGTTTGCCTTATGCTAACTACATTAGTAGCTTGCCTTCTGTGCTTACAGTCTTGCTGCTAATAATGTTACAGATCATATAATAAAGTTAATAATAAAAGCAGCTGTGTCACTTTCATTGTCTATACCACCAGTGTACACAGATGAATAGAGGCTGCTGTGATAATTTTGAAAGGGCTCAACAACCCATCATGTGTGGGAGCCATCAGGTGTGGGAATATTTGGCCATGGTTTAGCACTCTTCTCCAACTCCACTGTTTGCTGAGAAAAAAAGGGTTTTCATACTGCTTCCTAGAGGTCCACCTTTAGATTCTATTAAATCTATTATCTGAATACAAGAAAACTAGTCAGTCCAAAGGAAACAGTACAAAGATACAGTCTGGTTTTGCTCCAGTCGTCACAGATTTGAACAATGTGTTCTTGCCAGCAATTTAAATGCATCACTTTACCAAGCTGTTTATGCAGGATTTGAATTAATTGGGATAAGTTTCATTATAGTGATTAATATGCATGACACTGCATCACAATATGAAACCTATCAAGCCTGGATTGTTTATTTTGTTGTTGTTCTTCTTTTGATGGTATGCAATTTAAGAGCAAAACCACCCCCTCTCAATAAGGTCTCTGTCTTTTCATAAGCTCAATCTCTGTTCATATTTCCAAGATGTGATCATGTTTTTTAAATGTCAATTTGTATGCATAATACCTTTGTTACATACACTTCATAAAGAGGAATTTTGGTTTATAATATACATGGAAACTAATTTTCTTGTAGTTAGACTTTTGAGCTTTGTAAAAGATAGACACTACAGAGTTTCCTTGAAAGACCTTCAATTAACACTGGCTCAGAATATGTCCTCCACAGAATGGTGACTCTTTTTGGGTTTGCGTATGAATAGCCCTTACTCCAAATGGAAGGCAATTTGAACTGGAACTTCCTGGGCTTGTTTCTTTCTCAAAGGCTTGTATGCTGTGAATTTTACCCAAGCCTTGATGCTAATGCACCTTTGCATCCTTTGAGAAACTGGGAAGAATCCTATAGAACAAAGCATAAAATCTAGAGAATTTCTGACTGGTTTAGGTTTCATCTTAAATATTCCTTTGAGTTTTGATGAAAAGTATTTCAATAGCATTATATGGTGAAAAAGCTCCCCATCAGTCTAATTTCCATAGATCTAACCTAGTTAGATTTCTGTGAAGCTTGTCATATTTTGCTATAAGAGAACTGATTAATTAAGATGAAAATGGAAAGAATTAGTAGAAGGCCTGTGAGATGCATAAGAAACTGAAATACAACAAAGGAAATATTAGGCTGAAAGGAGCTTTGTATATGTGATCCTCAACCTCCATCTTATTTAATACTATTGTGCGCAATAAGCAATGCATATTTGAAATGTACTAATATTGCAAGGGTAGAAAGGATGCCAATAAAGAAGGATCCAGGTATTATATAGAATATCCTGAGTGACCTTGAGGTCCTGGAGTAATGGAAACAGAAGGTCATGCACCCTAAAACTAATACTAGATAGTGCACAGATAATATTAAGTGTTAGGAGGGTGTTTGGGTTAATCACAGTATGGCTATGTAACATGTATGGAAAAAAGCAAATACTGTTCTACTGTGTTTCACGAAAAGTGTTTACAACAGAAATAGCAAAGTATTAGCAACCTTATGTAAAGCCTGTATACTTGTTTTTGTTCCTCCTTTGGGTTTACATGGCAACGTTTTGGTATCAGGAAGCTAAGGGGTGGCTCCTGTGAGAAGCTGCTAGAAGCTTCCTATGTCCAAGGAAGGCAGATGGTCCAAGGCCAGATGGCACCAAGTCAGACCCATTGCTGGCCATCAGCAATGGTGGTAGCACCTCTGGGATAACATAATTAAGGAGGAGAAAAAATTATTGTGCAGGAAAAATTGCAGGCACAGAAAAGAGGAACATGAGAGCCAGAGCTCTGCAGGCACCTAGGTTAGTGAAGAAGGAGGGGAGGAGGTGCTTCAAGACACCGAAGCAGAGATTCCCCTGCAGCATGTGGTGCAGAGCATGGTGACACAGGCTATCCCCCTGCAGCACATGGAAGGAGTTATATGAGGCGTCAGCTGTTGACAAGACTTTGATAGCCTGTGGTGGACCCGATGACTCAGCTGAATCCTGTCTAGCCTTACACATGCTTCTCTCCCTAGCTGTCATGCTGTGAATGTCTTACTCTTGCAAACTTTCATATTAGCTATCTATCCTACCATCAGAATGACATGTGAAAAGGGATATTTCTACTCAGATTGATGCCTTGTGAAATACGTGCTTTATAAGCAAACTGAAGCTACTGCTTTTGATGGAGAAAACTGTATGTTCCAGAGAAAGCTTATGCATAGAATCATAGAATCATAGAATAGTAAGGGTTGGAAAGGACCTCAAGATCATCAAGTTCCAACCCCCCTGCCATGGGCAGGGACACCTCCCACTAAACCATGCCATCCAAGGCTATGTCCAACCCCACCTTGAATACCGCCAGGGATGAAGCATTCACAACCTCCCTGGGCAACCCATTCCAGTGCCTCACCACCCTTACAGTAAAGAATTTCTTCCTCAGATCCAATCTAAACTTCCCCTGTTTAAGTTTAAACCCATTACCCCTTGTCCTCTCACCACAGTCCCTAATGAAGAGTCCCTCCCCAGCATCCCTATAGGCCCCCTTCAGGTATTGGAAGGCTGCTATGAGGTCTCCACGCAGCCTTCTCTTCTCCAGGCTGAACAGCCCCAATTTTCTCAGCCTATCTTCATACGAGAGGTGCTCCAGTCCCCTGATCATGTTTTTGTTTCTTTTAGTTTTGTTTTCCCTTAGAAAAAATAAGTCAAGTAAGTAGAGTTTCCCTAAGAAAGACATTAAGGCTACCCAATGCATGCATAGAAATATGACAGCTAACACTGCCTTCTCTACAAATAATGCTCCAGGCTTCAGGATTGCTCCTTAAGTCCCCAGGTGTTCAAATGAGGATGATCACACCGCACAGCAGCAAGGTATAAGAAGAAGTGGTGAGTTGTATTTCTTTTCCTCAGTAGCACAGTTAAGCTCTGGCACACGTCCACTGATGTACAAGAAAGGTGAACTGTCAGGGTGTTGTGACTCAGTAGAAATATCTAGTGTCAAATCTTGTAAGACTGAATAACACAGAATGTATTAGAGGCTAATAAACTGTCATTAACCACCCAGCATTCAGATTTATCAATTACCACAGTGTTCTAGGCCACGGACCTGCTCACTGTGGCTGACAACATGGCATTAATGAATCTCAAGACTTAACCTCCTTGAATTCATGAATAACAATTTGAATCCTTGTAACTTGATTACTATGAAGTGGAAACTTTAGTTGAGTTTAAACAGTGGTTATGAGGTTGAGATGAGAGAAAGACAACCCTACTCCATCACTGGTAATTTAAACTTATATAAAACCAAGCACCTGTCACATTGATAAATGGGTTTTCTTGTTATCTCACTGTCAGTATCATTTCACAGTCAGATTCCTATCAAACACCCAGACAGCACTGTGGAAACCAAGGTACAGTCATCTTCATTTTATTTCTCTTCCAGAGAAATAGGTAAAGGTCACAAGATGCTTATAAATGTGATTGATTTCATTTTCTTTGAGTCATTCCCAAGAGCACAGATTAATTTACTTGTATATGCAAACGTGAGATTTTTATAGTCATCACAGAAGAGAAGGCCGTTTATTGTTTACTGACTCCAAGCAATCAGGAGATGTCCCAGTGGATTACATCTTTCAAGGTCCATTTCACAGTGTGTGGTTAAGAAAAATCATTTTTTTAATCTGTTTTACTTCAGATTAGTGCCTCAAAAATTTGAGGGTACTCTGAGCCTGAAGAATGAGGCTGGAAGTGTAACGTGAACAAGCTCCTTCCTTACAACTACATTGTGTCATATTTTTTTCCTAGACTAGGTTGGTTTTTTTTTTAATTCTTTTTTAGTTTTCAGAAACAGAAAAGATAGAGGAATATCGAGAAAGAAGGAAAGAAACATGCCTCAATATTTGAAAACATTAAACTTGGAAGAATTATCTGTCCTGCATTAAACAATATGACTGAATAGACAATCACCATGGTAATTTCAGAATGTAGAAGCTATGCACAAGCTGTCACTTGGTATCAGGATGAAGGAAGAGAACCATCTCATGCTGGCCTATCTATCTGATGGGTTTAGGATTAGCTCTATAATACTGCAAGCACTTTATCCTTCTACAGCTTCGATGTCATACATCCAACATGATTATAGTGAATTTTTATTCTCTCTTGCTGGACCATGGTCTTAAAATATAAATTTGAATGTTCATAGATTTTGTTACCAGGTGCACAGAATAGTTTGTGAACATGGAGCGAACCCTCCAGAGATTAATGTCACTGCTGGAGGAAATGGTAATGATGATTTTTCTTTCTTTTGTAGAAAACTTGAAATAAACAGAAGATTCAGATTCTGTTACTTTCCATATTTCTTCTCTCCCTAAAGTGATACAAGTCGCAGAGTATAGGTTGGTCTTTCCCTTTGAAGCTGTCTCTGCGTAGAGGAAAATATGTATATTATTTGATTGTGAAACAGGAGGTGAGAAAGAGAGGGTTTTGCTTAACAGTTAACTGGTACCTCTCCTTTTGTGAGAAAGGATGTCTGCTGTTAGAAGATGCTTTAACAATCAGTTCTGTATTTTAGCTGGTGATAAATAACAATCCTGGAGAAGGGAGTAGAAGGCCCCTTTCTAAAAGGAGCAACAGGATTGTTTGTACATTGACAGTAAAGTAATCCAATAACGTGGTCCTCAGGACAGCCTCCTATGGAGGATCACAGCCCAAGGGTGGTAAGTGCAGCCAAGCCTCACTGTTGTCTGCCATTGTCTTCCAGCAACAGATCCCGCTAGTTCTGCTGTAGTCTGTGCAACCAAGAGCCAAAAGCAGCACTGAAAAGTCAGAACTGGAGATAGGAAAGTGACAAGATAACAAGAGTAATTATCAAAATGTATCACTGTAGAATTTCTCTGAGACGTGAAATTGAGTCATGTCAGACATAGCAGAGAATTGAAGCCATTTCTTGAGTGAACCCTCATCTGTGAAGTCTTTATGTATCCAGGGCAAGTATGTGATACTTCCTTCTCCTGTTAAGTTTGGAAAGAAAGGAATGAGGTGTGCTAAGCTCTTTGAAATAAAGATCCTGTAAGCCAACATTTCAGGAGCATGTTTCAGGCTTCCATCTGTCAGGAAGGGGATGAAAGATGGCTTTTTCTTCCCTGATATTGCGTACGGATTAGTCTAAGATGTTCCTACTCAACATTCTGATTGCTTTGGATTCCGCCTGAGCATCTGAATTTTCTCTGTTTTGTGCAAGAGTTCAAATCCAGGTTCCTACTAGTTAGCTATTGTAGCACTTCTCATTAGGTTGTTATTGAAACTCTTTACTTGATTAAGACCTGTGTAATTTATGATGTTGCATAAGTCAACACAAAGATTAAAATCCTTATGCTTCTTATCTATTTCCTCAGGTTACCCTTTCTTTTGAATCAATGGCCATGCAAAACAGCTCATTATAACCATGACCCTTTGGGATGCAAAAATGTAACTTAACTGGAAATGTGTGAAGTTTTGCTTTTAGTTAAGCTGAATGTCATCCTTTCTTTGAAGAAGACAAAAAAGACAAGGAAGGAAGGTACAATTTATCCACTGTATTGACATTTGGGTTTAGAAAGTACAAAAATACGTGAGCTGCACATACTATTAATATTAATAGTGTTAAAAAAAAAATCCTTTCACAAGGGCTTTGTGTTAATCTTACATGATTCAGCTCCTGGCTACATAATGAAGTTCTTACATATTTAATAAGCAAATTGAAGTAGGCCCAAATGAATGAACAACATAGCACTGTAAAAAGAAACAAGGAGGTGGGAATTCTTGTCAGATAAGCTGACTGAAAAAAAATTCAATCTACTGACATTTTTGTGTCTTCTATCAAATGTCATTGTGAATTGAAAGTGGAATGTCTGAAAGAAAGCTGCAGCAAGTTTCTGTACAACCTGATGAATGTAACTCCATTGTTTCCATGAAATCATATTAAAAAGGTCATCTCCCTACGTATGAAAGTACCATGGCGGCTGCTCTATTGCTCTTTCAATTTGAAATAAGCACTTGAATGTTATCAAAGAGAAATAGCTGATATTCTGTAATTAAAAGTAGATTTTGGTTTACAGTGAGGAAGATTATAAGGATGGATCCTTCCATACTGCTAATGTAGACATGCAGCTTATTTGGGAATAAAAGAAACTCCCTGAAGGATGAAGGGAAAATATGATTAAATTAAAATGCCTAGGGTATGAATATGTGTATGTGAAAGGAACTGAAAAATTCCCACTTCCTGTGGTATTCTGCAAGCAGCTCCTTTGGGTAAAGCCTTTGCCATAGCAACAGATAAAATCTTTATGAGGTATAAAGTTTTGCTAAGAAAATTAAGGTTTTCTATTCCAGATCAGTTGATGTCTTGAAATTAAGTCTGGCATGAGACTATCATAAGTTTAAAGATGCACTATGTAAGACTATAACAAAAAGGAGTATGGGGTGCTTTTAGGGAGTACGATACACATGCATGGTGCATCTTCCTGACGGAGATGAAAAGCAGAAATCAGAACCCAAATGAACAGTGATTTCATTTACCCTTTACTCTGTCTACTCTTGTCATCTTTCTTTCTCTTTCATGTCTCATTATTCTTGGTATCTGCATTGCTATCATTCCTTTTACCCTCTCCATGTTTTCTAAGCTTTTCATGGTTTTTACAAATGAATGGAAGCAATGGGATAGATCTTGGCCTTAGAGTGTAACTTCCCATTTCTGCTTGCTCAGCTTTTTGCTTTGCATTACATCCTTTCTTATCTCTCACTATATTCTCTGTTTCTTCTATGGAAAATCAGAGATCAAGATCTTCCTTCATCCCTGTTCTTGAGTTTATTTTTCAATCACCAACAGCTCTCCATAGCACCTGTTCCTCCAGTAGGCTTTAGTTTCCATTTGTGGCGAGGCTCTCAATGATTATTTTTTAGGATTTCAGCTGTCATGTATTCTCAATGATGCCTCAGTGGATAGACTGAAATTGAAATTTTCTCATTCTGTGCATTCTCTTGAAGGCTCCTAAGAGCAAAGCTGCAAAGGTCTTTGTTATGTCATCGTCCTCTTCATTGAAAGGCCCCAGTTCTTTTCAAGACACAGGGAACTATCTCAAAGGATTAGAGTGAATCACAAGAGGATCCTCTGATTGTCTGACAGTCCTGTGGGTTTCTTGGCATTTGTACTTTTGGGCTTTCAGCTGTGTCAGTGTCATTTACATCTGCAGATGGAACTTTTCCACAATGCCAAAAAACCACTATCGGTTTTCATGCTGCCTTTTTGCCTTTGCCATCAGGAACATCAGTTTGTGAATGAAAATTCTCTGTGTTGCAAATTGCTGAACGCTTAAACTAATGCCCCTTCCCTTTTTCATGTTTTGTACCCTGGGCTGTGTAGTTATTTCTCTCCCTTTTATTTTACTCCCTTTTTTATTCCTCCTTGTATGAGGGATTGTCCTGACATTGTGAAGCTGGGACTGCAAGATTTGAATGACAATGTGTGAAGTAAAAACCTCTGTCTATCACTTTGCAATCAGTACTCTGCAATTCTCTTCCCTGGCTGCTATCAAACCTCTGAGTTACACTTTTATCAGCTGGTTTGCTTTTATTTTTTTTTTTTTCTTTTCCCTCAACTCAGTCCTTCAGTGCTTTTTGAAAGCTGGCAGGTCAGCTGAGCTGCCTCCCCTCAGCTTCATCTTGAACACAAATGCTCAAGGTCTCAGAAGTGTGGGACTAAAGCAGGCATTGAAATTGGGTCCTGAAGTCTGGGTCATGCTTTTGCACATGCTGGCAGCACATTGTGTTCCTCACCGAGGAGCATTCCCATTCACAAATGAGCTCTGGGGAGAGCAGGGAAAAACATGGCCCGCTTAGGGCTCATCTCATCATTATCGCTTGTCAGCATCACCTTGATTACCACATTATCACATCAGCATCAGTAGGTGAGGCTGAAACTGCATTGCTACCGTGTCCTTAAGCTGGTTTTGTCAGATGTTTAGACTGACATGCAGGCTTACAACACAGGAAGCAGATCCCCCCCAAAAAGTAAAATAAAATTACAAAAGTAAAAGAGGAAGTTATAAAAAAAGTTTTAGGCTATTGCAGCTCAAGAAATTTCTTCCTTGCAAGTGGCAAAATATTCAATACTTTACACTCCCTTCTCTAAAAACCTTGAGGTGTGTGATTAAGCTTACTTTTCAGGGTAATTTTGGTATTAATGTACCTATTCTACTGCCTCTGGCAGTTCATTCAAGGACAGAAAGTTTAAAAGAAAATGAAAGTAAAATCAATCTAATGGGGAAAAATCAGTCTTTTCTTTAGAAAGCAAATTTTTAAATTAATTTTCCTCTGGCTGGCTTGTAACAGTGGGAAGGGTAAGGATGTTCATTCCTGCTCTTTTTACCTTTTCAGTTCAGTACAGACTAATGCAGTTAGTTACTTACCCTACTTACATGCACATGGCTGCTTTCTGCTTTTGGAAGTGCACATTGTTTTTGTCTGATGTGTTTGACTGCATTTAAATTTATATTGTTATATGTATTAATAATTGGCCTTTGAATTAATAATTGATTCTTTTTCCAAGCAATTACTGTGGTTCCCAAGCACTCTGTATGCATTACAATATCCCTGAACTTTGAAGACTACAAAAATGCCTTTTGCGTTCAGTGCAGGTTTGAATGAACTGAAATTCACTCATGTTCCAGTACAAAAAGTTCTAGATTTCAGTCTTCTCATACAATGTCCAACATACTACTTTTTTCCTACTGGCAGACTAATTTACCCTTTGGAGTAATCAATGGAGTGACTCCTGTTAACTAAGCAGGTGAAGAGCTGGGGCCAGCAGCTGTCTGGGAATGAGGCAGGAGGATGCTGTACACTCTGCTCAGTTGAATGCAACGCTGGAAAAGATAAAAAAAAAAGGAAGGTGAGTCTCCATTGCACTCCTGTCTTTTCAGTCTCCTCCTCAGTAAGTCACACTTAGGTCTGTACTAAAAAAGCTGGTGATTTTAGTATGGCTTAAACTTGGCTCTGAACGTTTGGCTCAGTAGTGACTTGCGCTTTACAAAACCAGTCACAAGTCTGGTCCCTATTGCAGGTGGATGAATGCCCATGTCCTTTTCCTAGACTTTCCATTCAGAAATTAATGTGGGAGGGAGGAAATAAAGTTCACTGTAGATAAAATCACAGATACTATATGCACCAGAGTGATTTCTTCTCAACCTCTCCTTCCTAGTGTACAGAGGACCCCCTATGTGCGTTCCCTCTGCAGCAGAAGGTTTGGTTTATCTCCTTTATGCAGGTGCATGGGGACCCAACTTCCCTCTTCCCATTTCTCTCTGAATGTTAGAACTCTGAAAAAGGGCCTTGTCTTCCTCTTCCTGTACACAATTCCTGGAAAAAAGAATGAGGCAAGCAGAATGCAGCATCAGGTGCACGTTAACTGAAAATGTCAATGCTATTCGAAAGCTTGTTCTCTAAAGCAATTAGCTTCCCTGCCTATGAACAAAGACTCCATCACTTAATCTTCAGTTTGTCTTGGCATCACACTGTATGTTCAATCTTTGATGGCTTAGGAAACAAGGCTTCCATCACAAAAACATGGGCCAAAATTAACTTAAAAATAAACTTAAACAGGGGAAGTTTAGATTGGATATGAGGAAGAAATTCTTTACTGTGAGGGTGGTGAGACACTGGAATGGGTTGCGCAGGGAAGTTGTGAATGCTTCATCCCTGGCAGTGTTCAAGGTGGGGTTGGACAGAGCCTTGGGTGACATGGTTTAGTGGGAGGTGTCCCTGCCCATGGCAGGGGGGTTGGAACCAGATGATCTTAAGGTCCTTTCCAACCCTAACTATTCTATGATTCTATGATTCTAAATGTGTTCAAGCGAGGCATCTGACAAAATCCAAGGCCTTCTAGGAAATCCAGCTCCCCAGTGAACAACAAGGATGATGGGCAGCGAAAGTTCAGTCTCCAAACTGCTGCAGTTTCTATTTTCAAAGTCCTGAAGGGGATTTACATGCCACTTAGGCAAGTGGAAACAACTCTCAGTCCTTTTCAGAGATAGGAAACTGAGTCACAGAGAGGTGAAGTGAGCACACACATAGCAGACTTGGCCATGCCTGAGTTCCGAAAAGTTGACCTGGGTCTCTCCTGGGCTTGGAATCTCCAATCCTAAGCAAAGCCAAACGGTGACAAAGCCTTTTGTCCGTGGTCTGGCCAAATACCCGTGGAAGCACCAAGATCTGAACTGAGGTCTTTTCAGTCTTGTGCTACTGCTTTTATTTCTTTTCTCCTTCTACACTCATCCTACAAGGCATTATTAAGCATGCTGCTTGTTATGTATTATAGACTACTGTTGTAACTAATATGTGAAGTGCTTCCCTTACAGTTTGTCTTTGACCATACCAATTGGCAGTATTCATGTAGTGGGCACCACAGAATCTTTGTAGTAGCATTTGGTGCTTGGCAAGCTCTGAGCCGAGCTCAGCCCTAACTGAGATGTTTAGAAATGTTCAGCCAAAGCAAGATTTCCCATGGTGCTTGCCCTCCTGTGCAGCATGTCTGACACCATTTATGAATTATCTTCAGTTTACTGAGTTATCCAAAGGGACAGTATATCTCTTTGAGCAATGCCTGTGAATTCATCACTTTTTTTTTTTTATGTTACTGAAATATAGCTAACTATACAGCTCTGAATTTTGGCATTTGTGTCTCTTCAGAAGCAGAACTGTAAGTTCCTGGGTTTATGTATTTATTTAATTTTCTCTAGGAATGGTTTGATATGAGTGATGATTTAATACTTTCTGTTCCAGATGAATTCTTTGTGAACATCAGCTAATGAAGAGTTCAGAATAAAAGAACCCAGGATGTCTCACCTTTGTTTTAGATATCTCAGTTTGTGACTCACCCTAAGGATTGCTAATCCCAGTTGTCAGGCTAAAGTGAAAATCTAATTGCTCATCTTCCTCTGTGTGGTCAGACCTTTGGGTCTTTTGGTTTTGTTTTTGTTTGCTTTAGCTCCACATTTTTCAGTTTTGTTCAGGAAAGTGCAGAAAAAAAGACAGAGTTAATTTAGCCTCTCAGATGAAAAATCCCTCAGCACTGACAAAACCTGCTATGCTTGTGCCAGGTCTCTAACAGCTTGGAAATCAAATTAGGCACAGAAATGTTACAGACACCGTATGCTGTCAACAACCTCAAGGAAAAAAAAAAAAAAAAGGCACAAAAAACCCCCGAAACCAAAGAGAAAATGCCTTCTCCAGAAATTTCAGTAAGAGCAATGCTTCCCAATCCATTTGCAACGTCTCACTTCAGCTCTAATGCCCTTTTGCCAAGTGGTTGGGTATGAAATAAGGGCTGAAAAACAATGTTTTTAAAAGTCATTTGAAAGGGAGCAAAGAGATCACATGCCAGCTTGAAAGTATGACAGCAAGAAATACCTGAACTTGCTTTGCCAGTGATGAAGAAACCTCACCAGATTTGCTCTAGGTTGAGCTCACTGGGGTGGAGGAAGGGAATTTAATCTCAGTATTTGTCGGACTTTCCCAGTGTAGTGGCATATGCTGATCAGTACAGCCTTGCTGCATTTTCTCACAGGGAAACTGCATGCCAATGCACTGAAGCTACCTTGGTTATAGCCACCCTCCCTGAATGTAAGAAAAAATGCAGTAAAACAGATTAAAAAAAAAGGGCGGGGGGGGGGGGGAATAGATTCTTTCTAGCCCAGTCTCTAATTGTGGCCATAAGCAAATATCTAGAGCACATTGAGAACAGCACAAGCATCTGTGACACATTAATTACCCCAGTGCACTCCAAAATACCATGTCAATAATAATTGTCAGTGGATTCTCTGTTATGAACTTAATCACTCTACTATTGAATGTATATAAACTATCTACAGCATCCTTTAGCTACATGCTCTGTAAGTCTCCTACTCCCTATGGGATAAATAACCCCTTTTTTTTCTGTTTGTTTTGAACTTGCCAACTAGTAGCTTCACAGAGCGTGCCCTAACTCTTGTGGTTGTAAAGAGATGATCAGCTCCCATCCATACTCTCCATGTTACTTCTGCTTCCAAGGTCTTTTTTTCTCATCCACAGGATTTTCTATACATTTGGTAAGTATTGCTGCTCTCCTCTGAATCTTTCCCAGTTCCAGTACGTCTTTGGTGATACATGGCAAAAAGGGATATCTTGCTGCGTGTCCCATGTTCTGAGGTTGACAGCATCATCTACTTTTATTAGAGCCATCTGAGCTTAGTTATCTTCCGTCTTCCATGGTGCATGGTCTCTTCAGCAGCGCATCAGCTCACAACATATGTGCTGCAGAGTTTGCCCTGTCTTTCTTGGGAGGCAAGAGGGGCTATGAACTCTTAACTGGCCTGGTAATTTTTCTGTTGGTGTCCCCTGACCAGCTTTGGAGGTAAATTCAGTTGTCATTGTCAATGAAGGCATGTTGGGCTAGAAATCTGAGCCAACCTGACACCTCCTATGCACATGGTTTGATGTATTTGTTTTGTTGATCTGTCCATGTCCTGTCTAGCCTTGAAAAGGCATCACCACAATGGAAGCTACCTACTGGGGAAAGTCTCACTCATTGCAGTTTGCACAGGCTTTATCACTTTAGTTATGCCTGAGCTGTGAGCAGAAGCTTTTGCAGCATGTTGGTGATGCTGCAGTTATGCCCTCGTCACTGTTAAAGCTTGAGGCTAGTAGGTAGCACTGAGTAAGCTTGCAATTTCTATTTTAGAGAGATTTTTTTTTCCTCCTTCCCAATATGCATAAGATAACTTGTCATATTGAGCTGTTTTTTTATCCCCTACCAAGTTGTAAATGTAATTTTGCCTGTGTATGGTTACTACTTCTCAGTAGGCATGTAATGCAGATGTGAATCAACTCAGATCTTGGCTTCTTGTCTTGTTTTGGGAGAAAGGGAAAGAGAAAACACCAAAAAAGAGGAAATATAGGAAAAATAAGTTAAAATCAAACAAGAACCTAGGAAAAATATTTACAAAAGTTCACCTTGTTTTCTTAAGTTACTGGGCAATATTTCCATGAGCTACTTCTAACTAGTCAGAGAGGACATAACAATATGGAGCTTTCAAGTATGGATAAGTTTTATGATTTTATGTTGTTACTCCCTCTTAACATTTAGCCTGTTTTCACTGTGCCATGTTGAAAGGAAGGTGTTTGTTTTGATCTCTGCTTCTTCACCACAGTGGGCAGCCTGTTTCTGCACTAGTACTTAATGCTTTGCAGGAAATCCTGTTGAGGGTTTTCAAATGCCTGTTGTTTGCAGACACCAAAAAACAGTTGGAAGTAGGGAGAGAATAGTTAAAAATGAGCTGAAGGTGCAGAAAATATTTTTAAGGAGGAAGTTGATAAAACTATAGGGGAATATGGAATTTTATATTCTGGATCATTTAAAATTGGACAGTACAATATACCCATCAGAATGTGAACTTGTATTGGACTTGAGGGGTAGATTAAACGCTCTGGTTGGCTTTGGGGATGAGATTTTCAAAAGCAGTCAATCTGCTCTTTCTATTTAAGTGGCAATAGTGTTCAGTCAGCACTCAGCACATTTTGAATATCCCAGGATTTGTCTCTGGTTTTATAGGCTGAATCTTCAGTTCTTTATTAAAAGAAAGTACCCAGCAACTCAAAGACATATTTTCCTGAATAAGATGTGTTTGCAGGTTCCGTGCTGCAAATATGCAGTTTTATTTTGTAGTATTTGAAAATCTATCAAGAAATACCATGTTTTTGCAGCATCTTGGATCACTGCTGAACCTCTTTCAAGGTTAACTAACTGTCTCATTCCCTCAATGTGTGATTGACTTTCAAAGTAAGATTATCCTCATAAATCTGTCTGTACTACTGTTATGAATCCCTGCCTTTGTTATGTTTTGCTCTGTCTGACAATGGAAGGATAGAAAAGAGTCTACATTCAAAACACCCCAATTTGATCAATCTTGGCAAGAAGAAACAAAAACTTACAAAAACTTCTTTGATTTTCTTTGAAGAACAGATGGGAACCATCAGCACATGCAGTATCCATGTATCATCACCTGCAGTGCAATTCTGAAGTCAAATGTACACCAGTGTTTCCTAACCCTGGGAAGTTCTGCAGCACACAATTGCTCTGCTTGAGCTAAACATGCAGTCTTAGCCAGTTGTAGCAGCCATAATTTTGAAGACAACTTCCCTGGCATAAGAGGCTGGACTAAACACCTCTTGAGGTCCCTTCCAACTCATATTTCCCTATGACTATGATTCTGGAAGTGAGCATCCCTTCAACCATGTCCTCAGCTCCTTTAATGACTCCCTGAAATTATTGTAGATCTATAGTTTTAAAACCACCAAAGGATTGCTCTGGGTACTTATTGATTTCTGAAACTGCTAAGGGTAGGCCACTGTCAAGACATTTTGATGTTTGAGGTTGCACAGGTTTTCTTTCCCAGTATGTCATCTAGTCTCTTTCCACTCCTGGGAATCTTCACCTCTGCACAGGTGGATCTCAGCATTACCATGTTTCTGCATGCTTTTCCCTTGAATGGAAGCACTGAAGGATTTCCTACATCTTTTCCCCTCAGGTGCACTCCTTATTGTCACAGCTTTAACTAAAAAAAGTATTGGAGTACAGTTTGATGGAGCTAAAATAAGATATGTGTAATTCCTTAGATAGTTAGCAGACCACTGAGAAATAGCAAAACCCAATAATCAGCTGGGAATAGCTGAAGCACATAGCTTATCTACAGCCCCATAGATAACATCTTTCACCTTTTAAACTATCATCTATTAACAAGGGTTGAATTAAAACCACAAACATTCATCCCTGTGCTGTGTTGTTTTCTTTATCATGCTATCACATTCACTAAACGGATTATTTGTTTCTTTCTCAGTTGCCTCTGGAGAAGGGAGAAGTTTGAAGACATAAAAGACTAGCAAGATAGTAATCGTTGGATCACACCATTTCCCTTCCAGCAACTTGCTGTAAGCAAGAACAACAGAAAAAAATAAATATACAAGACAGAAAGAAACAGAGCCTGAGGAGAAAACATTCATATTGTCATTTAGATGAACTATGCGGCTATCTCTCTTGATGCACCTATTCCACAAATATGTTTCTTCTCAACCTGGTATTCATTTTCTGTCCTTCTTCATTACATTAACAATTCTTTTTTCGCCTCCTACTCTGCCTACAGTCTGAAACGCTTATTTTTTTGGCTATATTAGCCAGGTTGTTTGTATTGCTGTCTTGCGGGTGACCTAGAAGCTCAAATAATAGCACATATTTCTTTGTCAACATGTTACTCTTCAAGCTTGTTGAAGACATTTTATATGTCCAAATTGCAGCAATGTATTTTGAGGATAATAACACAGAAGTGGAATTAATGCCTTCTGGACCTTTCTTTTCTTGTAAGATTGGACAAGCCTAGATAAATGGTTTTCTCACCTAGCTTATTTTTTGTTTTGTTTTGTTTCAAAACTCCCAAGTTTAATAGTGTTGGAGATCTCTCCATAGAATTTTTATGTTTTTTTCACTTAGTTTGTTGTTATATATCAGGATTTGTAAGTTCTGGTTCTAACTAAAAATACGATAAATTCAGGCATTCCAATATCATGAAGGTGTGATTGGTTTCATTTATGTTGCAAAGTGCCTGGGACTGAGAGTTATGTATTTGTGTCTACCATAATGAAATTTCTTCACTAGGATGAGGAATCTGGTGTGTGTTTGAGATTCGTGACATGATTGAGGCCATGTTCATGGCGAAGATGAATTAGTTTCAGAAAGAAGGTAGAATTATTTTCTTATCATCTCCTTTACCTTATCATTGTAGGAACATTGCATTTTCGGATCGGAAAAAAATTTGTTTGAAAAGTCACTATAGTCAAGGCAGATGGGCACATAAATGTAAGATGATCACAGGAATTTTCTATGTCTTAACAAACTAGGCTAGAGAAGAACTAATGACAAATAGTTATTTCTTAGCTAACTACTGATGCAGAGAAAGATGTGCTGTCAGAGTCCATTGCAGATAAGGTATGGCAATAGAGTCCCACATTCCTCAGTAAAAGAGTAGTAGTAAGGATTTTTTTCAAGGAATATCCGCAGGCTTCAGAAAACAGAGATCAAGTTTGTCCCTCATGTAAGACTTCATCACATACAGGAGCAGAAAGTCCTGGTCCTACAGATGTTAGGATGTAAGAAGGTAGGAAAGCAATGGAATATAGTAGAAGAAAACAAATTTACCTTATTTTTAACACATGGAGGATTTAGCCACATTTTAGTTTAGTCCCAGGTACTCACATAGAGATAGGTGCCCGAGGCCCATTGGTTTTCCTGGGAATTAGTTATTTAAATCCTTGTGATATTTTGTGTGTGGGTGCCTTATCCAAGGTCATGCACATACCATCTGCAGAGTTCAGGACTAAATGGGAACGCAGTAAATTTCACTCCACCGGCTTGCCCAGATTAATCTGGGTAGACAGATAAAGTAGGGTATTTCTGATTTATATCTCACTTGGTTTTGACTTGGTTTCATAATGCTACTGCTGGACACAGCTACAGGTTTTATTTGGTTTTAACACACAGAAACAACTTCTAGTCACACCTTCATGGACGGACAAAAAAAAATTTGAAGTTCAATTATAAACCATTAATCTGAGTGTAATAAAATATAGAAATCAACCTGTATAGTTAGGGCCTAGTGTTGTAGAAAGGGTGCTGGGTTTTTTTTTTTGCCATAGGTTTTCACCATTAGCTCAGTCCAGTTATTCAGTTCATTTTCCAGATAATGTCTATACAAACATGTTAGTTCAGATGCTGTGCCCCACACTCAATCCCGTTAGCCGTGCTGCACAAACTATGGCTCCAGTCTTGAGCACCCCAACAGTGAGATGAACAATCTGCTTGCTCGCTCCATCCCAACCAGCAGCATGGGAACAGTTGGCTCCATGCATTGGCTGTGCAAAATGAAACATAGCTACCAAAGCCAGCACAAATAAAAGTGTTCAGCTTCCTGACGCTAGGCACATGAGAAAGAGGAAATGTCTATTTTCTGATAAAAACCAATCATGCTTAATTTATTTAGCTTGCAAAAAAAAAAAAGGTGAAGACTCAGAAGACAAAAAGGCAGTGGAAAGCCAGGTATGCTAATATTACTAAAAAATGACATAAACTATGGATATTATTTATAATGGAAATTGGATAATGGTTTCTGGCCTTCAGAGGGACAAATATGTAGAATTCCCTTCAATAGCCGGAAATCATTTAACAGACCTGATTTTTTTAAGAGAATATGTATCCCTTTTCAAAAGTAGTCTGTCTGTGACCAGCAGGTCGAAGCGGGTGATCCTGCCCCTCTACTCTGCTCTTGTGAGATGTCACTTGGAGTATTGTGTGCAGTTCTGGTGTCCTCAGCATAAAAAGACATTAACCATGCTAAGTGCAAAGTCCTACACCTGGGTTGGAGCAATGCCAGGCACAGCTACAGGTTGGGCAGGGAGGAGATTCAGAGCAGCCCTGCAGAGAAGGACTTGGGGGTGTGGGCTGACGAAAAAATGAACATGAGCCGGCAGTGTGCGCTTGCAGCCCAGAAGGCCAACCGTATCCTGGGCTGCATCAAAAGGAGTGTGACCAGCAGGTCGACGGAGGTGCTCCTGCCCCTTTACTCTGCTCTTGTGAGACCTCACTTGGAGTATTGTGTGCAGTTCTGGTGTCCTCAACATAAAAAGGACATGGAACTGTTAGAAGAAGTGCAGAGGAGGGCCACGAGGATGATCAGGGGACTGGAGCACCTCTCGTATGAAGATAGGCTGAGAAAATTGGGGCTGTTCAGCCTGGAGAAGAGAAGGCTGCGTGGAGACCTCATAGCAGCCTTCCAGTATCTGAAGGGGGCCTATAGGGATGCTGGGGAGGGACTCTTCATTAGGGACTGTGGTGAGAGGACAAGGGGTAATGGGTTTAAACTTAAACAGGGGAAGTTTAGATTGGATCTGAGGAAGAAATTCTTTACTGTGAGGGTGGTGGGGCCCTGGAATGGGTTGCCCAGGGAGGTTGTGGATGCTTCATCCCTGGTGGCGTTCAAGGTGGGGTTGGACGTAGCCTTGGATGGCATGGTTTAGTGGGAGGTGTCCCTGCCCGTGGCAGGGGGGTTGGAACTCGATGATCTTGAGGTCCTTTCCAACCCTTACTATTCTATGATTCTATGATTCTATGACTGTTGGAACAAGTACAGAGGAGGGCCACGAGGATGACCAGGGGACTGGAGCACCTCCGGTATGAAGATAGGATGAGAAAGTTGGGGCTGTTCAGCCCGGAGAAGAGAAGGCTGCGTGGAGACCTCATAGCAGCCTTCCAGTATCTGAAGGGGGCCTATAGGGATGCTGGGGAGGGACTCTTCATTAGGGACTGTAGTGAGAGGACAAGGGGTAACGGGTTCAAGCTTAAACAGGGGAAGTTTAGATTGGATCTGAGGAAGAAATTCTTTACTGTAAGGGTGGTGAGGCACTGGAATGGGTTGCCCAGGGAAGTTGTGAATGCTCCATCACTGGTGGTGTTCAAGGCCAGGTTGTACAGAACCTTGGTTTAGTGGGAGGTGTCCCTGCCCATGGCAGGGGGTTTGGAACTAGATGATCTTAAGGTCCTTTCCAACCCTAACTATTCTATGATTCTATGACTAGCTTAGTAATTTCATTTTTTAACTAAGGAATGTGATTTACTTTGCAGGGAACATAGTGAGGAAAAGTGAATGAGTGACTGTGGGATGCCAGAAGAGCTACTGAAAACTAGATAGCTAGAGGGGTTCAGCTGTGAACACTGCCAGTAGCTCAACATGTAGGATGTAGGATGTCTTGTTTGTCTTGTTTCCAGGCCATTCTGGAGTTTATCCTACTGTATCCTTTCAAATTTGCCATATATATAACACAGTAGCCAACAATATGGCTAATAATGTATATGAGCCAGAGAACAGTGAATGAGACAAGAAATAATATTTTTTTACACTCAAATATTGGATTCATGAAGGTAAAATAAGCCACAGTATTTGAAATATCAAAATCGTCAATATAGCTTTGCGTGTGTTTGGATGTTAATTTGTATTTATAAATTACGCTAAAAAGTGTGGCAAGGAACAGGTGACAGACTTTTACCAAAGCATCTACTACAATAATTTCATGATGATAAAAGCATTTAGAATATGTCTAAGAGATGAAAGAGGTTTTCTGGTCAACTGAAACAAGTGTGAGGGTTAGCATCTCCCCATGTTCACGGGTATATGTAGGAAACCCCGAAACAGATAGCTTTGATACACTCTGAACCTTTTTGAGCAGCAGATTTTAACAGCTTCTGGGTATTCTGTGAGTCAAAACTCTTTTAAAATGTATAAGGTTAATATCTCCCAAACAAACACAAAGCAATAGTGCTTGATTTCAGGGATCTCTGCTGGAAGTTGTCAATCTTCTCAGTCAGTAAAGCTGCGTCTTCACATACGTATCAAACAGCCAGAGGGGAAAAAAAAGGAGGTGGTTTCTACAGCAGGAAAAAGGTATCCTTAACAGATGTAAAGCAATACAATTCCAACATGTACTGCAATTGCAACCTAACCTGCTCATCATCTGCATGGTGGTTACTGTTACCATTCTACCAGGATTTCCTATTTTAATCAGAGGAAAAAGCTCAAGTGCTGGGGTAAGTTTTCCTAATGTGCTGATTTTTGGTGGCAGCTTGCACTGGGGGCACCAACTATCTCTCACTACATGCTCTAGAAAGTAGAAATAAACCCACGTTGTCTCAGTTGAGCACTTACCCAACAAGAAATTTTCATCTCATCAGGCACAGTGCTGGTGCTTTCAATTCTAAGCATTTTGCCTTGTGCTGCTGTAAACTGCTATATGAAGGCTAAAGCAAACCAGTGTACATTTTTCTTGTGTCAGTGTTTCTCTTTATTCCCATATCAGGATAATTCTTGGTGAGGTCACACAATGGGCTCTTTTGCCTGCAAGCAACTGCTTCAGAGCTGACAGCAGATTGCTCTGAAATTTGAACTGCAGCACTGGTTCTTGTATAAACATCTCAGCAACAGGAAAGGCAAATTATGTAGAAACAAACTTTTTATTTTCTTTTTTTTCCCAATTTCCTAGCATCTCGTGACCTTCCTTGCAAACATGCTCAGAAGCAGTATTGAAGGGTGCACAGGTGGACTGTGTATATTTATCGTTTCTTCAGCTCAGCTGTCCCTCTATGTTGTCAGCCTTGCCAAAGCTGCTTTTTTAACCTGATCCTTTTGTCAGCATGTATGTGCTGAGGAAGACTGTGAAAACCTGCCCTGTGCTTCCTTACTCAAAGCTGTCAGGAATTCCTTTATATTGGATAAGCAACTAGAAAAATTGTATGTGGGCTTTTTTGTTGGTTGGTGGTGGTGTGTAAAATCTGTTTGGAGAGAAGGTGGCGTGTGAAATGTATCTGCAGTGGCATTTCACATACCCAGAGATTCTGCAGTCCTTCGAAGTTTACTATAGCTGGAGGAATGGCGAAATGATGAGCCAGCCTTGCTGTTGTCAAAACCACAGCACAGACTTCCAAAGTGAGCCTGGTGCTGCTTTCTTTCCTGTCTCCGTTGATTTGTGAATCCATGCTTGTCAGAAAGTGTGATTTTAGTTTTGTTTCTCGCACCTCCCCTGAGCTGACTGGGACTGTTACTGTGTTTCGGATTTGGTTTCAGGTTCCAACCGAGACTTTGACATAGAGTTCATACTAAAAAAAAAAAAAAAAAAAGAGGAGAAAGCTTGGTTATAATAAGCTGGGGTTATGATGTCGATGGGATTTTTGGTGGTTTGAGGTAGTTTTCCAGTCTGCTCTACCCAACATGACCATGATAATTGTGCACTTCATTTTGTGAGCTTGGGTTGAAGGGTGAGCAGATGGGAGTTCAGCTGCTGTAACCTGTAACCAAGGCCATGGAACGGCTCTTCTCTCACTTATCTGCATGCTGGCATGTTCCCTGTGTTCAGTGCACTGCAATATCTTTTTTTTTTTCTTACTGCTGAGAATGCTGAGTAATGAGGGAGATGTGGATGAAACCTGGAATTTAGGAACAGGAATTTCAGGATTGTTTCCAGCAGGTTTCCTCCGCTTGATGCCTCCATTCCTCTATAAATATGAAAAACATGTCAGAAAATGTTAAGCTCAGGTAAGTGCCAGGCTTAAATCTCCCCCAGACATGGAACTCAAAGAAGTCTTTACATATGGGATGTTGAGCTGTTTTGAGGGAAACTATGGGTGGTACAAAATGCAGAATTATCAGACGTCGGAGGACCTTAGGAAGATCTTTAAAGTTATTTTCATTATCAGTGAGCAAATTATGTTTGTACACTGTATTCTACCTGGAACTCCTAGGCTCAATTCAGATCTTTAAGTATGGTTGTGGGATATAAAGAAGCCAGAAATTCTGGTCTGGTTTCTTGAACTGACACAATATTCTCACTATCCCAGTTTCCTTAAGTCTAAAATTGAAATAATCTATCTTTTAAGAGACAGCATGCTAATGATTTGTTTCATATCTCACTCTAAAAAATTACAGTGTTATGAAACCATCCCTTCTTGCAGCGTGCGATGATAAGGAATCACTATACCTTTAAAGCAAAGGCAAAATGCGAAACAGTTGCTCCTTTGGCATTGATGAGTTAACATGATTTTTTTTTTTGCATCCCAGGCGTTCCAGATTGAGGAACATTATGTTTCTCTGAGGCTTCTTGTTACAAAGCTTCTTAGCTCCTTTGAAAGGTTAATTGTTAAACTTTAGTTTAGGACTGTATAATGCACTTCACAACTCCATGCCTTGAGTTAAAGTATTAGCATGAATGCGGCGGGTGATAAAGAGCTGTTTTTCATATTATTTTGAAAGGTTGAGCACATATTATTATTCATGATTGAGTAAAGATGTTTATATTCCAAGGTACTAACAGCTTATGAATTTCATCTGACCTCTATTAAAATTGATGGAAAGGTTTATCTCTATATCCATGTTCTTTGGATCAGATTCTTTACCTAGGATGAATGTAATTCACTTTTCCTTGGTCATTTGGGGCAGTATTTTCAAAACTTCATCAAAAGAATGAAGTATAAAAACAGATGGTGGTTAATCAAATGTTTGTGTCCCCTTTTTCCTCCCCTCCAGTGAAGTGATGGAGGAATTGTGCAAATTACTGTGCTTGATTGTTGTCCCCCTTGCCCCATCTATTAGAAAGGAGCTGTAAGACAGATCGTTATAAAGTCATTGAGAATATATTGAGGGAAAAATGCAATTGAAGAGTCAGGTAAAAGAGGCGTTGCAGAAGTTTCCATTTGTTTTCATTTTTTCTCTGATAAGATTGTACAACTCTGAATGTACAGTGATATACAGGACTGAATGTACAATAAGCAGGAATATATAGGCACCTACAGAGCTGCCGGTTCCTCAAGATGCAAGTGCACCTGGTGTCTGTTTCTTCCTTTTCCTCATGCTGTGTCCTGCAATGCTAAGTTACCACTAATACAGGATTTACTTAGCTATGGCAGGGAAAGATCAGCTGCAGCTGGTTTCCCTGAAGGAAAAGACAGCTTGAACTTAGTCATTCCTTTGGGCTGGGAGTTGCAAAACCTTGCCTGCTCCCATGCTTGAGCCAGGCTGTAGGGTTCCCCAAATAATATCAAAAACTCAGAAAAACACGTACATATGTACGTGTGGCCCCCTGTGCAGGAGCCACAAGCATCCACCCTAGCACAAACAAAAAAAGGAGGGCAGTATTAATGCAGGAGGTTGGGAACTTGTAACAAAACCAAACAAACAAAAAATAAAACCAAACAAAAAACAAAACAAAACAAAAAACAAAACAAAAAAAAAAAAAACACACAAAAAAAAAAAAAAAAAAACAAAAAAACCACAAACAACCCAAAAACCACCAAAAAAAAAAGAGGGAAGAGGACAATTAAAAGCAAGTGTCTTCCTCCTAAACCCAACATACACACCCAGAACCACTTCCCAGCTCTACAGGAGGCAACACCCTCCTCACCAGAGGAACAAGCAGTTGCCACACCAACAAAGAGGATAACTACCAGTGCATCCAAGAAAAAGTTGTGGCTCACAGTAGTAGGTGACTCTATATATATGTCTCTGTGTGTATGCATGTATTTATGTATATACAATATGTATGTATAAATATGGATGTGTATTTGTATATGTTATCTATATATACATTATGTGTAGCTAGTGAAGCCACTGTAAAGAGATATCAAAGCCAACTAAGTAATAAATGAAGATGATATTAATTTTGGACAGTGCTTTCCTGTCAGGAGAAGTGCTATATATCATTCTGTCACTGGACTGAGGTCTGGAGTTTGCTATACCTCTAAACAAGTCCATTGCAGAATATTGTCTCCTGCAGATAAAAGTTGAGTTCCTATTTCTGTAAAGGAATTTTGCCTCTCTGAGCACAGATTCAGGACACAGCTGCATTTAAGTGAACCTTGTTATAGCACTTCTTAGATCATACCAGAGAGACTTATGACCTTCATAAAGCCAAGAAGGACAAACATTGCTGCCTTAAAAGCTTTTAGAAACTGAACATTTTTCATGCCTACTTGTCTGTGGCAGTAATAGTAAATTTGCTGTTCTCTACCTGGCTCCAAGATACACTTTCTCTTATTACTGAACCACACCAAAAAATACTGATTCTGGCTTCAAATGCAGCTCTACTGCTTTGGTTCATTTCCATGTGACTTAGTACTTTCAACACAGGTGGCTCTTTTCCCTTTAAAAGGTGATATATAGAAGTCCGTAGAAAGGGAGTTGTTTTTAATTTAGAGCTTTCTTAGATCCAGACATCCTTAGAAGTATTGGTTTTGCTATAGTAGTAGCTGCTCTTGCCATAATCTAGAATCCTTTCTGCTCTGCTCTGTGTATCTACTAAGGAACAGGTCTTTGCCCGAAGGCCTTTCAAACTCAAACAGTAGATGATTTCTACTGTTTTCATCATTTTTATTGTTAATTGTAATAATATTATTAATAATATGATTCATTGATTATTATAGCAATATTATTAATCATTATTCATTAACAACATACTATTAATAATAATAATACTAATGTACTAAGTAGCATAGTGCTTTGCAACCTTAGGATTTATTTGGCCAGAAGTGAATTGACAAACAGAAAACCTTACTGCCACTGAAACAGGAATCCATATTATTTATCTAGACCCTATTTTGCTGCATGCTATAGAGAACAATGCTTTCTACATCAAATATATTACTTAAATGTAAGACAAGAAAAATAGGCGCAGGCTCCATGGAAACAAAGGTAGGCTCATGGTAGACTCTCCTGAAAGCTCAGCCCTCAAGAAAGCAGAGTCTGGCTTGGTCTTTCTTAACTGTGCTCTGATTTAAATAATTAACACTCTACTAGAAGTGTTCTTCAGGTAGCAATATCCAGTCACTTAAAATGTTCTTAGCTTTACTGTTCTCTTTCCTTTCTAACAGTTTACAAAAACAGTACTTGCATTCCCTTTTTATGAATGGCTAAGGAGAACTTGCCAGGCAAGAAAGCACAAGCTTATCTGTGCAGTAATTCCAGGATGTTTGTTTTGAGATTATTTGACATGTTTCAGTTTGTTTGTGTAGCAATGGAATACGTTTGTTTGTTTGTTTGTTTTTTCCCCAGGTGGCATGTGTAAGGCATTGTGCACCCAGATTTCCAAAACCAGCATTAATAGACCTTAATAGCTCAAATTGGAAATTGGAAACAGGCAGAATATCCTCCTGTGGGAATTTTCACAGATTTGGTCAAAAGCAATCGTATTCATTTTTATAGATGTTAACCAATAACACACTGAGAAACATTCTCCCTCTGGAATAGAATTCTGCAGACAACTTAAAAAAACCCAAATTAACAAAGTAACAGAGCTACAGAAACCAGGTTATTTTCTATTAATTTTGACAGCAATTATTCTTAAGATCTGTATAACCAGAGATAGTACAATATGTTAAAAAAGAAAGTAAACAGGAGAAACATTAAAAGAACTTTATTTCTTGCATTTAAAAAAAAAAATGCTCGAATCACAGGAGAAACATTAAAAAAAAAAACAAATCACTTGAGGTATGATTTAGCGTAACAAGAGGGGCTGAGATGCAGCTAAGAATAGTGCTGTGTGTGCTCCTGTGTTACACTTTTCAGTTGAGTCACAGACTTTTGAAGTAAACCTGGGGATCTGGGCAGGGAGGGAGCTGCCCAGTGTTTGGGTCCCATTTTGGCTGATCGAAGCACCAAAATTCAAATGCACCTGCTTTAGAGATATAACCAAGGATTCTTGCCAGTCGAACATGCAGAAGAAATGACTCAGGCAGTGGAATTCAAGATCTAAAGGAATCCATGAGAGTTAAAAAAAAAAAAAAAAAAAGTTATTGTGTCATGTTCTTTTTTCTGTCTGTTTTTTATGTTTGGAATAATAATGTTAAACAAACCAAACACCTCAATGTGCAGACACTTATTTTCTTTCAGAAACAAAAGCTGAGCATTTCTGTGCACTGAGATACTACATATTTTGTAAGACTCACAATAAATTACTGAAGGCTGCTGGTACTGGAGTTAAAGGATGCAAGACATTTATGTGAGCCCTTCCTTCAAGCTCAGTGTCACTGACAGTGCATATACTTCATCAGGGAGGAGAAAATATCTCTTTTTTTTTGTTTTCAGAAACTGTGGATGAGACACATGTTCTATAGTTCAGTAATGATGACTCACAATGAGATGTTCAATATCAGTGTTCTTTAGGACATCTGGAAAATACTGACTGGAAAATTAAGATGAGATTAATATTCCTTCTTATGTTTTTATCCTTTTCATGCCTCATCATCATGCTCACTGTACCATGAGATCAACAAGATTAAACATTTTTGAAACCTGCTCCCCAGCAGAATGTGATATTCAGCTGATGTAAGATGCTAAGAACTGACCTGCAAGATTCAGGTCCTAGAACTAGATGTCCATCTTTGTTCTAAATAAGTAAGGTATGAATCCATGATGCATTGATGTGTTGACTTATCCTCAGCTGAACCGTTAACTCATAAATACTAAAAATGCACATTTTTTGCTGATTTTTCATGGTTCAAGTGTCAACAAACAGCACTGGTCAACAGAGAAGGTAGGGGAAAGAAAGAAAATACTTTGAATAAATAGAATTAAATAATGTTTTTATATGCAAAATATATAAAAAATAGTATATATGAATAATAGATAATACATGTAGTTTATATGTATGATACATTTGTAATATATTTTGAGGATGATAAGGGGGCTTGAGCACCCTATGAAGACAGACTGAAAAAGTTGGGGCTGTTCAGTCGAAAGAAGAGAAGGCTGTGTAGAAACCTCATAACAGCCTTCCAGTATCTGAAGGGGGCCTGTAAGGATGCTGGGGAGGGACTCTTCATTAGGGACTGTAGTGAGAGGACAAGGGGTAACGGGTTCAAGCTTAAACAGGGGAAGTTTAGATTGGATATGAGGAAGAAATTCTTTACTATAAGGGTGGTGAGGCACTGGAACAGGATGACCAAGGAAACGGTAAATGCTCCATTCCTGGCAGTGTTCAAGGTCAGGTTGGACAGAGCTTTGGGTGACATAGTCTAGTGTGAGGCATCCCTGCCCCTGGCAGGGGGGTGGAAATAGATGATCTTAAGGTCCTTTCCAACCCAAACCATTCTATGATATGCATACATGTGTATGAATATAAAATATACATATGTAATATATTTGCAAAACTGAGTATTTGCAGAATGCACCTATACACTATATATGTAAAAATCAAATAACCCATTCTCTATGAGCATGGAGAATGAGTTCTTTTTTTTTTTTTTTTTTTTTTTAGTAACTCATGAAGTAATGGACTCAAAAGGCAGCTCCATAGGTTAGATGTTGGGAATTATGCTCCTGGGTCATATGGAACAGACTAGTTTATATTGCCAAAAATCAGTATGACCAGGCTGAACAAACATCTGCTAGTTATGATATATTTTCTACTTAAGATTGCTTTTCAGCATCCTGCTAGCCCTATGATTCTATGTCCTTCTAGACATTTAAACTCTGAACATCAGAAATGCATTTAACCAAAGTGGTGAAGCACTGAAAGGACAAATTCCTTCTTTGGATATATGTGTTATTTAAAGGAAAAAAAATCCCCAAAACCAAAACCAACAAAAAACCAAACAGCTATTTCCTGTTTTCAGTTATGATAAATTCCCCTCCTTCTGAATAGCTCGTACAGTGCTCTGCTTTGGATTTAGTATGACAATGGTGTCAATAATATACCAATGTTTTAGTTGTTGCCAAGTAGTTCTAAGCCCAAATCAAGGACTTTTCAGTGTCTCTGGTAAGGAGGGACACAAGAAGCCGTGAGGAAGCAGGAACAGGACACCTGACCCAAATTAGCCAAAGGGGTATTCCTTACTACAGAACATCGTGCTTAGTGTATAAACCAGGGGAACTGACCAGACAGGATCAATTGCTGCTCTGGGACTGGCTGGGCATTTATCAGCAGATGGTGAGCAATTGTACTGTTCATCAGTTGGGTTTTCTTTTATTTTTTGTTAATTTGTTTTATTCCTTTCTCATTATATTTCCTTACATTCATATTACAGTTGTTGTAAACAATAAAAATAATAATACAACCATCAACTTTATTTCAATTATTTAACTGTTCTTGTTTCAACCCATGAGATTTTTACCTTTTTTTTTTTTTTTTTCCAAATTTTCCTCCCCATCTCACTGGGGTGGGGGTGTGACGTGGGCAAGTGGCTGCAGGGTATTAATTGCTAGCTGTGTTTAACCCATGTCAGACTGTCTAATGAAGAACATGATCTTCTGTCCAGCAGAGAATGAGCCATTGCAGGACGCATGCAGATGACATGAAAGAATGCAGAGACTTAAGAGAGAGTGCAATATGGAAGTAAAATAAAATTTGGAAGTGGTGATCACCGCTTGAGACAGATGGGAGGAGCTGGGGAGGTGGTGAGGGGAAGAAATGCTAAATAGCAAAGTAGTTAAATGTTTCACAGAATGTAATTTTTAATATGGCATTGGGAAGCAACTAAGAAATTTTCCTCTTCCTGACAATTACTGGTTGTTTATTGTTCAGAACTTTTGTTACACAAGCACCTAAAGGGTAACTAATGCATCTTCTTTATGGCAGTCTCTAAGCTTCATGCAAGAATGTTACTGGGCTTTTAGGATCAGATAAAAAGGAAGTAGTTTGGAAAGGGCATCACTAAATAAATGAATTCTAAAATAAATGTTGAGTAATTCAGTCATCAGAATATATGAATAGAGTGAGCTCCAAAGTGAAACACAGTGACCAAAGAAATTAGAGGAGCCAAGTTGCTAAGCAGAGATAAATAGGGTTCTAATTGGTTTTATGCATCTCAATTGAGGTAATTGTTCATGTGCAGAAAACTCACAACATTAAAAATAATCTGATTTAGAAATTGTTTTCATGGAAAGCATTTGGTATGAAGTTCCTCTATCAACGTAATATAGTGACAGCAGAAGAGAAGATACATGCAATTAAACACTTGAAAGCATCTTTTATGGTTTAAACTCGGCCATCGACTAAGTACCATGCCACCACTCACTCACTTACTTCCCCTTCCCCAGTGGGATGGGGAGAACTGCAAAAAGGCAGAATACATGGGTTGAAATAAAAACAGTTTAACAACTGAAATAATAATAATAATAAATTAAACCTAAGAAAACAAGTGATGAACAATACAATTCCTCACCACCTACTGACTGATACCCAGTCTGACCAGAGCAGTGATTGGTCCCTTCCAGGTAACTCCCCCTCGTTTATACTGAGCATGATGTGCTGTGGTATGGAATACCCCTTTGGCTAGTTTGAGTAAGGCGTCCTGTCTCTGCTTCCTCCCAGCTTCTTGTGCCCTTCCTCACCGACAGAGCATGAGACTGAAAAATACTTGACTTGGGCTTAGAACTACTTGTCAACAATTAAAACATCAATATGTTATTGACATTAGTGTTATATTAAATCTATAGTAGAGCAGTGTACTAGCTACTAGGAAGAAAATTAACTCTATCCCAGCCAAAACCAAGACAGCTTCATATCCATAAGTTGGTACGCAATAGAGTTCATATGTACTGCGGCTCTAAATAGGATATATGTTCTCTTCAAAAAAATCAGGCAATTGAATGGTATAAATACAATCTGGAAATTCTCATAGGTCAGTAGTTACCTTTGTAGTTAAATGGAAATTACATTTTTGAATATGTTTAGCTGCTGTGTTCTGCTGATGGATGTCAAAGTAGCTCCAAAAATTTTGGTATTCATATGACACAGGGAAGAAATAGACCTATGTGCATCCCTTGTTAGCTACCTCTTCAGTATTATTTTGCATCAGTCAAAATTAGTTTGGGATGCCATTGTCCAGAACTTTCCAACCTCATGCAGGTAAAATAAATTATCTAGTAGCTAGATTATCAACTATCATGCTCTATTTTTTTCTCTCTTGTTTCCTTCTTACCTCACTCTTGCTGCTCAGTGAGACAAGGGAGGTGAGAATCATATATTTAATAGCTGCCATGTTCCAGCTGGTCAAGGATAGGAGATTCAAACCTGCTTACATAAGATGAAATTCAACTTGATGGCTTACTGGATGGGGTCTTTAGTTGCTAAAGTTTGCAAGGTGATTTCAACTGTATTATGTGGGAAGTCTGATCTGGTCAGTGTGTCATAGCTTTACTCAGACTCAACCTGCTCCTTCCACAAATTTGCAAGGCCTTAGAACACTATTTCTTGACTATTTTGGACTCATACCTTTCTTCATTCACTTGTGTTATATGTCATGTTGTTGCCTTACTAGCTGAAACTTCATTGTATAAGTGAGTTAGCTGCCATCAGTTTTTCTTCAATACCGATGTGGTTTTGGAATCATCAATATGGAAATCACCATATTCAGTCCAAAAATGCTTAGCAGCTGAGGCGGTACTTTCACAGGAATGAATTGGTCTCACTAGTGTTGAATGTGAGATCTTGACTACAGCTCCTGACTAGATCCATGTAGGCCACATTTCTGATGCAAGGACAAGCATACCCAAATGATTCTGGAGTTCAGGCACTTTGAAATTCACTGCAGGTTTCCAAGAAAGTTTAAACGCTATCTTGGAGCTGTACACTCCCAGCCTGGCCACTTTCCTTTCACTTAAAGAACCCCGTAGGCGCAAAAGTGCTGCATTAGTCGTGGCTTTGAGAACAAAGGCATTTAACAACTAAGTAAAAATATAGGCAGAATATTGAGAAAATGGCCATGATTAAAGAAATGGTTCAGTAATGCATTTGCTGAGCCAGTCAAAGATGAAGTCAATCATTGACATTCTAGACTGTTTCTTAGAAGAAAGCAAAGAACAGATGGGCACTGCTCTTTGCTGGATCTTAATGAAACATGTACAAGTCAATGAAAAGAAAATAGTTTTCTGGTTGAAAAAACATGCTTTTAAAGACAGAGATATGTCATGTAAGATCTAAGTCAGTATTACTGACTTAACTAAATGAATTTTGTGTTTCAAAATACTAAGCTTTAATTAAAATAGTAGTTCGGTAAATAGAAGCTTGTAATAGTTCAGCTAAAAAGATTAATATAGAGATTTTTTTTTTAAATGGAAAGTAAGCCTGCTTCATATCCTTCTAAGAAAGTTTTGAAATATGTAATTTTGTTTCTCAAAGCAGTTTTGTATTTTAACCAGCACAGTGCCATTTGAGTATTCTGAACATTGATGCCCTAAAGTCCACTTAGCAAGGAAAAAGATGATTTGAAACATATCTCTGGCAGATCTATAATGAATGGTGAATGACAGCTACTCTGGAAAACAAGGGATTCTTTTTTTTTTTCCTTGTCTGAAGTGAAAGTCAAGATCACCAAATTGCTTGCTTTCCTGAAGAGGGTTGTCATTTAGCACTAAGCCCAGACAAAAGGAATATCACTGTCAAAGTCTTGTGGGCGACGTGAAGACATGGACCGATTCACCGCACCTCAATTCAGAGCTTTGGATTGTGCACAGCAGATATTTTTACCTGAATGAAGAGCACGAAGATTTTTTTAGGAACTGAAAGGCTCCTTATCCACCTCTTCGCCTACTAGTACGTATCTTCAATGAAGGGGCTAGCAAGCTGGAAGTGGCATTTAGGTGCAATTTATTTCTTCATGCTGTGGCATGGCTTCAGTGATCTGGTGGGTTTCAGACTGTGTGAAGCCATGGCTCTGTAATGTCCCACTGGACTGAACACAAAGGTTGCCTAACTGGAGAGCACAATAGGGTATGCATGGACTAGACTTATAGAATCATTTAGGTTGGAAAAGATCTTTAAGATCATTGAATTCAACCATGAACCTAACACTGCCAAGTCTACCACTAAACAATGTCCTTAAACACTATGTCTACAGGTCTTTTAAATTCCTTCAGGGATGGTGACTCAACCACCTCCCTGGGCATTCTGTTCCAATGATTGATAACCCTTTCACTGAAGAAAGCTTTCATTGCAAATATGCAATTTGAACATCCCCTAGCACAACTTGAGCCCATTTCCTCTTGTCCTGTCACTTCTTACCTGGGAAAAAACACTGACACCTACAGGTAGCTGTAGAGAGTGATAAATCCCCCCCTGAGCCTCCTTTTCCCCGGACTAAACAATCCCAGTTCCCTCAGTCACCCCTCACAGGACTTGTTCTCTAGACCCTTCGCCAGCTTCACTACTCCTCTTTGGTCATTCTCAGGAATGGAGAGGACAAAGGCAAAGAGCAGAGAAAACCATCCTCTCTTCTGAAAGAATTGCAAACTTGTTCTCAGGAAAAGTAACCAAAGGAATGAGCATCAGCTGGGAAAGACAGCAGGTTGTTTGGTTGGATTTTTTTTTTTTTTACACTGTTTTTATTGCACATTCCCTGCAAAAAGGGGCAAAGAGTGGAGACCATCACAAAGCCTGGAAGACATGAAATATAAAGCAGAGAAGCAATCAGCAGAAAACCTGCTAAGCTGACCACAGAAATTATGAAATAAGTAACTGAATACCTTAAATTGTTCTAACTGGTGCACCTTTAAATTCCAGCACCAAAGGACTGTCACTTCCCCTTTGGGAGTATATTTCCTTTGCTTGAATTAACCCAGCACAGGCAATTTTTCCACTCATGTTTCACATAGAAGGTTATTTCCCAGCAGTTAGAAGTAGACACTTAGCTGCTTTTAAAATTTGAGGAGCTGTGTAATTGAAGCACTAAGTTATTCTGTGCACAAAAAGACCTCAATCAGTTGCTGCTCCCTCACAACATATGCCAGGCTTCAGGGGTTATGTTATTTTCTTTTTTAATTGAAAGCGTACAGCACATCCACTTTATAGAACACTGTTTCTTCCTAAACAAAAACATAGAGAAAAAAACAACTTTGCTTTTTTTTTTCCCCTGCCCTAATTTGTTGGTTCTAGAGGAGAGTTTAATTTTTTTCTGTAGTCATGTTGAACCAACATGTTTTGGTCTCCTTAAAATCAACAAGTTTAATGCTGAATGAATTCAGCATGATCTTGAGTTCATTCAACATGAACCTGAGTGTGGTGGGGGGCTACGGCAGGCCTGTGGATTCCCTGACTGAAGACATGAAGTTAGAACTCAGTCTCGAAGACGTTAAAGTGTACCCATGAGAAATGAGGCACCAGAGGCATCCAAGTGGGAAAGTTGAAGGCACCTGGAGGAGTGAGTCAGATAAGGGGAGTAGCTAACTACAAAGGAAGAACTCGGAAGAACAATGGACTTTAGTAAAAATGCTTTTGAACAGTGTGTTAACCAATCATAAATAGAACAACAAACTGTTAGCCAATAAGTTTGTATGATGCTGTGCTTAGCCAATAAGTTTGTATTATGCTATGCTTGACCAATAAGTTTGTACTATGCTATGCTTGACCAATGAGATTGTACCATGCTATGCAAAAGTATATAAAAGCAGGAGCTCTTCGTAACAAAGAGGTCACTTGCTGCTTAAACTCTCTATCCTTCTTTCTTTCTTTCTTTCATGTGGCTGTTTTCTGGCCATCCCGACTACACAGCCACATTTGGTGACCCCAACGTGATTCCACGAGGAGTCAAGAACACTTTTGAAATGGAGACCAGCGTTTGCTGGGGGGACGGAGCCTGGTGAACCAGATAGCACAGTGGAGACTCCTAGATCCTAGGAGTTCGAGACACTGAGATGGTGAGTCACCAGGGACAGACAGAGCCTGGTGAAGCAGATAGCACAGTGGAGACTGCTAGATCCTAGGAGTTCGAGACACCGAGAAGGTGAGCCACCAGGGATAACATGGAGACTATGGGGGGAAATACTACTAAGGAAGAAGCCTCCGTTTTATGGATGTTTTCAGTCCTCTTAAGATGAAGGGAGCAACCTTTAAAGAGACAGACTCAAAGTTAATGGTGAAATGGCTGAAGACACGTTATCCAGTGATTGATGAGTCCACCGTATTTGAGGTCTCTTTGTGGGATGGTGCAAGCGTTAAATTGCGGGACGCAGCCACAAAAGGCAATGACACTGCAAAAAATTTATTGGCCATTTGGAGAACTATTTTAGAAATGCTAAAGTCAAAAAATGAGATCGAAGAGCCCAGTGCCCCCCCCCTCCCCCCCTCCCTCCTGAACCTCCGCTGGTTGCTGCTGTGGCTGCAAAGACTGAGGACGGCGATGAAGATGATCTTTTCCCCCAGGCCCTGTTAATGCTGAGAAAGAGGCTACTCTCAGATCACCTGAAACCTGTGGGAGAAAATGTTTTAATTGCACTTGATAACGCTGAAACTCCAGAACACATTAATGAGGAGCCTGTGAACGTTCATCAGACTGCTGTTGCTGCTCCTGAGATTCTGACGCCTGATAATTTTGACCTGGATAATCCTTTTGACCAGAGGCCTGTTGATCCGGAAAAGAAGCCTGATTTATATCCCCCAGATCCTCATGATAAATGGGTAGCTGTAAAGGGAGAAGTAAGATGGGTGGGGATGCGGATGTATTGTGTGCTTTCCTGGTGGATCAAAACCTGTGGTGGGAAGGTCTCTCGTATGCTCTTATCAAAGATATCAGGCGAACGGTGGTATACAACTCACTTTATATAGCCTCTCTGTAATACTTATGTACTAGAAGTTGGCAAATATAAGTATGTCCATGTTTCTACCGACCCTTGTAGACCTTTATAGATACTGCTGGACACTTCTTCTGATGTAGGCTGGCCACCTGTGTTGGAATGAGTGTGCGTTTCGGTCAGTATAAAAGCCCAAGCCTCATGCGATGTGAGGGAGGCAGTGCCTCTGTGGGGATGCCCACTGAGTCTGAGCCTGCCACCTTGCACTGCGATGATGCTCCTTGGATCTGGTTTCTTGATTGTCTTCACAGGGTCGTTACACCACGTTTTGTACATGGGACCACGTAGTGATGATTATCTGAATTTTGTGTTTTAAATATTGTATTTGTGTGGACTGTGTTTATGGGATCCCATGCATGTATGTGTGTGTGTGTGTCTGTGTGTGTTGAGGGCAGAAGGTGGTCTATGTATTTATTTGTTGTCGGGTTCACGTGAAAGTTTTTAATGGGAAGCAGATTAACATTTCAGGCAAGAAAAGGTTAATGCAAAAGTGCTGCTGCTGGCAGGTATTTATGGCTGCTGCTCGGCAGGCTGGCAGCTGTGGCTGCTGCTGAGCAGGCAGGCATTTATAGCTGCTGCCGAGCAGGCTGGGGTTTGTAGCTGCGCAAACCGGGGTGAGCGACTTAAAAAGTTATTTGTTAGAGTAAAAGCACCTCTCAACAAAACCAAGATTTGAAACACGAACGGCTAACTGAAAAAGCGAGAGGGGTAGCGCACCCCCGAGATTTACCAGCCTCCACCCAAGCAGCATCAGGGTGGCAGAGAAGGAAGAAATGGGTAATGACACAGCAAACTCCTTGACTGTTAACACCGTGCAGTTTGCTTCTGCAGCTGCTTCACATTCCTGTTTCATCAGAATGCCTTTGCTTTAAGGAATCACTTTAACCTTTTTCTCAAGAACTGATAGCCTGGGGGAGGGGTATATTTGTGTCCTCCTACCTATAGGTCCATGGCGGCTGCCTACAAAGTTTGTCAAGCCTTGCCATGAGCCAGACAGATGGGTGGAAAAACCCACTGCCTCAGCTACAGGAGCTGACCGTGAATATCCTGAGCAGAAGGAGACAGAGGAAGAGAGAAACGAATGACTGCAAAACCCCACTTGGGGGCAACTGAAAAGTAGCAGCCTGAATATGTGTGCTTGTAAAGTAGCTGTTATTAGAGGCTGTGATTTTGTGTATAAAACCATTTGCGCTTACTAGCCAGTTGCTAATAAGAAATTACACCTTGTATTGTATGGATTTGCAACTTGTGAAGCAGATGTTAGAGCATGCAAATTTGCAGCAGCTGCTAGAAAATGCTAAGGCAAAAGCTAGAAAGATTCTAATACAATGGTAGTGTTATAAAGCAGACAATGGAGCAAATTAAGAGGGTGAGAGAACTTCACTGATGAGAAATTTCTTCGGCTGATCCCTCACTGCCAGTGGCATCTTCGGCATGCTGCTGCACCCTGTAGTATGCATACTGCTGATGTGGATCTGCATGTGCTTTGCCATAGTAGTGACTTGTTACTGGATGAAGCAGGTGAAACTCTGCATTAACAACGAGGTGCAAGGACTGAGATTGGCCATATGCTTCCTGCCACGGTCAAGGTCAACACTGGGTTGGCCTCTATGTTTGCCACCAAGAAGAACCGATAGCTCCCCTGCTGGCTGCAACCCAGCAGGCGTTGAGCGGTGGGGACACATGCCATGCCGGACCTTGATGTGAGGGATGGCCTCTCCTGTTATCAGAGAACTATACAGGAAAGAAGGTCAGTCCAAGCAGCCTGTGGCTGGCAAATGTTGCAAATATGATCTAGTCTAAATCCCCTGCTCAAGTAGGGTCATCTGAAGCAGATATTATATATTAAAAAAAAAAAAAAAAGAGGAATGCAAGGATTTTCTTCCCACAAACAGTTTGCAAAAGCACAATTTGTACTAAATTTTTTAAATTTGTCTAGTTTTGATTCTCTTTCTGCAATACAGCATTTGTGACAAAATCTTTGTAATATCTGTTCTATTATGTGTGACGTAACTTCAAATCAGACTAATCTTACTGAAATAATGCTGCCTGGAGTAGTGCGTTGTTATGTTAATTACACTGGTCAAGCAGTAATAGTGCAGACACCGAAAACTGTAAAAATCATGCTAGTAAAACAAAAAGTGGGAATGATAGGGGAGACCCAAAATGCACGAATCGACCAAAGTATTGTTTGTCTTTAATGTTTTAACATTATCTAGTTCTGATTTACACATGGGCATCAATGTCCCCTCAGTGATTAGGCATTTTTCTGCACTAACCCATGTAGGCCCAGGTCCAATACCAGGGAAAGAACCTGTTATGGTAATGGTAAAGTCTTTGGAAAATCATAACTGGGAAGGCCCTTTTAGGTTAATAACTTGGGGAAGAGGCTATGCTTGTGTCTCTATAGAACAAGGACCCTGATGGACCCCCCACACGATGGGTGAGACTGTAGAAGAATTCACCTACGCCATCGGATCATCGACCAACTCCAGAATCTCTCAACATGAATAAGAGTCTTGCTACATGAATCAATTGGACAGATAGTGCTTGCTATGCCCTAGCTGTGGGACTTGTGAGACGTGGGTTTTGACTGAATGGGAAGATCGCGGAAAACGAGTTTGGAAACGTTCAGTGTTTTGTAAATTATATTGTGAGTTATGTTATAGAAAGGCTTTTTGAAACGTTGGTACGCTTGCTCGTATTTTAGTAATTACAGGTCACAAATATTTGGGAATACAAAGATACTATGCAGCTTAGGAAGATTTGTATAATCAAGTTATAGAACATAACAAAGGGTGTAATGTAATTGCATATGAATGCTCCCGACCGTTATTAGTGCCATATATATAGGAAGTTCTCCCTGAATGGTGGAAAAAGACTAAAGCAAAGTGTGCAAAACAATTCCAGTGGAAAAAGGCCTATGTTGGCTATTGTCAGTTTGTTATGCTGTTTTTAATGGTAATATGTATGTGACTATGTTAACTAAATTGATAAATTATACACAACTGAAAGACTGCTGGATATGTGGTCAAGAAGACCGTTTTGATGAATTCCATTGAGTAATTGGACCGACGTAAACCCATATAGTCTGTTGAACACTCCATACCAGTGCAAGACCGAAACGGTGATTATGGAAGACACCTCATTTGTCTGGGATGTAATTAATGATACCATTCCATAGATAAACTATTTGACTGGAGGGGAAAATTTAGGTTACATCAATCAGTCATTTGGCAATTGGTCAGTCATTAAACTAAAGCTAAATCACTCTGCTGACCCAAATTTATCAGGGTGATATTCGAACGGAATAGGATCACAGCATTGGGCAGATTATTTGTGGGGCAGAGCCACTCATAATGCGAACCTCCGTATTAATGCCAAATGTAACTTACCCACTGGCTATTGGTGGCTTTGTGGAAATGGACAAGCAAGAAAATAGCTCCCAGCAAATTAGACAGGCCAGTGTACTATGGGCTTGTTAGCCCTCCCTCTGGCACTGTTTAGTCACATGGAATTGCATGGTATAGTGTGAGGATTATGGGGACAAGGTCGGACGAAAAAAGAAGATAACTATCTACTGGTGACTTATGGAACACCACATCACAGCTTTGTTAGAGCCTTAATACTGGCTTTAGGAGTGGCTCAGTTAGAAAGAGCCATAGTTAATGTTTCAGGAGAAATGGAGGCTATAGCAAATCACACCGCAACAGTGCTTTTTGGCTTGCAAGTAGAAATAGATTCTTTAAAAAGATAGTTTTGCAGAATTGTAAGGTTTTAGATATATTAACAGCTCAAGTAGGTGGAGTATGTACTTTAATTAATGAATGTTGTTGTAGTTATGTTGATCAGTCTGGAAAGATCTCGAAAGATGTTAAAGAAATTTGGAAGCATGTGGAAGTGCTTCACAATGTCTATCAGAATGATAAGGTTTCTTGGTTAGATGCCCTTCTTACATCTTGGGGTTTTAATGGCTGGCTCACATTTCTGATTAAAGGTATTGGAATGATTTTAGTGATAGTTTTGACCATAGTTATGATTCTACCTTGTATTTTGCAATGTATTTGTGGTACGATTGAAAAATCGGTAAAGCAGCTTTGGCTTGTTCGAGAAAAGAAAGGGGAAGATGATGGATTTTTTGCACTGGGGAAATGCTTGAATTCTTGGGGACTGGAAGGTTGAATTGTATCTGTGATAAAAGATGGGATTGTGATGTCATTTGTTCTTCTTTGTGTTATGCTTGTGGTACTGTGCTTGTTATCCTGTCTGCAAAGGGCCCTGCAGTGGATGATAAACATGGCCTTTTTTGTTGAAAAACAAAAAGGGGGAATTGTGGTGGGGGGCTACGGCAGCCTGTGGATTCCCTGACTGAAGAAATTAAGTTAGAACTCAGCCTCGAAGATGTTAAAGTGTACCCATAAGAAATGAGGCACCAGAGGCATTCAAGCGGGAAAGCAGAAGGCATCTGGAGGAGTGTCATGGGTTCAGCAGCAGCAGTCAATTTTTTCTCCTTCATAGTAGCTGGTGCAGTGCTGTGTTTTCGACTTTCGGTCTGGGAACAGCGCTGATAACACCAGTGTTTATAGTTACGGCTTAGAATGTTTTGGTCTGACCAAGGACCTTCTGAGTCTCATGCTCTGCCAGAGAGGGGGGGAAGCCGGGGGGAAGCAGAGACAGGACATCTGATCCAAACTGACCAAAGAGGTTATTCCATGCCACAGCATGTCATGCCCAGGATGTAAAAAAAACTTGGGGGCCGGAACCCAGAAGAGTTTTTGTTTTAGTTCACAGCTTGATCGTCGGGTGATGAGCAGTTCTAGCCTCTTCCCTTGTATTTCTCTTGTTATTATTATTATTGGTGGTGGCGGCAGTGGTTTGTGTTGTACCTTGGTTGCTGGGCTATTCTTGTCTCGACCCGTGGGAGTTGCGTTCTTTCGATTCTTCTTCCCATTCCTCCCCCCCCGCCCTTGAAGTGGGGGGGAAGAAAAACTCTTCCCTTATATTTTTCTCGTCATTATTATTATTGGTGGTAGCAGTGGTGGTTTGTGTTACACCTTAGTTGCTGGACTGTTCTTATCTCAACCTGTGGGAGTTGCATTCTTTTGATTCTCCTTCCCATCCCTCCAGGAGCGGAGGGAAGAACGAGGGGGAAGTGAGTGAGTGAGCAAAACTGTGCGTGGCTGAGAAGCTTAAACCACGACAAGGAGTGAGTCAGATAAGGGGAGTAGCTAGCTACAAAGGAAGAACTTGGCAAAATAATGGACTTTAGTAAAAATGCTTTTGAACGGTGTGTTGACAGCCAATCATAAATAGAATAACAAACTATTAGCCAATAAGTTTGTATGATGCTATGCTTAGCCAATAAGTTTGTATTATTCTGTGCTTAACCAAAAAGTTTGTATCATGCTGTGCTTCACCAATAAGTTTGTACTATGCTCTGCTTGACCAATGAGATTGTACCATGCTATGCAGAAGTATATAAAAACAGGAGCTCTTCGTAATAAAGAGGTCACTTGCTGCTTAAACTATCTTTCTTTCTTTCATGTGGCTGTTTTCTGGCCGTCCTGACTACACAGCCACACCTGAGTTACTCTAACCTGCAAGAATGTTGTATAGGATCTGGAATTACTACTAAATATAATGTTTACTAGTTAATATTAAATAAAATATTACAGCTAGAGAAGTATATAGCTGAGTGTTGTAGACCTGGTCTATTGAACTGGATATATACCTTCTAAAAATTCTCTTAAAATTCAGAATAGTGTTAACAGCCTGTTTATGTATACATAAATATATATATAGATCTATATGCATATAAATCTGTGTGTGCATATATACACAACCTTCTCTGAAGCTGGCTAAGAAATAATTAGATCATGTGTTCAGAAAATGCGTCTCACTTTAAAAAGTTTTCAAGATACTGAAACAAATCAGCCACTTGTGAAACATAATGCATTCTAAAGACATTGACTTTGGAATATCTCATATCAAATAATTTATAACCTTTCTTGAGGGCATATGTTAATTTTCTTACAAGAACTAGAGCCCAGCTTCTTGAAGGTATTTTGCTCTCTAATTCCCAGTGAAATCAGTATGGATTAGGGACTTATACTGGCATTAGAATTTTAAATAATTTGGAGAGTCTGGATATAGTCTCTAAACCACAATGGCATTTATAGCAATTAAGAAAAATAATATTCGAATTATAAATGAAGTAGTTTTCATTATTAACTAAGACTTGTCTCTGTCAATACAGCTAAGGCAGTCCCACTAGATGTGGAAGCATTCAGCTGTGGATTGAAACTGTTGTGTATGAAAGGCAATGCGTCTGAGCCACAGTCAACACCCTGATAAAGGTCACCTGTTAAAAAAAAAAGAAATCTTTCAGTAGCTGTCTATTGGCTCCTGAGGGACCCAGTGAATGTCATCAAATGCTGCCTACCCACAGATCTTAACAGTGTGTCTTGGCCATGCAGGCAACTAGGTTAAGTTGCTTGTCCTAATCCCATTATAGTGCACTAACTTGTCCCTTCTTTTTGTATCTTCATTTAGATGCTACACTGTTTTGGTTTTGTTATTGCTTTCTTGCCCCTCCAAATATTTACTGTATGTGCTACTGAGAGTTGTTTTCTTCTGTCCCAGATCTGGCTGCCCTCATTTCTGTGATGGACAAAGTAAGTCCTGGGCAACATTTGTATTCTTAAAACACTCATGGGCACTTGGGATGAAGGTGATGGGTATGTTCTACAGGGAAGATGATAGTAATCTTTCCTGCCCAGCTTCTACAGGTGGCTGAATTATGTTAGCTAGTGTAAGTATACATATATACACGCAGGTATATTGCTATATACAGAGTATATAAATGCTGCTTTCTTACCAGGCTATTTTAAGTTCTTCTATTTCGACTAATGGTACAGTACTGCAGTCCCATGCATTTACTCCTACAATCACTTTCCTTTTTTATCCAGTAACTATCATTTTAATTAGCTGCTGCTAATTAAGAAAAGCTAAGAAATATCCAGACTTATGAAAACTGATGATACTCTATGGTTTAAATGAATAAGGAAAATAGAAGTTAGGCTTATTAAAGCTTACAGGGGGTTAATGACCAGGAACATTAGTCAAGCATTGCTCAAAACTGTAAAGGAAACTATTGAGTTAAGAGCATAGAAATTCAGCAGAAAATCCCCCCCTCCCTGACTCCCAGCCGTTCCTCAAGAGACTGGAGGAGCTGGGTGGGGCTGGGCTGCACTTGCTAAAATCAGCTCAACACTGTACGTCTGGTCGCGTTCAAGAAGAACTTCCACAATTATGGATTCATGAATAGAGCGGTTTATTGAAGCAACAGAAATACAGATTCGGAATTGCCCTTGATAGATTCACTTACTCCATTAGCGCTCAAATCCAAAGGTACCTGATGGGTAATAAGGCTCACATAGAAAAATAACCAATTGGTAATGCATTAAGCTCAGAGCCACACAGGTATCACAAATCTTACCCAAGAGGTGTCCCTGCTTTGGGGAGGAAAGAAGAGCGAGCCCATCCTGTTGTCTGACAACAGGGATTGTGTTCTCATCCTCTGCCATGGAGGAGTTCACATGCCAAATGTATCCTTTGGAGGCAGGGGGCAGTCAGACTGCGGTCAAATCACTGGTTGCTGTCACCATAGCTGGTGAGGAGCAGCCTCTTTTGCACCCTGGTGAACTTGCTAGATGTGAGCGAGGGATAATGAGTTTGGATCATGTTCAGTCAGGCTGCTCAAGGGCCATGAGTCTTGCGCAAGGGCAGAACGGAACCAGGAAACATACACATCACTTCTTCCACATGGCTGAGGCAGCTTTAAGGGCTGTCAGGCTTCCATCTGGCAGCCTAATCACCCCCTCCAGCAGCCCATTGTCCCCATCACAGTGTTGCAATTACCATGCCTCGTTAATCCCTTCACCCCATATCTCATGGCCTCATTCCTGCAAAGAGCTAAATTCCTAGATTCTCCCCTCTTATTTATAGCTGGAATTTCTCACAAGTGACAAAGCACATTCATTGGAGCTTTGCTTTTGGCAGGGTACTGTACAGGTCTGCTGCTCACTTTGGTGGTGACTCACACTGAGGTCTGGCCCCTCGTTAAGGAGATTGTTTCCTGGGTCTGTTATTTGTGACTTTTTCCCACTTATTGGTTTATTGCTTTCATTCATTTGAAGTTATACCAATTTGTTATGTATCAGGACCATTACTAGTGCAAAAATCATTTTTTTTTTTTTTGAGATCTGCTTTGCAAATATTTGACTTCTTGGATATTGGAAGGTTACTGCATAGAAAGCTCACCAGATTTTGGGAGTTTGCAACAAAAAAATCTAGTGACACTCGCTACCAAAGTTTATTTAGAGTCTGAATTTCTTTAACATGGTTAAAAAGCACCCTATCTTTTTGATAAGGATCTGGCTTGCCCGGTGAGAATATACAAAGGAATGCTTCAAACCACGTTTTTGCAAATGGTACATATAGATATTTTGACTATGGGTAGAGGGTTATGTCTTTCTATTTTAAACTGCTTCCAAATCTATTATTACTGAGGGGAAATGAAAGTGCGTAATATTTTTGGTCTTCTAAAGAAACCAGTCCCCTGATCAATGTGTGGGAGCTGTGCATGTATGAAACATATTGAATGTTGCTTTCCTACTGAGCACCATTATGAGTTGGTAATGGTGGTCAACACCACTAATACATTCTGCATGCATCAGTAATATCATGTAAGATGATTTCTGTCAGGAAGCAGTTAGTCTTTGGAAATTAGGAATGCACCATTATAATGACTTCTGAGACACCTGCCACTGTGGCCCTGAACACTTTAGTAGATGCTCTGAGCTATTTCAGGGAAAGTCTCCAGGTGACAAAGCTGAAATGATATCTTCAAAGAACTTTTAGAGAACAGAGAATATCCAAAGGTACCTTGAAGTCTATGCTTTTCCAAGTAGGTAGTTCTCCTTGCCTTAGATATAAAAAAAATATAGCAAATGTGCTTGAAATTCAACAAAGTTTTGACAGAAAGAAACAAATGTTCTTTTCTAAAATAAGCTAACTTTAAAGAGGGAGGGAAGATGATAACTAGGGAAAAAAAAAAAAGAAAAGGCAAAGGTAACAGTTTTGAGTAAAACTGAATAATATATATTAATTAGTTTTGGTAATGAAAATGATAGAGAATAACAGAATCAACCAAGAAAAGTGTTTTGCCCCACTGTTCGTGTTCAGAGAAATACAACGTTTAGAGAGCTTTCGTACAAAACAAATTTGCAGGCTCTGGGGACTTAATTATATGATCTTGGAGGTCTAGGTTTATTGAATATGCTTGTAGTGCTTCAAGTTTTCTCCTTGAAGAAAAAGAATCAAGCAGTTCCACAAGCAGAAGAATGAATGAAGTCCAACTTCATGTGGCTTTGGGTGCTCTGATTGAATTCTCTGCTCCCATCTAATAAAAAGCTAGCTGAAGCTTTTCCTAGAGACTGCCTTTTCCCTGCAGTTTTAGCAGCTGCCTTTTCCCAGGCAGTGGCAGATCTCTCTTTTACTGCCTTACGCGTAGCTTTCTTGAAACTCATACGAACACAAAACTGTTAAAAACGCACCCTGCCAGAATGCCAAAAAAAAGGATGTTTGTACACGTGCGAGTAGTTCCTAGGTAAAGTACCAGTAGATGGCGCTTGAGAATCTCCCGTGCTGTTCCTGAGTTCTGGAGCGTGATAACGACCTCATTTTCATCTTGTGCACCGTTACAGTATTTTGTCGGTATCATCTTTTTAAAACACTCCCAGCAGAATCCCTTCATGGGATTGTCCTGGCCTCTAGCAGCAGCTGCACTTGCCAGTTCAGAGTTCCCTGGACCTGGGATGGGTGAAAGCACGGTGGTCCCATGAGGGGGCATTGTTTTAGCCTTACAGATACAGTGTTTTCTTCTGACTACTAAAAGGCGAGTTGTCCCAAATGAGTGAGCACAGCTGTGCTTTGCAAAATGAGCAGGCACACTTCTGGCAAGTGAAAAGAAAGCAAAATAATATGACCCCCAAATGACACATGATGGGCAGCTGTGTACCAAGTCATGGAGCCACTGTAACACTGTGGGCCTTGCCTCCTCTGTGATAAAACTTCCTGGTTCACACCAGGCAGAATATGACTCTTCATTTGAAGCAAAGATCATAGAATCATAGAATGGTTTGGGTTGGAAGGGACCATTACAGTGTATGTAGTTTCAATCTCCCTGACATGGGTAGGGACACTTTCCTTGAGACCAGTTTACTCAAAGCCTAATCCAAGCTGGCCTTGGACACTTCTGGGGATGAGGCACCCACAGCTTCTCTGGGCAGCCTGTTCCAGTGCCTCACCACTTTTATAGTGAAGAATTTCTTCCTTATATCTAATCTAAATCTACCCTCTGTCAGTTTAAAGCCAGAAAGATAGTTTATTTTATCACCAGTCAGTCAAGGATAACAGTTGGGACATCACATTCGTAAAGTAAAACCACAGTAATGAGGTGACCTATAATTTCTTACAACAGGGAGAAAGACACAAATCTTTTTTCAATACACCCTGGAAAGATTTGATCCTTCATATTTCCCTTCCAATACAGAGATCCTGTTGAGACTCTTGAGAGACTGGCAATGTTTCTTTGAGGCTCAGAAACATTAGCGGAAGATTAACCATGGTAACAGGACCTCCTCAGAAGCTCCCACTCTGTGCAGTGCTGTTTCCTCCCTTTCTGGTCAGGTCATCCCCACCACCTTCTGCAGAAAAACACTGCACAGGATAGCCAATGTGAGCAGAAAATGGTCTTTAGAGAGAGGTGACAGCAAAAGAGCATTAAATTCGGACTATTTATGGTAGTGGGAATCAGTGCTGAAGGAGCTGTACCTCTTCTGTGTGCTACATGCTGCCATTTGAGGAGATCACAGAAATCCTGAAGTGAAACACATGGGATGACACTCGTGGCTGATGGGGAAGTGCCTGCTACAGAGGCAGGCCATGCTCTGTTTTAATGCTCCAAGTTGTTTAACAGAAGGGTGGCAAAAGTCTGCTGCCTTAGTTGACCCAGCCTCCCCACATTCTTCAAAACTCTACCACCACTGCTGTAATGCTGAAAGGCTTTTAAGTTAGCTTACGTAGGGGCTTTTTTCTTTCCCATGCTATTTCTGCACTTCAGAAGTCAAATAAGTTAAATGTCCCATAGCCAGTTATTCCTTTATATGACAAAGGCTAGGCAGGAAATATTTGTTGTGACTGAAGAAAAAAACAAAGAGAGAAAAATATCAGGGGTATGTATGTGCATGGAAGTTATGTAATTTTTCAGAGATATGACTTACCACTTTCCTAACAACTCTACCATAAGGGAGCTGAGAGCTGTAGATGGAGGTAAACAGCATGCCTTAATGTGAGAGAGAAATTCTGCTAGCACTTTGCCAGAGTAATGGGCAAAATTATGCATTTTTGTCCGCTGGAAAGGCTGGCATTGAAAAGAGCCTTTTCAACCCAAATGAGCACCTGAATAAAATTTTTGACAACTTTCATGGAGCAAATGCACAGTGTTTTGGGGAAGGGTTTTGTTTTTCTTTGACATAATTGCAAACAATTTCACCTTTACTCCATTGCCACATAATATAATACATCAGTGCACCACTTTCTGGCCTTATTAATATGGCATATTTCATATTGTTAGAAGATTTTTAATAACTCATGAAAATGTTGACAAAATCTTCACATTTCTGTAAATTGATTATATGTAAATAAAACAGTTTTTCCATTAAAACTGCCTCCAGACCTTTTGTCATTACCCAGATTTACATTTGTTTTCTGTAAACCTTTTCCTGTAAGGTGGCTTCAGAAACCCTAATCCATGAAGCTTTACAGCCTATCATCTTGGTGACTCAAATCTGAATTTCCATTTTATAACGCCTTAGAGTATTGGTTCAAGCACAATTATATCAATGAGAATCTTTTCATAAATCAAGCTTACACAGAGACCCTTAGGAATCAAGGAGCTGGTCTTCTACTCCTTGAAAGAGGGGCAATATTCCCCCAGCTTGTGTTGGAGAAGGTACTAACCATTTTGCCCAAGTCATACAGTGAGTCAGTTTTAGCGGAACAGATTTCAAGGGTTATGCGAATTGTCCCTTATTTCTGCATTCATATAATTTAAATCCTGAAGATAGATCACAGAAAGCCAACTGTATCCTGGGCTGCATCAAAAGGAGCCTGACCAGCAGGTCGAGGGAGGTACTCCTGCCCCTCTATTCTGCTCTCGTGAGACCTCACTTGGAGTATTGTGTACAGTTCTGGTGTCCTCAACATAAAAAGCACATGGAACTGTTGGAATAAGTACAGAGGAGGGCCACGAGGATGATCAGGGGACTGAAGCACCTCCCGTATGAAGACAGGATGAGAAAGTTGGGGCTGATCAGCCTGGAGAAGAGAAGGCTGCGTGGAGACCTCATAGCAGCCTTCCAGTATCTGAAGGGGGCCTATAGGGATGCTGGGGAGGGACTCTTCATTAGGGACTGTAGTGATAGGACAAGGGGTAACGGATTAAAACTTAAAGAGGGGAAGTTTAGATTGGATATGAGGAAGAAATTCTTTACTGTTAGGGTGGTGAGGCACTGGAATGGGTTGCCCAGGGAAGTTGTGAATGCTCCACCGCTGGCAGTGTTGAAGGCCAGGTTGGACAGAGACTTGGGTGGCATGGTTTAGTGTGAGGTGCCCCTGCAGGGGGGTTGGAACTAGATGATCTTAAGGTCCTTTCCAACCCTAACTTTTCTATGATTCTATGATTCTATCATTCATTTACGTCCAAAATAAGCCCTAAATTATTTTATGAGATTTAAAGCCTTCTCCTTGCAGAGAGGTGAAAAGGTAGATGGAGATAGAGGGGTGAGGGAGAAAAAGGAAGGGAGTGAGATTTTATTTAGGTCCAGTTGACTCTTGAGCACGGATTGAACAGATGAAGAAGAAAAGTTAATAATGGCAGAAGAAAACAGAATTGGCTATCTCTCTGAAGGACAAGGGTGAGAATACATGCATATTTTGATGCGAGGCAGTTCTCAGCATTCAGAGGACACCTATAGAAGACTATACAAAGCTGGAAAAGTGATAATCTTTCAAAAAACAAATCTGTGGTTAAGATAATAAATTGTCTAGGGAACTTCCTGCTGATACATTGCAGTAATGGTTTAGAAGTAACGAATCCCATGGAAGCTGTGTGTTAATAACAAGGGATGCTAGTTCTGGGATAAATGCCCTAGCTGGGTTAACAAACTGCGTCACTATCTATTATTTCGTGGAGAAAAATATAAGCAGGTAATTAATACTTTGGAGACTTCTGGGGGGGGGGGGGGGGGAGCCAGCAACAAAAAATCCAAACCAGATTTCTCTCAGATCCCCAGGGATAAAGAAATGCAGGAGGTAGAAAATAATTTAATAGTCAATATTATTTTATTTCAGCCAGAACTTTGTCAGAGGGCTACAAAGTGTAACTCAGCTTTAATCAGAGGAAGTTTTGAGCTTGATTCATTTCTAAGTAGCATTAAATTTCATTGGGTTTATAATGTTATAAATGTAGAGCTCTCAAGGTGATCTAGTCCTTAATAGTTACTAGTGAATTTGGTCCACACATTGCATTAGTTAACTGTACTATAAAGATGCTAATGAGGTGAAGGGCAAGTAAGTAATTCTTTGCTAGCACAATTTCAATGATCTATGAAGGAATTTATTATGGTGTAATTTGTTTGTTCTAAATAGCTTGGTCTGCAGTGCAAACTAGTGGAAAGACCTTTTGGTTAGATGGAGGAAGTTAAGATACCCATTTAGCAGTAAAGAAAATGTATAGATAAAAATAAAGACATAAACCCCAAAATACTACAAACCAAACCATAAATACAAACATCAACATAAATAATATGAAAATAAAACTGAAAACATTGTGTCTTCAGAAGAGCAGTTTCCAACTACTTTGAATGGGAGTAAGCCGTAAAACTGTGAAGGTACTGAAAGAGAGGAACTGGACTGTTTGATGATTCTGGCTAATGATAGGAAAGCTGCTGGAACTGTAGCAATGTGAAACGAAGAACTCCCTTCTGACTCACTCAGAAGATAGTTTTAACCTGTTGAAGTCTTCAGAAAAATTCCTGCTGATTTTCTGGGGACTTTGATTCAGCTACTGATGAACTGCTTAAAGGCTGCTGAAGTAGTGACAGGGTGGAGCGGTAAGGAAGGAAGGGAACAGTTTCGTGCTGAAATGTCAGTGTGTCCTGACAGCCCAGATGCAAGCCTTTTGAAAAGCAGTCAGCTTTACTGTTTCACCTGAATGCCAATAGCTCCAGCCTGTATATGGTGAACATTAGCTGTGAAAAACATCTGTTCAATATTTTTTTAACTATGCTGATTATTTTTAGTTCAATGCCTCTTTAAACCCAAACTGCTCCCTTATCACAGTACCTCTGAGAAATCTGCCTTCTGGCAGTTCTCCTTTGAAATTTGTTTTTTGCCCATAAGGTGCAGACGCTCAGCAGCAAGCCTATTTTCTCAGCCTTATCCACTGAGAAAACAAAAGGAAACTCCATCCAGATTTCATGCTGTTCAGGAAGTCAGAGGGTTATCTGGCAGAATTCTGACTTCAGTTGATTTTGTGTCTGTGTGTGAAAACGTACAGGTTTAACTAAAATGTGCACTTGCACTGCAAAGCTCTATGCACTGCAGCAGATCATGTTTTGAAAGTGTACAAATGTGTATTTTAATGTGTATGCTGTGTGTGTGTGTGCATGTGCAGACCTGGATGCAGTTAGGTTATGTTGGAGGGATTCAGCTTTCAAAGGACACGTACATTTATGTCTTGACAAGTGAGCTAACAGAAAGAAATATAGCTACAAATTATTGTCTATTATATATTTCAATTGCATCAACACGTAACCTCACCAGTGGGCAGCAGCCACGCTTGGGTCACAAAAGGCACAGGAAAGATGATGGCTGAAGAAAATCTAAAGAAGCCTTTTGAACAACATCATCGAAGCTTAGATTGGATATGAGGAAGAAATTCTTTACTGTAAGGGTGGTGAGACACTGGAATGGATTGCTCAGGGAAGTTGTGAGCGCTCCATCGCTGGTGGTGTTCAAGGCCGGGTTGGACAGAGACTTGGGTGGCATGGTTTAGTGTGAGGTGTCCCTGCTCGTGGCAGGGGGGTTGGAACCAGATGATCTTAAGGTCCTTTCCAACCCTAACTATTCTATGATTCTATGATCATGATATTTATGTATCAGCTAATTCACTGCTTTTTATCTCCTATTTTAGTGGATCATAATACATTCACTAACTGTCCTAATTATTGCCATCATAAGAATGGGCTTCAATTTCTTTAGGTACCCGCCATATTAATCCCAGATTTCACTTAGATCCAAAGCAGCCTCCAAAGTCAGTCTTTCCCTTCACCTTTTTGTACTTGGAGACAGCAGCTCAGCATGTGAGCTCTCTCCCAAATGCCTGAGCCTTGTGGGTATTTAGTGCCAGCCAGCAAGTGGCATTTAGGCTTTTAAATATTTCATGGGATAAGAGACAAGAAACACGTCTTTTTCTCAGCAAACCCAGGTCCTCCAGCTGTGAAGGAAGGAATCTTATTCCATGAAAACAGGGATCAGGGGGCTTTTCACTGGCTGAAAAGTGGAAACCTAACACCAGAGGGGGGCTTACATATGTGTAAATATGTATATTTATACATACACAAATATATATACACATGCATACTTATATGTATGTATTTTATCTGTGTATATGTGCATGGACAAGTATGTATATATAAAACAATATTGAGCCTGAGGAGTGACTGATTGTTTTTGTTTCTCACAGTAGTGTCCCAAAGTGATGTGCTGGGTTTCAGATCCCAGGACCATTGTCTGCCTTCACAAACAGATGGAGTCCCTTTAATGGCCTCTCCTTTTTGGCTACAGTTTTTTGAACTTGATGATGCTGAGAAGGAGCCTCTGGATCAGACTGCAAAGGTCCTGCACAGCAGTCTGCTCTTGAAATGAAAAATAAAAATCCTTTCCTTCTGCAATATCTTTCTTATTGCAATATTTACTGAATTCTTAGCAGTGTTGGTGGGGGAGACAAAGCTGCAGCATCATCTTTTCTCTATTGCTTTTTAAATGGCCTCCTCCCTATAGGAAGCTGGTATCTTTCTTTTTTCACATCAGCTTGAAGTCTTTTAGGAGGACAGACTGATATCTGTTGGAGGGATGGTACGGCCCGGCACAACCAATCCAGAAGGTTCCTCGATTGCGTGGAAGACAACTTCCTTCTGCAAGTAATAGAGGAGCCGACAAGGAGAGGTGCCATGCTTGACCTCGTCCGCACCAACAGGGAAGGGCTGGTTGGGAATGTGACGCTCCAGGGCAGCCTTGATTGCAGCGATCATGAGATGGTCGAGTTTGAGATCCTCAGGACAGTGAGAGGAGCGTGCAGCAAGCTCACTGCCCTGGACTTCAAGAGAGCAGATTTTGGCCTCTTCGGGAACCTGCTCAGTAAGGTTCCATGGGATACAGCCCTAGAGGGCAGGGGGACCCAAGACTGTTGGTTGATATTCAAGGATCACCTGCTGCAAGCTCAGGAGCGATGCATCCCAACTAGAAGGAAGTTTAGCAGGAGGGCCAGGAGACCTCCTTGGATGGATAAGGAGCTGCTGAGCAAAATTCGAAGGAAAAAAGAGGCTTATAAAAGGTGGAAGCAAGGTCAGGCGGCCTGGGAAGAATACAGGGATGTTGTCTGGGAAGCTAGGGACCAGGTTAGGAAAGCTAAGGCCCACTTAGAATTAAACTTGGCTAGCGATGTTAAGGATAACAGGAAGGGATTTTATAGGTACATTGCCAATAAAAGACAGGTAAGGGACACCGTGGGCCCTCTCCGGAAGCTATCAGGAGAACTGGCTACCCTGGATTTGGAGAAGGCTGAGGTTCTTAATGACTTCTTTGCCTCAGTTTTTACCGGCAAATGCTCTGACCACACCACCCAAGACTTGGAAGGCAGATGCGGGGACGGTGAGGGTGGGGACCCTGGGCCCACTGTGGGGGAGGATCTTGTTCGGGACCGCCTTAGGAACCTGAATGTATACAAGTCCATGGGACCGGATGAAATCCATCCAAGGGTCCTGAAGGAGCTGGCAAATGAAGTTGCTAAGCCACTGTCCATCATATTTGAAAAATCATGGCAATCAGGTGAAGTTCCCGATGACTGGAAAAAGGGAAATATAACCCCCATTTTTAAGAAGGGAAAAATGGATGAGCCAGGGAATTACAGACCAGTCAGTCTCACCTCTGTGCCTGGCAAAATCTTGGAGCGGATTCTCCTGGAAGGCATGCTAAGGCACATGAAAACCAACAAGGTGCTTGGTGACAGCCAGCATGGCTTCCCTAAGGGGAAATCCTGCCTGACCAATCTGGTGACCTTCTATGAAGGGGCTACGGAACTGCTGGACAGGGGCAGAGCAGTTGATGTCATCTACCTGGACTTGTGTAAAGCCTTTGACACTGTCTCCCATGACATCCTTCTCTCTAAGTTGGAGAGACATCAATTTGATAGGTGGACCACTTGGTGGATAAAGAACTGTCTGGACGGCCGCACGCAAAGAGTAGTTCTCAGTGGCTCAATGTCCAGCTGGAGACCAGTAACGAGTGGTGTCCCCCAGGGATCGGTGTTGGGACCGGTCTTGTTCAACATCTTTGTGGGTGACATGGACAGTGGGATTGAGTGCACCCTCAGCAAGTTTGCCGATGACACCAAGCTGTGTGGTTCGGTTGATAAGTTGGAGGGAAGGAATGCCATCCAGAGGGACCTTGACACGCTTGTGAGGTGGGCTGATGCCAACCTAATGAAGTTTAACCATGCTAAGTGCAAAGTCCTCCACCTGGGTCGGAGCAATGCCAGGCACAGCTACAGGTTGGGCGGGGAGGAGATTCAGAGCAGCCCAGCGGAGAAGGACTTGGGGGTGTGGGTTGATGAAAAAATGAACATGAGCCAGCAGTGTGCGCTTGCAGCCCAGAAGGCCAACCGTATTCTGGGCTGCATCAAAAGGAGTGTGACCAGCAGGTCAACGGAGGTGCTCCTGCCCCTTTACTCTGCTCTCGTGAGACCTCACTTGGAGTATTGTGTGCAGTTCTGGTGTCCTCAACATAAAAAGGACATGGAACTGTTAGAACAAGTGCAGAGGAGGGCCACGAGGATGATCAGGGGACTGGAGCACCTCCCGTATGAAGATAGGCTGAGAAAATGGGGGCTGTTGAGCCTGGAGAAGAGAAGGCTGCGTGGAGACCTCCTAGCAGCCTTCCAATACCTGAAGGGGGCCTATAGGGATGCTGGGGAGGGACTCTTCATTAGGGACTGTGGTGAGAGGACAAGGGGTAATGGGCTTAAACTTAAACAGGGGAAGTTTAGATTGGATCTGAGGAAGAAATTCTTTACTGTGAGGGTGGTGGGGCCCTGGAATGGGTTGTCCAGGGAGGTTGTGGATGCTTCATCCCTGGCTGCGTTCAAGGTGGGGTTGGACATAGCCTTGGATGGCATGGTTTAGTGGGAGGTGTCCCTGCCCATGGCAGGGGGGTTGGAACTCGATGATCTTGAGGTCCTTTCCAACCCTTACTATTCTATGATTCTATGATTCTATGATTCTATGATACAGTGAATTCTGACACCCCAGATGGTAAAACAAAGCAACACGTTCTTATTAGACTGTTTTCTGTGATTGTATAGGTTTAGAAAAATGCAAGAAAAGGTGTAAGGGAAGTGGGGTTGGTTTGTCTGAAAACAAGGAAGGCTGAAGTTTGTGGGAAGGTAGCGAGATAATATAGCTGTTAAAAAGAGAAAAAGGGCAGCTGCATGACAGAAAGGGATTGAGCTGTTCTTTCCATTCCCTTAGGAATGTGTCATGGTTTAAGCTTATAAACCCATACAGTCGCTCTCTCACTCACTTCCCCCTCTTTCTCCCTCTGCTCCTGGAGGGATGGGAAGGAGAATCGAAAGAATGCAACTCCCACAGGTTGAGATAAGAACAGTTTAGTAACTAAGGTATAACACAAATCACTACTGCTACCACCAATAATAATAATGACAAGGCAGATACAAGGAAAAGGAGAATAATAGCTCACCACCAAATATCAAGCCCGACCACCCAGTGCACCCCCACCAGTAACAATAATGACAAGGCAAATACAAGGGAAGGATACAATTGCTCACCATCCAATATCAAGCAGTGCACCCCCCCACAGTGCACCCCCCCCCGTGCACCCTCACCACCCTTCCGGGTTTCTGCTCTCCGTTCTACATCCTGGACATGACGTGCTGTGGTATGGAATAATCTCTTTGGTTAGTCTGGGTCAGGTGCCCTGTCGCTCCTTCCTCCCGGCTTCCCCTCCTCCCTAGCAGAGCATGAGGCTCACAAAGTCCTTGGCCAGCCTAAACATCGCCAAGCACTAACTGAAAACACTGGTGTTATCAGCGCTGTTCTCAGGCCCAAAATCAAAAACACAGAGCTGCACCAGCTACCAAGGAAGAGAAAAATGACTGCTGCTGCTGAACCCATGACAGAATGAGATGAGCTGTAATGGCCTTAAATTGAGGCAAAGGCTATCTAGCTTAGGCTTTGAGAAAAAGCTAGCAACGGTTTCAGGCTAAGAAGAGTTTAATACACACATCACCACCATGGGGGGCTGGAGGAACAATATGGCCTTGTATGGCTGCTTTTTATGATTTCTTGCTAGATTAACAGGTATAGAAAAAATCATCACTGACTGCAGCAGCCCAGTACTCATGCTGTGGGGAAAAAGCCAAAAAATACCACAGCTAACTACAGCAGTGCTTTCCTGCATTTCTTTCACAGCAGTGCTCTCTTAATGGCATTTGCCTATATACAGGTGTCAACGGGCTTTGGTTGAAGGACTTAAGCTTTCACATGAAACTCTTGTTGCTCCTGTGGACGTTGCAAAAAAGGTGATTTTTGTTGTTGCTGTTTAATTCAGCTGCATAGAAAAGCACAGCAATTGCTGAGGAAGAGGGAAATTTGATGTCAATACAGCATGGTGTCTTGTCCCTCTCTTCCGAACCTTACTAACTAGTCATAAACTGCAATTAATGATGTTTTGCCAGGCCACCAAATAGATACATGCATTTTCAGTACACTAGTGAAATTATTTAATGCAGCCTTCTGAACAATATCTTTAACTCATCACATGAGAGTTCAGGCAGAAAGAAGCATAAGGAATTAAAAAAACCCCTAAAAATCATGGGGTAGGCTAAAGCAGCCACCGAAGGTGTTAAACAAGAAGAAAATAAAAATAATATCTCTCTGTACTCAGAAAACAAGCCACAGTGACATTCCAGACTGTAAGCCATACAAACTTAATTACCAAGGGTTGGATTAAAAATAAAATTGTAGGAGTCAGTACTGTTCTTAAAGGACTTCATAAGGTTACTGTTCCTGTTCTATCAGCTATGAAAGTAGAAGGCTGGAAGATTTATGTTGGTATTGCTCTTCCTTCTTCATTTTTTCCTGAGAAAAGTAACTTGATGTGGAATTCACTGTAACTTGAAGTTTCTAAGTCAAGAGAGACATCTGAGCCCCACTGCCACCCATCAGGAACAAAGGCACACTAGGAGAGTGATGATGAATAGGATGGCATTGTGTCTGCATAATGCATAGCTGGTTGAGGACTGGGAACACCTGTGGTAGGTTGGATCAGCCCTGTGAGATGGGCACTTGTGCAGTGTTGCCTGCAGAACCCAAGGTAGGTACTGCAAAGCTGTCCTGCCAGATAGCATACCTCCATGCAGGACTATAAACACTTGTTAACTCTGCCTTCTGGTTGGCAGTCTGTCCAGAAATGAAGGGGGAAATATAAGGCTCATAGAGAAGTTCCTAAGATAATAAGACTCATAGCTCCTTTGCTAATATAAAAGCCTTTGGATGATTGAATGTGTACACACTAGAAGTTTAGAATGGGATTGCACCAAATTCAAGCATGAGAAACTCTTAGGAAAAAAAAAAAATTAAAGAGCTCTTCTCTGTACTTAGTAGTAACTGCTATTTTTTAAGTCAGTATTTACTGGCTCTTGGTCAATAGCCCCCTTTGAAAATCACAGTCTTTGGTACTAAGAGATTTATGTGCTTTGTTTCCATGGAGAGGGAAAAAGATAATCAGTGAGACCGAAAGCATAAAGCCAAAGTAGAATCACTGAGACAGCCAAGTCCAGTTTATCATGCTAGGGACATGTGTGGAGGTGGCAGTGTGCAAATGTGATCCCTGTGACAGCCAGAGGTGCGGCTGTTCCATGAGGGAACACATGGATGAGGCAAGACACTTGTTTATGCATGGCAGGCTGGGGAAAGAGTATTAGTCTGCATGCGCATGTATGTGTGCATGGATACCTGGAAATTTATAGTTATGACTAGGCATGTTTTATAACCAGAACTAAAGGACATCTCCACAGATTACTTTTAACCCCTTAAGGCATTTGGATAGGTGCTGCAAACCAGCATTAATCAGTTATATTAGGGATGTAGGTGATGACCAGATATCCTCTAAAAATAACTTTTAGCCATAGCTGAAATCAATCCAGGTTGTGGGCACTTTATCTTTTATTAATATCCAGTCAGATCTGATGGCTTAGAGTTAACATGTAAATGCCTGAAAATCAGTTTTCCCATAATCAGCACTTTTTAATGTCAACTTAGCTAGAAGACAAAATAAAAACACAAGAGGAGGCATTTGTCTTCCACACAAAATCATACAAAAAGTCTCTTTTTATTAAATATACATTACTTACAGTTTAAGTCTTTCTTCTGTACAACAGTAACCATAGAAAACAAAAGAAGCTAAGGCTAAATTTTTTCAACCCCCGAACAGTTAAGACATGTTACATTGTCTACAAAACTGACTTAGACTGAGGCAACGTCCTGTGGAATTCTCTTCAGAAAACCAGACAGTGAAAAGGGAATAATCTAAATCTCCATTTTGCTTTTTACTGTAACTGAGAGACCTTTGCATTATGCTCGAACAGAACATTAAAACTAAAAAAAAAAGTTTGTTTTTTTTTTGCTTTGCTACTGAAATGAGCAGTGTTCTGAGAGATTCAGTTAATATAATTTGACTAGAATAAAGTAAAATGAATGATGAAGGGCTCATCTGTAGACAGAGCCAATTTTTTTTTATTACAAGCATTTAATCTCAGCTTTCACAGCCTGGGAAGCTTCTCTTTTTGCCTTTTTTTTCTTTTCTTGCTTTTAGGGCACCTTCATTTGTCAAATAGGATACAGTTTAGCACAGTCTGTCCAGGGATGGACTCCATTAAAATCCCATAAAACCCTTCCAAAATCAGTGGGTAGGCTCACATGTTGATCACACACCTCCACAGACTATCCTTCCCCCTACACACATTTCCAGAAACTCCTGAAGGTGACTTAAGTCATGTCCTGGGTTTAAGTGGAGCTAAAGTTCATTGCTTTATAGAATCACAGAATTATAGAATTAGCTAGGTTGGAAAAGACCTTTAAGATCATCAAGCCCAACCATTACCCCCGACTGTCAAGTCTACCACTAAACAGTTTCACTGAGGGCATCATCTACACAGTTTTTGAACACTTTCAGGGCCAGTGATTCCACCACTTCCCTGGGCAGCCTGTTCCAATACATGATCACCCTCTCTGTGAAGAAATATTTCTTAATATCCAATCTAAACCTCCCCTGGCACAGTTTGAGGCCGTTACCTCTTGTCCTTTTGGTTATTGGGAGAAGAGACTGACCCCCACCTCACTACATCCTCCTTTCACGTAGTTGTAGAGAGCAGTAAGTTCCCCCCAAGCCTTCTCTTCTCCAGACTAAACAACTCCAGTTCTCTCAGTGGTTCCTCATAAGACTTATTCTCAAGTTTTACACACAGTTCTGCTAGAAGACACAGACAATTGCAGTGATTGCAACTCTTGTTGACAGCAGTAGGGGATGATGATTATAAGGTTCTGACTTGAATTCGTATATGTCAGCCCCAGTTTGCAGGAGATCATCACTGCCCTTGCCTAGGGCAATCCAAGGCTAAATTCATCTGTGATGTATTTACATTGACCTCAACAGGATTACAGCCAGGTCTGAAGCTGGCTCTGTTTCTTTCACAAAGTAAGTTTCAAAGCAGATCAGGTAGTATAGTGTTTAGCTTCTCAGTACAATAGTCTATGTAAAATATTTAATTTGGAAAACTTACAAAGCAAATCTGTTTATGGCTGGATGCCTGAAAAATCATGTACCTGCTTGCTTTTCTAACCTTATCTGAAATTCCATAGAGCGGGCTTGAGTCTCCGAATACTCCTCTGTGTCATGAATGAAATGTGAGGCTGTGACTGCTGGTATCTAAGCTTTACCTCAGAAACAATCAGTTTTCTTTCTTAATGATAGATACATCTGCTCAGCATTGGCAGCAATGACAAAACACATCAGAAAATGGTTTGCCTAAATGATGCAAGAAAGAACTACAAGGGCATGCAAAAGTGAGTAATTTCCATGCAGAAACCCTATCAGACAGACTCTTGAGGGTTGTGGGATTGAAATCCATGAGGAGAGTAATGACCAGCATATCAAGAAGCAAATGGTATAATGCGAACAGCAGTCAGTAGTTTCAGAAAAAGCTGCCACAAGCATACTAAGTGAGGGAGAGATGGGAAGAGGAGAGCCTCTAAGCAAACACCATTCTTTGGATCACCTGTTGTACCCAACATTTCATTAAATGTTACAACTGAGGGAAATCATCCCCAATTATATTTTTGGATGTCTGGCAGATTCTAACCGGAGACATTCAGATTAGCATCAGCCAGAGGTTTGAAATCCTCTCCCATGTTTGAAGCACACCTCTTGTACTTTACAGGTCATCAGGACAATTAAGGCTATGTTTTGGCAGGCTAACCAGTAACTCATCCAATGGCAAAAATGAGTTGTAGAAAAAGACTTAAAACCCTCATACCCACCTGATGGTTACCATGCCTGGTTTCCAACAGCATAAATTTTCTGAGAGCTTTTGCCTCTTGCACTGTGTCATCACAATTGCAATTTGCAGAGTTCATGTTCCTATTCCCCCTTACAGGTCACCACTTGCAGGTGACTACATCTCCATTGTGGAGTGCAGCCTCCCTTCCAGTAGAATACCTGGGTGTCACTTTGAAAATTATGCAATTTCTTTGAATTACTGGCTTCTGTGACTTAATAACCTTAATCAGAATTGTAACACAAGATCCTCCGCTTCCTACCACCAACTTGATCGCAGCACATGTCAAAAATAAAGGAGAGAAGAAGAAAACAGAGATGAGCTACATATGGAGTGACACTGTCAACACAAACTGTTGCCTTAATCCTTCCTTAGCTCGGCTTGTAGACTCAGTACATTACAAACAACAAACAACGAGCTTACAAATTACAACAGTTCACCAGAAAGTGTGCTTTTTTTTTCTTTTTTTTTCAGTTTTGTATTTGACAAAGTAAATTGGTGCAAAAGATCACAAAAATTAAGTACCACTACATAGAAATATCAAAATATCCTACATGCATGACTTAAATAAACCAAAGTTACTTCAGACTCAAAAGAAGAGTGTTTTTAGAAATTTCATGCACAAAAGGAGCATGGAAGATGGTGATGCCTACACCAAAAGGGGACATGGAGAACTTTTCATTGGGAAAGGAAGTGCAGTAAAGTGCAAAACCAAAAGGAACAAATCATGCTTTGAAGCTTTGATAGTAACTTGTGAAGAAAGTCCCCAAACCCCCAAGGGCATGGTGCAGCCCTAACTGTAGTCAACGAAGAGGCCTCCCACCAATCTCAAAACAGTGGATAAGGCCCTTGGTTTGGCAGGGATGTTAACTGTAGGCATTACAAAAATGCATGAAAACTTTGAAATAGTACTTGTCTTAGCCTTGCGAGGTCTTGGCTTTTGCGCAAATCTTTTATGAAGTGTTGCTTTCTGAACAATAATAATAATTTTAAAAAATTAAAGCAAACCCCCCAAATCCCTCTGTGTCTGTGAAAAGCTGACAGTGCAGAAAAATAACTGAAACTGGTCTTCTTTAGTGTAAGCTTTGTGTAGGAGATAGCAACAAACAACAATGGCATGAAGCGGTGGATCACAAAGTGGTCAAATTCTGCCTCCTGTTACACTCTTGTTAAGCTGAGGTGAAGCACACACTTCAACTGATTGGCTTACACTAATAGAAAAGGAAGGTTGATGTTGTTCTGAAGATGAGATTTTTTCCAGTGATTCATCTCAGAGAAAACTTTTGGGTTCTGGATGAGCAATTACTATAATTTGAAAAGCCAACAGGCATCAGACAAGCAAGGCTTGGGGCTAGCAGATGCAAGACGTGGCAGACTGGAGACTTGCATCTTTACTAGAGCTGCAGAGATATTCTATAACATCTCAAATGGTGCAAGACACACACGACTAGAAAGGCATTTTAGGGGGCTGAGTTAGCTTTAGATTATGGAATCTGTGTAGGTTTGTCTACATATATACTATCTGCCAATACTCCCACTTGAGGCAGTGAACAGATTTTAGATCTTGGATATGGAATAGACTGGAAGGAGAGCGCTATCCTCTCCCATGCCCCACAGGTTACTGATAGGATGGCCACTGACTCAAATGAGTGCTTTTCTTTCACGTATTCGGCTATAAATAAAAGCATATATTTCCTAAGCAGAGATGTCTAGCGTAATTTTAGATGCAAGGTGGTGTCCATCCTTTATCCCAGATAGCATCGCAATAAAAAACAAGTCTCTTTTAAGATCTGTGCAGATGTGTCTACTGGAGCTGTAAGACTAGTGTAAAATTCCTGTATGCAGGCAAATTCTGCTACAAGTAGCTAACCTATTGCCAGGAGCCTACCCTGACTCTATAATCAATGGAGTGAAAAACACACCTGTAGAGAGTGATTAATTTTATCTTAAAGGATATCTGAGGTATTTCCCCATCCTCACTGACCACAGGACAAAACTGGATGTCAAGTGTAAAACAGGTAGCCTGTAAAACCAAATTCAAAATGAAAAAAACCCAAAGGACTCAGATAAAAGCAATCTTCAAATACTTCTATAGGTCTAGGATTCAATCTTATGTTCAGCAAAATCGATAGCCAACTTCATTAGGAGAAGATTTATATCTCCTCACCATTGTGAAACTATGTGATGTATTGACTGCTTCTCCCTAATATGCTAAATATGTGATCAGCTAAATTCTAATATAGACAAGCATCTAATTAAAATAAGGATCTGACTTACACTGTAAAAACTGAGCAACTGCTAAATAGGATGGGTTAAGTCTGGCAACATCAGGTCAAAATAAAGCAGAGAGAAATCATCCCGTGTTTGCCTTTTGGCTATTGGTTTTAACTTAAATGTCAGGGGAATCTCATGACTAAGCACAATTGGGTAACACTTGTTATCAGCCTATATGGCTTGTTTTCACAGGTACCTTCACCCACATGAGAATCCTGTTTTAGCCATTATGAGTAAAAAGCCGGTCTGTTTCTTGTCTTTGTTTTCACTGCAGATATGCCCTAAGTGTTGTGTCACTGCAAGAACAAGAAAAATAGAGGAAGTGTACATGCTAAAAATTTACTCAAAGTACTCAGTCTCATCTGTAGTGAGTAAATAAGGACAGATGAAATACTTACTGCAAATTACACAGGTGACTTACTTAGGACCAATATTTTATTTCCAAAAGAGAAATGGGATTCAACTTCCAAAGGTATTTAAATGTCTTATAGTATTTTAAAACATTTCACAGCAAGACAGAAGCAGAAACCCAACTGAAATTAATTAAAGCAAGTGTTCATCTTGGTTAGTCACTTAAGCATTGGTCTACATCCTCAGGAATATAAATTCCTTTGAAAGTCCCAACTTCACTCAGGGGCAGCATGTATCTCAGTGAAATTTAGTGGAATTTAGCTTTCTGACAGAAAGCCTTCATATGCTTTCTACAGCCAGACACCAGGATTCTCAGACAGTCCTTCTAGGTATCCAACTCGGACTCTGCATGACTAAATATCTTTAAAAGCATGGCTGTTACTGGCCAAGTCATTTCTGGAAAACAAGAATTTCCAGTGCCTAACTCCATATTTAAGTGACTTAAAAATTTCATAGCCTGAAAATCCCTGTCTACCAGTAATAATTTTCAGAGATCACCATAATACCAGGAGAAAAAAAGAGAATTGGCTTCTACCAATCCCTTACTTTTGTTATGACACTTGTTTTGGGAGAAGAAAACCCAAACAACCAAATAATACCTTAAAAAATTATTTCATATTCTCAGGTTTTCCATTAAAATAAATCCTAACATTTTATATGCAAAAAATATTATACCCTGCGTTTACTGAAAAATGTTATCTAGAATGATAGCTAAAAAAAAAGACCCCCACCAGTTAAAAAGTAATTTTAGCAAAAATAGCAGAAATTGTTTGTATTAGATGGGAAAAAAGGTCTATATTGAACTGTGGGAAATGAAAGCAATTTTAATGCTGTGGGTTTGTTTTTCAAAATTGCATTTCTTTTTTTAAAAAACATTTTTAATTGCCTTTAACTGGCACTGAAATAAATCAGATTATGCCCTTGCTGGAGAAAATATTATAACAAAAAAAACCCAAACCAAAACAAAAAAAAAATCAAAAAAACCACCAGAGTTAATATTAGCATTAGATCATAGAATCATAGAATCATAGAATAGTAAGGGTTGGAAGGGACCTTAAGTTCATCTAGTTCTAACCCCCCTGCCATGGGCAGGGATACCTCCCACTAAACCATGCCATCCAAGGCTATGTCCAAACTGGCCTTCAACACTGCCAGCGATGGAGCATTCACAACTTCCCTGGGCAACCCATTCCAGGGCCTCACCACCCTTACAGTAAAGAATTTCTTCCTCATATTCAATCTAAACTTCCCCTGTTTAAGTTTGAACCTGTTACCCCTTGTCCTATCACCACAGTCCCTAATGAAGAGTCCCTCCCCAGTATCCCTATAGGCCCCCTTCAGGTATTGGAAGGCTGCTATGAGGTCTCCACGCAGCCTTCTCTTCTCCAGGCTGAACAGCCCCAACTTTCTCAGCCGATCTTCCCAGTATCTTTTAGATACCTTTTAATAAGAATAATATTGACATCCTGGCTTAGAAGATGCGATTTTAAATGGCAAGTCCATACAAATGTGTTCATCTGTCCAGCCCTGTAGCATATAAATATTCACATCACTTTATATCCATAGGTATTGCTGTATATGTTTCTGTATACTTATGCATGCATGTATGTATGTGCAGTTCTTTCTTTTTACAGAGGCACAACAATGTAGCTAAATTTTCAAGGAGCTTTACCAGCCTGGGCTATATTAGGTGACCATAAGGAAACACGGACAAATAGACCACTTAAACAGTTTTGCCAGGTCTGAGCTTGCACACAGCATTCCATACACCTGATCTCTGGCCTAGGACTGAGCCACTGAGCTGTATCTGAAATGTTTGCAGCAACACAATACCTACAGTTGGGGATGGGAACTTGATCCTCCTACAGAAAGCTCAGTGGCTTGCAGAATTAGGCCCAAGATGGCTGAAAGTAATTTAGTCACTTCAGAAATGAAAGGATTCTGTTTCATTGTTCAGTCTCCCTTTTCCAGCTACTCCCCTGCTAGAGCTACTTTGCGCTTTGTTGTTGCACTTTCTTTGTAGTGATTTTATTTCTGTAAACTAACATGTAGGAAAGCAGAAGGATAATCTGTTAGTTTGGCTATGGCCTTCCCCTCCTTCTTACTCCATTCTCCATAAAGCCAATGAAGTACATTAGGACTTAAGAGATGTCTCAGACAGAGGCTCTTTCAGGTAAGAGGACTCAAATATGGGCAGAGGAGTCCATGTGCTTGCTTATTCCTCCCTTCCTACCATGCGAAACAAAGCAGCTTTATGTTGGGGAAAGAAGGAACGAAGGAGAAAAGAGAATTACTTTGCCAGGATTTTACCACAAAAGATCAAGCAGCATAAAAGGAACACAGCTAGTGAGTCCATCGTTAAACATGGCATCATGCAAAAACACTCTCAAGTAGCCATGTATCATGCCAACAGCCATCATGAGGCAAAAGAGCTGCTGTTAACCACTGTCCAGGAAGAATGGCATCAATACTAATTTTGATGTATATGGTTCTATAAAATTGCTTAGTTAAGAGTTCTGGTTATGGGGCTGGCCTCACATATTCCTCTTCACATGAGAGCAATTACCATTCCAAGACTGCATTCTGTTCACCAGATGCCTCTTCTCATAAAGTCTTCCAAAAGAAGAGAAGAATCACCATATCCAAACTGCCATTTATTTATTCCTCCTTGTCTGTCTCCTCCTCCCATAAAAAAAATAACCAGCTACCTTTGAGATGCACTGCCTAGAAATATAGCACCGGTTGCATCTGTAACCCCATCCCTAGTTTGCTGTGGGTAATTACCTCATACTGTGCTTCTCTGATTTTAATCCATGTAAAAAGGGCTTCCAGGTAGAAACCCCAGGGTGACTTCAGAAGGGTGTAAGGGGCAAAAAAATAGATTCAGCTGCACAATTAATTGTCTTGAATTAATTCTTATTAAGACTATTGAGAGAAATATTTTTCTTTTTTTTGTCTTGGCCATGGTGTTAACTCCTTTCAGAAAGCTTCAAGTTTAACAGCAAATTATACATACTCTTCAGAAGCCCTGGGAAAGAAGTAAGCCACACAGACACAAGCAGGGTGTGAAAAATCTCTCAATTTCTTTCCCTTAGGATGTTTGTGACTGAAAAGAAGGGATTTTTAGCCTCAAACAGAAATCATGCAGCACAAGTAAAGTGGGCAGGATTTGAGTCCTCAGTATTGCTCCCAATCAGGAAAGGACAGAAGACTTTAGAAAAACAGGAGAAAAATTAGTTCAACATAGAGTACTTGGGATCTTTTTAAACTTGCTTCCCTAATGTTCTTCCTTGTAAACGGGGTTGATTAAATATTAACCTTTTTAGATGCGACATCAGACCTCTATTTAGCTATGGAGAAGATATTCCGATTTCTACAAACATGAAATACCAATCAGTCTTTCAGGTAGTTTGGAGGGGAAGTTAAGTAGTTAGATTTTTTTTTTTTTCTTTTTTAGAACTGGCAGAAAATGTGACTCATGTTTAAGATTAAATTATTTTAGTTTTTTTCTTGTCTATGTACTTCTTTGCCACAGTGGCAACAGTATTTAACCTCAGCATGTGATAATCCTCCATATGGCATGAACAGATACGCTGCATTTCTAACATTTCAGACAAATATAGAGCACCTAAATCCTAGCAGCTTCCTAAAACCCTTGGAGATTCGAGCTACTGTTCATGCTTCAGCTAGAGTTACGCTAGAGTATGTTGGGTCTACATAGCCAGCCTTATGAGATGGAGGTGAAAGAAGTGCATGGGAATGACATTTATTGTTGATACATATGTTGTTGGAAAAGTACTGATAAGCCTAAAAGTACAGTAAAAGGACAGGAGGTTGTGAGAAGGAGCTTAATGAGGATGGTTTTATTTTTCCTTACCTCATACCAGCTTCTCAACTGGTATAAATTAATGTAACATCACTGAAATCAATAGATATATGTATCAAATCATATCATTTGAGAATTTGGCCAGTTCTTTATGATTGTTGTAAATAAGCCTGTAAAATAAATCAGGCAGTCTGGACTCATTCTTTCCCTCTATCCTGTCCCAGTATCTGCAGAGCTGTGTGTTCAGCTCTACTTTACATAGTCCAGCTCTAGTGTAAAAGTGATGAATTAAATGGCTCCAGAGAAAAACAGAAATAAATGAAGGGACTTTGAAACAACCAGGAACCCACAGCAGAAACCACGTGTGCATGTGGATCTTACATTGTGTAGGGTGAGTTAAGAGGTCTCTTGAGCTGCAGGAGTAAACTGTGACTGCCAGGTTCTTGTGCAGAATGAGGCACTGTGTTGTCAGTGTTTCCTGTGCAGAGCAGTCTTTTTCAAATGAAAAAAGGAGTTGGCAAAAAATGAATGTTCAAAAAAAAAAAGAATTACATAAAGAAAGCAAGGAATAAAGGAAAGAAGGTTAGGGGAGTAAAAGTAAGAAGAAATTGCGCTGTCCATCAGATGAAATATTCCCGTTTGCACTCACTCACTGTGTTCTGCAAGTCAATGTCAGCTTTAAAAGAGCTCTCGAGGTTTTCTGGGTATTCCTTCTCCTTTGCTTGGCTACTTCGATGTGCTTGTTTGTGCTGATAGAGAAATCTGCTCATGATGGCAATGATGCAAAAGATGATGAATATCACGACTGCTATTACACCTGGATAGGGTAAAAAAGGAAGGATAGAAAGAGCAAAAATTAAAACCAAAACAAAACCCCCAGTCACCTCAAAAATACATTAGCAACACACAACAGCTAGTGGATATGCTAGATCACTGATGTGAGTCTGTAGATAATATTCTGTCCCTATCCCGTACTCCCTGGTAGCTTTTACTTCTACTTTGTCATCTTAAGTAAGCATCGATGCAATGGGCTTCTAATTTTAGACAAATTCTGCTTTCACAGGAAGCAAAGTTGGGTCAGTATGTTTGTTTTTAAAAAAACAGATCTGTATGCTCATTCAAATTCCTGATCCGTCATATTTTCTTTTGTGTTATCTCTGGAAACCTTGCATGAGTCTTGTACTTTGGTTTATAGCTTCTAGATATTATCAAAGGCAGATCCCTACAGGGCATCCTATAAAATAAACAGAGATAAATTGCCTTCCAGGTTGTTCAAGGAAAATGAAAACCATACATGAAGCTATGAAGACAATTTTCTTTAGTATATAAATGCTTCTACATAACCTAGCAAGTTCCACTACACCACCAGTTTGCAAAAAGAGCTCAAGAAATACAGGAATGTGAATTTGAATACTGCATTGATACTCTCATCAGAGTAGTGTGTAGAACAATTACTAATTAGCTGGGTCTTAGGTCACAGACTTACACAGAATCAGAGATTGCTTGAGAGTGCAAGGGACCTCTGGAGGTCATCATGTCCAAATCCCCTGCTCAAGCAGGCAGACAGACTGAGTATATGGTTACATTTCAGAAGGCTCATGCTCTTGACAATCCATAATTACTTTTTCTTGGGTGATATCCAACATCATGTACTGCCACTATTGGCTTTATCCATAATGCAGGTGCCTATCTTAATACAGATTTGTGCTAATAAACACACCAACTACTAGACCTGAAGGAGACTACAAAAACCTTGAATTGGATTATTTTTCAATTGTAATTTTAAAAAGGAAGTTACCTCCAATCACAGCTGAATCGCTTCTGACTGCATTGGTGAGAGGCTCTTTTTCATCTGTCTTCCCAAAAGGATCTGCAGTTGGTTAAACAAAACAGGACTTATTTTCTGTATTAATTATATTAATTTTCTCTGTGGCTTAGACAGAAGTGTCCCCTCACCCTCATAAATTCTAATCTGTTTTTAAAAGATATTATTTGGGAGTTTGCAGAACAAAACCAGAAAGCTCTCTGAAAAAGAAAGTGAGATTGCAGGACAATTTTCTTCATCTTTAGGAGCAAATTCTGCTGAAGGTGTATTTAAAAGGAAACAGAAAGGCTCACACTAATATCTGAAAGTGTTGTTTCAGTTTATCAACAGAAGAATCAGAGACATTTGAATGAAATAGCCCACTGGGAACTTTTCTCAGTCAGAGCTTTTTTCTGTTTTTATTTTTTTATTTTTTTAACCTAAGAAATAATATCAGAAAGAAGGAAAGGGAAAGGAAGACTGGATAGCAGACAGATTTAGACCTGACCTGTTTGTAGATGAAGATGTGTTCAATTTAATTCCATAAAGCAGAGAAGCAGTCTCTGACTGGGACAGCTTCTTGGAAGTGATGTTTTTCTTTCCATTGCAGAAATGCAGCGGTCAAATTGGATTTAAAACAGAGAGGGCTCAGAAATCAATTCCTATATTAAAAGCTCCTCGATGTTGGAGCTATCTTATACCTTATCTATAAATGACTACTGTTGAAACACTGGACCAAACAGTCTACATTCTGACGAGTTTCAAATCCAGATCCAACCCTGAGATGTCAAGCCCTCCCTGAAGTTAACGGAGTCATGGCAGTGTCCTGCATGTTTTAAAAAAAGCTATTTTCTATTGCTACCTGAATCCAGCTTTTCTGAACCTTCATTTTTTTTTTCCTTTCAGTCTATCCTCCTTTGATGAGATTCCTATCTGTGTTTCTCTCCTTTACAAGCCTCCAGGCTATCATACAGAGAATGCATATGGAAGTTATAGATGACTGTCATTGCAGTATATTATACTGCTTCCCCAAACTGATCTTTCTGATGTAAGAGGTGGAAGTCTGAGAAACGTGGTGTTGCAAAGTTTATTGTAATTGAACACCCTTGCCTTAGTAGCTGATGCAGCCACATTTTGGCATCTCATTATTGAAGATTTTTTTTTAATTGAAATAAGCAACAGTTCCATATTTGTTTATCAGGAGGTGCTGAATTTGTAATAATGGTGGCTTTGGGCTATTTAGGTTCTTAAAGGGAGCCCTGCAACACTGATACCAGCCCCAAAGATGTGCAGAAGGCATCAGCCTCAAAAAGGCTTTCATGCTTTAAATGTTGCAACTCTACTGCTAGTTTCAGGCTTCCAAGGACTTCACAACAAAAGCATCATAGAATCATAGAATCAGAATAGTTAGGGTTGGAAAGGACCTTAAGATCATCTAGTTCCAACCCCCCGGCCATGGGCAGGGGCACCTCACACTAAACCATGTCTCTCAAGGCTCTGTCCAACCCGGCCTTGTACACCTCCAGCGATGGAGCATTCACAGCTTCCCTGGGCAACCAATTCCAGTGCCTCACCACCCTTACAGTAAAGAATTTCTTCCTCATATCCAATCCATACTGAAAAGTCAGGGTTCCCCATATCTTCAGTTCGTTGACTGAGCTACAGGCACAAAAGGGACTTCTGGAGCCAACTGTATACTTCCAGTACATCCATTATCAACATGAACGGTAATTGCCAATGACAGATTAAGACACTAACGTTGAGATCTATTTACAATAGGCCCCTTGCTTGGATCTTGGGAGCCTATAGTGATGTTGCTAAGAAACAAACAGTCATGACAATGCTTCATCTCATTCACTACAATTGTGGGACTAGACTGGGAATAAAAATTGCTATTTTACACATAGATATAAACAGCACCATCAAAAAGGTTAGGCTGAAAAATCTGGAGGTTATTTAGTCTAATCTCAAGCTTTTGAGACTAGGATCAAATCAGGGACAAATTAAAAATTAGATCAAGGTTGCTCATAACTTTGTACATCATGGGTAGGTTAATCTTTATTTTTCAGTATCTCAGAGTTATTAAAACTATAATTTCGGCTCTTTTCATTTAGTCACACTCCCTTCCCCCCCAATAATTTATAATTTAAGATGGCTGTCAAAGACGGACAGTGTGGTTAGCCAATTTTTTTCCCACAAACTCGAAAAGGGGAGTAACCATTATTTTAGACTCAAGGTGATTTAACTTTCACCTACCCTCAGTTGGTGCCAGTGAAATCAGTTATGATAAAAATTAGTTATTTATTGCACATCAGTCCTCTTGTACTTGAGAAAAATCTCCATCTGGTATCTGGTGCATGGCATTAGTCAAGCAGAGTCCTGAAAGTCTATTAACTATCATGAAAAATATATGAAATCAAATTTCTACCTTTAAAATTATGTAAAATGCCATTCATGACTAAAAGATTATGTGAGAACTGATATTTAATGCCATTAAAGTGCTATTATTTTTTTTTTTTCGTGGCTGATACCAGAATTTAAGCACTGAGAGGAAATCAGAACAAATGTTGGAGATCAGTTTCAGAATGGAGGCCAACAGACACAGGCCTGAAGAATTATGTTTTGCCTGAGAAATAAAATCAGTATACAGTGAGATAAGGTTTTTTTTACAGTGCAGCAGATGGCATGTGACAGGAGAACCATACCCAGTGGGAACACCAGCTCTGAAGCCAAAGAAAAGCAATACTGTGTCTCATATGAGACTGTAAGAGGACATCCTTGTCCTTTTAGATAAAATTGACGACATAACAGTGTGAATCACCCCTCTAGAAATCATCTAGTCCAAACCCATTCTGAAATCAGGCCCCAATACAGCAAATTTCTCAGGGATGTATCCATTTGGGTTTTGAATACATCCAAGGATGAAGATGTCACAACGTCTCTGGGCCCTCCGCTGCTTTTGCTAGATTTTTTGCTTCGTGGGACCATTCTTAATCTTGGAGGAGGCGATCCTTAGAATCACAGAATAGTTACGGTTGGAAAGGACCTTAAGATCATCTAGTTCCAACCCCCCTGCAGGGAAACCTCACACTAAAACATGCCACCCAAGGCTCTGTCCAAACTGGCCTTCAACACTGCCAGCGATGGAGCATTCACAACTTCCCTGGGCAACCCATTCCAGGGCCTCACCACCCTTACAGTAAAGAATTTCTTCCTTATATCCAGTCTAAACTTCCCCTGTGTAAGTTTGAACCCATTACCCCTTGCCCTATCACTACAGTCCCTAATGAAGAGTCCCTCCCCAGCATCCCTACAGGCCCCCTTCAGATATTGGAAGGCTGCTATGAGGTCTCCACGCAGCCTTCTCTTCTCCAGGCTGAACAGACCCAACTTTCTCAGCCTATCTTCATACGGGAGGTGCTCCAGTCCCCTGATCATCTTCGTGGCCCTCCTCTGGACTTATTCCAACAGTTCCATGTGCTTTTTATGTTGAGGACACCAGAACTGCACACAAATTCCAAGTGGGGTCTCACAAGAGCAGAGTAGTGGGCAGGATCACCTCCCTCGACCTCCTGGTCACACTCCTTTTGATGCAGCCCAGGATATGGTTGGCTTTCTGGGCTGCATGCGCACACTGTTGGCTCACATGCATTTTCTCATTGATCAACACCCCCAAGTCCTTCTCCGCAGGGCTGCTCTGAATCTCTTCTCTGCCCAACCTGTAGCTGTACCTGGGATTGTTCCAACCCAAGTGTAGGACCTTGCACTTGTCATGGTTATACTTCATCAGGTTGGCATCAGCCCACCTCACAAGCATGTCAAGGTCCCTCCGCATGGCATCCCTTCCCTCCAGCTTATCAACCAAACCACACAGCTTGGTGTCATTGGCAAACTTGCTGGGGGCGTACTTAATCCCACTGTCCATGTCACCGACAAAGATGTTTAACAAGACCAGTCCCAACACCGATCCCTGAGGGACACCACTTGTTACTGGTCTCCAGCTGGACATTGAGGCATTGAGCACTACTCTTTGTGTGCGGCCGTCCAGACAGTTCTTTATCCACTGAGTGGTCCACCTATCAAATTGATGTCTCTCCAATTTAGAGACAAGGATGTCGTGTGGGACAGTGTCAACCGCTTTGCACAAGTCCAGGTAGATGACATCAACTGCTCTACCCCTGTCCATCACTTCCATAGCTCCATCATGGAAGGCCACCAAATTGGTCAGGAAGGATTTCGCCTTCCAGGAGAATCTGCTCCAAGATTTTTCCAGGCACAGAGGTGAGACTGACTGGTCTGTAGTTCCCCAGCTCATCCATTTTCCCTTTCTTAAAAATGAGGGTTATATTTCCCTTTTTCCAGTCGTTGGGAACTTCGCCTGACTGCCATGATTTTTCAAATATGATGGACAGTTGCTTAGCAACTTCATTTGCCAGCTCCTTCAGGACCCACGGATGGATTTCATCAAGACCCATGGATTTGTGCACGTTCAGGTTCTTAAGATGGTCTCGAACCAGATCCTCTCCTACAGTGGGCCCAAGGTCTTCATTCTCACAGTCCCTGCGTCTGCCTTCCAAGTCTTGGGTGGTGTGGTCAGAGTATTTGCCAGTGAAGACTGAAGCAAAGAAATCATTAAGAACCTCAGCCTTCTCCAAATCCAGGGTAGCCAGTTCTCCCGATAGCTTCCAAAGGGGGTCTACTTTGTCCCTAATCTGTCTTTTATTCGCTACACACCTACAGAACCCCTTCCTGTTATCTTCAACATCCCTAGCCAAGTTTAATTCTAACTGGGCCTTAGCTTTCCTAACCTGGTCTCTAGCTTCCTGGACAGCATCCCTGTATTCTTCCCAGGCTGCCTGTCCTTGCTTCCACCTTTTATAAGCCTCTTTTTTCCTTCAGAGTTTCCTCAGCAGCTCCTTATCCACCCAAGGATGCCTCCTGGTCCTCCTGCAGTACTTCCTTCTAGTTGGGATGCAATACTCCTGAGCTTGCAGCAGATGATCCTTGAATATCAACCAGCAGTCTTGGGCCCCCCTGACCTCTAGGGCCATATCCTATGGAATCTTACTGAGCAGATTCCTGAAGAGGCCAAAGTCTGCTCTCTTGAAGTCCAGGGCAATGAGCTTGCTGCACGCTCTTCTCAATGTCCTGAGGATCTCGAATTCGACCATCTCATGATCGCAGCAATCAAGGCTGCCCTGGAGAGTCACATTTCCAACCAGCACTTCCCTGTTGGTGAGGACGAGGTCAAGCATGGCACCTCTCCTTGTTGGCTCCTCTATTGCTTGCAGAAGGAAGTTGTCTTCCACACAATCAAGGAACCTCCTGGATTGCTTATGCAGGCTGTACCGTCCCTCCAACAGATACCAGGGTGGTTGATGTCCCCTATGAGAATAAGGGCCTGCGAGCATGAGGCTGTTCCTATCTGCCTATAGAGTGCTTCATCCACAGGTTCCTGTTGATCAGGCAGTCTGTAACAAATCCCCACAATAATGTCTCCCATCGCTGTTCTCCCTTTAACCCTGACCCACAAACTCTCTATTGACTGATCACCTGTCCCCAGACAGAGTTCCATACTCTCCAGCCTATCACTAAGAAAAAATGCAACACCCCCTCCCCGTCTGCTGGGCCTGTCTTTCCGAAAGAGCCTGTAACCTTCCATTCCAACACACCAGTCTTAGGAGCCATCCCACCATGTTTCTGTGATGCCTATGATATCATACCCATGTAGACATGCACACATCTCTAATTCCTCTTGTTTGTTCCCCATGCTACAGGCGTTTGTATAGAGGCGTCTGAGCCGAGCTCCAATTGAAGCCGGCTCATTGGCTGGAGCAGCTGGAATATCTCTACATTGCTCTGAGCATTTATTATAGGTGCTGGCAACTGATGGGTGGGTTGGGATGGAATGATGCCCCCCTCCCCCAACACATCTAGTTTAAAGCATCCTTGACCAATCTGGCAAGCCACCTATCAAAACTGCTCTTCTTCTTTGCCAGACCAGTTTCACCAGCCCCCAGTAGACCTGGCCTACTAAATTGAGTCCCATGGTACCTAAACCTCTGACTATAGCACCACTCTTCTAACCATTTATTAACCTGGCCAATCCTCCTAGCCTTTTTAAAGTCCTGCCCTGTATCCCGGAGAATTGAGGAAAAGACAATCTGAGCTCCAGAGCCCTTAACCACATCTCCCAGACCTCGGCAGTCCTTCTTTATGTTCTCCAGGCTACTGCTATCTATATGAGTAGCACCCCATATGGATCACTAGATGCGGGTAACAGTCAGTGGGACTGACTAGAGCAGGCAGCCTCTCTGCAACATCCCTCATCCGAGCCCCTGGTAGGCAACATACCTCCCTTGAGCCTGGGTCAGGCCAACAGATGGGTGCCTCTGTTCCTTCCAAAGTAGAGTCCCCTACTACTACGACCCACTGCTTTTTCCTGGCAGCACCAGTCGTGATCTTAACCAGTGCATCAGCCGGTTGTTCCTGGTGCAAACGTGCTTCCTCAATCCCCCTCCAGGACAGCAAAGTGGTTCTGGGTGGGGACAACAGATTTAGGAGAACCCCCTTGCTTTTAACTGTCTTCCTCCTTTTTTTTTTTTTTTTTTTTTTTTTTTTTTTTTAATCTATTGCTGTTTCCCAGCTTCCTGGTTTAGCGGCCTCCTTTTCTGCATGAGCCACAGTGGACGCTTGAGGCCTCTGCACAGTTTGAGCCTGGAGCAAGCAGTCCTGCTTCCTCTCAGCTTCCTTGACATCTTTTAGGCTATAGACGGTATCACGCAGCTCAGCCCCTGCTACAGCAGGACCTCCACCAGGGAGCACAGAGTGCAGCCCTGCCCATTGTGCACCCTCCCCTCACAAGACCAGTGGGGGTGCTCTCTACACCCCGAGCTCTGCACTTCAGCCTCCCCTCTCATTGGCTCTGTCTGGGTGCCTACGCTGGCCACTGCCGGGGCAGCCAGACCAGAGCTCTCAGATCGGGCCCTGGTGATAACGTGAGTGCTCATCATCCCGCTCGCCTGCCCGCACAAACTGCCTCCCTGCGCTCCTGGTCTCTCACGCTCCCTGGGGCAGGTTTTTACCCAGTCAGGGTGGTGCCGCTCCTCCTAGCTCCGCCCCCTGTGAGTCAGCTGCTCGCATCCGCTGAGCTGCCAGCTCCTGGGGAAGTCCTGTCGAGGACCTGAGGCTCCCTCGGTGGCTCTCGCCGCTCTGAGTTGAGGCTCCTGGACGCTGAGCTTCCCCCCGCTCAGGTGTCGACGGCGTCCTCTCTTGAGCTGCTCACCTCAGGAATCCTTGAACCATCTCTCCTGAACTCTTCTACTCACCAGGGCTGTATCACATGGGATTCTTCTAAGTAGGTCTGTGACCAGGTCAAAGGTTGTTCTCCTGAATTCTGGGGTTGCAGTCATGCTTTCTGTTTTTTTAACTTCCTCTCAGGTTTCTGAACTCCACCATATCAAAGGTGCTATAGTCATAGCTCCCCTGTCACATCCTTAGCCAGTTCCTACTTGTTTGGAAATACCAGGTCCAGCACAGCTAGCACCCTGAGACAGGGACATGCACTGTTTAAGCTGCCTTTCAGAAGAAAAATTTTCTGTGTAGTTTCTAACTTATGAAATTTTTTGGCATTTTTTTTTCTCTGAATGCATGAAGACCCACTCTTCAGCTGGAGCAGACAGACTGCTCAAAATTCCACTGTTCCCACAGCAGAATCTGCTCTGGCATTTACAGCATTTTAGTATTAAAAAAGAAAAACATAGTAAAAATCTATTATACCTATGCCATCAGTACAGAGTTCAGAATACCAAACCTCAGCAAGGAAGAAGGTTATTTGCAGGTCTTCGTTAAATACCAAAACACAGTAAGTCACCTTTCATTTTGTGTTTCCTAATCAGAAAGAGTGTGTAAGGATAACTGTGCCATGAATCAATAGATTTTATTCCATATCCATCTGCTAGGAAACTTTCTTTAAGACAAGATGCATGCCTCTCTGAAGGAAAAAAACTTCAATTGTTTCTAAGTTATAAATATAGAGAGCTTTCTTCACACATTTAAAGAGGGATTTCCTAGAGGGCTTTTTTGTTGTATCTGTACATTAGAAAATTGACACAGAGATGTACAGTCAGCTTTGAAGTTCTATTTTTCTTCTTAGACACTCAATAATGAGAAATTGGGAACTGATGAATTGAGATATGAGCAGTAAATTTGAAAGTTAATACTTAATTCTGTCTTCTTTTCATTTCTTACAATGTGTCCTTCCCATGTATGAATGCAATTCTCAAGTACATCTATACAAAGTATAATTTGCTACAAATTGGATTTTTTTTAACAAGAATCTACCGCCCATTGCTATTACTATAGCATATAAAGACATGAAGTCTTCAGAACTAACTTGTTCTAAAGATCTTATTCAGTCTTTAATCAAATCCACTGTGAACAGTGAGGCGATAGTGTCAGTCAATTCATTATATTGAGAGGAAATCATTTTAAAGCACGAAGTGGCAAAGACATGGATGAGCTTTTATAATAATTCTGCATTTGTGATGTAACCGTGCTTAACCTTCACAAAAGAGTGCTTCTGGTCGTAAGCTTTAAATATTTAAGTCCAGATTTGCTACACTCTGCTGTATTCTGTCCTGCAGTTCTGAGCCTCCGGTTTTACTGCTTTCTAAACTCTTCAGGAAAATTAGATCATTGAGGTGACAGACCTCAGAGCAAAGAATTCTTGTTTTCAGTATCATTGCCCATTCGGTATTTACAAGACACATTTCTTCTGTGCGTCAGAGCAGATCCCTTTAACAACTCTGGGCATTGAGAAGAAAGTTGCAGGTGGGGAGAAGCACACACACACTGCATCCACTCTCCACAGAGTAATCAGGAGCCTTTTTCCCTATGCAGAATGCTAATAGCATCATTTGTTTTCTGCTGAATACCTTAGGCAGAAGCTGCAGGAATTGGGGATTTGATGCAAGTACAAATGTCAGAAGAATCATATTATGATCTAAAGCAGTTTTATTATCAGAAAAGAGAAAGTGGTTTCATAGGTCAAGGGGCAAAAAACAGCCCTTAATTTTTACCCCTTTCTAGTCATTAAGAATTCTCCCACATCCACTGGTGACTAAAGCAGCAACTTGATTGCCTCTGATTTGGTGACAACACTTCCAGCTGCTCTGAGTTTCCTTCTCTGCATACAAATTCACATATGCAAAATACTTAAGATTCCCAGAGGACATTTTCAGGGCTGCAAAAGATGTATGAACTACTGGGATCATCTTACTGGGAATGCTGAAGTAGCACTGCTTCTCTTTAGCCTGAGAGAATAAAGTACAAGCATTCAATGGAAGTCACGCACATGTGTTGAGGGCTTTGTACAAGGAGTTCTTGTGTCTGCTATGGTGGGAACAAATTCAGCTTGTTTGTTGTATGACTCCTGCTTCATCACATGTGGGATACAGAATATGTAACATTTATATTCTTGTTTGAGATCTGCAGCACTAGATCTATCTGTAGTGGACAGAAATGGCAAATCAGGCGCATAACCATATTTAGAATGCTGTTTTCACTATGGTTTGGGAACTTGTTTGTATGCTCTAGGCATATATTAGAAAAATCTAGGAACTTTGTTTTAGTAAAATGACTTTTAAAGGGGCCTTAGTTAATCCTAACACCCATCCTCAGCACTCCTAATTCTGAGAGAAAAGGTATTTTCCCAGTTTCAGAATTTATATTATCACAGTCGCATGACAGCAGAAACGACAGAAACCTCACTCTACAGTATTCTTTAAATTCCCCATTCCTCTCTTTGCAAGACATACCTGATGAGGAATATATCGTGGTTACTGTGTTCACGTCAGCTTCCATTATGGATGCACAGCTGGATTCAGTCAAGGAGCCTTTGACAGTCACGGGAGCAATGCTGGGATGGCGTAAGGCAGCTTTCAGGGGAGCAATGTGATTGTACTGAACAGAGGAAAGGCAGCCAGTGAAACCGTGGGCATTTGCCTTTGAGACTTCAGGGTCCAATGACAAACTATCTGCAGCACAACAAGAAAACACACTGGGAATTCTCTCTTTCAGGAAAGCATTAAAAAAAAATATTTTTTTTTCATTTTTTTTTTTTTCCTTATCTACCCCTTTTACTTCTCTTCTTCCAATTTCAACTGTTCAGGCAGCCTACAAGTTCTCCCTGGCCTGACCCAGGAGGTTCTCATTCCCAGAACTTTCTCTATAATGCTACTTACAGTGAATCAAGTTGGCTCAGACATAAAAATCTGGATTGTGCTTCTTTACTGTCTGGACAATATCCTAACACATCACAGCTGCTAACCATGGCAAGAACAATAATAAACAGCAAAAATAGCAACACGAAATATCACAGGATCCTGGGAACTTTTATTGCATCTATTAACATCAGTTTCACAAGTATGGGTCATATCTTCAAGATATTCTATCTCCTGCACTCTTTTAATGAAAAAGCCTGCTCTCTATGGTCTATTATACAATGCTTCATGTGGCCTAATATTGAATGGCTTGCTAAAACAGGCTTCCACCCTTCTTCAAGAGTCATCTTGCTTTCCTGATGCACCTAATCATGTTACTACATTTTTATAATCAGGGTTCCTAGGAAGCAGGGTTATGAGCCAAGCTCTCCCTCTGCTAGCCCCATTCCACTAATAAAATAAAAAGCAAAATCATACCTCTATTTATCTAAATAAAAATCAAAACCAATATCTCCATGCTCTTTTCCAGCTTGAAGATGATAAAACACAATTAGTGTATCTCTTGGTCTGTTTTCATTTGCATTTCACAAAGACAAAGCCAATTCAAAGGTGTTTTTTATTTAGTTCCAAAAGTTTAAATATCAAAGATTGTTTGGGAAAGTCAGTGAAGGACAGGGAAGGCATCTTCTCTTTCCTCCAAGCTCTCATTTATTTACTTCCCAGAAATTCAAATTCATAAGGCTCAGAGGTCTGTAACATGATATGCCTTATATCTAGGTCAATCAAACAAGAAAAACCCCACGAATACACATATCCATAGTATCAAAACTTATTAAAAGTCTTAAAAATTACCTGCTAATGAAAATGAAAAAAACAACTTCTAGCATTGAAAGTTTTGGAAATACTTCCAATGACAGCGGAAAATAAGGATTCTCAGCTTCTCAAGTTTATCTTCAAAGCCTGAATGAGTAAGATCGTAAACTTCAAAATAAGGTCCAATTTTTCCACTATCATTCAAATAGAGTGATTTTACAAGCTCTCAGCCAAAAAGATTTAGGAAAAAAGTAGACCTTATCTATAATTGACATCGTTACATGAATGACAAACTTCTTTTATGTATAAGAAAATACAGAGAAATATCAAAACTTGCCCAAATCACACAATATTTTGGTGCCAAGATCTGTGACTATTATGTCATGCAGTCAGAAGGAATTAGCAGAGACATTCTATTTGAATGTTTTCATGGAAGTATAACGTGGAAGAGTTTGACTGCTTTTCAGCAAAGCAAGGTACAGTGTGAGGGGTCTTATAGGAGAGATGCTCAGTCTGCAGAAAGGTCATGAGGACAGCCTCTGGGTTGTAAGTACAAAAAAGAGAGATGGGAAAGGAAATGTTGAAATTTTTCCACTGGAAAAAAAAAGCACCTTTTCAGAGGTTTTCATTTGCTCTTCTCAACATGTGTAGGATTGGCTGCATTCAGGTTTTCAATGAGATTTTGGCAGGGGTGTATAAAATAGACAAAGAATTGTTTCCAAGTTTCTGCAAGAAGACTTATATAAAACTAAGAGACTGATTTACAGTATTTGCCATCTTTGTTGAATTTATAAAACCCTTTGTAAACATTCCTGCTCTCAGCCTTTCCTGTTTTCTTAGTTCTGACACAAAAGGTGGATTTGTTGGTATCTTTTAGACATCAGGCAATCTAAATTGTTCTGTTCTGCCCCAGTGTGCAAAAGGTAAATCCAAAGAAATAATGAATTCCTTTTTCATGGTACAGTAGTTTGAAAAGTCTATAATACAGTATTTTGAAGGCTTTTTTAAAAAGTCAAATTAAGAGCCAGTTCCAGGAGTCTTTTGTTAAAGTAAGCTTCGCATGAATGAGAGCTAGATTTGTTGTTGAAAGGCTTTGAAATTTGAAGGAAAAAAAAAATCAAAGAACAAACCAAAACCCATCTCAGAGGCAGGCCACTGGTAAAAATCTCCAACATGCACAGTACAGCTTGCTTTATTATATTCTTTAAGGTGCATGCCTTATGTTTTTCAGAAAGTGGGACTTTCACTGTTCTCAACAAGAGCCCTACACAATTAGAATGTGGATGACATGTGCTGCCCTCTGAATTCTTGAGTAGATAATTTCATTCTGTGGTTATGACATGCTTATCTTGTGAAAGGCTTAGTAAGGGCCACTCAGTCACTTGAAGTCTTTAAATCATGACAAAATCTTTTTCCAAAAGATATTTTCACTACATGACTTGGAGGTCAGTAGAAGAAGCAACTCAGTGATATTCCAAGGTTGGTATTGAAGCAAGGTCATATGAAACATCAGTGGCCTTCATCTGACCTGGTTACACTGTCAACCTTTCCATGTGTTTGGTCTGGAAAATCATACCAAATTGCTGCTGATGGTTTGGTTTGATCTTCTAATATTTTAGCACTGTGATTCTGTTCTCGGTTCTGGACATGGAGGTACTTTGGATGATTTTTACATGAAGGGAGTAAGAAGGCAATCTTTCTCAGCTTTTGGGTAATTTAAATGTTAATTCACCACAACTTAAGTTTACCCATGTTTTCAAGAAGTAATTTTTAAGCTTTGTCTGCTGAGTTGTGCATAAGTTGATCTGGCTTCTTGCTGGATCTTGTAGCTGCTCCCTGGAAGCTCTCTGTAATGTCACAGCTAAGTAAGTAACTCGGAAACTTAAATCTGAGCAAAAAGTCTACCTGTGTGCTCACATTCAGGAAGTCCCATTGTGGATTTCCTTAATAAAAAATTATTTTTAACATCGGTCAGAGCAGATATTGCCTGTTTTAAATGTCCATGCCTTAATTAATTAATTAATCTAAGTGAATCATTAGTAGACGCACAAAGGGTAATTTACTCTGCATGTTGAAGTTGTTCATAAAAAAAGAAGCCTGAGAAATAGAAAGATAATTTTTGGGAGAGTTTAAGTGTATCCATCACCTCCTTTTGCTAAGGGGCTGAACAGCACTGGAAGATTATTTCTTGGACATTCTCACTGGATTTCAGCCCGTGACCTTGAAGTGAAAGACTCATAGTTTCCACACTGCACCTATCTCAAAAGAGTTGACTAACAGGTACTGTGTGGTTACCTTGAAAAATACGATGCTACGTATTTCAAAAACCTCAGCAAACACTGCTGATACTCATCATTAATTTAGAAAGGGAGGAAACCATATATTGGATTAGACTGGAATCCACAAAAAGGCATCTTTGGAATAGTCTCATTTCCTGGTGCGAGCCTGCCACAAAGGCAGCAGAGTGAACAACACAGAAAAGTTTCCTGGTTAGGACCATTGGGCTCAATCAGTTTAGCTCTTGCTTATAGAAAGGGACAAGTCTGAATGCAAGATAGGTTCCATGCATTCAATGCATCTCCAAGACACTTCTGAAAAAGTAAGGGACAGCCAGAGCAAAGTACAGGTAGTTTTCCTCAAGTTTTTCCAGGAATGAGCAGACCATGCCAGGATTTGCTTGCTGGCAGTTGAATATTTCATGCCAAGTGGAGCATCTGAAAACTTTTCTTTCATTAGGCTTAGCTAATTTCAGACACGTATTTAGTATGTTTTCTTAAAGACAGTTTGTCATTGAAAATAAAGCACTGCTTGGAGTTTCAATGTGAAATTTGTTAGATGTCATAGTGTTTGACACTTAAATCCTAATCTGTCACAATGCAGCCAGCCCTATGTGATTTTGCATGAGCTCAAAATATAATCTATAAAAAAGAAGAAACTATGCAAGAAGATGGAGAGATGATGTGCAAAAGAATACATGCTTTTCATATAAGCAGACAGCTCAAATCAACTCAAGTGGCAAGAATTCACACACAAAAAAATTTTTGGATAGAAGTAGATGACCGTGGACACTTATTTAGACAGTATTATCATAAAAACAAAATGGGTGCGTAAGCATGGTGTTATCATCATAAGGTAAATGATATTGCTGGGTGATTTGGTCTCTTTTTGATAAGATACATGATGGTATTATTGGCTTAGACCTTGGATTGCTTGAAATGCCTAGGGCAGCCAGACTGCTTGTTTTTGACTGCTGCCATCTTGGTCCTAAATGCCTCTCCTTTTTCATTGTAAGTTGCAATTTCCATTTTCCTTAATGCTTTACTAGGCTACAAAGATAAAACAATGACTTTTGTTATTGGATGCCCTATAATGCACTCAAGAGATCATTCTCCAGGGTATTTAAGTATTTAGGGCAAGAAGAGTCTGCAGTAAAGAAAAAGATCTTTGCAGTGACCGCAGGAGTTCCGCCAATATCTCCTGCAGCTATTGCTATGTTATGTAAAATGCTAGGGCATGATATTCTGAGACTGTGACTTTAAATTTCTCAAGCAAACTGTGACCCTGTGAGCTTAAAAAATTGAATGACTTTCCCCCCCAGAAATGGAAATCTTTTGCATGGAAAGTCTCTAGAAGAAGATTCTTCTTTAAGGAACCTTTTGTATCTCAGAGTAAATGTCAACTTAGTTTTTCTGACTTAATTATCCCATTATCAGCTCCCCAGTATAACAGCACTCTTGAATGAATTGCTCTGTGATTTCTTCAGTGTACAGATTCCATTTTCTTCTTGTGAATTTTTAATGAGAAAAGCTATTGTAGAAATCATAAGAATGGTACTGCACCTACATAATGATTTTAATAAATTATTTTCTAGATAAACTTTCTTCTGCATACACTTTATATCAAAGCTGAATGATTCAGTAGAAAGATTCCTGCAAGTTGAGTGTTTAGCTCAGGCTTTTAAAGATAAAAGATATCATGATCATGTGCTAGACTGCACAGTTCTTTACACTGCCTGTGTAGGGAGGTCTGCTAATTCATCACTTTGAAAACATTATAATTAGGTCAACATTAATAGGTGCTAAAGAAATCTTTGCAACCTTTTTCTTCAGAATACTCCTGAATCCCTTTCAACACCACCCTTTTACTCTGGCATCACTCACAGCTAATACATTAAATTGCTCAGAATCAAATACGCAGACAAAGAGGGTCACTTCTCTGCATCAGTGACTATTTTTCCAGGAACTACACTGGTGAAATATTTAGACATGTTGGGGCACTGTAGAAAGTTTTCAAAGATTCCTTAAGGTCAACCCCAAAAAAAGAAATTAAATTTTCCACTGGGATAGCAGCTTCTTCTATACAAGACCTAAACATATGCAAATATGTCTCTGAGATAAATTAAGTTGAATAACTTCAGTTGAAAGACATCTCTGAAGGTCATGCAGTTCAATCCCTTCTTCAAAGCAGAGCAAGCTTCACAGGTCGGGTTGCCAATAGAGCTCATGTGGTTAAATACAGCAGTATGACCTCTGCAAGGAGTACTTAAAGTAAATGAACTGGGACTCTGGTTAAGATTTCACTGCGGCTCTGCCATAAACTGTATGACCCACTTGGGGCCTGAATCCAGTACTCACTAAAGACCATGGAAAAACTCCCATTGATACTGATGAGCTTTGGGTAGGTCCTTTTGTGTCTTGCCTCTATATCTGTGAAGCAAAAATGACAACAAACTACAGGATAATAATATTTTTCTATTGCTGTTGGATACTGTGAGGATGAATTCAACAAACGTCTGTTGGCTACTTGAATGCTGCTTCTTTTTACTCCCTTGTCTTCAAAGCCACACTTACATTTAGATTGATCTTTCTAAGGCAGCTATATGGCCCCATTACTGTGGATCTGAACAGCTCACAGCCTTTAATGCTTTTATTCTCCTAGCACCCTCTGATGTAGGTATGTTCTATTTTCCATGCTTTACTGATAGAGAACAGAGATAGTAAAGCTCAGACTGGTTCCAGTGGGAATAAAATGCCTGCTTGCCTTTATATCTGCACATAAATGGCTTGCCCAAGGTTATTCAAGCAGTCTGTGGCAGAGGGAGTGTCCCTATGTTTTGAATTCCAGGTGGGCCCTCTCTGTCTTAAACAGGTTTGGTTTTGGTTTTGTCCCCCTGCCCCCGAATTCAGAGTGAGGTGTAGGGCAACCACTGGAAAATACAGCAGATTTGAAAAGCAGAAAAAAATATCTGAGCTTGAGTAGCTTTTGACTAAAGGAAGTGAAATGGGGTAAGGTGGTAGGAAGGGAGGAAGCACTATTATTTAAAAGCTGGTCATTGTATGGACATGCAGTTTTCAAAAGTGCTAAAATGGTTATCATAAGAAAATCTGTTAAGGAAGAGATTCCAGGATTTTATTAGATGCTCGAAGCTCTCTCTGAGATTTCTCAGCCAGCGGGAAATGAAAAGTCAAGAAAGAAGGTGGTATAATCACCTGGTTTAGCAGCCAGGATCGGGCTGTTAGAGCAGGCAAAACAGCAGTGGTGTGACAGGAAGTAAGAAGAGTCAAATTTTCAGAACAGTATAGCATGAATATGTAGGATATGCAGAACAGAGATTTTTTTATATGGTTCTATTTCAGTGGACACTTAAATGTTCCTAATGAATGCCTTTAGATACCTAAATCCCAGTAGCATCCGAAACAAAGACTACAGAAAGCCTAGGTCTACTATGAAGCACCAAATGCCTCTGGAAGTTTATGCTTTACTCCTGAACAATGACAAGGAAGAACTCGGAGGATATTGCTTCCGGTCACCAATATTCAACTTATGGTGAGCTATCATTTAAAGAAGCTATCATCAACATTTTACCCATGTAACAGTATAAATTATGAACAGACATACTTACATAAGTTTTACATTCCTAAAATGACAAGGTCCAGATCTCCTCAAAACAAGGCGGTATTCTTGACCTTGTAGCAGGTGAATTTTATTGTGGCTTGTGTTTTTCTGTTTTTTTTTTTTTTTTTTTTTTGTTTTTTTTTTTTTTTTTTTGTTTTTGTTTTTTGTTTTTTGGTTTTTTGTTTTGTTTTGTTTTTTTTTTTTTTTTTTTGTTTTGTTTTGTTTTGTTTTGTTTTGTTTTTGTTATGTTTTTTTTGGGGGGTTATTTGTTTAATTTTTTGCCAGCACGGCAAAGCTGGACATGAGCCAAAGATGTGTCCTTGCAGCAAAGGCAGCCAATGACATCCTGGCACAAAGGGTTGCCTTGGGAAGAGTATTGCCAGCAGACAGATGAAGGTGGTCTCTCCTCCATACTCTGCATGAGTGTAACACTACTGGACCCATGGGTGCTGGGTTCAGTACTGGGCTCCCAATCAAAAATAGACATGAATTTCCTAGAGTGAGCCCAGTGAAGGGATGCAAAGATGATCAAGGGACTAGAGCATCTTTCCTGTGAGGACAGGCTTGATAGAGCTGGGACTGTTCATCCAGGAGTGGAGAAGACTCAGGGGGATTTATGATTCTGTGAGGGCAAAAGGACTGTACTCAACACAGCTACAGCTGTTAGATAAAACCTGGAAAATGAAAACCTGACATAAGAGAAAACATTTGTGGAAATTCACTTAACATATGAGGAAGAAACTAGAATTAGGATTAGGCTGGAATTAAAGTGACTTGCTGGGATGTATTGTGTGATTCCTGGTACAGCAATAAGATTTCCCACCATCTGGATGGCTAAGTTTACGGCTTTAGTGTCATTACATAATATGAACTATTGCTAATAGTATTATTATTATTAAAATAAAATCCCAATAAACTTTGGGGAAGGAAAGAAATAACAGAAGGCTATATCCCTTAAAAGCTGTCTGGAAACAAGTCTGTGGTGCTCAGTGGAACTGAATGCCAGACTTCTGGAGATACATCTGGGATTTCTGGCTTGGCAACAACCTTGTACTTGTAAAGTTAATCATATTTTTGTGACTAAATCTAGTTTCTCCCCATGAAGCTGAGCTGCACCATGTCAGCTTGCGGGCTACACATTTGAAGATCTTTGTCCTATGTTGCATCTTGCTGGTTAGAAAAGCCTTGGTTTATTGATTTGGTATCTATAGCTGGAGCTTTAGGTAGAGGTCGTGATGAGCAATGTTCTTTTAGATTTTCAGCACTACAGCTGACTGTTGACAAAATGACAAAATTTTTAGCTTAGCTCTTACTTCAGCTGAACAGTGTCAGGTTCCCAAATCAGTCCGCAAATGCTTGGAAGACTGCTGCATTCTGAACAAATCTTAAATATATTTAAGGGGAAAAATCAGTTCCTGCCCTTAATCTACTTAGTAAAACATGATACAGAATGCACTAATGTCATATACAGTTACACTGCACAAGCAGACACTTAAGGATGTCTATAGCTTCTGTTCAGCTACCAGTCCCGCAGGCTTTGGCTGCTATTAATGACACATACAGAATTGTAATAAGTGAAAGAGATGTCAGGCTTGGTATGAAGGTCCAAATTTTAACAAAGGACTAAAATGTCTGTAACTAAGGAAGCATTTAGAATCTTACTGGGGACAAATAAGACTCATATAAAGTAATCTGACAACAAAATAGAGGAGCTCTACTCTCTGTAATGTCTTTGTAGTGTTGGAGGGGTAAAGATCAAGAAGATCCACTCAGAGCATGCAGAACTGTGGCCTCAGTGCTATGTGCAATGTAAATATTCCTTGCAAAATTCAAATGGAAAGAACTGGAGAACTGGGAGTAAAAAAGGGTAGAGAGGATGAAGCTCACAGTGATGTTCTTATCATTAGAAAGCAGAGACAGCCCAGAGATGATATGGCTGGGCTAAGATGCCACTGTGCAACCACACAGGCAGGATGAATCACTTTACTGCAGGAAGCAATGGGAGAAGTTAATATTGCTACCAGTGCAAACAAGTAAAACTGCCAAATTTTTTCATTGACAAGATACACAAATAGGAGTACTGAAATGCTCAGGCCAACTCTTAACAGCTAAACCAGCCAAACAAAACCCCAATCCTATTAAATGCCCAAGACACCAGCACAGGTTAACTCCAGCATCATAACAACTGATGAATCAGGAATATTTTTAGTAGAACCTACCTGTGACCTTGCCCAAGGTGAGTGATTTAATGGGCTTAAAATCAATCTCAGAAAAGTTGTGTTTGAGTTTGAGAACTTGATCAACCTGGAAGAGGTCAATAAAATTAGTTCATTACAACAGCACATAGACACCTCTAGATCTCTCTGTACTGCAAACTTCTGGGAACGCTCTCAGCTGCAAATCAGTTAATTCTGCCCCCAAGCATGATTCAGTTTCTAAAGATAGCAAAGTGGATGTGCTTTGATTTTAGCATGAGAAGCTGAAAGGTATACCAGAATAGTCATATAACGGGCTTTGAAGAAACTTCCCCTGCAGAAAAGCTTAAAATGTTTGACACTGAAATCCCCCTGCTTCCCAAAATCCATGTCTAGCCACTTCAGAATACATTCAGAAGAGGGCTCTCTAGAAATGTATTGTTAAAAATTAGTTCTGCACAGAAGAAAACCTCAGTGCAGACAATAGAAGACTGGTACTTAAGCAAAATCCTGGCTTTTAGCATAAGCTTCCTTCCTAGATAATCAGGCCTACCCACCCTTGTTGTGTGCTGTGTTATAATTTTACCACCCAGACATAGAAACTGTAGAGGGGAAAACCCAGCTGCGGTACACCCTGTGTTTCTGTTTCCTTCCCATTCTACTCCCTAACATAAGGTCTCTCTAGACTTTGCCACCCTTCCCTGTTAAATGACTGCTGCCCAGATCTAGCCAAGTTGTTTTCTAGTATCAACTGGCATAATAAGCCTCAGAAAGAAAGCAGAAGGAGCAGTAAGGTGGTCCTCTTCTCCCTGCATTGGAAAAACAGGTGATGCAGGGAAACAAGGCAGAGGAGGGTTCTTGGCTCTCATGAGGTTGTCACATTCAGCATGGCTTGCTTCCAGCAAAGGGACAGGGCATAGTCATGCACATAGTGACTGCACCTTGCATTCCCTCATCTTTTCCTTCTCTGTGAGAGGATAAGGCACCTGGTTCATATTCTCCCTTGAAACACACACCCTAAATGAAATTACATTCCCAGGTGCCCATTCCTCAGCTATTTTTCTCTCTTTGTAAACTTTTTGATGAACTATACTGTGTGCTTCCTCTTGGACTACAGGTCACACAGACATCCCTAAGCCCCAGAACCACTCTAGTGGTCCAGATGAACTTCTGGCCAAAGGTGTTTCATGACAATTCACGTACTGTCACAGACAAGGGAAGGATCACTCACAGGAAAAAACTACAGTTGGGCACTCTTTGGAGCAGGGTGTGGGTGGAGCTTTGGTGTAATCTACAGGGCTATTCTGCTGCTGGACCAGATTTGTTTCCACCAGAAGAATGCAAAGCCTTTCCCTCCTGCTGGTGACCAGGCACTGAAGTCAGTGGGCCTGTGGCATGAAGTATTATTTAACACTCAACATAAAGCATGGCATACCTGAACAACGAGCTCTCTGCCTTCTCTGTTAATCTTCACATGGTGCAGCTCTCGATTGGCAAAATTTCCAGAGTTAATGGTGAAAATGAGGAGCCCATCCTCACTCAGCTTGTATCGGACTTGTAAACTTCCTAAAAGCAGAGCAAATTTCTATGTATAAAACTCGTGTCAATAATAAGATACCATTCAATACCTTTACACAACATATAACTAACATTATTACAGTGAAGTAACAAGGTTAGAAAGTCAAGAAAGAGGTTGAAGAGAAATGATATAGTTCAAACTGTAATGAAAAATGTGAGAAAAACAATACACTGGAAGAGCTTTCCTTTCTACTAGGTAACAAACTCTGCTATGGAGAAATATAATTAACTAAGTTTATCAAGGACAGCGTGTCTGCCACAAGAGCTGATATACAGTAGTTTGTTAAGGATCGCTTCCACTAGAGGGCATGCAGGTCTTGCACTGTTCTATTTAATATTGGTGGATTTTACTATTCCTTTTCATCAACATGTAATAGACAATGCAGAAGACAGAGACAACTGCGAGAATTACAGCTTAATTTCAAACATTTAGAGGCCCGGACACATTTTAATTTATATGCAACACAAGAAAAGAGACATGTAAATGCTTATGCAGAAAAAAATATTTTTACTTTGTATCTAATCTAATGTATTTGAAGAAGTAAATATATTTCATATAAAAATGAATGCAAAGCTTCTCTTTCAGTGTCTTTGTATCAAAAAAAGCATTATGACTTCTGATAAATAACAGTACCATAACAAACCAAATTGCACAAGAAAACAGAAAACAAGGAATCCAATATGCATTTTAATCCTTCTAGAAATGACTACAGGGAAAAAGAAATAAATACACACACACAGACACACACACACACTATATATATAAAATTTAAAAGGAACAGAATCTATTCTGAAAAAATCCCTTCAAGCTTGCTTTTCTGGGAATTAAGCAGGAGGGAGGAAAAAAATCTCTGAACTTTTGGAGCTCTTTTGATATATCAGCAACCAAAACACGTGGAATCACAGTGACACTATAGAGTTAAAAAGCTTTCCTAACAAATCTTTTACTTTATTACTGTCTCCAAGGAGAAAATGAACACTGACAGCGCCACAACTTGAGCAAAGGGTCCTTTGTTTACTCTGTTTTGAAAATCATCATAAAATCCTCTCCTATCTCCTTCAGTTTCAGCACTTCTGTTAGCACAAGTTCAAACTATTCCATGTATCACTAGGTATTGCAGAAATCTACAGGCAAATGTAACCTATGTTGAATGGTAAGGACCAATTATTTGTCACTGAAGGATGTGTTCACATTATGTTAGTTCTAGGACTGGTTTCAGTGTTTGCAGAGGCAGTGTTTACATGCACATTGCGATGCAGTACCATGTCAGAGAAGCCCACTATACACTTGTACAAGCTGCTGCATATCCATTGTGCACTACAATGTTATTCAGAGACACCTCTGACTCCAGAGTCTAGCTACTTAAAGAGGTAAATGAGCAGCCCTGCTTGGCTCCTGTATTCAGCTATGTTAATACCGCAAGACTGCTTGCTGGTCTACAGTTAGTGAGATAGGACATGGAGCAATTCTCCTTCACTACATAGTGTGGACACAACTGCTGTCTTTCGCCTTTCAAATCCTTCCTTAGGTAAGGACAGTTCTCTTGTCCTACAAGCTACTGTAAAACCACTTTAAAAAAAGCTTAAAACAACATATAAATTTCCTGCAAAGGAAGAATTTAGGCAGCTCTGCACAACTCACAGTGATGCTGGGAGTCCTTCCAGATTGAACCCAGAGACCAGTTAAGATCATCCCTCCTTTTCTCTCAACAGGATGTTTGGCTGCTCAAGATTCTAAAAGCTGCACTTTTTATAACATTCAGTATATCCCAGATGAGCACTGCCGCTCTCTGAACTTCGGCAATGTCGTGGTTTAAGCCTCTCAGCCATGCAGTTTTCTCGCTCACTCACTCCCCACTCTTTCTTCCCCCCACTCCCAGAGGGATGGGAAGGAGAATCGAAAGAATGCAACTCTCACAGGTTGAGATAAGAACAGTTTAGTAACTAAGGTATAACACAAATCACTACTGCTACCACCAATAATAATAATGACAAGGCAAATACAAGGAAAGGATACAACTGCTCACCACCAATACCCAGCCCGACCAAACAGTGCACCCCCACCCTTCCGGGTCTCTGCCCTCTGTTTTTACATCCTGGGCATGACGTGCTGTGGTATGGAATAACCTCTTTGGTCAGTTTGGGTCAGGTGTCCTGTCTCTGCTTCCTCCCAGCTTCCCCTCCTCCCTGGCACTGCATGAGACTCAAAGTCCTTGGTCAGACCAAAACATTACCAAGCAGTAACTGAAAACACTGGTGTTATCAGCGCTGTTCCCAGGCCCAAAGCCAAAAACACAGCACTGCACCAGCTACCAAGAAGGAGAAAAATGACTGCTACTGCTGAACCCAGGACAGGAAGATAGAAACAAAGCTTCCAATAAAGAGAGGTAAAATGAGAATGAAGTACTAGATTGAAGGCTTTTTAGCTGATTGAGGGGCTGCTGGATCAGGTGAGCTTTTAAAGTAAAAATAAAAAAAAAAGGAGATGGAAAACATTTACTTTCTCACACATAGTCATGGATGTTGGAGCAGAATTTGTGAAGAGATCTAGGTCAGTAGCAACTGCTAAATTATTCAGTGTAATATTACAGGTCTTGATCCAGCTGCTCTGAATCATACTGCAAAGCTCCTTAAGTCCTCATTGCATAGCCACAACAAGGAGCTACTGTCTGTCACCACTAATGTCATACCTAAAGGTCCAAACTTAAATCACAATCCCATTTCTGGCACTGAATGAAAGATGTATCAACAGGGAATAACAAGAATAACATCTTACAATCACTTTACTCTAGAAAGACATAAGAAAAGAAGCCCAAACATACGGAAGTTAAGGGACCTTCTTCAGAGTTGCTCATTAGGGCAGTGAGAGAGTTGATAAAAAATTGAGAAGATGCCGGACCCTGCACACCATAGGTGAGATGAACACACAGAATAAGCTGAAACTAAGATGTGATAGTGTAACAGATTGGTCCAAAGATTAAAATCATGTCCCACCAGATGGACTTTGTAGACTGCATCTTACCTGGGTCATTTGAAAGGAGTGCAATGCAGAAAATGGAACAGGGCCTAGATTTGGTCTGTGACCCTGTACTAGTTGCTTAGTTTGTAAATACGAAAAAGAAAATCTGTTCTTTTTGGATTCTATGAACACACCGGTGTATAAAATATAAATGGTACTACTATAGTCAGGTGATCAGCAACAACACAGAATCATAGAATAGTTAGGGTTGGAAAGGACCTTAAGATCATCTAGTTCCAAGCCCCCTGCCATGGGCAGGGACACCTCCCACTAAACCATGTCACCCAAGGCTCTTGTCCAACCTGGCCTTGAACACCGCCAGCGATGGAGCATTCACAACTTCCTTGAGCTTCCTGTGCCTCACCACCCTTACAGTAAAGAACTTCTTCCTTATATTCAATCTAAACTTCCCCTGTTTAAGTTTGAACCCACTACTTCTTGTCCTGTCACTGCAGTCCCTGATGAAGAATCCCTCCCCAGGATCCCTATAGGCCCCCTTCAGATACTGGAAGGCTGCTGTGAGGTCTCCACACAGTCTTCTCTTCTCCAGGCTGAACAGCCCCAACTTTCTCAGCCTATCTTCATACGGGAGGTGCTCCATTGAACATTTGTGTTCAAAGAGAGCCAGGAAGATGTGCAATCTATCTAGGCTCTCAGCTGCTGCAAACCGGGATTTACCCAATGACTTTATCAGAGAAGCACTGATTTTAAAACAGAAACCATCTGTTCCATTTGCTGGAAGACAATAGAGGAGGTTCTTGACATCCATTAAGAACAGATCTTACTTTCCACAGTGGTACAATTTTACCTTAAATCATGTAAAGAGATCGGTGAATGGCATCTTATTTTCCCAAATTGCTTTGAATTCCAGCAGCAACTTTTTTTGGATGGCTGCTCTTCAAAACTACTGAATTCAAGTTGGCATTTTGCCTGGGGTCAAATTTGCATTAATATAAACCAGAAGTACATGGGCTCATCTCTCCAGAGGTGTTTTGGAATTTATGCCCCTGTAGCTGCGAGCTGATTTTGGCTTGCATTCAATACCAAAAACTTCTGTTTTCAGAGTACAGAACAATTTGTCTAGCAGATTACATTGCCATTTTGCTACCTGACAGGTAAAATAAATGGATTATTAATTAGGATTATTATTAAGATTTTTTTTTTCTTCTGAATTTTGATTATCTGGTCCACTGACTTTCTCCATCATATCAGCACAGTTACTAGCTGCAATAAAAATCTTTGTATAAACCAACTCTGTTCTCCCTATCCTCTATTCTATCTGTATTTTGCATAATTTCTGCCTCACAATAGGGATTCACAAACAGTGTGATTTCTAGCCTTCTTGCTGTAGTCATGCCTGTCATCCTCTTTTCAGCTCCCTGTGTGTAAGCATGCACACCTGTAGTGCCATAATCCTCAAGCAATGCACTACCTGTTGTGTTTTCTTCCTTCTCTAATGTATGTGGGATTGCTGGAGGCATTTTCTATTAAGCCCATGAAAGAGGGAGGGAAGGAAAAAAAGAGATATCATGTTTTTGGCCTTGGGCTAGAAAATTTTACTGGGCATATTAGCTCAGCAGTGCTACATAAGAGTAGGTTCACACTTGATTATTATAGTAATCCTTTTCAGCTTCCAATTTTACAGATTTTAGATCAGCATGGAGATATGCTGTGCTAGCTCTAGGGCAGCCCAAAAGGGAGCAGGCACAGTTTAGTCCCAGTGTTATAGAGCATAGTTGGCTTCTCTTCACCACTTCTGGAGGAAATGAGTCCATATGGGCTGCCATGCTACTGCGATGAGATCACTACCAGTATCAAAGCTGGCTTGCTACATACACATCACTATGGTCTTCAGCCTGTAATGTGAACTAGTTTAATCCATGACTGTAGGGCTGAATGACATCTCTCTGCTGATATCAAAAGAGCTACAAAGCCATTTTAACAGGATTCGCGGGAGTCCCCTTCTGCAGGGGGGAGTTCTGGGAAATACAAACCAAAGGGCAGTATTTATGCCATCCCATGCTGGTGACTCTTCTGAAACAAAACTCTCCCAGGACACACTTTCAGTGGGTTACTACTTACTAACAGGACACTAATGATCAGTGCCAGCGTAAGCAACCAGGCAGCTACAGGAATAACATGGTGCCTTCAAACTGCTTCTATATTTTTGCTGAGGACAAGAAAGACATAGTAGCAGCTCTTAAGTCTAGCTGTAATGAGGACATTAAACTGGTTGGAGATTTCAAAATGTTCAGCCTGAAGAAGAAAAATATATTCCCAAACTGCAGTGTGAAGAAATACCTTGGCCACGATGCTACATATTCTATGTCCAATACCTTTTCTGATTGAACATGTCAAGAGGAGAGTCCTCTTTCTTTTGCCTTTCTCTACAGAAGAGCCTGAGTGGAATGTCAGCAACATGTGTTGTATTTGTAGCCTATGCCAAATAAATTTCCATTCATTCTGGACTACCAAAGCTTGTGTTGAAAATCAGGTGGCAATTTTTAAATCATCAGCTGGAAAAGGGAGCATGGGAAAATATTACAGAGAGTGTTCTAGCTCAGAGAAAAGACTTCTTGGCTTGAAATATCTCACCCCAGTGCTAGATATTTGGCAAAAATGTTAAAGCAGCTCTGCAGAAAAAAAAAAAAAAAAAAACAACACAAACCCTGGGTATCAAGAATTTGGTCTATAAATCTATCATTCATAAGCAAGGTTCCCGCCACACACATCACCAGGACCACAGGTATTGTGTCATTTAGTTCTGAAGAATCAAACAGCAAGAAAGGGAATGACATACCCTTGGAATCTCGGATAGCTCTGCAGGACCTTCATTTACAGAAACTGGTTTTAAATGAGCCCAGATTGAACCCAAGATCTTCACCAACTTCATTAGCACTTTTTAATGACTTGTACTGTCTGTAGCAGCTGGCAAGACATCTTGCACCACTCAGAGAAACTGAGGTTTGTTCAGGGAGCACATGTGGGTGGCACACATAAAATGTGCAAGTTTATGACTACCACGTAACATCAGAAAAAATTGTCTAAACCAGGGCAGCTGACAACTCTGATTTGGGAGAAATATGTCTGTATAATTAATGAAACACTGAATTAGGAAAAGGCCTAGGACTACCCCTGCATGTCCCATTGCATCAGAGGCACCCAGAAACAAAGGAGTTTAGGACCAACAGAACCACTTGCAGCTGTCTCAGACACTCACCCTTAGCAGGCTGCAAGATGTTAACTACACTGCTACACCCACCCTCAGCACTCAAGTGAGCTATAGCTAAAAGAGAAGATTATTAAGGAAGTCGCCAATTAAACAAAGGAAGGAATATATTAGTGAGGCTATTGATGTTGCTGCTATGAAATGGAAAAATAATATTAAAGTACTTAGCCCAGAAAGTCATTTGCAGCTCATAAGGTGGAAATGTTTATTCATTCCTGATTGCACAACAGCAGTTTTCAGTCATCTCTACCACAATATATCCCTCTGGCAACTTGTACAGCTTCAGTGTGTCAGTGTCCCTATTCATAGCCTAGATATTTAAAATGAACCACTCTTTTCACTGTTAGGATCTGCTGGCTAAGAAACCTTCTCCTTAATTAGCAGCTTCTCCCCAGGGATATTTACCCAGTAAATTTACTCTTTAGTTGAAGTACCACTGGTGATTTGAAAGATCAGGGCCCACCTCGTCAGCATCCAGTGGCGTTTAACTAAGAAAGTACTTGAACATTTTTAGGAGGTGACTCTGGCTATTTGTTTTGCAGGGAGAAAACAGAGGTGAAAGTGTTGAACATGTTTGTTGATACGATTACTCAGCTACTGCATATGCTTAGATGACACTGTTTCATAGGGTTTAAAATAAAAAACTCCACACCCCATTTTTTTTGTAATCGCTCATAATAGTGGGAAAAGGTGCTTATTTGAATGCCTCTCACTCAATGTTCGAGACATTCAGGACTTAAAGATCATATTTAGGGCATTCTATATCTAAAAGCCAAAAATACTTTCATTTTGCATTTCTTTAACTCGGAAAAAGGCACACACCCAAAAGCCCCTAAAGGAGCCTATCTGGAGGCCTGTGACCCCAGTTCACTTTGCAGTCCTGCCAAGCAGCTGGAGCCAGACTGAGAATGTCACTTAAACCTCAACAAATGTAGCTAGTTCCCTTACGTGACCAATAAATGTGTTTAACCTTTGTAGACATCTCATTCCCACCAGCCGCCAGTTGGTTTAACACAGGCTGACCAGCAATTAAAAAGGAACTGGCAGAGTCATCTTGCTCCAAACCTAGAAGAAATTGCAAATCTAAAAGATGACCCAGAGGACCACAGTAGTAAAAGCTCATCATGCACATACTGAGCGGCTTTTACACAGAGCTTATTCTACTGATTTTCAGGGGAACACTCATCTAAACAAAACAGATCATTTCCATGCTGATGTGGCTGGGCCTAAAATGGGAATAGGGCTAACCCATGGTTGTGGGGTAATACTAAATACTGTCTTTTCAAGTTAGCTCATGGGTAAGCATACACACTGTGTATTTATGTATCCTGGAGGTGATGGACATAGCACTGCCACATTTTGGGATCTACCAGCTTTATGACTGCTGAAAAATTACCTTACTTCTTTGTGTTGCAGCTTATCCATGGGTGAAATAAATGAATGTTAACATCATTTGGAAAATGACATGAAACCTCTGGGTGAGCAGCAATTTAAAAAGCCTTTATTAGTCATTATCACTATTTTTCCATTCCTAGGTACTTCTTCTTGGTGAAGGAAGTGGTTGCTGTTTCTTTTACAAAGTGATGCTTCATTAATCATCTTTTTGCCTTGAAGGTGACTAAATATAAAGATGAAGGAAAGAGCTGAAAACATCAGATGCAGTTAAAGCTCCCTGAAATTACCTGTTTTCTGATGGTGAGATTTATTTCGGTAAATTCTAAATTATACCTTTTCTACACATTCTTTAGAATTTCAAAAGTCACTTTAAGACATTTAATTAACAAAAACTATCTGTATTATACTATTTGATCTGATGCTCAGATCACTCCTGTCTTTACACACACAGTGGATGCCATTAGCCTTCTCATGGTCAGACATTAAGTAGGCCCTATGGTTTACTCACCTTTGTATGTAGAAGAATCTTGCCAGGCTTTCATCTCACACTGCACTTTTCAATTAAGACTAGTGCAGCAGGCAGGATGGCAGGAAGAGCTTTTATTCTTTACCCAGTGAATGAAATGAAAAGTATCATTCTGTGAATTCCAAAAGTTCAATGTGGCTTTGCCGATTATGCATCATCACTAACTCTGTGCGAACAGCTTGCAGGCAAAAAAGGCCGACATCCTCTGTTGTGACAACTTGAGGAATTCATACCAACCGGCCCTCACTGAGATCCTCCTGGCTTGTAGTTTCCATTCTTTTCCTAGTATCTTTCAACCACTTCTGCTTCAGTTTTGGCAGTAAAGATACCTGTTCAAGCTAGAACTTGTTTCATGCTGCTCTAACAAATAATCATAATGTTCAGCAATGAGAACATGGAAGAAGATGGTCTGAACGAGCACTACATTATGTCTGTAGAGCTAGAGAGTGAGCAATCTGTTAAATAAAACTGGAGAGAAATAAACATATGCTTCTCTTCTCAAGTCTCCTTTTCATTCTTAACTCATAATAAAGACAGTACAGAACTTTGTGGATTAATGGCTTTCTGCAGTTAATGATCCTTGTTTGTGCTGAGATCTATACACACTGCCTGGCTGGTCACAAATCTCTGGAAAATGTTTTGCTCCTCTGACCAGTAAGTCCATCTAAGTACTGTGCATTTCACAGATTATGCCAGATTCTGTGACTGGAGAAGTTGGATACTTTAGTCCTTCTCCTGATTATAGCAAACTCTCAAGGGAAATATTTGAATTTCATAAGAAGCCACAATCACTGACACAAAAAGAACTGACTCATGTTCTTAAGTTGTCTAATAAGAAAAATTAGAAAGATGAAACATTTACTTAGTAACAAGTACCTAGTACAAGAACCATATAACGGTAGCATTGTGATGACTTTTCTGTAGGAAAATACAGTATTAGATATGCCCACTACTTCACCTTCAAATGCATACTTCTGCAATCTTTCCCAGAATCCTAGAATGGCTGAGGTTGGAAAGGACCTCTGGAGATCAAGTTGTCCAACAACCCCTGCTCAAGCAGTGACGCTTAGAGCCGGTTGCCCAGGGCCATATCCAGACAGCATTTAAGTATCACCAATGATGAAGACCACAATTCTTTAGGCAAGATGAGTCAGTGATTAATCACCCTCACAGTAAAAAAGTTTCTTGATGTTCAGATGAAACCTCATGCATTTCGGTTTGTGCCCATTGCCTCTTGAGTGGCCTTGCAATGACATGTCAGCTTTCTCAGCACTCGTGGGTGTATCCTACCAAGGCCCATGGATTTGTGCATGTCCAGTTTGCTTAAGGATTCCCTGATCTGACCTTGTTCCACCAAGCATATGTTTTACTTGCTCCAGGCTCTTCCATTGGTCTTGACCTAGGATTCCAGAAGGCTAGTCTTCCAAAGACTAAGGCATAAACACCCAATTTCACCAGGCAAGAAGGATGAAGACACATTTTCATTATCCAGCCGACATAACTGATATGTTACAGGGAAAATTAACATGGTATAGAAACACTAAAAGCAAGATAGAAAAGGAGATTTGCTTGGTCCCAGGCTGGCTCTTCCAAGTATTATTAGTTTGGGCTCTATGTTGCGTGGAGATAACTACACTGCTCCAAAGCAGTACTAGAGCCAGTGGTTCTGGTGGACTACAGCTCTCGCCAGATGGCTCTCTCCATCCAGAACAGAGATAATTTACAACTTAAGAACAACTGAAAAATGATCACTATCTATCCTCAGGAATAAAGGTTTTAGTAACATGGGTTCTGAAAAGACCCTCATTTCACAATTACTGAAGAATATATATATTTCTGCACATCTATTTTAACATGGGAGCTTTTGACCCTCTGTTCTTCCTCCCCACCCTTTTCAGGGCAGTTCTACAGAAATCCAATCACCAAAATTACTTTTGCAATTTTGTAAATTCCTAGCTGCAAAATGTGAGCTAAGAACTTAAGTCTTCTAGGAGATAAACACCTCCTCCAAGCAAATGGGAATGTATGTTTTCCTCCTGGCTGATTATCTGCAGCCGCTGGTCTGGGATTTTATGCCAGACATCAGGATGCTCAAAGTCAGTCTGTATATATGCAGGGCACAGATCAATTATTAACTGCATCCTCAGCCTTTCCTGCTCAATGTAATCCAATTACAGTTCCCTTGTTTTTCCCTTGTGGGTCTCCAGAACATCTCTTGACCCTTCATTATGGCAAAAAAAACTTCATGAGTACAAACATGTCCATGAATTCAGCTAATGAGACAGATTCTTCAGTTCTCTCCTCTTGGAAAGCAGACAAAGAAATCTGCCAGAGTTCTTGGCTGAATGTTGTGGCTGCTTCTCCTTTCAAGTTAGTTTTGCACACTTAAGAGATTTAGAGCGCCATATGCTAAAAACAAACAAACAAACAAAATGGTTTTGGGCTCCAAGTCCACATCTTCCCTCAAAGACTTTTTAGTGCTGCATTTGAAATGAAAATTCTAATCAGCATTCCTACTTCCCGTGAAGTGCACTTACAGCAGGGAATAATCCAAATGACCAGAAATGTTTCTAACCGCACAAGTTTCTCTTATTTACATAAAGAAACTGATTGGATGTCTCCTGCCACCTCAACCCTTTCTACTCATTGTGTCACAGCTAGCCCCCCATTTACAGGGCACTGGGGAAAATTTGTTTTACATTCACCATTCCCAATCAATCTCTCACCAGCCCCTCAGTCAGTAAATAACATCAGATTTCAGGACCAACTACAGCAACTGCATGAAATTACATTTAAAACCATACAGTACTACCTGTCATATGAAATAATTTAATGGCTGTGAACCAGAGCTAGACTGGGAACAATTCTCAGTCACTCAAAGGCAGTTGCTTGAAAACTAGTCTCTTCGACAAAGCTCCCTCCCACACTTCCCAACATGACTCACTTTCCTGCTCCTGATCTGTTAAAAATAACTATGCCTGAAACTTGTCACAATTTTCCACTTCAGTCACATAAACTGTGCAGGTTGCTCAGTGTATACAGAGAATCTTTCTGCAGCAGTTAGTTATGTACTGTGGTAACCACATTCCAAAACTAGAACCCACAACGTGGTAAAGAACCAGAAAAATCACCCCCCAAACCCATGCCAGTATTTCCATAAGTCTTATTTTACCTAATTATTTTATTTTTTCCCATTGAACTCCAGAGTGCGCAGCAAGCACAGAATCAAAATATTCTTTATGTCAAAGACTGAACTATTTTTTTTGCCTTTGTTTACCACTGAATGACAAAAGCCTTGGTTTTGCTTGGGAAAAGCTGTTGAAGATGCAGCTCAACAGACTTGCAAGGCAAAAACAGTAAGAAGAATTCACATGTTCAACAGAAAGGCTGCTTCTGACTTAGAGGCAGAAGGAGATTACAGTAGATTTCTAGTTTATTAGAAATAAAAACCAACATCAGTAGCTTCTCACTGATGACATTCGTTTCTTTTTTGCAGCGTATTAATTCAGCTTACCTCTATTACAGGTTTCGCTTTTTCTATTTATTTTAGGTATCAGCTGATATCAGCTGACCCTTATAGAACAGGGTAGTCGAGTTCATCTATGTCCTGCTACTGTATTCTAAGTATTAGAGTCCTAATAGAAGAACTACTCAAGGTGTTGTCATTTGCCTTTTTTTTTTTTTTTAATCTGTGCTATTTTTCCTTGTCTTTAATCTCTCCTATGCAATTTCAGAGTCTTGATTTCCAAAAGAAATTGAGAACAGAGCTAACTGTGACAGCAGTAGGTACTGGATAGAAATAAATTAAGAAAAGGACTCAAATTGTTTAGTTTCTTAAGAGAACAGATAATATATACAGATAAATTTTCAATCACTTTAGGATAGTTTGAGATTTTATCTCTTTTATTTGAAGCTGGATATCTGCTGATTTCTAGATTAAGAGTCATATTGTTTTTTCATGGAGAAAACCAACACTGAGAATCACAGACTTGGGAAAACATTTTCTAGACAATATACTTTGTCATATTCATATCTCATCTGACAAGTTGCAGGGGGGGAAAGAAGATGGAGAAAGGAGAAGCACTAACAGTTTCTTTCTTAACATTTTTCTCCCCCATCAATTATTGTCTTTAGGGTTGAAGACAAAGATACCAATACTAAGGTACTGGTAGCTTAGTGAAATCACACAAATGCAAAAATGTACGGTGAAAATTTAACATATTTTCTTCTTGGCAGTAGCTTCTCATGATGTGAATAACTTCTGTGGACTAACACACTGAAAAGGCTAATTAGAGACATTTATCCATTTTCTGTACCTTAGTAATGGATACTAAAATTGAAATTTCTACAGCACTGATATTATACTAACACTACCAATTACTACAGTACTGCTAAACTTTTCAATGTGGGATTAATGGGACTATGTGAGCTTACATACATACCCATCTATATACACATATACACACCTATCTATAAACAATGCATACACACCTATATATATGCATAATTTAAAAATCCATGGGTACAAAAGTTTGCCCTGTCCTCCCTAAGACTGGGGAGAATGGGACAATTCTATGTTTCTGCATACAATTTTCAGAGGTACATGTATGATTCAGAAGTGTAAGGTTTAACTAATTTTGGAAAAAATCCATAAATTTTCCTCAAAAACAACTTTCTAAAACTTACCCATAAACTGCCAGGACACGATCCAGTTGATCAAAGGTAAGAATAACCTTGTGATATAGATAAGCTGTTTGGGTGGAAACTGTTTCTAGAAGTATTGGCTGCTAGGCACTACTGAGCCCCTCATTTTCTAGGGGAAGGTCATCTATACAGGTTGAGAATTGTAGCTTCTACATTGACATATGGTGTTACCCAACATCTGTCATCACTTCCTTTGTGAACTAGTTGCCCTCTAAGGCTCCAAGCACTGGAAGGGCTTTCTGCCGTGAGCAGCATTGATTTGGGTGGGTAAAGCCATGAGTGGGCATGAGGAGATTTTATTTCCTTTCCCAGGCCTGACACTGGCTTGTTGGGTAACTCTAAATAAATCATTTTATTACAACAATTCTAATGTCTCAATCAATACATATACATACTGTATCTTCTATTGATATAACCTACTTAACAGACTGACAGTGCAAAGTGTGTTGGTGTTAAATGTGATTATCTCTTAATTGTACTGAAAGCAATTGATTTTACAGGAAACATTTCACTCCTGACTGGATTAGACCATACCTGCCTATTCAGGTTCACTTTTATATAAGCCCCTTTAAATATAGACTAGCTATGACCATGGCAGGGGGGTTGGAACTCGATGATCTTGAGGTCCTTTCCAACCCTAATTATTCTATGATTCTATGATTATAGCTATGAATGCTCTGACCACACCACCCAAGTCTTGGAAGACAGATGCAGGGACTGTGAGAATGAAGACCTAGGGCCCACTGGAGAAGACAATCAGGTTCAAGCCCATCTTAGGAACCTGAACTTGCACAAGTCTATGGGACCTGATGAAATCCATCCGTGGGTCCTGAAGGAGCTGGCAAATGAAGTTGCTAAGCCACTGTCCATCATATTTGAAAAATCATGGCAGTCAGGTGAAGCTCCCAACAACTGGAAAAAGGGAAATATAACCCTCATTTTTAAGAAAGGGAAAATGGATGAACCAGGGAACTACAGACCAGTCAATCTCACCTCTGTGCCTGGAAAAATCTTGGAGCAGATTCTCCTGGAAGGCATGCTAAGGCACATGAAAACCAACAAGGTAGTTGGTGACAGCCAGCATGGCTCCACTAAGGGGAAATCCTGCCTGACCAATTTGGTGGCCTCCTATGATAGGGCTACGGAACTGATGGACAGGGGTAGAGCAGTTGATGTCATCTACCTGGACTTGTGCAAAGCGTTCGACACTATCCCACACGACATCCTTGTCTCTAAGTTGGAGAGACATCAATTTGATAGGTGGACCACTCAGTGGATAAAGAACTGTCTGGACGGCCGCACGCAAAGAGTTGTGCTCAATGGCTCAATGTCCAGCTGGAGACCAGTAACAAGTGGGATTGGTGGGATCCTCAGAGATCGGTGTTGGGGCCGGTGTTGTTCAACATCTTTGTTGGTGACATGGACAGTGGGATTGAGTGCGTCCCCAGCAAGCTTGCTGATGATACCAAGCTGTGTGGTTTGGTTGATAAGCTGGAGGGAAGGGATGCCATCCAGAGGGACCTTGACATTCCAGAGGCACTGGAATGGGTTGCCCAGGGAAGTTGTGAATGCTCCATCGCTGGTGGTGTTCAAGGCCAGTTTGGACAGAGCCTTGGTTGACATGGTTTAGTGTGAGGTGTCCCCATGGCAGGGGGGGTGGAACTGGATGATCCTGGGGTCCTTTCCAGCCCTAACTATTCTGTGATTCTATGATTCTATCAATAAGCTTTGCAGACAATTTCACTTCTTTAATTTTAAATATTTAACATGGATAGTCTTAATTACCAGGAACATTCTTCTCATTGTCACTTCTATTAACTAATAATTTGCCTATTTTGTGGATAATAGAGAAGAGGAATAACAGGGTACATGAGTAGTAGCTTGAAAAATACTTAGAAAGTTAAAGTAGCAAGATATATATAGACTGTTCTAATACAGTTTCTTAACAAGTGGAAAGGGTCTTGGGAACATGGCAATGTACCGCTCACCTCTTAAGTGAGAATGCCCATTTCTATTTCACCAGGAGCCTAACCTTTATTTAACCAATCAGTTATCCAGCAGGGACCTGCTTAGGTCCTACCATACAGCCAAACTCAGCAAGATTCCTTGTAAATGAGCCGATAAGAGAGAACAAATTGCACTCACTTTTAATGCTACAAAGGACATTGGTATTCATAGTCCAGTAACTTTATGGCAAGCATAAACCTCTCAGAGGAAGAAAGAGTAACATATCTGAACATTATTTTCATTGGAATAATTTCAATTCCCACAAGACTAAAAAATATGAGGATATGATATTTAAAAAAAATGATTACATTTGCAACAAAAGGCAGAGAATATAGATGACTGCAATGACTGTCTTGAAAGAATGACACAGAAGCATACACAGAATAACCCTGAAAGAAACTTTCAGGAGTTAACCAAGGTCAGCTAGTTATCTTAATCATTCTTTGTATATAGTGCTACATGTTATAGTCCAGAGATTCAGGAGCCTGACATCTCACCAACCTCCTAAACTACTGTTATCTTCATTTTACAAGTGAGTAAACAGAGGTACAGATCTGAGACAAACACCACTGTTTACATTGCCTGAGTGTGCTGAGAGTAGCTCCACCTAATTTCCGGAAGTACTGAGAGTCCCTATCTCCTTCAGAACCAAAGTGGAGAACTGCATATGGTGCAGCTGTTAAAATGCGAGGCATACCTCTGTTCCTGCTGAGCTGCTACAAGAAATCCCAGTATCCTGATCCCAACCCCTTTCCCAATCACCATTAATGTTCCTCCTTCCAGAATATCACAATTACAGCTTGCTTATGGTTGCATTTCAGCAATAAAAGCCAACTGACTCATGTTTCAAAGGTCATTTTACACTACTCTGGCAGCAGTAAAGGTGATTTGAATGGATATTACATTTTCATCCACTTTACAGCTATTTCTGATTGCCTGAGTGGCATCAAGAAACCAGAGTGCAACTAAGAAGCATTCCAAGGTTTCCCCTCAGCAGGGCCTAACCTCTGCCACCATGGAGCTATGCACTGGAATATTCATATATCTTAAAGTCATAAGCACTTGCCTCTGAGAGTAAATCAGAGATGTAAATCTAGAACTGGAGAGGAGAGAGAATTTCCTCAGTAGTTCCACTGCCCTGCTGTGATTTCCACTTAGGGGAGATGGGTCCAGGCTGATAATGTCCCAGCCGCCCCTCCCAAGGATTTGGATACTCATCTTGTGCCAGCCTGAATGCTACACACATGATGTAACCAGGAAATAAACTACTGCAACGCCCTCATAGAGAATAAAACACTTTTTATTTCTTTCTTCCCTTACTAGTTTCATTTGACGGTACTTGAAAGCTTAGCTATTTTAGAATTTGCAAGGCTTCAGAGTGCTCTGGGTCATTTGGTGAAATGTACATATTCAACCACGTAGCATTAATTTTCAATTCTTCTGCCACAGGCTAATGACTCACCAGTATGCTTCCTTATCACTTTCATGGCTCCAGTGCCTGATAACTCTTCAATAATTCAAATATCCCTATTTGTCTAGGTTGATGTTTGGAGAGAGTTTTCTGAAAGCACTGCAAGGACTCAGGAATCAGTCTCACTGAGAAGACATAGGGCTTATGCCCCTAAAATCTTTACATGCTTTCAAAGAATCCCTATGACATGTACCTTTTAATAGAAAATGGATTTACACCTCATGTTTTAGTCAGTGAACCCAGAAAACTGTAACATTTTCTGGCTTGAATATTCAGATGTTCTGGCCATATTCCATTGAAACAACCCACGAAGAACAATATGTGTGCCAAGACAGAATGCAAAAGATAAAATGATAATATATTTCCCCACCAAGTGTTCTTGTACATTCATGGTATTTCTCATTCCCTTATCTTAGAGGCCTAATGGATCTCAGTGTGGAATAAATAGCAAGGAATTGCTATTGTAAAGTCTTGCCAAATGAAAGTCAAAGCACATTTTAAACCCCAACAACATGATTATTCAAAGACTGAATAGGCAAGTGTAGCACTGAATGCCAAATAAAGGGACACAAACAAGAGTGATGGCCATTTGCATGAACTGAACACCACAAAGTTGATAAAGTTGCAGACACAGAAATTAACTTAGAGCAGAATTCTACACTATTCTCACAAAAAACACAGTTACATTGGTCTCTCTTTGGTAGCAAATCAAGACTACTTACCATTTTTGGAGAGAATCACAGCCAAATATTCATGAAAGTAGGTGTTGATGTACAGCAGAAGGCTTGGAGTATGTGCTGTGAGAAAGCTAAATGCGATATTTTCCTTGGACACGACAGCATCCACATAAATGGCAGAGCTTGAGGTGCTTGCATTTTTTGTGACAGGATAAGGTTCTTGGAAAATATAGGTAACGGAAGTGCCAGCTTCAAATAATGCAGAAACCTCTGAAAGCATACATAAATCAAGGGAATTTCAGCTACTGCATTTTCGGATGTCCAAGACAGGCATGGATATGAGCTGACTGCCTCAGAAGCAAAGTACTGCAAAATACCCCTGACCCACCAGTCCTTACTTTGGACAAGCAGCGTGTCCTTCCTTAGTCTGTTTGTGTATGGAGACAGGCCTCTGAATTCAATTGTTTTAGTGCCAGTCAGAACTCCACAACATGGAGCAGCCCAAAACGTCTGTCAGCCAAATAAATGCTCAGTTCACCATCTTCTGACGGCTGACTTGTAAGGCAGTATTCTCTTGTTTCTCCCCCATTAAAGACAATATATTTGTCCTTTCCAGTCTTCTTTGTAAACAAAGTCATTATTAAAGCAAAACACTGACCCAAAGACAGCCAGTGAGTAAAGCTGTCTGGTAGCTCCAAAAGAAGAGAAATGTCTACCTGCGCATGGTAAGGACCTGTGAACTCATGCTTGTGTTTTCAATGAACACAACATAGTCTGGCCATGAAATACGCAGATGCAGTAAGCAGAGTTTTTTTTCTAATGTGAGGTAAAGTCAGGATGGTGATATCTTCAGCTACAGACTGACTGCAAGTACTTTCTCCAGTAAAGCAGCTCCACTTCTACAGCAGCATCTACTAACAGTACCCTATATGGTTATTTGATACATCTCTTGTGCCATCGGTGCCACATCCTCAACTCATGTAACTGGGGACAGTTCTGTGGACTGCAGTGCAACTACACTGATTTACACCAGCAGATGATGCAGCCCACTTAGCAAACACAACTGTTTGTGAGGTGGCTGAGGGGCAGCCATGGAAATTAAAACACTCGCGCGGCACCTTGCTTTTATTGAGCAGGAGTTTTGCTAGTTCACTCAAATCCCAAAAAGCCTGCTATCTGAATTGGATGCTCTGTATTTGCCCTGCTCCTTTTTCTGGTATTGGCAACATCTCCTATGAGCCACCAGAAAGGTTCAGTAAACACATCTTCACCAGAGACTGAACCAGGTAAATCAGTTTTCTCCTGGATACTTCATGCTTATTTTTCATGTCTCTTAAGTAAGTTTGGATGGATTGTTACAGAAACGGAAAAAAAAAAAAAAACAAACATATAAAAAGACTACCTCTTTTTGCCATACCATTGCTGAAAAACTCTGTAAATAAAAGGTCTCAAGGTTTTGTTAAGGTGGATGAAGCTGGATGAGGTTTAAAACCAAACAAACAAAACATTCAGATTCAGGCAGACCACTGTTATGAGAAATTTTATCCCTATTTGTTAATTTCTCGGCCAATTACATGCAACTGAATACAGGGATCATTGTGGGATATAGCTGGTAACTTTAATAGGACAACTATTACCATTTTAATTTCTGAGGCCATCGCTGAAGTCCACAAATGGAGGCTCAAGGCTGCTTAATATAAAAAAATGCTGAACGGATAGCTGATATTAGAATGTCTTATTGTAATATGGGGGACACCAAGCTGACATGGGTGAAATTGCTGTAATTCAGAGACCACTAAGGACTTAGGATCAAAGCTTGCTGCCTACCGTCCTTGCAGAAAGGTCCTTCATAGGCTGAGCTGGTACAATCACAGGAGTAACCATTATACTTCTCCACACATTTTCCTCCATTCTGGCAGAGGTTACCATAACTGCTGCAATGTCCTGGACATCCGGGTTTAACACCAGGTGTCATTTTAGCTTTCTCTTCAAGGTCAAGTTTCTGTCCATTTAAATGAAGAGATCGAATGCATCCCAAAAAGCCCTTTTGTCTGGAAGCTGTTCCCCCTGAAAAAGAAACAAAAAAAGACACACATTCATTGGTGAGTCTGCACAGCAATCAAAGCCATGAAGTCCAATCCAGAGGTACAAATACAAATCTGCAAATTTTAAAAAATACTCTCTCTTATATATCTATGCATATAGTGGCAGAAGATGACACAGGGACAGCCCTGGAAACTAAAGGTCTCTATTTATCTTTATGAAAGGAGTAAAAAGCTGTATGTGGTGCTTTCTTGTTGCCATTCTTTTCTTTCCTGCCTTACCTACTGCCCTGTCTGGCATCTGAACTGCAAATTCATTTGGGAAAAAGATTAGCTTCTTTATCGTATGTCTGCATATCACCTAATACATGAGAAATCCAAACCTAAAATAATATTTTTTTTCCTATTTATTGCCATAGTACAGAGGATAAATAACACTCTAATCCCAACAACAGCTGAGTCACATGCTGATGCGTCCATATAGTAGGGATGAATCATGTCCAGCATCAGGAATGGGTGAAGGGAAATGAGTCAGAATTTATGCATGACTGCCCAACCTGATGTTGCATGTGAATGGCTGTTGCAGGCAAGAAATGTGTTCAGGTCACAGTTGTGTTATTTATTACAATTGTTAAACATAATTGCATTTCTTCCTAAAGACCAGAATGTTCCACCCAACAGGGCAGTTCCATCTCTAAAAAGTAACTAGCTTCTTACCTGCCCAATGAAATTGCTAAAAGCGTTACAATGAAGGCACTTTTCCAGTAAGAGGTGGTCTCTGAGAATGATGTTAATAATGATTGTTAGTCTGTGAAAATATCATCATTTTTCTTATTGTAGGCTTTGTTTGGCAGTTGCCAATGTTTTGCTTTTGAAGATGCTGCGATTTTGATTGCTGCTAGGAAATCTAATTCTGCTTCAGAAGCTAGCAGTATTTGTAGCTCTGAAATGCTAGCTTTATTGGTGATTTTCCTGCAAAATTAGTATGAAAGAAGCTATCTTTCCAAATTATTCTTCTGTAGAAGTTGGTTCTATATCAAAACGTATGAGATAAGGGCTTACATATATTACTAAGTCTTTGCAGAAGAGCATCTGTTTTTTCATAAATTGTTTAATTAAAGCAAGTCTTCTGCAAACTAAGAGAATGAAGCAACAGACTGAAAAGCAATCTTACCAAATCCCTATTGTTCTGCTATGCAATTCTAGCATATTTTAATTTCTGGTACACTAATAGCAGAAATATTAGATTTGAATTAGAATGACTGAACTACAGATAGTATGTGTGAGACAGGTTTATCTCATGCTAATTTTATGATGCCTTTCTCAGACAAAAACATACTTTCAGATTCCTCTTTAGCCAGCTATTCTTTTCAGGTGAGAAAATGTTAGCTCACTTATTTTAAAGGTCGTCTGAGCACAAGAATTCGACCTTCTGCATTTGCCACACTGTGCACACACAATCATTTTCTTTGTAGATTTTGCTCCAAAACCAAACATACCATACAGATTTTCCAATAATGTTCAATTAAGTAGAAGTGTGATTTCTCCCTTTAAGGTTACTAGTTACTCTGTTTTCTTTAGCATGGAAGGTTACCACAAATATCATGAGCACGAATGACAGTTTTCTGGCCTCTTCTCTCTGCACACATACAAATCCCAGCTGTAACATTTAGAGAATGAGTACAAACTATTGCTAACTATTTCACAGGTGTCATGTTTATTGCACTACCCATATTCTTCCTGCTCTCTAAAGCACTTTGGAAAGCCATGTAAAATAAGTTTCTCAGTTTTTCTGTCTGGAGACTATGCGGCTTAACAGAGACCATCTAAATAATCCTAGATTCACACAGTACTGATTAAACAAATCTGTTTATTATGTGGGCATTTGAACAGTTTTCTTTAACTGATTAGAATTGATCTTTAAACATATTCCTGAGAAGAAGAAAAAAAATGAAAACAAAACAAAATTCTTCCCCAAATTATCCTTTAAAATTCTTCCTAGTCTAACAGACCATTTGGACTGGACAATTTCAATTTCATGGACATGACCTAAACGTTTTGTTCAAGAAAACAGATTTTAGGATAAGCCTCAGGACCATAAAAACCAAGGTTGAGGGTGCAGAAGTCTTGCTGAGTGGAGGTGACAGTCAAATGAACCATGCTGTTTTATGTAGCTAAATTTTACTGAGAAGCCTTGGGGCAAGGAATAGAGTCAGAGAAGGGAGCAAGAAGATCACAACTGGGCACTCGCAGTATATCTTGGTGACACATTTGGCTAAATAATTAACATTCTACCAATGCATGGAGGATTTGTTTTAAAAAGCAAAGGACTTTTTGTTGGTAAGAACTGGATTAGGGAGGCTGAAACAGCATTAATAAATTGGGAACATTCTTGCTTTATGTAACTGCTACAAAGAAAAGGAAAGGGCATGGGAGTATAAGAATCATAATTATTATTACTCAGGAGTAGGAGAACTTGCTATGATATTCCTCAGAAGACATCCAAGTCACACTTGTTAGTCTCAAACTGAAAGTTGCACAAAACTGTCAGATTACACAGGGATTAATTCTTCCTCCTAGCCTCCAAAATATCTCAAAATGTCGACAGATTCCTTTAAAAGCAACAACAGTAAACAAAGTATGCCACTTCTTTTTCTCTCTTTCTTTTTCTCTGTTCCCAAGAAATTTTCTCAGATGTTGAGTAGAGTATGCTACATTTGGACTGTGATTCACCAAAGAATTCCTTGTTCCCTTGCTCCCAAGTCAAAACCAGGAACCTAAGCACTTAACTTTGCTAGTCTTCTTAACATACCAAATAAATATCACAGAAACTTCGATCAAATGCTTCATGCATAAAATTAACTTCTTAGGATTTGTATTTTGCTTCTCTGATGTTACCAGTCTAAATGAAAACCCTGTTCTCAAAAGAGGTCTGCGAGGACTGCTTTTCCCCTCCTCATACTGGAGTGTTATGGTCATGCCTTTTCCACTAGGTGAGAGGAGATGATGACACACCTCCTCTAGGAGCACAAGGACATACTGGGAGACAGGTGAACTATTCAAAAAGATGTCACTCATTTTGAATGCTGAAAGCCACCATCCACTGAAAGCCACCACCCACTGAAAGGAGTGATTCTGCAAGTAATGTGCCAAATTGGCCTGTTGCTGGGAAGTTTGGTGCAGTTGATGTTATCTAGCCTGTATGTTTGTTTAAGATTTGCTCCTTCTACTGTAATTTTTTAAAATGAACAGAAGAAACATAGCTTGGTGCAAGGATACCCATGCTGTGACTGAGGATTATAAAGCAGCCTAAAGCAGTGAGATACTCAAGAACCCTTGAAAGAAAGTGATAAATGGTTTTCTCACTTTTCTAGGCTGCTTTAAAATCCAAACTTGTTTGATTTTGAGTATGCTGGCAGCGAAAAGTCATTTCTCCCTCCCACTTGGCACACACAGAAAGCTATCTCAGAAGCCAACCACATAGAATCACTTAGACTGGAAACCCCTTCATCACTGTCAGTATGCAGAATGCTGCAGGAACAAATGTTGTGTATTATAGGGGGAGTAGGGAGTAATATGTTCTGCTGCTTCTTTCCTTTTTACAATGCTGTTTATGCATTTGTTTTTCAGATGGATAAAATTCACTCCACATGGCTGAGGTGTTAAATCAGTTGCTTCCTATTAGAGAATGGAATGAGACCATCACTAGAGACAAACTGTGACACATCTGTGTATTGTTGGACTTCTGACACCTTTTCCTGGAGCACCCAGTGATAGTGTCAGAATCAGGAGGCTGCCCAGGTCTCCATCTCTTCTGTAGTCATGAACAATTTTGGCTGTCAATATGGTAGAGCTAAGGGATGAAGAAAGCACCCCTAAAACCATTAGATTTTCTGTCCCTTTTTTTTCAGGGTTCAGTAAAAGTATAGATGGACAATTGAATGCAGTATATTTAGCGCACAGGGAGAAATTTTCACCTCTTGGATGAGATAAAGTAACTGTGTCCCAGAGTTTGCTGTAAATATTAAGTACAATCAGAGAAAAATTTTGGTGGAAGTTACTGCTGGAGATCCACAGGACAAGCCTGTTCCTCAAAGCATGGCTACATTCAGATGGGGTACGAATTTAACTTCACCACCAAAACCAACAGGACCTTTTCTGCACCACAGGTGCTACCCATTCACTCAATCCCCAGCTTGTAGGGATACATGATGCTATTCTGCCCCTGGTGCAGGGCTTTGCATCTGTCTTTGACGACAAGTGTTCCTGTTGGCACATTTCTCCGTTGAGTTCCTTAACTGTCATGGATTTCCATAATGCAATTCATTGATTGTGTCACTTTAAAACCACCATCAATTTTGTTCAGGTAACCTGTTTATTTTGCTAAGGCAGAGAAGTAAGATAAATATTGCTTTATTTATTTTTTTTTAATTACTATTACAAGGTAAATACTGCTTTTCAGATGTGAGATAGTAAGCAGTTAAATATCTGATACATCTAATTGGTGACTTAGGATAAATCTTTAATTTTTACTCCTTTAAAAAGTCACAATGAAAAATTTACAAAAGCCTATCCAGTCATTAAACTGTCTACATTTTCTAACTGGAAACAGTACCTTGGTTAGATTTCTTTAATGCTTCTGAAGTGTCTAGCAGCTCAACCCTATTGCCTTCAGGCCTGGACTCCATTAGAGCATGTTCTTAGGATTATCTTGGCATTTAAGAAACAAGTGATTAGCAGCATGCTTCGCACCAGGAAACAGAAACCTTTCACTGTGACAGTCTTAAGCCTCCCTTCTGTGAATTCTTCAGTGAACTTTCCTCTGACTGAGTCTTTCAGAGATCATTTTAGGTATAAATCAATAGCTATGTGGTAAGGGGTCCCGGCCATTGATGCAGCTATATCTGTTAACTAACAGATTAATTCCTTATGTTCAGAGCCCAATAATTACTGCACGCATGCACAATAAACAGCCAATAAATTACTCCAAAATCCTCTTAAATCAAAGGGTGTGGATACACAGGTAAACTTCATTAAAATGAATTGACAGATTGAGATTTGCTGCAGCATTTCAGCTAAGAAAATCCATTTTATGGAAAGAATCAGTAGTTAGTTTAGTGGCCCTGAATAAGCAGCAGGTTACAACCCAGTCCCTCAATGAGAAGATTACTCAGAAAGACAGTGTTTGAATAAAGAAAAGGCAAAATTCCCTTTGTTATCCCCGATTATCAAATACAGGATGGTCCCAATCTAGATTTCCTTGGCAAGGGAGAAAGAGAAACAAAGTACATGCAAATGGAGATTTTTTATATGTTGGTGTTTGTTCTTTTTTTTTAAAGATCGCCTTCAGTTAAAATAACTGTATTTGCTTTGACTGTGTTCGTACTTCTCTCATACATGCACTCTATGGCCAAATAAGGGTTTTGGCAGGCATGCTTGAAGGAACAGACTCCAAGACCACACCATCATCAGCCTCTGACCCAGAAATTTTTATGATGAACTTGTGCCTTTTACATTGCATCTAAAAAGAGAGATCACATTACCTACAGCAAATTACAGATCCAGTGCTGCACAAGAAAAAATACTAGAATTCCGTGGCAATAAATATGTTTCAAGCAATCTTAGACCCTAAAAATACCATCTAGTATAGTTAAGCTATGGTTAGTGCTTTAAGTGTAAATGCAGCAGTCTGGGTTTACTTTATGTGGCTTAGGCACGAGTGGAAGGAGAGAAAGAATAGGTCACCACATGCAAGCTCAATGATGAAACAATAGCATTACCAAGGTATGGACATGGAAATACTGTATATATCTACAAAAACCCTTACATGGTGCCTACCTACAAATAATTGGCTGTTGAGCTGCAAGCGGAAATGCCCCTCAGCAGATGCCTCCAGGACCTTCTTAGGGAGGCTGTCCACCTGGAGAGAGGTTTGCTTGAGGTTCCTCTCTGCTCGGACATAGTGCCACTGGTTGTCATTCAGGGGTGTAGGAGACTGAACGGTGGCTTCTCTGGGGCCATTCCCAACATCTATGGAGAAGGTGATCTCTTTGGGAGCTGGAATAGATAAACAGATATGAAGAGGAAGTGAAGGTCTGAATTATGTTTTTGACATCAAGAAATCTTACGTAAGTACCGGGTCCATTAACTTTAATGTCAGCAAATAGTACAGCATCATTTACCTACCATCTCCTACACAGCAGCTTATACATAAATCTATGCCTGCAGCCTCACTGTTTGATCTCTGCTGTGATTATGCTTGGCTGTGGGTACCCATCTTTTTTTTACTATAACAATTGCAGTGCTCTAGAAATAGTAGCTCTCTTTTACTTCAAAAAGTGCCAAATGCTGTACAGAAGTCACACAATGGTAGCAAAAGATTTTTGACAAATAATGATAAGATGAAAGAAAGGATGAAGGAGCTCTTTCTGCCTAAATCTTTCTAAATGCATGTACTTAACAATTGCAGAACTTGGCTGCATATGGTAGAACAGAATCCTAGAAGCATTTGTTTGCCTGAATAAGCTTGACCTTTTTTTTCTTTTTTGGTGATCCAAAACTAAAAAGGCATGCGTAACACATATCCACAGATAGTAGGGCTCCTAGAAACAGGATAATAATTGAAAAACAACATCCACATGGAGAGGAGTTCCTCTGCTGGAAGCCTGAAAGGAGACAAAACTTTTTAACATTCTTGCAACTGACTATTTTTCCTCTTGCTAAAACACTAAATATACCAGAAAGACCAAGACCCAGGTCCACAGACCACACAACCAGAAGGCTGCAGACTGAAAATTCATAAAAACCTGTTATTTCAAGCCTAACAAATTGGATAGGCCTGGTTTTGAAGCTGCTTCTTAGATAGCTAAGATAGAAAACACTCCATAAGGATATACAAAGATCTATTCTGAGCCTCAGCATCTGCTAAAAGGCCATTTTCCTATGAAGCAGCTGGTCTGTGGAGCTTCCTTGATACAAAGCCTTTAGGCTGCAAATTCCATCTGGAAGCAAGAAACACAACACCAAACTATTAATAAGAAACAAACATCTAAAAGAGTTTTCCCAGACTTTTAAGAACTCATTTTTCTAGGAGTACAGATTTAACACACATACAAAAGCTTTCACTAAACAATCCCCTTAGTAGTTTACAGTATTTGTAATATTTGATATTAAAATGCCATTTTACTTCTATGTCCCTGAGAATGAAATGCAGTACGCTAAAGTACAGCCAAATTGGACTTTGATGTGCAATTAACAGTAAATCATACCTCATTACCTTGTGATAACACACCATGGCATTTACCATTTTTTTAATTAATTGAAGGGCCTTGGGGCCCTGTTTTGTTAAATTTTATATTGAGGTAATTATAAGCATCCTGTAAAATGCATAGCACTCAGTTTGTTTTTCTTAAGCTTAACAGAATTTAGAATACAGAAGTCACATTTCATGTCAAAGGCACAGTACTGTTTTCTAACTAATATCTGAAGTAATCAAAACAGGAGTGAGGCAAAACCTCACTAATTAAGGTCCCTGCTACTCTTCTTTATAGACTGAGTAGTAGTTATATTTCAGTCACTTACTAGATTTTGAAATATTCAAGGCCCATTACAACTGTTACTGACTTGTCTTACATTAGCATCCTGTCCTTCATAGACTCTCACCTCATAGCTGTACCATACACACTGAGTTCTCTGAAACACTAGAGTTGTATTAGACTGGGTATGTTACTATAGAGAAATAAAAGTAAATATCAGAGTGGCTGTATTAAAATTTTCAACTAATTTTTTTCAACTAGAATTACAATCTACAGGTACATCTAACCAGTAGCTTTTTCTTTAAAGAGGAAAAAAAAAAAAGCAATTGAAAAAGTAATTTCAGTCACCTCTTTGATCAAGAAAGACAAACCTATCTATAACTAGATTAAGTGTAATGACCAAGGTGGTCATTTTGGATGGAAACTTTGACAGGAGATGTAGATAAGTCTAGATTAATGTGTCTATATGTCTCCATCTTATCCTCTTCAGGCATCTCCCACCGTTCCAAGACAGAAGAAAATATGTCCTTCCCATTTCCCTGCACCTGTCAAATTGGGCAAATACACTAAGATTTCTTGGAGGAGAAACTTACATCTTATTTCAACTCGTATGAAGTCTTTAATCCCAAGGTTTTCCAAGAACACCCCAGAGGCGGCAGTAGTTTTGAAGAAGAAGGAGATGTCTGCACTGACCTCGGCATGGAAGGTGGGAAAGTGCAGGTAGGAGGCCTCCGTGTTGAAAGAAGCAGCGTTCCAGAACTGCCCTGAAAACATAACACCCTTCTCTATAGTTAACTGCCGCAGGACAGCAGCTGTGAGCTGCACATGGAAAAGCCACCTTTCATCAGATAAATACATTAAAAAACCCAACAAACACAACAAAACAAAAAGAGGGAACATTCTGTACCTATGGAAATTGAGAAGAGCTAGTACTCACTGTCTCCATAGCAACGCAAAGGGCCGATTTTCCAAGCAGCCTCAGAATTTGATCTGTTTGTGTCAGTGATCACTATCTGAGTTACAGGCAAATGGTCTTTGAAAGCCAGAAGGCCACTGTCATTTGTCCTGGATTGTAATAAACAGAAGGAGACAGATTAACCACAGACAAAATCCCCAGCATTCCTGTATCACTGTATTTGGATACATGATAATGTCAGATATGGACTGTAACTGTTTCAGCTGTGCAGATTGATTGTGAAGCTGATGCAGAGTGCTGCCATTCTGCTTGATGGGCATTAACGTAAACTGGGCTCTGCTGGGCATCCTCAGCAGAATGAATTTGATGTGGATAGGGTTTAAGTCCAAGTTTGCATTTCTGTTAAGTTAGCTGAAGACAGATAACAACATCTATGCTGGCTTTATGCTTTATCTGAGCAAGAAGAGGTCACACAATACCTGATCCAGCATGTAATTAGCAGAGGGCAGGCAGAAAGCCAACCATATCCTGGGCTGCATCAAAAGAAGCATGACCAGCAGGTCGAAGGGGGTGATCCTGCCCCTCTACTCTGCTCCTGGGAGACCTCATTTGGAGTACTGTGTGCAGTTCTGGTGTCCTCAACATAAAAAGGACATGGAACTGTTGGAACAAGTCCAGAGGAGGGCCACGAAGATGATCAGGGGACTGGAGCATCTCCCATATGAAGACAGGCTGAGAAAGCTGGGGCTGTTCAGCCTGGAGAAGAGAAGGCTGCATGGAGACCTCCTAGCAGCCTTCCAGTATATGAAGGGGGCTTATAGGGATCCTGGGGAGGGGCTCAACATGAGGGACTGTAGTCAGAGGACAAGGGATAACCGGTTCAAACTTAAACAGGGGAAGTTTAGATTGGATATGAGGAAGACATTCTTTACTGTAAGGGTGGTGAGGCACTGGAATGGGCTGCCCAGGGAGGTTGTGGATGCTCCATCCCTGGCAGTGTTCAAGGCCAGGTTGGACAGAGCCTTGGGTGGCATGGTTTAGTGGGAGGTGTCCCTGCCCATGGCAGGGGAGTTGGAATTGGATGATCTTAAGGTCCTTTCCAATCCTGACTATTCTATGATTCTATGATTCTATAGTATCTGATCCAACAGCAAGATGGCTGCTACACAACTGACTGAGCACACTGCGAAGATGGTTGGATTGGCAGAGTGAGGTTGGACTGAATCAGCCCTTCGCATTACATGCCTCTGCAAAGTTTGGTTCAGCAACTGAAATGCTGAAGGCTGATTTACTGCACTGTTGAGCTACAGTCTCTTGTTTGTGTCGTCTGGGCTTATTCTTCAGCGCCGAATAACTTACACGTGGCTGCTAGAAAGGAAGAGGAAAAAAGAAAAGATTCCTAAAGGATAATTTTTTTCATTTTTACTCTGCATGTGCTGGGCAAATTGCTGTCCTCAAAATGAAGCACAGCATTTCATGGCAGCTGTTGGTCCCTAAGCTGATTCAGCAGCTTTGACTCTGGCAGGGCATACAGATGCGCATTCATCCCATTGTACTTCATGAACTGAACTGAGTCCCTCAGGCATACAATCCTGACCTTACCAGAACCAAACAGCCCTCTTGAGGTATATCTCTATCAATTGATAGATTACAGAGAGGAGGGTGCTACCACATCTTACCTCTGCAGTGATGAGTTTTTCCTTCTAGCATTTTTTCTCATGGTTGAGGTCTGCTGTACCTGGGCTTGGCAGCACATCCTTAATGGAGCTGAATCTCAATAATTTTGAGAAAGAGATCCCTACCATGGTTTATCAATCTGCATGCAGGGTCTGGACTCAACTCACCAGTCTGCTCAGAGGCGAAGACTACATTCTGCAATAATCCCAAATTTACACCCACTGCTCTTTCAGGCAGCTATGACAAAAAGCCTCAGGAAACAGGTATCACTTTTTGAGTGATACCACTGACAAAGAGTCGGACATTCCAGGCAGGATCCCAGACTACCTATATGCTGCTCATAATAACACCTTCCACAAACATACCTCTCATTATACTTCCAGCTATGGCAAGGGACGCAGGACTTCAGCAAAGAAATAATAATCAGGAAGAACACTGCAGCTGTGCTATAACACACAACTTCAGATGTTTGCTTGGCTAAATGTGCTACTCTGTTTAATGTTAGAAAAAATAGAAGGGATATTTTAATATTTTTTATAAAGGCGCATACATTTCATTCATTTTGCTTTGTTTCTAATTGCATGCAGCATAGTTAATTTTCTCGTAATTCCAAGGAGAAAAGGTAACCTCTCTGATTCAACCATTTTTTCCTTGTTTCAGCGGGTGTCTGACATGCAGATAATCATGGACAAAGTGCAGCCAGATAAAATTCCCAGGCACAAGGCAGAGTGATGCCTTCAGTACACACTCAGAAGAAAAAGTACTAAGTATGAATCAAAAGTACATGATTTCCAAATCTCTTCACGGAGGTCTCTCAGCAGCATACTCATATAGCTTATTGTATCAGCCTTTGAAAGTTAGTATAAATGCTCTCAACAGATTATGAAACAGTCGAAATAAAAGCGGAACTATTTATTTCTTAGGAAGATAATTAAATAAGCTGCTTCAGCAGGTGGGAGTAAGAAGAATATGAATGAATAAAAGGCAGAAAGATGCACAGAAAGGACACAAAATATGCAATAAATATGTGAATAACTGAGCTGGCATTTGCTTTAGAAAAATAAAATAACAAAAAAAAAAAAACCCACAAAAATATTTAAGGAGGTTAGAGGTTCCCTGCAAATTTATTTTCATTCAAAAAATAGTGCAGCCTTTTGACTAGCTACGATCAGCATTAAAATAAAAATCAGTGTCTTTCTACAGCTACCACTGAAGATAGCTACAAAAAAAAAATGAAATGGTGACATTTTAAAGGTATCTATTCCACATCTCTGAGAACTGCATTCCTTATTAGATATTCTGTTATACTGCATGAAGTTCTTTTGCACAGAATTTTATGACTCAAGAGTTTTTACTAGTTATATGCCAGTCTCACAGAGAACTTAGTAATGTAGCTCAATGGTGAGAAAGAAAAATATTCTAGAACTAATAAAAATATTCACTTTTATGTTAATGCCTTGAAAACTCAATCAAGTTTCTCTTGAAGCTCAAACAGCACATTTTATGTATTTTATCCTCTTACACGTGACAAAACAGAATTGTGTAAGGATATTCTCATACAAGCACACACTGAAACAAAACCTTTCAGGAAAACATTCTGCCTTTCAAAGAATGTGTTTGTGACAGGAACAATGTGCCTATTGTTGCAGTTTATTAATATTATTTCATGGTGGGAAATTGAGTTCCTGATAAAAAGTCAGGAAGTTTCAACTAAGAAAAGCAGAAAAGAGGTTTGAACACGATGCAGGCCCTCACAGGAGCTAAATTTTGAGTGTTTTAAATTCCTGATATTCTTGAAGTTAAACTTATTTCAGACTCCATTTCTTGCAAAGCACCACAATTCCTTTTCCCTTTACTTGGTGCTCAGTGGCAGCCTCTCAAATACAGTGTATTACGCCTCAGAGAGGACTGTGTACCTGTAAAATAATTTCCCAGAGGCACTGCTGTGGCACTATAAAATACAAATATTCCGCGTTTTGGACAAAACATTTGGAATTTTGCCTGAAGGGGGCTTGGAGATCACTTGACTGTACTATAGTTTTCAAATAAAAAGTTTTTAATTATACGTATTTTAATTTAGCAGTTCACATAAGCTTAAAACTAGATTCTGTTTGGTTTTCCATAGCTGTTTCTCTGGTTAGCCAAAACCATTACTTTAGTTTTCTTAGCAGGTTTCACATAGCACTCTGTAGGCACTTCCACCAAGCGTGCCTTTTGTACCATGCTATGCCCTGCTTCTCAGCATTGAGATTTACGGGTTGGTCCTGCCTGCACAAGGGTCCCGGGGGGGGTGATGCTCCTTGGCCAGGAATGTAAAGCTAAGTACCGAGTTCACAAAAATCAAAGCAGGTTTTATCTCTTTCCTGAAAGGAGTCCTGTTCATACGGAAAATGCCATAAATATATTAATTAACTTGGGAAGTAGACTTTCTGCTTATCTAACTTGGCACTCAATTTGGCACAAATTCAGATGAAAATCTGAATATATTTCAGAGGGTGGAAAGCACCCTCAAGAAACAGATGCTTCTCTGAGCTCTTTGCAAAAAGGGTGATATCAATTTGTACTTCCCACAAGAAAAACCCAAACAAAACAAATCCAATAATGCCTCTTAAATTAAGAAACTGAAATATTTTTAGTTATGGGTATTACATACAGTTGCATGTCATCTATTTATCCATGCCTAAGGATTAATGTCTGTATCTACCCAAAGGCCTTCCTCAATAAGCTATGAGGCATGTTACACATCAAACAAATGCTCTATTTGTTTGGGGAGAGGGGGAAAGGAAAAAAAAATATTCACTGCAAGTGCAGCAATGCTAAAAGTGATAGTACAGCAACTGGATACTTTAAGATGTAGCACAGGTAGTCTTACCTGTAAATGACAAGTAACTATTTTGACAGTAACCTTAGGAGACTATTTTTCTTTTTCCTGGCTATTTATAAAAGACTGGTCAAAAAGTTCTCACTTTATGGTATCCTAACAGTATAAGCTATCGTAAATTGGTAATCTCCAGGTAGCTGTGTCTGTATATTTTAAACAGATAGTAGAGCAGTGGTGCCATTAAATATAATTTATTCTTGCATGATCCCCTGTTGGTACGCTTTCTTCTTGTACATTAATGAAAACTGGCGGGGTCTGAGCCTCAGTAGCTCAGATATTCACTACAGATTTTCACGAATGCAGTACATTAGGGGAAAAGAATACTATCATCAGCAGATGCCAATGAACCACATGAGGAAAGGGCTAGTGAAACAGACTTCCATCAGAAAAAGTTTTGTGCCGTATGCAGGACGTATCATTAATAATCCAAATGAATATATTTTAATTTCTGTCTTACCAGCTGCATCCAAAAATGCTTTACTGGGTACAATAATGTAGAATACGGAGTAAGGAAAAAAACAGCAGCAAAAGGGGACATACCTAATAGTTGAAGGCAAGATGCAGTGGCTATATTTTGTTGAATTAGAGAACAGGTACAGAGAAAGAGTTTGGTAGTGATAGTAATGAACTGATTCCTGACACCTCAGGGGCCTGCTAGAGTCAGCTCTCTGCAGGCAGATTTTCCAGTTTATTGACAAATGCAGTCATGAAGGCAGATATCCAAGACAGCTCTATACAGCCAGGTCACCTCCAGCAGGGTTTATTTATGAGCTGCCTCCACTGCTTCTGGGGAAATGGATTCAGTGTAGGGTAGTGGCTGAATGAGCAAAACCTGTCAAGTCTGGGCTTCTCAGTGGCTGGGTTTCTCTGTCCTGCTTTCCTCAGCCCTTCCAGTTTCAGCATCCTGGCTCTGGCACATCTTTGCACAAATATAACTCATCCAAAGAGGGCTTTATTTGCCAACACGTGGCATTACTTGTTCCAACAGTGAACTATTCTCAGTGTTGGGGAAGGGGAAGAGAGAGAAAGAAAACATTTTCTGAACTAGATTTAGCTTCAGCTTCTGGACACTGTATTTCTATATTTCTATAAATCTTCCCATCCACTAGCAAGACCTTTCAGCAGTCAGGAATCTCTCCTTTTTGGAGGCATGCATTACAGTCGTATCACGTTTAACACCTTTCCAGATCTCTTGCTTGGGTTAGGGTGACAACTTCTGCCTCTGCTCCCTTAGCAGAGGTCTTCTCCCATTCTCCAGCAAAAAACCATTTAGATGTTCCACTATTCTGCAGTGACAAAATTAGCTGTCATCAAACTGTAAGGTTTGGAAGTATGGTGAGTAGCTAGATGGAAAAAGATACTTTTCACTAGAATGCTCTAATAAAAAGAAAAGTGAAAAATACAAAAGCCTTCCCCAAATAGCATACAACCTATCATATTTCTATTCATCCAGGGGAACTCAACTTGGTGTCAAGTAAGAGCCCAGAGGTAACAGCTGGCTCAGATGTCTACTTAGATATTATTTAAAACTCAGCATGCCTAGAAGTGTGCATTTTGTACTGCCAAACACCTGGCTCAGGACTTCTTTCAGGTCTGTTTTCTCCTATTTTCAATTTATTTTGCTGTTCTGAGAAATTAGTAGCTTCTTCTGCACTGAAGACATAGTCTAGGGAAACCAAATAAAAAACCTACGCCTGTTCCTCTTCAGGCCACTCCAACTATTCTGGTCAATTCCTACCTCAGAGCTGCAGTGAGCAGCTTGATGTATGTAAAAGGAGTGAAAATGATTTTCTGGTTTTCCACTCTGCAGCACCCATTTTATTTCATGCTAAGGCAAATAAATGCATCTACTTTTTCTTGCTCCTTTCACTATAATGTATAGCAGGTTAAAGTCACAGTTCAGATCTTAGCAGATTTTAGATTCAAATACTCATTATGTATCAGGGGGTCAGTGTTTTAGCAGAGAAACACAAAGCTATCTTCAAGAGGCATGAAATTTCTTATATTTAAAAAATCTTTGTAAAGGTCAAGATTTTTTAGCATTTAAAAAGGCAACCTGCAATTTAGAATACTACCAAAGTCCAAATTTCAAATGGATTTAAAACCAAAACACCTGAATCCCCAAACCAACAAACAGTAGGCAGTTTAGCTGGGGAAAACTTCTATGCATATCCTGTTATTATCACGAAATCAGGAGAAACAAGTAGCTCTGTGTGCTGCCGAGCTAATGAAGCATGATTTCCTACCTCTCTCTCCCATGAGGGTTTTCCAAAATCTAATAAAAGTGTATGCTTCCTTAACTTCCTTCTTGTGGGTTTTAATTGGCTTTTTTCCCTCAGCCTGGCATAAATTTTCATAAAATGTGTAATTTCTAATACTTTTGAGATCCCCCCTTCTCTGCTAATGATGTTCAGAATCATTGGGTGTGGGGTGAAAATGGAGATAAACATCCATAGCATAACTCGCATAGGTCTCATTTCCTTTGGAGGCTCAGCTGAAACGTTTTAAAACTGCATTTAACTTTCACCTTGCATTTGTTACTACAATCTAGTGTGCACTGTTCGTCAATCTCAGACTACAACTCCAGTAGTGTACCAACATAACACACCCTCCTCCACTTTAGTAGCTCACTGAAAGGTGGAATCTGGATTATGAAAAGAGCCAAGCCCCAGTAAAAACAGATGCTTTTCATGTTCATGCACAAACCTCACCAAAATGCATCTGACAACCTACCATTAAAGAAAAGATAGATTAACATGCACAGCCAGGCCTCTTTTTAAATATCTATACAAACCACATTCATAAACCAACATTTACATAATGATCTTCATGAAGAAATCCCCTTATGGCTGTGATTTTTGAAAGTGAACAGTGACTCCAGGGATATAAAGGATCCAAGAGAATAATCACACTGTCTGGAAATCGAGCAACCAAAAAAGCCTCACACAGTGACAAGTCATTTCTGAATTACTTTTTTGGTATTAAGACCCCTTACCGCTCCTTTCTGCTCATTCTCTTTTAAGTGAAGTTTTCACAGGGATAATTCGGTCACTATTTCAAACACAGTGGCCTACTACAGCAAGACATTTCTTGTCTACGTCCATTATTCGTAATTTCTGTACTACTCGAGGTTAAAATATCTTTACTTTTAGAGAAAGGGCAGCAGCTCCTATCAGTGAGTCCAGAAGTGAGACAGGGTGAAGCAGAGTTTTCACATGCATTTTTAGTGTTTCAAATTATACTTTTAACAACACTCATCTGACATTTCTGTCCCCTTCAACACAAATATGGAATTAATTGGAAAGTTCACCAGCTAGCTCTCAGCTGCTGGACAGTCTTTGGAGGTAAAGATGATGGAAGAAGGTTGGAGGGTGCTTTCGTAAATTCACACAGCAGACCACAAAGGTCCAAACCCAGGGAAGACTTTGAATGTTCATGCTGTAAATCTAAAAACTTCCTATGGAGACTGAGCCAAAGCACACAGAAACTAAAGGAAGCCTTTCAATTGACTTTAAAATGCTTAGGACCCAATGTAAATGAAAGTCTTTTCTGATAAAGCAGATTTCTTATTGTTTAGCTGTCTGTACCTGAATTTTGTTGTCTATGCCTGAATTTTCTGCTCTGGTGTATATCCATGTACCAGCCTCCTACAGCCTTTATTCACGCAATGCTCCAGCTGAATCAATGGAAATTTTTAAACAAATAGAATGACTGGATTTAGCATTGAACAACAAATAATTTTTTAAAACAACCCATCTCAACAACTGCTTCAGCCAGATATCATATCTTTGTTTCAAATAAGGAATTTGAGATGAAACCAGAAGTATAAATTCTAGTTTGAATCTCATTTTCATTTGACCACACTCAAGCCATTCAAGCTTCCTGAGCTTTCTTGCCCTACTTCCTACCCCCACCTCTCACACAGACACAACTATAATTACATGAAATTTATTACCATTCATCTCTATCTGCATCACAGTTGCAAAAATATCTCATATCCAGACAACTTTCTTCCAGTCCACATGCACACTGTTGAATGCCTGGAAGAGATCCTCCCCAGTAAAGATGCTTTTCATTGGCACGGCCAACCCACCAAGCAAATGGCATTCCATCTGGATGAAAGGGAAACAGAGGGGCAGGGTGGGGGAGAAGAGAAGAGAGAAAAAGAGAGAAAGAGAAAGAAAACTTGGTAAGCAAACTGAAATCTCCTGAGAATGAAAAAGACAATGGAGGTGGACAATTAAATAATTCTGACAGAAAAGATGCAAACTACAGATGAAGTAACAAACCATAAACTTTACCCAACTTCCATTTTATGGACTGTATGTTGAGAAAGCAACAGCTCTGTGGTAATCCTGTTTGGCTTGAAGAGCAGATGTTTTCCCCATAGGGTTCATATGTCAATCACCCATACAAACTTTGGCACAGTTCAGCTATGAAGACTTTTACCATGCTAAGCCAACACCACTGTCTGTACCAGCTGTGTCCAGTGTTCTTGTGTGATGGTAGAGGGAAAAATTGACCACCGAAGGAGTCTGAAAAAAATGTCTCCTGGCACGGCTCACACTGCACAGTTGTCTCAAACCACCCAGCACTGGCCAAGGACCTCTTGCAGGGTCAAACAGTTATAAAGGAGACGCGAGCTCTTAAATCAGGACTACCTTACCTTAAGGCTCACATATAATGAACAAAACCCTTCAGAAATAAAACATAAACTGACCTATTACGATCGGTTTAATACAGTTCCTCTCAGAACTACAAACCAAAATTTGTATGTGCTTCTAAGGTAGTAGTCCAAGGGTGGGATTTGCAATTGCAAAGCTCCATAAGATATTAAATCAGGTAGGACATAAGTGGGGAAAAAGATCTCCCTATTTGGGAATTAGTATGTCTCTGTGATGTTATTTTGTATCTACAGGAGCTCCAAGATCTATGTATTTGTATAAACTAAGATAGATTTTGTTTAAATTTTGTAATCTCTTATACATCAAGCATTTAAATTTTAACAGTCAGATACAGTAAGCAGATTCAGACGTAATGAAATTCACAGATTAGTATTTTGCTAAGAGTGACTTTGTCTTCCAGCTCAGGTAACTTTTTCATTAAATTCTTAACCCTTAAATCAAGAAATCTAATCAGTTACACAGAGGTAGATGGCAAAATTTAGCAAAATTGACATATCAAGACTTTTTGATCCCAGGAGTTTCAAAAAATAAACTGCACTGCTAATGTAGAAAAATGTATCAATTTATTTTTCTGTTTTACTAACATTATTAGTAGGGAGTATTCCTCATTATACAAAACAAGAACGCCTAAAATATGAAATGCAATCAAGGTTAACTGTAGAGTATAAGGGACTAATTAAAATGAGTTTCAGAATCACTTGGCAAAATTAATTCATATTTGTTTTCCTTCTAAGCTTAGACTGCTGAACTGCAAATTCATAAAAAGGGAAAATAAAAATAGGAAAAGTAATTCTGTTCCCATGATACCAACAATTAAGACATGATGAGTTTGACCAATACCCCATGGTACTCACTAGAAAAACACAACTCAAGAACATCTAAGGATTCATCTTACAAAAATGCACACACTCATTTTAGGTCTCATATTATTGTCAACACATTTCTGTTTTCTTTCTTTTCTTATCAGCTGATTTTCTTGCAGAAGGTGATTGCTGCGGCCAGAGAAATGGGTCTATACTATATTATTGGGAAATTACTTAGTAAAGCTTGGAATAGTAATGTTAATTGAATAAAAGGGTGACTTGTCTAGGAGTTGAAATAGATATTATACAGAAGTGCTTAATCTAATTTTAAAAGTGCCCATTCTGTAAAAATATTTAGGTAAAGACAAATCCTTTGGGCCATCAGCAAATAATGGTATTCATTAATCAAATTCAACCTCAAATTCTTTTGGCAGAAATCATTACATACTTCAACGTAACACTGAAATGAACAATCATTCACAGGAATTAAGAATGAGTAGTTTTCTGATGTCTTTTTCAGATCTGTTGTTATTTGTTTTATTGAGCAAAACCAAGCAAATACATACACGTTCAGATTAATAATACAGACTGGGGAAGTGACAGAAGCACCACAGTTGGAGTCATTTACAACTAAATTAAATACAGTGCTAAAATCTAGAGCATTCAACATTATAGGGAACAATCTTAGGTTGTCAAGGGAATAGACTATAAAAAGAACAGTGTCTTTTCAAAAATTCTATATATTAGGCAGAGTTCTGCCACCCTTTACTCCAGATAAGTAGATTTTTCTCCCTAACTAGTCCTTTACAAATCAATTGTGGCATTATGGAAAATTATGCCCTGATTCTTCAAAACTCTTTTCCACATGCTTAATTTTTAACACATGAGAAATCACAGAGCTATTCAACAAAGCTCTTAAATCAAAGGCACTTCAGAAACATTCAAAATATGTAGGAATTACTGAAACTTGTATGTCATATACCTGTAATGCCTAAGTAATCAGTAATTCACTAGCAATGCCAATCAATCTATTCTTGACTTCTTTCTAGAAAGTTTACACCATTGTACCTTAGCAGAGTTGGAGGGTACCTTGCATTAAGATTGAGTTTGGTCAGCAGGTATTAAGATTCTTTCTTCTAAGTCTGTAGATTTGTTGCAATATCTTCACTTCTGTAATCATGACATTGTCATTTTTTAGAAGCACTGCAATTCTCCACCACCTCAAAATGAATTAATTTCCATTCCTTCGTGAAACCACAGACTAAGTCGACGATGTTAATTAACAAGGTAACAGGGCCCCATAAAACAATGGTTAGTAGAATTTTTAAGCAGACAAGTCTATTTAATAAAACATGCTACTAATTCTTCATTCTGTGCTTACACACACGTAGTAAAACATTGTCTAGTAAAAAATGGTAGTTAAAAGCCTACTGTACAAATAAAAGTATTATTTTCCATGCTTTTTTGTCTATTTAGAACTTAAAAAAAAACCCACCTTGCTAGGATAAATTTATTAAGGTTGTCTTTGAACTTCACACTATGGCTCTGAAGCAGAGAATATGTGGGGAGAAAATCCAAACCAAGCAAACATGCCCCAAGTGACTGAGTTCACCAGTAAAAGAACAGAGATCTGTTTCTTTCAAGTGATTTCTTCTTGTACTTCTTAAGCTGCCTTGGGAAGGTTTTAATTTTTACAAACAAGTCCTCAAAAAAACAAAACTTTTTGAGGACAATAACCCCTTCTGTGATGATGATGTCTGGAAGATTCGACAAACAGCAATGATATTTTCATAATTGTTTTTACCATAACTTAATATAGTATTAAAGACCTGAGTAGGCAGACAGTATTTTGTATGAAATTAAGTACTGCTAGTCATTCATACTGCCAGGCACAGGCTGCAGAAAGTAGAATTGGCACAGGTCTTCTGAAAGACAAAAATAAAGGTCTTATCTTCACCTGATCATCTTGACGTTTCCCTCAGATAGAAAGAGCCTCAGTTTCCATAGGCTCGTCTTTCGTGGTCTATTGGTCTATTCAACAGCTACTGCGTATACGTATCTGATGAAACAAGTAAGAATTTGGAAACCCTGTCATATACAATACTGAAATGCATGGACAAGAATTATAGAATCATAGAATAGTTAGGGTTGGAAAGGACCTTAAGATCATCGAGTTCCAACACCCCTGCCATGGGCAGGGACACCTCCCACTAAACCATGCCATCCAAAGTTATGTCCAACCTGGCCTTGAATATCGCCAGCAATGGAGCACTCACAACTTCCCTGGGCAACCCATTCCAGTGCCTCACCACCCTTACAGTAAAGAATTTCTTCCTCAGATCCAATCTAAACTTCCCCTGTTTAAGTTTTAACCCATTATCCCCTGTCCTATCACTACAGTCCTTAATGAAGAGTCGCTCCCCAGCATCCTTACAGGCCCCCTTCAGATACTGGAAGGCTGCAAGGAGGTCTCCACACAGCCTTCTCTTCTCCAGGCTGAACAGCCCCAGCTTTCTCAGACAATCTTTATATGGGAGGTGCTCCAGTCCCCTGATCATCCTCCTGGCCCACCTCTGGACTTGTTCCATGTCCTTTTTCTGTTGAGGACACCAGAACTGCACACAATACTCCAAGTGAGGTCTCACAAGAGCGAAGTAGAGGGGCAGGATCACCTCCCTCGACCTGCTGGTCACACTTCTCTTGATGCAGGCCAGGATATGGTTGGCTTTCTGGGCTGCAAGCGCACACTGCCGGCTCACATGCATTTTTTCATTGACCAACACCCCCAAGTCCTTCTCCTCAGGGCTGCTCTGAATCTCCTCCCCGCCCAACCTGTAGCTGTGCCTGGCATTGCTCCGACCCAGGTGGAGGACCTTGCACTTGGCATGGTTAAACTCCATCAGGTTGGCATCAGCCCACCTCACAAGCGTGTCAAGGGCCCTCTGGATGGCATTCCTTCCCTCCAACGTATCAACCGAACCACACAGCTTGGTGTCATTGGCAAATTTGCTGAAGGGTGCACTCAATCCCACTGTCCATGTCACCCACAAAGATGTTGAACAGGACCGGTCCCAACACTGATCCCTGGGGGACACCACTCATTACTGGTCTCCAGCTGGACACTGAGCCATTGAGCACAACTCTTTGTGTGCAGCCATCCAGCCAGTTCTTTATCCACCAAGTGGTCCACCTATTAAATTGATGACTTTCCAACTTAGAGACAAGGATGTCATGTGAGACAGCGTCAACCGCTTTGCACAAGTCCAGGGAGATGACATCAACTGCTCTACCCCTGTCCATCAGTTCCGTAGCCTCATCATAGAAGGTCACCAGATTGGTCAGGCAGGATTTCCCCTTAGTGAAGCCATGCTGGCTGTCACCAACCACCCTGTTGTTTTTCATGTGCCTTAGCATGCCTTCCAGGAGAATCTGCTCCAAGATTTTTCCAGGCACAGAGGTGTGGCTGAGTGGTCTGTAGTTCCCCAGCTCATCCATCTTCCCCTTCTTAAAAATGGGGGTTATATTTCTCTTTTTCCAGTCGTTGGGAACTTCACCTGACTGCCATGATTTTTCAAATATGATGGACAGTGGCTTAGCAACTTCATTTGCCAGCTCCTTCAAGACTCACAGATGGATTTCATCAGGTCCCATGGACTTGTATACGTTCAGGTTCTAAGATGGTCTCGAACTAGATCCTCTCCTACAGTGGGCCCAAGGTCTTCATTCTCACTGTCCCTGCGTCTGCCTTCCAAGAACTGTTTTATTTCATCCAGCAAGGCATCGATAGTAAGCTTCTTTCAGATGTCAGTTCTTCAGCAGACCTCTAGTACCTGCTCTATCAATGTGCTTAACTAAACTATTCATTTTTAGTTCTCTATATAAAATCTGCTTCAGCAGAAGCAAGGCTGTCACAGACTGTACGGATCACATGCACAGAGGCTGAGGAATATGAAGACAACAGCAGACACATGGAGGTTGTTTCCACTGATCCTTAGAAGGAGATGCAAATTGAGATCAAATTCATCTGCAATGCGTATCTGGCTCTTCTAGTGACAAGAGTGGCTGAACAGACATTTGGTGTCCTTCCACCAGCTCACAAGATAATGTCTGTCCTCCTAAATCTCCCTTGTGCTGACAGTTCTCTCATTTTGTGTATTAGAAGGCATTGACATTTGTAGCAATACAAGTTATTTTTAAAGGTTTTAGGCTTGCTCATGTTTTAAATGGCAGAGAATCTTTTAAAAATTATTTGTATAGGCATTCAGAAGCAGGAGGAAGAGAAGAAGCAACATATTCCAACAGCATTTAGAACTAAATTGCTATGCATATAAGTCCCAAGCAACTCCTGTGGACTCAGTTTACCTTTACATAGGCAGAAAGTCCTAGCATTGGCTTTTATGTTTATCCAGTACAAGTTAAGACAAAGCCATGTGTTTTTAACAGTATTTAAAATAATTATCAAGATTTACCTGCATCATTTGCTAGATGGTTCTTGTTATTGCAACAAACAAAAATGTAACAATGGAAATATAACAAGATAATCTGGATCTCTTGCTAAAATTTTGTGCTGTATAAACTTACCGTCTGCCCCAGTAATTACACACCTCTAACACAAGTAAGGCTTTTGGGGTACCTAAATTACAGAAACACATCTTTTCCACCACCACAGCAAGTCAATTTATTTGTATCTGTCTGCAGAAACACTGAAACCATACTGCATTCAAACATTCTTTTGGCAGCCTTCATATTCATTTTTTCCTCCAAAATCAAACTGAGTTAAGGAGAACTGAATTTGTTAAATCTTATTTCTATACATCTTTCTGATGAAAACATAGATTAATTTACATCTATGCTATTTTCTCTTAATAGGAAAAATTCACACACCAAGAGATAGTGAAAACTAGGAAAATATTGATTGTAGAATTGCATGAAAGCCCACTCTTTCCTACCACATTCAAAAAAATACAATATCTGTTTGCACTAACCACTTCAAGTATCTCAAATCCTGCAAATGGCTCACCTGATGCAGTCATGTGAAACAAGCAGCAGATTTTTGTATATATATATATCTGTATATACACACACACAAATATATGAGTCAATTTCAACCTCAACAACTGAATCCAGAGGACAGTCCACGCTACAAATTATAACCTCAGATAATATGTTTTTAAAAGGTTCTTGAAAAAAAATTGAGAAAGAGGTAAGGGATTGAGAGCAAGGAAAATCTGTGACTCAATATTTTTTGTAAGAATTTACCAAGGTCATGTTTTCCCATGCTTGATTTTTTTCCATCACAACATTTTTTCTAGCTTTTTTTTATCAGAATTTTAAATATTAGATTGAAGTAAACCGAAATATTTTCCCTTCAGCCTCTTTTCTTAAAAAAACCCACCAAAACCAAACAAACAATAAGCAAACAAAAAAACACCCTCCCCAAAAAAAACCAACAAAATCCACCAAAAAAACAAACAAAAAAACAAACAAACAAACAAACAAACAAAAAAACCCAAACTGAAAACAAACCAAAGAATTTGAGAAATCAAATCTGATTTGAGAAATCAGAGAAAAAAGTGCTTACAATAATTCTGGACAAAATTGTGGACAAATTAGAGACCTATTCCATACTTGGTGGATAGGACAAAATTAACACATTCTCAGAGGATGTTTGGTCAGTGAAGAGGTCTGTGGGGTTAATGACTCGGAATCTGTATTGATTTAAATAACAAGTCACACCTCTAGGTGGAAAAAATGCATATAAAAATGCATATATGTAATATGGACCAGGTTAAAAATGAGAATCCTGATGACATGGTTCCTTTGAACATTACTCACTGAGTGAGCCATCAAGTTGCCCAGTTGGTTTTGTACCATATAAGTCTGTCTTCATGCAGACACACACTTGTTTTATGCCTGGTTTTTCTCTTTTCATTACAGCCATAATGAACAGCTAACACTTCCTTCCTTTTACTCAAAACCTTCCCCATGGCAATTGCACAATTCTATTTTATAGTCCTTTTTCTGTCTTAAAACTATAACCCACACACCACTGCCCCAATTTTCAGAGATGACAAACACAACTGTGACGGAAATCATGGCTGGTCAAACACTTCAGCAAGAGAGATGCTATTTGGTACTAAGTAACACCACCGCTAGCTGGTGTTACTCTAATTTGCACTGAATTTGTTTTTACTTTCAGGCCAGATCCTGAAAACCTTATTCAGATCACCTATCTGAAAATGAAGTAGTCCTGCTAATTCCAGTGGTCCTACTCGCTGGGAAAATATTATTTTGTCACAAAGACTGTCCTTCATTTTAAAATAATTTTGTTAAGTGTGGTTAGGAAAAGGGGAAGGAAAGGCATTATTTTGCTAACATTTTCCTTCTTGTTATTCAGCTTTGCTGTAAAGGTGCACTGCTTTCATACACAGTTCCAGGCTGAAGTAATTGCTCAAAAAAAAACCACAACAAAACAACAAACAACCATGCTGCACCATTTGTCTGCATCTCCTTCTCTTAAGCAGAGAAACTGCAACTCCCTCTGGAGCAGCTGTCATCATGGTGTGCTCTGTTCTTCCTGGAGTTGTTAAGATATTCCCACAGATAAGAATGGGCAGAAGGTAAATAAATATGAACCTTTACTTCTGGATTTAACAGGAGGCTGATGAGCTACAATGGCAGAGTTGTGCCATCTCACACCAACAGTGCTTCACTAAGAGCAAAATCTTCATCAAGCCTTTGAGAGACAGATTTGAGGATGCAGGTTAGGAAGAAAAAGCATCAACAACAAACTAACCCAACAATAAAAATGCAGAAAAGCTTACAGTTTTCAGGGGCAAATGACAAAACAGAGAAAATATCAGCTTTGAGTCCTCAGGAGTTTTGCTAAAGATGGACTAGATATCCTACCCTGTTGAAACAAAAACTTTAGCTTATTGCCTTTATCTTGTGCATTTCAGCTCAGCTTCACTTCAAACCTGTCCTTCTTACTTTCAACTCCTCTTCTTCTTCTTCATTCCCCTTTTCCTTTCCCATTTTCTTTGTTTAGCCTAACTCCTCCAAAAAAATTCTCAAAAACAAGCCCTTTGTTGCCTTAACAGATAGGCCTATGACACTGATGCATGTCCTGCCACATCCTGACTCTACAGTGGGACCAGAAACCCATCAGTGGCCTGGATTCAATTGCAAGTGAACAAAACCATGGATAAGCCACAGCAGGCTCCAGCATGACCCTGCCTGGGCCAAAGGAGCAGGTCCTGCTCAACTGCTGTCTCGACTTCTTGCCTACGTCATAGGTATAGCCAGTAAGAATAACGTCAATAAGATGATGCCAACATTTGTTGCCCTCACACTGCTCATTCATCTCCTATGTACTCATTACAATCACATTTAAAGGGGGTAAAAAAGGAAAATTAATCATATTTTTGATCCATTTACTCTTGAAAGATCCATAATGGCAGCTCAAGCTCTTGGGATAGGGTGTGGACGAAGAGTAACAGAGGGACCTTACCTGCAGCACTCTGCACCTTTTGCACTGGTGTGATGGTGGAGTTGTACAGCAAAGCCTTCAGCTGTGCACTACTCCCAGCCTCATATACTTTCATTTGCCTACTGGCCTGAGCCCTTCATCAAGAAAGTCCAGGAAAATTCAAGTCTACAGCCTGGCCTAACAGTAAGCTGGAAGCCTTCGGGTACAGCTCAAATCAGGTTGCTCAAGTTTATGGACACAAGTCAACTGGAGTAAAGTTGAGTGGAATTAATTAAGGTTTAATCCAATTCTGGAAGGAAGAAATGGAAGATTTGCTGATCATGGCCAAGCAAAATGCAATTTGATAAACTGAAAAAAGAAAATAGATAAAATGGGGACATTTGGGACATTTAATAGGAGACTGGATAAGTTACAGAAAAACATGCTGTGGAAAGCTATCTTTGCTTGGTCCTTTGGGAGAAACTACATTCACTAATAACAGCCCTTCACCCTTTATTCTGAAATGTGCCTGAGTAAAAATGGAATTACCTTACTCAACAGAACTGTTTCCTGTATAGGCAATCTTAACTACCAGCATTAATAATGAGAAAAGTATCATTATTACTTTTTTTTCCCTCCTGCTAACATCACACCAATACGGTCAGTAGTGACTGAAATGAACTCTCTTCTGATTTGACAGCCCTCCAAAAAAGACAGATTAATTTTATTCACATTGTACTTGTGATGACAGCTTTTTGGAATAATAAAACCTAGATTTGAGTATAGAGAATCTTTATTAGCAATATTGATTCACAAAGCAATGAGAATACACCTCGTCCTTCAGCTCCCAGCTTAACACAGCATGGCTGACAGACAGTAACATCTATTTACATGGAGAGAATATGATCAGAAAGTCACTGGGACAATGTTATTTCCAGAGATGGCCTTTTTGAAATATAACCACTAACTGGTTCCTATAAGTGGCTGGCAATATCTACTGAATTTCATGGCTTAGATTGATCTTAAAGAAATCAGAAAACATCATCAGTAAATATGCTGAATTTCTGAACTGGAATAAAAATAGAAAAAAAAGTCTTAATAGAATATAAATTAGAAGAGGTAATAGCATGTTGCTAATCACTTTGAAGCTGCAATCCCTAATTAAATAAAAGAGGGGATTTTCTTAAAACTGATAATAGAACCCAGAGACATTATTGGGATGGTGCTTCTGTTTCAGAAAGAATCCTTTGGAAAATCAGATGTGAACATCTCAAGTTCCATGTAAAATCAACTGAGCAAATTAGAATCTTTGTTAAGAGGGAAATTCAGTATCATTCCCACGCAGCTTTATATAAAAAGCCAGAGGCTTGGAATTTATTTATTTTTTTTCAGTCATGTTTTTTTAAAGGCAAAAAAGCAGTATATTTAAATCCATGCTAAAGAGATGAAAAAATCCCTGTGCAGAGCATGCAATATATTTGCTGTACTCTGTAGGACAAGCACTGTAAACAAGCAAAAAATGAAACCGATACCCAGAAAAGAGTTTAGAGAATAAACAGGCACATTTCTGAGCCTTATACTAATTATGAGCCAACAGGGCAGTTTGCACAAGCAGATTAAAAGCCACAGTCTTAGTCTCTCCTCCTACTCTTCTGTCACATCCTTACTGAACTGAAATCTCACAAGGCCAATTGAACTGGATTATTTATTTTTGATCCCAAAACATGTTAGTTGGCAAAATACAACACTCAGTTATACTTATTATGATCATAACAGCACTTATCTGGACACCCAGCACAGCAGTGGAGAAAGCCCAGTTTTAAGTGCTTTATCAACAACCCCCCCCCCCCCCCCCCAACTCATCAAACTGTATCCCTGCAAATCATTAAACTTCTTTATAGTCCAATGTGTTACAACACATTACAGAGCAATGGTAAATAAATAACTGCTGATTAGACAACTGCTTTCAACTGCATAGCAATTCTGCTTTCCTCAGTGTACAATTAATGTCAGCAGTTAATGCCTTAAGTGGTGGAACTGGAAACTCGACTACAATAAACAAATGCAGTCAAGTTTCAACTTAAGGATATATCCAAACTGCAGCATGGCATTGCTTCAGCCATCCCTGTATCAGGCTGCAATTACAGTTCTGTTGGTCAGAGCAGCAGGGGCATCATTTGTCATTCTAAGGAAGGCTGGAGTGCTGTGAAATTGGGCACTTTGGAAAAATGCAGCTGTAGCAGAACATATGTATAGGCAAGACCATGAAATGAACTGGCTCCAAGCCAGCATGTAAGGAGAAAAACAAGAGAAAACAAATGGAAAAAGTCATAGAATACTGTACTCAGAAGACTCTCCTATTGATATATCCTAACCAGCTTTAAAGGTCAGGTTGACAACACTCTGTCTTCTCTGTGGAACAGCTTAATAATTCGCAGCTCTTTTCACCCTGTTAGCAATGAGTTTACATCTTTCAAATAGATCTTCTATATAGTTATTTGCTATTTAATTGGTCTCAGGTTCCTGTATATATCTCTACACAACTGCATCAAACAGAAGGATTATACAAGGGTATGTATACACATTCATGCACAGACTGTACTGGATAGAATGTGAACTGCTCAGCTATGCTCCTTAGCTCTACTGTAACTAACAGAGGTTATCATTCAGCTCAAGAGACAGTTTTCTGCTCCTGATACAGAAGGAAGAACTCAGGTGTAGCTTTACCACTGCAGTGAATACTGGAATGAGCAGAGGCTGCAGAACAATGACAACCATGCAATCACAAGGAACCACTCGTCAGTCCTTCCTCTTCAAACCCTGAACAGAACTGTGTGGAGACACAGACTCTTTCCCCCACCATGCATGCACACACACATACTGCAGAGTGGGGCTGGATACTTCAGTGGCTCTATGCCCAGAGTCAAAGAGTCAGCCACAAAGCTTAACAGTATTCAGAGACAGCATCTCTTGCCCTCTGGGCGAGATCAGGGCATCTTATCCCAATCCAGCATAAGATGACCTGGCCTCATTCATTGGTTACTTGGCAGTTCTGGAGCACAGCTCTTGAGTCTTGAGAGAACCCCAGCTACCACATCAATTGTGAAGATCATATGGTCTGCAATGAGCATATCAAATACTTTTTTTTTTTTTTTTCATTTTCTTTCTTCCCATGGAACATACAGTTCACAAGGTTACAGGTCATATTGTGTTCATTTCATGCAATTTTCAGCACTTCACTGAAATGGCTACATCTATGTGCCTTCTGTATTTAATGGCAAGAGAAAGAGTAACTATCGAAGACATTCAGTCAACCTACAAGCTTCATGCGGGAAGATTTTTACACACAACCTAACTTTCTACTGTAGGACTTTTATGACAGCTGAAGAAAAGCAAACTTTTCTTGTGGGCTGCATCATGTCTGTGAATCAAAATCCCAGAAGATCATTACATACATCGCCATCTTTCCTTCCAACAATAGGGCTCCTTAGTTGGACATACTATCCTCAAGACAAGTATAACCTACTACAAATCCTGTCTACTACTGGTTTGGAGAGATGTAGACATCTCCCTCATGCAGTGATGCTTGGGAGGAAACAATACAACTAAGGCAGGTGAGTCTCTCTAAAAATAGGGTAGAATTTTGGCAGGGCATACATCAATATATGTTGCTAGAGTTCTCCAACAGCTATGCAAAAAGTAACTGGGTTCAATCACTTCCATTAACTGCCTGCTTTTTTTGCATGCATTCTTTTCAAGATACGGAGGCCCAGGGGCCGGAGGCCCAGGGGCCAGAGGTCGGAGGAAATGAGATCATGGACAAGATCGGACCCAAGGTCAAATCAATCCCAGATCAGACAAAATGTGAATCCCTGAGGGGTAAATTACTTTTAAAAATATACAAGAGCCCCTCCTTCAACCTCTTCTCTCTACATACAACTTCATGCATATGTACACCTCTTATAATGGAAGCTTTTCCACTGAGTTTTATGTTAGGGAATTAATAACTATAAGTTATACATTCATGGCTGTAATACACTCCTAAGGATTATGCTTTTTCTCACTTCTGAAGAGCAGAGCAAATGCAGAGGCAAACATTACCCTGATGTATGTTTCATTACAGAACAGACTGCAGAAACAATCAGCAACATGCAACCTCCCGTAAAGAAAAGTGACAACTTTACTCCTCCTCCCCTCATTTCACTACTGCTTTTTTCCTACCCTTACCCTCAGACAAATGACATTCAGCAGTGTTGAGTTGCACTGTGTATTTTCTTCCACTCACACACAACTGGTCAAGATAAGGTGCAGATACCTAGAGATCCTGGTGAGACACTGCTGTGTTATGCTGTAAATCCAGAGATACACAACACTGACCTGTGTAAGGGCAGCAACCCCCTAACACAGGAAGAAATGTATTTGTCTGAATTTGGGTTTCTTTTCTCTTCCACAGTGTGAGTAAAGGTTTTAACTGTGCAGCTTTACTTTCAAATGAAACACATAAATGACTCCCGAACAGCCGGCCTACTTAACACTACTATGTAAACATCTGTTCACATTTATGCATGCAAATAAGTACATCAGCTAGCAAGTCTCTTAGGCTCAGACCAGTCTTTATCAAGTCCTCCCAGAAACCACTGGGGTCGAGGCCAATGAGTGCGTGAAGGGGGAGGAAAGGGAATTCTTAAGCTTTTTTTTTGAGAATTGATCCTTGGAGAAAAGATGGATGGTACAAAAAACCTCAACTGCCATGCTTTCTATTTTTCAGTATATTTGCTTTAATGGAAGCTTTCTTTCCTGCCTCTTTGTGGTGGTTTCCTACTTCATTACATATTTTAGTAGGTTGTTATATAAATGGACACTGTGTCAGATTTTTATTCCTCTTTATTTAAACCATCTTTTGAAAGTGCCAGAGATCCCAGGCTTGCTCCTGCTGAACTAAATGGGATTCTTGACATTGACATTGACATGAATGGAAACAGGACTAGGCTGGCTGTACGGTTCATTAGATACACTATTCTATAGCACCCTCTAAAATTCTGCTGAAGTCTCCCTTTCAAGAAAATAAAGCAGGTAAACTCAAAGGCCATGAAACGTCACTATTACATTTCAACACTTAAACTGAGGTACTTGATGAATTAGCCATCTTCTTGCCAGGCATCTGAGAAAACTGCAGCCCCTGAGGGATTTCCTGTGGCCATTACCAGTTATTGCAAAGTCAAAGAGAGAAAGCTAAGGTTATTGTTTTGCCTGTGGAATCAAAATATGCTGAGAGAGCATTTTATTCCCCAGACATAGAGGTTTATTGCATTTCTAGTTCACAACTAAGGTCACCATATGTCAAGTGAGTATGCATTCTGCTACCATGGCTACTGTCATTTTAACTGTAATGCTAAACAGTCCTAGACTTGAACAATACTGCCTTAGTAACAATGCAATTTAGTGCTTATAGTAGAAGACTCATTTTTCAATTGAAGATAAAAAATTAAATGTTCTGGTTCCACCTTTGGGTTTGTCAGACTCTTCGAAATCACACAAGTTATTCAACGGCTCTGGGCCTTCATTTTCACACCAGAAAGAACTAAAACCCCTGAATAAACAAAATAAGCAAAGCTAGTACAGCAACAACGTTTCCTCTTTTGAGAAAAGTTAATAAATTAATAAATCTTTGATCAAATTTCATTCAGCATTTAAAACTACAAGATGAGGTTTGAAACTGGTTTCCTGTGGCTTTATCCAATTAGACCACAATGACGATGCTTCCTTCTGCACAATGCATTAATGTGAATTTGACCACACAATTGTCATTTCTTGTCATTTCAGTATTTGTACAGTTAAGCAGCCATAATTGTCCTTTGGGTGTTATCTTAAATACATTAAAAAAGAAATTGAATGCTTTCACCACATTATAGATGGGACAGTTTTTCAAAGCTAATTTCTATGTCTGTGAATTATTCATAACACACTTCAAATCGGTTCTTCTGGATAAGGTAATTGACCTTGTCTGCATAAAGCACCTAGTGCGTTGCCTTGGGATAATTAAATCTACGATGTGGTCCATTATTTAAAGGTAATGTCTTTTCATTAGGTTAGGCAATATATTATCACTCAAGTAGTCACCTAATTCTGCATTTAGTGCATTGAAGCTTTCGCTGTTTTGTCATGGGTTACACACACCATAGCAATATGTCACATTAAGTAGCATGGTGTAACAGTAACACAGCATTCTTTTAATAAATGGAAACAGGACTTTGAGGACTAAAACGTCAAGATTCACCTCTGCATTTGCACCCTCAGTTGCTATGCTTGTTTTACTGTGGGAAAAGCAATAAAGTGTGTCTATTCATTGTCAGGTCAAAACTCAGGTACAACTAATGTACCAGGTGGCAGTGGCTACACAAATTCACATGCTGTTGAGCGGAAGCACTTAGTGTTGCTGAAAGGCATGCTAAAATACATTTATTGAATGATGATCTAAACTAGCCCAGGTATAGAGTTTTATTTTGCTGTATAGAGAAACCCTTGGTTGGCCTGCCATCCAAGGATGCAATTAGCAATGCTGGCTTTCATCAAGGCTAGCTCTGAATCATTTCAGCCTTCCCTGTAACAGATTACTAGGTCTCAACTTCCCACTACCTATTCCCTCAAAAGACATTGCTTAGTGAAGGTCTAAGTAGCTGATTATTTCTACATATGCATGGAGTGAAAACTGAGAGAAAGCTAAATAGTCGAGCACCCAATTGTCTTCTGTGTTCCAACTGCTTTGAACCATTTTAGCAGTATAGAGAAGCTCTGCATCTAGTCAGTCACTGACAGAGTTCTCCTGCATGGATAAATTCTTCAGTGGCACAATGATCTGAATGAGCTCCTCCATCAGTCTCTTTTCTGGCTCTGAAAAATGGCCAGAGGTGGTATTATAATTTATATTGCACCACTCCTGCAACCAGGCTTAAAGATGCTTCTCCATCCCCGCCTACTTCAATTGTGCAAGGTATGCCAGTCTATTCTATTATAGGAATACAGTACTGGCTTTTTCAATCTATCAGCGCTGAAGCATTTAGACCCTGATTGCAAATACTGCATTAACAAGCTATGAATGAACGTGTTAGCTTCCCTACATATCTGACTTTTTACAATGTTTCTGTAGTCTGTTTTACACTAAAGTGGAATTTAATGAAAAATGCAATAACTAAGCAGTTAATCCACAACCTTACTTGCCTAAATCAGTACAAATATACTGAATCCAATGGAACTGATCCTGCATATCTTTAAACTTTGTATTTTTTTAGTTGAAACATTTGCTATTGTTACTTCTCTCAAGCTGTCCATTAATAGAATAATTATGTTAGCTATTCGAAGCTTTTTAATCATGTTATACAAACACAGTTCAGACTATGAATTGTTTATCTTGATTAGATATTGTTTGAGTGTTCACCTAAAATTATGAAGCATTATTTTAGAACAGAAATAAAGACAAGGGCATCAAAAAGACTTCAAGGTGGTAGAGTAAAAAATTACTGTGAAGGCCTTTGGCTGAATTCCTACTTGCATGAATATTCAGGAGCAATCTGTTCATGCCTCAAGAACATTTCTGCAAGCACAAAAATTTCAGCATTGTGGTCCAGAATACATTCTTGTCTCTAAGTTGGAGAGACATCAATTTGATAGGTGGACCACTCGGTGGATAAAGAACTGGCTGGATGGCCGTACACAAAGAGTTGTGCTCAACGGCTCAAAGTCCAGCTGGAGACCAGTAACGAGTGGTGTCCCTCAGGGATCGGTGTTGGGACTGGTCTTGTTCAACATCTTTGTCAGTGACATGGACAGTGGGATTGAGTACACCCTCAGCAAGTTTGCCGATGACACCAAGCTGTGTGGTTTGGTTGATACGTTGGAGGGAAGGAATGCCATCCAGAGGGACCTTGACACGCTTGTGAGGTGGGCTGATGCCAACCTGATGGAGTTTAACCATGCAAGGTCCTATACCTGGGTCAGGGCAATGCCAGGCACAGCTACAGGCTGGGCAGAGAGGAGATTCAGAGCAGCCCTGTGGAGAAGGACTTGGGGGCGTGGGTCAATGAAAAAATGAACATGAGTCGGCAGTGTGCACTTGCAGCCCAGAAAACCAACCGCATCCTGGGCTGCATCAAAAATCATAGTTTTCTATGATTATGAAAATTAGAGTTAAATTGAAATGAAATTCCAGTAGGATAGGGAAGAAATAGCTGCCATTTATCATTTTCCATCAGCTAAAACAAACTGGCCAAGGAAAGTATTGCTCTAAGCAAGATTACATGCAACTGGCCTGTCTGCTAAATCATATTTCATAACGGTTGACTGATTTTCACTATGTCACCACAGTTGTGTACTATACATTGATAGCCCCTGTCACTATAATGCAATTATGTTTACCCATTAGTTTCTGCTTTTGTGCCACAACCCAGCAACTACAATATTATAATGGTTCTAATGCTCTGTTTCACTTTGTTCATTTACCTATTAATTTTGGCAATGTCATATTTCATGGAACATAAATTTCATCCTCTGAAAACATGACAACCTGTAGTACGGTATGGTCAGGCAGAGTCTGGAGCTTCGTATGGAAGTAAAATGAACTGTCCAGGGTGGCATTTTGGAAAGAACATACCTCCCTCTGGAGGCATCAGCTGTATCTAAGGCAATTACTTCAGTGGTAACAGGATGTAATTATTCACTCAATAAAAATCTACCTGTATTAAGTAGGTGCTTCTAATGTTATGCAGTTTGACCGGTGGCCCTAGCATGTCTCACAGAGGCAGTAAACAAAATGCAACACAATCTCTTAGTCTTGAATCCAGAACATAAATGTTCACTGGGAAGGAAGTGACCTAGAAAGCTGGCACTGCTCTGAATCTGGAGGCTCTGGGAAATATGACCCCAAAACAGAAGCTGAAAAATGCTCATTGCCAGAAGGACCTTCCCTCGTTCAGTGACAAGCATTAAAAAGGCAAAACAAATGGACCAAACAGACTTTTCATAGCCAGAGAAAAAGCTAAAGGGAGCTGAAACTAAACTTATTTCAGGAGAAGACAACTTGTGTTAGAATCCCACCCTCCGTTGTTATGTTAACATTCAGTTCTGAAGAACTCTTTCTGAGGAACAACCACTAAACTACCATTATATACTAAAATAGTTTCAACTGGCTAAAATCTGAAAGCTTAAAATAATGTGAAATTGGCAGGTAAACAAATGCTGAAGTTCATAAAGCCTTTAACTCAATGTGGAAAAGAGTAACCAACAGTGACTCATCTTGCACCAGGTTTGACAGTGACCCATCCAGTGATCCATGAAAATTAATTAGAGTCAACCTTAACCCTTCCTTTCCTCCTGACCTATCTGCACGTATCTACATAAAAGTGCAAACACATACTTCCCCCAAAAGAAAGCCCTCTACATATAATAATGGACAGTTTATACAGTATCAATTACATATAATGCCTATTAAATAAAAATATAATATCAATTATATTTTATCTATATCTAATATGGACTGTAGTGACCACTTGAATCAGCAACTGAAAAGAAAATTGATAGTTAAAATAAACATACCATGTAACTGATGTTACTTTTCCTTCAGAACTACATTTCAGATCTCTGCTCATTTTTTAAAGCATTCCATCATAGGCTTAGACTTATCAGTAAACAAACTTGTCGGACCTGAACTAGGTGCAGTAACACAAAATTGAGAAAAAAAAAAGCCAGGAATTGTTATAATCTTTTTTTTTTTTTTTTTTTTCCTGCCAAGTGCTCCTTTGAACATTTTGATCACATTGAATGAGGTAGCCTGAACAAAAAGAATAGAAAATGGTTACTGATTACAGACTAAACTACTGGTAGCACTATTCATGCACTATTAATGTTAATATACTGGAATTGCTACATGTTGTAAATCAGACATGTCATTTTAAACTTTTTTGGCAAACCAAAGATAGAGGAGAAGTGGGACAGAGAACTGAACATCCCGGATAAAGAAACAGGCAGCACATGAGGCAGACACTGAATATAGCACAGCAGTGTGTCCAAAGACCAGTGGAAGACTGACGGATACTGAGTGAGTTCAGGTGAGTTTAGGATATACATTTGGTGTAAGTTTTTGTCTCTATGCTGAGAAGGAGACAGACATTTGTGTCTGTCATTTGTGTCACATTTGGCATGGTGAGAAAATACTGCATTTACATCTCATTTTACCCCAGGTATCAGAGAATCCATACAGAAGATCAACACTAAAGCACAAAAACACAGGGAAAAAAAACAACATTTATTACTCCACCATTCATTGAGTTATGGCTTTAGCAAGAATAAACAAAGAAACAGTGTTCTAAATTGCCAAAAAAAAAAAAAATAGCACAGATAAAATAACCAAAACTGTACAGTTGGGAGAGATGCTGTTCACTAGGCAGAAGCATGAGAACATACAATATTTAATCAGTCTGATCAGTTCCCGTTTAGAAAGATATCTAGAGTAAATTGGAAGTATCATCTTCAGTTGTGTGTATCTCTACCTGGAAGAACCTGGACGTCTACCCTGGGCTGAATGCATAACCTTAAGACAGCTACAGTAAGACTACATGGACCATCTTAGAAGTGCAGGCCTGCTCCCAACAGCTCTAGTAAGAGTGATTTCCAACAACAAGGGTGCTGTTTCTTTATTACAGTGCCCCTTCTTGCCCTTTGCAAAGGCATACAACATCCTTGCCATACAACTATGCCATGTACTTCAATAACAGGTACAACCAGGCAACAGGTAGAATAGGTGTGATGGTTTCTAATCTGCACAGGTAACAACAGCTGTCTATCAGCAGTGGATGAATTCTAGCACTGAATCGGCATTACTGGAGACAGACTCTAAAGACTAGATTATGAATCCATGCCTGCTGCATCTGCCTGTGTTCAGACCCATACCTAGATTTAAACCATCATGGCTAAGCTAACACTTTCTGAATGCATGGCACTCATTCTCAGGTCAGCTTATCTTTCTTCCAAACATCGATGAACAAGAAAGACAGGGCTGTCTATATAGCATCCCACTGTCTAATAAAGAAGGTAGGCTTGGGGTTTTCACACTCCTCCCTTTACAACCACAGCAGCAAAGCAGAATCCAAACACTGCCTGAGAAATGAAGAGGAAGAAATTTTGAGGCTTGATTGGTGCTTCACACTGGTAATACTATTCCTGGGCTACAGAGCAGAATCACATCTTTCTCTCCTTACCTGGGCTGAATGTACCAAACATCCCATTGTATCCCACCTGAATACACCATTACATCCCTTGTAATTTAATAGGTCCATATAAACTCACAGAATCACATGCTCCTTGCTAAACCACTGTAATGCTGTTAGTGAGTTTACTATAAAAAACCAAATGTACCTCTAAGGGATTACATGTCCATTCTTCCACTAGCAGCACAAGGGCAAGGCACAAAAGGTACCTATATAAATCTCACACTTGGAGCGCAGGTCTTCAGGGATGTTCATCTGGGAGGAAACACTCTTCTTATGATTCTTGTTTATGGCTGCACAAATTTGGCCATTGGTTTTAGGGTGGTACTTTCAAATAGATCTAATGGCCCATACCAGTTTCAGGCAAAATTTTCATCAGTAGTACCCTGCTACCTCAATTTTCTTTGCTAATCAAGGCAAGATAACTACTTTTAGAAGCAGACGACATAGATTAATTGGTTAAAAAAAAAAAAAAAAAAAAGAAAAGTTTTCTTCTGGGACTTTCAAATTCTGCTCTTCAGAGCAAAAGAAGAAGGCTCTTGATGTTCTGAGTCTTGGACAGCTCAAGCAAGAACACACCCCTTGGCTAAACCAGTCCCCCCATTAAAGTCTGAGCCTTTCTCCTATCAAAGGGGCTTGGAACAAATTCATGCTGAAAAGCTTTTTTACATTTTGTTCTCAATCTTCTGGCCCAGCAGACAGGAAAAAAAGCTGCTCTAAAGAAAGTTTTAAATAGATGGCTTTCTTTCAGGTCACTACTTCTTTCTAGCTACTTGTCAAGTGTCAGTCAGATCTGATCATCCCCAAATCAATCTGGGTTGGGGGGAGGTAAATAATTCGCAATTGCTTTTAGATGCTTCTTAGAATGGGAAGAAGTACACAACTTTTTTCCCCAAAGGTATTTGGGAAAATGTTTCCTCCAAACATGCTTGTTTACCCTCTATATTTTGGTTTTGGTTTTATTTTTTTGGTGTTATTTTTTTTTTTTTTTTTTTTTTTTTTAATCCAAAGAGAGTAACAGACATTTAGAAAAGCTACTATTATGCTCCCCTTGACATCAGACAGTTCAAATAAGCAAAACATTGAACTAAGTACTCTTAGGGAAGGCTCTTGTTCTGTTGCTCTTTGAACACCACGCACAAAGTAATTTGAAAATACAGCCTTCAACTGATCCTCGTTCTTTATTTTCCCTGGTCTCTGCCTTACCACTGCCAAAAAATAGAAAATACGTTTCCTTAAGCTACCCTCACACTGTAATGGTGGTAAAATTCCTGGACTTATGATTTACAAGCAATGAATCTGAGTCTAACCCCATCTACACAGAGTAAAAACTTGACTCCTTTTTCCACAAGCTTACATCTTCTTTTCTCCTAAGTATACTATATAATGAAATTATGCCATTGTTCATTTTGTGCATAGCCCCTTAACAACTCTGTCATCCTGGAAAGGTGAGACCAATTAAAGTGAAATCAAAGCATATGGGCTCTGTTCCATTCACTTGCTCCATCCCATCTGATTTTCAGCAAGTGCCTTGCTTCGCACATACTTTCCCCACCCCCACCTCAATCTAAAACAGGAATCAAATGAATGAAAACACATATAAAACTGAGAGATTAAGGTCCCAAATGCTTTGCTACCCTCAAACATAATGTAAATAGAAGTGTAAATTACTAATGCCTCACTCATGTGCCATCGTGGTAGAGGTGAACTGCAAACTCTTGCACTACTATGATTTGCATCTTCTGTTCTCCAGAATCAGAAAAAATCACTCTGCACTGGCCCAAATTTGACAGAGAAATTAGTTTAATGTCAGTAAGACAGTCCGAGTCTAATGGAGCCCAAGATGCTCAAAGTAGGACATCCAAATGAAGCAGACAAATGGAAGTGTAATGAGAACACACTCCCTGCTGTGGCTGTAATGAGGGAGAAGGCACACTCTTCTGCTCATGTAGCAGTACCGCTTTCTTTCTTGAATGGTGGACAGGTTGCTGTCATAGCTAATGACCCATTAATATAACAAGCCACGGATTAGCTGTTTGTTTCTAATTGCCATTGTTTTTTAGTGTTAACAATATGCTGAGTCCTCCAAATTAAAAAAGACTACCACTACTTTTGATTAAGGTAATGTTGACTGGGATAGCCTGAAAAAAACATGTATCTCTGCCATCCAACTCAGGGAACTGAGTACCCTGAAAATGGCTGCTGTGACAATTAAAGACTGAGGCAAAGGTAGCATTAACCTCAGCCTTTTTGTCATCCTCAGTCACTAGGTTTCCCGTAGTACTCAGTGGAGGATAGAAGTTCTCCTTGACCCTCCTTTTATTGCTAATATATTTGTAAAGTACTTATTATCTTTTATGGTAGTGGCCAGATTTAGTTCTATCTGTGCCTTCGCCTTTCCAACTTTCTCTACATATAATTCAACAACATCCTTATACTTTTCAAGGGATGACAGTCCCTTCTTCCACAGGTGATAAATGCTCTTTTTTTTCCTGAGCTGGTATCTTCCCCACTGGTTTGATTTTCAGTACAAAGGGACCGCCTGCTCCTGCGCCTTTCGGATTTCCTTCTTGAAGGGCGTCCAGCCTTCCTGGACCCCCTTCTCCTTTAATAACATTTCCCAAGGAATTCTGCCAACCAGCACCCTAAACAGGCCAAAGTCAGTGCTCCAGAAGTTTAAGGTGGAGCTTTCGCTGACCTTCTTTCTGACATCTCCAAGGACTGAAAATTCAATCATTTCATGATTGCTTTGCCCAAGACAGCCTCCAACTGTCACATCACCCACCAGTCCTTGTCTGTTTGTGAACAACAAACCTAGCCAGGCATCTCCCTAGCTGGCTCACTAACCAGCTGGGTTAGGAAGTTATCTTCCACACCCTCCAAGAACTTCCTGGATTGTTTCTTCTCTGCTGTATTGTACTTTCAGCAGACATCTGGCAGGTTCAAGTTCCCCATAAGAACAAGGACAAGCAATTGTGATCATTTGTAACATCAGCAATAAAATTTCACACAGTGAATTTGAGATGCCATGCTCAAAATCTGTTGTCTAGATTTACATTTCATTTACCCGTAGTATGCATCTTCTTCATTAATACCCCAGGTACAAGCTTCTGGCATAACATCAATAAAACAGATCTATTCAGTTTGGACTGACAAATTTGTTTTCTAGAAAACTGTAACAGATTTCTTAAAAAAATATAAATATTACCAGTGTAATTTCAAAATTGCTCCTTAGAGTTAGGGGGAAAAAAAAAAAAAAAAAAAAACAAAAACAAAAATTAAAAAAAAAAAAAAAACCACAACAGAAATATCTAGTGACAACAGAAGTATGAAGGATATATTCCACATCCACAGAAACAATCAGGAGTTACCCACACAAGCTCCTTAAGCTCCTTCCTCACTATCAGGCCCCACTTCAAGAAGTGCTTTTAAATTCACCTGACATTGTGTCTAAAGCAAACACAGATAATGGTGCTCCAGTGTTCCCTGGAGCAGTCCCAGGAGTCTCATGCCCTTTTGGTGTCACTCCAGAAGTATGCCGGTTAGCATTAAGCCTGTCCTCCGCCACAGAAGGGTTCAAGGAAGGAGTGTGTTTTCTTCTCACTGGGTTAGAAGCCACCCAAAGTATGTGTGAGCACAGATTTCTTCCTACGTCCATGTCCTGGGTTCAGCAGTAGCAGTCATTTTTCTCCTTCTCGGTAGCTGGTACAGCACTGTATTTTTGACTTTTGGCCTGGGAACAGCGCTGATAACACCAGTGTTTTCAGTTACTGCTTAGAACGTTTTGGTCTGACCAAGGACTCTCTGAGTCTCATGCTCTGCCAGGGAGGAGGGGAAGCCGGGAGGAAGCAGAGACAGGACACCTGACCCAAACTGACCAAAGAGAGGTTATTCCACACCACAGCACGTCATGCCCAGGATGAAAAAATGGAGGGCAGAGACCCGGAAGGGTGGTGGGGGTGCACTGTGTGGTCAGGCTTGGTGTCAGGTGGTGAGCGATTATATTCTCTTTCCTTGTATTTTTCTTGTCATTATTATTATTGGTGGTAGCAGTTGTGATTTGTGTTATACCTTAGTTACTGAACTGCTCTTATCTCAACCTGTGGGGGTTGCATTCTTTTGATTCTCCTCCCCATCTCCCCAGGACTGGGGGAAGAAAGAGTGGGGAGTGAGTGAGAGAGCGACTGCGTGAGTTATAGAGGCTTAAACCACGACAGTCTTTCCCACCAGTAGGCCTCTTTGCTGCACTACGTTCTCAGAGAAGTGCAACGGGACTAGAGGAGAAGTAATACAAGCAGCTGCCATTTCTTTCTTGGCAGCTATAGTACACTTTGCCTCACTGCCAGTCAGGAGGGACTGTATAAGGTGAGGGGAGTAAAGGGTTAGGAATTGGGATAATGACATTTCCATTACTCACAGGTGCATGCATACTAGATGCCAAGTTATCTCCTCCACACAGAAGGTTTTTATTCTCCTTAAACCATCTGCATTTTAATCAGCTGCACACTACTAACAATACAGCATCTTTAAAAATGGCATCTAAACCTCCCCCTACAAAGAGGGGACACCACTCCCTTCAATATGAACTACTTTTGGAGGGCAGACTGCCTTGTTCTATGTAATTTGGTACAATGACAAATAGGCTCCTTCTAATGCATTAACAATTTAAAGTTATTTTGTGCCATGACAAATAGTCTTTGGAAATGCAGTAACATTTTAAAGTACCTGGAATGATAAAATGGAAATTATATTTGAAAGGCATAAAATAATAGTGAGCAAAACCCCACTGGTAAATGACTGCATGTTCTGGGTCATTTTATATCACCTCATGGTACGCCTATGCAAAAAAATTCATCAGAACCCAGCTTCCACACACCTTCATAAAGATTCATACTGTTCTGAAAAGTGGTGTCTCCATTATATGAATACTTCGTGCAAACCATGCCTCAAACACTGTGGGTCATTTCTGGTGAAAAAAATACCAGTGCCAGTGAAGGTCCAAGAATGGCAATTAAAAGCACTAAAAAGCACTAGATGAGTGCAGGACAGTGATTCACCACATCCTGCAATACCAGAACTCAGTGCACTGCATAAAACATTAATTTAAAACATGCTAAAATATCCAGTAGTTCTGTACATGGCAAGTAGGGAATTGTTGGAAACTGCTTTCCTAAGAGGCTGCAGAGACCAGTAATATAATGAAGTTCAAAAAGTGATTAAATTTATGAACACCAGCTCCACAGTGGATACTAAAAGTGACTGGCAACGGCATAAAGTCTAATGCCCTTACTAGAGCAAATGTGGGTGATGGGAACATATTGAGTGATGTGCTGAAGACATCCAGACTTCTCAACGTCAGCTGAGCTCTCCAATCACCACTATTGGAGGTAGGACCCTGAAGGACATCTCCTGGCATCTTATGCTCTGACATCGCTCGAGGCCTCATCTGGAACTAAAGAGAGAGCCTGAACAGATTAAGAGCTCTAGCAACATACAGAGCATGGATAAAACACCACTGAACTGTCTTAGCAGAAGAATTAAGTCTAAACTAACGTCTAAACTCAGAAATTAAGACTTGCTTCCTGCTGTGATGTACTGCTACATCTTTCCCTCCAACGATAGAGGAACAAAATGCAAATGCAGTGGTTCAAGGGTGAGAGCAAACAGCTGTTTCACATAAGGTACCAGAGACCTAGAGATCGGACATGAAGCTCAGCATTGAGATACAGGTCTAGCTGGAAGGTAGAGGGGAGAAGAGGAGATGGAAGCCTGGGTGTAAGACAGAATACTGGGACTTGACGAATCTTAAGAAAGACAGGCAGAAGTTCAGGCATAGTTTAGGATGGATGTTTGAAATCAAAGCTTGAGGTGACATGGTATGGGAATTCTATTGGAAACACAAAAAATAAAGAAGCAATAAGGGAAAAAACATTACCTAAAGACATTCCTATTTCTTTGATTTTGCTCTACAACTGATCTTTTCTCAGTCCCTGCCTCCACAAATATATGAACTTGACAGACTGTCAGCCAAGTATTGTAAAGCAAGCTATCCTGCCACTGATACAGACATCACTGTGTTAAGTCCTTGATAAGCTGGATGTGAGGCAGCTTCCCAAATGTTAAGCCTTCGAGTACACCCACAGCTTCTAGAAAACTGCAAATTCAGAGCTAACTGTTCAGCTAATAGCATTTTCTTACCTTCAAACGTCTTGTTTTTAACAGTTTAATTAAACATGCATGTGCATGCGTACACCAATCCTTACACACATACCCTTTTCCTAGGTATTACCCAAGACGCTCCACAAAGAAAGGAAATCGGAGCTCTAGGGATCTAAATTTCTTTTCAGATTCCCAGAATACAGACAGCACATTTAGAAATAGCTCAAGCTTCCTGACCAAGGTCCTCCTCTCCTGCTTCCTTGTGTCAGTCTGTGCTTCTAAGGATGAGATGGTGGTAAAGTCTGCAATGTTTAGTAAGAGTGTGAATGACTTTCCTAATTAATGCCAACTGTCAGATTTGATCTAGTTAGGTGACTGTCTCTCCAACAGGCATGGAGAAGTCACAAGAGAATTGCAATTACTGGCCATAAATTGTAAGGTTTTTTTTTTGCCAGCATCATGAGAAAGCCAGCTATTTTTTTGGTGAACAGTCATCTACTCTGATGTTCACAAACCTCCTGAAAATCTATCTGATGGCAGAGACGTACAAAAATGCAGTTCTGGACAATTTAAGTTTAGTTTTAAAAGAAACACTTGCAGCTAAGCCATAGTATGACAGTAAGAACTGATAATGCTGTTTCAGACTGCAGGAGGTGGAGATGAGTAAACTCCTTTGCCAACTGCCAGATTGCATGTCTGACACATTGCAGATGTAAATACAAGTAACTCAGTGGGGAGACTATGCTGAATCACACCCACTGGGGATGCGCCTGTGTCTTCAGAGCACGAGGTACTAGGAAGACAGGAAAGACAAATTCCTTGATATAAACTGGAACAACTTTATGCAAGCCAGGAGCCTCGCTCCTTTTCCCTCTGAGGCAGCCCAGAGTGCTATGCTTGTCCCTTTGCTCAGGCACATATTCTTTTATTTTTCTTTTCCCCATGTCAAAGCTGTGAAAGCCAAATTTGCTATGTAAGAACATGCATCTTTGTTGGAGAGTAACGTTATGAATGCAGAAGGGAAGATTTCATTGTTTCTCCGTGAAACATACAGTGTTTAGATCCTGAAGACAAGGATTTGGGGGTTTGGTGCTACCACTGAAACAACCTAATCATGTGTTCCATCTCCTTGGAAGAAGAAGAACAAAGCCCTAAATGAGAGGAAGCTCAGAAATGGATTTGATTCTTTGCAGGAAGCAGAACTTTTATGGCTCTGTCAAGATCAGATACACATCTGGGAGATGCCCTTCCATCAAGCATTCACTGCTGGGCTTATTCTAGAGGTATAAATGAGTGGTGATATTCACTATGCTGGATTGGGTCATGTAATGTTTCTTGCTGGCCTATAAAAGCTGCATTGTCATCATTACGTGTGCATTGCATATTATCTTCTGAAGGATGATCTGAAGTGTGGTTTGTTAACCATAATTACACCTTATGATACCTGGCCACACAGAGAACATAGTGCTTAAAGTATCCAAAAGCCTACGTTAAATCAAGAAACAAAACCCCAGAGTTTTGATTTTTGTCCTGTTGTTCTGGCCCCAAATCAAACTCCTTCCAGTCACTCCTGGGCATAAACAACAGAGGTGACAACCTCCTGCAGCGAGTCCACCAAAATGCTCTAGGTTATTCACATTTGTAGCTCATCTTCAAGTTTGGGAATGTAAATTTGTTATATCATAGCACTTTTCAAGACACCTATAGTGTTCAGCACCACTGGGTCTCTAGGCTTTTCTATAATATAGCAGCAGCTCATCTCAAAATAAATATTGATTAATAGAGCTATTTAAGTCTATAGGGAAAAAATACCAATAGTATAAAAACACTTAATACTCAGCTAAGAACAAACTGTCACCCATATCTTGTTGTTTCAAGAACTCAAATGATTAATTTTTGAGCATGTTCCACATCTTGCCAATCTTACAGCCTTAGGCTACTGAGAATGCTCGGGATGAAAAATTGAAAGTATAATTAAAAAGCATACAAAAGGAAGAAAAAAAGAGTTAAAAATGATGGTGTTAGCCACATGCAGAGCACTGGACCGGAGTTTTTTGTCTTATTTATCAGCTGGAATGGTATTAGAGATTTGTAAGTTCTGCAATTCTTGTGTGATCATCTGTCAGGACCGCAGTGGCACTGCAGCAGCTGCAAGAGCACAAGCCAGGCTGCTGGACACTAACCCTGTGTCCCCTTCTTTGAGGACTCAGAGTCACAGCTTTGGTCCTGGACAAGCAGAGAAGGAGCTGCCTCTCAGGAACTGTCTTAGCCAGTCAACAGATAGCTTTAGTCCTGAAGCAGGATAGTTTATACACTGTCAATTTATATAAGATTATCACTACCATTTGGTGGTGTTTTTTGTTTGTTTGTTGGGTTTGTGTTTTTTGTTTGCTTTTTTTTTGGTTAGTTGCTTTGTTGAGGTCTTTTTTTTTTTTTTTGTTCTAAAGGAGTAATGGGCTTGGATCCATAAGAAGTGTCCCTAGCTTTATAGAGGCACCACATACAAAGGTATTTCAAAGTGCAGTCATAGTGTACCTTTCTGTGTATGTATGACCAAGTACCTCACAGAAATGTGTAAAAGTAAACACATGCAGCCCTTCTGTAATATTGTAGCCTTCATGCTTAAATACTTTGGAAATAATCACAGTGTGATTATATCTTTATAATATGTCAAGTATGGTGTCGGATACAGAAGCAAGCAACACTAAAACTATTTATAAAACATTATTTGCATTTTGTTTTCCTTCTGGGCTCTCCTCTGGATGCCAATATTAACATTCTATTCTTTAAGAAATTATTAGCAATGGGTAATCTTGGCTGGTAAATTCCAATGATAACAAAAGACATGATTCACAAGTTTTAAAAATAAACTGACTGTAAGGCATCTGATTACTGGATCCATAAACATTCAGTGTTATAGTAACTTTGTTGGAACCAGGCAGTTTTTGATACATCTCATTAGGCAATGTATTTTTAACACAATAGGAACTCCCATTGCAACCTTCCCTTAAGGCTTTCTGTGGGATTTTTTCTAATCTACTAACAAATTTAAAAGTTGCTAATAATCAAAGAATCACCAGGACCACACAGACATTAGAAGTAACTAGATGAGACTTAATGTCATTCATCTCTCTGGATAAGCAAACAGAAAATCTCAACTCTAAGGGAGTGGAAGGCAGCCATCCCTGGTAGCCACTGGAAACTTGGTACCATAGAGAGACACAAACGTACATTCTGCTTTCTTGTTGCTGCTACATTAAGTCAGGGCAAAAAACTTATTCCTTCTATCCTGAGGAGAAAATTAGTGTTGCCTCAGAAACCATACAACCAAACACCTTAAACACCATATTCAGGGCTGTAGGACTCATAAGACGGTACACCCTTCCTCTCCAGAAATATCATAAGTACATGAAGCAATATGGATGCTTCCTATCTTTAATATACAGTTAAAACCTGCAAATTAATAAACATATCCATTTGCTATCAGCTAAATACAGCTCTTGTGATTTCTTAGTAGGACTTTCCATTGTAGAAGCTTTCAGAGCCTTTGTATGCGTGAACTTACAAAGCAGAAACTCCCTTGCTGAGCTCTGCCCCTCTTCCATCAGAGGACAGACACTGCACGGTGGTATCCAAGAATGCAAAAAGGCTTTTCACTCTATTCTGTATTTATTTTGATTGTGTTTTTTTTGTTGTTTTTTTCTCTTCAGCCACAGTGCAGCCTGTATCTGCTGCATAATCAATTAAGAGTTAACAAAGAAAGATTTGAGATCATGGTGCTTACTTGGGGTATTCAGGAGACGTGACTTTTTGCAGTGGTAGGCTGCCTCCTGTTCGCAGTACTCTGCACTGTTTACCACGGCTTCAAGCTGCTCTGCGCTGCTGTTGTAATTAAAGAACATGGTGTACGGCTTCTCCATATCAGCTCTTTGGACTCTGGTCAGCCCTGTGTTGTTGTGCTGCACTGCAGTCCAGATCTTATCTTCTGTTAAATGAAAAAGGATTGAATGGGAAGTTAACAGCAAAAAACTTGCAACAAGCAGAGAACAAAAAAAAAAAGAAACAAAACCCAGATTGAAATCTAATGTTTTTCCTGCATGGGAGAGAGGATCAGCAGGACCCTGGTCACTCTGTGATGAAGACCTATTACAGGACAATGGAGCCCACAGAGATGTTTCTGTCTGAACCAGCTCAAGCAAACACTACAGAGCCTGCTGAGCAAGACAGAAACTCTCAGCTCCCCAGGAGCCATAGGAAATCTGCTGCATCTTCTATCGCCAAGTATCTGAAGAAAATTAGATACCTTTCAGCTAGCTTTGGTCCTGAAAGAAGAGAGATAATTATGGGGGTACCACTGATCTTTTGCAAACAGCTGTATCTGAGAGCAAAGCCCACTCTGTTACAACAACAAATGGTAGCAGAGAACTGCGGCTGATGAGCTCACACAAACTCACCACAAACAGAAACCACAAACTGTTGCCAGAAAGCTAAATTTGAGAGTATGTTCTTACCACTCAGTTGGAAGTCAGATCACTCATTCAGTTTTCAGATTTTTCTGTATATAAATTGAATGATGCTGTGCTTAGATGATGGTACAGAACAACATATAACACCTGTAGTTAACTGTAAATGTTGATGCTTTCCCATGCTGGGGAGCCCATTCTCATCTCCTTCATTGCATTTACTGGCAGAGCAAGGGATATTGTAGGTAACAGAAAGCAGACTCTAGGCTTAAGCACAACCAGCACTGTAATAACCCAGCTTATGAGAAGCATTGGGGTTGGCATGATAGGTAGAACACTGCAATTAGAAGCAATTAGCTTAGCAGGGAGGCTGTTTCCCAGCTGGTTCTGATGAGATAGTAACAGGTAAGATAACAAGGACAGCCTGAATGGCCAATTTGCTGAAGTGACCCAGCGCAAAAGGCAAACTACTTAATAAGTATTCACAGGACTCAGCCCTGCACATGCTCTGCAATATTATGAAGAGTCACATCCAGTAAATTCCCTCTTTATCAAAGACCCTGCTTGCCTACAAAATACTGACTGGGCAAAAATTTAAGGAAGTAAATTCTAATTGTTTGATGAAAGGAAGATTTCAATCTGATTTGCAGTAACAGAATCACAGAATCACAGAATAGTAAGGGCTGGAAAGGACCTTCAGATCATCGAGTTCCAACCCCCCCGCCATGGGCAGGGACACCTCCCACTAAACCATGCCATCTAAGGCTATGTCCAACCCCACCTTGAACGCCGCCAGGGATGAAGCATTCACAACTTCCCTGGGCAACCCATTCCAGGGCCCCACCCTAGAGTTACAGATGAAGAGGCAAGGTCTAGACAGGAGATTCTGTTATTTATGCTTCAATAGGGAAACCCTGGATACCACTGAATCAGATCTTTTCTAAACTGATCTTAAAAACTGATCTAAGTATTCAGAAGTTTTTACCAGACTACCTAATCTAAATTCTTGCAGAGCTTCTATGAGTTTTCCAGTTACTCTTCAATACACCAGCATAACAAGTCCAGTAGCTATGTGGCTACTGTAATGTACTGCAGTTTAAGTATTTTTCATTAGGCTACAAATATCCCACAGATTACTTCAAAAGAACTCTAATAGGTATATAAAAATCCTAAATGGACTATCCATGCAAAGACACTCAGATGATTTAATGGATTGTCATTATGGAAGCATTCAGATGACAAGCAAGTAACAACCACCATCTGGAGACTATCTAAAGAGGTCTGTTCCGAGATCCAAGCTGCAAGTTATTGAGAAATTACTCTCCCAGTAATGTATGGCATTAATTTAAGGACAGTTTATGCTCAGCAAACCATACATTCACTCACAACATTCTCATAATTTCTGTGATGGTAGACAGAAAGACTTTGCTCACAGATCTGTAATTCTGTGGTTCTTACTGAGTTCAGGATGCTGCTCATGGATCCTGTGAGTTGGAGCTCAAAGAAACACTGCTGCAATGTGTGATACACAAAATTTAGATTAAAATCACAAGACATATCACAAATATATTGCTTGTAAAACACCCCAGTGATTGCAATCTCAGTCAACACTGTAGCACAATACTCTGCACAGTCCTGCACACGAACTGCACCCAACACAATATAATTCAATGACTCCATAACACACATCTGAAAGTAGCGATTCTTATCAGCCAGAGTCACTCTGTTTTTATTTTTGTTCTCTCAAGGACTGACATGAACAGAATGAATTTTTACAAAGCAGTTGAGGGTGTTCTAACTTTCCTTTCACTGAAGTTGGAAGAAGTTTAACTCATACGTTCACTGGGAAATCTACTAAAAAGACAAACATCAAGTTGCTGATACTATAAGGAACATCTAAACCCAAGAGACGATGGAATTAACTTGTTGCTGAAAGTCCAGATTGGCAGTCATAAGATCCTCCCACCGAGAGTTAGTAACATAATTTTGAGAAATTGCAATAAAATCAATTCTCACAATAGTGGCTACAGGTCTGTTCAGGAATTACAACAGGCTAGAGTTTCAGAGTGGTTAACACCACTGCGCTTTCCAGGCTGTGTATTTGTGCACTAAGAAAGGTGCCGTGCCAGCACCTGAAAAGTTGAAAGCATAAAAATCTAGTAGTTTAGAAGAAACACAGGACTACTAGGAAAAACTTCTTAAAAATACCATAGCATAAAACAGTCTTCCCAAGAAGTGTTAGAAACATAATTAATTGACATCTTTGAAATGAGGATGGACAAGACTTCAACAAACATACTGTTAGTGACAGGCACCTGTTAACAAGTGTGCTGGACAGAAAATAGGTCTTTATCTGATTTTCTTTTGTAATTGTTCATTAATTTTCAGTTGTCTTGTTATCATTACAGCTGTGCTCAGCTGTCCTGAAATCTGAACTATGACATTCAAGAACTGCTTTTCTCCACAGGATCTTTTAGAACTGAGATTATAACTTCAGATTTTTCAGTCCTCTGGTTTGCGAAGGAAAAGGAAAACAAAGTTTCTTTCTGTACTCAAAGTAATTGTGATTTTGCAAGTACATAAGAACAGAGAGTTTAAAAAAGTAATACCAGAAGGGAAGAATTCCAGATTTACATTTCAGAGATTTTACAGATCAATGAGATCTGCACTTCACTGGTCACTTCAAAGATTCCCTCTATGTTCCATCTTGGAAGTAAAGGTAACCATCAGCACATTCTCACAAAATATACACATTCAGCTCACTGATCTAGCAGTGAAAGGAAAGTCACAGCCACCACCAAGCATCCCCATGGGATGGCAAAAGCTACCACCATTCAAAAGTCTTTTTCCCTATGTAGCTGGTGTAGAAAGAGCACAGAGAAACACATCCTCTGCTACCTTTTTATTTTTAACAATAATGTCAACAACAACAACAAAGCAGTGAAAGAGACTTTAAAAACTTGTAGTTCGAAAGGAAGTCTTCAAACTAGAAGGGCAGCCTAACACACCACAGATGCAAGACAAAAGAGCTGGTGACAACAATGTTAGATGAAGAAGAGAGATGAATTCAACTATTTCAGTCATACTTCCGCCCACTTCCCAGGGAAAAAATAAGGACACCCATTTTAGCAAGAGGGATGTGAAGCACAGATGGGCTAGGTAATGTGCATGAAGTCATATGCACTTGCTAGATACAGACAGAAAGAAACCCCAACTATTGGGAAAGTTCCTTCCTTAAAAAGGACACCCCTTTGTTTACATGCAGCAAATGAGCCTGAAAATGATTTAATCTTTAGTTTGCTTTGGACAGAGTGGGACAGCTGATACTTCTCCCTCCTGCATCTCAACTGGCTGAGGGAGAAGTAACTAAGAGCAGGAGGGCAGTAAATTCTTGAACCATTCCAAGACAATAGCAAGACTATGCATACCTGCCTCCATAGATCTGAAAACTACACAAAAATAATCCCAGCCTTTCTTCTGAAGACCCTCACCATTCAGATCAACTTTTGGGTTTTATTCAAGCACCATTTTCTCCACCTTAAACCTGGCAGCATTAAGAAAAAGATCATATTATTTTCCTCAAATTCACATGCACAAGCTTCAGAACCTGCATAAGAAACATAGCTGCAATTGACATGAACACAGATCACTACATCTCTAGAAAGCAGTGCAAAACTGCCTGCAACTTAGCTCTAAGACTTGCATATGCCTTTGCAGGGGCATGCCTCTGCACAGATTATGTCCATGGCTTTTGAAATTAGGACTTTAATTATTGTTCCTATTTCACAATATGAGGTTCAGGTTTGGTTTTTAATCCTTATTCTTTTTTGTTTTGTTTTCATTACATTTTTAGGCAGTGGCACTGTAATCATAGATACAAATCAAGTTGAGTGCCACTAGTTTCTTCTAGACATTTCCATACCTGGAAACTGTTAAACTAGGCAGATAAGGAACCCTTTTCCTTTTTCTTTTAACAAAGAAGCGATCATTATGTTTTTATATCTATCCATACTATATGTTTTTTTTTCCTGTTTACTCAATTTAACGAGCTCTCCCTGCGCTTCTGAATTTACAATGAGAATGAAAAAGCTGCTCTCCAGGCAAAGGTCACTGCCTAATTTTACCTTCTGTTATTCAACTTTATTGTTTTATTACTTTCTCAGCTTGGTAAAATTTCGAACCACACACAAGCTGAAAGTAATTCTAAACCCAGTAGGAGAGTGAAGCCACATCATCTACTGCATAACCTGTAATAGTTAAATGCAGCCTTGAAAAGCGTATTTCCTAAATGCTTGTTAAATTGTTCCATAATTCAAAGGTGACAATGCTTTAATTTCAGGGTAATGCTACAGCTTTATGACTTCACAGTTTTATTTAATGGTCCAATTTACTAGGATATTATGCTGCCTGCATTTGGCCCTAGGAGATGTTTTTACAGCATGGGACTGCAATGCATTCAGCACATTTTAGACCCTCTGTTTAGCCTCACCCATTGCTCTGTCATCTTGCTGGAAGCCTCCAAGTTGCTTTTGACAGCACACAAATTAAATTGTGGGAAATTAGAGCAGCTGGAAAACTGGCTTTCAATGAGCTCTGTACTGTCTAATTCTCATTTTTATTCTTCAACTTTAAATATCCCTGTAGAGCACATTTCACCCATACAAACTGCATCACTCCTTTGTGATTTAGGAGGTTTGTCACAAAACAAGATTATTCAGACTGATTAAATTGCCAACAAGCCAAACATATGGTAAATGCTACAAGAGAGAGAAAAATTGCTCTGAGAACTCATATGATGCATTTGTTTCATGGTGCTCTACATTGAATGCTAAATATTGTCCTGAAAGCTGTACCTATAACTACAGCAGTAACCACACAACAGACTCTCCTCTTTGAACACCATACTGTTTTAAGCTGCAGTGGCAGTTTAACATACATATTCAAATATTATTTGAGGGGTGTAAGAAAAGCCGTTTTCTTATCACAAACAGCTTTAATTGACTGACTCCAAAAAAGTGTTTTCTGAGTCTCCTATGGAACCTATCCATTTTTATGCATTTTCTTTTCCTGCTAGCTGACCCAGCAATATGTCCCTCTGCAGCTTGTTCAATGCTCATCAGCTTCCTCCTAGTTTCTGATTCAGCCACCTCCAGCCAGTACAGAGGCCTCACATTGCATTTCCATGGAAGCAGTTCTGGGGGGGATGTTCCTGTCCTCTCTGTCCTGCATGCAGCCCACTCTCCAACGGTGCTGGTAGACTGCACCTGTGGCGTACGTTCCTGAGGGATGTCCATGCCTGAAGCTGTTCCCCACCAGTAGCCAGCACCAGGAAGGCACCATGCCCCGAGCTCCACAGACATGCTGCCTTGGCCCTGGCAGAGAGAGAAAAGCTGGGTTCCCACTTCTTTTACACCCCAGGCATGAAGTTTGCTCAGGCTGAGCCCACAGTTCTCTGTCAGCAGAATGACCATGCCAGGTGTCTCTCATGGATGAGAAGAAGACACCTCTTCTGCAGATCCTTGCAACCTCATCTCCAGTGCTGAAGCCCAGAGATCACAAACCATTAACCTGCCAGTCTCCTTCTCGATCTCCATTTCTGTATTTCCCCTAATACAGTCTACCTTCAACAAGCGAAGAGCAAGCTGTTGAACTACTTTCTAGTGTAAAATAGACATGTCTTCACTGTGCCCACACTCACTGCACTTCTGACAACAACGCAGTCTTCTCTGACTCAGTCTCCTTCATCTAAGGTAAGTTTTGAGAGACTCAACATAATCACTTTCCTGCTGTTTTATGTGTCTTGTGATGGCTTAGACATTCGAATGAGCCTGGCAGACAAGAAGTGGAGCCTGTAGGAGACCTGTCATTCTTCTGGTGCTGAACCAGGAGGCTGACACCAGCCGGTAAGATAAAATTAATCATTGATCTAGTCATGGCAATTTCTAAGCATTATTGATTTGATAGCCTAGAGTATGCATACAGTAAAATAGCATCAGTAAAGTACAGTGACAGAATGACTAAAGTGTAACTAAATCTTTCAGATATCAAGGGCAAAATTTACCTGGGAGAAGATGACAAAAGGTGATTACAAACACTTTCCATAGAGGGCAGCAAAACAACTACATGGATGTAGACTGCATATCTATAGACTTTGTACTAGTGAATATGATTATTAGCATTTAAGTAGTACTCCAGACAGATCAATAGATTTCTAAGCAACAAAAGAATAACGCTCACAACGATGGAAAGACTGTCAGACCAGACGTTCAAAGGGTCCATTAGCCATTTTCTATATTGACTGTTATCAGTCACTTCAGTGGGAAGCGAAGATTAATTTAACTGGGCTAATTATCAAACAATTCGCCTTCAGGGAAAATTTCTTTCTCGGCACTGGTGGTTGTTCATTACCCCAAAGCATGCCAGGATACATTCTCTCTGTACTTTATGCAAAAATGTGTGGGCATAGAGCACCATGGATCATGAGAGAATCCAGGTAAAAAAAGCAGAGCTAGTTTACATTCATATGCAAATAGACCTGGAAACGCTTATTATGTTCCTCTGGCGCTGAAAACAATCATCCCAAAGTATTAATCCCTACACTGACCCACACAAATCCTCCTGGTTTCTCTCATAACATTCAGCTACATATGATCTTGGTTTGGCTGCATATGTCTGGTTTACTTCCCCACGCAAATGCATATAGAACCATAGAATCATAGAATAGTTAGGGTTGGAAAGGACCTTAAGATCGAGTTCCAACCCCCCTGCCTTGGTCAGGGACACCTCCCACTAAACCATGCCATCCAAGGCTATGTCCAACCCCACCTTGAACACTGCCAGGGATGGAGCATACAGTGTAGAGTCTTCATTGTTTCTTACAGTTGATGAATTTCCTCATGAAAGTGACTTTGCTTTGTGTATGATGGGTACAGAAGGTGAAAACAACATTATGGTAATAAGATGGGGTTTTTTTTGTTTGTTTGCTTTTTAACTGCCTCTTTATTCCTACTGTAAGACTATGCAAATGAACATAGCTTCTGTCAGTGAGTTCCATTCACTTTGGGTCTTCCCAATCTTTGAACATATTTTTCTATGCCTTAATTAAATACATTACTGTTCCTGACAACCTCCTATTTCAACAACATATTTTACTTCGCTAGAAATAAATAACCTCTAAGATAAGATCCTTCTAAACTGCTTCAAACACTCTTCCGTCTTCTTGACCAGCCTAAATAATAGCATGTCATCTACAATTTTTGTCACCTTGTTTTTCTGACTTCTCCAGACTGCTAATAAATACATTTATCCACTTTTGTATCTGCAGATGTCCTGTGACAGTTCACTGTTAAATTTCTTACCATGCTGAAAATTGGCTTTATGTTTTAAATATTTTTTTCCTTCTTTCTCTCTGAAAAATTTCCCTTCCCTTATTTCTCTCTCCCTCCTTGTCTTTCTATGATTGTCCAATTCCCTCTCAACACACACAATCACAATTTTCTGGTTTCTTCAGAATTTTTACTCAGCAGTGGACTGTTAAATTTAACAGGCTGCAGAGAAATCACTGGGATCACAGACACAATAAATTAACTTGTAATGTTGACACTTCTCATATCCACATATTGGATGCCTATAAAAAGACATCAATATGTGAGAAGGCTGGTTAATAAATGCCCTGGTTAATAACTGGCTACAAACAAGACCTCTACTTGGTTCAACTAAACAGGTAAAAATCAGAAAGAATTTTAAACAAATGTAAGTACACATTAAGGAACAACATTGTTCTCTAAATGCAGTGATGCTACTCATTTCTGATGTTCTGATTCCTTCTTTGAATTCATCCTTTACAGATTCAAGCACTGTATTTCCTAGCTCACTGCACCTCTAGTTCTAAAAACACCAAATACGTTATTTCCTGGATTTTCCATTTCATCTCCAAATTCTTCAGCCTGAACATGTTTTGGGCATAAAGAGGTTACTGTTTCTTGAACTGTATACAAAAAGAACTGCCAATGTAAGAGCAAAGCTTCATTTACACCAAGAGGCAACCTTTGCCTTAGAGTGTGAACAGATACCCAGGGAAGCACGGAAAACCAGCAGGTTTTCTTGAAACTAATTCCCATTTCCCAGCAATCTTTGCCTCACAGACACCTGAGCTAGGAGCTGCAACTAAACCTCCATGTTTTATGAATCTAACAGACAGGACTGGGCCTTTTTCCAGCCTGCTTTTTCCCCCGTTACATTACCTCCCTTGATATCCTGTGGTAGTAAGTTTCAAGTTGAATTATTCATTGCATCAAGAAAACAAACACCCTCCACCCCCAATCCTGCTATGTAATAATTTCTCTATCCCTTATCTCATATATGATGAAAAAGAATCAATCGCTATTTGCTTTCTTTAAGCCACATATGATGTACCTGATTTCCTGTGACAGTTCCCTCCATCATCTTTTTAATTTATTTAGTCTCCTCATATGGGGAAGCCATCCATGGCCCTGGACCATCTGCATTTTTCCACTGATAGGAGGTGTGATATGGATTTACATCACTGAGCAATAATGTTGACCTTTTTATTCTTTGTATGTTTCTAATATAACAACGTAGAATATCACTTTTTGACTTCCCCTGAATATTGATAGTTTCAGAAAACGATGCAGAAGCACTACCCAAAAAGATTAACAAATTCAGAATCCATCCCTGTATGCATGAAGTTATTTTTTCCATACTTTGCACATAATCTATTACTGTAAACAATTTTTATCAATATATCAATAAGGTGTGTTCCCAGAGAGAAAAGAAGCTCTTGTTATTAAGGCACCCAAACCATATTTAGATGATACAGAAGCATAACCCAATTGTACCTCAAACTCTCTGAACAACTGTAAAATACTAATTTCTTTCTGTGTCTCAGCCTTCTTCTGTGCAACAGAAATAATAGAGATGCCTGTGACAAACAACCCTCCCCTGCCTCAAATAAGATATCTAGAGGAAAAGAAGAAACACGAAAAAGTTCTCCAGTCTAGAAGGTTATGCCAGTTTTCCCCATCTCCACTTTTCTTGTAATCAAAATAAAATTAGAACATCAGCAAGTTCATTGCAGATAGACAGAAATTCAGGCACATGATTCTGGATTTCTGCCAGATAAAATTTGTTTGAGGAAAGCAGATGCTTTCTGCAAGGACTTTGTCAAAAATCCTACTTCAGCAGAGATGAAAAGCACTGACAATGTTTTGATCACACATATTTATATGACAAATAATAAAAATGAGCACATTTCCCATACTAGAGATCAAGGAAGGATATTCAGACAGGTGAAACTCTGTTTCAATTCTTATGAGATTCACAGTGAAGGAGACACATCTTATTAAATATTTGTTACACTTGAATAAAAAACATAATAATTAACTGGCATGCATTTAATTAACATAACAGTTGCTCAATTATATAAAAATGAAAAGTTAATTTGAGACACTTTAAGTACAAGGAGATTAAGGATAAAATATGAATACATATATCCTGCATCCTTAGTTTTAGGGTCTGAGTCTGGAGGTGATAGGTGGCAAATTAGTTCAACCAGAATTAGCACCTTAGAATGGGCAATAAAATATTCTTTCATCTGCATCTGGCCATAGGAATCAAAAAATGTCAAACAGGAGACAGCCTAGGAAATTTCCTCTCCATTTAAAAAATAAAAAGCAGAAAGGGCACTCTACTATCTACCCCAATTCACAATACAGGCTATGTAATCTTCTCTCATTCCTTGCATGACAGTCCAATATACAAAATAGGACCCATTTAAGGGGGAGTTTGCCAAACATACTTTTGTCTTTGGTTTTATTTTTTCTTTTCTTTTTCAAACTACATATCTGTAAGGTTAAAAAGTCTCAACCAATAGGTCATCTTGCCAGGCTCTTGCTCCACTACTTGTCCTTTGATGTCCCTCCTTCTAAGAACGTCATGCCTTCTCCTCCATACGGGTACCCAGGACGATCAAGATTTCTATTCTCTGGGACATCTAAGGCAGCATACTCATTTGAGAGGAGGTACTCCTGCTTAAGTCAGACTGGAAGAGTTTATAGCTAGCTCAGTGCAAGGAGTTTAATAATCATTCTCAGATCTACTATTCTAGTTAAGCAGAGAAATCACTCAATTACAAAAGAAAGTTTGAATTCTAAGTTTCTGCACCTTTAGTGGAAAAAAATAAACATCTCACTAAAAGTAATGCTATTATGAAAAATACACCAGCAGTGACCCTTTTAAGGGGCAAATAGCATTGTAAATACCACTTAGCAACAGTACAAGGTAAGCCCTTCAAACTTTGTTTAAAAATTACTTTTACTTAGATCCTATTTAAATAAACGTTTCAGAGTTGAACCTCAGTGACTACCAGTTCTCTGCTTTTTCCCCACTACTGAGCAGTATTACTGTTGTGGCTAATATTGTACTAATAAGAAGATCTCACAATCATACTAGAGCCAACATAAAGCACTGAAGACAAGGTTAGTTCATTACCTGTTATATTGCAATAAACACGGAGTGGTCCAAGAGGTCCACTTCCATCAGAATCGATGTAGAAGAAGCCTGATGCCTTCCCTTGATGTCGATAAGCCTCACAAGATTGTTCATAGATAGCTTTAAAAAAGAGAAAGTGATTGTATCACAAACAAGGAGAAAACATCTGGACACGTTTCATACATGAGTACTGTATTAATCACTGTCATACAATAAACTGTTGTTTCACTGCTAATTAGCATGTGAAAGATTTTACCGCATTTGGACCCAAGCCCATGCTCAAAATTAGGCATGTAATTAACTACTTCCTTGAACTTAATTGATTCTGGCTTTAAAGATAAATAATATCAAGCTCAGATATGGTCTCCAACCTTGGTGACATCTTTATGCTTTAGACCTATTTTTATGCAATCCTTTCTCTCTGCTTATCAGTGTTCTTCTTTTGGCAAATTAGTGCCCATGGAAATCCAAGTGGTTAATAAAACAAGCACAGCAGGCCACCAAGAGCAAGAACAGGAGGAAAAACTCCCACAGGCAAATACAATTCCTTGTATTTTAGGCACTGTTTCAGGCAAGATATAACTGTCACTTCAGATGGGGCAAACAGAAAACTCCCCTAGAGAGGCCGTTAGGTCATATCAGAAAGTCACATGTATGATCCTGGATCTTGAACAACAGTAACCTTAAATCCCATTGCAGAAGGATTGATTTCTTTTTCCACCCACTTAAACACTTAGCTGATTATAATGACAAGGTTATTCTCCGTAGAACCTTATGATTGTTCAACTAATTGTAAGCAAACACAATAAAAACCACAGATCGACTTAGCAGATAGCTCAAGACTTCCTTTTTTCTACCTATGAGACAGCATTATTTGGAACACACAGTAACTGAAATGCAAGCAAACAGAACTATCCCTAATCTTCAAGCAAGCTTTTCAGTGCTACCAATAGTAGAACATACAGAAATCTATTTGGACAGCATCTTCGGCTGCTGAGAGGACAAATCTATCTTTTTCTTATCCCCTAATTTTAAGACATTTAGATACTATTGGCACATTCATAGAACACTCTACAGCTCAGGACTTACACAGGCTGGGAGATAGGGGAAGTTGTGAATAACACGTTTGTTAGCCACTGCAAATCTTTTTTTCCAGCCCCCCTCAACTCCTCAGGCAGAAGAGCAACGCAGTTAAAATTAATAAGGCATATCTGCTGTATCAATATTGTAAATACACCTGCAAAGTTCTCAGTGCTTTTCATCTGGAAGGACATTTGCAGACTGAGTGCAGGAAGAGCACTTCCTCACCACTTCTGAAATGCAGTCCTAGCCTCTGCTGCAGAAGGCAACAATTGCTCTGTACTAGCAACAATAGTTCCTGATTTCTCCCCGTGTGCACAGGGTCTCACATTCCTCCTTGCCCCTCATTCCTTAAAAACAGCTTCTCTAAAAAAAAAAATTATAGAAAGGCTTAAATAGTCAGCTTGAAGTAGCCTTGTCTGATTATTATTCTGAAGAATGCTATATTTTGCCACTCAGGTATTAATAGAATTTGGACATTTCTTCACTTCTGCCAACAAAACTGAATCACAGTTCTAGGATCTCTGATCCTAAACTGGCTACAAATTTATTAGAGTCTCACCAGTAAATCACTTGTACCATTCACCAAAATATGTTCTTCCCTTGTACATTTCTGTCCTGACCAGACATCTTCAGCAGGCAGAACATCACTAAGTGCTAAATATACACAGTACTACCCTTCCCAAAGTTAAGAAGCTACTTAAGGTACTCAGCACATGGTGAGACAATGCTTTAATTAGTATCCATCGTATAATAAACAGAATTCAGAAAGCTTCTTCTGTACAGGTATTAGCCTGATGTAGAAAGCACTGTAGGAGTCCAGAATATCTCTACATTCCCCCTTTGCTAGCTGGCCAAGAGTACCTATTAAATGCAAATAAAATAAGATTCCCAAACCAGAACCTTTTCTTCAAACATTCACAACCTGGAGGGCTAACAGACAGTCCCACAGACACCGAAGTGCTGACAAAAGCAACTGGGATATGAAGGGTCAAGAGAGAGACTGTAACAGGCAATTAAGTAAGCAATAAAGGAATCAAGTTTGATCAATTTCCAAAGTTCTCAAATTGCAATTCACTTAGTGAATTTGCTGTCATCATCATTACAGGACACTATCTTGTCTCATTAGGGAATATGTCATTTGCTTCCCCTGAATTGTTTGCTGAGTATTTTTGAAGACAAAGGATGGTGCAAGGGGTAGAGACATAAAACTGATACGTTGTCAGTGAACTGTCACAGCTAGAAACTCAATCTTCATCACAAACTTTTTCTTACTAGGTGTTTTGCGTCTTCTTGATTGTCATTTTGGCTAGAGCCCAGATTTACTTTTTTCAAATTACTAAGGAAAGATGTGAAGACTCAGCCATTAATAATGTGGTCAGATGCAAACAGAGATGATCACTCACCTTTAAATGGCCCCTTTGTCATTGCAACATTGGGGAAAAAAGTCTATATAGAGCTAGAAATCAGGCTAGGGGTGCTCAGCTGGTATAAATCTGAAAGGATGCACAAGCTTCAGTGAAACTACAGTTATGTCTGCCAAAAGAAAATCCATCCTGGTATGTTTTCCTTTTCGTTATATGAGAATTCCAGCAGTAAATACTAGGGAGTAGCAAAAGAAGCGGGAAAAGGCTATAAACCTCAAGCTCTACCACATAGAACATACTCTAACTGTCATGACTTAGAGAAAAGGTGTTTTGGGGGGCAGTTTCTTTTGTAGCTGCAAGCTGAAAGTTTCACATCTGTATCTTAAGCATTTGGTACTGCACGCTTCTAGACTGGATGTGCCATTGCTTTTTGTCTGCCTTTTTGCTATTTTATGCTGTACAATGCATCTATGAAAAAAAGATATTTGTTTTCCAGCCAACTGACAGATGCCCCCACAGATGTTTCAAATGCACCATCCAGTCCAAGCTCTGTTCAATGTCTTTGCAGGCTGAGCTGACTGGTTTCAGAATTAAGTTATGCAATTCCAATTACTGAAAATGACCTGAAGCTGTCTTCATGGTTCAATGAAAGACAAGCTCTCTTTGCAGTGACTCTTTATGCAATCAGAAATATCATACAAAAGTAAAAAATAGATGAAAGGTCAGCTGTGACTGTTAAGACTACAGAGCCTTAACTTTAAAAAGTGCCTTCATAGTTATGTTCCAATTTTTTCCAGACTTCTCTGATACAGATGGAGACACGATCATTTTGGGAACAGTAGGAAAACCATTACTGTAGTTGTCATGAAAGAGTCACCAACCATTTATGCATGCAATAGGGCCTCACTTTCCAAAAGCAAGAACCAAGTGAAATTACGGAACTCTTGACAAATGCATACATTTTAATGTCAAACAACATTTGCAGTAATTACACCTTTTTAATAAAGGAGAGGTATTTATCAATTCATTCAGAGTAGAGGACATCAACAATTTTCAAGCATTATTTTAAAATTAATAATAAACACACAAAAAATAGTGACTTTATTCCTTTCTAAGAAACATTTTAGCAGTGTTTACACTTCCATTTCTTCAAGTTTGTTTTCAATTTTAAAATGTTCTCCAAAATTGGACCAGGGCAACAAAAATAACGTTCTTTATAGGCTGCTCATGCGAAGCTTGTTTTCTCATTAAAATGCTTCATTAAGCACTTTTTGAAAACATAATTTCAAAAATTAAACCTCTAAGTTGTCTTTTGTCTCAAAGAAGCAAGATCAGTTTTGCTTCTCTAACCCTCCCACACTTTTTTTTGGATTAATTTTGATTTATGCCAGCCACTAAAAAGAAAATTATAGTTTTCCACCAACTTTTGTTTCACTGAGCCAAAACCATGAACTGTGATTTTCAGTGACTACCAGACCATGCTGTGTTTCTTCAGGCCCTTTTGGGAACAAGTTGCGCTGCCATGCAGCAGTAGCACATCAGGTTCTGCCACTGAGTTCCTACAGGCAGTCAGAATGAAGCTCTTTACTTCACAGAGTTGCATTACACTAGTGCTCAACAGAAATAGATGTCAGCAGCACACATGAACCCACACTCCTCCCAGCAAGTATTGCCTGCACCTCACAGTCAGGTATGGCCAGTAAAAGCACTAGGATAAACTACAGCATAAGGCAAAAGCCAAAGTGTAAAAGATGTCACATGGGAAGATTTTGGCTGGTGGGCTACCACTGGTAACAACGGCTATTCCAGGAAGACCAACCAAGAAGCAGTGTGAGTCCAAGATCCAGATTTAGTAAGGGAAACTGGTCATCAGAAATATCTGGTTTACTTGGTCCCAGAGACACTGGATGTCTTTTCTTCTCCTTTGCCTTCCCCCTCCTCCTTTCCCCACAAATCGCGTATAAGCTTGTATTGTCATTTTTGCAGTGCTCTTTCAGGATTTTTTTAAAGGCTACTGCTGTGTTTCACAAAGAAATTGAAAATACTCCCAGAGCTAGCTACCAAAACTGATGCAGCCTGAGAATCTCATTCTTCATACCAAGAGCTGCTTTCCAAAGTACTATATGTGCTCTTGCCTAACCACTAGGATGAGCAGTGCTGATGGTGTCCAGGCATGCTCAATGCTGACAGAATTCAAGATATCTATCACCTAACAGACTCTTTTAATCCTCTGTGAAACACATATAATGCAATTTCTCCCTCAGGTATCTCTTTCAGACTGAAGTATCTCAAATTAAACTAGCTATTCACATCAACAACTCATCCCATCAGAATATTTATTTTGAGCACTGCTTTACTCACTTATCATAATGGCCATCTTTTCTTTAGGTCTCATTTCTCATGCTCCCAGGTGCTTCAGAAAAGGTCTGTCAAACTTTGAGCAGCATTTACAAAATAAACACTTTATCTGCAGTCGGATCGACATCACACTGTTCTACAGTTTGTCTTATATCTCCTGGGATATAAAGATTCATAAGCTCAAATATCAAAATTATGGATGTGAAACATACACTTCCCATATAAGCCCCCTAAACACTACACCCCTACAGAAGCATGCTAGCAAAATGATAAATCCACACTTTGATTGATCAAGGTTCAAACTATAGATTCACACTTCAGTATCAAAAAGGCATAAAGAGATTTTGACATCATTATAACAACCCATTTTGACCTTTTGTGTAAAATCAACTATAGAATGTCATTTTCTAATTCCTGCATCAAAATCCTTACAGCTGGTCAGCTGGAGCATACGCAGTAGCTCTCTATACCCTGCAGTCAGGTCGGACAGGGCTGGGGTCCCTCTTAGCTTGGCTCTACAATTGAAACTTCAGCCTTGATTCCATACGCTGCAGGCACTTGACAAGTTTTGAAAATGAGCAGTTTCATCACTGTTCAGCTCTCTGAAGTATCTTGAACCTGTTAATCCAACTGTTTTAATCATAGTCGTTAAGCCAGAAAATAATGTACGCCTGCTGTAGCTGAAATCTTTAACACCATATGGCTGAGCACAAACATTCTCAATGTCAAATGTCTATTGTTTCCAATAAAACATCTTTTTATTCAGTTTTTCACTGATTAGCTGTTACTTTACTGACATTTGTCTTCCAATCTTACTTTTACCACAACCAGTTCATCTGCAGTCTCTGTGATAGCCTTCATCAAGGACAAGTTTACTGTTTCGTTGTGGAGCTCCCTGGCAGATAAGCCTTTAGCTGGCCCCAGTTTCCCTGAGTGCTTAATGACTCTGATTCTTTTGCCCCCAAGTTCCTACGTTATAAAACTTCTCCTCTCTCTCACACCACTTTATTTTTCACCTCCAGTGCTATTTTGGCTTTAAAAAAAAAAAAAAAAGAAAAAAAAAAAAGAAAAATAAGACTGTTCTTTGTACAAAGACCTGAACTTCTGCAAAGAAACCCCAGGGAGAAATATATTTAAAGCCCCCTCTCTTCAATGAATAAATGAAGTTGTTATTCACCCAGTAAGACACAACTCTTATATTTAAAACAGTGTTGGCTGCTGGGCTCAATGCAAAGATTACAGTGATAACCAGGCTTCATTTTTCCTGTTGGGAGACCAGACAAGGCAAAGCTCCCTCCCCTCTACCTAGAAGTATGTTACCAGCATAGATACAACCAAGAGCAAAAATGCCAAATCAAAACCAATTTCTTTGGGGTTGTCTGTTTTTTGTTTGTGGGGTTTTTTGGCATTCTTTTTTTATTTTGTTTTGTTTTGTTGTTTGTGTTTGTGTGTGTGTGGCTTTGGTTTTTTTTTCTGGCTTTTTGAAATTGAACACACACTTTTTATTCCAAATACTCTGAGCTGGAGATTCAGACTTTGAACTACACTAGTTATGATTACCAAAATAAATCCTGTAGGATTGCTGTTTCTCGGTTGGATTTTCATAATCTAAAAAAAATAGCTGATAATCTTAAATTTCTCAGAGGGAGACAATATTTCATGGTAATATAATAAATACAATACATTAAAGAGCCCTAAAGATCTTTAAATCTTGATTTCATTGGGAGGTGCTGACACTGTCCACTCACTAGCTAAAACATCGCAGCAAGACGCATGCTGCTTTTACCACCTTTAACAATTACACAGTCATTAAAAATTGTAGGCAGAATATTTACTACCAGGTCATTTGTGACTCACTTCATTGCTTTGTAATTCTTTGCACCTTAGACACAAAGAGCAGTAATAATCCCTATAATAATTATTAATACTGTGTCTTCTGAGGTTAAAACTTATGTACTGGTTAGACTGGAAAGGCCAGTAAGAACTGGTGATTCTGTCGGGATCTGCAACCAGCCGTGGACTGACCTTGGACAAATCGCAATGCACAAATGCTGACACAGACCAAATTAAGCATTCTCACTAAAACGCTCAGAGCTCCTGAAGGCAGATTGGACATGGCTGTTTTACCCTGTGTTTGTATACCTCAGGCCTGACAGATTTGTTCTTGCAGACTTGGAGTACGGATTTTTTCTAAATAAGAAATAAAGCAATATGCAATAGGAGGTTTCTTCTTGTTCCAATAGCAGAGGGATTAGTACCAGCAATGAACTCTGGGAATGATCGTCATTCTCACCCTTATAATACAATTGTCTTGTCAAATGCCAGAAAATGAAATCTGTGCTCTTGAAAACTGGATTTTGACAGCTCTGCTGTTGACAGACTAACACAGTCTCTACTGTGATGTGCCTGGATGACAGATGGCTTATTTTCCCTTTTCAAAATATGGATTTACTCATCTGATAAAGAATGCATTATCTCCATAGATAGATTTAAAATTACTTTTACCACAATGTCACCTAAATGGATGTTTGGGAGGAATCCTTCCATTACACATGGGGATTAGATAATTTCCTACCATCCACGCTAAGACTCCCCTTCGTTGAGGTATGAAAGGTCATGCCAGCCCGTCCTCCCCTGTCACTTCCCTGCTGAGGTTAGAAGGCAACTGTGTCAGTCATATGCCCCAGTGGCCCCTGTCCAGTGCTTATGCAGGGTGACCTGCAAGTCCTCCTGCTGCAAGAAAGCAGTCAGGGAGACCTACACTGTTTTAAGAGCAATGTTGGAGGGAAAAGAGAAATCAAAGACCAGAAGGACACAGTGTAAAGCATAGTATTCCAGCATGGCTCTTGAAAGTACCGGTGTCCCTGTGGCGATGGTCACACCTGATGTAGTCAGGGTTCAAAAGCGATTGAGCTAGTCCCACACATACTTTGTTCTGCAGTAAATTCCCAAAGAGGAATATTCTCTGTGTTATTCATAAGGAAATGTTGATCAAAGGGAAAAACTTTTTTTAAACGAACACCACTGAGAAATGCAGATGTACAATTTACAGATACACAAACTGAAGGGAAAGTATTAGTAATTTATTACAAAACAAACAATGAAAATTCATATCCCAGCAACACGGTGTGAAAAAAATACGTAGGAACACTAAGTACAGTACTGAAGGCTTGATATGAATATTAAATGTGTTTTGTTTAGCCAAAGAACACCAATGTGTTTAAATACACATGGAAAAATCTTATTCCACGAACCTCACACAGGAAAAATGACTACTCAGGACATGCAAATAACATGACTAGACTTACTGTTAGACATCTGGCAGCCTGAAACTCTCTGAACCTCATTCGCCCAGGCAGTAAACTGCACACACATCTCCCCACCTTGGAACATGAGAAAATCACCAAATCCACGGCTGGCACTTTAAGATGCAGCTCCAGTACTGCTAATGATCTGGCTGAAGCCATATTAAACTTTTCAGATCAAAAGAGATATATGCAGTAAGCATATTAATATTAAAAAATACATTTTCAAAGCCTGAAGTTATGTTAAGTTTATGTCATATCAATGACTATATGACATTTCCATTACTGGATGGATCTTTCCTCCAGCAGTTACCCAGGCCAATAAGACACATGCCTGTATGTGAAAGATAGATCACGCACCAAACCAAATATCCAGAATTTAATTACATTCTGTTAATCATCACCTTCCAAAGCTTTGGGACATGTTGACATCCCCAGAACATGAAGAATAAACCCATTATTTTATATGTCTCATCATCTTTTATGTATGTTCAGCACTCTTCACAATGAAATAATACACCCAAGACTAAAGGCCATCTGAAAACTATCCTATATAAAAATAATAGAAATATAGAAGGGGAAGATGAGGCTTTCTAAGGGACTAACATAACTCATAGAAAAGAGGAGATTACTAACCATTACCTTGCAATAAAGCTATAACATTCTGTATCTCAGGGCCATTTTACACTGGCCTACTGCTTTCACTATCACATGATAATTACAAGGAGAATTAATAGTATGAGAGAGATGACTATGCAGGTTTTAAACTATGACCTTCCAATTAAAAATATTTTGTATATATATACGCCTGTAACTTTTGTTTCCCTCTGTTTCTCTCTCTCTCTCTCTCCCAGCTGATAATTCTGATCTAGCTTCAGTTCCCTATTGTATGTCTAAGCTAAGACAGCCTCCCTCTATAGGGGACAGACACTGGCATGTTTCAGAGGTGGCCCATGAACTCACCTTGGACAACCTATCTCACAGTGACATTAATCAAGTCCTGAAAACAGCTCACACTCAGTTATATAGAGAAAGCAAGCACACTACTACCTTAGGTTAGATGTCACAGTATCAGCCAGCAAAACCAGATGAGCTGAATCCCACCCAGGCCTTTTTCCCAAACTGTATACTAACATTAGTGATTCTATCTAAAAGAGGAAAACAGAAAACAAACATTACATTATTATCTATTTTGCTATGGCTCACACAGGTGATCACATATAACATCCTCTCTTATCTATCTGGATTAGACCAGACTACTCCAATACCTGATGGATCAGTAAGCTACCCACCACACTGTAGAAATGGGAAAAGTATTGATTGTTAGAAGGGCTTCAGCTGAGCTAATCTTTCAATTTATATAAATGCAAGCTGTGTGAAGCACATTTAAAAGATAAACCAAGATCAAAACCACGCATTTTATAGAATTGAAAAAAGATTGTGTCCTCAAAGCACTGTCTTAGCTACAGATCAGCTCAAATAGTGGTAAGCAAACAACAGTTTTAAAGGAAAGAATCCATATCATTTCAGTGCACAATATAGATCACATACGGTATACCTGCAAATTGGATCCTTTTCCCAACAGAGGTGGAGAAACTAAGGCACAACAGAACTCAAACATGAGCAAAAGCAACTCACCTACCACTGGCTTAATATCCTGCAGGGTTATTCCATGACTCCTTGTTTCCCCAAACTGTGGGCAGTGAACACCCTACCCAGAGACAGGAAGCACGCATTCTACATTTTCATCAAATGGAAGTGCAAGTCACTAGCACATGTTTTGCAGTTTCACAGCTACAGTTACTACAGAGATGAAAGCACAATTGCTAATCAGCACTGTGACTAGCCAGCAAGATGTGAATTGTACTGGAAGCTGGAATGATGAGAGTTAGATTCAAACCCTCATTCCCCACTGGAACAAAAACAAACAAACAAACAAAAAAACCAAAACAAACCAAAATAAAAAAAAAAAACAAAAAAAAAAAACAACAAACAAACAAACAAACAAACAAAAAAGACTTGGAAGATATTGATAATATTACACATGTGGCAGCTTGCGAAGGAGGATTAACTGCCACCAGAGAAATGGACTTATGCATCAGGCAATAACCTTTGCAAGCAAGAAACAACCTGCTTAGAAAACATTCAGACTCTTCCCATTTGTTACTGAAACCCAGAAAAAAGTGGGTTTTACCACTATTCTACCTGTATTTGCACTAAACTCAGAGAAAAGAGAGAGAAGATAAGCAGGACCAGATGAGACTTCAGTTCATGAAACCTGTCTGCCACAGAATAGCTATTTAACAGGACATGAGCCTACATCCTTTCAGTGGTGGAACCTCACTGGGATCATGTAGATAGCCACAACTCCTGTAACAGTTTAAGACCTTTCAGGATAAGAAGGGATTTTGAATTAACAGGAAAGTACCTGAGGTTTGCAGAAAATCGACTGCATTTAGGAAGATTATATTAAGGCCATGTCTAGACTCAGCAATTTCTTCATATGTGCCTTGAGATGTGCACTTTTGCTTCACCCACACGTCTTGAATTTCAACTATACCCACCTTGAGTCATGACAGATACAATCTTGTCCCACATATCTGACATGGGCATGCAAACGTCCCAGCTGTGTCTTTGATCAACTTACTGTTCTGCCCTAACACTACTTCCCCTCTGTTGCATCAAATGCAAAGTATTTATCTTTGCTTTTCATGGCATATTTCCAACCTATCTACCTGTCGTGACTGGCATTTGCCCTGTCAAAAATGTCAAACTCTTCTGGCCATAGCCTCATATTTGTCAAACCAGCACATTATTGCTTTCTCTCATGTCACACCTTCATGCCTGCAAGCATTTGATTTCTTCCTCTTTTTAATCTCTACTCTATGACTTTTTGTCTACAAGAAAGCCTAGCAATAATTATGTACCTGGTAGACTGAAAATGCCACCTGTGATGCTAATGAAGACTTTCTGGCACTCCATCACCTGCACCAGTGTGTTTTTTCCCCTCAAAAATTTAACTACAAACTCTCTGGAGAGATGATAATTTATATTGTTACCTGTTCCTCACAGTGGGATTCAGTGTGGTCCATGAATATTTGCGAAGAAACCAGTAAGACTGCTTATGTATCAAGCACAAAATGTACTTTAACACATTACAGTTAAGGACAACGTATCTTCAGATTTCAGTTCTTTAAATGGTTAGGTCTCTCAGTCTAAGATGGTAAAACATCAATTAATTCTCATTTGCAAATGCATGTCCTGCAGTTCTTCATGAAAGAATGACAAAGACTGTGTCTTTTTATGTTGTTCAACCGGTGGCACCCACTGCTTACAAACACCAAAAGAGGCAAAATCAACACTAATGCAACTCAAACAAAATCTATGACACTGAAACTATTCACACTATGTCTGACTTGCATCAGATTGGCAGTTAGATCTTTTCACTGCTGCTGTATGGACTTGTGTCTGAAGGGCAGTTTAATAAAAGAAATAGCCTCTCCAAAGTAATATAAGTTCAATCTCAGGCTTGTAAGCCTCAGTCTTCTAGTAAAAATCAAAATCTGTTGATGTTTCAGACCATAAGAAATTAGGTGTTTTACTTAGATAGAACTATATGGAATTACAATTCCATGATTGGAAGAGTTGCCTGTACACTAAGGATATTCAAGAGTTATGCTGTGATCAGATCTGCAGCTTTCATTCACCTGCTACAAGGTGCTTCTGTACATCAGTCACTATCATCTGAAAGTGATAACATCTCCTGTTCTGCAGGTTTCTTATCAACAGTCTGCATTTACCTACTGGCTTTGAAACGGTTTCATTGCACATTTCAAGCACATGAATGCATCTCTCCAGACTAATGTTGCTGTTTATCAGCATTGCTTGGTTTACAGGCCATCTGGCTCCCCAATCTAGCTGGAATCAAATTAGTTGCTGATAATATGGTTGTAAATCGAGCAGCTGAATAGCTGTACATTACATGTGTGCACAGCTTGATCTGCTGGGAAGTCTTAACACAAGACCTTTCTGAGAAACCTTTTGGAATAGTTTTTTACACATCAGTGAACCTTAAATATCTACAGCTATGTATGTGCATTTCAGAGCACAGACTCAAGTTCACAGAACTGGGAGACCGGACTAGCTCCGTGCAAATGTCTATGAGGAAAACTGGTCATGAACCAATCCTCTGCAGTAGTAAGATCCTTGGACCACCAGACACACTGAGCTGGCACAGACATAATAAGCCTCAGGCCCCAGATGTAGCGCAGATGTAGCCTAGAGTTTAGTGTCCCTAATCACCCTTGACAGCTAACAGCAAAAGATCTCTTCCTCCCCCAGGGAGCCTCTGCCTTCTAACCAACCTATTTGGCCATTCAGTTTTGTACCAAAACCATCAGCTGGTGTAAATACACTGCTATGCCCTCAATCACTGCATGCACTCTGGGTTGGGGATTTTGAAGAGGGGTGATGCCTTTACAGAAACAAAAACATTAGACACAAAGTTAAACTGTCTTTTCAAAACTACGAATTCAGCATTTTTCTTCCCATCTTGTGTGTGGCTTGGCATGATTTCAGCACTAAACTTTTAGCTTCCTTTGTTCTTACAATGTTGGGTTCAGGTGACATATCTATGAATAGACCTCTCAACAGCCTCTCCTGTCAGCTGCAGACCCCACACCACAAATGATTTCACCGTTAATTAGTAAACCATTAAAGTCTTCAGAATTACAGTGTGGTTGCCAATATTCTCAACTTCAAACCACTAAGTACCTTTTCTTCTCTTCTGCTTTTTAGCTTAACAGGGCAAAAAATGGATTTCTCACTAATCTTTTCCTATCTGCGGTCTGAGTGCTCATCAAACACCTGGAGTGGGTATAGTTGTATTCCTGGAACTGTTCTTACTCATTTTTTCATTTCCAGTGACAAAACAGTAAGTTTACCTTCATTTGCTAACTGTTTTCCATTTTAGTCAGCTGCATGAACAGGTTTTATTTGGCTTCCTCTTTCTCTGTTTTTTATTAAAATTCACAACATGCTGTGCTTCTACAGTTTGACACTTGTTTTTAAACCCTTAAAACACTGTATTCCTTTTGCTGTGGATTTCAGTAGCTGAATGCTTCATGTACTGCCACTGTTTCAGATTTTGTATCAGCAAAATTCCAAAATCATAAGTTGTTGAAAACTGGGCTCTTGCAAAATGAACTTTTGGATAATCTAAAAGCAAAGGAGCATGGTACCAAAATTGAGGTAGAGCCCCAAACACAACTCAGCCCGCCTAAATTCAGCTAAATGTCTGATGAGCAATATGTCTACCATGTGTATGTAATATTAATGGATTTAAGATTCTCCAAATCAATGAGAGAAAAAAATGTTGAAAATTAGTAAAAATAATCTGGTTCTTTTCTTCAAAAAATGCAAATGGATTTCTGTGCATTCTCAACCCAGTTATTGACTGGTTTGAATCATGTCAGAACCCGCTACATCCTATAATATGATATGACCTCTCACAAAGCTCTAGTTTATGTGCCACTTGACATACCAGCTGTAGTACAAAACACTGTATATGTGGGTTTACTTACAGTTATGACAGGTGGCTCCCATGTAGCCTGTATCATTACAATCACAGTAAAAGGTGGTCCAAGACTGAGAGCATTTTCCTCCATGTTCACAGTAGTTAGGTAAACATCTAATTGGAGACAGTTTTAAAAAAATGCAATTAATGTGCTGGAAAAAGTAATTATAAAACTGTCTGAACTCCTCATTCAGGCAAGAGTTTCCCATGGCTGAATCAGTGTATAATACCTGAAATAATTACGTGTTCCTCCGATCTGTGATTCACTTCAAAAACAAGCACTGAAGCCAACAACATTTAATATATCCAGCAAGTAGGTAAAGATTACTCTCCAAAAAGCATTCCACTTGTCCTCCACTTGCTAGCAATTAAAAGGTCACAAACTTATCAGGCACAGAAAAGGACAAGTAACAAGTGAAAATGATACTGAAATCTTGTATCACAGGAGAATCCCCTTTTCTTTGATTAAACAGGCATCATTGTTATCAAAATTAGGCTGAGTTACTTTTGTGGTAACATAAACAGCATGAAAATATCAGAAGTGAGAGGAAAAATATGCTTCAATTATGAATGCTGTACTCTCTTCTTTCTCTCATTTTAGTTGGTATGCCTCTAAAGCACTACTGTGAAACAAATTATTAAAACAAGAGGCGCAATAGCATGCAGCTTGGGAAGTGAACAGAAACAAAAGCTGTGGGAGATAAATTCAATATCCAGGACAAGAAGTGAATGCTGATCTGAACTACACTGGTGTAAACATGGGCAGTGCAATGGAGCTACACCATCCACCAGGGATGGTTTAATTTTTTGCTTTTTCGGTCCTTCTTCCCCCCTCCCACTTACTGTATATTAGATAATCTCCTTTATACTGCACATTCGGCTTTTAAAAAATTAATAACTTGTTTATACCACTGGTTCAATTGTGATCGGTGGGTGGATAGAAAAGAAACAATCAATTTCTCTCTTACATCCCGGCACTCCATTAAGGTATGCTTTGCTGTAAATTGAGCTTCAAACCCCTTTTTACAGCCCAGATATTTCAATGGTATTAGTAATGAAGTCACTGATGCTACCTAGATTTGTATGAGCTGAGGACATGATTTTATTGTTGCTCATCTCATCTTTAGGAAATGTTTTTTGCATGCGCACTCCGTTCAGCTGCAATAGTTATTTTTCCCCTTCTTAGCAGCTAGTGCAGTGATGTGTTACCAGCTGGGCTTAAACCACGACAGCATGTAGGTGTGCATATTGCCTTTAACTGTGGCTTTCAGTCTGTTTCTTTTAGAATCTATACAATTAAAACACATTTCATGCGTGCAAGCAGAAAATCTGCATGTCACTAAAGACCACCGTCTTCACCGGTCTCTCAAGCCCTACCAGCCAAGCATTCATCAACTTACCTGAGACCAAGGCTGTTCAGAGCTGCCAAACAATGACAACCTAAAGAAATCTGCTTATGTGCACAGAGGCCTATCAGACTCACCTCTTGTCTTCAACACGCAGTATGCAAGTATGTGCATACATACACATACTTGTCTAAGTGTGAGTCTGAGATTCATTCTAGAAGTCAGGTTTACTTTATCACAATTTTTATCATCATACATCAAATTATGAAGATAACATATTAATATGAAAGATTAATTATTTTATTATAATACTCCATTATTATCATAAATATTTATTATTCAAACACCAGAGACATAAGGAATTTGAGAACAAAGTATGTTATTTATAACTACCTGTAACATTTTTTGAAACAAGTATAAGATATATTGGTCATATAAAAATGGTTGCCATGGCTTCTATTAACCACAGGGCTCAAATACAAAATGAGGAAAGTGAATGGGAAACACATGCCTGGTTTTCCAGCTCACCAGGGAGCTTTTTTCAGTGCTGTGGAGAACACAGAGGCACAGAATCACAGAATGGCTGGGGTTGGAAGGGACATCTGGAGATAATCTAGTCCACTCTCACTGCCACCTCCCACCTGACAAAACAGGTTCACCTAGAGCAGGTTACGCAGGAATGCATCCAGGTGGGTTTTGAATATATTCAGAGGAGACTCCACAACCTCCCTGGGCAGCCTGTTCCAGCGCTGTACACCTTCGAAGTAAAGAAGTTCTTCCTTATGTTCATTTGGAACTTCCTGTGTTACTGTTTGTGCGTATTGCCCTGTATATCCTGTTGCTGGGCATCACTGAAAAGAGTGTGGCCCCATCCTCATGACACCCATGCTTAAGATATTTGTATGCATTGATCAGACCCCCTCTCAGTCTCCTCCAGGCTCAATAGGCCCAGCTCTCTAGCCTTTCCTCTTAAGAAAGATGCTCCCGTTCCTTAATGCATAACCCTCCACTGGAGCCTCTCCAGTTGCTCTTTGTCTTTCTTGAACTGCGAAGCACATAACTGAACACAATACTCCACGTGAGGCTTCAGCAGGGCAGAGTAGAGTGAGTGGATTACCTCTCTTGACCTGCTGGCCACACTCCTCTTGATACATCCCAGTATACCATTGGCCTTGTTGGACACAAAGGCACATTGCTACCTCATGGTTAACTTGCTGTCCACCAGGACTGCCAGGTCCTTCTCTGCAAAGCTGCTTTCTAGCAGATCAATCCCTAACCTGTACTGGTACATGGGGTCATTCTTCCCTAGATGAAGGACCCTACGCTTGCCCTTATCAACTTCATTAGATTCCTCCCTGCACAATCCTTAGCCTGTCCAGGTCTCACTGAACAGCAACACAGCCTTCTGGTGTATCAGTCACTCTTCTCAGTTTTGTATCATCAGCAAACTTCCTGAGGGTACACTCTGTCCTTTCATCCAGATCATTGATGAGTAAGTTGAACAAGACTGGATCCAATACTGTCCCATTGGGAGTACTTTTTAATGGCATGCTGGGAAATAACCTAACAGAGCCTAACACCTGGCTGCTACAGTGACAGCCTAGCCAGACCCTCTGCCATTACAGCTACTCTTGGCAGTGGTCAAAAGAGATTAGAGGCTTTGGGTTGATCCTGAAGAAAGCAAAAGCAGCCTCTGATCTGAACCATCTCTACTCTGCAGGACTATGCCAGTTCCCTTGAAGTAGCAACTCCCCAACAGCTTCGTCCTAGAGGCTGCAGGAGAAGCACAGTGTTTCAACAGCTCTGAGGTGACATACATTAATTTTGCCTGTAAGAGCAGATTTGCTCTCATCTGTGCTTTGGTCATGCCTGCCCTTGCCCCAGCATAGTCTTTGCTTCTACCTGCTATTTGGTGACAAATGTTCATTTATGTCCCCTGTACAACAGCAGTAGTTACATTCAGATCACAGAGTGCTGGCAACAAGAAATATCTGGTGGCAATAAAGCTCTTTGGATGGGTAAAAAGAACAGTACTATGTTATTATCATAATTTACATCATCAGCGTAATGGACAAATATGATTTTTGCCTATTTTAAGCTACGTTTTATTAATTAACCCAATGCAGTAGAGCCAATTACTAGTCATTTGCGGCTTGTCAAAAGCCTATGTCAGAGGCTTAGCCATGTTTATTCCCTCAAAAGTTTTCTTTCAAAGGCTTTACAAAGTTGAAGGACACTTTTCAATTCTACTTGTCTTACAAATGCAGACACTTTTTCTTCCACCAACAATGCACAAAATTCAAGTCAAGCTAGCCATGTAAGCTTTTAATGATATTCATAAATTCAGAATTAAACTTTTTTTCTTCCTTATTTTATTTGCTTTAATTAGCACCAACCACATTGATCTTGGTTTTGGTCAGATAACTAACCCCTCTAAGAGCTTATGAAACAAACTTCTTTGCAGCTCTAATAATTACCATAATCCCATTCTTGCTGAGCAGTTGTGTCTTCATTATAAAATTTATCCTAATTGTCAGAGAACTCAAAATTAAGAAATAGCTATGATTAAAATTAACCAAGGCATGGATAAATCACAAGTTGTTCCATTTGCTAACTGTCCCAGACCCTCATGTTGAAGAATTTAAATAGATATAATTTAAAATTAATATTTCCATTGTAGTAGAATCAAGCAATTTTAGCAAAAAATGCAGCGGTATCACAGAAGGTTTCATAGACAAAAATTTGCAGCAGGCAGCCCCTGACCTATTTGGAATTGAAATGAACAAACAGATAAACTGATTTTTTTGTATCACAAATGGGACACTTAGAAATTTAATGATTTGCCTAAGACAGTTTGTGACAGACCACGGACTCCGATCTTCCAGATTCCAGACAAATTCATAGAATATATCATGGTGAATGAGTCTTATAAAAAAATAAATGAAGCAAACAAAATTTTCCCTCCTCTGGCCACGCTGGAAAACACACACCTTAGCCATTCATCTAAGTGAGCAATATGCAGAGCCTGCACAAAAGCATTCACTGTCCTTAGATGAAACATTCACCTCCAAAACTGTATGTGTGCTTCCTCTGAATTCAAAGGACAAACTGCATAGGCATTAGAATGCAAAATTTGGCCTTTTGATAGGAACGATGAAGAAATAACAATGGCAAAATTACTTGAGTGGGAAGCCTGAAGGAGTTCTGCACATTGGATGTTACACTTGACTGGAAATAAACTTGGTACTTTCAATAAGCACCTCTCAGATATCACTACAGTCAGCACAACACATTCTGCCTGCACCACTCCTTATTCTTCTTAAATAAAGAGGGGAAAAAAAAACCCAAACAAACCCAACTATTCAGAGAGAATAGCATGCACCTCCTCAGTATTAAGATTGTCAATATACATCATTTTGAGACAACCACTAAGTCCCTAAATCTCAACAATGCCATAACAAGAAAACACAAGACATACATGCTTTGATCAAGAGTTTGTCTGAACTTATCTCAAATTCATTTTATTTCATCATGTTTTCCTATTTATGGGCTGCAGCTATTTCATGTATAATTAACAAAATATAACATTTACAGCAATGAATACATGTATGTATGATGAAACTCACAGTGTTACAGCGTACACTTTGCTTCAATAAAATGTCTTTGCACTAAATTCAAGAGATTGAGGCCAACTGCAACAGAGTGGATTTTGGCCCTGCTCTGCTGAACTGTAAACCTGTGAAATTCCTCGCCAAAAGTTATTTTGGATACAAGAAATGGGTTCAAGGGGAAACCAGGCAAATGTTTAGAAGAGAAATCCACCAATGTTACTACACTGACAACATGTAACAACTTCAGGGATTTACCAAGGGGAAAAAAAATGAAGATCAGAGAGCTTTAGAAAAGAAAGTACCACAGAAGCATATCCCAATTTTATTTTGCCTTGGATGTCTGTGGCAAAACAGTGGTGCTAGATCTCCTTAACTACAGTGAAAAAAAGAAAGAACTTCCAGAATAGAGGGAGGAAGGGAGAAAGAGTGAGTAATGTTAACACTCTCCAGATCTTTGGTATTCCTCAGCACACATTCTCTCCACATCAACACACCTCCCAAATTCTCCCTTGCAACTTTAGAAAACTCTCTTGCAACTTTTTTAAAGGTGTTGTGGCATACTTTAGTTTTGGGTTTTTTTTAAAGCCACCCATATTTTCTTCCCTAAATCTATTATGTTATGAGAAGTCACGGAATACAAACAGAACAAGAGCAATGTTAATAAACACGATTTTTCCTTTCCATGCTGGAAATCGTTTACTTTATCACATTAAATATATAAAAGAAATCTAAAGAAAACAAAAAAGGCATTTTTGTAATTTTAATAATTTGTCACAAATTCCAGGTTTTTTTCTTTCTGAGATTTGCAAAACTTGATGACTGAACTTCTAAAACATATTTTTATTTCCGTTGTTTGCCACGTTGGTTCTTGGGCTGCACTTTCATACCACTGTGAGACCAGCATTTTGAAGACCTGAACATTGGTGCCGATTGCTCTCAGGCATGTGGCTGGGACAGAACTGTGGGAGAAGGTTGTGCTGGGATTGGTACAAGTGAAGGGAAAAGAGGCTGTTACCTGTCAGTTAGATAAAAGGCTTTTTTTTTTTTTTTAAGGTTTGATTGCTTTGTTCTTAGAACACCTACATTTTTAATAGAGGCAAATATGCTGACAGTTTGGCTTGGCATCAGCAAAAAGGATTTTATATAAATAAATCTGAAAATGAAAAATAGGAAACAAATAAACCATCCTGTACAGACAGCTGTTTCATTTAGAATCCATCATTTTACATTGCAGAAAAGACATCTGCAAAAACCAAACAAACAATGACAGGATATTATATCCTACATACATTCCTGTAGCTGGCCTTTAATTTACCATGGGGGCTGCAGAATGTATGGGGTTGCACATCCCATACATTTTGTCTCTAAATGAATAGCAATGGGGGTGAACTCTATTCAGGTCCCCCCAGAATTCCATATTCAAGTTGGATTCTAAAAGTTGGGTCACTTAAGTAGCCCCCTATCAAACCTGAAGCCACCTTCTTTCTCTACATTCATTCAGGGCAAAATCCCCTCTCCAGCACTAGTGGGAAGTCCCTCCACTCTTTATCAAAGACAAACTCCATCATTCTTCCTCATGTACAAATCGTTGCAGTTACAGGAAGGAGTTAATCCTTCTCAAACCCCTTAAGAGCATTTACTAAACACATTTCAAATGACCAGCTCAGCACTGCTCTGCAGTGGCATCAGGTAAATGAGATTTAAATTCAGCACCAATTTCTTGCTTCAATTGAAAATAAATACAACTAACAAACTTATCTGGAAAATAACAAGTCTAAATTAAAGCACAATCTGTCTCAAAATCAGACATGGTGATGTGAGTAGGTGAATCTGAAGAAACTGTATTTTGCTCTGAAACACAGTATTTCTAAAGACCAAGTGCACCCTTCGTGGGTGTTGAATCGTTTTTTGCAGCTGGTGTCGCATGTATGAAACAAATTCAGGGAAAACAAAAACCCTTAAAAATAACGCAGGGCAGGCAAAACCAGTTTCTGGCATTCTCCAAATAATCTGAGCATTCCCTTTCATTTGTATTAAAGAAACATACAGAATAGAAAACTCCCAACTCTTCAGTGGCAGCATCTTCCACTGTAGCTGCTTATTTTTATATAGACTTTGCTCTGTACAAACATATCCTTGTTTTATAACTACCACAGAGCAAGCTCATCTGACAATACAAAGATCATATACCAGTTCAAGAGAAGAGAATTCTTTTAATTGTTTTTATTACACTTGTTAGTTGGCCTTAAGCTATCAGAGAGAAAAGCTCTGTCATTTCCTGCAATATCCAGCTACATTTAATCATTAAAATAGATACATGAAGACTGGGGGATGTTCTTCAGAACTGCTGGGATTTTAATTCCAACACCCAGGTTTTGGGTGGTCTGGTTTTGAATTTTTTAAATCTTGCCCACTTTTTCTGCATCCTACCCCTCCACCCTGAAACTCGGATGGTATTGAGAGGGTTTCCAAGACTTGTACTCTAAAATGAGCTACCTGCGATGATTTAATTATATTAGTTAGGAGGTCTAATTTATTAAGCATGTGCATAATTTTGGGAAGAACCCAAGGGGTTCTTCTACTCTTACAGAACATCATGTATTCTATTTCTAATACTATTTTTTCCACTATATATTGATCTTTACACGGGACTGTCTCGAGAGAGGACGCCTGCAGCGCCTGATCGGAGGGAGGCTCGGTGCTCAGGCGCTTCAACTCGGGGCAGCAACAGGCACCAAGGGAGCCTCAAGTCCTCTACCCGGCTTGCCCGGGAGCCGGCAGCTCAGCGGACGCGAGGAGCTGACTCAGAAGGGGCGGCGCCAGGAGGAGCGGCACCAGTCCCGAGTAGTTAAAAAACTGCCTCAGGGAGCGCGGCGAACAGGGAGGGTTCGAAGCAGTTTGCGTGGCGGTTCGCGCGGGCAGCCGAGCGGGATTGTGAGCACTCGCTGTATGACCAGGGCTCGGTCTGGGAGCTCTGCTCTGGCTGCCCCGGCGGCGGCCAGCGTAGGCATCCAGACAGAGCCGATGAGAGGGGAGGCTGCAGTGCAAAGCTCGGGGCGTAGAGAGTGCCTGCACTGGTCTTGTGAGGGGAGGGTGCACAACGGGCAGGGCTGCACTCGGTGCTCCCTGGTGGAGGTCCTCCTGCAGCAGGGGCTGAGCTGCGGGACGCTGTTACTAGGCTAAAAGGTGTCAGAGAAGCTGAGGGGAAGCAGCGCTGCTTGCTCCAGGACCAGACTGTGCAGGGGACTCAAGCGTCTACTGTCACTCATGTAGGAAAGCAGGCCGCTAACCGAGGAAGCTGGGAAACAGTAACAGAAAACAACAACAACAACAACAAAAAAAAAAAAAAAAAAAAAAAAAAAAAAAAAAGGAGGAAGAGGGCAATTAAAAGCAAGGGGCTTCCTCCTACATCTGTTGTCCCCACCCAGAACCGCTTTGCTGTCCTGGAGGGGGCTGATGAGCAACAGCGCTCTCACCAGGCACAACCAGCTAGTGCACTGGTAAAGAAGGTCACTACTGGTGCTGCCAGGAAAAAGCAGCGGGCCATAGTAGTAGGGGACTCTACTTTGAAAGGCACAGAGGCACCCACCTGCCGGCCTGACCCAGCCTCAAGGGAGCTGTGTTGCCTACCAGGGGCTCGGATCAGGGATGTTGCAGAGAGGCTGCCTGCTCTAGTCGGTCCCACTGACTATTACCTACTTCTAGTGATCCATGTGGGTGCTACTGATAAAGACAGCTGTAGCCCGCAGAACATAAAGAAGGACTACAGAGCTCTGGGAGATGTGGTTAAGGGCTCTGGAGTTCAGACTGTCTTTTTGTCAATTCTCCAGGATACAGGGGAGGACCTTAAAAAGGCTAGGAGGATTGGCCAGGTTAATAAATGGTTACAAGGGTGGTGCCATGGTCAGGGGTTTGGGTATCTAGAACACGGGACTTAATTTAGTAGGCCAGGATGACTGGGGGCTGGTGGAGCTGGTCTGACAAAGAAAGGGAAGAGTGGATTTGGTAGGAGGCTTGCCAGACTGGTCAAGGATGCTTTAAACTAGATGTGTTGGGGGAGGGGGGCATCATTCCATCCCAACACACCCAGTCGGTTGCCAGCACCTATAATAAATGCTCAGAGCAATGTAAACATACTCCAGCTGCTCCAGCCAATGAGCTGGCTTTAACTGGAGCTAGGCTCAGATGCCTCTATACATGTGCCCATAGCATGGGGAACAAACAAGAGGAATTAGAGATGTGTGCACACCTACGGGGGTACAATATCATAGGCATCACAGAAACATGGCGGGATGGTTCCTGTGACTGGTGTGTTGGAATGGAAGGTTACAAGCTCTTTAGAAAAGACAAGCCTGGCAGATGGGGAGGGGAAGTTGCTGTTTGGGTTAGGGATAGGCTGGAGAGTATAGAACTCTGACTGGGGACAGGTGAGCAGTCAATAGAGAGTTTGTGGGTCAGGGTTAAAGAGAGAACAGCAATGGGTGACATTATTGTGGGGATCTGTTACAGACTGCCTGATCAAAAGGACTCGGTGTATGAAGCACTCTATAGACAGATAGGAACAGCCTTACACTCGCAGACCCTTGTTCTCATGGGGGATTTCAACCACCCTGGTATCTGTTGGAGGGATGGCACAGCCCAGCACAACAATCCAGGAAGTTCCTCGATTGTGTGGACGACAACTTTCTTCTGCAACTAATAGAGGAGCCGACAAGGAGAGGTGCCATGCTTGACCTCGTGCTCACCAACAGGGAAGGGCTGGTTGGAAATGTGACGCTCCAGGGCAGCCTTGATTACAGCGATCATGAGATGGTCGAATTCAAGATCCTCAGGACATTGAGAAGAGCGTGCAGCAAGCTCACTGCCCTGGACTTCAAGAGAGCAGACTTTGGCCACTTCAGGAATCTGCTCAGTAATACGATTCCATGGCATATAGCCCTAGAGGGCATGGGGGCCCAAGACTGTTGGTTCATATTCAAGGATCACGTGCTGCAAGCTCAGGAGCAATACATCCCTACTAGAAGAAGTGCTGCAGGAGGCCCAGGAGACCTCCTTGGATGGATAAGGAGCTGCTGAAGAAACTCTGAAGGAGAAAAGAGGCTTACAAAAGGTGAAGGCAAGGACAGGCAGCCTGGGAAGAATACAGGGATGTTGTCCAGGAAGCTACGGACCAGGTTAGGAAAGCTAAGGCCCACTTAGAATTAAACGTGGCTAGGGATGTTAAGGACAACAGGAAGGGATTCTATAGGTACACTGCAAATAAAAGACAAGCTAGGGACAACGTGGGCCCTCTCCAGAAGCTATCAGGAGAACTGGCTACCCAGGACCCCAACATAAAAAGGACATGGAACTGTTGGAACAAGTCCAAAGGAGGGCCACGAGGACGATCAGGGGACTGGAGCACCTCCAGTATGAAGACAGGCTGAGAAAATTTGGGCTGTTCAGCCTGGAGAAGAGAAGGCTGCATGGAGACCTCATAGCAGCCTTCCAATATCTGAAGGGGACCTATAGGGATGCTGGGGAGTGACTCTTCATTAGGGACTGTAGTGATAGGACAAGGGGTAATGGGTTCAAACTTAAACAGGGAAAGTTTAGATTGGATATGAGGAAGAAATTCTTTACTGTAAGGGTGGTGAGGCACTGAAATGGGTTGCCCAGGGAAGTTGTGAATGCTCCATCACTGGTGGTGTTCAAGGCCGGGTTGGACAGAGCCTTGGGTGACATGGTTTAGTGTGAGGTGTCCCTGGCCATGGCAGGGGGGTTGGAACTAGATGATCTTAAGGTCCTTTCCAACCCCAACTATTCTATGATTCTATGATTAAGCCATTAAGGTACCTTTTTCACCTTTTCCTTACGTGCCATGTAACATAAATTAGGTTTAAGATATTTCCCCCCTTCCATTTCCATATCATGATTTCCAGTGTTTTGCTTTGTTTTTAGCATAAAGAAAGTGGAAAAAGATACATTTTGTAAGGACAATGTAATGAAAGCGGCATTTCTACCAATGTTGTAATTTTTGCTGTAAAAACACTAAGCAAATTATCACTGTTTTACAAAGTACCAACATAAGTATGAGAAAAGGAAAATTTTGAAAACCTGTCCATGATTTCCTTAATTAAAATAGAAACTGAAAGGAAACATGATGCTTCAGTGTTCCCTGTACTATTTGTAAACACGTCCACCAAAGTCTACATCTGACAACAGGCAAGAGACAAAAGGTGAGTGGGAATAGTCACTCTCAGGACTAAAGTGATCCTTTTAAAGTGACACAAAAATTCAAAAGAACTCTAACCTGGACTAGCAGATCATTATAATTAGACAGGACAGCCTCTCCTGTATGTAGCAGTTAATGAAAAAAATCTAGAAAAAGATCCAGGTATTCCAGCATCTGAAGTGTGCAGTTTAAATACTTTGTTTGGCTGATGATTGAGATATAGGTGGGCAATATTCAAATCTACTTTGGGATTTACCCAAGATCAGAAATGTTCTGAAATAGGACAGATGACATCTATTCTGTCTTCAAGTTGATCAGCTTTGATCACCATCTGAATTCAAGTGGTACGATCTAAAACCATCAGACTCTTTGCTATAAAATCAAGAAGGAAAACATCAGATGAGTTCCTGCAAAGAGAAAATAATCTGGACTATAAAATAACTGTCATTTCTGCTGAGAAGACACTAAATACTAAAACTATGAATACTAGAGAGAACAAAAAGAATGGATGCCAAATTGTGGGTGGTGGTTTGGTGATTGTGGTTGTTTGTTTTTTTTTTTCATTCTTTCTGCAATGCACTGCAGGTATTTATGTGGGGGTGAATGCAATAGTGTTTGCTTTTTAAATCCCAGCCTGAGACTGTAAAAAATAAAATTAAACCTCACTGGGCATAATTAGCCAGGGTATTTTCTCATTTGCATGACCACATTTGGGAAGGAAGTGAGTGAGGGAATCATATTAAATTTGGCTTCTGCTGCAGGGAATATGTTAAATCTTAGAGATTTGGGAAATGCACAGAGACAATGCTTTCATCAAATTTATCCTAACACCCTTCACCTGCAATAGTAATTAATTTCCCAAAGGCCCATTTTGACAGTACAACACATGAAGCAATGTTAAGTTCAGTACTGAAATAAAAGGAGGAAAAGGTAAAAAAAATATTATTTCTTGCAAGTAAAAACTTATAGTAAAATCTAATGAAATCTACAAAGCAAATAGACATAAAGCAAGATTTGAAAGGTCAGCTCCATTTAGCAAGAAAAAAGAACACTTTAAGTTAATTTGTTTAGAAAATGTTATGAAGAATTTTCACAGATAAAACATGGGTAGGGATAAAAGGAGAGGGACTTAGGATGCTATTTGTGCTCCATAACTAGAGTAGTGCATACAGGGAAGCAAACTCATGAATCTACTCAGTATGCTTCTCCCTAATGAGGTAAACTGTTAATGCCAATCCCATAGCAGTGATTATCATGTATACCACATGCTGCTCTCTCCATTTTTATTTGCTAGGAGAACTGGAATATGCAGATGAATCTTGGTTTAATAAGGACAGCAATATCAGTGTGTGCTTGTGTCTGCCTGCTGATGCTACAGAGATGAAACTCTGATACGATTCATAAGAAAGTATCTGAGGTCAGGTTTGCATTCCTTATTGCAGACCTCTGGAACTCCCAGGATGTCCTGCAAGATGCACCATCCATCCATCTGCCTAAGTGGATTAAACATGAAATTTTTATTTTTCTTTCCCTCCTCCTCCAGGCCACTTATGGGAACTGCAGTTCCCAGTGTTGTCCTTGACAAATACTGCCAGTATTTGCTGTAGCAAGGGCAGGGTGCCAGACAAGTAAAAATAGGACGACCCAGTCAAAGCTTCATCAGCGCAACATCAACAAGAACTGCAACAATCAGATTAAAGTACCGTAGCAGTTGTAGACAGGGAGAGCAATGCATGCAGATTATCTATGCATTCATGTAAAACTGAGTCTAAAGGAAAGCAGCCTCTGACTTCCGTCACAACTCATTTATGAATAATGACAGGTTCAACACACAAATGGCCTTGTTAAATCCAAGACTACTTACTCTCATATACGGAAGCACAAATTGTGTATAGAACTTATGACAATATAACTGCCTGTACAAACAGGTCTCCATCTGCCTTGACCCTTCCTCTCCCCAGGTAAACTTCATTACCAAAACGTCAACAGTTTCAGCCCGTGCAGAAATAACAGAAGCGTGTGAAATGTCAGTCTCCTTAACAGATCTTTCTCTGTCACTAGCCAACTTAAATACTGTGTCCTTTGTGATGGGAGTTCAAAAGCATTAATGCAACCAACACCATTGCTAAGGATGTGTCTCCAGAGAATGTGCCACATCTAAGGATGTGCCTCAAAAACCTAGTGGAAACAACTATTTGTTTAGCATCATCTTAACGGGCGAAGAACACTATTTCCATAAGAGGCGTCAAGTCAGAGGAAAATGAGGCCAGTTTTCCCCTTAGGACTGCTATTTGTCACACATTATCAAAACTGCAATGCCTCCTTAAGCACTTCCCTTTACAGAATTTAGAGGAGTTGGTAGAGGGAACCACACCAGATCTTACCTCTTTGTGAGCACACAGAGTTACAGAACTCCTGGAAATTGAGTTTTCTTCTCTGTGACTAATGTTGTAAAGCAGTTTGCCCCACTGCATGCAAGAAGTGGGTGAGGTTAATCAACCCATGCCTTCAGACTGCAGGCAAGACCTCAGCCCTTCCTGCTGTATTCCAAGGGGCCCATCTGCTGTAACAGCAGCCAGCCTTTCTCAGCCCAAGAGGAGCATCTGTGCCACATGATGAAGGGCTGGGAATCCACAGTGTTTCTGGACTGATTTTTAATGATTTTCTGGCACATTTTCCTACTATCCATGGCAACTCTTGAGCTTCAATATCTCTTGAGCCCACATTCTTGCATCTATTCTCTGAACAGGATGCCAACCGCAGCAAACAACCAACTCAGCTTCAGGACTGAAGCTAGTATTTCTAGTCACAAAATCTGGCATTCCAGCCAACTGCTGAATGGGAAATGCCAGAGCTACTCAACAGTGTGGCCAAATTCTCAGCATCTGTGTATTTGTTTTCCTACCCATTTAATTTATTTTTAAATGAGAGGCTGCCTGAATTTCCGCCAAGCTATGTCTTCCATTGTTTGCCCCCCACACACACAGACCCACACCCTCACAATTCCACTGCCACATAGAAGAGAAAAACACAAAAGGTGTTAGTACTTTGCAAAATTCAAAGATTCCAACATATTTTGAGATTAGCACAGCTATAGATGACCTTAAGGTCCTTTCCAACCCTAACTATTCTATGATTCTATGACAAAATATTTTTTGCTTTTGAACAGAAGAGGTACAAAGAACTGCCCACAATGAAAATGATGTTTTTAAAACAGTAAGGAATTTGGGCTTCCCAGTCCTAAGATTATCACCTCCTTCCAGACTTCACTTCAACACTGCCTCTCCTCCAATTTCTTCATTCTGATAGCATCACTGCAAAAATGCTGATGAAATAAGTGTAAGAGCATCCACACTGAAAATTTTACCAGCTTTCAGTAATCTGTGGTTTATGGATTCATGTATGCGTTACTGGCTTTTTACTTTATATTTGACCTTCACAGCATCTAACAACAACCATTTGCTGCTGTGTAAGGTGTGAATGATGAACAGCAAATTCTTGCTTATTATTCACCTCCTTCATGCTGCTCCTCTTCACAAAACCCTGCCTAGCCCTCTCTTCTCCAGGCTGAAGAGTCTTAGCCTACTTAACCTTTCCCTGTAAAGAACAGTTTGTGGCACATAAAAGAACAGTTTCAGTTTTAGAAAGAGCTGCGAGGCCTGAATGGCAGGCACATATAGTCACAGCTGCACACAGCACCACCTCTGAGTGACCCAGAGAGGACGTACTTCTCGAAAAGGGCTGCTCAAGCCAAGGTTGAGGTCAGTTACTACAACCAACTGGATTCACACTTCATCTTTTAGCATGTGAAATAGATGTGAGAGGATCAACACACAACTGTTGGGTGGATTTACTAAGAGGAAGACGTTCCTGTGCCTCAGTCCCCACATCCTCCTCACAGCTCACAAACTTAGAATCGTACAATCACAGAATAGTTAGGGTCGAAAAGGACCTTAAGATCATCTAGTTCCAACCCCCCTGCCACGGGCAGGGACACCTCATGCTAAACCATGCCACCCAAGGCTCTGTCCAACCCGGCCTTGAACACTGCCAAGGATGGAGCATTCACAACTTCCCTGGGCAACCCATTCCAGTGCCTCACCACCCTTACAGTAAAGAATTTCTTCCTCATATCCAATCTAAACTTTCCCTGTTTAAGTTTGAACCCGCTACCCCTTGTCCTATCACTACAGTCCCTAACGAAGAGTCCCTCCCCAGCATCCCTGTAGGTCCCCTTCAGATACTGGAAGGCTGTTATGAGGTCTCCATGCAGCCTTCTCTTCTCCAGGCTGAACAGCCCCAACTTTCTCATCCTATCTTCATACGAGAGGTGCTCCAGTCCCCTGATCATCCTCGTGGCCCTCCTCTGGACTTGTTCCAACAGTTCCATGTCCTTTCTATGTTGAGGACACCAGAACTGCACACAATACTCCAAGTGAGGTCTCACAAGAGCAGAGTAGAAGGGCAGGATCACCTCCTTTGACCTGCTGGTCACGCTCCTCTTGATGCAGCCCAGGATACGGTTGGCTTTCTGGGCTGCAAGCACACACTGCTAGCTCACATTTTCACCTATATTTTGACCATATCTGGAAGAGGGATAGACACCTCAGCTCCAAGAAATCACGGTATCTTGTCAGAACAGAGAGATAAGTAAAAGGGAATCAAATTACTCTTTATAGAAGAAAAATACACAGCCTGAGCTGAACCACCATTCTAGACATCATGGAATGTGCAAAGAAAAAATTATAAGAAAAAACAGGGCAATAAACTCTGCAATCACAGAGTTTTAGCCTCCAATTGTAAAAATGAATCATGCATTTTTAGAAGGAAAAAGCAAATCAGAGGAGTGACAAATTATTAGAAAGTGTAGTTCCTTCTTCCCTACTTCCTAACACTCCAAAATCAACATGCACCCCAGGTTAAAAAAAAAGCCACCAAACCTTTCCTATAGGTTACATGGTCCCTTCTCCTGCTGCGTACAGCACTGCCTTGAGTGTTTGAGTGATACATCTACCAAATGAGCTTTCCCACGGGTATCAGAAATCCTGAGCTGAATTCCTGAAAGATATTTCCCACATGTTTCAGGGTTTTGCTTTTTTTTTCTTAAGCAGTGTTATTGACATTTCAGAATCCCTAAAGCAAGAACAAGACACAGTTATTTCAGCTGAAGGAGAAGCCTAAGTGAATGCAACAGAATTGCACAGAGCTAGAGGGAACTCAGATCACTCAGTCCACGCTGACATCCCAGAGCAGGGTCACCTGTACCCATGTCTGTTATTTTTCACAGACTCACTTAAGCTATTTGTAAAGCCTTCCAGTGACAGAGACTTGACAGTCTCCTCAAGCAGTCTATCCCGTGGCTGCTCTCCTATATATCTTGGTTAGAAAAGATGATTAGTCCCTTCTGCACTGCAGCAGCCTTACAGCACCTGAAGACCATTATGCTCCTTCCCCTCAGTAACCTCGTCTGGTTACAGAACTAGAACTTAAATAATCTAGGTTTTCTAGACCTATAATATTGTGTCCTTCCATATAGGCAGGGCCATTCAAGAAACAGTTTGGGACCTGTATATGTTTTCACAGAACAGAAATTTAGAAGCATGACTGCAAACGAACCTAGGACAGCTAAACACCAAGTGGCAACCCTGGCTGATATTTACTTCACCATACTTGCTCATCCCCCTGCTGCTCCTCACTCAGATGCATTTGCCCACCTGTTTTGCTCACTAGCTCTGTTTCATATTTCAAGATTTGTACAGTTGCCAGTGACCCCCAATTTAAACCCAAATGTTGTAGATTCTAAGAGCTTGGTACTTTGGTATCAATGCTATGGCTTAGAGGCCCTGCTTAGATCAAAGGAACGGCAACAAGCATGTTTCCCTTCTAAGCCAACAAGAGAAAATGTTGCATGAAGAAAAAACTCAACTGATCTGAGTTTATGGCCCATCACAGTACTGAATAAACTTCAGGACAGAGAAACATTAGCACTGCAGAAACCAATACTTGTTACCACTGTCCTGAAGAAACAGGTTAGGATTTGTCAGTTTAAGAAGGCATAAGTAGACTCAACCCTCAATTCTACACACACACACAGTAGCCAGGGAAGGGAAGCACTGGCATCAATCTTGTGCCTTTCATCAGTGTTAAGAAGACTGAAAGAAGACCTCTGCTCCAGCCACAATGCCCAACTGGCTGCTGCACTAGATGAAGCTGTGATTTCTTACCCTGCTGAGTGATGCTTTTCCTCTCCTCTGACAAATGGACCCTATCAGCCACCAGAAGACCGGATTTCTCAAAGTCAGTTCCATGGACCCTGTAACCATTTGTTGATTTGCCAGATTTGACTGACCCTTTCAAAACCCCTCCCTTTGACCTAGAGGATTGCTGAAAAAACTATCTTCACTCCAGAGTCCCTTAACACTGCTCCTAGGGCTCTGTAATCCTTCTTGATACCCCTAACCTATTTCCAGGAGGCTGTTTGACAGGGTTTGAAAACATGGTAACACACTGAGGAGGGACATACATAAGTGAAAAAAACATCGGGAAAAATACATCCTCTTGTGGTTTTATTTTTTTTTTTTCTCCTGTAAACCAGAAGTACTTGGGATGGTCTTTTCCCTAACACACTACCTGCAGGTAAAGAACAGGGAGCCTGGCCATACACTTAAAGCCAGAGACTTAGTGGAACTCCAGAAATGGGAGTGAATCCCTTCTGACTTAAAGCACCTGTGAGAGCATCCAGACGTCTCTGCTTTGTTAACTTTCTGCTCTGCACCATGCCATAGGGGGGGAACGCAAACATGCTGTAAAAAGCTGTGTTTTCTGACATTAACTTAGAGTAAAGCAAACAACCCCTGATGTGCACCTTCACTTTCAACCAACATGAAATCCTGAAAAGGCAACAACAAAGAGGGATGAAATGAAATCTACTTCCTTTTAAATACAGAACAGACCTCTGTGGCTTAGCAGCATATTGTCTCATTTTTCCTTTACCTCTCATGGGAATGGGGAAAACTGCATTGCAGGTAGCTATGACCAGAAACACTTCATAACAGTAGCAATGTAAGCACAACGCTTTGCAACATCCTCAAAAAGACTGAGCAATCTGTGTATTTGGACAACCACAACAAATATACACACTACAAAGGAAAAAAAAAAAAAACACAACCAAAAAACCAAATAAAACTTGATTAACAGTAGGCAGGCAGTGGGGATAATGCCAAGAGTCCTACACATGCATTGCTATGATAAAAATTGCTTCCTCCTACAGATTCCATTTTCATGTTCCATAAGGCATTGGGAAAAATTTTCAGGAACAGCTTTGACTTGAAGGAGATGAAGAAGGAAATAAGGCGGTACTTCATAGGGCTTCTGGAACACATATAGCTCTGATATGAAAAGATTGGGGATGACTTTTCTTGCACAGGATGTGTCACCTAAAGACAATCTGTAGGTAGTATACAAAGAAATGGTAAATCAGAGATTACTTCATATGCAGCAGCAAGAACATCAGTGAAGCTGGCACTGCAGCTGAGCGCTAGAAACAATCACTTAATAGGAGATGGTGCTAACTAACCTTCTTCCATCATCAGGACATTTTTCTGTGTTCAAATCACACTGAAAGCACAGAAGTCATGAGTTTTCTGTGTGTTACCTGTTAATCACAGTTCCTACAGATACATCCTGAACTGCCCACTCAACTAGGACCAGAGCAGCTGCTGGGTGGCTCCATTTAAATTAAGAGGCTCATCACTTCATACAGGGAATCGTGGGGATGGGGTGTGCCTTTGAGGGGGTGTGTATATAATATGCTTACACAAGTAGATCTCTCTCAAAAACCCAGTTTATCTGAGCAGGAACTAAAACAATGGTGTGTTATCAGCATTATACTCAGACTAAAACTAGAACACAGCATTATACCAGTTACTAGGAAGAAAATTAACTCTATCCTAGCTGAAACCAGGACACTATCAACCATAACTATTATAGATCAACCTAGATCTCATACAGTACAGACAGAAATTTAAGGCTGTCCAAAGAACTGTATCGGGACAGAGTGCTTTAGTCTTGATCAGATCACATATAATTCTCACATATGTGATATACAAATGCCCATAGTATGGGGAACAAACAAGAGGAATTAGAGATGTGTGCACATCCAGGGAGATATGACATAATAGGTATCACAGAAACATGGTGGGATGGCTCCTATGATGGGAGTGTTGGAATGGAAGGTTACAAGCTCTTTAGAAAAGACAAGCCTGGCAGATGGGGAGGGGAAGTTGCTGTTTGGGTTAGGGATAGGCTGGAGAGTATAGAACTCTGACTGGGGACAGGTGAGCAGTCAATAGAGAGTTTGTGGGTCAGGGTTAAAGAGAGAACAGCAATGGGTGACATTATTGTGGGGATCTGTTACAGACTGCCTGATCAAGAGGACTCGGTGTATGAAGCACTTTATAGACAGATAGGAACAGCCTTACGCTCGCAGACCCTTGTTCTCATGGGGGATTTCAACCACCCTGGTATCTGTTGGAGGGATGGCACAGCCCAGCACAACAATCCAGGAAGTTCCTCGATTGTGTGGACGACAACTTTCTTCTGCAACTAACAGAGGAGCCGACAAGGAGAGGTGCCATGCTTGACCTCGTGCTCACCAACAGGGAAGGGCTGGTTGGAAATGTGACGCTCCAGGGCAGCCTTGACTGCAGCAATCATGAGATGGTCGAATTCAAGATCCTCAGGACAGTGAGAAGAGCGTGCAGCAAGCTCACTGCCCTGGACTTCAAGAGAGCAGACTTTGGCCTCATCAGGAACCTCCTTAGTAAGGCTCCATGGGATATAGCCCTAGAGGGCAGGGGGGGCCAAGACTGTTGGTTGATATTCAAGGATCAGGAGTGTTGCATCCCAACTAGAAGGAAGTGGAGCAGGAGGGCCAGGAAACCTCCTTGGATGGATAAGGAGCTGCTGAGGAAACTTCAAGGGGAAAAATGGGGCTTATAGGTGGAAGCAAGGACAGGTGGCCTGGGAAGAATACAGGGATGTTGTCCGGGAAGCTAGGAACGCTAAAGCCCAGTTAGAATTAAACATGGCTAGGGATGTGAAAGATAACAGGAAGGGATTCTATAGGTACATTGTGAATAAAAGACAGACTAGGGACAAGGTGGGCCCCCTCTGGAAGCTATCAGGAGAACTGGCTACCATGGATTTGCAGAAGGCTGAGGCTTTTAATGACTTCTTTGCCTCTGTCTTCACTGGCAAATGCTTTGACCACACCACCCAAGTCTTGGAAGGCAGATGCAGGGACTTTGAGAATGAAGACCCTGGGCCCACTGTAGGAGAGGATCTGGTTCGAGACCATCTTAGGAACCTGAACGTACACAAGTCCATGGGACCTGATGAAATCCATCCGTGGGTCCTGAAGGAGTTGGCAAATGAAGTTGCTAAGCCACTGTCCATCATATTTGAAAAATCATGGCAGTCAGGTGAAGTTCCCGATGACTGGAAAAAGGGAAATATAGCCCCCATTTTCAAGAAGGGGAAAATGGATGAGTCGGGGAATTACAGACCAGTCAGCCTCACCTCTGTGCCTGGCAAAATCTTCAAACAAATTCTCCTGGAAGGCATGCTGAGGCACATGAAAAACAACAAGGTGGTTGGTGACAGCCAGCATGGCTTCACTAGGGGGAAATCCTGCCTGACCAATCTGGTGGTCTTCTATGATAGACCTACAGAACTGATGGACAGGGGTAGAGCAGTTGATATCATCTCCCTGGACTTGTGCAAAGCGGTTGACACTGTCCCACATGACATCCTTGTCTCTAAGATGAAGAGACATCAATTTGATAGGTGGACCACTCGGTGGATAAAGAACTGGCTGGATGGCCACATGCAAACAGTTGTGCTCAATGGCTCAATGTCCAGCTGGAGACCAGTAACGAGTGGTGTCCCCCAGGGATCAGTGTTGGAACTGGTCTTGTTCAACATCTTTGTGGGTGACATGGACAGTGGGATTGAGTGTGCCCTCAGCAAGTCTGCCGATGACACCAAGCTGTGTGGTTAGCTGGACACGCTGGAGGGAAGGAATGCCATCCAGAGGGCCCTTGACACGCTTGTGAGGTGGGCTGATGCTAACCTGATGAAGTTTAACCATGACAAGTGCAAGGTCCTACACCTGGTTTGGAGCAATCCCAGGCTACAGGTTGGGCAGAGAAGAGATTCAGAGCAGCCCTGCGGAGAAGGACTTGGGGGTGTTGGTTGATGAGAAAATGAACAGGAGCCAGCAATGTGAACTTGCAGCCCAGAAAGCCAACCGTATCCTGGGCTGCATCAAAAGGAGCATTACCAGCAGGTCGAGGGAGGTGATCCTGCCCATTACTCTGCTCTCGTGAGACCTCACTTGGAGTATTGTGTGCAGTTCTGGTGTCCTCAACATAAAAAGGACATGGAACTGTTGGAACAAGTCCAGAGGAGGGCCATGAGGATGATCAGCAGGCTGGAGCACCTCCTGTATGAAGACAGGCTGAGAAAGTTGGGGCTGTTCAGCCTGGAGAAGAGAAGGCTGCGTGGAGACCTCATAGCAACCTTTAGGTATCTGAAGGAGGCCTATAAGGATGCTGGTGAGGGACTCTGGAAGTTTAGATTGGATGTGGGAAAGAAATTCTTTACTGTAAGGGTGGTGAGGCACTGGAATGGGTTGCCCAGGGAAGTTGTGAATGCTTCATCCCTGGCGGCGTTCAAGGTGGGGCTGGACATAGCCTTGGATGTCATGGTTTAGTGGGAGGTGTCCCTGCCCATGGCAGGGGGGTTGGAAGTAGATGATTTTAAGGTCTTTTTCAACCCTAACTATTCTATGATTCTATGATTCTATGATTCTATGACTGTAACAGTAGGACAAGGGGTAACGGGTTAAGACTTAAACAAGGGAAGTTTAGATTTGATATAAGGAGGAAGTTCTTTACTGTAAGGGTGGTGAGGCACTGGAATGGGTTGCCCAGGGATGTTGTGAATGCTCCATCACTGGCGGTGTTCAAGGCCAGGTTGGACAGAGCCTTGGGTGACATGGTTTAGCATGAGGTGTCCCTGTCCATGGCAGGGGGGTTGGAACTAGATGATCTTAAGGTCCTTTCCAACCCTCGCTATTCTATGATATTTTCAAGGTAATGATTATGTGAAGTGACACCATTCTTACTATGTTTGGATCCGTGCCCTTAGGAATTGTATGCTACCATCATAGCCTGATGCTCGTTGTACTTGAGATACTGAAGATGAGAAAGACACTGTAGTACCATAGATTTATTCTGTAGCCTGGACAAAATAAGCACTTGAGACATCCCACAGAACCTCTTCATCATACCAGAAGAGTTGTCTTCTTTTTCAACACACAAATATATAAGTTGCCTTTGAATGGTCCACTTGATCTTAGAGAATTTGTTTTTCCAAGAAAACTGCAGAATTATTTTTCTTAATTCTCAAAAGTTTACATTTGGCATCGTTTCATTAAACCAGCTACATCTATCAATTCTGTCTACCATTTCAGGCATACCAACTGAAATTCATGTCCTCCTGAATTCAGTCATCATTAAACATGGAAAAACGTTTGATCAGCAGAGAAGGCATTTTCTGCATACAAGCTTACAAACATGAACATAGAATAATGAGTACACAGCTCTCAGATAACAGGGGTTTTGCCCACTTTTCAAAAAATTGCAGTGCCAGCCAGCTGATCCTCCTACAGTAAGTAATGGAGAACAGCCTTCAGTTCCTCTTCTCTAAGCAACATTGAAAAAAATATGTAAATGCACAAGCTCCTAATTCATTCCCAAAATATCCTTACAACTCCCTTAATTATATGAAACACATGAAATTTCCAGCAATTCTATTTTCAGAACTAAGCTAGATGATAAAAAGTAGCAAAAAAGAAAATAACCCTAAAACACAGTCCAAAACCAATATCAGAACCTATTATTCCATGTGCTAACTTCAAAGTAAACAATTGCTGAAATAATTCAGAAATATTTAGACACTAAAAATTCATAGGAAGAAAAGAAGAAATTGTGAAATACTTTAAAAAAAAAAAAAAAAAAAAAAAAAGGTTATTTCCTCTCTAGTCTTTATGAGAAAATCTGTGTTTCCTGTCAGGTTTTAGCTTAGGAGGGATTCAGATCAGTATTTAAATTGTGTCTCTGGTAGATTCAGGCATTTCATCATTATATTGTCCTACTGAATGGGCAGTATGTTGCGTGAGGTATATCATATCATCATTATAAACGTGCTGTGCTGTAATAGCTAACAAGAAAAATTGTAAATGATCTACTTAAGTGAAAACAGCTAATATATTAGGGGGATGACACATTCTGATGAATCAAATAATTTTTCCTTCTCTTTCATTTCCTCTAAAACTTCAAAGCAATCAGATGTTGTTTATGTATAAAATTTAATCCTTTCACTGATCTGTAGTTTGATTGAATTTGCATACTCTATTTCCTACAAGTCAATCTGAAGAGAGTCTCATGTAATTGAAACCATTTCCTGTCCAGTCCTCCTATCTTTGCTGTAATATTTTCTATTAGTAGCTCTATTATAACTAATATCCGTAATGTTGGCAGATCAGAAATTTCACTTAATGCAACCTGTATTTATAAACCACTAGGACAAAAAAAGTAACAAATACAAGAAAGAGGAAACAATAATTACCTGTCTTTGATGCCACAAAGATCAATGTGTAAATCACTAAAATTCCCTAGGGAGCCTTGCTGAACTAAAATGAGGTCCCTGGGCTGGTTATCAATAAAGATGAGCCTCATACAGCCTTGAAAAGCAGTAATGGGATTTAAACATTGGGAATCGGTGAAATTGTCAGGGCATCCTGTGGGAAAAAGAGAAGAGACAATAATACGGGAATGTTCATCTATTTCTGCTGGGACTTCCTGATGCAAAAACTCAGAGACTAATTATTCCAAGTGCTTTCATTCCTTACGCTACACAGCCTTCTGTGTTATAAATACTTCAGTAAGAAAGAAAGAAAAAAGAGAGAGGGGAAAAAAGAGAGCATCCAGCCACTGGAAATATCAAAGTATGAGGTTTCATGTGTGCTAATCAAAATCAAAATGTGGGGTTTTTCTCTGTTGTCTTTAAACTCCACAATTGATAGCAACTGAATCCCATAAAAAAAACTGTGTAAATTGTAAAATCATTATGAGTTAAATTCTGCTGCTGAAGAAATATATACAGTAAATGGATGAAATTCTGTGGACAATAAGCAGGAAAACCATTTGTATCTGATCTTCTTCAACATTTGTCCAGCTCTGAGATTCAAAGCCTCTTGTGCATCCTCACTTAGTGCGGTATCCAGAGGGTTCATTGAGACCAGAGCCTCACTATGGTAAGTGCTACACAGAAATCTATTAGATAAAAAGATATTTGATGGCATCCCTTTATCTAAATTAATGCTTGCACTGCAAAAGGCAGAAGGTAGTATTTTAAAAGACTGTTCTTTCAATTTTCAAAATCAAGCTAAATCTACATTCATCTCCATGAGAGAAGAGTACCTAAATATCTTTGTAGGCCTGAGCCATATGTCAATAAGCTCAGAAGTTTAAAGTCACTGAGCCTGATCAGGACAGTGATATCTACAGGAATATAATACTATTAGTCCTCAAGACTTTTAACTAGAAAAAATCATTTGTGGCTAATACGGCTAATGCAACTGTTGTATGTTTTGCCAGCTAGATGTAGGTACCCATTGGCTACCACTACCATTAGTCCACTTCTACAGCTTTGTTAGCAGTTCTGTTCATTCTCTCTCTGTCAGGGTTGACCAAGACCTTTCTATCTTCCCACAGCGCTGTATGACTTGCAGCTTCATAGAGGCTCTAAAATCAGTATTACAACATTTTCTCCTAGCTGCACAGTGCCCCTGGGAAGACCTCAGTGGTGAGGCACCAGAGGATCTGTATCATGAAAACCTGTCCTGCATCTGTCTGAAACAACCTACCTCCAAAATAGTAGCTGTTCCCAGAGTAGATCCTTGAGGCAGTGGTTGCATGGCTAGCAGTGGCAACGTTGTTATCCAGTGTCAGGGTAATGCGATGTCTTCTGGCATTGATGTTAACAGAATGCCAAAGCCCATCGTGGAGATTGGTGCCTGGCAAAAAATAAGTACTAAGAGTGAAGAAAGAGGTGCAGGAGATAATTGTGTTCTTCAAACCTCCTTTTGCTTCCAATTTGTGAACATAAATGCGCATTTAACTCCCCAAAAAGGGAGAACTGGCAACTGAAAAGAACTCATTACCTCTGGAAACAAATTGGCATAGAAGGAAAGGCCCAAGAAAGGGAAAGCTTTTGAAAGCGTTTAAGTGGGTCACCTCACATTTTAATCTAACCTGCTTCTGGCACTGCAACAAGCTAGCTAGACCCTTCATCTTTCTGGTAGCACATTATTACCATTTTCTGGGTGCTTATGTCTATCTTCAGCCTGCTGGGACATGCTTGTAGATCACAGGAGTGCACAGAGAAGGTATCTGCTATGTTTCTGATATTAAACACATGCCTGAGATTGCAGAGGATTAGACTCGGTGAGATAGCCATACCCCATCTCAGGCTCCAGTATGAAACCTGACAAATTCCAGTGGGTATCAGTAGGATTTGCGCTTCTTTAAAACCCTTGAGTGCTAAGTTAACACACAGTCTTACTGACAGATGTACCAAAGCCTTTCTATATTGGATTTTGACATGGGACTTGTGAGAGCTGGGATTGATGCTCTGACCAGAAATTTAACAACCTACATGAGAGATTATGGTACTGGGTTGCCTCTTTCTCTTCTAGACACGTGTGCAAAGTGGGAAATAACCTTTTTGTTTCCTTATTCTGAATATCAGTGTTGCTGCAAAGAAAACACCTCATTCTCTGCTCTGACAGTGGGCAAGCTTCTGAGCTCAAACACTGTGGTGCAGATCAAAAGTAACTTAATTCCAGTTTAAAATATGCTACCATCAGGCTGGAGTCACTGAGATCAGGTACAGACAACTAGTATTTACTCCCCTCCCTAATGGAGTATTTTTTGTTAATGTAGCTTTCAGAAAAAACAAACGACCACTTAGAGACACAAAGAGGTGTGAGAACAGTTCAAAACAAAATTAAAAAAAATGTGGGTGTTACATGTATGAAAAGCCATTTCATTATGAATTTGAAAATGAGACAATTTCGACAGTAATGGCTGTTAATGCATTCACAATTTCCACAGAGTAAGAGGCTGACTTCCCAGCAAAACTGGATTATTTTTCAACTAGAACAAGTCCATTTTGAAGTGAAATATGCTGTTGAAGCTTGAAAAGATGTCAAAACAAAATAGGTCCCACTTATGGCAAAAATAAGTCCATTCTTGAGCAAGCATGAGTTCACTGTCAGTACCTAACATCTGCCGAGCATGGCACTTGCAATTTCTGCATATTTACCATATGTAGGTAGGCCGTTTAGCAATGTTTTGGATAGCACCAAAGGCTGGGCTCAGATTCATGATTTCAGAACTACATAAAAATGAATACACCCATCCAAATATTGACATTGTCTCAGCTTTGTCAACAATTTAATCAGGACTGTAACAGAAGCTGGAAACTGAGTTTCAGCATTCAGTTGCAGGAAGCTAAGGCTGTAGTAACCTACATGAATAAGGACAGCTGCAGGGCTGCCTCATTTTCTATCATACAGAGAAATGAAACATGCACACAGAACAGCTCTGCTTTTACAACTCTGACGGATTTTACCTCTGCTTCTTTTAGTAGACATATCTGCCCTCTTAGTCTGCACTGAGAATATTCTAATACTACATATTTTTAAACAGTTGCTCATTTAGAAAATACTGTTATTATTTAGTTCCATCTGAGTTCCATCAGTCTATTACTCATCCACTTTTGGATACAGGTATTCAACCTATGCAGAAAATTAATTTCCCAGTCTCACACCCAACATGGTTGCATAGCAGGAAGGGAAGTGCAGAATCCCTGGGCTAAGAACATTTCTGTTTGGAACACCGGCATAGCTTATATAGGTCACACTCGAATGGCAGCCGGGCCACTCTGATCCTGCCTCTGTTGTACAGCCTGAAATTGTTTCCCTGTTGTCTCTGGGAGTGAATGCATAGCTGTTCTGGTAAGTGGTTACAAACAATTTCCCTTGAATTTTAAGTCAGAGAGGCAACCCCATTTCATCCTCTTGCATCCCACCAGCTGCACTGCACAAAGCAATGTGCAAACTGGCTAAGAAGACCAATTGAGGGAGTGTGAGGAGAGGAAGCCCACGGTAAGTCGCACTTCTGAGCATAGCACAGAGGGAGAATGTAAAACTAAGTCAGAGGAAGAAAATCAGCCCTGAGTCTGCCTTCATTTGTACTGGGGAATGGTGCAACAGCTAAGCTGGCTCCTAGCTGACTTTAGCACAATCTCAGGACAGGAGAGAGCGAATTCTTCATGTGAGCTGACTGAAGAAAATGTAATGTGTCTGTTTAAGAACACAGAGGCTGAGCTAATTGTCAGGTAGACTGAATCTGGAGATCTCAGGATGCCAATTTTCCATGCTTAGATCTATCTTAAGCTGCAGAGAGTGGTTCTACCACTGGAAAGCAAGAGAAGATTTGAAAAGAGAAAGGCATATTGGGTGCTTCCTTATTTCACTACCCTTTCATCCTATGGGGTTGGACCTTTGCATTTTAAAGAGAGACAGATGAGAGTAAACAAAAAATAAGTACCTTCAATGATTTCCACTGGGTTCTCTGTCTCCTTCTGAATAAGTAGTGTCAACCTCCCACCATGGAGGTAAATCAAGAGAGGTCCTGAATTTTCAGACAATTCAGTGTACAGAAGTAAGCCATCTTTATTCCATGTTCGAAACTGGAAGCTGACTGACAAACCGTCAATTTGAGGAGTGCCAGGTAGTAGCAAGTAGCTTTGACTGGTGCTGAGAAAGGTGATAGGAACAATTTGTGGTTCTGAGCAAGAAAATGTCACATTCCCCTGCAAATAATAGAAATCAAATATAATATACATGACATTGATTTTTTTGGTCATCCCAAAACGTCCATAGTTAAATAAATTTCAGTGCCTAATGGCACTCAAGGCTGGAATAATCATAGAATCATAGAAGAGTAAGGGTTGGAAAGGACCTCAAGATCACCGAGTTCCAACCCCCCTGCCATGGGCAGGGACACCTCCCACTAAACCATGCCATCCAAGGCTATGTCCAACCCCACCTTGAACGCCGCCAGGGATGAAGCATCCACAACCTCCCTGGGCAACCCATTCCAGGGCCCCACCACCCTCACAGTAAAGAATTTCTTCCTCAGATCCAATCTAAACCTCCCCTGTTTAAGTTTAAACCCATTACCCCTTGTCCTCTCACCACAGTCCCTAACGAAGAGTCCCTCCCCAGCATCCGTATAGGCCCCCTTCAGGTATTGGAAGGCTGCCATGAGGTTTCCATGTAACCTTCTCTTCTCCAGGCTGAACAGCCCCAATTTTCTCAGCCTATCTTCATACGGGAGGTGCTCCAGTCCCCTGATCATCCTCGTGGCCCTCCTCTGCACTTGTTCTAACAGTTCCATGTCCTTTCTATGTTGAGGACACCATGTCCCTTATCAAGTCAGACCATCTCAACATGGCAACATCTATGCTGTGTTTCCCAAAACCTCCCATTCCACCTCAAGTTCAGCTTTATGTCAAGAAAATCAAACTCTTTGGATCTATGCTGACTTCAGGAACTGACACTGAAGGAACAGTAAGTCCACAAGACGTGAAACTAATGTTCTGCATTGGCTATGCACTGATTTCTTTGAAATATAAGCCAAAAGGCAGCTGTTAATGACAGGTTTGTGTGGGTTTTTTTTTCCCATTCAACTTTAAAAGTAAAATCTTCCTCATCTACTTAAATCTACTACATGGGGCAAACCACAAAGGAGATTTCCTGGGTTTATTTCAAATACTCAATATATAACTTGTGGAAGCAGTACTCGTATTTTCTTTTACCTGGAGTGACACAGCCTTGTGCTACTACAGATAACAAAAGTCCACTTAATACTGCTAATACTATCATAAGTAATTAAAAACAATTATTCTGAAATTACCTCAAAATTCATAAGGAAACTCAAAAAGTCACTTGAATACAGTACTTGTAGTTGGATGAAACAATAGTGAGATTTCCTGCTCAGGGCTAGGTCTCATGGTTTCCATGGGGCATTTTGAGAAATTATTAAAACATTAAATACACAGCAAGTGTGATGAAATCTAACACTCTTTCAATGACAAACACAGTTGATTAACTCAGTTATCTAGCACTAAAATCTATGATGATATGTGCCCAGAAGAACAGCACTTTTACTCAAAGCAGTCAGCAGAATCTGTACCAGCATGTATCACTGCAATTTGTAGAAGAAATTACTTCACTGTTTTGTTCAACCATTGTAGGTGATTCAACCAGGTCATTCAAGCCATGTAAATAAAACCTTAGTAATATATAAAGCTGACACGCATTAAAGAAGCCATGTCTTTTAAAGCCACTCAGGAGATTGTTGTAGCCAGCTAGCTTTGAACTCAGCTGTTTTGTAAAATACCAACTGGAATCTAATAAAACATTGAAGTAAAAGGCTTTTTCTATGATACGGCTTCTCATCAGAGCTGGCACCTCACTCTAACAGGATAATTATAATGAACAGCACTTGATGGATGTGTAGGAAGTTGCATAGTGCTTGGGGAATTCCTATCTGAAATCTCAGACAGCTAATGGAACTGTTCCCTATCACTTTCAAATGCCTTTCTAGCCTTTATTTTAAAATGTAAAATAAATAAAGTGACAGAAAGAGAAAGAGTTATCACTGGCTGAAATAATCCTTGATAGATATGTATCTGTATCAAGCTATTTATTCATTTCCTACCCAGTTAGGTGCAGAATGGAATATATCACATTCAGCAACGGCGAAAGGTATCCATGGGTATGTCATGTTAGAATGAATTTTGAGATACAATCCAAAGCTTACCCAAACTCACCTGAACAGTCAGGTGGGAAGTAGGATCAAAATTTTCTCTCAACCTTTAAAGTGTTTTTACTACCTGATGGGTTTTGCCTGTGTAAGAGATGCCACAGTCTTTCTTTTCGTTGTTACATTTCCACCTCCACTTTTGATTGAATTCATTACAAATTACAGAAAACAAAGACAGCTAACTGCAGCAATGTAAACAAATATAATTAATCTTATCTAGAGCTTTTTAAAAGTTTAGACATTTAAAAAGCCAATGACAAATTTTCTTCAGAATTTTAGGCATTTACAGCGATTCCAGTAACACCACACAAAGTAGTAAGTAGTTTACAGAACTTATACATACAACTGAGCTTTGGCGAATGTTCAGATATTGTCTGAGCCTGCACTCAAGTATCCAATTTGCCTCACTGGCAGTGGAAGGCTGTAACAGAATGCAAGACTGCATTGCAAGGGGGAGGATTTGCAACATTTGGATAGGATTTTTGCCTCAAAGTTTATTGCAGATTTTACCTACCAGAAGAACAAGCTATACCCAGACTGACGTAATGGTGCTGGAGATGGTGAATGTTAAGATGAAGAAACATGTTTGCAATGTACAACAAACTTTCAAAAACCCTTAAAATAAGCCAGTAAA